>CM050649.1:31138047-32553594 GCA_027574665.1 Rhynochetos jubatus | reverse complement strand
TTTCAAAGACGATAGAGAGTACTCTCAATGATATAAGAAAGTGCTCTCATCACTCCCAGATGCATCCTGTCTCATCCTGTGGATTGTATTGGTCAAGATTTCTCAAAAGATTCCTTATGTGATCATCCTCCATTACTTTTAGATCCTCTACTTCCTGAACCCTGCCACTAGATAAAATGGCTAGGAGATCTTGTCAATGAAAATCAAGGCAAAGGAGGCATTGATTACATCACTATTACCTCAGCATTAGCTGTATCTGCTTGTTGCTAAATGGCTTATTAATCAATTAATTAAGCAGACTTACATGCTCTTGCTCATCTTTCTACTGTTAATGTAATGGCAGAAGCTCTTGCTGCCATCAATGTCACTTATCACGCTCAATCCAAGTTGAGCTATGGCTTTCCTATCAGCATCACTGGCATTCTGGCAACATTTTTATATTCCTCCTTTGTAGCCTGTTCAATTTCCAGTTATTACATGCTTTCTTTTTCTGACCAATACTGTTGGAACAATACAAAAATTATTATAACAGCAGCTTATCCTGTCAGTCTCCCAGTTTCTCCTTACATAACTGAATTGCAACTGCTCACAAAATACTGTGACATGGTAATTTTTTGCCTACAAAAGACACCCATGTCAAAAACTCCCCTAGGAGTTTCCTTATTTACTCCCCGTATTCCAGGGCAACCTTGAAAGTTATTTGAAATAATTCTCCATGTGTTGTTTTCCTCCAGATAGTGTGCAGCGGTACTCCTCAGTTTCTAAGTAAGAAATTAATATTCACTAAAATCATACATATATACTTAAACTGTGCATGTTTTCTGTTTCCAAATGAAGTCCTTACCTGCCCCAAAATGTTTTTGGCACAAAACACAAATTATTTCTTTTTTCCAGGACATAGTCTGTATTTGCCTACAACTTGGTAAGCAATGTCAGTTTCTCTCTACCTTATGATACCTTCTCCTCATAAAAATGGGTAATTCAGAGCATTTTTTAAAATTTCTTAGACACTGCACAAAAGACAATTTGTTCATAGTGAGAGTTTTACTATCCTTGAAAGCAGATCTGACTTGCATACAGAGTATTTTTTGGTATTAATATCTAGAGTAATGGAATTTACCTTCTAGGCATGTTACCCAAATACAAAATTCATTCCTATTTCCCTAGAGAGATTGTACTAACCCTTTGCTCTGCAACACATTTTGCTACTTCATAATCCCTGATCCTCTACACAGCATTCCAATGCTTTGCTTTACTACTCACATAGTAGTACTTAATATTAAGAAGGACATTTTAAAAGCCTTTCCACAGCCGTTTAACTTGTCTTAGTGAATTCAGTAATACAAACACCTATGAAGTGGTGCAGTTGACAGCAAACAACTGTGAAGCAACACAGTATATCCATTTCACTGGTGATAAATCATTAAACCAGCTTAGAGATCTGTCCCTAGGAAAACTGACTGAAACAGCCAATAAATGTTAGCATGATGCTCACTATTTGTACTTGTGATCCCCATCCCACATGTTAGGTGAAATTAAAGTCCGTGTTGTAAATTATTCATTCAGGTCTTGTAAGGAGACTTT
The DNA here is from genome assembly GCA_027574665.1 of Rhynochetos jubatus. Classification (NCBI taxonomy): domain Eukaryota; kingdom Metazoa; phylum Chordata; class Aves; order Eurypygiformes; family Rhynochetidae; genus Rhynochetos; species Rhynochetos jubatus. The sequence goes on along the minus strand of CM050649.1, from coordinate 32,552,010 downwards.
CAAAATCACTTTCCTCCTTTCACATTTAGGAATCTTTTAAAAGAACATTTGTACCACACACACAGAACTGTAGAATATTCCCCTTTTCCTAAAGCAAAGTATCTTTGTTAAATTTCATAGCTTTAACAGCTGGTATTGTAATGTAAGTAGAATTCATTAAGAACAAGTGCCTTCCTGACAGACTGCAAGTGTCTGAAGAAGTATTCAAGATTTTAGATTAATTAAGTACAGAAGATTATTTCATCAGCCTGACATCATGTACATTACTCCCACATCACCTGCTGAGAAACAAATCAACTTCACAGACAAAAACTTCTCTACTTTTTGCTGCAGTTACTTCATGATACTTAAGCTTACTATAAATTCCCAAGAGTCACAACTGGGCAACAAATGTGGAGAAATTGGAAAATTTTGTTTGCTGTTTGCTCCATGAAGTTATCAGTCTTTATAGTACTACCACTGGCATTAGCAGGATTTTCAGGACAGGAGTATCAGGCCTTTGATATGTGAAGCACATAGTGGAGCAAGAGCTCCAAGAGGAATAGTCGACTCCTACAATACCACTGCACTGGCAATTGCCACATGGAAGTAACAAGATGTTAAAAAAGCAACTAGATTCCTCCATTTTTTTCCTGTTACAACAAAAACAACTCTATAGATACATTATACAGAAATTAACCTGGAATTAATCACAAATATACAAAAGCTAAATTTAGATTTAAAAAAATAAAATAAAACATAGGACTTGCACATAATCACTTTGCTCAGGGTCAGTATTTTCTAATGTAGCCAAATGCTGCACATACTAATACATAACAGTTCAGCACTAGATGGGCTACAATCTATAAACCTTTCAATGAAGAGATGTTACACAAACCAGGACAAAATCAGGTCCCATTTCCAAAGAACCAATTTTATCATAAATCCAAATTTGGTGACAACTCCAGTTTTCCCAGTCTCAATGATAGTCTACAACCCACAATCTGTTCAGAGCCTCCACTGAATCTGACCTAAATGAAAAAGTTTCACCAACTGGTACCCTTATTGATAGCAGGAGCTCAAAACCAGCTGTTTCAGTTTATTCCACAGATGCTTATATGTGTTTGTACATGTATCTTAATGTGTGCATACATACAAATAGGTAAGTAGAATGTCTTCTACTTGAAAGCATGCAAAATTATCTCCTGTTGATAAAAGCATTTTCCTATGAGAAAAGGAGACTCTTGTTTTTGGAATAATGACTTCAGATACCCTCAGGAATTCTTTTCTTCCCAACAGCAAGGAATAAAACTTAGCAAGCCCATTCACAAGTAAATTCTGGAACCACTAAAATTCTATTCTTTGACCTGTTCTGAATGTGGCCAGAGCCATTACTCTGGAATTTGGATCAGGTAGCTCTTTAAGAACAGCCTCACAGGAATGACCATGGCAATGAATAATAATTTATTTCACTGGAATGTGTTATAATATAACTTAACCTCAGAATTCGATCTTTCATTCCTGAGTAACTGATTGGTTTTGATGGTGTCCTGATTTCCCAAGAAGAAAATACGTTATATTTTGTAAGAACGAAAAAATAAAACTATTAACTAAACTGAGAAGACTTTATAGTTCCTTAACAGTTTCATTAGTGAAGCTGTAGCCTTGTATTCTGAATTTCTGCAGTCTTGTTGGAGTAAATATTTGTTCTGTCTGCTCGACAATTAATTTTTATCAACTTATGTGAATCAAAGAACATACAGGGAACAGTGTACTAGGCAAAATAAACATATTTTCGCAGCTATTTCACCCAGAGGGTTTTGTACAAACAGTACACACTGAGCTTATGTCACCTATAATTAAGACAGGTATTCTGTGGGTAACACAGATGCAAATGGAAAAACTTCCAGTGACAGTAACATGTGCTTTTTACACTGAAGAAGCTACTGCTTAGCAAATTGCAGAAAAGTAGTAAAAACTACACAATGTAGGGTTTCAGAGCCCTGGTAAAACAAGAATACTTTCTCAAGTTAGGTCCATTTATGAATTTCAGCCCATCAACAGTATGTGTAGGTTGGTTCTAAAATATGGCAATAGGGACTTAAGAACAATTAGTTGTATAAATCAGTATTATTCTTTAGCACTTCAACTCTCTCTTTTCCATTGTTCTGGAATCACTGCATTTGGAAATTTGGCTTTATTTTCTTGATTATATTTGAATATAATTCTGAGTATTATTCTGAGTGTTCTGGCAGTCTCTCCTGTCTAGCTATCACCTTTTTGAAAGCATTTCCTTCTGCAGCTATTTTGCTTACCATTAATTCTCCCTGTCACTTCCCCCCTCCTTTTTGAACACTGTATTACAATGTTCCAGTTCCTTTTTACTCTGAAGGAACTTTTTACTCTCACCTGCATGCCTTTAACATGCAAGTGTGGAAGAAAGGTGATCAGAAAAATAGAACATTGCTACTGCTGTGGTCCAAGTTGTTGGCTACACTTTACTGGTGCAGTGCTGCTCCTGTGACTAGAAGGGCTTCTTTTAGTGCTGGTTCGTATATATTTTCATAATATATAACTGTGACTCACGTAAATGGATAAATAAGCCATGACACATAGAACGTGAGAAACAATCCCTGAGAAAATGAAGGTGTATCATTCCACACATATGCACAATACTAGCTACGTAACAGTAATGGACAGCTATTACAGCTAAACTTTTTTTTTCCTCTCTGAAAAAGGGATCTGAACAGGTATTTTGCCTGTCAAATAGGCAAAATCTTATTCCTGACACTCACCAGAAACTTGAGCTGTCTCAACCTGAGTTTTTGCTAACTTCAGGTGCTAGGATCACTACTTCACAGATTCCCCACGTAGGTCAAGAGCTGTGGCCCCAACTTTACCCACAAGAATGCCCCCACTTCTTCATACAGGAAACAAACAAGTTACAGAAAAAAGCATTTTGTAGAACTGGACTGAGGAAAAAATGGGAAAATTGGAGTGGAAAGTGTGTGTAGATACCCTGTGATGTTTAAGAATTCAAAGCAATGTTTCAGGTTTTGGAAATCACTGTTATAGTGATTTGCCCTCAAGTGAAAGAAAAGGCACACATCACACAGAATACACAGTGTCTATGATTCCCCAACCCACATGAGAAAGCTGTCTGGGAGAAGCAGCCAGGGATCTATGAGATTCATATATCTAAGACTTTCCAGATGTTAATCCTCAACATGTCTCAGATTTTAATATCTCCCTGGCATGGACATGGTATATTCAGTTGATTGTGTTATTTATCCCTTCCTATATAGATGGTGTATGTAATTCCCTTTTTTTTTTTTTTTTTTTTTAAATCTGGCACACAGATTCAGTATTTGGTAGTTACAGAAGCATTCTTTTAATAAATTACAAATCAAAGTAGATTAAGCACAAGATGAGTAATTTCAAGACAGTCTTCTCTGCACTCTGAGTAAATATCCATAATAGGATAAGTTTTGATCATTTTTACTAGTTTTCAGACCAAATAATATATCAATGTTCCTGGGTACATTTTGGATAATAGAATAGCTGCAATAGAATGTTCTGCTTAAAAATGCTTTTTGAAATAAACAAACATCTGCATCTGTGTCAGACAGTAAAGTCTATTTCATAAATGACTCTTCTTTCAATTTTTTGCTGTTTTTTTAAACTGAAATTATGATAGATGATCTTATGGGTCTTTTCCAACCTAAAAGACTATGATGATCACAAACTAACAAGAATAATTACAACTTTTCAGTCTTCTGTTGCATTGCAAGTTCTGGTGAACAAAACTGGCACACAACAAATGCACCACCAAACCAGCCTCATTAGTAGAAGTAACAGCACATCTTTTGGTTTCCTAGCTGCCTGGCTCATTATTTAATCTATTCATTATAACTCATTTCTGGTATATGAAGAAGAGAAACATTCAGAAGCTCAATCCAGTACTGCTCAATTAGCTTACAGATTAACCACATGAAAGACTAAATTGGAAGCAAAAAGATTATGTTGCCATGCCTTATTGTGCTTTGTCTGCAACAATTCAAACAGAACTAGCTCTACATATCCATCCAGTTTTACATTCCCTGTGTTCACAGCAAATAAAAGATGGTAAAATTTGTCATGCATCAGCCAATATTTAAAAAGAAAAAGACCAGGAAATGTCTTACATCATTTTGAACAAAGCACTCCAAAATGTTATTAAGCTTAGCAACTTTTCAGTCATATTACCAGTGAGGGGAAGACAAACATACTTTCAGGACAAGAACAGGATTAATTATGTCATACTATCAGTGCATTTCTATGCCTACCAGCAAGCTGTGTTATCTTATAGTCATGCCAGAAGTGAATCATAATTAAGCAACACACATGAGTAAGCACCTCCCTATTTTGTTATGTATACAAGTACATATGGTTAAACACCACAGGGTAGGTTTATACACGTAAAACGTTCTTGGAATAAAAATGGTAAACTTACTTAAATGTGTCATTACCTACACACAGTTGGAACCTACAGTAAATAAAGGGATAATGTGTCATTCAACTTCCATAAAAATGAAATATGGTCACAATACAAGATCTTGTCACAATTTAAAATAAGTTTTAGAACATGGTGAAATAATTTTCACTCTCCTTTTAAAGAGATTTTCAATATATTTTATAAGAATTGTACTGTTATTACAGTACTATTTTTAAACATCACAGATGAGAAATACATATTTTAAGGAATCTACTAAAGCTAAAAATCAGAAAAAGGCATTTAGGAAGATGATTTACTATTAAAATTGTAGTGGGTCACACATTACATTTTTATATTATGCTAGTAAATCACATTTATTGGAATTGTCTCTCTCCTCGTCACCAAAAATAAGCTTTTCCAGAATACAGTATAATAAACGGGCATTAGATATTTAAAGATTTCCATTAAAAGTATATAGTATTCACAAGTATTTTTCTCTTTGAGAGAAACTTTAACATTAAAAAGTGTCTATTTATGCAAGCCTCTTTTTAAACAGAATGTGGAAAATTAAGGTGTAGTATAGTCTCATTAAAATCATATTTAAACAATCACAAGTGGCTCTATTTTTATTTTTCCCTTGTTTTAATCTGAAGGTTGTATTGCATTCTAGATTTTATACTGAAACAGCTCAGAAAAACTCTGTAGTCAACAGGAATTTTGATCAAGTAAGGACACTGGGTCTTCAACCAAAAGTTCAAACATGCTCACTTCCTACAGTTGGAGCTGCAAGTCCTCCAACCACAACTACTACAAATACTTATAAACATCTATAGTACTTAGATATTATGATGGGATTTTTTTTTTCACATTAGAGTACAAACTTGAAATCTAATAATTTTTCATATTACCTTTAAAGTTTTGTATAAATCTCAAGAACTGTAACATTACTTTGATTTTAAATACAGAACTTCAGCCAGATGTGGAATAGATGAAAAAGATGCTTCTTTGTACAGAACAGACAGATTGTTATGTAGCAGTATTTTCTTAGTAAGGCATTTTCACAATACATGGCAGTAAACACACACAGATTTTAGTAGGTTTTTTGACAGCCTTCCCTTGGGCAGTATTTTTAAAAGATGTTAGCATATTGCCTTTAAAAACAAGGAAGGAATAAGCAATTCACTTGAATAATTTGGTCTACATGAGTTATCCAAAAGCCTCATTAGAGAAAATACCATAAAAACTGTCTTATTTTTTTAAACAAAAATGAAACAAGAGTCTTCCTGGATGAATTTTGTTCCAAATATCCCTTCTCTACTCCCCTCTTCCTCTCCTCTCCCAAACTGATGATTTCTCCTTCTCACTTAAACAAAATGAATGTCTTATCCTTTCATATCTGGTGTCTTTAAAATATAGAAATTGCATTAAATGCTGCAACACACGATAGATTATATTGCCTGAAATACAACACAAGTGATGAAAAAATAACTGTGTTAAAGAGTGGCTAAAACAATGAATAAGGAACTGGTATTTTTGTAGCAACATGGAAGCTATTAAGTGAAACTCTACCAAGGACAGAGGAAATTTGTACTCCTCTCTTCCCTTTGCAAGACACACTTGAGAAAGACTAAATGAAACAGTACAGCTAATGGGAGAATAAAGATTATTTTTAAAAGCTGAAGCTGCCTCAAAATAGAAAGGATCATAAATTCTGCAAGGTCAAATGTAACAATTGACGGAGGCAGCCAAAAACTAACAAAAAAAAAAAAAAAAGCCTGACAAACAGCTTGGAAAAGACACATAAACTATTAATCAATCTTCTAAAACACACCAGAAGCAAAAGCCTGCCAAAGAGCATATAGGACCAATATGCGATCACAGGATATAGAAAGAACTCTAAGAAGCTAAGGTGGCAGAGATTTTTTGCTTCATGGAAGAGGTTTACATCAGAAGTCTTCTCTACAGAGGACACACCGATTTCTTTGTCCCAAATCAAAGCACCAATGGAAGCAGGTACGTTACACATCAACTGAGCAAGCAGGAAGGAATCACCTGAAAGGGAAACTACTCATCCAAGTTCAGAAGGAGCTTAGGAATGAAACAGCTCAACTAGTAATTGTCATACATAACCTCTTTCTCAAAACCACTGGAAAGTTATACCTAACTTGGAAAAACGGTTGCAGGGACACTGGGAAAATATAAAATGATAAAGCCTAACTTCCTTATTGGCCATACGAATAAACACTTCCATAAAATACAGAATTAACAGAAGTATAGATAAGTAATTGCACTGGGCATGGCTGGGATGAAGCTAACTTCCTTCACAGCAGCCTGTATTGCTGTGCTATGCACCTGCAGGTAAAGCAGTGTTAATAACGCACCAGTGTTTAGTCCGTGGCTGATCAGTGCTGGCACAGCCTCAAGGCTTTCTCTTCCTCCCCCAGCTAGTTGGCTGGGGTGGACAAGTGGTTGGGAGGGGACACAGAGGGACAGTTGACACAAACTGACCACAGAGATTTTCCATAGCCCATAATGTCGAGCTCAAGGAAAGGAAGAGGAAGCAGGTATGTTAGTGGTTATATGGTGTCTGTCTTCCCAAGTAACCATAACGTGTGCTGCAGCTGTGCTTTCCTAGAAGTGGCTGTACATCTGCTTGTCAATGAGTAGCGAATGAATGCCCCATTTTGCTTTGCTTGTGCGTGTAACTTTCGCTTCACTTTAACTATTTTTATCTCAATCTATGATTTGTCTCATTTTTGCCCTTCTGATTTTCTCCTTCACTCTGCTGGTGGGCCATGAGCAGCCATGCAGGTCTTAGCTGCCCACCAGGGTTAACTCACCATACCTCTGTTAATATGAAATAAATGTGTAGTAAATAGAATACTTGAAGGGATGTGGCAACCTTTTGATTTACATAACCAGAAGATAAAAGTACTAACGTCAAAAAAGCCTCCAGAGGTAGCTTGGAGCAGGGATTCAAAAAATCATTTAAAAGCTTGCAAGTTTCCAGTTGCATTTACTGTTTCCCAAGTCAGGCACCATCCTTGCATCATTACAATCAATCAAAGCTTTATTACTAGATTCATGCAATGTCAGAGCTAGCAAAAAGCCCTGCAATCAGCAAAAGGAAGGTTAACAGGACTTTAAGAAAAGTGCTTAATGCAATTCCTTAATTGCTTAATGTTCTACTGAATTTCAGCTGTACTTTCTGAGAGCAGCAATCATTAACATTTCTCTTTTTTTTCCTGACAATGAACAACTAGTTTCAGTCTAGGCCAGTTTGAGTGGAAATTATTTATACAAAGGACAAAACAGAAGACAGGTCAAAGGAGAAGAAAAAATGTTATCTAAGGAAGTATATAGACAGGACAGTGAGTACACTTAGATCTGATTCTCTTGGAATAGGCTTCAGTGTGCTTTAAATTAATTCCACAATGTTTTGGTAAAATATAACGATCAGGCATTATTGTAATAATAAAATGACACAGTGACATCCTAATGACATAAATTCTTCATCATATAACACCACAAACAAATAAGAAAGTAAACATTTAATTGGTGTTCTGAAAAGCTAAACCAGATTTCTGCTAAAAAGATGTGAGCCAACAAGGGATAGCAAAGAACCTTTTTTTTTTTTAGTTGAAGTTCCTTCAACTGAAAAAATACTCAGATTTTTTCATCAATCTCTGAAAATTTGGATAGAATAGTGACTGGTGCAGCTATGATACATATATGTCCACTCCTCATTCCAACTTTGTGTGACATCTGTTATTTTCATAACAAAACACTGAAGGCTTTGTCTTCTGCCATGAAAACATCTATGTGGTAAAACCATTTACTGTCACTGGTTCAACCCTACCTCTGATCTTTTAACAGGCATGCATAAATAATACACAAGTCAAGAAATTACTCTGTTTGAAAGTTGCGAGCTTTTGAAACACTCCTGCATGTCAATAAAATAGGATTTTTTCCTCAAATTCATACACAAGTCACACAAACCAATCCTTCCATCCTTTGCCCTAAAATGACAAGTTCCTTCTACCTGAACTCTGAGAATTAGAAGACTTCTTCTGATCTTCCACAGAGATAACGAGGCACAGAATTCTGAAATTCTGTTCCATTTTCTACTGAGGCATTGCTTCATCATTTAAAAGCACAGGCACTGTTATTATAAACCATTTAAAATTTTCTATGTATTTTCTAACACTTCTAAACATTATGGGGTTTAAACATTTCTTTTTTCAAGAAAAGTTGTGGAACTGGCTCACTTGAGTTACACAGCAGATCTGTTATGGAAATATTTTCTAAAAAGGATTTTCAAATTCTTGGCTCATTACTGTAAACCATATTTGTACATATATCAGAATTACTTGCATTCCAAGCTTCTAGATCCTTCTTTACCTAGCTGGTATCACATCTGTTCCCATAACGATTTTCATCCCAGTGTCAGTTTCCTTCCATGTCCTTTACTTTTCATTTTAAATGGAAACTAATATCACACTCATCTATTTTTAATTTCTGTAATGATATTCTCATTGAGTCCTAGGTGGTGTGGGTTTTTTTTTTTTTTTTACTCATTTGTGTAATCTTTGATAGTGACATTCATAACCATAAACATCCTGTTCAGACTAAGAAATATGCATGATTTTAAAGCCTCAAAGTGATATGTTGCCCATTTATTTTTCTCAGGCTGAGTCCTCAGGGCTTGGAAGTGTTGAGACTCTATCATTGTTGAGACTGTTTCATGTACAATTAGCAGTTCTGCATGAACTGATTTTTAATTTTCACTGCCAAAGCAAACAAGAAGAAAGAGCAGTAAAATGTACTAAGCTGTAAGAATATGAAGAAGAGGGAAAGAAGAAAGAATACTTTGCTGGAAACTCTGCATCTTATTTTTAGTATTACATATTAATATAAGCTAGAATAGCTTCAACTGGAAATCAAAGAAATTGATTGAGGAATTGATAAGATCCCCACACTCTGGTCTAGCCAGAATACCTTCCTGAAAAGGAGGCCACTGATTCTGATGAGGACAGGAATATAGCATATGAGCTTTCACTCCCTCAGTTTTGTGGTGACTACTCTCTTGGCAAAGAAAAAAAACCAAAAAAACAAAACAAAACAAAAAAACCCCCAAAAACAAACAAACAAAAAAACCAAACCAAAACAAAAAAAAACACACCATAAGACCTGGGATGTTTTTTTTCCCCCCATACAAAAAGGTCCGTGTGGTCATCTGCTACACAGAGCAGATGAAATTAAAAAGCCAGTATAAAGTTTGATAATCAATCTGGAACAAATATTCTCACATGTACCCACAGATTATAACCCAAGGACGTAATTACTGCTTAATGTTCTTTCTACAAAATGTTTCTCACGCTGAAATTGTGACTTTTCTTAGTGACTTTTTTCAGTGTTAGTTCTGGTCTACAAAACTTCATGCCAATTTATTGCCTCTTCACAGGTAATAACGTAGTACATAAGATAGTCCATATTTCTAAATCCCTCATACAAATTCTCAATACTTCCCACTTCCACAGATGCTGAACACACACAGTTTCAATTTTTCTTCCAATTTTAGATGGTGATAAAGCCACCATGGTGCTTTCACTGGAAAAAAAAACAAACACAGAAAAGTCCTAAACATATGTGAAACTGTGTTGTGTTTGTTTTTTGGTTTGGATGGGGTTTTTTGGTTTTGTTTTGTTGTTGTTGTTTTGTTGGTTTTTTTTTTTAACTCCTTTAGTGTTGCCAATTTGTAAACCATTCATCAGTGGTTACTGGCAGCTAAAACTTCTATCACTTTAAAACAGCCCTCAGTGAATTTACCAGCCAAAAGTTAGATTTAACGCTCCAGGATGAGTCTACAGGTGGTAGCTTTGCTCCTCTGGGCAATAAAAGCTTTGATAGCGAGATTGTCATGAGATTGTACACTAAACAGACTTCATGAGCTTGGATCAAGACCCGAAAACAAGAGCCTCCAGAAACTTCATTTCCTTGGTTTTCAGCTCTAGATATACATCTGTGGCCTAAAAATATATACATCATACATGAACTACAAATGAAACAAAAAATCTCATTATACTTCTCTGCAGAGAAAACAAAAAACAAACATGACAGATAACACTTAATGATCAACTGCAAGGTCCCCAGATTGCATAGTATAAGTATATAAAACAGAACTAGCAAAATAGAATAAAATAAAATGAAAATGTAAGATGATTGATCATACATGTATGACAAAGTCATTCAGTCACAAGAAACACATGGTATTTGGAGACATAAAGAATGTTTTGTCAGAAATTCAGAAAAATTCATTGCTTATTTATAGTTAAAAACATTTCCACAAAAGACTAATTCGTTTTTACTGCTAGAGAATGGGCCTTGCTTTCCTTAGCATGTCCATTCTTCTGAGTACACTCTCAAATTCTCCCAAAGCTCTTTAAAAGCAAACATTACACAGCTAAAAGTGTCACAGACATTCTGCATCACAGTTTTGCCTGGTTTTGAACATATTCACACCCTCAGTTCACATTCCTTTTTTGGGAATAATGTGTCCAAGAATTTTCACCTGACCCACTCAGATAACTGGCAGACTAACCTGACAAATGTTATCCCCATGCACTTTATAGTCAGTTTTACATATTCAGTATCATCAATAAAGAATGTTCAGAATTTTTCCCCTTCCCTATGAAAAAGACCAGTTTTGGAAATCAAGTATTTTTACTGAGATAAAAGTAAGAAGTTACTATATTACAGTGACAGTTAAACCAGAGAGGTTTGCACAAAAAATTTTTTTGATGCAATAATTTGGAAACAATTTCTTTTCGAGTTTGTCATGGAACATGGACTCATAATGCATTTTATTTATTTATTTATTTTAAGGCTTTTATTTAAAAAAATAATCCTAACCACCCAAATGTACAGATTCATACTTCCAGGGTTTTGGTACCAGCATCTTGTTTATTGTTTACCTGGGACTATAATATATTTAAATTAATACACTAGAGGGACACCTACTGGCCGAAAGACATACCAGTTCTTTTCAAAACCATAATGATCTGCAATTGGTTTATAATCTAAGAATTATAGGTTTCTACATTCTACACAAACCACTCCTTCAGACCAGCTAAAATCTATGAACTCAAAACACAGTTTAGCCAATACTGATTTCTATATATTGCTTATACACATATACTCACTACTTTCAGCCTGAGGATAATTTATGTTTTTTCATAGAAAATTGCTGAAAACAGACTTCTTGATTTCAGTCATTACACACTAAATGGTAAACAGTACCAAAATCAACAGTTTAAATAGAAAGTCTAATTTCTTCTACCCATTTTTCCCAGTGTACATTTACTATTGAGACTATTACAGAAAGGTGAGGTTAATACAATTCTTTGTATTTTTCTTCATTATTATCTATAATAAAATAAATAATTTTTAAACTCTTCTGCAATTCTTTTATACTAATCAATCTTCATAAGAAGACACCATACATCAAAAATAATTCTTTTAAATAAAATTTCTGCATTTTAGCTTGAGTTATCTTCAAATTATTGCACTTTCTGTAACTTATCATATACTACTTATGATAAAGTAAGATGATATTAAATCAATTTAATGAAAGTTTGAATTACATTCTGCAATTGGATGAGGATTTTAGGTGGGAATGAAGTGAAGGAGACGGAGGAAGACTATGTTCTAATAGTCTGAAACACAATTGTGCTAAATTTTCAAGTTGATTTGTGTTAAAAACAACTTGACACAATTGCTACACTTCACTTGTGCTGTGCTCCTCAGCAGAAGGGTTCTTAAAGCTTTATTGAAATGATTATTCATTATTTCATCCACTTTCTAACTATAACAATGAAGTAGAACTTTATCCATCTGATTTTTGAGTATGTTATTTGGTCACGGATTAATACTACTTTCACTGTAAGACTGGAAAAAAACCCCCTCTCCCTATCAGATTTTTTTCCATAGCATTCTGCCTTTGTGTCTCTGAATCGCACACTTTCCATTCAGAAAATTCAATTGTATTCACAGTTCATCTACATATTAATGTACAACCAAGTTCACAAAATAAATGTTAAAGTTTCTTTTTCCTTTCATCTAAGGTTACAACTCAGTGAAGCACAGTTACTTTGTATTTCCCAGAAATTTACAAGGATGGGCTTTAGTAAATGTTGAAGATGGGCAGGATTAACCTTACCATTTTAAAACAATAACAATATTTTTAAGTGCATGAATTGTTGACACAAACATAAAATAACCTCATAGGCACTACTATTCCTTCCTTATTATTATCTTAATATGTAGTCACTGCTACTATATTATTTTTATTTGGAGTACTACTGCTATACACTGTTACTGCCATGCAGCACCACAGTCAACAGCTCTAGTTCTCATCTTCATCTGAAGCATCTGAATCACAATGAAAAAACAAACCACCCTCACACACAGATAAACAGAACTGTGATCAAAATCTCTACGGTTCTGAGATCATATAATCATAAACAATGATCATCTCCCAGACAAAATTTTATTGATTGCTGTGGATGGTACCTGGGTAATTACAAGAGGAACAAAACACATGGCATTTACAGAGAAGTTGTAAGTAAATTTGTTAATCAGAAAAGAGTTTACTTGATTGTTGAAATTAGCCCTTTTAAAAGAAAGAATAAATGCTGGAAATACATGTCGAGCGGAATGCCACAAATGCTACCCTGCTTACAGCAGCTAGGAAAGTTCTTGTTTCAAGGACAGTCTTTATTTCAAAATTCATCTTCTCAACCAGTCTCCTCAAAATAGAAAAAGAAAAGAGTCACTTATCAATCATCATTGCAATGACTGCCAATCATTCATTGCACATCCTTGGAAAGCTGACACTTGTAGCAAAGCTTAAACGTACACAGCTTATAAAAGAGGTGCTGCCATTAAAAATCTTTTCCCATCATTCTGACTATGAAACTTTTTTTTTCATGTAGCTTCAGGTTCAGCTTCACTTTAAACATTACAAAATATCAGGTAGTAATGATCTGTGTAGGAAAGCAATAATTCATTAATTTACTATCCTCAGTAAACAGTATATGCCATTACGTTTTTTCTGGTCTTGTCACTTCAGTTACTCATGAATAGATGTAAGGACGCCTGTGTCATTGCAAATACCAGTTAGTGGTGAGAAAAAAGAGCTTATCTGATCATTAAGATCTTTAAGTAAGAGAAAACGTTTGCATATGGAATGTATTAATATCAGGGGGTGGTTGTTGTTTTTAAAATCACTCAAAAATCACACTTATTTCAAAGTGTGCCAACATATCCATGTTCTGTAAAAATCCTAACCCACCATAAAATCTCACCCAAAACTTAAATCATGGAACACTCAGCATTACTCATGTGCAATCATAAAAAGTGACTAAAGGTCCAGGATTTCATTAAGTAATTCCAGTTTTAACTGTTCTCCATTTTGAGCCACTGCTTTGACCTTTCTGTTGCAAAGGGAAAAACAATAGAGAATAAAGTGGCATGTCCCAAAAGAGATGCTTCAATGCATTTAGACTTACAGAAAACAAAAGCACCAAGTATAGCAGATGTCAGTTTAAGAACTTAAACAGATTTTCACTGTGAGGATGATTTATTATCAGAAAAAAATTCAGAGGTGAATAATATTGGAAATCTATGTGGAAAACTAAGTATGACAAGCCAGAGAAATAGTTTGGAAGGAAAACTGCAATGACAGTGACATTTTGCTGGTAGGAATTGAAAAGTGAAAAGCATAATGTCACTAGAACAGCAGTGCACTGCACAGAAAGGCTGTTGGATATTCTCAAGTACTGCCCAATCACTGGGGCTAGTTCTAGGTATACAGACACTTGCAGCTGGTGGTCATTATATTATTCCACATTTTTTTGCATGGCCAGTAGACAGAAGTTTGGATTTCCTACACGTACATATTCATAAATGTGCCCTATTTTTAGGATGCTATTGCAGCTGTTACCATTGACAGCAGAAGGAGAAACTATAAGGATCAGACAGATACAGCATATAAAAGAAAAAAGAAGAATGGTTTTCTTCACAAGTAATAACAAGTTTTGGTTTTAAAATGCTCTCAGAACTTCAAACAGTCACCCCATCACATATCCAGAAACCTGGAACAATGAAAAAAACTCTGAGATTTAGGGGCAATCTTCAATACCTCTAGTACAATCATACTTCCAGAATTCACATTAACAGTATGTTCAGAAGAGGAAGAAATCTGACTGTCTCTTCTGTTACCAAAAGCTATATATACAGTAGCAGGTAGAAAGGCTAGTGAGACTGAGAAGGTATGAGAATTAGCAGGAAAATTGAGAAACAACTATTTAGGAAATCTTTGGGACAGCCTTTTTATTAAAAAAGTTTAATTACCATTTCAATTAGATTACGAGGAACCAATATAAACAAAATGTGTTATTATTCCAGAAGTCTGAGCAGCATTAAAAACTTCAGTTTTATCTACCTTTAGCAAGTAAGTCAGCCTTCTTACAACAAATGAGTAATACATTTCCCTTATAACATCAGGATAACAATGAACATTGTGATACTGTGCGTCATGTGAAGATGCTATTGACAACCTTCATGATCATGGACACATGCACCCAAGGACAGAATGTCTCAAGAAACATGCTAAAAAATGCCAGCATGACTTACTGACTGATTTTAAATTAACTGTTGTAAAACCAGTCATACAGCAATAACAGCATCAATGTTGGTAGATAGTGGGAAGACATCCACATTTTCCAAAAGACTGTACTCCTAGCACAGTAGTACTTAGAGCTAGATAGATCTTTTAATTATTGAAGTTGTAACTATTGCTTAAAGTATATCCTGATCTCACAATTTAACTTCTGGATGCCAAAACAGCTGTGTTCTTAAGAGAGTTCTTTTAATCCTATATTTAAGAAATAGTGCACAATAGCACAGCTGAGCTCTTCTCACAAAACATCCGTTACTCCCACTCCTCAGTTTACTTCCCTCACTCATATTACTGGGAAGAGAAAGGCTGCAGCATGCTGACTTTTGTAATTACAGATCTCTGTTTTATTCTGATAAATGTCTCTAAAGACAATGTCTCTTAGCTGAGCAACTCAAAATACCCACAAAATTCTCACTTGCTTGGAATCTCTCCTGCTTTAAACCTTTTCACTCTGCTAGCTCCTTTCTCTTTTGTTTTTGGGGTTGTTTTTGGAGTTTTTTTTAACCTGTTTTTTTTGTAGTTGATTTAGTGTGTTTGCTTCTTGACTTTTCACCTTCATGAGCTACAGCTGACAAACTTTTTTTTTTCTCCATCTTCCTGCCCTATCCTCCTCACTCTCTGTGTTTCATTTTCTTACATACATTCGTGGCTTAAAATGCTGTGAACTGAGCAATTCCAATCTCTCTTCATATACTTCGGTCTATCTTTCTGACCATAATTCTGGGATTTACTTACAGCAAAAAGCTTCCAAAACTTTCTTGTAACTTAGGTTATTAACTGCAGCTGTCCTATCAGTTGTCAGGAGAACAATAAGACATGAAAGAGCTTGAAGCCTAAAGCCAGCTTTCCTACACAATAGTGAATTAATGAAATTAACAACAAATTGAAGTTTCTGAAGCAAATGTGTTTGGGCCATACACAGGCTCCACTGCATTACTTTGGACAACAGGGCTTGTGCTTTTAGATTAATAACACAGCATAAATTTCATGCTAGTCAAATCATAGGAAAAAAAGTAGTTTTCTATTCAGTTGAATTTTTCTCACACATTAACAAGAGTAAAAAGAGAGTTCAGAGTTCTGCAGACGTACATGGGTTCTTTACCAGCCTCTTTGCATGGTAGATGACAGATGAATCAAGCCCAAGGCCACACATGCGAGTCTGGCAATTTTCAGCTCTGTACAAATTCGTACATTCTTCTTGCTTAGTATTGCTGCCTCATACTTGGACATTTTCAGATTAATTAATTTCAGATAATACAATTCTCCTGTGACATATTCAATGGTGAACAGCCATTCAACAGCAAAGAATTTTTAAAAAATCTAGAAATTATACCTGTATGATTGTATCATACAGCTACACTTAATACAGACTTAATCTAAAAAATTACACATGCTTTCAAACTTTAATTTTGTCGCTCCTAGGAAATGGAGACAATATTTCTGGTTAAAATTATATAACATAATGTATCTACCAATTTCTCAGAGGTATGGCCATGTATAATGCAAGAATGTCTCAAGATGATAAAGCACTGATAAATGGAAAGTAATATTAACTGCACTTTCAAAACTAGCATAAATTATGTAACTTATTTTTGCAAAAAAATAATCAAATTAATACAAAACTTTCTAGGGCAGTATACACTATGCTATGCAGAAGAAAACTATTCACTAATCATCTATATTTCTTCTAAACTAACCCCTTCAAGGTTGGACAATTTATTTGCCTGTTAGACAACTAGCAAAATGGCTGTGTTCTCCATTTGCCTCCTGAAAGAAGAGGCTTCCAGTTCATAGGAAAACATATGGAAGGATAGCCTTCCACTACCTGAAGGAGGCCTACAAGACAGCTCGGGGTGGGGGTGACACGACTCTTTTACAAGGGGCTGTAGTGAGAGGGCAATGGGTAATGGGCTTAAACTGAAAGACTGTAGATTTAGATTGAGAAGTATTTCTTCCTGACGTACAGAGAGGGTGGTGAGGCACTGGAACAGGTTGCCCAGAGAAGCTGTGGGTGCCCCATCCCTGGAAGTGTTCAAGGCCAGGCTGGATGAGGCTTTGAGCAACCTGGTCTAGTGGAGGGTGTCCCTGCCCATGGCAGGGGGGTTGGAACTAGATGATCTTTACGGTCCGTTCCAACCCAAACCGTTCTATGACTCCATGATATCCAGCAGTGCATGTCTCAGTATGTTTCCTAGTATTCTGCTCAATTTGTTTTGTAATGATCCCAAGAATTTTTCCCATAGGTTCTATTGATAAATTATTCCATTGTAATGGACCCAGTGACCTCAAGCTCTCTCATATGAAATAAATTTAAGATTAAGATATTTTTCTACCCAGTTTATAGTTTTGGTTTTTTCTATATCTTTCTTCAATTTCATATTAAAAACTAATGAAAACTCAATCATCCTGTCACTATATCTATTTCTTGTAAGCTTGTTCTGCATCTTAGGGTTTTCTGAGATTTTTCTCTCAGAGCAACACTGACTTTACTTTTTTGATTCTGTCTCCCCATTTGCTTTGTTTAAAAATGCCACAACTTGTAAAGCAAGTACTTTTTATTTCCTGTTACTTTCTATTCTTTTTCTGGTCAACATTTTTTTCTACTTTGCACATCACTAATTTCCCTCCAGACTTTAACAAGTATCTACGTTCCTCTGACTTCCACACTGCAATTAATAGCTTTCTTCTTTCTTTAATACCTTTCCCCTTAGTGTTGAATATCTGAGAGACAGTCAGTGAGTCACTTCTTCAGTTCTGACAGAACAAAATTCCAGATAATTATTGAGTAAAACTTTCTGCAATATATGAATGTCTCAAAGGCAGAAAATTCTGCCTCTTCATATCTTTCTTCCTATAGCTTAGCTATCCTTAACAGATGATGAGTCAAACTACAACTGTGTTGCATTTCAATTCTGACTGCATTGGAGGTATTTACTAAGATAAATTAAAGGAGAACTTTCTTTAGAATTGTCATGTAATTACAAAGTCAACAACTTCTGCTTACCCACTAATTACAGAAAATTGTATTTGATAGCTGCATAATTTGATCATATTTGCAAATATTTGCTCGTCTTTAGTGCTGTTTGAAGGATATTTCAAGATGTCTGAATTTAAACCTACATACAGTGTAAATAAAACATACTGCATGCCAATGGGTTGCTTTTAAATTCCATTTAAATGGAATTTAAATTCCATTATATTAACTTTCTACAATTTCATCTCTTTCAGCAGATTCATGTGATCTCTCTTTACATGAGTGTGAAATGAGGGCCAAAACATTTAATGATGACAACAAGTTGAATATTCCTACATAGTTTAGTCATTTTGGCCCACACTTAAGTTGGATGAGTTCAGACTTGCACACGTATGCACAGATGCAGTGCCTGCAAAACCACAGTTATATGTCTAGCTGGGGGAAGAAAAGTTTTTTCCCCCCGAAGGAGGAAAACCTAAAGCACACCTGTAGAATTATAGTTTGCATTGTTGTCATTATATTAACACCACAGAACTTGAGACCCAGTAGAGAGAAGCCTATATATAAGCCACCACACTTGACATGAGTATGCAAGTATGATGATGTAAATAAGTAGAGAATGATCACTGTCATTGGCTTTCAAATATTTTTATTTTCCTTGAGTGTCTCATGGACTCATCCATAAGTATTTATTTCCTAATTTTCATTCCTAATCCTCACCCTACATGACAAAAATGTTTGTCTACTATAAATATGGCCTAGAGAGAAGAAATGGGTTTAAAGTTAACAGACTTAAACATTCTAAAAAGAAAACACATTCTATTTGAATTTATTATGGGACTTCGCTATATTACCATTTTAAAGGCTACAAGCATGTTCCACCAGAAACACTTGGTAGTTTTTCTTGCAGTTCTTATACTGGCTCTCAGGCCGTAGGAATTTTTGTAAAACTTTTTTTTTATCCTCACAGTCAGTGCTTCTTTCTTAGGACAGACCTGCAACATGGATTTATTTCAGCTGAAAATTAATCTAGACCATCAGATTATTAGAATTAGCTGGAATGCAGAAAAAGCAGAGTTTACATGGTCTTAATACAACAGAATACGGTGAACAGAAGTGGGAAGGCATGTTCTAAGCATTAATTTTACTAGGGTGGAGAAAATCAGAGCTGCCTTTATTTAAAATTCAACATTTAGAAAGAGTGAACTCGTATTTTACTACTTCTGCTAGTTATTTAATATGTCTGAATACTCTGAGGCAAACCAGCATCACAGACTTCAGGCGAAATGTAACACTATGATGTTAAGATGCTCTCTGTTTTGAATCATTCCAGTTCATCTAAAAAAGGAACAGTCATACCAGGACCAATGTTTAATCTGACAATGGTATTTGTTGCCTGATATCTTTATAGGTAAATGATCCATCATTATGGGATTATTTTGTGAAATACACATATTTTTACTTTCTTTCTATGAGCAAAGTAAACATTCTAATGAACAACTTAAGATGTAAGATTATTGGTCACATTTTCCAGCTTGAAAAGTGTATGGACTTTACTTTTTTTTTTCTCCTGCAGAGATCCTCCATGAATAGCAATCTCTATACCCTTGTTAATTTTGACTGATGTCTTAATCTGCATGGAATAAGACATTTCTCCAAACTGCGTAAAAACAGGAAAACCTGTACAAGTAGCAAAATCTACAAGATAAGAACTAAGGATACATAGAAAATTAGAAAGATGTTTTGTAAAATGAAATAATCCTGCAGGAAATATGGGAAGGGTGTGTGGTACCATCAGAATAATCCTGTCGAACAAGCGGGAGATATGTCTCATGGAACCAGAATAATCCTACCTAATAAGCAAGAAAGACGCCTGTCCAAACTAGAGCAAGTCCTGGTCCCAAACCTAAGATAAAAAATGTCAAGAACAAATGAGATCACCTCCTTTTGTGGAGGGGAGAGGAACATAAAAAAATCTTTCACAACAGAGGAAAGATGGGAAGAACAGAGACCACACTCATTCCGTCCTCCCCTGCACCTGGTGAGCTCTCAGGTCTGAACATCTTGTCATTAAGGAACATGGCCGTCAGTACAAACTGCATGGTAGTAGCTTCTGTCATTGGTTATGAAGGACTTGGCAGGAGTCAGATGAGGATTACAGCTACACTTTATACCCTAGGAAGGCAGTTCTGCAGCAACAGGCACAGCCTGGGGGCCAACCCCAGGGGCTGGTTGTGAGTGATCCCAGGCAGAGAGAGGTACTCTCACGGAATGCTGCAAGCTTTGGCCTTGCTCTAAGCCCTGCCGAGCCAAGGATCATCCTAGACCCTTCCTATCCTAACTCAGGGGCTGACCTCCACAGTTGGGCCCAGGCCTGCATCAGCACCTGGGGATGGCCAGGCTGTGGCTGACCTCAGCCACCATCCCTGGCCCAGCCTGGTCCAGCTTACTGGACTGGCCAAGGAGGGAGGGTACCACACCACTCAGACAGCCCCATGGCCACCACCAGCCACCCTCACCTGTGCTGTGACCTGACAAATATGCCTTTAAAGCATGGATGAGAAAGAAGAGCAAAAAGAGACATGAATGAGCATTTGGAGGAGCTTAACATGCTTTCTCTTAAGAGAGAAGAGAAGGGAGAACAGAAATATACAGAAAAACTGAAGGAGCTATATAATTACCCAGATTTAGATTAAGTTTTTCAAAACTTATAATAGAAGTAAGTGGCAAGCAAACTAGAGAGAAGTTTCTTTTGCTTTGCTCTGTTTCTTCATGATTTTGTAGCTGGATCCCCAAAATACATAACTTGTCTCTGGGTAGAGATGCCAGCATGTACAGAAAAGCTAGCTTTCTTGATTTGCTCTGTTGGAGATTCAAAAATATTCTGTTCTTAGCAGACCTGATATTTCAATTTCCTCTTTTAAAGCCATGTATTAAATAAAGTTAATTCTGGGAATAGGGAATATAGGCACTGTATGTAAATGGACATATATATTTCTGTGCACGTATGTATGCAAGTGCAAATAAATATGCCACTAAAACCCCTGGTACTGCTATTACTGACTCCAGTGGGAGAAGAGAGAGGAGACAAAGATGAACCACTTCCTAAGCTGTTAGCAGGTGAGCTGCTCATTCACATTTACTCTGCTGCACCCTCTTCCCTCTCTCCCTCAACCTTTATCCAAGTTTCGTAAGTAGAATTCAAGTAACAGGCAATCTAAAAGATTGCAAGTACAGGAGACAGGGTGGTTTCATCTTAAAAAAAAAAAAGTTGATATGTATTTAATGTCACAATGATGAATGATTTGGGGGGGGGCTAGACGTGAAATTAAATTTCTGGAAGCACAAAGCCTCAGGTATTTGTTACACTTACATTATACTGTGTAAGACACAAGAAACAGTTTTGCTAATGAGATTATTACATATTAAAAACAGATACTCCAAAATAGGCTCCAATATCCTGTTTAAGTTTTGTATGTATAAATAAAAACATATTTTTCAAAACTGACATTCCACTGCCTCCATGGCTTTCAGACATAAAATGTAAAGTATTTAATTTTCTTTCTTATTACTGAGAATGCCAGAGTGAGTTCAAAAAAATTAAATCACTGCAACTATGTAAACCAAACACTGTATTTTTTGGTTTTTAATCATTAAAAAAACCCCAAACATAAACCACCACCAAACCATAAAAACCCACCTACAAGACACACTCGTTACTTTTATCAGAAAACAAAACTGAGTAACTGTTAAGCGGTTGTTATTTTGCTAAATTATTTCACAGTCCTAGTGAGAAGAACAGACGAACCCGTTGCAATTAAAAGGAAAGCCCAACGTTTTAATTCCAAATACTTAAAACCAATTATAAAAGTTTGCTTGGTATATTCACAAAAATTAAGTAAACCTAAATGCCACTAAATTTTAGACTAATGAATCACACAGAAGTTAAATGAAAAAATTGCAAAAGCTACCTCATATTTTCCATCTCCTGCATCTTTCAAATATCTCAAATACGTAGATGTAAAAAGTCACAGCACATAAAAAAGAAAGAAGGTTGGGCTTGGACTTTTCAGACTGTCACATTCAGACTTATTAGAGATGACATTCATAAGGAGATGACACTTATGATGTGCAGGGACAGGTATCAGCAACTGATTTTTTACACATAGGCAAATTTTTGGCCAAAAAGATGTGACAAGTCACTTTTGTCTGCCTCACTAGGTTTCATAAGTGCTCTGAGAAACCCTGACTGAAAATGGAATACTTCAAAATCCATTGACACAGATCAGAATATTTCAGATTTCAGGACTGCAGAACACACTTTCTTGTAAGCAAGAACAGGCAAGAGGGGTTCTGAGACAGAAAAATTATGTTGCCAAGTCCTCTAAAAATCTCAGACTAAAGCTATTCTAGTGAAGACATATACTTCAGGAAAACAAATCAAGTTCCTCATAGTAAATCCCTTCATTGCTTATAGAAGGAGTTGAGATATAGTTGTCTAAACATAGGAAAATTAATCCCACCATATGCACTTAGATTTGTTGAAATTCCTTGTATCCTGCATTAAAAATAATAAAAAGTACTTTAGATAGAAATAGCTATCACTAGAAAAAGCAGTTGACAGATGAGGTTTCATAGCACACTTTCCTGGGATTTAGGCTTGTAAAGATAATTGATAAACTGTCGGTCCTAACAGTCTGAACACTTCTGCCTTTCTATCTGGTATTATCCCATTTATGACTGTACATGGCAGGATCTAATAAATTGCTAATAAGAGGCATTGTTTCAAGCTGTGGAAAAAATGGACCTTGAATAATGAGTCATAGGTTTGGTAAGCATGCTAATGCTTTTTTTGTCACAGGAACTCCAGAAACATAGCCCTTCAGAAGAAAAAATTATGATTTGACAGATAGCTACTACATTATAACCTCCATCATAATTTATTTTGCCAGGGAGTAATCCAATAATTAAGAAAAAAAAGAAAAGAAGAAATGAGGAACTAGTAACCTAGTGTTCAATAAGCATTTGGCATCATTTTACCTTGCAGTAGAGAAAAAAGTTTGTCCAATCAGAAATTAAGTTATTTGAAGATGATGCACTATTTGGTATTACAATAATTTTGACTCATTGTTTGGTATTATAGTTGACCTCATTTATTAGAAACCTTTTGTAAATCCATTAATCAACATAAGTGTGTTCGTCAACAGATAAACTGAGACAATAAAGAAAGAAATATGAACTCTTGAGGTTGCAGCAGTGAACAATGGTCATTTATAAACTCACATGTATTTTTATTTATTTATTTTTAATAGCATTCCGTTTCCGAGAATGTGTATTCGCGGGTTGTATGGTGAGTGCATTAATGTCAAAACCCAAAAGCAATCCACATCTGTGCTCCTTTTATTTAAAAACAGGAACAGCAGAACAGCTGCTCTGAAAAAAAACATTTGGCCACTAAAGTAGAGGAAATTATTAAATCAATTCTTAAGTACTTCTGGGAGATTCTGTACACTAGTACTAAAATATTCCTGTGATAGAATTTAGAATGTAACCACCAGCGTGTTTTCTTTTTCTTTCTTTTTGGCTGGCGGAGAGGGGGACGTGACATCATAGTAATTTAATGGATTAGGAGAAAAAACAAAGGATAGGATCCCAACATTGATAATTATAATGTAAAGCCTGAAACCAAACAGCTATTTTGTGTGCCAAAAAAAAGGGAGGTAACATTTTTCAATCCAAACCAGCATATCTGAGGAACAGAAACTATGTGATCATCCTATTCTTTCAGCGTGCAACAAAAATTCATAAACCTGTATTAACTTCTAATTAGTTAACAAATATGCACTGTTTAGTGAGCTGACTAAAACAACCATCTTGAATCAGAAAATCATTCATTCTTCACATCCAAAAAACTATCTGTGTTATAGTATAGAAAAGTAATTTTAACTTACCTATTTGCAGTAACAGTCAGGACATTATCAACCATATTGCAATTCAATGCAAGATGAACAAAGCCAGTTCATTTGAACAAAATAAAATTAAAAAAAAAAAAAAAGAAAAAAATTAATATGTATAGCCACCTTTGCTGTTGGTGTATATGAATAACCAATTTTTTTTTTCTAAAGGAAATGTCTCCTACTTTAATGTCTTTTAATCATTAAAATCTTGATTTGTTCTAATTTGCAATTAAGGAGTCAAAAACATGAGAAGTAGTGACATACACATAAAAATTATTCATATACTTACACTTTACGCAAGACTAACAACTCTTCTGTACCAAGTATTCCATAAATGCTAGCTTAAGTTACCAAACCATTAAGACATTTCCAAATGCTTGCAAATTTTTTTTACAATATTTAAATTTTAAAAAATGAAAAATATAATGGTTAAATATTTTAAAAGTTCTAAATCAGAAACTGAATATTGCATGAAGAATGACAGTGAAGCAAACACAGGGCACAAGAATATTTCCACTGAAATTTATGCTATTTTCAATGAGTTCCCATACTCACATTTTCAATTAGTGGGTCTTTAGTTCTTGGTCTAAAGTATTACATGGTACAGTTCAGAACTGAGGCTTCAAAACCATTCCAAACCAGTTTGTTGGAATTTGTCAATTTCTTAAAAATATTTGCAACAATGGGTCAAATTAATTTCTAAAACAATCTTTCCATTTCATTATCTAAACCTTAAATAACCTCAAAGGTAGACTAACAAAAATGAAAGCATTAATAATTCAAGAGAGAAATGCATTTGAAGTTAAGGGCTTCATACCCTGGCATCCCAAATTCATGGTCTCACATTCATAACACTATTTCATCTTGTACAAAGTTCCAAGACCTGAAGTTTTATTTTCAAACATCACAGAATTACCTTTCTCAAAGTAATTTTACAAGTATTACTCGTTTAATACCTCACTAGTTCACCCAAACACAAAGTTTCAGTCTAAGTCTCTACTCTTTTCTCGAAGCTATACGTTATGAAATACGTCACAGGTATTGCTTCATGAACATAGTTCTTCAT
This sequence comes from Rhynochetos jubatus, assembly GCA_027574665.1. Lineage (NCBI taxonomy): Eukaryota > Metazoa > Chordata > Aves > Eurypygiformes > Rhynochetidae > Rhynochetos > Rhynochetos jubatus. The sequence goes on along the minus strand of CM050649.1, from coordinate 32,526,819 downwards.
AAAGTGCTTAATCATAAAGATGCACTAGTTGCATAGAGTAGAATTTCTCACAGAAATCTATCAGATTTTTGTCTGGTACTGCTCCATCTTCTTTATCATAGAAAAAACAAGCAGAAAATTCAAGAACAGTCAAGCTGGAAAAAAAAAAGAATACTCAGGAAGAGTATACCTTGCTGTTTGCACTTGTTTAAAGTTTGTTAACTTATCTAGCAATTAAAAAGATACATACACTCATATACACACCCATCCAGCACAGTTTTATAGAGCAATTTTGTGCGGCAGGCATAAAAACACAGGCACCTTCCCTCTCCCCCTCCCTTTCAAAAAAAAGAAGTCCCTTACGCTTTCAAGGGGTTTCTTGACAGTTCCATGTACACTGGAAGAATAAATGGTGTCACACAAATCCATAGAAAGTATCAGATTCTTGCCTTCAACATTATGTTTCCGTGTCCCCAGAAAGTTAATCCAGTGGCCACAGAAAATGCAACCATCTGATGTCTGTAGGCTATGATGCACTTCTCAAACACTTCTTGAAAGGATGTTTCCTACATGCTAATGTTGGTTTTGTGCTACCTATTAACATACTTGCTCATCCTGACAGAATTTCCTATGAATAATCTTACTTCACCATACACCATGCTTTTTTCACAGATTATGCAGTTTATAAACTTACATTCACTATTACTTTGAATATGTCAATTAAATATAAGCAATTTTAGGAGTAACAACTTCTAAAAGCAGAAAAACTCAGTAACTTAACAGGAATTTATACATTTATATAACTGAAATACCCAATTTGGTATATGCTTCAATATCCATGAGATCTAGTAGAGCACGTCGAATTCATTTAAGGAAAGCAATATATTAGTAATTGGGTTTTGCTTCTATTTCCCCCCCCCTCCCCTTTTTTTTTTTTTTTTGCAAACTTCATACACAGGAGAGTTTTAGGTGATTGTATCTCTACTTATATACTTTTGATTTCTACTTAAACTACTTTTTGTCCACTTAGAGCTTTCCTACCTGCTGCAGGAATATCAAATGTAAAAGCTTATTGATATAGACATTTTACTTAATGTCATAACCATCCTTCATGTTTGTAGCACATAATCTGGACATTCTTATAAATAACAGTATAAATCTTGTGGCTCTCCTCTGGACTAGGAAGATTTCCATTTTGCTTGCATGCTTTAATGAATAAATCTACTCTATAGGTTTTTATATAGAAATAGAAACATTTTTTCTACTTTACACAATTCCACTTAAACTTTGTATTTCTTTCATAGCTGTATCTTTCATTAAGTATCTTCTCTCTGTAATATCTTGATGTTGAAAGAACTTCACCTACAAAAGCATTATAGGATAGAGTATTGCTGTACAAGTACAGAGATACCTACATATAAATTGCATTTAGATTTGATCAACATTCTGGCCAGGCAAATCTATGAAAATGATTAGGAGATACAGAAATTAATTTAGTATCTATGTTTAAATACACAAAAGACTTACAATTTCTGAATTTATCTGGTTTTGAGGGTTTTTCTCCTAAATTTGTCATCATTAAAGCACTTGCTTCCCTATATACTTTCTCAGATCTTTCATAGACCACAGTGAAATAAGAGGACAGCTAATCCTGGTGCCTAAATGATTTTAGAAAAATGTCAGCAATTAATCTAGCATGACAATAGTAACTTCAAACATAAATTACATTGTAGCTATTAAAAGGAAAGACATATTTAAGACCCAAGACTCACCCCACAGAAAAGGCCACAATATTTTAAACAGAGGCAAGAGCTTTTCAAAAGAACACCCAAAAACACATCTCCTTTAGCAATTTAGACCTTGCAGACCTTAGTCTAGAGAACTGATTGAATGTTCACTCTAACAGAGCACACACACGATTCTCAGAAGTGTCTCTTAAGGCTCTGTTTGCTTAACCTGTAGTCTTCTAAAATAAATCACTCCTCTGTCCTTGCAAAATCACAACCAAGAGGGGATGACTATTTGCTGTCTTAAATTGTGTTCGTCACCTTACAGATTATGTCTTGATTAGTGGACTTTTAAAAGCTAATCTGAGTGATAACATGAATGAACGAGCATTCAGAAATATTTTTGAGATTAAATATGCCAATTCACATGCTTCCTCTGTGTGCACTTAAGTAGATTAACAGGTTGCCAAACTGAACGTGGTTTATTGCATAGAAAAAGAGATGCCACTCCCCAGGATAGTTATTTCAGGAAACTTGTAAAGCATGGTACTAACTAACCAACAAATCATTTGACACTAGATGGTGACAACATTTTTGCTTATCTACCTATATTGTAAGATTACTAAGGCAAAAATAAGTGACTGCAAAATGATGTTTCCAGAAATCTGCATTTCTCCATGACAGAGAGAATGTCTTTTCACCCACAGTCATGACACTGCAGCAATAAATATGAACCTCCTAGCTACTCTTGAAAGCGAAAATGACAATAGGTATAGTCAATGAAAGAACAGTATCTGAAGAACCATACAAATTATCACTTTTACCTCAATACACCATTTAAAATGTGATAATACCCATGTGATAGGATGCCACAAAATAAATGCCTTGTCTTATGTTGCAGAATTACTTGAAAAATCATATTTATAATAAACACATTTATGAAACATGAAGAAAAAGTCATGGTTGCCTCAATACAGCATCTTCCTCTAGCAAAAGCAGCTGTAGAATGTGCTTGGTTCATTCTAGAGACTAAGCATTTTAATATATTTCTCTGTTAATGTTTTGCCTCTTACTTACCACAACTGCCTACCTTCTCTGCTCTTACTATCAAACCCCTACTGGATCTTGCCCAACTTATAAATATTTACCTTTTTCCATACTATCAATTTTCTTTCTCTCTTTTCTTTTATGATGGATCTACACAGTTTGGCACTTGTAGGCTCCCTCATAGGCTTTGTTTTCTGAGGTGTTATTTAAACTTCATTTTGTCATTTTAAATTGCTACACTAAATAAATACGGTACTCCAAATGAGACCAAGACAGGATCAACTAGGAGAGAAAGTATTTATTTCTTTGGTATACATCAGCAGTTTTATTAATGGCATCTAACAGAACAGTGTCTTAAAGATACAGTTCTCATTTCACTTCCATTGTACACAACATACAGATAATCCTCTGGAGTACTGTTAAAATATTGTTTCCCATTCTTTCATAATTTCTGCATCTGATTATATATAAGACTCTAAACATACATATAACTTACAGTAAAATTGGATTCTAATTCAACAGATGTAGCAACTCAACTGTCCTACACCAATGGAGAACCACACACTTCCATATGCGCCCCTTTAAGGTCTTGCCTATGTCCCCAAACTTCTTGTCTGAATGAGTACCTATTCCCTTTAATGCATTGTGTTATGAACATGGTGCTTTGGGACATGGTTTAGAGGTGGACTTGGCCGTGTTAGGTTAACAGCTGGACTCAATGTTGTTAATGGTCTTTTACAACATAAATAATTCAATTTTTCTGTGAAAAATCTTCTCTAACTTCAGACAGGGAAGCAAACACCAAAATAGGACAACTGCCCGGTTCTTGTTCAAAGGACCATGTAAAGCTTTTGTTCGCTTAATAAAAATGACATCAAGGGTGAGGTTGAGTTTAGGGTTAACATTGGGGAACTGGGGTTTGGGCAGACTCTGACAACCTAAATACTGCCTACTTAGTGCTTTATAACTCCCTCTCATTTAACAAAGCTAATAAAAAAATCCAATTAGCCTTCTAATTCCCATCAAACTGTCATGAATCTACATTTTACTATACCAACAATGTTTAAGTAGGTAATATGTTCTGAAATATACCTAATGTTATACTACTCTCTGCCCCATTGACTTTTTCTATTCTCACTAGTCTACCCTCATAAAATTCTAAAAAAGATAATCATAGGTTTACAACATCAAGCCATTAACATTTTCAAATGGTTATTTTATTATTTGCATCCCTTTAAGAGTGAGTGACTCCCTCCTCTCAGAACTTTTTATACAGAGAAGCTGTACAGGCAGCTGTACAGTGAATGCATGTGAGGAATGCTATAGATAGAACAAGATTTTAAAGGTAAAATGAAAAATCTCCAATTTTACTTAGTAAACTGAGGCACAAGAAGGAAAGTATCTTGTCCAAGAGCTCAAAAAAATTTTTTTGATAGAGTGAGGAAGAGAGCTTAAGTGTCCTTAATACACAATAACCAAAAACAGTTTGAAAGTGATTTATCTTGAATTCTCCTTCCACCTATCCTTCCTCCTATTCTAACAGAGATTGGTTTTGGTTCAGAGCTAATTTATGATGACTTCTTCGATAATTCATTATCCTTTGCAGGGGCTTGCAGAACTCAGATTTTAGTAAGAATGTGGATATGTGTGTCCCATCCCAGCTCCTATTATAGGATGTCTGTTGTCTTTTCTGTACAGGACCACTCCTCTTTAGACTGTTCTTCAACCTGCAAAACCTTCTCCTCACCTGGTACATATTCCTAGGTACTGGATATTGAAAGCAAAGATACACAAAAAGTGTCCCTTCTGCAGTGAGAAGTGCCTCTACAAACCAACATAAACAGCCCCGATTTTCACGACTACCTGCTTCTCTAATTAAATATCTCCCAGAACTAGTCACTGCCTCATGCACACCAGGAAAATCAATCTTCATTTCCCTATTTCAGGGAAAAAAAGATTCTAACCGGCAACTGCCAACCCTTTTTACACTAAAATCCATTGGTTTAATTTACAGGGAACTACAGCCTTCTGAAGTAGAGTTTGAAAGACAAGGTATGTATGGCTATTCCAAAGACTTGGGAATAAAAAAACCCAACAACATAAAAAGCACAGAAAAAAAATACTCTGTAAGCGGTTCAGGCATGATGCTGAAAATTGCATTTTTTCTGACAATCTTATCAGAAAAGAAGTGACTGAGATGAAAGGGTTCACAGCACTTCTAACATAATGAAGCTTTTTCACACTTTAGCCTATGATTCTACTTGTGTTTCCGAAATGAAATCAAAAAGCCATTCAGACAAAAGGTTCCTCTTTGGACTCACACGTATAAAGTTTAGAAATACATTAAATGCAAGATGGTATTTCTTTTAGATACTGTAGCTTGACAGCTATAGTCAAACCTGTGTAACTACTGTCTCCACTCCCCAAAATCCAACAAGCCCTTAACAGCTTGCAAATGCTTGTGAACTGCAGAAATTACTCTTTTCATTCCTTAATTTTTCTCTCAATATATCAATGTTTCCTGACACATCATTTGATATACTCAATATTTACTCAGCTCTTTTATAATCAGGGGAGAGGGGAAAAGGGAAGCTTAACACACTAACAGAAAAACAGTTGTAACACACAGAGGTCTTCCTGGAAATGGATGATCAGCCAACTGAGAGATTGTGGGTAAGGATTAAAGAGGAGGAAAGGGTGACATCACAGTTGGTGTTTGCCAGGGCACCTGACCAGGAAAAACAAGTGGATCAGGTAGCCAGGAGCAGCATCTCAGGCCCTGGTCCTCATAGGGGATATCAACCACCCATTGTCTGCGGGAGGGACAACATAACAGGGCATAAGCAATCCAGGGAGTTCCTGTATAGCATCGATGACAACTTCCAGACTCAAGTGACAGGATGATGAGATGAGATGTTTCGCTGGGCCTTAACGTTGGAGAAACAACGATGGGTAGGGTTAGTCCTGGCTTAAGTAGGTAAGGAGCAGATTGATAGAAAATGCAGGACTCTGTTACACTTATATTTCAGAATATGTCTCGTTTCTCAGGCAGCAAAAAAGCTTCTCTGTTAGAAGTCACACAGGCTAAGAACAAAATTGTTTTATTTTCATTATAGATTCTTCCTAAAGACATCTGGCATATCAAATATTTATTACCATTTATTAAGGAAGCTAGAACTTCAGTGAGCTAGAACCCCTGATGTCCCACTATGCAAGGGTTCCACTTTGTGCTAAGTACACAAAAAAGTTACCAAAAGCTACTACTATAGCAATAGTTTTCTCTGTATAGCTCTAATTCTGGTCACATTATTAATGGAACGTTTTTAATAACCCTGCTAAGTCAGCATACAGCTGTCCCTGTAAGCCAACACAAAGTTTCACAGCACTTGATAAAACAGAATTTAAAAGCTATTAAATGCATTCCAGGTAATCAGCTCCTGGCCACTCATCCTAGTAAAGCTGACAATCTTATTTTCTGAATTCTGACAAAGTAGTGCCAAATTTAATGCTCTTTATTTGCACAAAACTAAGACCACCTTGGTGTTAGCAATCTGTATTTCCTGATAGTGACTGCTGATGCATTTTTCAAGGGTTATCCCAACAAAGCATAAACCTAAGGAAGATGATATTTGCTCATCCTAAAGCTGTTAGGGAAAAAAAAAACACACCACACCAAAAAAAAAAAAACACCAACCCACACATCACACCTTAAAACAACTTCCACTCTTCCCCAACCTCAGTCTCGAGAAATCCAGTTGTCTTCAGTATGACTTCCTATAAACAAGACTGAAGAGGTAAACTTTGTTAATCCTCACAAACATAACAAAACAACCTTGCAGTGTGTGTCTGTTTCTGTGTTATGTAAGAGATTAATTTCTAGGGTAATTTTACAAGAAGCAAAGTATATTAAAAAAAGACTTATTTTCTAAAAAAATATGTTTTATCTACCTTTTGGAAAGTACAATCTCTTACATGCACAGAATCATGTACAATTGGGCCAGCCTAAAAACAGAGTAATTGGACAGTTTTCTCTGAACTACCATTCTGTATTTGCACACTGCTATTCTAAACATTTTCGATATGCTGCTATTATAAGCATAAACCTAACCTAGCTTTTAAAAACCTTACAGCTCATTAAGTGTATCAGCAAAAACTAGGAAGACTGTCTAAAGGTACACATGTGAATGTATGGATGCAGACCAAAAGGCAGTGAGAGAACTATACATAATTGTAACATATCACTTGGTACACTTCAAAAATTGCCTTAGGCTGATTAGCAATTATATTTTATCTTCAGAATATAAAATATATTTAATCTTAAAAAAATCCCCCAAAACCAAACTAAAAAACCCAACTAGAACTCTTTTGTGATTATCTATGTACACCTGAACAAGTCTCAGAGTTGCAAATATTTTAAGGTTGCACATTTACTTTGAGTATCCTAATTATAATAAACAGCAACTACTTCCTATTGGCTATATTGTCTCATGTACAGAAATCTACCTTTAATACATGAATGAAAATTTTCAGTTTGCATTTATTTGGCATATTGTTATTTCAGAATTAGGACAATTAGAAATTAAGTATAGATTTTTTCCTAATTTATAACTGAAAATACTGTTTTTGTTTGAACTACCAACACTGAATGAAGACCTTCTGACAGCATTAGAACAAAGTCCACAGTGTGTTGCCAGTCTTACACCATTCACAACGTACATACAAATATCTCATCAATGTATATATGGTTACCCATTGATACTTCTAAGGAGTCATATAGATCCTGACAGGTAAATCACTTCTGCTTTGAACTCTATTGTGTGGGAGAAAATACCATTTGCATTTCTCAGGTAGATTTGAACCCCCTGTCTTCATTTTCTTCTAAACAGTTCTAATCACTAAAATGTTGTACACAAGTGAGGTACGAAAATCTTTGCCTGCACTTTAACCATAAAAAGTTGTTGCCCTTTGGTTGTTGGCTGAATGCTCCCAGGTATGAATGCACAGGCACAGCCAGCCTCCTGGCACACCTATGAGATTGCCTCCCTGGGGACTGTAAGCAAACAGCAGTTCTAGATCCCATTGTACTTTTTATGGTAAACAATCTAAACTAACCCGGATATGCACAAAACACAATTTAGTAAATTTTCAAGTTACAACCTCTCTAGTAGGTGCATGAAAATGTATGACTGGTTGTAGCAGGTTGACAGGTAAGTACAAACCCATCCCACATCCATGAACAAAAGCTTGATCTCTTCTGAAGTAGACTAACTGCAATCTAAACAAGCAGTCTACAAACAAGGAAGGAGTAACATGAACCTCCAAATAAGTTAAATAAGTTAAAGTTTCCAAATATACCAGTTAAAACTTCAGCTCTCCCAAGAAGGTTACCTAACTCTGGAAGAAGGAAGGCCCAGATTTTTCTCACATTTACTGACAAGGAATTGGTTTATAGACTTAAAGGAATTGTTCTTGGCTTGCAAATTCTCCATACCAGCTGCTCAGAAACCACCTAGAAAAAACAGACTGATTTTTTTTTTCTCTGTTCACATTCATTACAAAGTCAAGAAGATAATTATGCATGAACGCCTCTGTACTGTTAAAAATTCTATGATTTCTGGTTTCCATCATGGTGAGGAATCTTAACTTTTAAAATTCGTATTTTGTGATTATATACATGGTTTGATTTGCATGAGATGAAGAAACAACTGTTGGAGGAGATGTAGAGAGGAAAATGTGATGAATAATTTATCATTAAACACATTTGTTTATTTATTTCAGTTCACCAAGGGTGTTATGTTTGTATTTGTGCAAAACAATGATATATGCCAAAGAAATTTTCTTCTAAGGACAGCAGGAGTAAGTTAACTCATTAAATGTTTTTAAAGTTGTCTTCCATCTCATTCTCTCCTGCACATGGTAGAGATGTCACTGAGGACTAAAATGTACCCTTGTCTACTGGGTATTGCAAGATACATGTGAGCTCATGAATCCCTTGGGCAGCAAAAATTGCAGTACTGTGGATAACCAAACCTACAATCAGCCATTTGTCCATTCTATCCTTGACTTCAGCTGTGCACAGCAACTTAAGAAGAAATACAAGGATGATTAGGATAGCCTAATTGGAAAACAAAAGGTTTAAAAATGGCAGTATAGCTGGTTACGGGTCAGTAGTCTAATCTGCCTGTTTTCATATAGTTGCATTTACCAGAAAATGAAAACAGAATAATTAGTTAGGTAAATGGCAAGGTTTGAAAAACATCATCCTAGGGAGAAATAAACTCCACAAATGCCTACATATATTAAAAGCAAGAAAGAAAAGCATTGTTTCATTAACACCTGCATTTCATTCTATGCTAATTTTGCAATATCTGTGTATTTAACGTAAGGTGGTGATTTAAAAATGTGTTTGGTTTTGCACCATCATTAAGTCACACTATTATTTTGCATAATATTATTCAGTGCCACAGATGAAAGACAGGGAAAGGGCATGTAGCAATTGCACATTATCAAAACAATTAAGGAAAAACTAACCTATCAATTCCTTGATTTTTTTTTTCATCCCCCAAATTGAATACTGCAATGTCTTTTAGGGACAAATGCCATTGTTTTAAATTTGTCACTTGGTAAATAAGCCACTGATCCTCTAATTATTAGAGGATCTTCAGTGTCTCAGTTTAGGTTTTATTCAGCTTCTCTCATTTTAACTTCCTTCTGGTCAGTAATGAATATTCTTTCAGAAGCGAACAAGATTTATTCTCCTCCTTTATCAGAAAATCCACATACAGTTCTGCTTTAACTTCCACAGACAGATTAGGGCACTGTTACCTCTCAAGCCGTTCATAGCACAGTGACGATCATCTGCATAAGATTACCTTTACTACCCTTGCCAATCGCAAGCACATCAAAACCATAAACATTAAATATCAGCCCTGGTTTTATTTATTATTCACAAAGGAACTCAATGAAGAATTAAACAGAAACAAAGAAAATCTAGCCAAAACAACTTATTGTGGGTGTGTTTGTGTGATGACTCCTAGGATATCTCTTAAAGAATGTTTTTGCATCTCTGCACTTCACTTGGTTTAATAAAATGCTTGTGATTACAATCAGCCAACAGCACTCCTGATTCCAGTAGACTAGCATAGAAACTGTGCCAGCTAGTTACTCTGTATTCAGATAATAGCAATAAAATTTAGTGAAACTTGGAATAAGCATCTTCCTTTTGCCACCTAAAAAAATAAGAGTCAATTCCCCTATGTTCCATTCTCAGTTTCTTTCTCCCAGCCTTTTCTGTTTTAGTGGAATACATCTTCCTTGTCAGTCCATCCATTCTCACTAGCCAAAGCACTTTCACACGTTTTTCTAATCCACATATGATTTTTTAAAACTTTCTTGTCACTCTTTGTGTGGTTTTTAGTGCTATAAAAACAAATTAAATCTTATGAGAAGCATTGCATTGTAAGACTCCTGTATATGGTAGAACTGCTGTTATTTTTAATCAAGCAAGAGCTGTTTGTCTTATAACACCTGATTTTAATAAGACTTTTTTTTTAAATGTTGACATGAGATGAACGCAATAAATTTTTTTAAAGTTTGTTTTATTATTAGAAAAAGTGTTTTTGGGAAAGCACTATTTTTTCCTAACTGAAGTTCGTTACATAGATATTATTTCTACTAACAGATTAAGCTTATAGCTGAACATACTAAAAAATTACACAGGCATTGTCCAGTATTATTACCACCTCTGTAGCAGACATATTTAAGAAACTATTTAATTTTAGCATGTGAATGTAAGTTATCAAAGATTGCTACACTGCATTACTCTAGCATCAGCCTCACTAAGGAACACACCATTATTTTGTTCCTAATACCATGTTTCTTAAAATAGGTGTCAGTACCTTTCTAAAATTCCAACTTCTTCTTCACTGACAGCTCGTAAGAGAATAGACAACATTGTGGAAAAAAATATACAATATTAGGATTTTGCTTCATGACTGAAGCAAAAGTATAGACATGAATTACACTTCATAGAGAAAAGCACATTTGTGATATTTGTGATATCTCTACCTATAATTGTATGGATTAGTGAGGCTATGCAAGGTAGCCTGTCCTAGCATGCTCCCCACTCTCTGCGCTTCAAGGGAGCCCAAAGCCAGTTTAGGGAAACACTGCTGCCAAGGAGTGCTCTCCACTAGGGGCTCTGCACAGTTGTGAAGGTGAACCCTAGTCACAGTCCAGGCTGGATCTGAGGTCCGCAATTTTGCTGAAAGATCAGCCATTCCTTTTTTTTCCAAATCCTTCTTAACACAAAGATTTTAGATAATATTTCCTCACACTTCAGATTTTTCAAAATATCACAAAGAAATATAGGTATGAGCTACACAGTCCATTCTGTCAAAACCAGAAAAAACTTTAACTGTAGAAAACCATAAAAAATTAGGGACTGTAGACACAGCAATTCAGCAATTATCTTTCACTGATGGGATAAAAGAATAAAATATAATACATAAAGTTACCTAGAAAATTCAAGGAAAAGTGGAATGTAATTTTCAAATCTGCAAATATGTCTAATGGCACAGAAAGTGTAATTATTAATTTAATTCTGTATTTTCAACATGTCGTGGAATAATCTTTAGAAAACTTTAAAAAAAATGTAGGTTTTTTTTTTTTTAAAGCCTAAGTCATAAACTTTGGACTGCAAAATCTTAAGTTTGTTCTGATTATGACTTAAATGGATTACCTCCAATACAGAGACAAAAGACTTGATGCATTAGTTTATTCTTTGGACTTGTTTGGTAGACAAAAAAATGTAATCGAGAAAGCATGCCAAATTATTATGCTTCTGACTTGCTTTAGAGTTCTGCATAATATTTTATACACCAAGTCATTAAGATAACAATAACTATCAGCATGAAATTGAGAAATTTATCCATCAAGCCAGTTCCTACCCATCTAATCTTGATTAGGCAACAGACTTGTTCAGTTTTCTTAGTAAAAGGTGAAAAACCATGTCACCAAGCAACATCCAGATTAAATTACATTAAGAATTTGCTACCCTACTAATTAAATTTCATAAAAATATCTCAGCACTGAACCATCAGGAAGAAATGAACCAGAAAATCTTCCAAGTCAACCATAGAATGGTTTAGGTTTGAAGGGACCATAAAGATCATCTAGTTTCAACCCCCTTGCCATGGGCAGGGACACCTTCCATTAGACCAGTTTTCTCAAAGCTTCATCCAGCCTGGCCTTGAAGACAGACAGGGATGGGGCATCCACAGCTTCTCTGAGCAACCTGTTCCAGTGCTTCACCACCCTATCCAGGAAGAATTTTTTCCTAATATACAATCTGAATCCACCTGCTTTCAATTTAAACCCATTACCCCTTGTCCTGTCACTACAGGCCCTTGTAAAAAGTCCCCTCCCAGCTTCCTTGCAGGCCCCTTCAGGCACTGGAAGGTGCTATAAGGTCTCCTCAGAGCCTTCTCTTCTCCAGGCTGAACAAGCCCAACTCTCTCAGCCTTTCTTCACAGGAGAGGTGCTCCAGCCCTCCAAGCATCTTCATGGCCTCACTCCAACCAGTCAATATCCTTCTTATGTTGAGGGCCCCAGAGCTAGATGCAGTACTGAAGGTGAGGGGTTCTCACAAGAGCAGAGTAGAGGGGGAGAATCACCTCCCTCAACCTGCTGGCCTGCCATGGCAGTATACAAGATCTACCAACTATGGAAATCAAGTACTCACAAGATGGCTAACACAGGTCTTAGCATATAAACTTGATCCCACTTAAAAATTCAACCAAATACTTTAAAACATGTTTAAGCTACAAGGCAATTATGTTCTTTGGCCTATTAACTTCCCTACCTACCAGAAAGCAGCTAGGGTATGACTAGGCAGTGTTTGACATAGGTTCAGGTGGGTCTATGTTTTGCTGTTTCCCCTTTTCACCATCTTTCATGTTTCATCACCATGTTTTCTGAGGCTCAGTTATTCCACTAGCAACCACATGAAATAAGACCAGACTGCAAATGGATACTTTTGCTATGAGAACTATAAATTCCCTTAAAATTGGAAAAAATGCCATACATTTGAACAAGTTTCATCCAATAAAAAACACATTGCTTTGATGGTTGTGAATGTAATTCAATCAGCATCCTGAATCAATTATTTTAAAAATCCAGTTTGGCCTTAGGTATATCCAGTTGATAAACTGTCATAAAGGAAACAAAAGCATCTTCACACTGCCTTAAGAAAACATGAAGATCTAAGAAATGAAAGAAATCATGGACTCCAAAAATTCTACAAGGTCTTTAAAAGCAGAGATACAATGGAGAAAGAGAAGAAAAAGGAAGCAGGTGCAAGTTATCAGTTATAATAATCTTGAATCTCTCTTTTCAATAAACATTGAAATTGCTCCTCTATTCTTCATACTGAAGTGCTCCATCTTTCTAAAGCATCCTGCATCAACACATAAACACCATAAACTGCTTAATAATTCAGGAGTTGCAAAAAAGGACAATAATCATATTTAAAGCATGCCATGAGGTATATCCCATTTTCAAATATCCATTAATATGTCCCATTATTTTAGAAGTACTAATTTAGTTTTAATAGTTATTAGATCACTTTGCTTTAGAAAACCAAGGAATATTGAAAACAAAATAGCAACTGTCCAGATGCACATAACCTGTAACTGTTATAAAGCAGGAAACACTTTCGAATCTTAATGGCAGAACAACTAGCAGAAGGCACACAGTGATTGAATGGCCTTGCAAACTCTCACAAAGATACGATAACGAGGATTGGTAAGATTAGTTCAAGTAGGCAACTTCTGTAACAACCAAACAGTAAGTTTGCCTGTTGAGGAAGCATGTACAACAGTTTCTACACTGCTCTTCTTTGACCAAGTGATCCAGCCTATTTCCTCTCTCTTTAATATGATTTTTTTTTTTAGACAAAGAAAATCCTGCTGTAAGACAGACAGAGCCCTTTAAAAACTGCACCCCATAGAATGCTGAAAGAAAAGCAAAAGAGAACTCATTTGCAACAACAGGCACTTTCAGAATAAAGGTATTTCAGAATTAGCTAGAAAAAGGTACTATCTATATGGCAGAGGTTCATACTTCAGACACAGCATTTCAAGAGCAATTATCTGTAATTAAGCGACAGAACTCAGTGAGGACAGTTGATAACCAACTGTAAAATACAGTATGAAAAATAATATCAACTGCAAATTAGAATGTATTGGCATGTACAAGTGGACATATTACGCTAACTTGTTTTTCCCAAAGCTTCAGTTATATCTATGTTCTAGAATAGACCCAATTTAATGGCTGTTCTAAAACACGCACTTACAGCTCCATCACTCAAAACTCATTATGCACATGAAACACCACAATTTTAAGTGAAGAGGACTGTGAAGCAAAACCTTACCCAGTCTGTATTCTGTTTTATCTTAAGATTCTTATGCAAATCTCCCTTATGTAAAAATGAGTTGAGTCATACTAAATTTTATTAAACACATTTATGTGTCTCATTTTGCTACAGTTTTGTCACTTTTTTCATATTCAACTCTTCTCAGAGAAGATTCATTTCAGAACGAGATGAGAAACGAGAACTGAACAGAAAGGTGAACAACCTAGTGATGATTTTGAATGCCCAATAATGTATTAGTGACGATTTTGTCTGACAATTATCTGTGGGAGGCATTTCTACTTATTTTGGTTTTTCCTTTTAATAAGAATTCATCTATAGAGGTTAACATCAAGAACAAACACTATCTTAAATGATCCACATCTGAACAGAGATTTTTAATAGAACAGCATCTATCCTTAAAATGACAGAAACAGCAAAAGGTGGTTAAAATAACCAACTAATAACATGGTGATGTGCCCTGACTACACAGTAGGTTTTGCTTATGACACTCTTGGAGCAGCCTAACTTCTCAACAACACTTAGAGGATTTCTCCTGGAACTCAAAGACAGACATCAGATTTGCTACAATCTGTACAAAACAGCTGTTCTTGAATGTAACCTTGGATGGCTGGTACCACCACCAGGGAAAGCAATTGAGGGCTACAAGCCAAGAGCATGCTGTTTCAGTAGGACCTTCTGTATTATGGCCAAAGTTTGTGGAAGCACCATCTGTTCTTACAACAAAAAGCACAATTTTGGTTTGTTTGTTTGCAGTTTGCTCCCCCCCAGCTCCCAGCTTAATGTTCTCTTGACCTGTGACACTGCAATATGACTCAGAATTTGCAAAGTATGCACCACATACAATAGGGAATGATATTGTCTTCTTCCAAGAGCTTTGCATTATCTAGCTCATAGCAGGGAGCAATACTACAAATTAAATGGCAAACACACAATATGTTATTTAAAATGTAAAGCACAGGGATTTTTCGTTGTGCAAATCCCATTAATGAAAACCACACAAATAAGTCCCCTAGCTTGTTCCTCAAAAAATAATGCTAAAGCATTTATTTGTGACTACATGTCCTTTTCAAAAGACTAACAACTATCAGACTTTAATGACATCTCTTTAGAGACTATGGACATATAAAATGTATAAACCTAAAATAATTGTTTGGCTGGAAGCCTGGTTAAATCACAATTCAGTGAGTGAAAATTAATCTTTCAGATGAAACATGCTTTTTTTCATAGTACAGTTAAATTCATTGTACAAGTTAAGCTGTATTTTGAAGTCAGCAATTTGGAAAAGCATTTTCCTTCTTCAGAAGTAAAACAAAAACCAATAAAATGATTACCATTCAAACTAGCTGACATCTTTCTTATAGTGTTGGAGGAAAATAGCTTTTTTTGATAAATGCTTGTAAGAACCTGCAAGGGAACATGAAAAAAAATTGCATGGCATGGGACTGATGCTTAGTATTATAACACGAACCTTTATAAAAAGTTCATATACACAATTAGTGAAACTGACAGAGATATCCCTGTTCTGAGTCAAGATGTCAGGGCAAGAACTGGGGGGGGGGAAGAGACAGAAAAGGAAAAAATGTACCATTCTAGAAATAAATGAACTTCCACCACTTCCAAAGAAATTGGTTTTATTCTCAAATTTAAAACATCTTGCTTAAAGATCTGTATAACTATAGTGATAATTTCCTACTTAACATGATTTTTTAACCATTCGTTTAACTGGGAGACAAACATAATATGCCATTTGCACTTTTCCATATCAGCACCCCCTCATCCCTACTACAGGAAAACATAACTTTCATGTGTACACTTAAAATATTTTTTAAATACTGTAAATTATTAACATCCTCTTATATGATTCAGACCTGAGAAACAGAGTAACTACTTGCTGCAATTCTATTAATATAACTTCCAGATAAATTTCAGGAAATCCAAGCCACATATTTCTGGTTCTAACTTTAATATGAGTAGCCTCTTCTAGGATAAGTAAAAAAGTTTTCCTTATGCAACAGAATTAAGCAACCCAAAACTCAGACCTAACTAGATCTAAAATTTTCTGCACTAGCTACTGAACATATCTTCAACACACTCAAGAGAAGGGAGATCCTAAGGATAACTAAGTCACCGAAATACACCACTGAAGAGATAAGAAATAGCAAATAAGCATCTTCCTATGTTAAAAACATGCAAACTTACTGAAAAAAATAAACTGTAAAACATTTTCTGAAAAATTGTTCTGTCTAAAACCAGTTATCCAGTACTGCAGATGATGTGGGGAAACTAAACTTCTGTAAATTTTATGGAAACCTTTTCACAGAGTTCAGTTTCATGTAATATGCTTTCTGTAAGCAACAGTACTTGTCTGCAGATGTGCATGTTACATAGACATTTTACACCTAGATCTATAACCAACCAGAATATTTCCACAGCTATTTTATGGGCTAATAGGATATGCATACAGAGTAAGGAAGGAGGGAAAAGCTAGAAGCACCACATGGAAATGCTACACTGTTGAAAAAAATAGTCAAATTCTGACCATCCTAAAGGAAGTTTAGGATCCATTCTGGGGTCTAAGCTTCAGCACCCAGCTGTTACCAGACTGCTACTTGGAATAAAGAAAAGAAACTGTGAATTTAAATCAGTATTTAACTGCTTTCACACTTCATTCACTGGGCAACAATCAGGTGATCGTCAGGATAAATACCAGTAATGTTTCTCTTGTCATTCCTAATACTAACCCCAGTCAGGCGAATTGCTGTACCAGATTTTGCTCTAGCAGTCAGCTACAATCGACCATTTTTAATAGCAGGTTTTTAGTATGGACTGTTGAGAGAGTGAGTGGGAGTGGGGGTGTTGATTAGAGATGATTAGAAAGAGCAAATTGATTAAAAAACCCTATAACCATACCTCTAATACCATTTCCAAAAGTTATATGAGTATTCAAAGTAAGTAAACAGCCCAGCATACTGAAGAAAAGCCTGTTTCAATCAATTTTAAATGATGTATAAAGATTTTTAGAAAACAAGAAACCTTAGTAGACAGAGAATAATGGCATTAACTACTTTCATAATACTTCTTCCAAAAATCTTCCTCCTATTTCAAGTAATGGAAAGAAGTTCAAAAAAACCAATTTTCATCTTGTTAGCTGTAAAACAAGGATACAGACATTATATAATGATATCACTTCAATCACCAGTTGAATCCAGAAAGACTGTTTTTAATATAATAATTTAATTTAATGTAATAATTTCTTTTACTAGCCCTAAGCAACAATGGAAAAAGGAAGAAATAAACACAGCTGGGTAAAATACAAATAAATTTCAGATAACTAAGAGTAGTGTTATTTTAAGGTCAGAATTTGTGCAGAAATATTGAAAAATTACTAGAACATAACGGATTTTTGTTTCCTATATTGTTAAAATGTAACACTGCAGGCTACTTCTTAAAAGATTTCAAATTGATAGATGACAGAGGATAATTAAGATGGGAAATATTAACAGGGAAGATACAGTAATGGGAGTACTACAGCACTTCTAAAGATGCAAGGTTTGCTTTGTGGGTGTATTCTCCAGTCACAACAGCAACTGCACTTAATGACTCTTGCATTTTTATTCCTTACATTTTTTTCCACAGACCTTTGACTTTTGTCAAAGGCATTCAATATTGACTCTGTGATAAAAGTGAGGTCTGCATATGTGAATCTAGAAAGCACATAAGTTTCCCTTTACATAACAAATATTGTAGTTCAGTTACATCTGCAAATGAGATGATTAAGGAGAATCTCCTAAAAGTGAAAACAGAACCAAAACGTTTCAGGTTGAAGATGTGGATCCTTCATATGCTTTGAAAGTATCTCAGAATTTTGTTTCTCTCTGAATTTCCTTTAAAAAACCAAAACATATTCACATTAGGTTAATTTTTCATGTTCTGGACAGTATCTTTTATGAATGTATAACAAACTGCATAAGAAGCCAGTTACTTCTGTTAAAATTAGAAGCCTGTAATATGAAATGCTGAAGGCTACTTTTGTTGCTTCACTCTGAGGTTTATTAGCAGTGTTCCTGCAGTTAAACTGCTATTAAAATTTGACAGACATATGCTATACTTATGGACAAGGGGATTAGTAACTTCTGGAAAGAATTTAACCTCTAAAGTTTTAGCCATTATTTTTTGTACAGCCTGATGCGATCAGAGATCAGTAGGTACATGTTTCTTATGTTTAATTTTACTCTTTTATTACTCTATTGTTTCTTTATTACTATTTATGTATTATTTCCATATTATTGCTCTATTATGTTCTGTTTAGTGTATATTGTTTTCAGTGAGGCAGAAAAATGAGTAGTTACAAAAAATGCATTGTGCATGAACACCACCCTCCTACTAAATACATTTAAGTGACTATATCAAGAAAAAAATCGTAAGAAAAAAGGAAACACATATCATTGTTTTATAATTATTTAATACAGTCACTATACAATAATATATTAGAATGTGACAAATATTAACATAATGAAATATTATTTAACCATGTTATCCAGTTAACTGGCTACTTGCATGCCCTCTATTAATAACAATAAGTTTGAACTACATAGAAAACCAAGTATGAATTATTATGAAAAGCAAGCATCAAGTTTTCAAGTACTTAGGAAGGAAAAAATTTGAAAATAAAATTATCAAGTGCATTAGAAAGTAAACCTGTAATACTGTACCTTCTCGTAAAAATTTAACGGAGTATTAAATCTAAAATTAGAACTTAATGTCTCATCGTTCAGAAACTCTTTCAGCAAACGCAAGGGATAAAAATCATTATATTAACTTTTGATAATAATAGCTGTAGATCTTTGCTTTCTTTCCATGTTATTATTAAATGCTAAACCCAATATTTTGTAGTAGCTTATTTGTGTATTTATTAGTAGACACTTTCCCATGAATACATTTCATTCTTTCAAAATTCGTATGCCAAGAAGAGACCAAGCCTTCCTTTTTCTTCCCTTTTCTTTAATGAGAACAAATACAAATAATTAAAAAAACCCCAAACAAAATAAAACCACACACCAAAACAACCACCCTATAAGAAATTTCTCTTATTTCTGTGGCGGGTTTTCAGTTGATCCGTTGTTGCTGTCTTTCACTATGTTGGTTTGTAGAAGTCTATCAATGCTTACACTACAAGTTAGAATACCATGTAACTTTACTAAACACAATAGCAGTCACTTTCAAGAAAGCCTTACAAAGACCCTATCTGCATTTTACCTTACATTATGTTAACCACAATATAGGACTATAGTTTAATGAAGTTTCACTTAAAATGAACACATGCTGTTAAAAGCTCAAGTAAATGCTCAGGCACATTAGGACATGAAGCTCAAAGGTTAATTACAGTGCCTGCCATCCCAGCCTAAAATGTATGATAACTATCCTTGCATTTTAAACCTCACATTTTAGCTAATGCAAATTCTTACAGGTGCCAAACATTACCTGGCAAAGGCAGGCTTCTGACTTACATGGGGGCTGCTGGTTAACTTAGTTAAGGGACATTACGTGAAATAAAAACAGAAGTTTAACAGACTAGTAGACACACAGCACATGTCACTGGCTGTTAATAAAGTCAAATGTTTCAAGCTAAGAGTAAATTGTGTGAAGACTGGAAAAAGAGAGAATATTTTTGCTAGTAGTCACTTCACATATATCAAAACTTCAATGTTATACCTACTGACACAGTATGTATGCAGAGTTTGGGCACGCTGACAGTTTTCATCTCTTCGTAGCTGAGGTGTCAAACCAGACCAGCAGCAAAAGGCTTATAGTATAGAATGGAAATAGAAAGATGAAATAACAGCATGGAAAGAATTAAAATGTGCAGTGTTACTGTAACCTTCACCTCAATGGTAGTTTTTTAGTAAGTATAAAAATACTGTTGCAGGATTTGGCCAGGTGATTTTGATTAAATGTTACTACTTTAAATTCTAGATAAATAAAAATAATTAAAGTTCAATAATGAATTAAATAGGTAATAAAGTGAAATATTTAATAATAATAATTACTTAATGGTGATCACATTGGTTTTTCTTTCAAACACTGATGGTGGGTGGGTTGGTCACCATTCAATTAATATCATGGCAAAAACAAACAAGATGAACAGAAACGAATCACTGATGACTGCTGATAGCCAGAGTAGAGGAGGGGTGGAGGGAACTTTAGAGTAGAACTTTAGAGTAACTGACTACGTTTAAATAAACTGCCTTATCTTTGTAGCACACCACCAACCTCCCCTGAACTTTTCTCAGTGTCCAACAGAGAAATTAAAGTTAATGTGGAAGGGACAACCCAACAAAACCAACCAACCAAGAAACCAAACATGGTTACTGAGCTCCCATTCCTTGACTCCAAAGGTTGTATGAAGATATGCAGACTTTGAGTTACAGAGGTAAACATTTTTATCAAGATACTCTGAAAGCAATGATGCTGTCCTCAGAAAGCAATGATGCTGTCCTCAGAACACAGACACATTGTTCAACAGCTCTTTATCCCACATATCATAATGCTTCTTAATCACAACAGGTTTAGAGATGTAAAAATAATTTTGGAATAGTCACAAATAATAGGACTTGAATGCATCCATTTCCATTCACTACTGGGCAATTTCAGAGTATCTGCATGCATTTTGCATAAATATCAACATGAATGTTTACTCCAGTACTTGAAAAGCTGGACAGGACTCTAATGTGCGGTAGCACTGGACTTTTTCAGAAATTTGTCTGACAATGGTCTTGAAAGAAATAATGATGTAATAAAATGAGAAAATGCTGAACGTTTTTTATACCAAGAATACCAGACAATTTCCTAGCATCCATTATCACCTGCTGCAGAGTGATTTTCTCTGGAATCCAAGTGAGCAATAGGATAAATCACCTCTCATATTACATATACACTTACTTTATTAGGGCCTCCCAAAGAAACTGCTTATGTTAGACAAAGTTCATATGTGAAAATAGGTATCAGACAGGAATGGGTAGGTCAATTTGATTCCTGCTTTTCAAGGCATTTGGATGTCTAGAGATGTCTTCTCCAAGGTTGTCCATACTGTACCAGGCCTAAATTATATTTTCCATTATGAAAATGAACTGGAGACAAGACTTGAGCATTGAAAAGTCAGTGAATTATTTTATATATAAAAGTCAGTGAATTATATATTACCAGTGAACACTTGGTAAAACATACTCTTTTAACAGCCCACTTGTTAGCAGCAGCAGTCGGTGGTTTTTTTGTTGCTCTGTTTTGGTTTTGAGAAATCAATAGTACATACAAGGACATAGCAAAGTAGTTTGTTTCTTGAACAAGAAAAACAGACAAGTTAATAAAACTGCCTAGTTTTCACTGTTGCATTCTCAGTGGATCTTCAGTTCAGCTTGTGACTGGAGATAAAGATGTCAACTACAGTTATGGAGTGTGGTTGCAAAATTACAGGCTTGATGAAAGGTTTCATTTTTTTTGTGAAGCACTACGCAAATTTTGGTATTGACTTTGTCTGCTTTAAAAGGTATTGCAAGCTCAGAAGCATTCATCTATGACAGAATAAAAATTAAGGACTTGATTTGGCAGATACTCAGATTCTTCACAACTGAAGAGAGCAAAACATTCACCATGCTCAGAGGCAAACTCTGTGGTATGGCTACCTCTAAACAACCACAGAAGTTATTCAGAGTAACTGGAAATGAGAATAGTAGGTTAAACCTAGATTGTTTCAGTAGAATCATAGCAGAATGAATGATACAAAAGTTTGGGATACAACTTGCAATTATCAGAAAATTTGTAAGGAAAAATACCAGAGGCTCCTGAATTAACTAAAGCAGACATGAATTTAAATCAATTCAAATTAAGAAAGTAGAACAGAGCATGGAAACATGAGATTCACAGAGTGTTAGAGGTTGGACGGGTCCTCTAGAGATCATCTAGTCCAACCCCTCTGCCAGAGCAGGATCCCCTAGAGCAGATCACACAGGAACAAGTCCAGGTGGCTTTGGAAAGTCTCCAGGGAAGGAGATCCCCCCACCTCTCTGGGCAGCCTGTCCCAGTGCTCTGGCACCCTCACAGGGAAGAAGGGTTTCCTCATGTTCAGGTTGAGCCTTCTGTTTTCCAGTTTATAGCCATTGCCCCTAGTCCTGTCACTGGACGCCACTGAGAAGAGCCTGGCCATGTTACAGAATTAGTGGTATTGACCCTGAGATGGTAAATAAGCATAGTCTAACTTACTGACTTCAAATATTAATTAATAGATACATTGAACAATATTGCAATTAATGGGAATTACAAGTTCAATGGCTTTCACAACTACTGAAACCCTAAATTTATCCCATTTTGACCATCATTTCTCCCAAAAGCCAGAGTTGTTGCATCAATCAGGCTTCAAGGTAAGCAAGATAGACTTGGAAAGTTTAAACTAGGTTCAAGCTCATCTCTTCAGGGGAAAAAAAAAAATAGTTTGCATATTTTCCTAGCAACACCACAGAGGCTTTGGTATGTTATTCGAAATGAAAGAATACAAGGACATGTATATGGTGATTCGTGACAGCCAACATGGCTTCACCAAGGGCAGATTGTGCCTAACAAATCTGGTGGCCTTCTACAATGGGGTCACAACCTTGATGCATAAAGGAAGAGTAACCGATGTTATCTACCTGGATTTGCGCAAAGCATTACACAATGTCCCACACGACATCCTTGTCTCTAAACTGAAGAGGTATGGATGTGACGGACGGATGGCTCGATGGATAAGGAACTGGCTTGATGGCTGCACTCAGAGTAGTGGTCAACAGCTCCATGTCTGACTGTAGACCAGTGGCAAGTAGCATTCCTCAGGGGTCGTTATTGGCAAGTGCTGTTCAACACTGTCAGTGACCTGGACAGTGAGCTTGAGTTTTCTCAGCCTGGAGAAGTTTTCTGATGACACCAAGCTGTGTGATACAGTCAACACACTGGAGGGAAGGGGTGGCCATCCAGAGGGACCTTAACAGGCTGGAGAGGTGGGCCTCTGCCAACCTCATGAAATTCAACAAGGCAAAGTACTAGGTCCTGAACCTGGGTCGGGGCAAGCACAAGCACAGGCTGGGCAGAGAATGGATAGAAAGCAGCCCTGAGGAGAAGGACTTGGGTGTACTGGTGGATGAAAAGGTGGACATGTGCCAGCAGTGTGCTTGCTGGCAGCCCAGAAAGCCAACCATATCCTAGGCTGTATCCAGAGAAGCGTGGCCAGCAGGTTGAGGGAGGTGATTCTGCCCCTCGACTCTGCTCTTGTGAGACCCCACCTGCAGTTCTGGAGCCCTCAACATGAGAAAAATATTGACCAGTTGGAGCAAGTCCAGGAGGTCCACAAAGATGATCAGATGGCTGGGAACACCCCTCCTGTGAAGAAAGGCTGAGAGAGTTGGGCTTGTTCAGCCTGGAGAAGGAAAGGCTCCGGGGAGACGTTATTGCAGCCTTCCAGTACCTGAAGGGGCCTATGAGAAGCTGGAGGAGGACTTTTTACAAGGGCCTGTAGTGACAGGACAAGGGGCAACAGGTTTAAATTGAAAGCGGGGGTATTTAGATTGGATATAAGGAAGACGTTCTTCACGGAGAGAGTGGTGAGGTACTGAACAGGTTTCCCAGAAAAGGTGTAGATGCCCCATCCCTGGCTGTCTTCAAGGCCAGGCTAGATGAGGCTTTGAGCAACCTGGTGTAGTGGAGGGTGTCCCTGCCCATGGCAGGGGGGTTGGAACTAGATCTTTTGGGTCTTTGTCAACCTAAATCATTCTATGATATTTAAACCTCAGAAATCAAGACTGTACTGGAGTATAAAATCTATGTATAAGACAATAAGAGCACACACTTACTGTTTAAAAAAAATCAGTCAACAGTTAAAGTTAGCCAGTGTATCAGATAAGCATTGGAGCATCACTAATTGCTTAATGCTTGTTACTATCAATCACTATGTCAATATTGCAAAATTTTACATTAACATTTTATGTCAGATGTTTCTTACACATGAGGTATCAGTACCAGGTACAATTTCTCACAAGGATATACCAGTGCACTTCTCAAAGTTGAAATAATAAAAAGTATCCAAAGAGGGGAAAATATGGACTGACTGATAGAAAACTTTAAGTGTAATCTTTTGCTATGGGAGTATAATGCTGCTACAGGAGCTTTTATTCTGATTCAGAGCTAGAATTAAAAAAAAAAAAAGCTTCCACTAATACACACAAAAGTTTTTAGATGTTACAATAGAGCAACTCACTCACAAATTCCAGTGAGCTGTAAGCTGCTAAGAGCAGACACAGAAAGTCCTACTGGAGCAAGAGGTGACCAGAAATGTACAGAGCCATGTCTTGCACATCAGGTTCCAGATGCCCAAATGCCTTTCCCCAAGCCACAGATTTTCACTCCAGAAAGAACTCTGAAACCTATTGTCAGAAGTCTACCTATTTCTCAACCTCGTTTAAGTTTTTATATGAAAAAACATTTAATCACTGACTTAAAGTTGTTTGGGAACAGAACAATTACCACTTGGAAAACTTGTCAGGTTGGAAGAAAACTCTTGAAGGAAAGAACAAAACTTCGTCATGAGGAACATGTATACAGAAGAGGAGTAACAGCAAGGGGAGAGAGAGATGAAAAAAAAAAAAATCACTCCTGGAAAATGACCATGCTGGCATTAGAAATAAAACAACAGCTCAGAACCTGAAAGTGTTTGAAAGCAAAAGAAGATCATAACAGCAAGTTGGAAAACTTTTTCTTCTGAAGGACTTTGCCAACTGGTAAAGAAAGGGTGCTGTGTTTTCCCAAATATACATAAAAATAAATTCCATCTACTAATTTATCGGAGAAGATGAAAAATCATTATTAAACTCTATCAAAAGTAAGCCAGTTCATGTTACTTTGAAAATATTAATTCTGAAAAAGAGGCTTACAAACCTTCCAAACTGAAAAAGAGGTTTAAAGGTTGCTTATGCAAGTGAAAGTATTCACTGAAAATATAGAAGGTATGCCCATTAAGGTTTCTTTCATTCAGTGGAAGATTCTATTTAGAAATGGATTTTCTGTTTTAATTCCTCCCTGCAATACTTCCTAAACTTCTCTTAAAAAATGAACACACACAAAGAGAAACTTTAGAGGATTTACTTTTTTGGATGGTATTTAACTATTTCATTTTCTGCTCTTATGTGCCACATTCTGATTTTTTTCCTGAATTTACAGCTTTAACAGTAATAGACATTATATAAAAGTCTGCTCATACGGCTCAGAATCTTATTTTTTTTATCCATTGGTTTGTTTTTCAGTGTTCTTCAGGAAGAACTTAAAAAGAATATCCGCCAGTGTAAAAGCTATACTAGCTTGCAGGAAAAATCCCACTTTCCCCAATGTACAAGACAGCTACTGTTAATAACTTGTTTGTCACTGTTCAATACCCTTAGAAAACTTACTACTAAATGGTGGACACTTAGGATGAATCTGGAAACATGTATGAAAACAAGCTTCCAGTAATTCTCAGGCTCTTACTTACAGATTCTTTTTCAAAGGAATTATGTACACAGCAAGAGCTGCTTCCGGAAGAAAACAAACCTGTGTCATGGTCAATGGGCAGGAAAGGAAAGCCAATCTGGGAACAGAACTTCTATCTAGGCAAGTTCTCAAATGCACAAAGCCTTGAGAAGTAAGAGAGTGGGTTTTATATTTTCTCTATTCTCATTAGAAACTTGAGGAGGTTAAGAAAGACAGCATAGACCTTTGAAATCTCTTTTCATTTTCCTGTTCTGTGCTCTGCCACAATTTATTTACTTCTCATGTCAATTTAAGTCAAGGACAACTTTTCAAAGAAAGAAACAAAGTGCTATACATTTCTCCTATCCCCCGGAAACAAAAAAAAAACCCAAACAAAAAAAACATTAAACACTTCTCAACTATACACAAACACTTTGTATTGTTTAAATGGTTACAAAGGCTGTAATTGGGAGCTGGTTGTGAATATAGAAGGACTTATAAAGTTACATTAAATTGGTTTTCTTCCCCCCAAAATAAATGCAATCATATACTTGTACATGACATTATTCACTGCTTACTCTTTTTACAACTCAGATTACAAACATCTGTTGTTTCATTCACTCAGTATATTCCCACAACACATACTTGGACAAGTAACTGCTAAATATTTTGATACAAATAAGATTAAAAGTATTTAATATTTGAGAGTAGAGAGCTTTTTAGCCTATTTTAAACCAACTCTATATATTTTATAAGAGTAATACTGCACACTAGCTACACTACCAGATACTATAAATAGCTAGTAACAGTAAGCAAAAAACTGTTGGAATGGCATTAGGAGACTACGAATCAGTAATTTTAAAGTGAAATAAAAAACCGGCAAGTGCACCATAAAAGTGACAACTATGCGAGATTGTGTATCAATGTTGTACGTAACACCAAGCAGGCTACACATTGAGCTAGTCTAAATAGTTGCAATTCTTTTCAGTGATTACACCACTGATTGCCTCTATGATTAATAAGTTTCAATAAACATCTGAGATCTCAAGAGATATTTAACTTATTTTTTAAAACTTGTCTTTAAACAAAACTTTTTTGGATACTTTCTTCTCTCTTGCACTGTTTTCTTTCCTGACAAGGAAAAAATAATAGTAAAAATAGCTTCAAGAGGACAGTAAAAAGGTAAGAAAAGCAGCAGGCAGAAAGAGAAGAAAAAACCTGAACGTTGTTCTTTGGCTCAGTTAAAGCTGTGGAGATAGTACTGATTTTTACTCTTCCCATCATTCTGGAAGAGTAAATGTCACATCAATACTATCATCACATCCAATAATATTATTCTGATATAACTTCATTAAATTTTGATCTATTATTGTTTACAGGCAATGGAAACTCTTCCCCAGATTAGATGTTTTAAACACAAACTAATAGATGGAAATTTTTAAAACATTTTTCAACAAAACCATAGTATGTATTGGTGTGATCTTAATTAAATATTAATTTAAAACCTGTATTTTCTTTAAGTTTTAACACTGACTCTTTAATACATCCATTATTGCAGGTTTTAAAAAATAAAAACCTTAAATATACATGTAGCTTGTCTCTAGTATATTCATCTACTATATTTACTACCTTCACATATCTATAATAAAAATAGCAATTTATTTTTCACACTTAAACTGTACTGTAATCCCAGTATCCTATGGGTAAATATATTTAATCAGATTTCAATTGTAGGTACAATGAGTCAAGTTTCACTACTATATTACGTTTGTTTAAAGTACACTATGTGAAATGGGTGCAAGCCTTTCTATAAATAACTGCCATTCTGTACTTTAATTCACAGATGTTCTTATGAGAAGACCTATATAGAAACATTAGAAATTAAAATATTTTGATTAATTTTCAGAGTAATCACTTGCAACATGAAATCATACAGTGACTTAATACAGACTTTTCATAATCCTTTCAGAATTTGTTTTCCATTTTTTGATTTAAATTTCATCATCCTTGTTACTGTCATCACCTCCACCAAAAACATTAGACAGACTTTCGGCTTATCAAACTTAGTACTTCAGAAAGATAAACCAAACACTCAACAGCTCTCATCATACCAAGATCATTTCAAGAGAAGACTATGGGGATGTGCCAGGTTCCATACCAGAACAAAAGGAGAAGAAAATTTGAAGACTTATCACTAGAGCAATAACTTTGGGATACTTTTCAAAAACAGCAGTGTAGCATAAATCATCTACAGAAAGTACTCTGTCTGGATAACCTTGAAACTAAAAATCTGATTCATGTGAGACAACCAATTTGATCTGACTTGCATCCTTCAAGATGCAGGTGGTGAATGTCCTGCCTTCACTTAGTCCACTGTGTTTCAGTGTCTCTTTACCTTCCTATCATTCAATTGCTGCAGCACTCGGACACGCATTTCCCTACTTCTCCTCCCCACTGCATACAACTGTTCGGCTGGTTTCATTTATTGCTTTCCCTAAGGCATTTAGGACTACATAAATAAGAGTATGGGTGCCAGAATATGTGCTAACATTCTCTGCAGTCCTAAAATGCTTCTTACAGAAATATGTCTGGTATATTTCTTCTGTCCCCTCATGTGGAGTATAGCAATTTTGAAGGCTCTAAGGTTATAGCATTAAATATCTTTGTCTTAACATTTTGGAATATTCCATTCACTAGATGTGGAAAAGCAGAAGAAAAGGCAATAGTTAAAGCCAGTCACTAGTTAGTAATTTTTGGTCTTAGTGTTATATGGAAAAGACAAAACCACTTCAAAATACACCTACATGATATATTCTATAGAATCAAGACTTAAGGATTAGGGTTTTCTCTCCCCAGGATTTGCTGGTAACACACATCCCAAATAAGGAAAAAAATTGACTCAATTTCTTAAAATCAATGCCTTGATGACAGATAAATATACACACAAGATTAGAGCTTGAACAGCCAAAAGGGAAAATAAGGATTATAATTGCCATATGCTTAAGCAAATGCTATTTCCTCATTTCTTGAAAATTATTCCTCTTTACTTTTATAGAATTGCTCCTGAATTGTATATGAACAAAAGTATAGTTTCACTTGAAATTAAGAATTTAACCCCCCTACAAACCTGTACCACAGTAATTGCTATTATTATTTTGGAAAACTACCTAGAAGTTTATAGCAATGCATCTGAAATCCTTATTCTCACAAAAATGAGGAGGAGATTTTTGGATACCTCAGATGATATTTCTGATTGAGACAGTAAATTATTTTTTCATGTACAGATACTATATTCCTTTTTTTCCTTTGCATTTATAGGTATAAGAATATAATATTGCTGAAATCTAGAAATTCATATGCTACACTACATGTTAAAAAGTTTACAAATACTCCCTTTAGCAAAGCAACTACAGTACTATAGTTCTACTACAGTTATTATTCTTCTAGTATCAGAAAAGTAACACTAAAGACATATTACTCTTAAGGCATGAATCATGTTAACTGTCTTCTGCATAATTGGTTGGGAGTTGACTAAAGGTGGTCATGCAGCCAAACATGAAAAACATGAAGTCAAATAACCTTGTTAAAGAGAATATGATTAAGCTATATTCAGCAAACTTTTGCTCACTTCACAGGACTTGCTTTCAGAACAATACTTTTCTAACGAAGTATGACAGTACCACTGCAGAACTGTACATAACTAACTACAGATGCAAAGGAAAGATGAACATGTGATTCAAGTATGTTTGACTTGAACATAATTAATCTAAAAAGATTGCTAGAAAAAAAAGAATGGGAAAAAACAAACTGAGAGAAACAGTACGTAAAATGAAATGTCAGAAAGACAAATTTGTAGACATTATTATGAAATTCTTTCCTTTGAGGCACTCTCAGTTCCAAATTTATATTGCTTTTTTGGTAGAAAATAATTGTGATAACATGCCTTGGAGCACTCTACTTTAATTGCTACTCACATCTGAAAATAGCTGTTTTACTATGGACATTTCACTGAAATTTTATTTTTTAAGAAAGCACATCTTTGAAGTTGTAATTCTGAATTTAGTATTTCAATCATGGAGGTCCGTACCAAAAATCCCATTACTATTATACAGATTTTTTGTTAAACAAAATGAAAACAAAAGTAAAACCAGATTTCACTTTGTAAGAAAAACAACACATTCTGTTAAAATTTGGGGCTAACATCAAAGTGTTACTGAAAAGTGTTTCTACCAGCTTTCCATAATCCTATATCTGTTCATGACAAAGGAAAGACAAGTATTTTCAATCCTTTTGAATTCTGAGTAGGTTTTGGATCAGGTTTTAAATTTATTTAATATTTTAATCAGGTTTTCTCATTATAAACACAGCTATGCTATAAAACAATGCTATGTCCTTTAGACAGACAAGAATATAACAGAATTACATGTTAGTTTTAAAACTAGCACTGAACATTAAACCAATATTTTTTTAGTAAATATATATGAAACACATTCTTTAGTGTATGCTTGAAATTTTGCAGTACATTTGTAAGAAGCCTAACCTCAAACAGAAAATTTCATGTTTGTGTCTCCCCACATTTTTTTTTTGTCAGCCAAGAGTTTAACTGGGGTTTTTGTGACCTTCATGTGAGGGAGGACATTTTGCCCACATACAGAATTAGTTTAAGCCATACCTAAAATTCAAGCTTCTGTCTCATAACAAAAGAATTATTCTGTGATCGAGTATAGAGATGATTACTGACAAAGACACGATCATGGCATAGTAGAATAACCTATGCTGAAAGGGACCTTAGGAGGTCTCTAGTCCAACCTCCTGCTCCAAGGAGGGTCAACTATGAACACAAACCAGATTATGCAGAGTTCTCCCACGTCAAATCTTGAAAACCACCAAAGATGGAAGTAGCACTCCTCTAGGCACCCAGAATCCAGGAACGCAAAAATCATGCTGAATCAGGTGAAATTGCATGCTCATAGACACAGCCTGCTTCTTTTGGATACGTGGTGTTAAAATTTAATTAGGCAGTAACTGGAGTGGGCATTTTGGTTTGTACTGGAGAATTATGTCTAACCTTTAACCTCCTATCAACACCTCACCTGTATGGATTCACAGGCATCCATAAAATTATGTTTTTTTCAACAGAGGCCTAGAAGCATGTGAGGTGAGTAATCAGATGTTATTGGTTATTTTGTTTAACACTGTCTGCACTTCTATCCAGATTTTCAATTGTATGAAGGCAATTTGCTATGAGACTCACCTACACATGAAATCAGTATGGTAATCTGGAAGAAAGTGAAAGCAAAATAAGGAGATTCTGAAGGGAAGAAAATTATCATAGTTTCCTTCTATCTTTTCTATTTCATACCATTCAAAAGAGGGCTTTGTTCAGGCTTTTATTTTGGGAGGAGGGAGCGGAGATGTTTTTAAAAAAAACCCTGAAAAACCCAAAACAAAGTTTAGCATCTTCCTGTAGTAATTATCAAAAATAATTCTTATTTTCATCTAAAGAAATTACTTCCCTTTTTTTCTAGTCAAGTACCTGCAGAGATGACAAACATTTAACCTTGACTGTTTCACAGCTAAACACAAAGATGATACCCCAGGATGGCTTTGAATGTAAAAGTTAGCTTAATATTTCAGGCAACTATAAACATGTCATACCTATGCTAAATACAGTAATTTTTCAGACAGGTTCCATGTCATTGAAAAGGATAGTTCTAATCTTCAGACAGACCTAGGTGATGACTACGTAAAAATCTTTTTTTTCCTACCAATCTGTTTTATCTCAGTCCTAGGATGCAGCTTATACAGTTCAATATCCTCCAAAGTTTTACATTAAAGACTGGCTCATTTACTGTTACACAGAAAGTATATATCAAAAAGGCTTCCCAGATGAGCATTATCTTTCTGGAAAAAAAATAATCTTTAAAACCTTAGAAAAAAGTGTTACGAACTTCTAAATGCAACTGGGACATATTAATTCTTAAATATAGCCCTAGAGACCTGTCTGTTTATTAATTAAGAGATTATGACAATGTCAACCGTGGGACTATCAGGCTCAGTTCTTTCTTATGGCCTAAAGAAAAAAACACCTTAGTCAAAAAAATCCTCTTTGTTTTTCATCAGTTGCCAGTCACATGCTCGTATTAAACCTAACGAAGTTAGACAACCAGACAAGTTATGGTTTTATGGAGAAATTTTGAACTTGGCTGGTGTAAAAAAAAAAAAATCTCCAAAACCCAATAATCTTCCATTTCCACACAAAGACCAACTTTAGCAAAGAGAAAAGCCTTTCTCCATAAACTCAAATTTAGGGAACATGACAATTATCATTACTGATTGGCTAAGTACAAATTTAAGTCCATAGAGTTCTCCCAATTCTTTTATTTCCTTTCTTAATTGGATGTTACCACTCTTTCCTCTTAACAGCAGTCTTCAAGCTTGGGTAGATCTAATCTTCCTTTTGTTTGCCTACTATTCCTCCCTCAACACTAAGTGTTTTGTTCATGCTCATGAAGCTTAATTTCAGTCCTGGTAAACAGAGCATGGATAGCATTCTTCCCCTCTCATCTCCTGCCCCACTTCCACAGAGGTTTAGAGATTTTTTTGGATTTCAAACAGAATACAATGCCTTAAGTGGCCTCCCTGGAGGAGTGATACCCATTTCAAAACAAATTCTGCAAATCTTTACACATCTTCAAACT
Organism: Rhynochetos jubatus; assembly: GCA_027574665.1. Taxonomy (NCBI): domain Eukaryota; kingdom Metazoa; phylum Chordata; class Aves; order Eurypygiformes; family Rhynochetidae; genus Rhynochetos; species Rhynochetos jubatus. Next base: position 32,494,408 of record CM050649.1, on the reverse strand, counting down.
GTCAAGAATCCTTTTCATTATAAAACAATTTTCTAGTTGCAAGCGTCTTCTTTGTCTGAATTTATCACTACAATACAAACCTGAAAAAGGTAGTCAAAATTAATGACAGCATCTCCTAGGCTAACACAAGTGTAATAAGTCAGATTCATCTAAATGCACATTTCTAAAATCTCAGGAATCAATTTATATTCTGATCCTACATAATTCACTTATGTGAACTGTAGATAATTTGAGTTTCAGATTGGAAACAAGAAAAAGACAGCTGCATACCGCTCACACTGATTTCAGCACTGAAGTTGTAACTGTTTACTTCTTAAGAAAGCAGTCAAGATTATTAAATGCTGGGCATGCATCTATTGGATGTCCAAAGTCATTCAACTTCAAGACACTTTCAGATAACTTTCAGAAAACTCTAAGCACAAACTTATGGAAAATCAAGCTATTTAAGATTTGCTCAACTTAAATGCTCATAAATGACTAATAAGTTAACCTTTAAGAACATACAACCAGGCTTATTCTTATCCTTTGCTGATGCATTAGCAGGTTTTAGTAGATAAAATTCAATTATTTGCCCATTCATGCTATAAGTAACTTCTACCTTGTCAAATTTTATATTTGACTTCTGAATGAGCTGCAATAATTTTAGCTCTTTAATAACGAAAAACAACATTCTTTCAAATCAGTTGTAAAATCAACAAAGATTTTTTTCAAATTATTTCACAACATTCAAAACATTCAGGAAACCATCTATTCAAGTAGTTTTTTCTTAAGGAAAGTAAAACCCTGACTTGCTTGACTATGACAATATTAGAAAAAAAAGGAAGAAATAATTTAATGCTAATTTTTATTATAGTGCTTCTCCTTGATATTTTCATAGTAAAGTATTTTTGATAAATAAAGACAGGTTTAATCACAACTAATCTATAAAGATCTGTAAAAATCTCATTTCTCTTAAAATCTATATAGAATGAGATGTACGCTAAATCATTGTCTATAAGGTAAATGGAAGATGATTCTCACTTGCAGTCTACTTCTCATGAAATACTGCTCTTGCCTGACGGCAAACATTTCTTAACTACAGCAGAATTCTACAGTACCATACCATGTGGTGGGAAAAAAATCAGCAAACTGGTTTTACTAACTTTTAAAAAAATATTTTATTATAAATTATTTTATTTGAATGAATAGCTATGACTACTTACTCTTAAGTCTTCAGTGGGACCACAGTACTATACAAAGCAGCCTCTGTAGAAATGCTGTTCTACAACAATTATTAAGACCAAGCCATATAAAATAGCTTTCTACCTTCCGCAGCATTCTTTTCTTATAGAATTCCTACCTAGTTTTCATAAAAAGATAGTCATGTTCACTTTTTGCTTTACCAAGCTTCCAAAGCGAATGCCTCCCAGTGTGCATTTGCTTTTGAAAACACATATTACTAGACAACTTTACATTCAGTTCTTTTTTGATTCCATTTCAAATACTTACACCCATACTTAGCTCAATCATGTAACAAGGAAAATGATACAAAGTCAACTTCAGGAATAATACAGGTGACATTAGGTCTGATAATTAGCACAAGCTTGAAAAGGGAAGAATTGAAATTAAGATGGTTAATCCTTTTAGGTTGCCTGTACAGACAACAGAAAAAGGCTCAGCTAAGGAGGAATTAAAACCATGAGACCACCAAACATTCCCCTTTCTGTCATAACTGAGGATGTACTCTATAAGTTTAGCCTTGTCAGAGGTAAGGACAAGCTTTTGTACAACCTGTTGTCTCCTTATGCCTTCTTCCAATTGGACTCAAGGAGGAGACTAACAAACTAGTGCACTTAGTGCGGAACAGGAGAGGTAAATTTATTCTCTCTGTGGATGTCTTAAGTTTAGAAAGCTAAATCTGTTCCTTTATTATAAATTAAATCTGAATTCAACAGCAATTTACAAGGAGAAAAAAAAATAAAAGGCATTACACTTGAAACAAGAATGTTAACTTTTGACATTGTGTAATTTCTGAAAGCTTATGCTCATTTGCTAAGTTACTCAATTTTTCCTAAAACCGTTCTTAAAGAAACTCTGCAGTTTGCTGAAAACATGAAAAGGAATATATCCTTGTTCACATGAACGAGCATTTACACAGTGGAGTTTCATTAGCAGTAATGGAAGTTGTATGGAACAACCCTGGTGGACATTAATACATAGGCATTCCTAAATACACCAAGGAAGTGAAAAAGCCCAAGACATTCAGACTGAAAACAAATACAGAAGACATTTATTGCCCATTCTGTGGTGATTTAGTGATCTAGAATGAAAATATTTCCATATACAGGTGCCACAGTTACACACAGTAATGTAGGCCTATAAGCCATAAAGATGAGAGCATCTTCTGGGTATCTCTCCAGTCACCAGTTACCAAAGCAAGCAAAAAATTAACTTCTGTCTGCCCTTCCTCATCCTCCTCATTTACACAGTGCTGAGATGGTAGGGCTAGAACAAAGAAGTCTGGTTACATTAATAAGTTATTCAAGAAGAAGAGATACTTCTATTCTCACTCCCAAGGTTAATACACAGAAATATTACATGGTCTCAAGTTACAATGAAAAATATTAGGTGCTCAGAAAGGAGCAGTCTCTCTCCTAAGAGTATATTACAAATATATAATGATATTAAAATGCAATATATAATACCAGATGTACACTTCTATAAAAAGTCAACAAAATATAACAAAGTATTTCTTTCAGGCTTGTTGAGATACAACACAGTAGTCAATGACGCACTTCAAATCCAGAACGCACACTTTTCAGTGCACATAAGCGAGCAAGAGTTCTCATTGATTCCCTACAGAAGAATGTACACACAGACTGGCTCAAAAAGCTTACATTTTTAAATGAAGAAAACAACACTATAGGATGAATTCCAGAAAAACATTCTGGAAGGTAGAGTATCTTAGATTTAGGAAAAAAGAGAAGAGAAAAGACTGTTCAAAATAAGAGACAGAAGGGATGAAATTTAGTAATAGTGGAAAGAGAAGTAATAAAAAAGGTTGAAAAAAATTACTATAGCAGGGTGGAAAATAGAATTAGAGGTAAAAGCAATCTGCAGTGAGTAAACAAGTAGTACAGATGAGCAAACAATGCATTTTAATTCTTTGTGTTGATGTATATCCCTTGTTTGTAAACAAACAAGTAATAACTTTCTTATATTCTTTTATCTCCTACAGCAGTATCTCTTCAAAACTTCATGATGTTATAATGACCCTCACAAAGCGTCCCCTATTTTAAATGTCTTCATTTTGAAATTAGCAAAGTTTTAGAGACACATAAAAAGCAAATAAGAAGATTTTCAGAAGTTATTTGGATCTAAACAAAATAACTGAGCAAGCCATCTTGCACTATCACAGAAAATTTCCTCATTCATGTAACTAAACTAGCCAAGACCTATTTCCCCCTCCCCACACCCTAGGAATATTTTCACAGAAAGACTACATTAGATTCTGACTGGGTTAGCAATTAGAAACCTTCCTTCCAATTTCCAGCCAAATTAATTCTTGGGAACTAGCAACCTTTTTATTAAATTTTATCTTCTGTGATAGCAAGAATCATATTTAAATCATATCATCTTGCTGAGCTAATACCCCAGAATTGTTACCTGAGTGGGCTGGAGTAGGGGAGGGACTCACCACTACCTCAAGCTGGGTGTGAGACAAACTGGAGGGTCTAAAAGGTGAAGGCACATACAATTCTAGTGTTCTGCCTAAGATAATAAAATGCCATGGAGTCACTGAACATTCACACAGACACCCCTTCAGGCTCTTCTTGCATGACATGTTGTGTTACCTTTTTCATGACTTCCTATTCTACTTCTGTTTTAACTTCTTAAACCCACCAAATGTCTAACATGCTTACTGCGCTTCAGAGAAGGGTTCCAAATGAAGTCTCAGCAGTGCTAGTTTATAGAACGGCATTAAAAAGTGTGGAATTACCATTGAAAAAAAAAAACCTAAAACAAAACCCAAAACTACACTACAATCCTGATCACAGACTGAATCAGAGCCCTTAAAAGCCTTTCACTGAAGTACTGGGCAAACAAAATACTCCAGTATTTTTAGCAGTAAGACTGTAAACATTACTTCTAGAACTTTTGGATCTCAAAGCATCTTTGCATCTCAAAGCATCTAATGTTTCTAACAGAACTTTTCTATAAAGCACTGGAGACACTAATAATAGGAAAAAAACCCCCATAAATTATGAGATTGCAGAAAGAGGATGCTAATTATTCACTATATTAGTTTCCTAACCTCACAGTTTTCCATAAGCAAGTAAAAAATAAAATTATCTGAATGGCTTTGCAGTTTCACATAATGAGCTGAAAATGTTGCTGATATCAAAACATAGCCTGGGACATTATGGATTTAGACAATTCTCCTTTACCCCCCCCCCCCCCCCCCCCCCCAAAAATGTATTTTTCTATACTACTACTCAGCAATTATTTGTGTCGTGCTCACACCAAAGGCTTGATTTTTTTGTTTTCGGTTTTGGTTTTTTGGTTTTTTTTCCTCTGTTGAATGCTAACTAAACTGGAATGTAAAAAAGTATTTTCACTCCCAGGTATAACGCAGAATGCTCCAGTCCGATGTATGTTATGTAGTTGTCAGATGAGCTACATAACAAGCTCTTTTCAGTGCAAGTACCTACAGTAGCACCCTGTCTTTAAAAGCAAAAAGAAACTAGGGTCTGAGGAAGAGAAGGCTACGCAAATGCCACTTCCTCCTCAGCACATCCACAGTGAGCAATCAATAGCACAGAGGCTCTCTGAAGTAGCACCTATAGGTTTAATCATAAAAAGTACAGTTGAATGAGGAGAGTATAGTATTTTGGATACAGGCATTTGTACCAAAATGCATAGGAAGCAGTTACAGTGTGAGAATGTGCAATTATAACACAGAAATGTGCCTTATATCCACCTGCTTATGAAATGTTTGTTCAGAAATCAGTTACAGATATTTTTATCCAACTTATATCTAACTTTTTTGACAAGGAAAAGCATCCCAGTGACATAGCCAGTAACTGAGAACAAGTGTTGACATGAGTACGGCCAGCAGACTTATTTAACTTTTCTGAAGACACATAAAAAGATGACTTTATGTGTCAAAGGGATGATGACTCCTCAGATCTCACCACCACGAATATATTTAAGAATGAAGGGAAGATAATCTTAAGACACAATGTTGCAAACCAGGAAACTTATGTCACACAGGAATAAATTTAGAAATGATCTTTAGTGATGTGGTAAAAAAAAAAAAAGAAAGCCACACAGTGAAGTGCAGTTTGATTAATGACAGCCAATATGGATTCAGACAGGGGAGGTCATGCTTAACTAACCTTCTGAAGTTCTTTGAAAACATAACTCTTATAAAAAATAAAGAAAATTCAGTGAATACAGCACAGTTAGATTTTTCAACAGGCAGTTGACAATGTTTCTCATAACAGATTCATCACCAGGCTAACAGCTATGCAACAGAAACTGAAATAGGCTACTAAATATGAAGTTGTTCTTAAAAGTGAGAAAAAGGTGCATAGTGACAAATTATCCCAGTAATTCTGAGAGTTTTTAGAACTGACTTGCTCACAGACATGCATAGCTAATAAAGTCCTGATCTTTAACAAAGAGACTTTAAAAACCAGTATTTTTAATATTCAGTATTAATAACTATTTGTGCCATAGCCAGTAATACTGGTGGGTCTAACAGTCCTTCAGATTAATTCCACTGAATTTTTGGAGCCTAAGTGAAAATAGAATTCTGTAATAACAATGAAATTCAGAAGAATGTATTTCCAACATTAAATCTACCAGTTAGGGAGTACATTTAGTCACGTACACCAGAGAAAACAAGGTACCAGCTACCTGCTCTGAGTGACAGACACACTGTAATACTTATTTGAAGAGATAAAATTTTACAAATGTATAAGGAAGCTGAAGGTGATATAGTTTATTTATGTACATCACTGCCAATTCTGACTGTGCCAACTTCACATCCTTTTTCCTCCTCTGCAAGATGCAAAGAATAAGACAAGCAGATGATGAGATCAACCACCTTGACCATACAGCTAGCTTCTCTTCAACATACAGCACAGAAAAATAAAGGTCTTTTTTTTTCCTAATGTTGCAACCATATCATGAACTTTGTGAAGGTTGGAGACAGCATAAAACAAATCAATTCAATGAATTTAGGTACTCAGACAAGATAAATTATGACAGTAAAAATTATTAGTCACACAAAATGAAATATTGAGTTAGGACGCAAAAAGCAAGCTTGAAAGTCTCACAGAGGTTGCAAATAAGGGAAGAAGATTCATAATATAATACAGCAGAGAGGTATGTGGACTTAAGAGTATATCTGATTTGCCAAATCAATGTTTTCCAGTTTCTCAAACTATTTTTTTTCTTAATATCTGAATCATTTATAACCATACTAGTAAATACTGATTTTCAGTTTTGTGTTAATATATCCTTTTCTCTTCATGTGTGATCAAGACTGAACTTGTAAAAAAAAAAAAAATTAATGTCCTGAGGTCAAGAAAAATCTCTGCTTCTTAGTCTCCAGGTTGAAATTCAGTGTCAACTAGACTGGGAAATATGAAAATACTAAGGAAACTTACATCCACTACAGAAATACAACTAAAGTCTGGAATGAAAACAGGAAAAAAATTTCTGGTAGTTCAGCAAACAGGAAGAATGATCATAGGGAAATACACAGTGCATGGCCTTTTATCAGACTAAATGTCAAGAACTATCTGATGGTATTACAGAAGCATCTGATCTATATTCCCTGTAACTAACCCAACTTTTGTTTACAAAGGCTTGATTTTTTTAAGGGACCTTGTGTAGCATCTAACATATCAGAACTCATAAAGCAAGACCCTGCAAAAGGTAGCAAATGGTATTGACACCTCACAGACTAAGACATTATTTGAAATACTTAAAACCTTGCAGTGTGATCAAGCATTATCACAGATATTGTCCCAAGAAAACTGCTGTGTTAAAGGATATCAATGAAAGTGCAAGTTCAAGTACTGACAAGATGTTTTGTTGAAAAGGTAAGATAATGTTCCCAGAAACTAAAAGGTTGCTAGGCATTTTGTAGACCTACAAAGGTCATACTATCTTTTCTCTATGGTGAAATGGAAGGAGGAAGATTCAGCCTTTGTCTGCTTTGTACCTTGAAGCCATGGTCCTTGTACTGACATAGGATTTTTAAGTATATATGAAATACACATATAGATAAAACTATACAAAAATATACCCCTGATACTCCCTTGGACTTACATATAGTGAAATGATTGATCAAAAGTATGACTAAGTACCATTAACAAATCACATATTTCATTACAGAAGCAACTGATAATGAAGGCACAGGAAAAAATTTCAAAATAGGAAATACAGGAGTATCTCCTACCTCTCCTCGCCAAATGTTCATTTGATGTGATTTCTAAATATAAAAAAATGCAAAGTATTAAAAATAAAGGGCAATATTAGAGGGGGTTTAATACCCAATACCATAGGTTTTAGTGTTGTACCATAATTTTTTAAAGTTAATCGTACTTCAAATCTGCATCAATGAAGGTAGTAAAATTTCTTCTTTTACAATGAATGGGCCTTGACTATTTTTATGATCTTGCTTCTAACTAAAGTAAAACCGTCAGCTATATACAGTAAGAATCAGCACTACCTAGTGAAAAAAATACCAAACCAACCCTGCCCCCCAAATTCCCCCAAAATCTAAACCAAAATCAACCAGCTAAAAGAAATCACAAACAAAAAACATCCTAAAACCACAATTGCAGCAGGAACTGAGCATCAAAGTTTCTGAGTGGATGTGTCCCCACCTCACACTTGGTAACATTCTGCAGGTTTGCTGAGTTACAGAAAAAGGCTTCATATAAGTATTTTTCCCACACAGAATTTGGTCTTGGTGAACCACTTTTGTTGCGCTAAATGTTAAAAAAATTTGGCACAATAGGAAAAACACAAAAACAAAACAAAAAGATGAATGCATAACGTAACATATACTGTTACAAACACCGTACCTGTCAAGAAAAAGGAATAGATATTCATACTACAAAAGTAATGACGGGGCTGGTTCCCACAGCTAGGCAATGGGAGCACTTCACAGAAGTACAGAATCCACAACCATCTGAGGCAGGAAGGCATCCCCAGAGACCATCAAGTCCAAGCCCCTGCTCAGGTCAGGGTCAGACAGAGCAGGGTGCTCATTGCTGCGTCCAGTAAGTTTTTTAATATCTTCAAGGATGGAGACTCTGGGCAACCTGTTTTGGTGTTAAACCACTCTCACCATTAAAAAGTATGTTTTTAAACATACGATTTCTCTGTGGTTGGTTGACATTGGGTGACTGCCAGCCACCCTTCCCACTCCTCCTCCTCAACAGGACAGGGGGACAAAACAAGATGAAAAAGCTGGTGGGTTTAGAAAAAGACATGGAGATCACTCACGAATTACTGTCAAGAGTAAAACAGAATGAACTTGGGGAAAATTAATTTGACTTATTGTCTATTGAGTTGGATGATGAGAAACAAAGACAAAAATGAAAACAACACTTTCTTCCTTCCTCCCTTGTCTGAGGCTCAACTTCACGTCTTCATTCCTGACTTCCACCTCCTTTTCTAGCAGTACAGGGCGGGGCCGGGGGGGGGTGGAATGCAAAATGAGTTGTGGTCAGTCCGTAACAGCTCCTGTCTGCTACTTCTTCCTCTTCACACTTTTCCCTTGATCCAGTGTAGTTTCTTCCCACAGGCTGCAGTCCTTCAGGACAAACCTGCTCTAGCATGGGTCCTCCATGGGCCACACATCCTGTCAGGAGAACCTACTCCAGCATGGGTACTTCACAAGGTACAGTGTGGATATATGTATTGGTGTGACCCTCGCTGCAGGGAGATGTGCTGCACAACAAGGTCTCATGAGCTGCAAGGAAATCTGCTCCAGGAACACCTCTTCCCACTCCTCCTTCTCTGACCTTGGTGTTTACAGAATTGTTGCTCATGCTTTTTCCGCTGTCTTCACTGCTTGTGCAGAGTTTTGTCCTTTCTTAAATATACTTTCAAAGAGGCACCAACAACTTGGCTGATGGGGTCAGCTGTGTCCTGCAGTGGCTTAATTATCTTACTTTAAAAGTACCTGGCTACTTTTCTCACAAAAGCCATCCCCACAAGCTCCCTCCTTCACTATCAAAAATTTGCCACCTACACCTAACACATTCTTATAGCATGGTATGCTTCTTTTCATCTTCAGAAATCTTCTTGAAGTTTGCTTTCTGAAATATTTCTCCTTTGAAAGCACCTTTGAAAAGGTTTTGAGTTAAACAAAAATTCAGCACTTAGAGCTAATAGTTCTTTTTAAAGGATTTTTTTTTCTTTTCAAGATACTGCTTATAGACCAAAGCATGTAATATAAAAGCGCTAGCTGAAGACCTAAAAAAGTAGTTCAGCAAATGAAAAAAGAACTTAAAAATTTTCTCATGTTCACATTTAAACACCAAACATTTCCTTCTTTAATGTCTCCAGGCAGCAAAAAATATGAAGGGCATGAGAGATTCTTGTTTAAAAACCCAGTGAGTAATCGCACTACAGGACACATAATAATACTCTAAGTAATGTATTACTCTAGGTGAAGCTTTACCATACTCTGGCCAATAGGAGCCAAAATCAGAGGCCCTTAACATTAATTAGAAACAATCTGTTGTGCAACATATTGCCCCTCCCTATCCAGGCTTCCAGCATGAATGTGGAGGAACTTCTTAGATGACCACAACCTTTCTGCCTAATTTACACACACACACACTTTTGTTATTGTTGGTTGCTGACTTTCACCCATATTCTGTGTTCCACTGAAAGACACTAAAAGAACTTCAAGGATCTATGGATGACATCTATAGGAAAACTAATCCTAAGGCAATGAGTCAGACTGTACTAGAGCATTGTTAGTATATAATTCAACAGCATTGTATGTACCTCAATGTGGAAGAAGTCACATGAAAATAAGTGGGTGTATTTTTAAATATCATTCATTATCACAAATATTCCATATCTGGGGTTAATTATAGCAATCATGAGAGTGTTTAGCATTCTGAAAAAAACTAAAAATCAACACATCAAAAACAAGTTTAGCTAGATGGAAATTATTAGAAAACAACATTTATTTTCTCTCCCATCCTCAGTTTATCCCCAGAAAGCAGAAATCTAAAGTAATTTTCAACATTCAGACTTCCAAACATGCTCAGAAAGACTGTAAAACATTTCAAATAGGGTTTATTTGAATAAGTTAGTTTGAAATATAAAGGTCTCTACAGGTATGGCTGTAGATTTAACCTAGAGAGAAGCTATTTCTTGGAAGACTCTAAAAAGTGAAAATCAGCTAATGACAGCCTTTCATATCATAAATCCTCTTGACAGTTTATTGTTTCTTTACACATATATATAAATTACAGATTAAGCATATTACATTTTACCGTTTAGAAATTACAACTCACATTTCAGGGTAACAGTAGGTATTTGAAACTAATTCATCCAGTATTAATACAATGTTAACTCTAAAATTCTTTTCTTTGATATTATCCAACATTAAAAACACACACTTTTAAAATGTTTGAAAGAGCAGTTTTCACCCATGAACAATTCAACTGGTATAAAACAAACTGTAGAACAAATATCAGTAAAGTATCAATACTGCAAAGTAACTGTAAAAAAATCCCCCCCCCCCCCCCCCCCCCCCGGACTTTCAGCAAAAGTGTTTAATATTCTACCTGCAAGTTACAGAAATAAAAAAACTTCCTAATTTTGGTCACTATTAATAATCATAAGCATGTATGAATATGAATTTTAGAAGCATATCTAATCTTATTTTAATCAAAAATGGATCATCCCTTCTTCTATGTAATTTTTATCTATGAGTAGAAATAAAATTAGCTGTTTCAATGCAAATTCTCTTCTTGCTCAGACTGAAACTGTTCTACATGCTTAAGCTTCCCTGAAGTCGTATAATATTTATCCAAAATGAAAATTATTCTACTTATTAGTAAAACACATTTTTTTTTCCATGTAACATAAGTGATCATTCCTTAAGTATAAAGAGAATAATGTTGTACAGATCTATCAAATTTTGATCTGAATAAATATGGATAATAAAAGACGGGGTGGGTGTAATCTGCCTCTCCTTTCAGTTTAATGGAAGAGTTTCATGAGGTTATTAGGAATTGTGAAAAGTGCAGAGAAAGGAATAAAAATATTCATAAAGATAACAAAGGGTTTCTTCACTGCCCTCATTCAGCATACGCTATAAGTCACAGGTAAAGGAGTTTACAGGATCTGAAATAAGACCTTCAAATTAAAATAAGTGCCTGCATGACATTATTTAACACAGGAACTTTATTCCTCCATATTTCAGCATTAATGAGACAACACTATTTCTTTTATTGCTTATGCATTCTTTATGTTCATCTGCTGCTCCTGTGCAGTGTCAAGATTCAATATCATTAGACATATACAAATATTCTGATACTATACTACTGTAAATCCATGAGGAAAAGAATTATTTGATTACATCCTTGCAAATAGACATCAAAATGGTTTAGGCATAGAGTATCCTCTCATGTCTTTCTGCAAAAGTCTTTGAAAAAGGTCAAATCTTCAAATGGCAATCCACTACATGCACAGCAAGCAATACAATCTATTACAGTTTCTCACCAACTGATCCATTGTAACCAAGGACACCACTACTTTTAAATTTCAGACAAGCATACTTAATGTACTTCCTGTTTAATTAAACCATTTTGTCACTGCATCAAATTATCTATATACATTTGTAATTGTGTCTCAGTTCAGTGTGGCTTTGTTGTGTTATTTTTTTCTGCTTCTTGTGGGATAGGATACTGTTATCACTGGTGGAGGCCCTCCCCTTTTTTTTTTATGCTTAGCAGTTGTGCTGAGACCAACAACCCCACATCAGTGCTTGTTCTACTCCATAATTTTGTTGGAGCAGGTTTTAATACCTTTATCACTTGTGGTTTGGTTTTAGATTTGCTACTAACTCTCATTGTTACTAGATCCACACTCTCTGGGCTCAGACACACCTCTACATCTAGGGCTTATAAAAGATCCCTCCCTAACAAACAGTTGTGGAGTCTTCTGCCAACACACCCCTTTCCCATATGCTGCTGTGGCCTATTGTTACTAACAAATGCATACTTAAATTTTGTTCCCCTTCCTCTGTGATCCCATGTATTACCACATAGTCAGCAGACCTAGGCTGCTTTGGAACAATGATTAAAAGTGATTATGTAGCTCCTGTATCTATCAAAAAATCAACTTCTTGACCTCCCATCTTTCCAACAATATGTCCCTGTTGTTCTAATTGGATTACCCAGAACTTCCCTTTGGCTCAAGCCCTCCCCTAGATTCACAGGGGCCTCTTTCTCCAGACACTGTGATTGTGTATCTTCCCAAATTACTTCTTGGTGATAACTCCTTTCACTTGCCCTTTCCTGCAGACAGAGAGCACATGCCCATTTTGTGTCCCAACTCTCCCACAGAGAGAGAAGAGGGCTCCCTCCTGCCATTCTTGTAATAAACAGCCCTTCATCTTGGAGTTGACTGCGTGCTTGTTGGATAATTCTGCTGTACAATAAATTTTCTCCCAATTCTGTACAACCTCTGCCAAGGGTGTCCTCTTTTTCACACCAAGTACCTTCCTATTTCTTTTTTAGTACCAAGGTCCCACTTACATGTGTTTTACACTGATCAGACCATGCACTACCCCCTTTTATTTTTTCTTCTGTGCAGTTTATGATGATCAGGCCACTCACTACCCAAAACCTTAGTCTCAAGTCCACTCTGGGAATTTTAACACTCGCCTTTCAGAGCCTCATGCTCCTAAGGTCCCAGGTAAATTCACCTGCTGCCAACAGTTGGATGTTTGGAGGTGAGAGGATCCAAAGGATCCTGGGCTCCCATCTGGGTCACCAAACTGCAACAGGAGAAGCCACTGTCTAAGCATTCACACACCAACTAAGGAGCCACACACACACCACCCGAGACTTTACCTGATGGAACCACAGCCCCTTTGCAGCAGGCAACTCCAGTGAGCTCACAGGTGCATCTCTTGACTCCTCAAACACACACACTCTCACTCTCAGGTGGTTCCTCTTCCCTCAGGCTCAGCCCCAGGTTTCCCAAAGCAGTCTCCAACACAACATACACCAGACAAATACATCGAGTGGTACAGCAGGGAAGAACAGCTCGAGCTGGGTGCCTCTGGAGAGGGACCCTGAACAAAAGAATCTCCAGGCAATTATACCCTTACAGTCTACGTTCCTCTCTCCTCATGTGATGATTTGGTCCAATATTAATATTCAGGTCTGGGGTGTCCTTGTTCCTCATGGAATCCTTTCTCTGTCTCCAGGCAGGCTATTCCTTTTCTCATCTTGAGGATGCAGCTTACCCTGACAGACATGGCTATCTTATCTTTCAAGTTTACACTGGTTTCACAGCCTTCCCTCATGTAACCAAGAGTTAAGTTCCACTGTATCTAGGTGAAAGTTCAAACCTTGCAGCCTAAGACTTTTTACTAATGCTGTACAATGGATTCCCTTTGAGCTGGAAAGGGAACTCCTATAACAGAGGGTCCCAAAGTGCTACTAGATGGTTCTCTGTATAACCAAGATGACTATCTTTTCTGAAACAGCAACTGAGTATCTAACCCAAACAGTTTTAATGAAGTTTTGTACCTCAACTCTCAACTGACCTGGTTTACAGTATTATTTTGAGAGGAATTCTGAAAAATCCACTTTGTCTAGAAAATAAGTGGTAGACTTTTTAAAATACAAGACTCAAGTTAGAACAGTCAGCAACCAAATCACAAAATAGCAGAGCAGCATACACACACCAATTGTTTTTAGTTATAAGAAAGCAATTGTTTGTTATTTTGCATAAACATGAATATACACTATAAAAGTATTACTAAAAATTTATGCTAATTATCCCAACCATGATGACTTTTGTTTATGTAAAAACTGTCATTAGAAAGTAAAGGTTATATGTTGTTTTAAATAAACACTACTATATTCACCAGCCTTTTGTTATCACTTTCTGCAGGAATAACCTAATAGTTGTTATATATAACATTCCCCTACATACACTCTTTGTAAGGACAATCTAGCACCAACGGCAGGAATTTAGGGATATTTAAAAGAAAAAAAAAAAAAGAGGCAAATAGTCAGAAAACTCAGAGCTTCCAAATAGTATGAGAAGTGTTGCTCTTCTCCCCTCAGAAGTACCTCAAACCCAGTAAGTAGCAATGATGCAGGTGCTGCAATAATACATAAAGTTAAAGAGCTTAAATCTGACATATTTCACATATTTTTCAGTAGTAGCTTTATAGGCAAGTAAAAATGTCAACACCCAAAGAAAGAGGTAAGGGGAGAATCTTCTAAATACAATCAAATGCAGGTATCAAGCAACTGGCAGTAGACATAACTACCAGTTAGTGAATGAATCTTTCTGAAAGCAATTGTTTTATAAATACTGTTCAAAACCAGCAATAATACACATTATGAGTGCAAAATGTTACAACTGTTAGGTATCAATCTCTGCTCACAGAAGTCTTCTGTGCCAGCATCCTTGATTCATGTGATAAAATCAATATCATGTTTTGAAAGTGAGTGTAATTGGCTATTGACAAGGAACAACTATGCAACAGAAATACATACCTACAGACGGAATATAACCGACCAGTTACAGAATGAATGACAGTTTAGCATGGTAACCAAAGCTTTATAGTAAATATCTTTCATTTCAAGAGCTTATTTGCTTAAGGTTGAACTCCTTGAATTGGCTTGACAGACATACTTCACATGCTAAAAGTTAAGAAACTGCAAACACAGCTGCAGAGATAATCTAACAAATTCAAATTTATAAGGAATTACACAAATACTTTCATCAGCTTCAGCAACTTTAACTCAATTTTTCTGGTTTTGAACAAGAAGTGTCCTTAACTGATGATTTCACAAGTGATTTGGAGAAAAATCTCAAAGGAGTTGTTTTCTTGTGTACTATAACAGTCATATAGGGACTGATGTGTTTATGAAATGTTTTGCTGTTAGTACCATAAGTCTCTTACATGTAAGTACCACAAGTAGCCCATTTTTGTATCCAAAGAAATCATACTGACCTATCTCGTAAGTTAAGTCCTAAAAGGATCTACACAATGTCAGGAGATTAATTACACTTACATATCTGGAATACTGACAAAACTAAATTACCACTACTAAATATTCAAATAATCTGAATTACAAACACACACACAGTACTGATGGAAAAGACACTAATGACTTAAATTCAACTGGAAATAAGGTGGGATATATGTAGTTAGTATCCCTATTCTACACATAAAAGAAATTTCCTATTTTTCCTCTCCTCTGTAACCTCCCAATGCTCATATTTTACAACAGAATTGAAAAACCTGGCTTGGATAGTATTAGATGACTAGTTTTAGAACACGGGAGAAAGGATGAGTAGTAGGCATTAATTCATGGTTCAGACACATGTTAGTCCTTAGTGCTGAGGACAGACTAAGTAAAACAAGATCTCAAAATACAGAGATTAGAATACTAGTTTAATAGCTGGAACTATCCCTATTTATTCCAATGGAAAAATATTTAAAACTAATACTAGCATAGCACTCTGAAGTTGAACTGAATTTCAAACAATATATTACATGAAGTAACAGCACAATATGTACTAGAAGTAGGGCAGTATGTCCTTCCCAGTGTCTAAGAGAAGGTCCTTGGAATCCACTCAAGAAGGCTGAAAGCAGCCAGCTGTGAAGTACAGCTCAAAGTCATGAGGTTTCACTAAGTCACACTACCAGCAACATATTTAGCTTTTATCTTAGACGGAAAGAACATATTTATATTGCTTATAATTTATATTAGTATTTTTTGGTTGTGATTGTGTATACTGCTTCTGGCTGGGATGGAGTTAGATTCCTTCACAGTAGCAAATACAGTATTGCGTTTCAGATTTATGATGAACAGTGTTGATAAGACAGGGGATGTTCGATCTATTACCGAGCAGTGCTTAAACTACAAGGTGACACTGCGTTGAGGCCTTTTCTGCTTCACACATCACCCCACCAGTTAGTAAGCTGGGGATGCATAAGAAGCTGGCAGGGGACATAAGCTGGACTGTTTGGAGGGATGGTGTTCATCTTCCCAAGTAACCGTTACGCATGGTGGAGCCCTGCTTTCCCGGAGATGACTGAACACCTGCCTGCCAGTGGGAAGTAGTAAATTAATTCCTTGTTTTGCTCTGCTTGTGTATGCAATTTTTGCTTTACCTGTTAAACTGTCTTTACCTCAACGCATGAGTTTTCTCAACTTTTCCTTTCTGATGCAAACAGAATGGGGAAGAAAAAGTAGCTGTGTAGGGCTTAGCCATTTACTGGGGTTAAACCACAACACTGTAGTATAATTCATAGGAAGATAATAGCATATACTTCAGTTTAATTACATTTTATGCAGTTTTATTCTATACCAAAGCAACTTAATTTAACTTACTGAATCCTAAAAAAAGATGGAGTGGTTGCTCACAGTCACAGAACCATCAATCACACAGAAGTGTTCATAAAATTATCATGGGGAAAACCCCAGAATAGGTAGTGTAGTCAAACCATGATAACAATAACAAACATATTTTAGAAAATATTGCTGTTCAGGAGTTTGTTTTATAGTAGCTATTTCAGCATTATCACATCTGAATAATTTACTATAAGGACATTTAAAAGAAGTGGTTAATGAGTTCTCCTTACAGTTAAAACTGCTTTTTAATATGTATTGGGATACTCGAAAGTTCCATGGGACTGCAGAACACTAACATCTGAAAAAGTAACAATACACCCATCAACCAGATCATTCCAAAGCAAAGTAATCAGCAAACATCTAATAAAAATTACACAATAGTGTTCTGATTAATGTCAGTCAACTGATCTCATCTCATGTCTTTAGAGGATCTGAAAGTCTACACATAGGGAATTTAGACCTTTGTAGGACAGTTGCATAATAGTATAAGATACTTTTAAGAGAAACTAAAATAATCCAGTCAGATTCTTAATAAAATAATGATAGCCACTTTTTTTTTTTTTTCTCTATTTATTTTTTAACTTATTCCACTCAAAAGTGAATCCTAACAGGAAATTGTCAGTGTGGGTGAGTTTCTAGAGTAGTAAGATTAGTTCTGACTTATAACTACTCTAAATCACTAACACTATCAAACAACACTAAGATTTGAAAGTATGTTGAAGTCTTCATCTTGTTGAACTAGTTCATGTTGTTTGCTATTCTGATTAAGAAAGTTACTATACAAAGGCAATGAAAAATGTCATGATGATGTAATCTTTATAAGTAAGCAATGTAGATTTTTATTCTAACTCCAAAAATGCTGGTTAACTTTTGATTTTTAATGTTTATATTTTGTTATTTGTTTTGGTAGCCTCTTCCACAAGGGCATCAAAACACGTATTTCCAGAGCTATGACTCATTTTTATTTCATTACTTATATTACTAAATTTTGCAAATAAATCTAGTGTTTACAACTGCACACTACATTTCCAAAACAATTTTCAGCTCTATAGAGAACTTTTTCCACAAACAAAACCACTATACTATGAAGAATAATGCAATTATTAGTCATCACCCAATTCACACCTTTTAGTTGATTCCATTCTTTCCCTCAGTACAAGAACCCCATGAAAATCTATGATAAACCTACCCTTCTTTTAGTCCGTATTTCTCAAACATGCTACTGATTACAATTGTATACTTCTTTGCAATTTGATGCATATTGGTTTGTAATTTAGGCTGTGTTCTCTTTCAAATGGCACTGAGGATTTGTGAATACTAGTACTCTTGAGGTTTTCTTAGCTTGGGCTTATAGACCGCAAAAAATTCAAAGTAGGGGGAAAATAAGAGAGAAAATAGACTCTCCATCACTCATCCTACAGATCTTTTTTTTTTTGTTCTGGAAGAATTAACTTTTATTTTTCAAACAGCTGTCATTAGGGCATGCCAACATACTATTCTGTTGATACTGAGGCTCCTATTTCAGTGAATTATAAAACTGATTCCATTTCTGCTGGCAGGAGAATTAGGGAAAGAAATTGTTTAGTGTGAAACTATAATCATACAGGAATTGTTGTTGGCCATGTTTAAACTACCAATATCTGTATAATTTGAGAAGTACTGGGTATGCAGTTATATCTTAGAATGGTTTGGGTTGGAAGGGACCTTAAAGAACATCCAGTTCCAATCTCCCTGCCATGGACAAGGACACCTCCCACTAGACCAGGTTGCTCAAAGCCTCATCCAGCCTGGGCTTGAAGACAGCCAGGGAGGGGATATGTGCCTGTATTATACACATGCTTCTACCTATAAATATTGATGTTATGTTAATTAATAGGGTTAATTAACAGAGATACAGGTAATGTTGTAAATACATTTTCTGACTGATGAATTAACATCCTATTCTGAACTATGTGAAGCCATTAGATTTTAAATTCTCTCATACCTGACAGAAAAAAGCAAGCAATGAAGTTCTCTTAAAGCAGGTCAGTCTCAAGCAAGAAACACCAGTCAATACAAATAAACTAATATTAATTTCAGAAACATACTATACATTTTTATAGTCAAGTAGACTGCAAACTTCAGGAACAAAACATATAACTATTGTGCCAAATTTTCTAGTTACAGAATGCCTTGCCATATGAACAGTGTGGTACATTCCTACTTCAGTGTAAGCATACAGGAATAAACATTAAATAAACAGCAGAGTATCAAGCACTAGGCATCAGCCTCTCCTCCAAGCCCTCTTTCTTTTCTATTTATGACCTACAGTCTGCAGTGTTTATGAAGATAGAGCCATTAAGAGCATCTTCTTGTATTATCAGGTGCACTCAAGTCTGCCCTTCATCTTTTCCTTCTCTCCTCACGTTTTGCAATTTCATCTGTAGAACCAACCAAAAGCAGAACACCACCTTTATATCCATCAGTAACATCTTCTAAACTCCACTTTTTGGCATTCTATCAGTGTTTGCTGCCTTTGGTAGTATCCAAGAATGCAGTGCAGACCAAAGGTTTTAATACTTTCATATCTTCATACATTGTGCAATCTCGTACATGAAGTCATATAGCACCTTTCATTCTTGAAGCTGCAACACAACCTTAATAAAGCCCATAACTGGCCTCTGCAATTATCTGTTCCAGCCGCAAGTCTTTTGACAGTCTGGAAATATACCATGGCAATTGCACTCAGCTCAGGAAGCCCCAAAACAGACTGTGCAAGCAACTTCCATTTACCCCCTTTTTTGCTCAGGTAAATTTGACACAAAAGCTTTCTCTGGGAAAACTTTTTTTCTTACTACTGTTATTGTTGATAGGTTAGCAGGCCAAAAAGAAAATGCAAAATAAAATTAATGTCTTCCTATAGAGGTGGCTTGTGTACTCATTAGTTTAATAGCACTAAGTCATAGTGTAAAAATATATAAGGAAGAGTACAAATTAAAACTTTAACAGCCAACAACCATCTTGACATCTCTGCTATTTCTAACGTGTTATTGCACATACAAGACCAATTCCTCAAAACACCAGAAACAGATGCTGAGCAGCACTACATATAGTCATAATACTTTTTTAACACAGCAAGCTAACAAGTGCATAAGAATATGAACACCCTCTGAAAAGAAAGTAGATCCCTTTGAAATGAAGCATTGTTGTTTGTTGTTAGTTGGGGTTTGAGACTTTTTTATTTTTGGGGGGTTTTTTGGTGGGTTTTTGTTTGTTTTGCCTTTTTTGTTTTGTTGTTGGATTTGGTTTCCATGGGGGTTGGTTTGTTTTGGTTTTGTTTTTTTTTTTTAACAAAGCAGGGGGAGGAATTTGCCACTGTTATACAGAACATTTTTCTCTAAAATCACTGAATGGTTGCAATCAGAAGTGACCTCTGGAGGTCACCTGCAGGGCCACCTAGAGCCAGTTGCCTAGGATCTTCAGGTGCTTGTCTCTTTGATACCAGCAGATTTTATATAACATGCATATTTTTTCCCCTGTTAGTGTCACAACACAAAATGCTGTACTTGTGCACATTTCCAACTGGCCTAAACAATAAAATCACTGCCTAGGTAGCTATTTAAGTAATGAAATTCTGTGTAATTAAAACCTAAAACCAGATAATGCTCAGCCTTGTCACTGACCAATGAAGTATTAAACTCATCTGAGAACTGTATTTGTTGTCTTTATCTCCAATCAAAAAGTAATCTCTTCAATTACTCTAATCATCTTATCTGGCATGCAAAGATGAAGTTTGGTTTCCTTTAAAGGAACAGAAAAGAGGAAGAAAGGATTACAACACTGCCAAATAAGATGATTCTAGTCTCTACTCAGAATAGGGAGGGGGAGTGTGGGGGTGGGAGAGCACTGTTGCAATGAAACAGTTAAGTGCACAGATATAGTGAATCTTCCATTTAATTTATATTTTGGAGTAAACATTTGGATAGACTCAAGCTCAATCATATACTATTTGCAATGACAGAATATATACATTACAGTGTGAACACATCAGTTAAGTAGATTAGTGTTTATTACCCCTAGTGAGGTCTCCCAAGAACTTTCTATCATTCAGGTAACTCCAGTTATGAGACACTCAAACTGTATAATACCATTCTGCTGCAAATTAATCTTAATAGTAAATCCAAAATCCAAACCTACTACTGCATATACAGGAAATAAAGAACTTTCAACAATATGCCAGTTAGATTTTCAGAGAAACAGTCATACAAGTTAAAGTTTTCTCTGATTTCAGAACAAGCTACTGTCATCATTTTTCTAAGATTTTACATGTGTTTTTCACTTCCAATTGGGATTGGTTAGCTTTGGTTTAGTTAAACTTCGTTAGCTTTTTTCAGTTTGGTTTTTTTTTTCCATTGGTTGTTTGTGTTTGGGGTTTTTTTTAATGTTTGACAGCATTACACTACTTCTACAGGGAAAGTACTATAATCCCTCCAACATTATTCTTACATTTGTAAACACAGATAGTAGTACCTCAAAGTCTACTACTGTGAAACATCACTTGAAAAAAGATTTCTGGCATAACATGATTCTTATTCTCCAACAGATAAAGGCTGATCCAAAATAAACATGGTAACACAGCCTACTAAGTTACAAGCATTTTTCAAGAAAAACAACCCATTCATTTCTACATTTTATGCTTAGAAAGAAAGATTTAGAGTAATATAATTTTTATCACAAACCAACACTTAAATTCAATTGAAGTGCTAATTCTTAACACCAACAAATAATCCAAAATCAAAAGTTAAATTGCCATTTCTTCCAGTGACATGTTACCAGAATACATTACACATGTACATGTATGTATTACACATACAAAAGTTTTAGAAATATTGGAGACAATTTTAGTGGTAAACCAGGAACATACTCTTTCTGGCAAGATCTCTTGAAAAGCAGAGAAAGGATACTTTGAAAAAATTACTCCTTCAGGTACTGAAGGTTCAATTCTTTTCTCTCAATTATAATGATTTCAATGACTGTTTGTGATATTAACTAATTGCATAGTATCTTCAGCAAAACTATGGTTAATTAAGGACATAATAGCTCCAAACATTAGCTAGCAGGCTAATCCAACATTTCCATGCAGCACAGTAATTCTATCTACCCATATAAAATATTGTTTGAGAATAAAAAAAATCTGCTGTAAACATGAATTTCACAACAAGGTTTAAAAAAATGCTGCCCTCAAAGTGGTTTTACTCAGTTCAGCTATCTTTCACATTAACAAAGGCAAAGATGGGTGGAAATGTCTCAACAAGCCTATTCTCTGATATAAAATGAAATAACATCATAATGTATATATTAATTTTTTAATCTCAATAGTAAATATTTAGTCAATAATGTAATCTTTGTGGAAAAAACACACAGGATACATCAGGATATGGACTGAGGTGGGCTAAACCACTTTGCCAAAGATGACATACCATCTTGTTGGTCAGGTACAGATGCAACCCTGGCAACAGGAAAGTTGGAAAAACTTGCATTTGAAAAGCAATTGGGCTTGCCATACCATCAATGAAGCAAAGAGTGGTACAGTGAAGTAGTGCTGGATACCAATCATGTGGGACTCCTCCTGTGTGTGACAGTTGCCCATCTTCTGACCTGAGCCATGGGGGCGCTCACCCAGGACTAAGATCTTGGACATAGCAGGGATTGCTGAGGCTCATCCATTTCCAAGACCACTTCCCTCTGAGGCTTATTCACATGGGTACGGTTGACACTGACAGGGTGACTACAAGCTCTGAACTCTTGGGTAAAGAAATTTGGGACCCAGAGAATCCTCCCCCTCATCCTATGACCAAGGAGAAAGGCTTAGTAAGAAGCAAAAGTTTCATACACATCAACACATCGCAAGATCCAACCAAAGGGGGATTCCACTACCTTTGCAGTTATCCTCATACTGTCAACCAATAACAGTTTCAGTTCACTTATAAATTCTCTAGAAAACTAATTCTAAATAATATTTGGAAATTTTTAATCAACGTTCCAGATGAATAAAGCTAAATACCAAAGACAGATTACATCACATTAAAAAAATGATGGATTCAAATAGTTCACCAAGGAAAAAAAGGTAGTAGCTAGGAATACCAAAAGAATTAGCATATCCAGTTTCAATCTTTGCATGTTCTTAGACTCATTTATAAACAAGACCTTCTTCTTTCATACCAACGATTGTGGAAGTTCACTTTACTCAATTTGCTTCTTTCTAAATATAAGTAGAAAATGCAGATGGTGGTCACTCCCACTATCCTTTTAATGTGCTAAATATGAAAACTCAGACTATTATATAGGAAGAGTACAGATGATAATCTCAGATAATACAGATCTGAATTTCATCTTTTGTATAAAAAATAGTTAGAAAGTATCTCACAATACAGCACATGCAGTACCAGATTAAAAGAAATCAGAAAATTTGTTACAGATATTAATAAGTGTAATAAATTACCCTAGAAGCTACCCGAGACAAATATTTTTCTGCATTAGACAGAAATTCAAAGAATACATTATTCAGTAATCCAGCTGATCTGATCATGCTCACATGTGAAAGTGTCATTTAATTATATAAATCTTCCACATTTTGAATCAATTCTTCACAGAAGCAGAAAAGGCAATAGGAAAACCTGGTTCATTCAGTTTAAGATCATATCATCAGTGTTCTATAGCAACACAAAATAAGAGATATTAATGAACATACTTTTTCAATTTCCTGTGTCAGCATTAACTGGAGTAAGGCTGTGTAACTCTTCTCCAAGATTTATTCTGAGACTACTGTCAAGTTTACAGTGAATGCAACTTTTATTTGCTTTGACATTTGCTTGATACAGTCTTTGAACTTAATATCCTGAAATACAATTTTGTGTATGTCTGCCACTGAAAACATGTCTTCTGACGGGACTTAGCTTTTTAAACTTTTCTAAGTATATTTGACTAGTTATACTTATTTTCATTCAAGTTTTTCTCAGCTAAAACGTGCAGTCCACTATTAACCATTGATAGGTTGTTATATTAACTAATTACAATTAAGTGATGATGAAATTAAAAGCATTTAGATTTTATTGCTTTTTAGAATGAGAGTGAAATAGTACTCCTATATTTGGACCTCCTACTCTAGTAAGAGATGGAAAGTAAGGTTGGCTCCACAGCACTACTTAAAGCAGAACATGCAGGGAACTCCTCTGGCAGATGTTACTCCATCCCACCAATGCATAATGTAAAGAAAAAGCAGCAAGGTTTCTCTGGACCATCCTATTAGTGAAAAAGAAAATGGAGCAACTAGAGATTCTCTTAACTTACTGTGACACAATGCCTTGAATTTCAGCAGTGTAAGAAACTGAATGGTATCTTTTTCATGCTCTTTACATTTAACTAATTTTTATATTTTCTAACTCTAAAAGCATAGCTAGAGGGCACTCTACAGCCCAGGATGTAAAGTAAGGCAATAGGAAACATTGTTATGAGAATCATTCTTTTCAGCTTTAAGAGCTGCCAATACAGTTTCCTCATTATACTGCTGTTCTGCCTAGTGTTCACTACTATGATATAATCTACCATATAGGCTCCCTTCTTTCCAGATTATTCTCCAGCCATTGACAAACAAAATACTCCCCGTTTAAAGCTCATTTGCTTCTTACAGACACTATATAGCATTACAGAAAGTAACACTAATCTACGTTACTGCTCTCCACTGCACTTCCAGTAAGATTATGGTCAATTAACTTCATTTCCAAATAACATCTTGATTCAGCAGTTCTCTTTTCACACTGGTACTTCAAGATGTGCGTTACCTTATGCCGCTATTCCATATTGACAGTTATTAAATCTCAATTTCTTTAGCAACAAATAGAATTTTAGAACTTCACAACTGGATTTTCTCCATCCAAAAAAAAAAAAATCACACAGAACCTAAGCTAATATTTGACAGTGTCCCTGAGACTAGGGGAAAGAAAACCGTATTTCTCTTTTACATGAGATATCACCAAAAATATCACCAAATGAAAGCTACTGTTTAGCTGTGGTCCAAATAGGTGAAGAGATGACACAGCACTAACATTTAGGAAAGCTGTTCTCCTGCCATTGCAGATGCTTCCTAGAGAAGAAAAAGACCTTTTCATACTATCAGAAATATTGTAGGAAGTAGTTGATATCTCATAGGTAATACACAGAAGCTTAAACAACTGAGTTTTTTCCTGGCCATGTAAGTATGAGGAAAAAAAACAATTCTGTTCCCCTTCCTCAGAGAAAAGAAACTTTTATCAAATGGGATTGCCTTAAGAAGTACATATATTTGGCTTGTTTGATTTCTTAAATTCAGTCTAAGAAATTTTGGGTACCATTATAAAGTCCACCTTGATAAAGAAAACACATTTAGGCATTGTGTGAGTCTGTATGTGTACACAAAATCTGCAAAAGTGTTTTACTATACTGGATATTTGTCATTAGAAACCAGAAACAGTGACTGTAGGAGAAATGGAAATTATGTTAAGTGACATAAGCGTTGGAGAGGTTAGTCACTTTAACAAGGCTTAATACTAGAATTAGCATTAACCAAGTTTATTTATATGTCAAATTAGCCTACTAATAGACAATAATGCTACAGTTTCAGCCTGCTTTGTACAGAATCTTCCTCCTGACGTGTTATCAAGGAACAGGAACTGCATAAATGCACCACAGTTATGCATCTCTTTCTCAGCTCCTTTCCTCAGTGTTTCCACTCAGGCATACACTACATACATATCCAATATGTATAATTAAAAATAGACTAAGATGAAAGTTGAGACTCAACTGTGTGTGCTGAAGAAAACCACAGATGTGGAACATTGGAGTTCTATTAGCGTTGAAGGCCTTCAGTCTCAGTTTGCATCTAGCAAGGGCCCCAAAACCTCATAGTCTATTTAAGAAATCTACCAACTCCCAGGTGTAATCTCTATGCCTTCCATTTTTTTTTTTTTAGATCACATAGGTAGAGTTCAAACTTGTGATGGCTGCCCCTGCCCTACTTCTTACATGTAACACTTCTTTTTTCCCTTTAAGAGTTAAAAAGGATAGCACAGTGAAAGAGAAGAATTTTAACAGTTTGAGTAGGTGGTGAATTGAGGCAGTGTCAAGATTGCCCATGAAGCCAAATGAGAGGGTGAGTACATGTTTAAACAGCTGGAAAAAGGGAAACATAAACCTCATCTTCAAGAAAAAAAAAAAAGATAGATCCAGGGAACTACAGGCCAGTCAGTCTCACCTCTGTGCCTGTCAAGATCATGGAGCAGATCCTCCTGGAAACCACATTAAGGCACATGGAAAATGAGTTGGTGACTAGTAACAGCCAACATGGCTTCACCAAGTGCAGATCATGCCTGAAATATTTTGTGGCCTTCTACAATGGGGTCACGACCTTGGTGGCTGAAGAAAGGGAAACCGATGTCATCTACCTGGACTTGCGCAAAGCATTTGACACTGTCCCACACGACATCCTTGTCTCTCAACTGGAGAGGCATGGATTTGATGGATGGACCACTCAGTGGATAAGGAACTAGCTTGATGGTCGCACTGAAAGAGTTGTGGTCAGTGACTCTATGTCCCAGGAGACCAGTGATGAGTGGCATTCTTCAGGAGTCAGTGTTGGGATAGGCTGTGTTCCAGATGTTTGTCAGTGACACGGACAGTGGAATCAAGTGCACCCTCAGCAAGTTTGCCGATGACACCAAACTGTGTGGTGCGGTCAACACACCGAAGGGCAGGGATGCCATCCAGAAGAACCTTCACAGGCTGGAAAGATGGGCCTCTGCCAACCTCACAGAGTTCAACAAGGCCAAGTGCAAGGACCTGCACCTGGGTCAGGGCAATCAGTAGCACAAGTACAGGCTGGGCAGAGAATGGCTTGAGAGCAGTTCTGAGGAAGATGACTTGGGGGTATTGGTGGATGAAAAGCTGAACATGACCCAGCAGGGTGTGCTGGCAGCCCAGAAAGCCAACTGTATCCTGGGCTGTATCCACAGAAGAGTGGCCAGCAGGTTAAGGGACATGATTCTGCCCTGCTGCTCGAGACCCCACCTAGGGTATTGAGTCTAGCTCTGGCGCCTCCAACGTAAGGATATTGACCCATTGGAGTGAGTCCAGAGGAGGCCACGAAGATGCTCAGAGGGCTGGAGCACCTCTGCTAAGAAAGGCTGAGAGAATTGGGCTTGTTCATCCGGAAGAAGACTCCAGGGAGACATTATAGCACCTTCCAGTACCTGAAGGGGGCCTACAAGGAAGCTGGGGGGGGGGGGAAGGGACTTTTTACAAGGGCCTGCAGTGACAGGACAAGGGGTAATGGGTTTAAATTGATAGTGGGGAGATTTAGATTAGATATCAGGATGAAATTATTCACGGAGAAGGTGGTAAGGCAGTGGAACAGGTTACCCAGAGAGGCTGTGGATGCCCCATCCCTGCAAGTGTTCAAGGCCAGGCTGGATGAGGCTTTGAGCAATCTGGTCTAGTGGAAGGTGTCCCTGCCCATGGCAGGGGGTTGGAACTAGGTGATCCTTAAGCTCCCTTCCAACCCAAACCATTCTGTGAATTATTTTTTTTAATCATTTCACCATTCTCATAATCTGAAATATGTTGTACGATATGTCTTTTCCATCTTGACTCCTGTGAAGTTACCGATTAGAGGTACAGAATTCAGCAGTACCTTTACGGTTTACTATCACATTTGCCATAAATGACATTTGTCAGCGAAGATAAAATGCACTAGCTACAGACTCAAATTTTCTTTATTGTAGAGTGAAAATTGAGCACTGCCATTCAAGAGCAAGAACAAGTTACCTTTACAAGAGCAAAATGAAAGTATTGTTTGGATAGTTGCAGACACACAAAAAACCACACTGCACACAAACAAAAAACACACCACAAAACCAAAACCAACGCACACACACACAAAGTTCACTTAAAAAAACCCCGACAACCATGGAGAATGGAGTACTTTTAATAATCAGTGATGCTTTAAGGAATTGTATTAAGCCTAACTCAAACTAGTCCAGAAAGGGTAAAGGTGGGTTGAAGGAACTAGCAGAGTTATTGAAGAATGTCCAGAAAAGAACTCAGGGCATGGAAAACTTTTGCTTCTCACAAAAAAAGTTACAGCAGAGTCCATTGTTGGGCAATGAACTTTAGTAGTTACTTTTTTATTTAGTTACATTTGCAGGGGATCTGCCTACCCTAAAAACCAGCCAGGTAACACTGCATTTAAAGAACTGTACAAATGAATGTCTAGTTAGAGAAGTAAATAAATTATGTACCCTGGCACTTTCAAAACTTCTATTTATTCTCCTTGTGTATCTTCAGTGTTTCTGCAAACTGTGTTCTCACTGAATTTAAGGCACAAGGCTATTATTAGGTTTCTAAATGAAAAGACAAAATGAATTACTGTCTGGCAGAAACTAGAGAATATTGCAAACGCTCTCCTGCAAAACAGAAAACTAAAAATTTATTGTCAAATCAATGACATTCTCCAAGGATCACTTAAGTGTGCTTATATGAGATCATTTTCTCTTTCAAACCATTACGTGAAACAGGTAACTAACTCCTCAGTTTTGCAACTTGATAGGCATCTGAAATTCAGCTTAAGTAATGAAAACTTCCAAGCATAGTGTTTACCTTTACACTTTGTCCATATTGCTAAGGTTATTTATAAATAAGCACAAGTTACATATACAATTAAACAGATTCTGCTCACAGTATCTTATAAGGGCATAACATGTTTTTGGTTATTTCCTTTGTATTCTCTTAACATAACACATATTCCTCTGAAATTCACCTGCAGTCAGTGGGACAAAACTTGAGTTTTGGAATAATGATTCAAGTTCTACATTATCAAATATTGGAGGCTGCCTGCAAGCAAAGCTATTTCCATGTTTTCAATGAACTACCATTTCCTAATAAGTAAATGGTCAATGGCACCTATTAGGTAGCTTTGTATATCTTTTGGTAATGTGACTAGTTGAAGGATTTGAATTATGTTAAATACGTGTCTAACACTTATTTCACCAGGCAGAAAAAAAATTAAACTTTTCAATAAAACATTAGTTCTTCTGTTCTTTAATTATCATACTCACTAATAAGCTTAAAAATGGAGATACTGCAGTAGCAGATCTATGCATTAAGAGAAATAACTATTGTAAGATCAAACAGCAACTTACCAAATGATGAATTTTAATGGACATTTAAATATATGATGTTAAGAAAAAAACCATAAATAGGACTTTCTAATTTTTACTTGTTTACTGTTGTGCAATTTACACTTGGTAGAAGACATGAACTGTAGTTGCAATTCATTGTCGAAAGGTTATATAACACCACGTGATGAATGCATTTGCTTTGTGAACCATAATTCACTTTAAATTCATGAACAATTCAAATAGTGAAAAATATTGTCATGTATATTTACTTAACATAATTCCTTCTTGGAGAAAGTAGCTTTTAAGAGAGAAAGACAAATACAAAATTATTTGCTATATTTCTTTTGCTTTTTAGAAGTTCACGCTGTGGGTAAAAGTGAATGTGTATCATTCTTTCACTTTTACTTGCACACTCACTTGGAGGAAAAGATAGATGTCCCAATAAATGTTAACTGAATCTTAATATTTCACTGAAATAGGCTATTTTCCATGCTGTCTCAGAATCATTCAAGAAATCCATAAAAAGCAGATTTAAGAAGGCTGGTACAGTGCAAAAGAAAGAAGATGTATAGTGTAAGTACCAACAACTAGATTTATTAACTGTGCCTCTTTACAATGTATGGATTAACTAAGTGTGATTTTTCCATTAGCTTCTCTGGACTTGTATTGGCCTGAGCAGATTTTAGTTTATTTTAACTGTGATAGCAGTCATCTAGTGGTCAGATGACTTTTTACCTAAACTAATATTAGCTTCAGTTGAACTTCTTGCAGTCATAATGCCCAAGGTTACTCAACAACTCATAACAAGCAGGGATTCTAGGGATAGTAAGGAAAATATTTTAAAAAAACACAAACCACTACGAAAAAAGTAAATAAGCATGTTTTAGATTAATCATTTAAAATATTCCAAGCAGGCCCAAGACTGAGGAAGACAACACCATCACAATCATACTTCTGCTGGCAAAGACTTTGGGAAGATGACTAACCCTTCCCTTCCACTCATATTAAGAACTATGGAAGTTGTCAGCCTCCAAAACAAGAAATTGTTTCTTCCATTTTAACTAAACTGGCAAACATAATTGGAGTAATAAACTGACTCCATATATAGGTTATTTCCTTTTTGCCCTTATAATTTTCATTTAGAACACCATTTAATGCTAGTCCTTTTTTTTTTTTTTTTAAGAAAGTGACATTTAAAGAAGAGAAGGAAAGAACTAAGAACTGAAGGACAGAATTGTCTTCTGCTTTGGGGACAGATGGGCCAAAACGCAGTTCTACAGTCTATCCTAGAATTGAACACTTTCAAAGTATGTTATTACTGCAGTTTTTCATAAAGTCAGTGGTATGCTACATAAGTAATACTTGGAATTAAAAAAAAAACCACCAACAAACAACACAGACAACCTACAAGAACAAGATAAAGGTCTCATACATTTATTCTCCAATTTTTCATCAGCTGTCCCATTTTTAAAAGAAAATGTATGTAACTCTGATGATCACCAAACAATATTAAGTTTGCATATAATAGAAATCCTTTTCTTTTGAGGTAATGGATGTATAACTATTCATACTGGTACAATGCTTAACAGTTGAGCAAATCAAGACTGTCAGAACATCTGAAATGCCCTAGGTCATTTGAGAACTGGGACTGCTTGTTGCACGGTGACCAGGATAAACCATACTCCCCACACAAATTGCAGGGCTGCACCAGTCTGGTTTATTCAAGAATACCAAAGCAATAGGCATGAGAGACAAGCCACACCTTCCCCATGTAATTGTTCAACATTGTAACACATGCGGTTCAGGAGCCAGTGAGAACTAAGGATGAAAGCTTGAGCCTTTATCATGGCAAGGAATTGGGATATGAAGGTTTTCAGTGCTGCTCAAATTTCTTTGCCTTCTGTACAGTCAATCCTTATATTTGTCACATACGCTTAAGTTTTATTCTGTGTTGAAAAGGATTCTGCTGCATCTCAAAACATCTTTCAGATACGTTATCTCAAATGTATCCCTACTTTATTCGCTTAGATCTGTCTTATTTTTCCACTATTCTGACTGACCAAAAGTTAAAACTTTTTGAGCATATTAAAGAAAGATGCTGTTAAACTACTGAACTGGGTACTGCTGATTTCCAAGCTAGAGATGGTTATGTGAGTATTTTTAATCCCCAAACTGACCGCAAGTTTAACAACTTCCTCCTATTTGTAGGGCTAAGATTTCTTCTTTCCCTTCCTCCATATGCAGTGAAAATTTACAGACAGCTGGAACTCAGCAATTCTGCTTTTTCCCCAACTGGAACAGGATTATAACTCTCATAATATGATCACAGATGTATAAAATAGCATATGCTTTACTTACTGGATGTAGGTGTGACCATATAACAGTTCACTTCAAATATTATAAGAGGTCCCTCTGTGCATTACCATATATGCACACCACAATCTCCAGGTCTTCTCAGTACCACACTTTTACAGTAACTTATTCTTGTTGAAATCAATTAAAGGATCAAAAGACAAATTCTATTTCCAAAACCCTCAAATCACTACAATGTAAAAGAACTCCATTGTTCTATGTACCTTGCAACCAAGGTGGGCACAATATGAATTCTGGCTTCTGTGATTACTGACAAGGTAGCAATATTTAGCACTTGGGGGTGAGAGAACACTACAAAAAGCCAACAAGCAAACAAAAAACAACCCAAAACAACTCACCCATTAGAAGACCACACAGTATGGATTACTAAGTGACAAAAGAGTAGACTAAGCTGCAGCTTTAATTTTAAACCACTGTTAGTTTTACTACAAGACAAATATGGCTATAATTGGTACACAGAAGCAAAAAGGGCAACAAAGTCATAAACAGCAGCATTATATATTTGAGTAATATAGATATGACTTCAGAAAGAATATGGAACAAACATGAGTCCTAGGCATTCAGGAAAATCCCAAAATATCCATTTAAATTGAGAAACTGCACCTATGACTGACTTTTTATAAAATAAAACCTAGTAGCAGTTTCAAACTTTCCCAGAAATGTATAGTGGCTTAGGTAGTCGAAATTTCAGTCTTATTAAAAGTATGTGCTTTTCTAAAATAGTGTAGTTACTTAATTTTGCTGTATACTCTTAATGAATTCCTGACCAAAAAAATATATACCTTTTTAAGACTAGGAAAAAAAAAAAACCAAACCCCACAACACAATGTTTCACATTAATAGCAGTGTTATTACAGGGAGTAAAGAAAAGTTTGTTTCAACCCAAAGCACCAAAGTACCAGGCACTATATTGAGCCACACCATGAAATACCCTTGGATGAACTCCAAGATTGAAAACCACCAGAAAAGCAATTGAGTATTTAAGAGTTCATCTGTCTTTCTGACATAGTATGGATTCAGTCTCCCCCAAAATGAAAACATCCTGCCAACATCAGCAATAAACTACAAGTCCTAGTTCCACTCCCTTTGTAAATAAGTGATAGTTTAAAATGTTACCTCATTGTCCTTTCTTGACAAGTTCAAGTATTTGAACTTTTTTGAAAATGCTCAGTATACATTTGAAATGGCGCTGCATAACCATGATCATTCTAAAAACATTAGTATTTTCCTACAGAGAAAAATCTTTATGTACAAATGTAAATACTAAGATATACACACAGTACCAGACAAGGATATGTCATGGTAATTTCAGTTCATTAAACACCCTTACTGGAAGAATGATAAAGCTCAAAATGTTCCAATGCTTCTGAAAGAGGGGAAAAAGGAAAGAAAGGGAGTATGCTACTGCACATATATTTTGCAGAAGTTTCCCTTATTAGAACCAGCCTATTAGTTTGTACAGTCTTAACTACAGCACAATTACTGTACATCTATATATAACAATATGGTACATCACCTTAAGTAATTTTTTCACAAAACTATATTGGGGTTTTTGGAGGTAGCAGCAAGTACACCTTATAAACACTCAGCTGTTTAAATTTGTTGAATTGCTTCAATATTACAATGAATAGCAATATGAAGAAATTAAATTCCATGTCACAAAGAATTTTTATGCAAGCTCATTCTACATAGTCATCTACAGAAAGCATCCATAAGTTCACAGCCCACTTGTAGCACGTCAACTATTTTTGGGCTTAGAAGTCAGTTTTTAGAATAAGCTCCATTACCAAGTCTGAACATACTCAGTACAAAAGAAGTAAGACCATGAATTCATCAATACAGTTGTTCAGTTATTAGGATATGATCAACCAATATATAAACTGCTTGCTTTCAGAAGTCTACCCCTTTTCACAGCTTACTTCAGGTTAAAATAGTTTAGGGGGGGTGGGGGTGGGAAATGTTACTTAAAAAAAAAAACCACAAGATGAAAAGTCATTGCAATAGTCTCTCACTTCCACTCCAAGCAGTAACAAAATTGCTAAGAAAGGAGCAGAGAATCAGTGCAAGTTAGGATCAATCAGTTGTTAGAGTCAAGAGAGAAGTGGCCAAAAGTATTACATTACACAGCTATTTAAGTATGACATAATGAGATTCCCAAGCCAGTTCCTGAAAAGGTTTGCTTTTTCTTTACATGTTTCACAAGAACTTCACAAGCTCCAAATATGCACTGTTTGAAGGAATTGATTATCTATGGTAAAGAAATTAAATACTATGTTTTATTCAACTATTTCAGATATCCTTACAACACTGGTAGAATGCATTATGCTCAAGTTTTCAGTTAAGTATTTATTTGCTGTAATTTTTACTCAAGTATTAGCCTAGTAATTTTCAGGTTTACTTTGACAAAGTTTTCAAACATCTCAAGTTTGTTATTGTCTACTTTGAAAACAGTCCCTTCAAAGTCTTGTGGTTTTTCCTCTCTCAACATAGCAAGCAGCAAAATTAAGTCAGAAAGGTCTTGATATCCTCCAGCACTGTAAATACACACACAAAAGCCCAACCCACACCCCAAAACAATAACAGAAAAGCTGCACACCAATGCACACCACACAACACTTTATCAGGCCTCAAAGATATAAGCTTCCTTTTTTGGTTGCTGCCAGGCTATTCTTTGCCTTTTTTTTTTTTCCTTCTTTAAAAAAGTACTTTAGATTTCCCATGTGAGGTTCTCAAGCTGCAAGTTCTTTACAAATGTGTTTAAACCAATACAAAACTCATCACATGCCAGTATACTCTGTAAATAACTACATCAAAATAATTACACTGTATTGAGCCCATTCAACAAACTAACCTATGTTACTACCTTAACGCAACAATAAAAAGCTGAACTTTTTATTTTCAAAGGGAAGTACAAGTCTGTTTTTAAAGAACAAAAATAAAAAATAGTTGTGGTTTATATAAATATTACATTATAAATGTTACTACATATAAACAAATAAATTTAAAAATTTTTCAATCAGCAAAACACGATTTGCTACAAGTTCTCAGCTGCTAATTGCTCTGATCAAAAATGTTGGGATGGGGGTGAAGGGAAATCACCAAAGTAAACAGTTTCATGAACATAGTAGTTTCAAACTATAGTAACTAAAACTGTGTTTGGTATTTTTTGACAAAGAAAATAGGATTTTCCACAGGCAAAACCATTGCCTTAAAAATCTCTTCAAGTGTTAAAGGAAGCTTTCATACAGGAATTAAGCTGGTCAAAAGACTTTATACACCATCCAGGGATGCTGTAGCTTCCTCTGGTCAAAGGAATTTTTGAAAATACAGCATAATCTCCAATTTCCTTTCCAACTGAACCCTCAGAATCACTCTGGAGTATTCTTGAAATTTTAAATATTACACATTTACATCTCTAAGAGATTACTTTAGTTCTGATGACTGTGATATGAAAAGTTTGTAGGTAAGTTCATAAAAAACATTTTGATAAGACAGGCTGATATCATGCTTATTGTTCTGCAAAATGTTTCCTTTCTTCACTGTGGAAAACTGGCAATTCAGCACTTCAGCAAAGAGCAATTCTTTGCAACATAGTACAAAAATATGCTTGAAGAAAACACATTATGCAAACTTTGCAGAACCTAATCCATATTTTATAACTACAGGAATAAGCAGAATATATGTATGTGAAGCACTTCAGTTTTGACTTTACCCATCAAAATACCTGCATTGTTCTTTAAGTGAAGTAAAGAAGGCATTAATACTGCAAGCCTAATGAAGTTTTCAGCAACTGACTTGCATTTTGAAGGCATTTATGCAGGAGATACTTATCAGTTAAGGATCCATCTAGTGCTTACGTCAAATTACATACAAGACACCACAGTTCAGCTCTCAAATATATCATGCATAGCTAGAGGGTTTAATCAATGACTCATCTGATTTAACTAGCTTTGATGTTATGTTTCTGAAATGACAGAAAGTGCTCCAGTTCTGCCTGTCTCTCTGTTGCAAGCTATGACATACTGCCACCAGGTGGAGACCGTTTCATAAAAAGCTACTTATTTATGTACAGAGACAGTGGGAGGAATTGCATAACCCAAGATTGTTACTGCAAATGAAACAATGAAAACTGAACTAAACTACCTATTTTAGGTAGTATATCCTGCATATACTTTGTACTGCCAATAATATAAAGGGCAAAACTTGATAAAAATACTCAGAAAAATTTCTCATATTTTACTTTAAAATTCAGAATATACATAAATTTATTATAAAGGCTCAGCAGCAGTCAAACTGGAGAACCAGCTCAAATGCAATCCTGCAGTGTTATGCTATTTCATCTGAGGGAGGGTGTGTGGATGTGAACAACCAACTAACAGAAACAAAAAGACAAATTAATTTGAAGCAACCCAGGTCATGAGACCAGTATAGACAGAACAGCTGCTTCTCCAACATATCCAATAGAAACCAGACAAGTATATATTTTAGGTGATAGTAGCAAAAAACCCTGAGATATGGCTGATCTCTTCACAGATAGATTTGTTACATGGGAACAGCATTCATATGTAATTGCTCTTGAAAGCACACATTTTACATTCTTTTTTAATTTAAAACCTTTTCATGCTATGTATTTGAGAGTGTTCTTTTGCTCTAATTTGCAATATTTCCTCTCTGGGCAGAGAACACAATATAAAATACATTACTATCACAAGAGATATGAAGTCTTTTTACTTATACTTGGTTACCTTTTTCTAAAAATACAGAATTATGACATTGTAAGCAGAGAATAAACAGCAGTTAATTAACTTAAAATATTTGCACTGTATTCCTTAGACAAAAGTTTTAATATATCATAAAATGAAGACTAAACTATCAAGGTGAAGATTACATGTTTCAGAGGTGTTTTTAAAAGCAGCAGATAATTTCTAAATTAGAAGTCTCTCACTGAGTTGAACTTAGCCGAGCAGGTTTAGAGAATACAGGTGGAAATCCTGTGGTTAGTGTTTTGCAAAAAGTTAAAAGATTCAGATCTAACAAGAAATTATTGACAAGATGTATCAACTAAGGACATATTAAATAGGAGTTATGATGCCATTTAATGGGAGCCTGGAAAAGCAGTTGAACCAGAAACCATATGATTCCAGAAAACTGAGAACACTCAGTCTGTATTACCTACTAGAATAATATGTATACAAGGTTGCAATGTGGAGTAGTTACATGGAAGCAGTAATAAATTACTATGTTCTAAACGTGCAAAAGCTTATCTACCTTACAAACTGTCATTCACGTTTTCGTACAATATACTAGAGTCCAAGTTTAATCCTCAAGCAAAAAGCCACTCAAGCAGTTATTAGGCAATTAATAGAACTGGGGAAAAAAAGACTGGAAAACCTTATCTGCCACAAACTACAACTACAAATCAATTACATGCTTTGACCTATACATGGATAGTTTGATACACCTTCCAATCATATCAAGATTAGTAGTGGCATTAATTTCTCTCCTCCATTGATTAAAGTAATACAAAACAGATGTATCCAATTAAGACTGGCCACTACTGTATGATTTATTTTTTGAGTTAACTATTGAAATCTAAATGACAGAGGAATGCATTTTTAAATTAAAGTCTTAACATCTTTGATTTGCATGAGTGGAACACCTATAAATGAAAAAAGAAACTGTTTGTTAAGTTACAGCATGTGGACAGTATGTCCTGCCAAGGATACTGCTGTTTCATAAGAGAGGATATGAAACATTCCAGACTAACATGTCTTTCCACTTGTCCTCTCTTTTGAGGCAGCAGGTGGAACCAGACAGATGTTGAATATGTTACTTTTTGGCACTATGATTCCCTTTTTTTCCTTAGGCAGTTGCTACCACAGCATTAATCGATACCATAAATAGAGCACATTTAGAAGTACATTTGCCTATCTTATGGGGTTGCAGCCTTCTGTGCTGTCTGGAAGGCCAGAAAAAACACAGGTAAATTGAAAAAGTTAATGTCATTATCATAAGGAGAATGCAGAAATTTGTCTAGCACTTGTGTCAAATGTAGAAGCCTGAGTTCTAGAAGTTGTATCCTACCCTCCCACTACAAATTGTTAGAATCTGGTTAGCTATACACACTGCTAATATGAAACAACAGACCACTTACCACAATGAACAAGCATGCACAACTAAGGTTTTCCTGCAAAGTTCTTACAGTTCAGGAAGGTATCTTCTCATTTACCTCTACCTAGACTTTGAGTCCTCTATGATACATGCCCATCCATGGTGTCTTTTTAATCAATGACCTTTTCTATTATGGTATTACACTCACGTAACACCTGTAATTTGGAGGGTATCTCTTCCAATGTCCTTTATGAAAAACTGTGAAATATGTTAAATCATGACTAATTAATGGAATTGGCAATTCTGACTATTTCTCCTTGCAGATAATACAGTGATTCTCCAGCACCTATCATTATTTTTTCTAATACATACAAAAAAGTCACAAGTAAAATTCTTGCATTTCAAGATGAGTCACTTTCTTAAAACATCTCTGCAGAGAATACAAATATTGATCATTTGATTTCATGTTTTCAGTGAAAGCTTGATAAAGCTTACTTGGCTATGAGTTCTCTAAACACCAGATTGTTCTTTAAACATCTCCAGAAAAGTTTTAGTCAGTTCCACGGAAAATTCATGCTTTTCTGTTTCTAATGGTCATAACTTCTATTATTTCTGTTGTTTTATAACTGCTACTTATTTTGTGAAGTCAAAGCATTTACAAAGCACTTCTTTCAGTGGATAAAAGTAGACTCTGCAGGCATACCCTTCAAAGTACTAGTGAAATGCTACCTATTTTTAATCTCAGAATAAGGACCTCAATAAACATTGCTCATTCACAATGAGAACATGACATGAGTGAAAACAAAGGTAGCTCTCATTGCATGGTAAATCATTGCACAAGTTTCACACATCTGAAAGTTCTAGAAATAATTTCCTGAACAAATATGCTATTATTTAGAATGGATCATTTAAATTATTAACTATTTCATTATGTAATAACAGTTTATTTCAGTTTACTTTTTATTTACTAAATACAACCTTAAATGAGAAACTTCAGAGTTTGATTCCAAAAATAACTCAATCAAAAATGCAGGATAACAGCACTTTTAGTTAAGAGTCTAGTGTCCAGTAGGCACAGCATTAAAACATCCCCCTCAAATCCCTTTACCTCTGTCTTAAAATCACTGTTTTACATAACCATTATTTTAAAGGTTGCTCCACATTTTCCTTGCTCTTATGGATGGAAACAATCTTTGCATTTTCACACTGAAACTGTTCCGTCAGTTCAAAACCATTTGTTCCTGCACCAAGCTTATACTTCAACTTAAGTTAAGAATAATTTTCCTTCCTTTCACTTACCAATTTTTAGAGACTCCAAACATATCCCCTCTCCACTTTAAAATAAACAAGCCTATTTTCTCTCAAGGCCTGATGCCTTTCTTTATATCTTGCATGAACACTTATACTCAAAAATGGATTACCAGGCTTGTATTGTATATTAGAAAACCAGATTTCATTGGAATAAGGGACAACGGCCTAACTACATAAAAATTATTTATATTTGAACGCTATGAGACACATTTACATACACACACCTATAGTCTTGCACGCTATTTCTGTTAGAGCAGCAAGCTTGTACTGGTCAGCCACCTTTCCTCTGCCTTTTAAATAAAGGTACTGCACTTGCCATGGAATCTTTCAGTTTCATCCAAGGTCATAGGATAACTACCTGCTCATTCATTTTGGCTTCCTGCATTTGGCACTTGCAGTGCTGAAATCTTCCTGTCATTATCCCCATCATTCAAGTTTCTCCTTACACTTTTTAATACTTCCTTCCCTCCTTACAAAATCATGGCATTGCAGTAACTACTTTCAAAGAACCTGGATTCAAGAATGCATGGGATACCTCAGAGTGTCTTCCATAAGTCACCAGCATACTTAAGAAGAGTTACAAAAAGTAGCAGTAGCAAATGTTGATGAAGGTGGTTGAGATTTCAGAAAGAACTGAGCTGTAAGCATACAATTTGAGTCAAAGAGTTGGCACATCAGATAGGAATTACTAGATTCCTTAACTTATGTATCTCAAATTGTTTAGCTTCCTAAGACCCCATAGATCTTACAACATAAGACAAAGGGGGTGGGGTAGGAAGAAGGTGTGTGTGGGCAGGGGTTTTGTGAAGAAAAAGGGTGCTACTGCTGTCTTCTACCATGCACACTGATTAAGTCAAGGGTAGACAAACAAATCCTGCTCCTGACTCACCACTCACTACAAATATGGAAAATTATGCATTGCATTTATAAAGTGTTCTGACTCATGTATAGGGGAAACCACTGCCTGAAATGCCTTTTTAAATGAAACAGCACTCCTGTGTAAGAAGGAAACTGAGGGGACAAGGATGCAAGCAACACATGGCAGGAGGAATAAGTGATAAAGGACTGGGAATATAGATTAATGATCTGTACATTAGGTGTACTACTTTCTGCATAAGCTGCACCACTGTAAGTTGAGAGGCAACATTTTATTCCACAAATCTAAATAGAAAGTCTCTGATTTCTAGCTATGCAAAGGCCATTCTCCCCACCCCCCCACCCTCTCACTTTCTTAAAATACATAACTTCAACTGTAAAACAAAAGTTGAGCAAATGGTGTATTTTTCCATATTTCCTTCCATTTAAAAATTCACAAAGCAGTACAGTTTGCTGTCAACCATTAAAGTTCCTTTAAGTCAAAGCACACATCCAGTATGATCCCAAATTTTGTTTTCCAAAGATTAGGGGTTTTTTTTGGTTGTTTTTATGTATAACAATATAAAATTTCTCTTCTTGTTAGATTACTGATATTTCATTGCATGGCTTCTGTCTGCTCTGCCTAACAGGACATTCAAACCTTTCCCTTACAACAACCTGAAAATAACAGGACTCAAATGAGCTAGTCAACAAAAATAATTTTACATCTCCGCAGAGTTCCAGCACCTGTGATCAAGCAACTGAATCTCCTCTTGTGCAAGATATTGGATACGATACCTGTTACAATAGCCTTCATTTACTACCACTATTTTCATGTTATGCTCAACAAGACAGAATATACAAAAATACACATTTTTAGATAAAAATTATTAACAATGTCTCACATATAATAAAATTGCAGTTTGAATTGCAAAAGATTTCTGCTGAGATAGATGATCTAAAATTTAGAGGAAAAAAAGGCCTACTTGAAGCTTAAAGAACTAAGTAAACTGTGCTTTTAAAATGTTTACAGCAAGCCATTTGCATTTCATTTGCAAAGGAGAATTTGCTAAAATTATAGGCAAAACATGACCATAAAGTTCTTGTGACTTGGTGCAGTCTGAAAACAAAAAAGATAAATTGAAAATGTGTACCTGTAAGGAGGAAGGGTATCATTAACACCTCAACTGATTCTGCACTTTGCTCTGAATTATGATTTTTATATTCTCAGTTTCTCTTGAAAGAAAAATGTCTTCTCTTACTCAGAGATTTCTTGTAGGGTGGTGTTGTTTTGCATTTCACAAGTGAAATGCAGGCTTAAATACTGAATTACATAACCCTTTATTGAAAAGGATCTGTAACTGATCATAATTTTAGATAACTTCATTATCTCATGACCTGGCATGTTTTGATTTGAAGATCATCTAAGTATTTTTGTCTACCTAAAAATCACTCTTAGAACAGATTTTTTTTTTCCTCTCAGTAGTTTTAAGTATTTTAGAAACAAAACATATAGTACTTTTCATTTGAGCTGTTCCTGCCTTTTAACTAGCTGTTAACTAGTCAAGAAACAATGAAGTGTATTTGTTACAGCTGACACATTCAGAAGTTAATCACTGACATAGATTTGGCAGCTATCCCAGTACAGGAAAAAAGAATGTATGGATTAAAGCTACTTTGCATTCTGGTCAGAACCACACAGTAGCAACATGACAACGAACTTTGCACTTAAAAAGATCCTTCTTTTACAAGGCTGCATTAAAGACTAGAGATTAAATAAAATCTTGTTTACTAAAGTAATACATTTGGTCTGTAAAACCAACAATTAAGATCAGAAAATCAAGGTACATATACATGCAACAAATCATAACTTCTAATAAGTTGTAACTGTTCTTATTAAAAATAGGCTTATAAGCAGCCTATTTAGACATGAGAAAAAACAAAACTTTTTTCATTTAAGTAACAAAAATGATGCTTTTTACTAAAATAAGTATTTCTTGGAAGTTACATGTGTTAAATGATACACAAACTTAAAAGCATTTACAGTTTTCATATTTCCAAAAAAATACAATGAACCCCATTGGAGAAGATGCTAATATTAAAGACCAGAGAAATTATAAAAATATTTGTTCATGATCCAACTGAGCAGATAAATTAAAAACTATTCTCTAAAATTAAAAGAAAATACCCTTGTATCTCTGACCAAGTTGCACCATATGGAGTTACTCTAGTGGTAAATGCTATCAATATTAATCATAGTTTAACTTGTCTGAGTTAGCATAGGTTATACTTTTCTTCATCTGAGTAGTCCCTACAGGAAGGAAGGAATATGTTGATCTTTTTCAGTCTGTGAAGCCCGGGAG
The DNA here is from genome assembly GCA_027574665.1 of Rhynochetos jubatus. NCBI lineage: Eukaryota > Metazoa > Chordata > Aves > Eurypygiformes > Rhynochetidae > Rhynochetos > Rhynochetos jubatus. The sequence continues at coordinate 32,452,564 of CM050649.1, read as the reverse complement.
AAAAGCAGTGCATCTCAGTGCTAACAGACCTCTGAAGAGACAGTGCAGAGCACCTGCCTGTGCATCCCATGCTGTCACCATGGATGCAGGTAGGACATTTCCCAAAACATTGCTTTAAGTACTTAAGTGAGAGTATACTGAACAAAATTCAATCACTGAAGTTAAATAGGAGTTATATTATTGACTTCAAAGAACAAACTATATATAATCCATTTGGAAGGCACATCATTTCTGAGAATCTTCTGGGGAAGAAGTATGAATATTCATGGATACTCATGAGGAGGTGGTGATTGATTTTATGAAATATGATTGGTTTTAAAAATGTAACTTCAACAGCCCTTACATGTAGGTTTAAAGCTTCTGCTGTTCAGTCTCAAGCTCTCTACATTGTCAGTGGTTAAACACACAAAAATTCTGCTACATTAAGATACAGCATTATGCACGAGTTACACGAGTTACCTGTACACAAATACAACTGCATATTCTAACTCTTTTTCCAATCCCCTTCTTGTTCTTCCACTATTCTTTTCCAAGTCTTCAAGACCTGACTAAATAAATTACGCTGCTGTTTATACAGCTAATCCAATTTGCTATCTATATCCAACAGATAACCTCTTGTGTGTCCAAACAATGCAGAGAACACACAAATTTTGCCCCTCTAATTAGTCTGTTCTCTTATTTGTGCTAGGGCATCAGGGAATGTGTGTTTCAATCAGTATTTCAGAGCCCTCCCCATTCTTACTGTGTGGATTAAACAATCTACACAGGTTGTACCAGCATTTGGTACCCTGTAAAATTCTCGCTCAAAATGCTTGCATAAGTAACATTATTGCCTATTTTTATGTTAGCAGATTATGAAAGTGATATTATTTTACTATTTCTGTATTTTAGACTAATATTACCAGTAATTAATTTTGCATTTCTGTACTAGTATGTCAATGTGTTTGAAGATCAAAGTCAGGTATGTAACACCATCCCACTTATTTACTGGAAACAAAACTCTGACAAAAACAGGTCCACCTTCATTCCAAAAATAGATACAACCCCCCAACACTACAGATATCCAGCCTTGCAATTTTAGTAAACAGTTTCAAGAAAAAAGAAAAAAGCTTGGTCAGATTCTGAGCCTATCAATACTGACAGTATTTCTCACCCAGTTTAATCTACTTGAAATGTTAGCAGTCCAGCATTCACAACCAGCCTTGAACATTGAAACAGGCTCTTTGGCCACAGAAAGAAAACAATTTGGTTATTCACTTTCATTCTTCAAAGAGATAAATGATGACAGCTATTATTTCAAAACTATAAAAATGTAATTTCTGATGCAGTGTCAGAATAGTGAGTGAGTAACATAAAACATTTGAATACAGATCTTACCGAATCTGTATGCATTTTTTTGGTTTTGTGTTGGGTTTTTTTATTTGCATGGGCACTCTCAGAACAAATGTGCCACATTAAGTTCTCCTTATAAAGTCAGAGTAGAGATAAGTGTGGCTTTCTAAAATTCATGGAATAACATCAAGTGTTTGAAAAGATTGTTCAGCTTTTAGTATACCACCCTACAGACTCAGGGGACTGAATTGAATTTATTGTTCTGTGTGACATCTCCACTGTTTAGGTCATATATGCACAGCTGTGGCCAAGCTAGCCATGCCTTTGACAGAGCAGCAGAAAAGTAAGTATGATACAGAGACACCTTAACTCAGCTTAAGTCTGGAAACAGCAAACATGTCAACATAGTCACAGCCCAAAGCAAATTATTTACTTGAGTCAGACATCCATTTCCAGTTCTGTTCCTCATCACAGTGGGCACACTGTGACATAAGGACAATGCTGGGCCATTTAGATTGACTGGGTCTGGTTTTCTTTATCTCGAGGATCTTTGTGCTGTCCTGCCTTTAGCTTGTTGTGGGCATGTCAACACAATCTTTGGCAGGCAGATGCATGCTCTGAGTTGGCCAGATGCAACCTAATGGCAGTTTGTGCATCTGTAATTATCACAACACTATGCTAATGTTAATAAGCCGTAACAACAGTTTGTTCAATCACTGTCACAGGAATGGCAAATTCAGTTTTTGATTTGGAGCTATTTTGTTTTCAGTTGACTAGGAGCATGAGCAAGGAGAGTTTGCATCTGCTGAGAAGAGAACAAGTGAACATACCTGCTAACTTCATTCCCTGCTTTTCCAATGGTGAGGCTGAAGGTGTTACGAGGATTAGTACATTTATTATTGAGAATTCCTCAGTAGGTTATTGATACTGGGTGGCACACATATTACAGAGGCAATTATACAGTAGTAATTCTAGACTTCATCAATAATACTGAACAGATAATTATGGAAAACACATTATTTTGTGAAGAACTTTATAGAAAAAAGAAATTGGTCTTCTCTGATCTGCAGAAACTATTTCTAACAAAAAAACAGTCTCCATCCTCACCTAGCCTTCTTCAGCTTCTCTCTCACCAACAAAGATGTCTTTTGTGTCAGTTATATAACAAAATCTATTATCACCTGACATTGAATGGACTGACCATGTAGTTTTAAAAATATAGGTACTGTACCCTGATTAAAAAAGTGTTTTACTTGTTGCTCATAATTACCAGCAATTCATGTACTTCATTTTTCAGTTGAATCAACCTTTTTTATTGCCAGGTTGTGCACTGACCATGTGTATTACCAAATATAAGAGGTTGGAATCAACAGATCTACCACAAAAATATTCACCTCCCTAACATCATGGCTCAAAACATTCAGTTTAGCTGATGCAGTTACATTGCACAATGCACATGAATGGACACATTGGCAGCATTTTTCTTCTCTAGCAAATGGATGTAGGGCAAAGCTCAGCATTAACTCAATCCGAGAAGGTTAACTGTTTTACTCCCATTTTACTTGTAACACTGCAGGACCCCAAAAGTATTTTTATAATGTAAAGATTAAATAAAAAACACAAACAAAAACCCCAATGTAGTTAGGAATCAAGCTTTATACAAAGATATTTCATGAGCAATTAAACTCAGACTGATAATACAAATGTTTTGTATAAAAGTGTTTACTGTAAGAAGTAGCTTTTGCTTCACTGTGTTGGTTTTTTCCCCCTAACAACTGCTTCAAAAAGCTTATATTCTTGTTTTTGCTGTTCTAGTAATTGTCATAGACATGTGCAGCTATTTTTAGGACTGAATTTCAGAAAAACCTACGTTAAAAAAATTGATATTACTTTTTAAATGTATTTGATAATTCAAGCAAAATAAACTTGGAGCAGCACTATTCTAGGTTTTCATTCATCTAATGAACACTCATGAGAATGCCTAGATTACCTCTTCCCAACATTTTAAAAACATCACTATAGCTTATCTGCAAGGGAAGTGATCATGGCTTCCTAAGAGTCAGCAGTAGGTAAAAAGTACAGAAACTGATGTTAACAGAAAAATGACACCACACAGCATGTCATGATTTCTACAAACATAGATCCTAACATTGTTGATACTATCTCCAGGAAACAGCCCAACAGACCTTGGTTCAGTCTTCTTACAACAGAAAGCACAACTCAGTGCTGAGCACAAAAGGCCTGTAATGCAAAAAATACTGTCTTCCAGTCTTCAGAGCCATTATGTGAAGCTTTATGTGATGCTTTACAAGCACACCTGGACTATGAAAACAGAATTTTAATAGGTTTGAGGGTTTTTTGGGTGGGTTTGTTGTGGTTTTGGGGGGTTTTTTGCACCTACAATAAATATCAGGTGTTCTTTCCTTACTGCTGCTTGAGTTTCTTCTCCTTTTCCCCACCCCCATTGAAACTTGTATTTTCTGATCAAACATTCACAAATATAATCACAAAATTCATCATGTCATTTTCATAGGTGAAATTAGAACATCACCACAGAAACGGATTCTATAGGTTGACAGATAGAGATGTTACTTCGTTAATACCTGCAGGTCACATGTAAGGGATTCATTGTGGTTATGTACAGAGAAAGGTTTTCTGCAAGGCTTTGCATGTAAACAGAGACTACCTAGAAATAATTCAGGACTGTATTCAGTGAACTTCATAGGCTGGAAAATAGTCACAAACATTTAACGTGAATTAAGCCAATCGTAACATTCAGTAATCACAATGAAAAAATCAAATAAGGCCTCTTTAGAATAGCTTTTGTAATATTTACATGATAAAAAGTCTTTTTTCAATTTCAGTCCATACAATGGCTACAGTTGTCTTTCCAGGTTTAAAATGTTCACAGAACAGAGATCAGAACTCCATCTAACAGCAAAAGGATTTCTCTCTTGAAAGTAGTATTTCTTGGTTTTGTTTAGTTGTAGTGGTTTGCTTTTTTTAATGAGATCCTGAGTAAAAATACAAAATACCTGATTCATAGGAAAGTATTTCTTTATCAACATTTTAGAGAAAACAATTTTTTTCCCCAACTAGATCTCCACTTATATATAACAGATAGTGTTTATTCATGTACCTAGGAGAAGAAAAAAAAATAAAGCAAGCAGCTATCAGTATGGCACATAAAGGGATGCTCAGAATGAAGCAGGTGATTCCTAAGGTTTTAGGACACACCTAGGAACCTTCTGATTTATACTAATGTTTGCAAATAACAGTAAAATTGAATACAAGATCAAAATTCATTTTAAAACTAGCAGCATGTAAGCAAAACATGCACTCATGATCATTCAACTGAAACCCACTACCGTAACATTAAACAAACATCTGTAAATTTATTTCTAAGAATGGTAAAAATCATGTCTACCATGAATTTATGAGAACTGTACAAGAGATTTCTCCAAACCAGCAAGGTATATTCTGCCTGTACGCAGGCTGCATAATCCACAGACATTCACAGAAATGTAATGCAAAGGTGGTGGGGAGGATTATTTCTACTAAATCATAAAGGCTGTTGAACCCAACGTGTGGAACTAGCATAAGCTGGCACAAATGCATTTAACATCTGATCACTCAGACAGTACACTTACAGACCTACAGGCATGACCTGAATACTGAACGTCTAAGGAACAATTTTGACTAGTGTCACAAAGCCAGAGACCAAAACAAACAAGTAAACCAAAACTCTCAAAACCACAACCAAAACCTAATGATGAATTTTTATACTGAATAGTTAAACTCCCCAACACAGCTACAATCCAGGCAGCAACAACTAAGAGACTGTAGTGGTTAATTGCACAAAAGCTTCGCTTTCTTATATGTTACCAGAGGGAGAACATGAAACCAGTAGCTTACAATACTTAAAAAAAAAAAGAAAAAACCCAAAGATATATTTTAAAAAGCACACAGAAAAATATCCTTTTTATCTCACATATTATCTTGAACAGACCCTGGCACACCAGAACATACCTTTAGTTTAGGTCTTCTGTGCTGTAGGATTAGACACACTTTTTCAGAACTACTTTATAAATCATTCACACTACTCAAATATAAAGTGAGAGTTTGATTTTCTATTCTTTACTAAATCAAAATTCCTACATACTCACATGGGAGTTATACAACTCCTGAAAGGTTCAATCAGGCCCTGAAAGCTGCAATCAGTACGACCCCCAAAACAGTACTTCTGGCACACAAGTCTCCCATTGACTTCAGTGTGAGTTCCATGGCTGCAGAGTGTGCACAGTTTTGTCAGCAGAACTCATCTCGCATAACATGATTTTCTTACAGTGAACTACACAGGGTAAAAATAGTTGTTAACATTCATAATATGTCATAGACAGTCGTCATTGTAAAAAGCCAGCATTTGTTTTTCCATAGATGTGAAGTTAGGGTATTATTCCCAAACAGAAAGCGCAGGAGTACATGAATTATTCCATTATTTATTTCTGATGGCAATACCCAGTTGGGTATAATTCATCTTGAATTTCAAATCCCAGATAAGATTTACAAAACTATAATCAGGAAAAAAAGGAAACAAAGCAACAAAAGCAAACCTTCTATTGTGAAATACGGATGTCTGATACAAAAATCATTCAGGAGATTAGCAAAACCCCAATATTTCCATATTGTGCAATTTCATCTTAGTAATTCTCTACTATTGTTATATATGCAAATAAATAATTTAAGATTGCTTTTTCTAAGAACAGTTTTCTTCCATTTTCGAAGGGAGAGAGTGAGAAAAAAAAGTCAGACAAAAAAAGATTGACACCCAAGCATCTGATTTTCTCAATTTTTTTCCCAGAAGAAAGTAGAGCAATTTTTTGGTGTTGGTTTTTTTGGTGTGGGTTTTCTTGTTTTAGTGTAAGGGCCACATCTAGTGACACCAACAGAAACTCTGGAAACTCTTACTGCATTAAGTAATATTTGCTATGTTACGTGTATTAATGTATGAGAAACACTCATAATTGTATTTTCGAGAAAGTATCATTCAGCAATTTGAAAATTATTTTTCCTACATCTTGAGAATCTTTATGTGCTTCTAAGACATTCTTCACATCATCTGAAGGGATCTCCCAGGACATTCTGGGGACATATTAAATGCAATTCTCTCAGAAATTAATTAAAAAAAATCTTAATAACAACCATACTTCTTCCCTCTCACTCTTATAACACTCCAGGGTCACTGCTTTTTAATTTTCATACTGAAGGTTTTTTTTGTAAACAATTACTAAACTGTTTGTTAACTGTCAACAATTACTCATATATCATGATTTTCTTTCAAGTACCTCTGCACTCTCTGCCTTCCTCCCTGGGAATAGTCTTCTAGCAATCAAATCTCTCTCAGCACTCATTTTACTAGGGTAACTGCTTGAACACTTTTAGCCCCCATCCCCTTGTAAGGCAGAACTTGAAACACTGATTACAGTACAAGAGATATACTTGAGAAAAAGGAGGCTTTTCACAGTTCGCCTTATGCAGATCAGCTTAAAATTGAAGTACATGTTACCATTTGTTAAGATAACCATTACCGAAAGGCTAAGAAAATACTAAAGTAGGAAAGAAACACTAAACAAAGAAGTAATTACAGTGCTGGAAAGTCCATGAATGCAACAGCATCATTCTGAGCCCATCACACAAGAGATGGGCAGCTTGTCTATGGTATACACAATTATGGATGTCATGACAGAGTTGAGCAAGGAATTAGTATTACAGCATTACTTAGAGCAATTAAGGGACTGAGCATTCTTTTATTCAGGCTTCTCTCAGCCTTTTTCCCTTGATAGATCTACACTGTGTCAATAATTTAAAGTATCAACAGGTTTAAGATCAAATTCATGCAACAGAGATCTGCCAAGATTATTAAGGAAGATCACACATAAATGTAACCCGACATATTTCAGAACATTGTAGGGTGCACTGACAGAATTATCACACTCCCCTTGCTATGTACTTATGCTGCTTTCTTTATGACTCTTGCCTTGAGTCTCTGTCAGACCCAGGTCAGTGGAGGACATCTATCTTTGTTCCGATCCAGTAAGCATGTTAGAGTATGTTCAAGAACTTTAAAAATAATGCTATGTTATTCCTGTTAACTGGTCTGCAGTACATTTAAAACATCCCCCTTTTTGACCTTCTCCCCCAAACCCTGGATCTTTAGTTTATTTTGCTTTGACTAATTAAGATAGTGCAATGACATAATGTTGACATAACATTGCAGTTCCCATTACATCCCACCTGTTACAATAAAAAAGAATGCATTTTCTGTGATCAGTACAGAAAACTGTAGTAGGAGTCAGAATTACTTCTCCCTACTTGTTTATGCCTATCTGCAACACATGCCACAGGGATCTCCATACACTCCTTCATGTCTGTTTAAATACTTTATTATTTTAAGTATAGACCTGCCTTCATACAAGCCAAATTCATCTGGCGTACAAAGGTCTACAAAGTTAATGGGTTTGAAATTGCTTGCAGCTTGACTGAATATGGTGCAAGGTGTTTTAGTAACAAGAAAATTGATGGCAATGATTTTGTTTTAAAAGTGAATTCATAGTATGCTCCAAATGGCACTGCTTGGGCAAAGTGATGAGCACAACTTCTTCTATGAATTCCATATATGAATTTCAAGTAAGAATTTCAGTATATAGCCAGTCAAACTACTAGTATTATTTACATTGCAATTGCAGTCTAAGTAATCAGTTAATATTAGCTAACTGGAAAGGTCATTTTGAAAAGGGAGTTTTTATTCTTACCATAGTAAGTTATTCATGAGAGACAGGTATATTATGTATTAATCCGCATTTGGCTGAATTAAGAAGTTATTCATCAGCCTTTGTTTGTTGTTTAGCAATACTACCCAGGTAATTAGAATACTCAATAAAAGTTGATGTACCATTCTAAAGTCACAATAAAAACTTAGGTAGGAGCAAAAAAATAACTGGGTAAAGAGAAAAAGAGAATTCTACTCCTCTCTCAATTTTTTCTGGAAAAGAGCCACTATATCTTAAAAAAAGCCATAAATAATTTGATGTTCTATGCTTTTTATGGAAAGCTAGTTCTTGAAGGAACTTATATAGTACTTGGATAAGAGAAGATTTATTTCAGTAACATAGGCAGAAACAATGAAGAAGCTGACTAAACCCCCATAGTACTTAATGTTGCTTCCCAAGTTTATCTGGATGTTGTCCATCCACAAACTGGCTTTTTCAGATAATATTATACTTAGATCATGGAAACCAGTGGCAAACAACAGCCTTAGCTAATATATCTCCAGGCTTACTGAAATTATTTTTTCAAATAGGTTTTGAAAAGACTTGATCTCCTCATCCTATTTGTAATGCTCCTTGTGTATAACGTTAAAAGAACCGATGAAATCAAACTGCTCTTTTTTCTTTTCTAACAGGAGTAGAAAACAGGTAAAACATTTCCGAAGGTGTTTGGTTTTGTGTTTTTAAATGGTAGTGTTCTTAAAGTACAAACCATATAATGAATTTTTAGTTGACACACTTCACTGTCTACCTCCTTCCCAAATAAACCTGAAACAATAAAAGAATTGCTTTTAAAGGTCTGGTCCTGTTAATTTCTCATCCAAACATAGACTTAAGTCAATGGAAACGCTCCTTGGACTAGGATCTGTAGAGTTTGGCCACAATGCTCAGTCATCTTTAATAACTACATTATAAAGACCTCATTCTGCAGTAGCTCTTACTTTATATTTCTACTTCAAGCCACTACTCCGTGTCATGTCATTAACAGTCTAGGTTTTGACAAAGAGATACAAAGAGAAATTTTCTGTTAATCAGCATTTCCTGAATCATAACAGCAGCATAAATGGATAGTATTGTCCCTCCTCATGCTATTTCAAAAGAGAAAGCTGTTTAACTCCTGCCATTTCAAGAGTTGCTTTCACATACTCCACAGCTCCAAAACCCTCTGAAGTCAACAGACTCTTGCTCAGTATGGCGGCCTCTGGATTAGTGTAGTCAACAATGTTTCTTCCCTGGAGCTACTCAAATGCAGGTTATTCAAAGGCTTAGGAGTCTAGTTAAACACCATCTTCTAGAAAGTAGACTTGTGAATGCACATGTATTCTTTGTTTCCTTTACACATAAAAGTTATGTAACTTTTAAACAGATTTTTTTTCCAGTACAAGAATATTTTAATATAACTTCTTACTACAAATAGTAGTAGCCAGATAAATTACTCTCCCTGTTCACATTTTATTTTCATTCAATAAATTAAGAGTTAGAGGAGTACAACCAAAGAGGCAGATTTTTAGCTCATCTACAGCACAGCATATCAGAAAATGTTGTTTCCAATTAACCATGTTATTAGTCAAATCATAAGAACTCATATAAAAATGTAGCCATATAACAAAAATAAGCAGCTTGGTACCATTATTTTTGAAGATACACCATTCCAGATGTTATAGCCTGACACAAGACACCTAAAGAGTATCCTGCCATCTTGAATCCTGCCAGTGAAAATAATTTCATTTTCCTGTCATCTTCTAAAAATATCCAAATCCATACAATCACAGTATTAAAAGAAACTGAGCTACAAAAGCAACACAGATTTTGTGAAAGAAGCTAGGCATCCTCAGATTCTTGAAGTAACAGCAAGTAGAGCTCTGAATGCTCTATTTAATATTGAGAAACTCTGTTTTAAACTAGTTACCAAAAATTGAATAACTCTAGTCAAATACCTATACTAGAAAACAAATACACTAAGGGGGTAGAAAGGTAGAGGATGGGACATAATTACTAGGTCAAAATTAAGTCACGATTACTTATGTCAAAACAAAAAGTGATTATAAGATATATTAGATACCAATAAGCCTGGATCTAGTCTATCAGACTCCAATGAACCTTCAAATTTCAATACATCAGGATATCCCTAAGTTCTCTCACGTCTCATTTCTGAATTTCAAGAGACATTGAAAATAAAATTCAAGTGACTTGTAACATGTAAAACCTCAGGATATGCTTCACCTAGTATACAGCCCCTATTTTATAAGCACAGATGTGTGCTAGAAAACAACCAGCTACTGAAATAAGAGATCTGGCATGAATTAGCTGGTATAAACAGTTTATGAATATCAGTTAATATCTAAGTTCTTAATCTGCAACTATGCTTTCAATAATGGATTTACAACTCACAGCCACAAATTACAGTGCAGTTAACACACGTGTTTTCCAGAATGTCATATTAACTTTATTCAATAGTGCTCGAATCAAATGGCATATGCCAAATACAACTGGAAGATTACTGGAGTAAATTGGAAGAAAATAAGTAAGAAAACATGAATCACTTGGGAAAGGTGCCTCAAAGAAAAGGTCAATGAAAGGGCAAACAAATACAGTATTTGTTCTCAAAATACTTGTTAAAAAAAGGCCTTCAAAAGGCAAATCATATGTAAATTGGTCATAAGGCTCCAGTAACATTCCCATAGATAAAAATTATGTATTTAACTAATTAACAGTACTGTAACAGAAAAAGATATCAGTGTTATTCAACCTCTTCGAAAAGACTTTACAGATTCATCTCTATGACTTTATCTTTCATACATTCCACGATTTACAGCCACTGCAAATAAAAATATCTAACTCCATTTTAAATAGAAAAGCATGAAATAAAACTCTACATATTTCTCAACCATCCATTCATAAGTCAACTTTTTAGAACAACTCATCAGTCAAGGTTCATTTTCAGGCAGATATTGTGATTCTTCTCACTTGAGGAGCATGTATATAGACTAGAACAACAAATCAAACATTACTCTTTGTCCAAATGGGTTTTTTTGAAGGGTGAAAAGGGGAAGAGAATGTAGTAGATGTATTTTGATTTTAATGCAGTTGCATAAATCAACTGATAGCAGAAAAAAGGGTTAGCTGAAATCTCAGGATATTTTTCAGATTTCAGTATACAGTTGAAATAAAATATTTGTTCCACTTAATCCAGTAGACAAACTAATTTCAAAAGTTCCAAGTGTCATGGATTCCCTACACAAAAAAAAACCCCAAACCACACAGAAAGAAGCAGGATGCTAGGAAGCAACTGCACTGTGTAAGACATGCTGGCATCTCTTTTAGGGGATGTTCCTTATTAACAGTCCTTTATAAGCACTTGTAGAGAGAAACTCTTCAGGAAAACACAAAACCAAACACCGTATCATAGCAATGAAAAGAGGAAACTTAAAGCACAATGACTAACCAAGTACTCACTCCTATGAATCTCCTGGATGAGGACAAAATAGATGAAATTCTACCAGCAAAACTTTTTCTGTTGCAACTTAACAAAAATTTTCCAACCTACAAAACTGTGTATTATGTCAAGTGATAAAAGAAACAGGACCATTGCAATCTGGGAAGATGTCCATTTCATCCACTTTAAGTCCGTGTCCCCAGACACTGATAAAAACCAGTGAAGCCTCCCCTTCTGAGTGTTATATCACCACATATGTTAAAAAGCAGATTTACAGAGCTGAGTAGACTGTTTTGCTGGTTTGGGGTGCATGTGTGCTGGTTTTTACTAAAGCAAAGCTAATTAAATTTGGGCTTTTCACTCTGGAAGAATTATCTGGACAGCTTTGAAAAGGTTAAGGAAAAAATCCTTTTGTTTTAGCGTAATAACATTGCCAGTTAAGATCCTCCCTTGTGATGAAATTAGGAGAGGGAATATTTGGCCCTGGTAGATAATTATGGCATTCATAAGCTCTTAAGGGGCTGGGGGAGGGGGCTGCTGTCTGCTACTTGTTTTCAAACTGTTCTGCTTTTCTGAAATAGAACAAATACATCACAGTTCTCTCTCCCCAGTCTTAAACACAAGTCCTTCCCAAAGAAAAAGCTTCAGTCATTCTTCATAAAAATCTACTGCAGCTATATTCTTAGAAATATAAATCCTCAACCTAAGACTTTCAATATTTCCAAAACAAGTTGTCCAAATCTAGTTACTGGCTTTTTCTCAGCCATCCAGTCTTCTCTATCTTAACATCAAAAATAATCATCATCATTTAATGTTCAGGTAACACTAGTTTTCTTAAAAAGAACACAAACACCACAACCTTCAGTTGATGATATGTTCCCTGGCACTGCATTTCCAAAAGAAGATAAATCCCAAGAGTTTTTGGAATTGCCTCTCAAATTATTTGTATCACTTCAAGAAATTACCAAGATTGCTTCAAGGAGGTATCAAAAAAATGAAAATGCACAATAAATCTCACACCACAAGGACACTTATTAATTTTTTTTTAATCACTGTAGGATTTTCCTCTCCTCTAGCAAATTAAATTGGAATGTTTTCCATATGCAGATGTTTTCCCACTCCCATTTACTCTCTCCCTGCTCTGGGCTGACACTACAGCCCACTGGTTGCTATTTCTACAACCAGTTCAAAAATCTTACCCTTCCACCTCCCTGCCAATACTATTCAAGAATTTTTCCTTTAAGAAAAAAAAAAAAAAGCTTTTTTTAAAATTGAGAGTAGTTACAACTTACTATCAATATTTGATCTATTCAGCTTTCTTCCTTTTCATCTCTCCCTCATAGCTATTCCCCTATAATTTTTAAAACTCAGCTTAATAGCATCTAGAATTTCACTCCATTATTTATCTCCTGACATTTGTGATAGTAAGAAACCAAAACTGTGTAATCCTCCCACGCTGCAGCAATCACACTTCATAAACTAGCTGCCTACCATTCCTCCGTTAGAGGAACCGCATCCCTGTGCGCATTACACCTAGGCAGCCCGATACAAAGCCTGAAGGAAGCTTTCCGGTTCTCCTCCTCCTTTGCCATCCCAGCGCTGGCTGTACTGAAAACCCTCTGGACTGTTTCTGAATCGCTGCTAACCGGGAGACCTCCAGAGCTCATCCCGGGGTGGCAAAAGCACAGCAGCCTCTCTGTATAGACTGAGAGCATCTGGTGGCTCTTTGCTACTTCTCACCGAGCCGAAACGTCTGCACGGTACGAGGTTTAGGGATAAACGCACTGAAAGAGACCTTCAGAGCTGCAGTCTTAATACCTCAAGGCATGACGTCGCCCTCCCTCCCCCCGCCCTTCCCAAGCGCAACAGATCTCGCTACCCTCTCACAAGACACTCTGTATCGTCTGGGTGCGACATCCAGCCGCGGCGCGCGGATGCCGGCGGGTACCCTCTCCGTGCCCTCAGCGGGGAGGCGAAGCCGCTCCCGTCCCGGCGCGGGGCACTGCCCGGGCACCCGCCGCCGTGGAGCTCTGCCGCCCCCTGCTGCAAGGCGGCGGCACCAGGGGCCATGGGCCGCTCTGCGCCCGCTCCCGCCGCCTCCTCTGACATCCAGGCGCTGGGCTTCGGTTTTTTTATTATTATTATTTTCCCCCTCCCCTAAAAATTCCTTACAAAGGCCCCAGGCGTGGGCCCCCGCCCACCCCCTCAGGTGCAAGCAATGTAGCGCGCTCAGGCGCCTGGCAGAGGGCATCCCAGGGGCTGGCACAGCGCGGCTCAGCAGCCCGCTTCGGCCCCAGATGAACGCCAGAAACTTGCCCGAATAGTTTCGGATCACCGCAATTATCCCTCAACCCGGGGGCACCCTGGCTGTGCCACGCCGCGCACGAACGCGCTCCCGGCGGCCCTTCCTCTCCCCTCCCCTCCTCCTAAAGTAGCACAAATCCACAAGTAATCACAGAGCTGACATCCAAAACTAAAAAATTCAACCCACCAAAAAAAAAAATCCCAAAGCACGAAAGCCCAGTGACACCCCCAAGCCCGTATTTTACGGAGCGCTGTCTCCATACGCGCACACACACGCCAGAACCCGGCGGCGTAACCCCGCGCGCCCCTCCGCCGCACACACCTGCCTCCGCGCCGCGATTTCATCGCAAGAACTCTCCGCATCCGCGCACACGCCCGCGCACAACCCCCCGCACCCCGCCTCGCGGCACCCCCCCCCCCCCTCGCCGGGGGGCCCCGCAGAGCGAGAGGAACCGTCTGCGGGAGAGGAGAAGACCCGACAGGCAGACTTCGGGTCGGATTGCTCACCGGCTCCACCGACAGCACTTCTCCCTCGTCCGAAAAAAAATGAGCCCCACGCTGCCTTCCCCTTCAGCAGACGCGTTTTTTACAGCGCGATCCCTTGGCAGATACATATTTTTCTTTTTAATCGCTTGGTTTCTCTCCCACATTTCTCTCTCCCCAAAAAGGCGAAGCCCCATCCGAAGCAGCTAAGAGCACCTAGCATCTTCCAGTTTACACCCCCCCACCCCCCGCCATGAATAATCCCACTCCCCGCCTTGGAAGAATTAAAAAACAAAAACAAGGAAAAAAGAAAAAAAAAGGGGGGAGGTGGGCGATGAAGCAAGTTTTTGGTCCTTTTTAATTTGGTGCTAGGGTGATACATTGCTTTATTTCTTTTTTTTTTTCTTTCAATCCATTTCTTCTCCGGTTATACATTAATCTGAGCAAGCCGGCAGCACAGGTAAGAATAATAATAAAAAAAAGAAAAAAAAAAAGGGGGGGGCAGCCCCGCTCCTACCTTGCCCGCTACGGAGGAGCAATCCGAGCAGGTAGAGAGGCAGGAGGCTCATGTTCAGGAGCTGGCGCCGGTGGACAATTCCAAGTTGGAGGTGCTCAGCCCCGGCAAACCCCGCCGCCACCCGCATCCGCGGTGCGCCTCTCGCCAAGTGACTGCCAGCGCCTGCCCGTGCCGCACTATATCAGCGAGGCCGCCTCGCAGGAGGCGGGCACACGGCGGCCCGCGCGGATCCCTCCGCTCCACACTGCGTGATCGCAGCACCGACGAGCGGCAGCGCCGGTTGATTCTTCCGCCGATGGGAGAGGCGGCCGCCGGCTCGAAGCCTGCGTCCCTCCCCGGGGAGGGGGTGAGGCAATTCCCCGCCTCTCCACCGCGGCCCCTCGGAGCCCGCTCCCCCCGCTGTCGCCTGAGAAGGGGACAGCCTCAAGGGAGAGGCGGTGGCTTGACGGGAGAAGAGAGGCTTCCGTCAGGG
Organism: Rhynochetos jubatus; assembly: GCA_027574665.1. Lineage (NCBI taxonomy): Eukaryota > Metazoa > Chordata > Aves > Eurypygiformes > Rhynochetidae > Rhynochetos > Rhynochetos jubatus. Next base: position 32,437,193 of record CM050649.1, on the reverse strand, counting down.
GGCGGCGGGCGCGTGCCGCCCGCTGCCGCGGAGCGCCTGTGCGCGGGAGCGGAGCGGAGGGAGCCGAGGCAGCGTGGCTGCGCAGGGCCCGGCGGTTTCCCCCGCGCCTTCCGCGTGCGGTGACGCGCTGCTGCGTCGGTGGGAAGCGGGAGCGCTGCGCGCCTTGGCGTGGGGACGCGTCTTCAGCTGATCCCGTTGGGATTCCGCCTGCTCATTTAGCGGCCCAGGAATTCACTCGGTTTGAGTTTGTTGTTAGTGCAGTGCGGGAAAATACCTCTGCTAGCTAAGGCGGTGGGAAGTGCAGCTGATAAATCCTAGAATCGCAGAATGCTCTTGGGTGGGAGAAGACCTTTAAAATCAAGTCCAACCTGCAAACAGCTTTGCCAAGCCCACCACCAACTATGTCCCTAATCACCGCATCTACACAGCTCTTAAATACCTCCAGGGTTGGTGACTCAACCACCTTCCCGGGTGGCCTGCTCCAATGCCTGATAACCCTTTCAGTGAAGGAATTTTTTCCTAATATCCAATCCAAACCTCCCCTGGCTCAACTTCAAGCCATTTCCTCTTCATCCTGTGTCTTGTCACTTGGGAGAAGAGACCAACACCCACCTCACTACACCCTACTTTCAGGTAGGTGTGTAGGGTACTAAGGTCTTCCCTCAAACTCCTTTTTCCAAGCTGAACAACACCAGCTCCCTCAGCCGCTCCTCATAAAACTTGTGCTCCAGACCCTTCCCCGGTCCGTTGCCCTTCTCTGGACACACTCCAGCACCTCAGTGTCTTTACTGTTGTGAGAGGCCCAGAACTGAACACAGGATTCAAGTTCCTGGCCTCACCAGTGCCGAGTACAGGAGCACAATCACTTCCCTAGTCCTGCTGGCCACACTGTCCCTGATACAAGCCAGGATGTTCCTGGCTTATTTTTTTGATGCTTCAGTGCTGTCTCACGGAGGAGCTTGCTTTGTATGGAAAAAAACCCTACCCTAAAGTCAGAAGAAGTGGACAAGAAGCTTCTTGTCCAGCTTGACTTTGAAGAGGTAATTTGTGTGTGTGGGTTAATTAAGCTACGTCTCCAAGGTAGCTGCTGTAAATTTGTCACCTTACCACCTGTATGACACATGAAAGGAGATAGAAGTGGATTTATATTAATGTGAAGTAGTAGTGATAGTAGTTAATAAAAGATTAATCCAAATTAAGACATCCTTAATAATTTTTACAACCCTTTTTTTTTTGCCCTTTTCAAGAGGATTTGGGTTTTGGGGAGGAGGAGGGAGACAAGAAGCCCATTTGCAGAAAACTAATACAAATGACATGATCTTCAGCTTGACTCTTGCTGCACAGTGCTCTTACAAAGTTATTAAATGTAGGAGGAAGAAGAAATTGTGTAGCCAGGTCTTGCTGGTAGTACCAAGTTAGGTGATAAAACTGAAAGCCTTTCCTCAGAAGATGATGTTTTAGGACACGTGGGAACGTGTATGGAAAATGCTGGTGGAAGGGAGAGTGAGAACTCTGTGCCGTTGGTTGGTTAATCTGCATCACAGAGATCAGAACCTTTATGCTGAACTACATACCACGTGGCCCTGATCTTGAAACTAAAGATTTTTGTAACCCAGTATAAAATGAAGACATTCATTTTCATGTATATTTAAGTGGGAATGGAACTGTAGTTTTGGAAATCCAAAATATGGCAGCTTCAGCAAAGCCTTTTAGGTGAGAACCAGGTTTATATTTAGGAGTCATTCTGCTCCCAAATGACAGGAAAGATGTCAGATTGCAGAACATTTTGGCTGAGGCCTTTAGTGCAGGTTCAGGAAAGTACAACAAAAGGAAGTAATTTGGGGAACGAGTTTTCCCATGTAAAAAGGTTCTGTCAGCCCCAGTACACAACTACAGAAATAGCATTAATAGATGAATACGGAGAGATGACAAAACCAAGTATTAGATAAAAACCTTAGAAGAAATAGAAATATAAATCTTACTGGCAAAAAGCAAGAAACCATCACTATGAAGTGGATAAGATGCCAAATTTTACAAATTTATCATTGGTTTTAACATGTTTGGAGCATTACCATCCAGCAAAAGTGAAACAGAGAAAATAAAAACAGTATTCATAAACAAAACCAAATTACTTGTATGCATACTTTAACATCTATTAATGTTCGCTTTAATTAAGGGCCAAAAGTAATACAGGAGCACCTTGATCTGCACAGGTGCATAGATGCAAGAACTGAAATCCATGTACAGCAGATAGCCCACCAAGACACAATACAGAAGCAAGTAGGAAGTCTCTTGCCCCACAAGAACTAAACATAGTAGGAAGAATGCTACTATCCCACATTTGTTTATTTTAAATCATAAATATGAGAATTTCACCAGTGTCAGACCTGAGTGGCCAGTTCTTGCTCCTTTGAAATGGGGCAAAGATGCTTTGCTTCCAAACAGGATTCCCAGTCCCAAGAAGTGAGCTTAACTGCTCGTCTGCAGCAGTGAAGAGAGCCCGCCATGTGGACTGTCCATGTCATATTGCTACAGGACATGGAGAAATATGATTTTAGTCCAGCTTCTCAAGGAAAAAGGGGACATACTCTTCACCTCTCTGAAGCAAGGAAGTAACAACAACAAAAGATGGATATAAATCTCAAAGATAATAACATTCTTGCAGTACTACTGTAAAAGAGAGACACCTCACTGAAGGAAGAGACAGCAGCTGGTTCATCCATCAGCAGACATGTAGCTCCAAGAACTGTCTCACATATACCACCTAAAAGGTGTATGTACAGATCCTGAGCCCATGCGGGGAGGGATAGAGAGGAGGGGACAAAGTACATAAGTATGCAGGGCTTCAATGTTTCTGCTGCTTATGGAAAAACTCATTTGTTACAGAAGAAGGATCTGTTAAGAAGTGTATCATAGTGAACCACAACAGCTATCATACTGAGGTCACAGAAACGGAGATTAGAACGATGTAGAAAACGTGCTCAGCTTTTCTGCCGTCTGCATATATATGACTCTTGGTGGTTGTGACCATACACTGTATGAGCTAACAGATGAGCATTTCAAAGTGCTGTAAAGCACTAATTGGTATACAATAACAACGCACCTGTAGGATTTGCCATTCTTTGGCTAGTGGTATTTTTCTTTTAAATAGTGTGCTGTTTACTGGGGAGAAGCCTGACATGGAGTTTAATGGCTGTGCTTAGACTGGGGAATTAGAAAACACAATTTCTGGGTAATATCACATACATAACAAACCCGCTGGCAGAAAAAAACCCACGTTTTCATGCTACATAATTTTAAAAATAAGTCCCCAGATAAATTACAGTGAGCATTATCCCATGTGAATGGCAAAGAGGTGCAACGTCAAGGACCATAGTAATCATGCTGTTGGGGCAGCTATTCCAAAGGTGGGGAAATCAACTTTGATAGGTTTTCAAAGCAATTAAAATACAGCTCCAGTGACTGAAAAGACTTGCCAGAAAATCTTAGGGGAAAAGAAAGGAAAATAATACCTACTATTACATACATGTTTGATTAATACCTTATATTTTTTTGAATACCATACTCAGGATCTAAGTGGATATATCTATAAGTTCCCTGTCTTTTATCTGTCACACAACAGCCTCCAGCTTTCACAACTGTGCTGTCATAGGCAGCTTTTCTCCTAAAAAGCTTTGCTACCTGTGAAGTTAGCAAAAAGACAGCAAGAATTAATTTTTCCCCCTGTTACTTACTTGTTTTACTCAGTAGGATTGTTTATACAGTAGCCTATCAGCCGGTATGAATAAAAGTGGCAAAATTAGGCTCTGGCAACAGAACATTTTTGAGGTATCACCACTGCACTTAAGTCAGTTCACAAGCACTGAGGATCTGTAAACCTGCTGTGACTGAACTTGCTTGTCAAGAAACATCTCCATGGTGTTTTTGCAAGGATTACTTTATTTTAAAATTGATTGATGATTGCATGTTCACTGCAAATGTAATTAAATACAGAAACTTGAATCTTGGTGATGATTTCACAATGGATATTTAAACTGAAATACATGTTTCCCTGTGGGCACTCGTGTTGCCATGAGATCCAGCTGGATTTGCTTTCTTGTCTTACATAAACTGAAATGTTAAGGAAGCACCTTAAAATTAGCTGAGAGTTTTAGGGAAACTTATGAAAATGCAGTTAGAAAGAAAGCACAGAGAGATCATGTTTCTAGATATAGCTGGTGAAGAGTTATCAGGAAATTGGCATGTCCTAAAGCAATTACCAAATGTCTTTGGGACAGGAAATGAGAGAGAAAAGGAAAAGAGAGAAAATACCCCTTCTTGCAAAGCCAGTATCTTGCACTTGCAGGAAAATGCCTTCTGCAGACAGGGTAATTTTCAGAGGTGCTCATGAACCAAATTGCTGATCATCTCTAAAGTGAGTAATTATCCCAAATAGGATGCTTTCGTATGAACACTGAAAACACAATTTAAGTGGCACTAAGATAAATTATACAACAGTGAACAACAGCATTATTGTGGTGAGGAAATGATGCACAATAAACAAAAGACAGTTTCATAAATGTTTGCATCACTATTATGTTTCAAGTCCTTATCATCTTATAGAGACTTTCATAAAGTTCTAAAATTGCTATCGTTTTGGATTAACGTTTTATGAGAAAGAGTCAAAAACATTGTTTCCACTCTGTTTCAAGTCGCTTTAAATAAAGAACTCTCCTTCCTGTTAGAGAAACTTAAAGCGATCTTGAAATTATTCAGATACGAAGAAGAGACTCATGGATTCTGTGGAGGGAGGATAATTTCCTGAATCATTTCTAGAACTGGACAGTGACAAAAACATGTGTAAAATAATTTTGTCCAGGTAAAGATGACTGCTTAATATTTGAAGATAGCAAGGTTGCTTGAAGTACAGTGTGCTAATTTGATTACCATATAAAATATTGTGCTGACAGAAGAAATCAATAAGCCAAATTTATATGTCTGAAGGAAGCATTGTACGCTTCTGTGTCTAGTGCAGCAAAAGTAGCATTTGAGAGATGAGACAAGGTAACTTGTCTGAACTCTAGAGACAGAATTTTCATATCCTCCAGGTTACCACATTTCTAGATGTGTGACTCTATTCCCCTTCTCAGATCCAGTCACTCAAAACACATGAACTCTTAAAAGTTACTATCTTGTCACTATCAACTTCAGATATTTGGGCAGAATTCTGGACATGTTGCTTATTTTACCTGAGAATGAAACTGCTGATGCTAAGGTGCTCCAGCTTGCTCAAATGTAACTGCCTACATATTTAGAAATGTGGCAGTTGTGTACTTTATTTTTTTAATGGGCTGCTTATGAATGCCCTTGCACACCTTTTTTTTCATGCTAGCACCCTTCTTTCCTATTAGTTAGTGGTGTTTTATTTTACAGTTTCTAGAGCAAAGATTCCTTTTGTTGTTTGGTTTATTGTTTGGTTGTTGGTTTTTTTTGGTTTTGTTGTTTTATTTGGGGTTTTTTTCTGTTCTGTTTGTTTGTTTGTTTTTAATCTGGGAATATTGTGGCTGCTACCAAACAATGTTTCATAAATTACTACTTTTCCTTAGCTCGTTGGAACTGTCACCTTCATGCCTGACGTGTAAATACTTGCTTTTGGTTACTGAAGTCCCACCAGGCATTTGTACCATCTCTTAGATTAAAAAATTATTCCCACATGAACTGTGTTACCAGATCATGCAGTATCAGTTAAGTTGATTGAAGGGACCTTCAGTTTTATTACTGCAGCACTGAAGAACAGACAACAAAATTTGCTGGCCTTAGCCAAGATGTGCAGAAGTTATTTCAGCATGTGGAATAGCAAAGAATGGTTGCTACATCGTGAGAATTTGAAGAACAGTTGTTTTTAAACTGGTTGTGTGAGCAAAACCACCTTTCTCAACGACTATTCTGTGACTGCGAAAATTGTTCCCTGAAGTGCTTTGAATCATGATGAGTTTCAGAGACATTCAGAACAAAATGTAAATCACACTTACTCGGCCATCCATATTTATATTAACAGCGAAGACTAAAAACATACAAAAGCGCAGACCAAAGAAAGGTTACCTATAGAATGTAAAATTAGACATAAAGTGAAAATTAGAAAGTTTATGGATACCTTTGGATTACAGTTCTGTATTGTGATGCTTAATGTGCTGCACATTTTAAGCGCTGCCCAGATTAAATAGAGTATTTGGGATTCAGAGCCATCTGACTAACCCCATCCACATCATTGTCCCAGTTTTCATTGGAACTGGGTAATGTTTTAAGTTATGTGTGATACAAGTGAGAAAGGTGGTATGACAACTGGTATGAGGGATGTCAACAGTCACTGAAACCTTCATGGAGTACTTAGAAATAAATCTTTATTTATATATATAAATAAGACTGGGGGAAAGGGAACACATAATTCTGAGTATACTGATTTCTCCAAGTGATAAAAGAACTGTGTCCACATCTCCAATTTTCAGCATGGAGGAAAGGTCATGATGAAAGTAGTCAGCTGTGAATTCAGGAAGAAATTATTGACTAAACAATGGTGGAAATTATAAAAGAATGCAGATTTTAACTCCAGACTTCTAAAAAGACTTGTGATCTGAACCCATAGTTTATACCAACACTTATCTAATTTAATTTCAGACCTATAACTTCAGAAGTTCTTATTCATGAGGAGATATCTGCTCCTTGACTGAGTTATCCTGAGCTCTTGACATCTTGTAGCATCTTGATACAGAAAGCAGTTTCAAAGGTTAGCTGTGTCATTTACACAACATTTTCTTTCATTAGTTTTAAATTTGATGAGTTTTAAAAGATAAGACTGATAAGTCTGGTTTCTCTAGACCCTGTATTATAAGAAAAAAACATGTTTACCTATATATATTTTATAAGTAGGGTGATCCCAATGCATGCATTATCTCGCCTGCTTTTCTTCCTGTTTTTCTAATATGTTTTTCATTATCTTTCAATATCTAACTCTTACTAAGGTAGGGAATTAAGCACAGTACCAGAGATGACAATGAACTCCTGGTTTATAGTAAATTATTTTTACACCCATGGATAGTGGGATTTTTGACAGCAACTATGTTGGTCACCTTTCAGATTCAAAGCCAGATTGCAATACCGCACGCATCTTTCATAATTCAAAAAAAATTGCCTTTATGTAAAAATTTTTTACAGGCAACTCCTTTTTCAGTGCTTTCTTGTTCATGATTTTAATGTAAATAATGAATTCTCTCTAATAAATAACCATTTGAGTTGGCAAATGTCAGGGTGTTATGACATTTGTCTTAAAAAGGAAGGGAAACCTAGTATAGTTAAGCAAACCTATGTTATCCAAAGTACATAGACACATTAAATAGGATTTTGCTCTGGACATAAATAATATTCCATAGGGTTTTTTCTGCCACTGTTGTGGGAGTTGGGTGGGTTTTTCTTGGTTGTTTCCCCTCCCCCCCCCCCTTAAAAGAGTATGGTATATCAAGAACAATAGTTATGGAGCAGTACACCTTGTAGGGCACTAAAAATTATCTGGGCAACTAAGAACTCACTTTGAAAGATATTTAACTTAAAATAGAGAAGCAAATAACCAATGGTACATAGATAGTTTAGTGAGAATCCTACTGAAATTAATCATATCTAAAATAAAAGGGGTTGGTTTTACAATGCATTTGCTTATGCCCTTTTATGATTAATTTCTTCCGCATTGATATAGTTATAAATAAATAACATGGAGTGAAAAATAATTCTGAAAGATAGTTTTTACACCAACTTTAATAGTTAAAATTTGAATGCATTTTTAAAATTACATGCATAATTAATTTAATATCTTGGTTTGAGAGTGATTATATTTGGAGTTTTTTCACACAGGGAAACCTGTTCCATAGATCTGTATGTAACAAGCTGAAAACTTAAGAAGAATGTAGCTGGGAAATAAACTTTTAAATATATGAAGGTCTAAATTTTCCTATTTTATGTGAGCAGACCTCAAACTTCTCAGAGCCTGACTGGCCCTGTGAAAGCATAAAGATCTCTTTCTACGGAAATACCTGTAAAATGAAGTCCACAAAGGCCTACTTTCCAGGTGTTTCAGTTCCCGTTTTTAGATACGCATGATGTCTATGCATATATTCAAGCTCTTTAAACTTTGGCTATTCAACAGTGATAGTTTATGCCCCAGAACAGCTGGAAACACAGTAAATGAGATCAATACTCAGAATTAAACTCATGTCATCCTTCTGGCAATTTCTGCTGTAACTTAGACCCATCATTTAATAATATTTTAAAAATTATAAGAAAATTCTCCTACTATTTCACAGGTAGAATCTGAGTTCTGGATACATTATTTGAAAATAAAAAGAACATTTTAAAATCTCACAGTTGCCACAGATAAAGCGTGATTCCACAGAATACTTCCATTAGTGCAGAAGAAGCAAGATCATCAGGGAAAAAAAGCTAAGGAATCCTTTTTTACAACAACTGTGCCAATAACACTGATTAAATCATCAGTCATGTTTTTGACAAGCAAGAGAAATCAGTGTGCTGTATATATAGCTGTCCTGACTTTTCTTCATAGGAAAAAGAAAGGGTGAAGGGTTAGGAAGGATCAATATTTGTCAAAAAGAAGAGTTAGGTAAAAATATTATAGAAGGGATTAATACATTTTTTTTTAACAATATTTTTCTTGAGGATTTTCTGTTTATTTGTTCAATTTAGCAGCTCAGCAGAATATAACCAAAATGTGTAGAAAGAATTCAAAAGTGGTTTAGGACTGGATTATTCCCTCTACTCACAGAAATATAAGGGATCAAGACCCATTGAAGGGATATGGAAACAAAGAGTAGTACCTCGATGGCATTGTCTGCTTTGGACCCAAGGTATTTACTGAAGTTTTTGGGTTTTTCACTTGGGACTATCCATGTTGGTGGAAAGAGTATAAAGGATTGTACATGAAATTTTAATATAATTTTCCTTTGCAGAAGAAAGGAATTAGAAAGTTACAGCAGAGGTGAAGAAGACAACTTAGCACAGAAGGCACTGGGGGTACTGGTGGACACCAAGCTGACCAGGAGCCAGCAATGAGCCCTCATGGAGAAGACCAGCAACCTCCTGGGTTACATTATACAGAGTGTTTCCAGCAGACCAAGAGAGGTGACCTTCCCTCTGGGAACCCAGCAGAAGAGAAACAGAAATGTACTGGAGCAAGTCCAGCACAGGGCCACAGGGCTTGGAGCATCTGATATATGAGGGGAGACAGAGAGAGCTAGGAGTGTATTCAGCCTGGAACAGAGAAAGTTTGGGGGCATTTTATCAGTGTGTAAAAGTACATGATGGAGGACAAGAAAGAAGATGGAGCCAGACTTTACTCAGTGGTACCTAGTAATGGGGCAAGAGACAACAGACACAACTGAAATACAGGAAACACCATTTAAAATCAAGATAAATCTCCTGCTCTGCAGATGGTTTCCTGGAGAGATTGTTGAATATCTATCCTTGGAGATACTCAAACCTGACTGGACACAATCCTGGTCAGCCTGCTTTGACTGTGATTCTGTGACTCTGTGGAATGATTGCCAAGCTGCAAGACAAAGAATTCTTTAAATATTTCTGTAGTATTTTCCTTTCTCATAGTATCCTGGTTGCCTCGGGAACCCTTCCTCCTTCTGAGTGACTTCTATGATGACACAGATAGCAGCCATCAAGCCTGTTAAGAGGTGTTCATGGTTTTTCATTTACATTGATTGCTAACAACATCTCCACTTGAAAACGTTTAAGCACAGGAAATCTGAAAGTATTTCTTCCCTTTTTTCTTCTTAACATTCTTGTTGTGAAATTCCAAGCAGTCATAAACAATGATCAGTATGAACTCGAGTTGCATTTTATATGTGTGATGAATTTAAATAATAAAAGTAATTATTAATAAGCTTCAGGAAAACTGGCAAATATTAAAAACCCACAAACAAAAAAGAAGGAATGACTCTCTGATTCAGGCCAGTCATACTATGTGTTAGGAATATCACTTACAAAAACGGTTACCCTTAACAGCTCAGGCTGTCTGTAGCTCCAGGAGTAAAATAATTTTGGGAGAGTCTCATGGAGAATTATGAGATATCAGAACCACTACCCAATACTTTTTGTTTTTCTCTCATGAGACAGCTTTAACCAAAGTAATGATTCAGCCTATTTTTAAGGGAAGGGCAATCAGCCTTATCTCATATTATATATGCTACTGCACAATAAAATTCTTTGCAGGGTGATTCTTTGATAAGGGCTACACTCAGTTTTGACCCTTGCTGTCCATATCTCTGTCCATTTTCATTATTTCTATGCATTATTCTTCCATTTTCTCTCTTTCTCTCATTTTTAAAAGCTCTTTAGATGAGTTGTTAATTGTTCTTATGGCATTTTCCTTTAATAGTCCCTATTATAATTTTGTTGCCTTAGCATCCTTTGATAACCATAAAAATATAATTTGCCTTGTGATTGCAGTCCATGCTTGCCCTTCATTTTTATACTTCTGCAGATAATGTTTTGGCCAGAGTTTCACATTAGGTGGGTACTGAAAATATTTTTCTGCCCCAGGTTATCATCCACAGTGCTAATATGGCTACTGAACTGGAGCACGCACTTTTAAAAAACTTTCTGATGGCCTGAGGATTCAAGAAGCATGTGCTTACTCTCTGTGAAAAGAACAGACCGGCAGCTCATGAACTAACACATATAGAAGATGACATGGTGATGCATGGTACAGCTCTAGTTCACATATTAAGGTAGATCTGTAGTATAAGAAAACACACCAAAAAAATCCGCAAATCTTAATTTTCCACAATATTAACATTTGTCAAGTTATTTTAATAAATATTGCAACTATATTTGCCAAAATCTTATTAACAGTACATATGACTTGAAGCCAAACTTCCTATTTCTCACATCATTTATTTAAACTGCCTCAAAACTCACAAACCTGACATAAAGTAATATATTGTACAATGGCACTGAACCTTTCCTGATTATTTTAAAGCCCTTGCTTGCAGCATTACTACTTGGGAGTCAGCTTGATGGAATTATTTTGGTGTTTTAATTGTGATCTGAATCTGATTTGAAAATATGGGTCTGGATTTTTCATTCTGTGATCAAGAAAATCTCCTGTGGTGTCCAGTGTGATTTGGACTTTTTTTTTTTTTTCTATTCACAGTGAATAAGATTTGCAGAGCTGAAAGAATGCCTTTTCATAGATAACACTTTCCATGGTAGTCAACAGAGCAGTAAGCCTTTTGAAGGAGAAGAGATAGACAATGTTGGAGGTTCTGTTTTGCTTTGGCTTTAAGAATCAGAAGGCTTACAATAATGTATTAGTGAGATTCCTATCTAAAACAATTTACCCCTTTTTTAGACATTTTTTCATTAAAAATAAAAAAAGAAAAATAAAGGGGGAAGAAGCCAAGCAGATACTTTTTTTTTTACAGTAGTGTTGAAAATGTTTTATCTAACCAATTTAAATACAAAGTTATACATCTATATTTTTATAGCTATACCACTTTAAATACCAAAATTTGGTTTAGCTAGAATTTTGCACTCCATTCTATGATCTATGCACATGCAGTATTCAAAAAGAGAAAAAAATACGAATCTAGAAAAGAGTATTTTCACAAAAATATGAAAGTAAATAAGAGAGTCAAGGCCTCTGGAAAATTAAGTTTTTATATATGTTCAGAACAGCTGCAATATTTTCACTTAAGAGTCTACAATTCAAGGAAAGCAAGTATTTCACTTCATTGCCTGTACTACTAGTTATATGTTGAGAGGCAAATGAGTCTTAAATGACTGAATACAAGTATTTACCATCTTAGTGTTCAAAACCCCTCAGCTGGGGAAAGAGATACACTTCCCCTGGAAGACTAAGAGATGTAACGTGCTGATGTACACATCCAGGAAGGAGGTACCCTTGAAGGGCTAAACAAGGAAATAGATTTTACATCTTATTTGAATTGTTGTCACCTTTTTTATGACTTTTATTCCTGGACTACAAACTTCCACTTTGTGTATTTTTGATTGTTTCTAGTTTGGACAACAGAGCCGTGATTTGCTTGGAATGCAACTGCAAATCACGGAAGTAAAAAAACCCAACTAGGTTGCAAAGGACCTCTGAAAGTTGTGTAGTGTTCCCTTTTCTACTTATAAGGGGATAATTTCATAATTAAATTACATTACTCAGAGTTTTATGAAGGCTACAGTGGCACTGCCATTCTCCTGAGTAACAAAGACAATATGTATTTAATGGAGTTGTAGTATATTAAGTAGAGAATCTGTGAAGGCTGCTGTACTTTGCATTGGGTGAAGAGCATTTTTGAAGTTTTTCTTGGGGTTTTTTAATTTTATTTTTTTTTTAAACTGCAATGAATTTAGAAACATCTAAAAACACTCTTTGGTGTAGGAACATCAGAATTACCACAGTCACACAGAAAATGCACTCAGTTAGTTCTCTGTTATTTATGCATTGGTGGCCAACTCAATGGGTGGCTCAAAAAAACCTCCAGACCAGCAGTAGGTAGTCTGGTATAAATCTAATACTTTCCAAAAGCAATGGCTGATAATTGCAGATATTCTTGTTCACATGCAAGATTCAGTCTTTTAAAAAAATCTCTTTAAGTTTCCATCTTTAGCAAAGCTTTATGGAAAAAAACTTTGACAAAGTTGTATAAGAAAGTATCTTCTTTATTCATTCTGAATATGCATATATATCTTACTGTATCAAATACAAATGGTGTCATGTTATAATTTACACTGCCTTCCATCATAATGTATATATTAAGCAATGCAAGGGCAACCTACTTTCTCTTATCTGAAAGTATCTGCAGCTATACTTTGATCTATGAAAAATGAAAGGCATGCTTAATGATAAAATAGTCAGAGCTAAACCAAATGGCATTACGTTAAGTAAGGCTGATTGCTTAGAGGGCATCTGGGGGAGCAATAGTCTGAAAAACAAAAGGACCAAGCACTCCAGGGTTCTGGTCAAAGAAGAAGTGTTATGTTAATGGTTGGACTTGATGATCTTCAAGGTCTTTTCCAACCTAAACAGTTTTATGCTTCTGTGATTCTAAAAAATTGCAACCTTCTGTCCCTTTGACCGCTGTAAGAAAAGCTAGAGTACGGATCCCCAATTTCAAATATTGTAAGGTCAGATAGTCAGTTATATCCTGTTTCTGATTTCATATACTCTACCAGAAGGACACTAGGTGCTATGTCTGCTGAAAAGCAAAGAAAAGAGCAGCTTACAGGGTCTCAGGGCGTTCACATCCAAATTGTGAATTCTTGAGAAATCAAGCTATTTCAACAGTAGCTTCAACTGGATCAAACTTGACATATTTGAGGTAATGGTATATTATTATCAGTCTGTTTCTATTTATTCTTTTCCCATAATTCTAAGTCTTATGCTTGATTTCTGTTTTCATCTGTAAGTTTCTTATTCTTGCTGTTGCTCTAAACTGGTTGTTTTCTTTGTGTCTCACATAAGGATAGACACTTCTTTTTATGATCAATTGTTAGTACATTTATCAATAAGTTCTCTAATGATATGAAAATATTCTTTTTTTAAAATGCAGATAAGTCTTAGCCAGCATATTATTTTAATTAATTAAAGGAGGAAAAAGGTTTTTATATATGACAAATTAAAGGCAGGGGAAATTAACTTATTAGCAAATATTTTACACTGGAATAACTTTACCAAAAATAAACTGAAGAATAATATTTTATTAAAAAAGAGATAAATATAAAATAAAAATAGTTTACTTCAATTAACAACATTAATTAGAGGCCTTATAACTGTAAAAAAATTGTAACACACACACACACACACACACACACACACATTGGCAAAAAAACTTCAGATTGGCCTTTGAAAGAATTGGAACCCTTCATCTTGTTTTAGGCAACGAAAAGGGCAGTGTACCCACCATTCATGAGAATATAGCAACCCAACATGATTTCAGTGCTTGTGTCTGGCTCAGCAAATGGCCCTTTAACCTACCGAGATTTGTGAATATGGGTTCTTATCTCAGTTCCCAGAATATCAATTAATTTCCCGTGAAAGATGAAGTTTTGAATTAAAAAAAAATGATGCAATTGTGCAATGAACAGGTTTGGGAGAATTCTGTATGTGTGTAGTGGGCTGTAATTTGTACCTTAGTACCTGAAGAATACTATAACAAAGAACAAAAGGTGTCCTTTTTGCTTCAACTTCCAGCCTAGAGACTGTGGTTATATTTGCAAGAACAGTTTTTATCCTCTGAAATGAAAAAAACAAGAAGAAAACATAAAATTGTCCATTAAAACCAAATTCTTCTGTTTGCATCTGGCCTGTTCATCAGGAACTGCATGCCCTTTAATTGAAATTAACTATCTGTACCAGTACATATGAGAGTAACTCTACTATAATCTTGTAATCCAAGAATTAACAAAACAGAAAGCAAAAATTTTAATCAAATCCCAGATTACTGGAGGTGAGAAGTAGGAAAAGAAGCTGCTGCAAGATGTTTGATCTGAAATGCTTGAATAAAAAAAGTGGATGTGTGACTTATGGGGTCATTTTCAGGAACATATCCTGGTTGTTCTGTGCAAAATTGCTTTCCAGCATACCTAATTTTCACACTCTGTTTTAAGGGCACTCTACAATTATTAGTTATAGGAATGATCTGTTGAATTCCCTGAACCGTGTGTGCTAAATGTTTATTTCTTAGAATTATCTTAGGCTTTAACACACAAACAAAACAGGTGGTTGCCAAAGGCATGAAAATATTAAAAGCAGCTAAGTGTTTACTGACTGAAAGAGAAAACTGCACTCCATGAAGATCACATTTTCTTTAATTTCTTCTTGGCAGTAAAAGTCTGAATTGAAGTTGGTTTGAGAAAAAGTGGATCGAATAGTGAGAAGAAGAAAAGACAAGACACGTAGATACTCTTTTACATTTATCTGTTACAAGACAGAAAGATTCATTTTGAGTAGTATATCAATATTTCATTAGACACAACATTTAATAGAAACAAGCTGTATTAGCCTATTCCCTCTATTACTGAAGAATTATCTTTACAGAATACCTGTGCATAGCTGTGCATGCTACATTTCAATCCTGTATCTATTCAACATTGATCTATTTCAGTAGACAGAAATATGCACATATATTTGTGCCTCCATGTACTTTTATGTGACTGTGTGTGCAGGTTTATGTTTAAAAATGATACATAAATACATATTTACGTATGTATATATGCATATATAAGGAATAATATATTTATGTCAGTGTTCTTTCTCTGTCTTTGTACATGGACTGCATTCTGGAAGCAGTAAGGTGATATCTTGTGGATTTATTGGGAAGGGCCTTCTTTGACCAGTTATGAGTTAGAAGAAAAAATCTGCAGCAGAATTATGCCCATAATTCAGCATAGCTGCTACTCAGGTACAAGGAGACTGCTCTTTCTGCTTCCCAGGAATAGAGTGAATTAGTTCTATAGTTTAGAAAGTGATGTAAATTAACTTTGCTATAAAATATGTAAACTGGAGTATAATGGACTAACGTACAGAGCTTTTAGGAGAACTGTAGAGATGTCTGCACTAAGAATATTGTAATTACTTCTTTAGATTTTTAGACAGTTTCTCATTAAAGTTCATGTCACAACTGCAAAATTTTCAAAAATTCATATTGCCTCAGTAGACACACTGCATATCACTTTATTCTTCACCTCTACTTAGACCATGACTTACTCCTTTTTATTATTTCATAGGATCGGCATAAGAAGGTAATGGTTGGCTTAGTATCATTCATCTAACAAGCATTTCCTTTATACTGTCCTAAGTCTCAAAAGGAAGAAAATAAATCAAACATTTTTACTAAGACTGGTGCACTCTCACTATAAGGAAAACATTGTTTTCAAGAATGGTTTTGATCAAAGATCATGTAGAAAAGTTTGGTGTGGGTTGTTTTTTTTTTTTTTGACTCATGAAAGATAATCCTAACAGGGAAGATGCTGGTGCAAATAAACTGGAAGGGAAGGAAAGGATACTATCAGCCAACTGCACCTCCAGTTAACAGTGCCTCTAATGCTATTTGAATCTACCAGCTATAGTCATGCTCAAAGAGGCACACTGCAAATAAACATTCATAATTCAAGAGTAAGAGCTCTGTGTGAAAAGCTACTCAAGATCAGTGGCCTTGGGGAACATCTGCCCTGGTCTGGTGGAGAATTTGATGGCATGTGATGCTTGCCCAAGAAACAAACTCAGGCACAATAAGAGAACTTGAACTATTTTCTGCAGCAAAGGTCGCAATCAGATCTATCCTTAGTGTATAAACATTGTACTCACATTAAAACGAAGCGTGGATTACAGACCTCCCCTGGGTTTTGGTCTGCTATGTTGTCTTTAAGAAAGCTGTTGGCAAGTTTAGTGGATGAGAAGACAACTCCAGCATCTGGAAGAAGTATTGACTCTTTTGGAATGGACCTGATTAAAGATTAATAATTTTTTTTCTCTTTTATATTTCATATTTCTTTTTCGGTTCTATAGGATATTGTATTTTTCCTCTGGCTGTGTAGCAGATACTGTTTATTACTATTTGCCTTTCAAGCATAGGGGAATATTGCAAGCTAGTATAGATGGGAGTATGAGGATGAAGTGCTGCAACTTCTGTTTCTCCCCTTCTTTTTGCAGCCTTCAAGTTTAAGTTTTAATGTATCTGCACGTTTAAACCCTCACTATGTAAGTATACAACAGTAACATGTATTATCCATGTGCAGTGCACACCCTGTGTATGCATCTATAGCTCAGGACCTGCAGCAGTGACACCATAATCATGCAGTGAAGACCTCAGTCCACATTACTTCAGCTGAATCCAGCTATTTAATTAAAAGTTGGAGATGACTATTTAGTTAGATAAGGTGCTAAAATTAGAAATCTCTCTGTGACAGCATTTGCTTCTCTTGTCATCTTTTCAGAAGGACTTTGTCTGGAAATGAAAGAGCTGAGTTACATTTTGCTGCTCTGATTCATCCTGAAGTAGTGTTGTACTTATGTGGGTTTTGATTAGACTCTTAATGCAGGAAAGTGAAAATCTCTTCCATAGAGATGAAAAAGTCAAGCCTTTCTGATATTTGCTAATCATAAACACCTTGGGCCAGGGGTTGCTCGTCTGTTGGGTGTTTGATGTCATGATGTGGCACAGTGAGGCTTTGGTTGTGAGAAGAACTCACACAAATAACAACATAACTCATTTTCCTTTCCCTCACCCTTGCTTCTCCAAAGGAAACACTTTAAAGCAATTTTGAGAGAGCAATATTCCTTGCCAAAAGTGAAGGGCAGTTTTCTCAGGCAAATAAAAAATAAACTGAATTATTGGGAAGACCAGTTCATATTTGCACATTGCAATACTTCATGTTTGCTCTCTGTACTATTTCTGATGCAGAGACAGGCATCGACTACATTAAAAGTGTGGAAGTATGGCTCTCCAAAGACATCACTGAATTGGCAGAAAATAGAATCAGGTTTTATAATTGGGTAGAACTGGCATTGTGAAAGCATGCAGAGATTGGAAGGATCTTGGGAGAAAAACTACATATCGGGTAAAATCTCCATTGCTCAATATCTGACAATAAAGAGAGCAAGGTAGTGATGAAAATTTGCTATATGACACATAACACATGAAGCAAAGAATAGCATTACACAACACTGAACACAGAAATTTAAAGAGTTGAAAACAAAAAAAGCCCCTATATATTACTGTAAGGCTAAAACATGCATATTAGTGTGTTCCAGTTATATTAATGTTTTAGTAAGGTTTCTACTCAGAAGGGTTTATATTAGAGACATGGTCAAACCAAGAAATTTAAGGGGTAACCGGCTGTACATCAATCTGACAGTGCTGCATAGGCCTACATTACAGCCTGGAAATGTAATGGTCATGTAATTAAAAACTCGGATGTAACACATACTTGCACAGAAAGGAATACTATATCAATTATTTTTTCTAGATTATGAGTTTTGAAAGTATGGAAAAATACATAAACACAAAATATAATCAGAAGAGTATCTTGTACTAGAGGCACTTTTATGCTGAATATGAGAAAGGTCACAGTGTAAAGAGCTTTTAAAATATTTCTTTTCTTTCTTTTCTGATAGGTTTGCAAGGTTAAGTGACAAACCAAATAGTAGTCATAGTGACTATTATCAGTGAATGAACAGGAAATAATAAAAACACCCTTTTTGTGAGAAGCATATTGTGATAAACGGAACAGCAAAAAAAGCCCAAGAAACAACAAACCACCCAACCCCCCTAAAGTAACCAAGGAAACAAGATTACATTTCTTGTAGCATGATTGAGACTTAGTATTTATCTCCACAAAATCAGTTGGCTTGCTCCAGTGCCTCAGTTTCCTTTTACTAATATGAAAATAATAGACATTACTTCTTACAATGTACTGAGAGCTTAACTCATTAGTTATTATAAAGCATATAGGTCTTCACATAAAAGGTATTCCTGAAATGCAAGGGTATTACTCTAATATAAAAAGAATAAAGTGTGAAACATAAAACAATTCAACCACAGAAAAGAATGGGAAGTTTATAGAATGAGTCCAAAGGAATGGAAATACAATTTTAAGGAAATGTGAAGCCAAGAATGAAATAATATTAATACAGAAATATTGAGGAGAAAGGGAGCCTCTTGAAGTACATAACCCTTTAAGAGACAGTAGGGATAATTTATTGGAAAGGTTGACTGTCACCACAAGCTGTTTACATGAACTTGCTGCTTGAGCATTCTCAAAGGAAGAAAAAGGCTGAAGAAAGAACTAACAACAGGGAAATACTTAGAATAAATCAGAGCAGCAGCAAAAAATGAAGGAAATTAATATTACATGAGGGAAAATAGAGACCAATTTGAAAAAAAGTATATAAGAAAGACACTAAAATCAACAGGAGCCATTATAAAAAAGAGAGAGAAACAATAAATGGGATGGTGGGAGCCTTCCCAAGCAGAAGTAATAATAATAAAAAAAAAAAAAAAACCAAAACAAAACCCCAAAAACCATCAAATCCTGGATTTACATAAAACAAACAAGATAATGCTGAGTAAAAATAAAACAGAGAGAACTAACAGCAACATTATTTAAGGATTATCAGGGTGGTTTCACAAAAGATCATGGTGACAAACATAGGTTATATATAAGCAAGTAATAGGATTTGTCAGAGAAATTTGAACAGAATGTAGAGCCTTAAAAGAGACCTTACGAAATACCTATTGCCTGACCACCCAAAGATGACTTTCAGCAAGGTCATCTGGTATTGCAGGAGATATATACACTTTATGAGAATAAAGAGGTATCTTGAGGAGTAAAGACAAATAGCATGAGAGAGAAGAAACAGGCAGAAATGGATATATCTGACAGATGTGATACTGCAAACATCAGTATTGGGTCCTGCTGTTTTCAATATCTTTAGGAAGAGAAGGATGTTCTGTTTAGCCACACAATACAGACAAGAAGCAAAATGAACAGTGGCAGAAGACAAGAATTTTAAGTTTACAGAGAAGACAAGTAATTATACTTAAAATAGCCTTAGTAAACAAACTTAAATGCTACTGAAATGCATTTTTTTTTCACAGAGGTAGTCAGAACATGTTATTAAAATGTAGTTCTTGAACAAAGATTAAAAAATAAGTATTAAAATTTTAAATCCAAATTTTTTGAAAAATATCATTACCTTTTTTGAGGTTGTTTGGTAATCATACTATTCATAGTAGTGAGGAGACAAAGTAATTTCATGCATGATCAAACCAGGACTGAGTATATAGATAGTGAAAGAAAATGTTACAAACCGTTAATTTCTTTCAGGACAAGAAAGAGTTATGGGAAATTAACAAGTGAGCAATGTAACTTCTGTAATAAAGAGTGTGTTTTGGTCCAAAATTTTGTGGAGATTTTGCTAAGTGAAGGCAATAAACTGACCATTTTTTGCAGGTTTCTGGTATCTTGCAAAGGTAGAAAGTAAGCATTTCCTTGATCTGTGCTAACAAGTGTTTATGACATTACATTTATTTGTATAGGTGAAATGAAGAAATTAAGGGGTGAAGAATCTAATTATGTAAAAGTATTTTCCTCTTATCTGCAATAAATTGGCTTTGTAGCTTTTCCCCTAGTAAAATTATTTGCATTTTGCAAACATTACATAGTTGTAAAAGTATACTGCCATATATCATAAGGTTCAACCACTGTCACATGAAAAATGGATGGTAAGCATCCTTTTCAGAAATTCTATTTTTGATCTAGTCTTTTTCCATTAACTATTTTGGGAATCAGACATAATTTTGTCAAGTCTGAACCTTTAAGTTAATAATTTGTTTTCTTCCAGAAATATTTGCAAATTGGATATATATCCAATTCTGTGATGCACTTGAGAGTTAGTCCTGATTTTGTTTTCCTTTAGTTTTGTTTTACTTTCTACTTTTATTAAAGACCCTCAGAATCCCTTTCTGTCATCACACTGATACAGAAAAACTATCAGGTCCTGACCTTTCTCTGCTACCGCTTTTGAAATATTTCTAATAAAACATGTTAGTAGAGAACTACAATAAAAACATAACAAGAGGTAGTCACAAAGCCGCAGTGCTGAAGCTTTATAGAATTAGGACTAAGACTTTTAGAATCCAAGGTGGCTTGAACTAGTGGGAAGAAGTAAACCACTTTTTTAGTTTTTGTGTAGAAGAGCTAACATCTGCAGTCACTTTTTACACCGCAGCCAAATAAACCTTTAATGTGCATTGTGAGCCTAAGGGAGTGTGGTGGTGCATTTCCCCTCTGCCCAGCTCCTGGACTGCTCTGCAGCCTTAGAAATTCCCATCAAGCCTTGGCCGTTGTGCAGAGATTTTGATGGTTAAGTGTCCCTTGACCACACCAAGCAGTCTGAAGGACTACCATCTCATTGGTATGGCAGCAATGTGGTGGGATAGCTGACACAACTAGAGTGCTGCCATGGACAGATAGAGGCTCTTTAAGAAGGATGGGCCAGGGAGGTAAGGAGGGGAAGTTGCTTTTTATGTGAGAGAGCAGCAGGGATGCATTGAGCTCTTCCTTGGGAGGGGTGATGAACCAGATGAGAGCTGGTCAGGCTAAGAAGGCAGACCAATGTGAGTGACACTGTGTTGGGTGACTGCTACAGACTGCCTGATCAGGAAGAAGCAACTGAAGCCTTCTTCAGGCAACTGGAAGAAACTTCACGTTCACAGGTCTTGGTTGCCATGGGGATTTTGAACTAGCTAATACCAGCTGGATGAGCAACACAGCAGATCATGAGCAGTCCGGGAGGTTTCTGGAGTGTAACTGATGCCTCCAAAGGGTTACTGGAGTACAGAATGCCTTGAACTTCCTGACAGAGGAATCAAGAAATAAAAAGAAACAAGAAGGGCTTCTACAGGTACATTGGCAGGAAAAGGAAGACTAGGGACAATGTAGGCCCACTGCTGGACAAGTCAGGCTCCTGGTTACAAAGGACACCAAGAAGGCTGAGGTACTCAATACTTTTTTCATGAATCCCAGGCTCTGAGGCTCATGGGAAAGTCTGGAGCAAGGAAGACTTACCATCTGTGGAGGAGGATCAAGTTAGCGATATTGATCCTCTTAAATCAATTGAGCATACCCAAGTCTCTCAGACCTATTGGGATGTACTCGTAAGTGCTGAGGGAACTGGCCAATTCATAATGTGAGGCCACTCAATTATCTGTGAAAGACTGTGGTAATCTGGGGCAGTTGCTGAAAACTGGAATAAAGCACATATCACCTCTATCTTCAAGGAGGGCAGGGCCAAGGAACTGCAGGCTAGTCAGCCTCACCTCAGTCCCTGGGAAGGTAATGGAGTAAATAATCCTGGTAGCCATTTCCAAGCACAATAAGGACAAAAAGCTGACTGGGAGTAGTCAGCATGGATTTATGAAAGGGAAGTAATTCATGATGAACCTGATAGGTTTCTATGATGAGATGACTGGTTTAGTGGATGAAGAGAAGTGAACATTATTTATCTTCACCTGAGTAAGACTTTTGACACTGTCTTCCATAATATCCTCATAGACAAGCTGCTGAAGTATGAGCTAGAGAAGTGGACGGCAAAGTGGAATGAAAACTGGCTGCGATGAGCAGCACAAAGTCAAGCTGGAAGACTGTCCCTGGTGATGTACTCCAGGGATTAATACTGAGACCAATACCACTTAATGTCTTTATAAATGACCTGGGTGATGGGACAGAGTGCCCTCTCAGAAAGTTTTCAGATCAGACAAAGCTGGAAGGAATGCCTGATATACCAGAGTGATATACCAGAATGATACACCAGTTACCATTCAGAGAGGTCTTGACAGCTTGGAGAAGTGGTCTGACAGGAACATTGTAATGTTCAATAATGGGAAGTGAAAAGTCCTGCACCTGTGGAGGAACAACCCAATACATGATTACAGGCTGGTACTCCACAGGCTGGAAAAGCAGCTTTGCAGAGCAAATCCAGGAATCCATGATCAAACAATGCTCCTGTGGAGCAGAGAAAGCCAACAGCATCCTGGGCTGCATCAGGCAGAGTGTCGACAGTAAGTTAAAAGAAGATCTTTACCTTCTACTCAGTCCTGGTGAGTCACATCTGTAATGCTCTGTCCTGTCATAGGCTCCCCAGTAAAAGCAAGACAGAGATATACTGAAGCCAGTCCAGTGAAGTGACACAAAGATGATTAAGAGGTTGGAGCACCTGTCATATGAGAAGCAGCAAGAAAATCTGGAACTGTTCATCCTGGAGCAGAGAAGGCTCAGAGGGACCTAAGTCTAGTGCATGTACCACCAGACTGTTCTCAGTGGTGCCCAATGAGAGGACAAAAAGCAGTGGGGACAAGTTAAAATACAGGAAAATCCATTTAAAATTAAGAAAATCCTTTTATTGTGAAGATGGCCAAACACTGTAGTGGGTTACACAGAATACTTCTTGACTGCCCATCCTTGTAGGTATTCACAACCTGATTTGACATGACCCTAAGCAACCTGGCCTGGGAGACCCTGCTTTGCATGGGGTTGGACTAGGTGATGCCTTCCTGTCTCAACCACTCTGATCCTCTATTTAAAGTGTTCAATACTGACATCATTGTAAATTCACTTTGAAAATATTCTGTGAATGCTTTTGAAGCTATGAAATCATTAGATGTGTGATATTCATTATCAAGAAGTATGGTAGAATATTAGAGCAACACAAAGTTAGAATGAACATAAATTTGCTTAAAATTATCTCATGAAATAAAATTATATATTAACTTTTGAGCATAAATCTTATGGATTACTTAAAAAAATTAGGAATATTTAATGTAATATGGACCCAAAATGTATCCCTTTTATCAATGGATAATACTAAAAAGATAAAATCACCTGTAATCAATCTAAATATAAATGGAAGACAAACAACAAATAAGCAACTAACCCAAAACTTTTTGTATAAATATTTCCAAAATACAGTCAGCTTTGGGAAACTGACTTTCTTACAAACTGTCTGGATTTCAACTCTCACCACATCTTAATCTAAATTAGAACTGTCTTGAAAGTAGTGTAGATTGTAAAGAAAATCATAAGGTCTTCTTAAAACACTTAATTTATTGTTGGTTTCTTTCAAAAATAAGATACCTATGGGCTTGGTAACAGCCAGCCAACAAGATGTGACTGCAGATATTTCTTCCTAAGGGGGTTAAGATAGGAGATTTTTGAATGATACAGCCCATCTAAAACCATCTCAAATGCAGTTATTTACACTTCTAGGAAGGAACTTTGCTTTCTAGCCAGTTGTAACTATTAAACATGTTACTCTTTTTATGCTGACGTATGCGATTTATGCTGAGGGAAAGAATCCACTCAGTTCCGTAGTTTATGCCATACTGTGTTAGTTTTTGAGATACTGTGCCAACATCTAACCAAAAAATTTATTTTTTTCTTTATGTCATCAATATCACTTCTGCAAGCAACACCCCCCTCAAACTTCAGAAACAGAAAAAAGGTGTATTTCCTTTCAAAACCTGACATTTTCATGTAAATTTTTGACTGATTTCAAGAATTAGTGATGAAATGGTTGAACACAATATATAAGAATAAATTCTACTTAAGTAGTTGGTTAATTTTCTATTATCAGTAGCCTGTTTAATTTGTTAGAGACTACATAAGAACATAAGCTCTTTGAGAAGGGAATGTTTACAGGTTTAATCAGTTTAAAATTATATAATTGGCCACATTATCACGGTTAACTGAATCACAAAAATGACTGACGAAGAAAGCCTATTGGATTATTTTGCTAGTCTCCCTGCCAAAGCAGGAGTACTTCCTAGACTGTTGCTCATAACGCTTTACTTTAATGGAGTTTAAAGTACATTATAAAAGATGAACATGTTTCAAGCTCTTTGGAAACTAATGAGTAGAGTTTCACAATCCTACATCTGTAGGAGCCTTTCAAATATAAAGCCCTGACTTCACAAAGAGCAAAGCACTGAGTCAGTTTGTATGTACCAAGTTAAATGCGTACACTAATATCAGCAGAAGACAACCTATGCCCGTTATATTTAGTGCTGCATACAGTCCCTAAGAAACACACTTCCCAGCTTTTCTGGGGAGTATTATTTACAGATAAAACACTGAAAGTTCTAAAATAGTTGCTCTATTGTAAATGATCATATATTTATGATCTGAAAAAGGACAGTGTACTGCCATGAGAGAAACAAATAAGAAAAGAAAAGAAATAGGAGAGAAATTATGCAAATTCTGTAATGAAATTTCATTAAGTGGCAGAGAAGATGTGTATCTAAGGAGGCAAGGACCATTTTTATCTTAGCTGCATATAGGATTAAAATAGTCATCAGATATTTTAGCTGCTGTGCACTAGGCAACCTTGTACTTTGGGATTATTGCAATTCAATAGGAGTTGAACTGGATGTTCAGGGGTCATAGCTGAGTCTAAAGAGAGTTGATGAGTGTAAGTCCCAAATTGTGACTCTTGCTTAACCTTCTAGTGGCAGCATAATGTGGATAGTATGAAGTTGTATTTCAAAGATCACTCATTCCAAATATAGCTAAGAAACTACGGATTTCTAAACGTTCTTATGGCTGGCTATGAAAATTTGAGCTTCTCTACAATTGCATCATCAACCATTAGACATACATACAGTACTAGGCCCGGGAGATTCAGTGAAAGTGACACTTCTTCAACAGAAGGTACTGTAATATGAAATTCTGCTCATTAAAACTTAGTTAGCAAATACCTAGATTTCAAGGATAAGGACAGCCTGAAAGTATTCGGAAATGAAGAGAATCTTTGATTATTACTGATCAAACTCATGTAACTTGAACTGAGTCATTTTCTACTCCTTGTAGAAAAGATCAATTGATATTTCTCAACAGATTATTGTAGCAAATAATTGAACAGATTTCCTCAGTGTTTAGAATGTGAATCTGACTTTGATTCTCTTTGTCTCTCCTTTGAACACATAAAAGATAAACAACTCAGAAATATCAGTGTAGGCAAGATGTAAAAATAACCAATTCCATGTTTTCCAAAATATTCCATACTTTCCGTCAGTATTGAAGACCCCAAGAAGAAAAAGTAAGCTGTTATCTTTCCAATATGTAAGACAGCACAGAAGACCTTTGCAGAGAAAGTGGAATTCAGAGAGATTTTCTGGTATGCTACTTGGGGAGAGATTCTATATGGTAGGCTGGTGACAACACTGACATTTCTATTTCTATTATCAAGCAATGGAGCTGCTGAAGCTATCTTTTTTTTGAGTCCCATCTGAGTTTTTGCTGCAGTGGACAGACTTTGGAATGATGTACTTAAAAACATATTGTCATCTAAATACTGCATGCCAGTGGCCCCTACTAACCAAGAAAGTGCCATATAGCATTGCAATATTTCTTTGTTTTGCTAATTCTTTCTTGCCAGCTGTTTCTAGAGCATCTGCTGTGTGTTGCTGGGATGCAGCTAAGCATTTGTCACATACAGAGACACCAGAGGGCAACCCTCCATTTTACCATCTGTTAAAATGTTTTGTTGTATCCACCCAGTGGAGGCTCTCTCTGTGTTAACCAAAGGAAACAAAATGCCAGTATGTTTGTTCAACTACAGTGTGCACATAGCATACAAGTCCTGGAATATCTTGTGATCTCACACCTGTAAACAATATTGTACCTTTCATCAAAACTTTTCAAGAACAGGAATGTAATCAGGTTATCCACTATAACAATGAAGAGATGAATATGAGCTGTCTATTCCAAATGAAAGGGGAAGCATAATGCAGAGCTAACTACATAACTTCATCTCAGTACTCGAGTGGAAGAAGCTGCTTCCCCAATCCTCCATTCTAGCCAAGCAAGGTGGGAGTCTACCATACTTGCTGTTGTACAGACACCTGTTAAAACATCTTACAAGGTTAATGCACAATAAAAGTAGCAGATGAATGATTCAAGAAAAACAAAACAAAACAAAACAAAACAAAACAAAAACCCACTGATAGCCTGGGAAGAGAGGATTTAAAATAGTAAAGAATATGCATTTTATGCAGTGTAGAACATTAGATATCTTTATGAATAGATTAGACTGTTCAAGAACATGAAAAGAAGAAAAACTCTAGTACTTGTTTAACATTGAAATTTTGACAAAAAATGGAAGCACAGGAAGGAAGTAAATGTTAACACACTGACTATATCCTTTACTTGTGTAAATACATATTTGTGTATTTCTTAAGCCCTGCCTTCTCCATAAGTTACTCACTTGCTTAGGTTTACACCCAAAGACATTGCACAAAATCAATAAAAGAACAAAGATGCTTAAATATTCATGAATACAAATGTTTAATAGCACATGGTCTCAGTTAAGTCTGAAAAGCAGGAAGAGATTCCAAGGATTTACTCCTTTCATATTCAAGAAATCACCAATTTCACAGTGAAGCGTTCACTAGAAATGTATTAGCCTAGATTAATATAAAACTGTATGAATAACTACATGCTCTGTAAAACGCCTGGCATGATTATGCTCTATGGTGGCAGATGAGCAGAGAAGAAAGCTGTACATCTGCTTTGTAAGCCTCACAGCAACCCAGTATTTGAAGTGGCTATGAAACTTCATAACCTCAACTCACTTTCTGTGGGAAAAATGAAAAAGTACCATATTGTAACAGGGATAACCTATAAATTACTTCCCCCCCACCCCCCCAATTTAGCAGCAGTTCTTATTATAAATGAATTTATATTACACAAATTCCCCCACTTCTTTCCAAAAGTCCCTGATCTCCCTACTTCAGATTATTTGTTAGTCACCCAACAATGTGATTTTTCTGTAGTTATTCCAAGGGACCCTATTTTAACAGACATGACCTATCTGCTGAGGTACAGATGATGGGTATGAAATTACAGTCTCCCTGAAATAAAGAACAGTTGAGGTCTCATTTCCAACAGATTCACATTTCCTAAACAATTAACTATTTAACTGGGATAGACTAACATTTTCTGCTGTTTCTGCATGTACTTTATAGTCTCCCACAGAGTAAATTTGTGCGAGTATGAGGGCTGGTGCCATTAGTAGCAGACTTCCTTTGATGTTATGTAAACTATCTGGTTAACATTTGGGCTAATAAAAGCTATTAATGATGAAGTTGTGTCTCTTCTTGTATTTGCTGGCCTGCTACATATCTTTATGAAGGATCACTAACATTAGATATTACGTTAAAAATCATTAGTAGAAAACACAGAGACACATTTCCAAGTCTCCCTAAAGCCTTGGTGCCTCACAATGTCATAAGCTGCCTCCAAGGACCATGACAGTGGTACTTTTTGAAAATCAGTCTTTTCACAGATGCAGTTGCTACAGGCAATCATGGACCTTATCATCAATAAGGACCTTGACGAGGTCTATTCTGTACAGAGGGTCACAGGAATATTCTGTGATTAAACCTCAGCATCTAATTTCTTAATCTGTACTGAACAAGACTTTGAGTCTCGAGTCCAGATGGCAGATCATGTTGTAACTTTTCTAACAATTGTGACACCAAAAAAAAATTCTCCTTTGGTCAAGATGCTTATTTTTTACACATTTTATTATCCTTGAAACTTTTTTCCCCAAGACAGCTTTGAATATACTAAGACAATAGGTTAATAATTTGTCTTGAAGAAGACAGCAGAGACCAAGAGTGATACTGGAGACCATGTTTGTTTTGGCAGTTATGCTCAAACCGTAATGGCTTATACATACTCTGAGATGGCGTTTGGGCTTAGTCAGGTAATAGACTATGGTTTGATACCTATCCATTCAACACTTTGTGTAGTTCAGTTGCTACAGTGTCTTTTATGGTTGTACAGATCGGGACTTGATTTGGATTAAAAAAAAAAAAAAAAATTACAGAGATTTTTGTCTCATACAAAACGTTTGCATATATACAGTTTAATATTATATGCCCTGGTGGATGTGTGTGTATGTATAAGAGACACTTGGTTTCTGTATGTACTGACATACTTTTTGTATAGTTTACTGGAAGTTAGAACACCGTAAAAAAAAAAAAAAAAAAAAGGAAAACAACCCCCAAAAGAAATAAAAACTTAGTTATTTTCAATCTATTGAAACAAACCACGAATTTTGGGGGTAGTAGGGCAGAGTTTTTGGAAATAGTGAAGACTAATGAAAATATTTACTTCATTAACTCAAATAAAATCTTAAAGAATACCATTTAATTATTGGTTCTGTAAACTGGTAATTAAAAATTATTACCTTATAAAAGCAAGTATTTTAATATATTTACTAGTGAATGTTTGAAGGCAAATTGAGTAGTATTATTACCTTATCTTCTCTGTTTAGCAGAAACAGGAAAAGGCCAAGAAAATTTATCTTTAAAAATAGCTAATGATATTTCTTTAAATGACAACAAATCATCATTGACTGGAGAGTTACTGACTTTGTCTAGTACATTATCTCTTGATTTAGAAATCTGACCTGCTGTCTAAGAATTAATCTGTGACAAACTAACTCTAGGACCTTTCCAAAATGAAATGAAATATTTCCAGAATATATCTATGTAAATGAAAATTTGGGATATAGAGGTGCATTCTTACAAACATAATAGAATTACATTATGAATTTTGGCTTTGGGCAAATTAAACTGCAAAGGTATTTGTTTTTTTCTTGTGGGAAGAAAAGCAACTCTGCTAATGAGTTGTTATCAGTAAAACCACTGTGGAAAAGCTGTGCTTAAAGTTGAAATTATTTTTTATTTCTATCTTTTTTCCATTAGTATTAATTTCTGAATAAATTTTTGCTTATATTTAAAGTTTCTGAGCTTCGTTTCATAACGTAAAAACATCCTTTTGGAAAAGTACTTTGAACTAAAACCATTCATTTATCTATTGTTCATATGCAAAGATATGTATCTATCAGGACTTTTTTCCTTGTGTTCTTGGACTGTAGAGATTCTGGGAAAAGTGCATCACTTGAAGTACACAATAAGGCTTATTTTTAAAACAGTTAATAAATATTTTAAAAATAGTCAATCAAACCTATGCCCTGCCGGACTCCATAACCACAAGGGGGCAGAACAAACATTAATCACAGAAACCCAATTCTACTTTCTAGACACTTAAAAGTTTCATTCTCTAATCATAGAACCAGATTTCTCTTCCAGATGGATTGAAACGTCTTTGCTGGAAACATTTTTCCAAGCAGTTTTCATGCCATTATCTTTAAGAGTTAAAATATATTATAAACATTAAATAAGGTATTAGATTATTTTCTAGGAATCTTGAAAGACCAACTCTGGTTCCAAGGGCAATTCAAGAAAAAGTGGTCTTTATTTACCCTGTATTTTCTCAAGTGAAAGCATTTTAGATTTAGATTTTTGATTAAAAAAAATAAAAAAGAAATTATGAGAGAGTTCTCAATTTAAGCATGAAAGTTTTCTTTTAAATCTAAAACTGATTCACAATGGGAGTGTGCCAGTAATTTAATCCTGGCAAGGCATGTAACACATTACAACCATTATAAAGTGACTTATATTCATAGTTTAGGAGCTAGTGTTAAAGAATGTGTATGTTAGATGAAGTGAAATACTATTATTCAGTTTTGTTTTGATGAATTATTCACTGACTTTTTTGTTAACCTAAAGGGCAAGGTATCTGGTACAATACTGAATTTTCTGTGTTCATAGTCTGTATTATAAAAGAAAAAATATAGCACATAGAGAATCTGGCATTTAAATATTGCTTAAGTAGGCTGTAAGTTTCAGTGCTCACAGTTCTTTACCGATGAAATACAACAAGGGAAAAAAAGGAAGAGAGAGAGTAGACTAGAAGTAACCTCCATCCAAACAGTAGCAAGTCCTGTTTACAAACAGAATCTGTTTCAAAGCAGTTGGAGATTATTTTCACAGAAATGTTAGAAGACCAATTTATGGCTTACATTTATATTTCTCTGCTTGCCAAACAATAAAGTGCTAGCCAGACCGAGATGTGTGCCACCTCCATTTTGGCTCCTAGGAAAATGCTACGCTGCAGACTTCTATGAAGTTTTAATGAGAAGAAGAGAACTGGGAGTATCTGATGCATGGCAGGAGACCAATCTGTGTATTAACACACGTACATATAGGTACATGTGTATAAATATGTTAACACACACACACAAAAAATATATTGCTTCACTCATACCTGTTCTGCTTCTGATGGAAATGAACTGCATACAGAACATGTTATTATAGATCAGCTAATGGTCAGATTGACAATAATGCTGCTGCTAGACAGACAGGCTGAAAATTGCTCTGCTCAAAGGCAAAGAATAAATTTCCTCATCACCATATTATACAAACTGTGGCCTCAATTCCAGGGTATTCCATGGCATTTTGAGGAATGCTGCTTTCCATACCAAAGTGGAATTAAATTGATCTCAAGTTACCTGGTCTTCTGATGGCCCTCAGAGCACGTCATCCACAGGTATTGCAAGCTTTTTGAGACTGGGATTAAAATTTGACATGATTTTGGCAAACTGAAGAAGCAGTCTGTAAGAAAAGAAAAAAATAGTGAAAGCATATACAAAAAATTGCAGTGTTCAGCTGAAAGAATATGGTACTTGAGTGCAAGATGGCTACTAGCTTTCTAGGAGAGAAGCTAAGGAATTCTAGTTGTAATTGATCGACAATTTCAGGCTGCTTGGGAAAATGCAAACTGGAGGAAAAAAAAAAAGAGAAAACTTGTATTAATACTACTTTATTTTGCATTGGTAGGATCTCAGAGCATGAAGTAGATAAAAATGTTGTAGTGTTTTGGAGTCCAAAGGCCAAGAATTCATTAGAATTAATTCAGAAGAAACTTGTAAGGATACTATTTACAAATAATGACTGAAGGGATTGTTTAGTTAACAGGACAAAAAGGAAAAAAGCAAACAAACAAACAAAAAAGACAGGAAACATTATATCTGTTTTTAGATGTGTAAAGTTTGCTTCCACAAGGAAGGGAATAGGTGGTTGTTCATGTCTGTAATAAAGAAATTACATCAAAGAAAACTTAGGCTAGACATCAGAAAAATCTTTGTAAAGATTACTTGATAATACACTGAATTTTTTTCCCAGAAAGAGCAAAAAATCTCTATATCACTGAAGATACATATCTTTGAAGAGGCTGGATGGACTTCTGTTTTGTGTCTAGGAATGAAAGGGGTGCAGCAGCAGGAAGGTCCCTTTGGAGATCTCCCCCCCACTCCCCCCGCCATGATCCAGACATGTCTATTTCTTAAGATATTATTTATTTCCAAAACTAAATCAGAACAGAACACAGCAAAAAAGGAGCCTGTGGCCTTTTCTGATTATTTAGGCCATTGTTCTTCTAAGTCACTCTGTCATTGCCCGTATTGATATAAGGGAAACAGAAATGATATAAGTAGCGATGCAAGTAGACCAGGGAGCCAGGAAAACAGGCACTCCATCGCCCAGCAAGAGCAACCTCTGAAAATAGGGCCACATATTCTTTGCCAAAACTGTGGGCTTGTCTACTGAATCAGAAAATAAAAGCTTTCTTCAAAAAGATCACATACAATCACAAATGTAGAGAATAAAGTGTAATTTTTTTCTACCACATGTAGGAGAGAAAGAATTCTCTAACGAGTCTGTGAAAAGATGGTGGCTGAAACAGAATACCAGACCTAAATGATCACAAAAGATAAAGTTTCTACAGAATGAAAGTAAAACTACAAAATCAGGAAATTTTTGTGGAAGAAAGAACTATGAATGAAAATGAGAGCATTTATGATACTATTTTCCTGTGTGACACAAAATCTGTACTTGGACCGAAGAAGAAATTTTTATTTTTTTAAAAGTACGTTAGAATCGTAAAGAGTTTGTGATAAAGTAAAAAAATTGTTAGGACTCCTATATGAGCATTATCATGGCCCTTAGTGAATGATTTTAGGATATCTTTATAGTTTCACTGGGAATGGTACCATTTCATATGGTATCCTACAGGATACCATAGGAATTACTACAGCATACCTTGGTGAAAAAATTGTAATAGTTTCCCAAGAAAACCTCATTGGAATAACTATATGCTCTGAATTTCACTTTGGCTGTGCATTTAATTTATTAAATTGCTGCCTTACAGATTCACTACAGTGAATTATGATATGTAAACCTACCTCTTTAATGATCATCTTTCAACTGACCAAGAAAACAGCGCATCTGCATGTTTTGACATCAATATTATGCTGTTTGTGCACTCAATGGTTTAAAAATGTAAAATATATTCAGCCCACAGTCACAATCTCTAAGCATGTGGAACTGGGAGGGTAAGGATCGTACAGAAAGCATTTCAGGTTTTAAGCAACTGGTTTGATTGGACCAGTGTTAAAAGTTATTTCCTAATCCGTGTGTTAAGAACTTGCCTCCAGTGTGTCCTCCCATACTGTTCCCTCTCTAAAAGCCTTGCTGCAGGGGGTTAATTCTTCCTTACCACTTGGTTTCTTAAACTAATCCCCAGAAGTCTTCTGACACAAGACAACAAGCTATCGCTCATCCATCTAAACAGCGAGAAAAAGACATCTGGATGTCTCCCAGCTTTTATGCATGAAATGCATAACGAAAGAAAATTTCCTCAAAGGAAGCATAGGGACATTGGTAGGAATTTGGAAACAGTTCGTGAGCCCAATACCGCAAGGAGTCGTCTCTGGCTGTCAAAGAGGGGCTGAGGTGCCTGGCTGTGAGGACAAGCATCCCGCGCCTCCTGCAGCGCTGCCATGCAGGCAGTGCTGCACGACCTGCCCCTTAGCGATCCTCCTAAAGTTCCCACACCACTTAGGGCCAAGGTGTCCTCACCCAATAAAACCTAGCAGTACAACAGATTAACCCCTGTTGTTTTTCTACTGTAACTTGGCACTTTTTGGCCACAATTTTTTGCCTCAATTGCAATCCAGTTTGATACAGTTTGGATGATCTGATAAATATCCAGAGTGAATTGAGTGAACAGACCATTTTTCATACCACAAAAAGTGAGTCAGATATTGACTTAATGGATTTGGAGAAGGCTTAGATGAGTCATTCGTCTCCCAGTTAATTGATATTGCTAGGACATGTTAAATGTATCCCTAAATAGCGAAATAATTTATAGAATGTGCTTTTCTGGCTGTTAATTGTGCAGCTGGATAACTGCATTTAAAAGCTCATCCAATTCTCTTGAAATCACTAGAAGGTTTTCCACTGACTCAGAGGAAGCTGAAGTAGCTTTTGAGGGACCATTGTCAAAGACAAGAGGTGATTTGACTGTATAAAAACTTCAGGATCTTATTGCTATAAATATGCCATATCCTTAGAGTTTTTCCAAAGCCCCAAGGACAGAAGAAACCCTTCTTTATCATCCTTCTACTTTTCTAAGAAGGAGATAAATCTGCTGTTTGTTTTGGGGTTTTTTAGTGTTTTTTTTTTTAAGGACTCTGACCTTTTCCAATAGCCTTAAAACATTTCATGCATACTAAGTGAGGACCACAAGGCAGCTGACAGTTTAACAGTTTGAATTAGAGCTCCTTTGGGTCCTTAGACTTACATGGTATTATGTCCTCTTGATGTATGTCTTCAACAGTGCATATGTTAGAATATTTACTATATGATTTGTTGTGAACATCTCATGTTTCTTTTCTCTGATGTTTAAGCTGTTTCGACCGCTGAAACTCTAGCAATAAATATTATAAACCTGGACTGAAAAACACAAATGTAATTGTCAAAATTCCCAGAAGCAATAAAGTAACTTGGTCATTCATTAATTATTGGCATGCAGTGTTCACTAACCTAATTCCTGAGAAAGCAAGGACAATTTCTCTAGTATTATTTAAGGCAGACATTCTGAATGGAACTAATAGTGCAATATGTTAAAATATATGTGCTACTCTGCTACTGGGAAAACAGAAGAATAAACATATTTAATCACTTGAAAAAATACAAAGGTACTGAGAAAAAAAAAATTAATTAACATTATTTTGCGTAGAGAAACAAAAGTATGTTGTGGTACCTTATTCTGTGAAACAAGTTTAGTTTTGTAAGGGCGTACAAAAGAAATAATCTGAATGGAGGAGGGCTGTGGGTAGTTAGGATCTGGCGGCCGGAAGATTACGTGCTGTACGGAAAGACAGGGACCCTCCCCTGATAGCCAGTAGCGTGTAGTTTGCAATGTAAACAGACGGAAGTGACGTGACAAACCTAAGCCATATAATGCGGTGTTACACATCAATAAACGCCATTTGCCGTCCACCACATTGGTGTCTGTGAGCAGATGGCCCGAGCGGCCCGGGGGGGGTCGCCGTGCCGTTCCTGAACCAGGTCGCCACGCCTTGCGAAGGCAACAAGTGGTGCCGAAACCCGGGAAAACTCGCCTGGATTCGGGTGAACGGCGGCCGGAGCGGCTGGACCAGCCCGGCGGGGAGGACGCTCCCGGACCAACAAGGAGGATGGAAGCCCTTGTGAAGGTCGTATTGTTATTATATGAGCAGTGGGGTATTGATTGTAAACCCAAAGATTTTACTCTCGCAGTTGCGAGGCCTTTTAAAACTGGGGTCATTGACCAGCCAGTGGATATTTTCCACCCTGAGGTGTGGGATAAATACACTAAAGCGTTAGCCGAGGAGACTATGTCCTCGGGCTGTGGGAAAAACCTTAAGTCGTGGGGGAGAGTCGTACAGGCACTGCAGAAGACTTTAAAAGAACAGGAGACCTGGAGGGTGGCAAAGGACTGTTTGTTGGCCGCCCCGAAAACGGCAGTCGGGGCAGCCACACAGACTTTGCACCCCCCAGACGGTAATGATTCTGCCGAGCTTAAAGACCGGCAAGAGGGCGACACGCCCCCTCAACTCCCGAACCCCGACCCGCCTACGGAAGCGCAGAAACAAGCTAAATCTTTCTGGGGTGGGCTAGCCGAGGAAGCCAGGGGCGCGGCGGAGAGACCAGAGTCGGAGGAGGGTTGGGTTAAACCGCCGCCCTATACGCCCCAAAATGGCGCCGGACAGAAAGAAGAAGGGCGGGGCGAAGATGCCTGTGGTGAAGATAAGGAGGAAGCGTTAGCAATAACAAACGCGCGAGAACAAGAAAGGGAGGAGAATGGAAAAGAGAAAGAGGGCGGGGGCGATAGGGGGAAGGAGGGGAGCGTGATCAAAGGGCAGAAAGCCAATCACAGCGGCCATCTGGAGAAACGCCCCAGTAGGGCGAACACCCCGCCGCGCAGAGGGCGGGGCGACACAGGAAGGAGGGCCGAGTCAAGAGGGAGGGAACGACCCGCCCACAGAAGAAGCGGGCGGGGCCGGGTCCCAACAAAAAGGTACGGAAAACCGGAAGTACCCGGTCAGTCGAGCTCCGGCTCTGAGTCAGACACTAGCTGGGACGAGCGGCTCGCAACCGATTCAAACTCAGAGGAGGAGGAAATGAGACTAGATACATTCAAAAGCCAAAATACTCCCATCCAAAATAAAAAGGGACCCCGAGAGGAAAATATTCCTCTCACTGATTGGAGGAAAATAAAAATTGCGTGTGCCGATTGGGCCCCATCAGCCACGCTAGCGTTCCCGGTCCGGGTGACAGACAGGGGACAGAGGGTCCACTCGCCAATAAACCCTAAGGATATACAAGCGATTGCTAAGGCAATTGCAGATAAAGGGCTTAATTCTGCCATGGTCTGCACCCTCATAGATGGTATTTTCGGGGGAGACGATCTGCTCCCGTTTGATATAAAACAAATGTGTAGATTGATCTTTGATGGGGCAGGAATGATTGTTTTTAAACAAGAATGGGAGGACAACTGTATGAGGCAACTAGCCCAAGTAACTGGGGCGGATCACCCGTTATATGGGTCCGGCGTGCAGCGACTGATAGGTACAGACCCAACAATGATTACCCCCCAGGCGCAGGCCCAGGGCCTGGGGGCCTATGAAATTGTGACAACTACTCGCGCGGCTAGAGAAGCTATTCGCACCGCTTCTAGAGTTATTGTCAAGCCATCACCATGGTCCACAATTAAGCAAAATGAAAGCGAGAGCTTTACGCAGTTTGTGGATCGCCTTCAAGCAGCGGTCGACTCCTCGACCCTGCCCGCGGAAGCGAAAGGCCCGGTCGTTGCAGATTGTTTACGCCAGCAGTGTAATTCGGCAACCAAAGAAATCCTGCGATCACTGCCAGCAGGGTCAAGTATCGCAGCCATGATCAAGCATGTCGCAAAGGAAGAGCATTTAGCCCCAATTCAGGTAGCTGTTCGCACCGCAATAGCTAATGTGATGGTATGTTTTAAATGTGGTCAGGCAGGCCACATAGTGGCAAACTGCCCTTACTTTGGGGACCCACCCACAGCGCCCCCCCCCGCATCAAAATCGACCGAGGGGACCGTGTTGGGCCTGTGGAAAGACAGGACATTTCGCTAAAGAATGCAAATTTAAAAACCAGGGAAACGTATGGGGGAGAGGGCACCCGGGCCGCGCACAGCCCTCTCCCGCTTGGGACATAAGGCGGCCCAGTTATGCCAACCCCAGATGGAACCTACTGCCCCCTCGAGAACCAACCAATTTTATGACTCCACCAACGAACCATCCAAACCAGTCCCTACCTCAGGAGCAGCAACAACCAGCTCCTGGGGACGAGACCTTAGGGTGGCCCTGGCAGTAAAATGCGATAGTCCACCAGTTGTATGGGGGATTTGTTCCCTCTATAATACCTTAAATGACACTACTATTAGTATCCCCTTTTTGATTGACACCGGAGCAGATGTTACAGTTATCCCTGAAACGAATTGGCCCCCCCATTGGAAATTGGAAAACGCCCCCATGGTAGGTGGAGTCGGAGGACTAACCCGAGCTCGGAAGAGTACTCAATTGGTAGCAATAACGCTTCACACTGAAAAGGGACCAGAAAAAACCATTACCCTCTTTCCATATGTCATGTCAGGAACCCCACCCCTATTGGGAAGGGACGCTCTATCCCTTTTGAAAGCCAGGGTGACAAGTTTATCATGAGGGCCACTGCCGCACACCCACTTCCACCTATTAAACTCACGTGGAAATCGTCCGACCCGGTGTGGGTCGAGCAGTGGCCCCTATCAAAGCCTCGAATGGACGCTCTTCTTGAGCTAGTCGACCGTGAACTACAGCGAGGTCATATAGAGCCTTCCACTAGCCCGTGGAACACACCAGTTTTTGTAATACCCAAACGAACCAACGAAGGGTTTCGTCTCCTTCATGACCTGCGTGAAGTAAATAAGATAATTCAACCAATGGGTCCCGTTCAAACACTGCTGCCCATAAACTCCATGATACCAGAAGGGCAACCGTGTGCCGTCCTTGATATTAAAGACTGTTTCTTTTCAATACCATTACATGAGGAAGACAAGGAGCGGTTTGCTTTTTCTGTCGTGTTCCCAAACAGCCACAACCCAATCAAAGGGTTTTTTCCAAACCGGCAACGACAAGGCAGACGCCGCTGCAAAAGGACTGTGGACGTTAAGAGATGCTCGTCAGCTACATGAGTCTCTCCACATCGGAGCTAAAGCGCTAGCAAAGAAATGCGAGATCTCAATTACTGACGCAAAACACATAGTAGCCACATGTCCCCACTGTCAGAAAGCACCATTGTGGTCTAGCGGAGTCAACCCCAGAGGTCTTAAGGCCTCCGAGGTGTGGCAAACAGATTTCACGCTCTGTCAATTGCTGAAACCTCGAGCGTGGCTAGCGGTGACCGTAGACACATACAGTGGAGTGATCGTAGCCACACAACACCTTAAGGCCGACTCGAAAGCGACCATCCAACATTGGCTGACGGCCATGGCGTGGCTTGGCGTCCCCAATCAGATTAAAACAGATAATGGCCCAAGTTTCGTCTCTAGATCTGTCCAGGCATTTACATTGAAATGGGGTATCACCCTAACACACGGCATCCCGTATAATAGCACTGGACAAGCTATAGTCGAACGGGCGAACCAAACCCTGAAAGCTAAATTAGAGGTGTTAGCAAAAACAGAAGGTTTTACCAATGCTGTTCCCCCAAAAGACCGAGCACGCCTGCTAGCGACTGCTCTGTTAGCACTGAATCAATTCCCTAGGGGGGAAGAGGTGAATAGCCCCACCCAGAAACATTGGGCTACTCGAGCGCTAGAAGAAGGCCCGCTGGTCATAATTAGAAACAAGCTAGGGGAATGGGAACAAGGGTGGAGGCTAGTTCTTACAGGACGAGGGTATGCTGCGGTTAAAAAAGATGGAAAAGTTAAGTGGTGTCCGCTTAAATCGATCAAACCAAATCTTCAGAATGAAACTAACAAAAATTGTGAGTTTTTATCCACAGAACCGGTTTATCAGACGCCCTTATAACCCGTACGCACTGGTAGCAGGAGAAGACTGCAAGTCAACAAGCATCCTGTCCACACCTGAAAGTGCGAGAAGGATTGGAGAAGCGAAAAAAGAAGAACGAGAAGCACAACAAAACTGGTTTGCATCATGGTTTAACCATTCACCATGGCTGACCTCCCTGATATCTACCCTGATAGGGCCAATTATAATAATTGTAATAGCACTGATTTTTGGACCCCGTGTATTGAATAAGTTCATGTCATTTGTTAAAAGCCGGCTAGAAACAGTTAATATCATGATGATAGAATACCGACAATTGCTATAAAAATGTTCTTGTTCAGAATTGTTTAGCTATCTCCAGTCATACCCTGTTATTCCCAGTAACACCCCTGTTGCCTCTCACCTAGCGTGCCTTATATTTTTTATTCAAGTTCATGATATGTGTCAAAATTGTTGTAAAGCATAGCTTAAGAACGGGATACAATTCCAAGATTGCGATATACGTATTTTCGAGATTGTTACATTTTAGTCAATTTACTTACGCATAGGGAGGGGGGAAATGTGGGTAGTTAGGATCTGGCGGCCGGAAGATTACGTGCTGTACGGAAAGACAGGGACCCTCCCCTGATAGCCAGTAGCGTGTAGTTTGCAATGTAAACAGACGGAAGTGACGTGACAAACCTAAGCCATATAATGCGGTGTTACACATCAATAAACGCCATTTGCCGTCCACCACATTGGTGTCTGTGAGCAGATGGCCCGAGCGGCCCGGGGGGGGTCGCCGTGCCGTTCCTGAACCAGGTCGCCACGCCTTGCGAAGGCAACAGAGGGCCTTTGTATTTATATTAATATCGGCTCTGGCCTTTGTTATGGTAGTCAAGAGTTGAGCTAAAAAGATCAGAGGAAACAGTAGGCATGACTTGCTTTCTTTTTTATGTTTAGCATTTGA
The DNA here is from genome assembly GCA_027574665.1 of Rhynochetos jubatus. NCBI lineage: Eukaryota > Metazoa > Chordata > Aves > Eurypygiformes > Rhynochetidae > Rhynochetos > Rhynochetos jubatus. The sequence goes on along the minus strand of CM050649.1, from coordinate 32,397,360 downwards.
TTTTTTTTTTTTACTTTGAAGGTCACTAGACTTGAGTTCTGATAAACTGCCAAAGAAGGCAGATTCTAGAGGCAGTCCTCTGAATGGCACACTCAAACTGAGACACAGGCATGAGTTTTCTTCCAGCTTATCTCAGCTGCAATAACAGGGTTGTGGTCTATCCAGCATTTTAAAGGTCACGAAAACACCTTGAATTGTACTAAGAATGTCAACAGGAAGATTTGCCTCAGGGTAAAATATTTAATTGTCTGTATAACGAGAAGTCATTCATCAATCTAACTGTAACAGAGTTTACAGTGTGAAAGTTAGAAAACAGTTGATTGATTTTCAGTAGGAAAATGTTAGGAAGACATGGTCACAGGGTCCATTCTCAGACGATGACAAGTAATCACTGCCCTAAGAGTGCAGCAGCAACAATGTCTACAGTCATATCCCATGATTCTCAACAGGGACTAAACCACAAAAGCAGCCCAGAGAGTAGGGAAGTGGACTCCTTTGGGATCTCCTTGTTCTCCAGCTCATGCCACAACTTGTCAAAACTGCCTGTCAGAATCAATGACCAAAATCAGACCAAGGAAACATACAGGCTCAGATTTACTTACATATCGCCTTCATTTAAGTAAGCAAAGATATCAAGTAACTTTTTCACACAACAGCTTCAAGAAATATCATTTTGCTGTCTTACAAAAAAGGGAACTGAAATTCAGAAGGTATGTAGTAACCTAGCTCCATAACAAGTCTATTCTTCCCCACAGAAAGTACATGGGTTGTCTGTAAAGAGCAGAAATTTTAAAATCTATTTTATTCAAGGGTCTATCAACAAGTCATCATCCCTGTTCATATGAACAAATTTCGTATGGCAGTCTATGTTCACTGTGAAATTAAGACAGTGAGAACTTAGGTACATACGCTTCTTTCTTCAGTGATTTATCTCTACCAAAACAACACAAGATCTTCCTAGAGATCTCCAGCAGTATTAAAGGTGGGTGACTCAACTTTCTGTGGTCACTTAATATCCACTACAAACAAACAAACAAACCAGAAACAGAAAGAGCAGAAGGAGGAGGTGCAATACTTGCTTAATATCATTATGATACATCACTGGAAGAATGCATACAATTGAATTGTAATCCATTAATCTTTGAAGGGGTGGGTGTTACTACAGAAAAAAAGATTACTCTGCTGTATCTCTGAAGTACTTTGCATAGTATCTTGTCTGCTGAACCAAGAAGGGGTATTTGGAGATACTAGACTGGAAATTCTTTCCTTCCCTTAGCAAGATCTGTTGCCTTACACATTCTCATATCTGTGTATAATATTAATGATTATTCATTAATATAGACTCTAAGAAAGTAATGAATTATTACCTTCATTTTACAGATACAGTTAGGGTGTGGGGGAATCTCAGAGAAGTTGGGTGTACACAGCATCTCAAGTCAATAGGATCTGTAATTTAGTTTGCACAGTACTTCTGAAATTTGAGTCATGAACAATTTATGAGTGATACAAGCCAAATTATAAAATCATAGAATCATCTTTTAGGTTAGAAAAGATGTTTAGGATCATCAAGTCCAACTGTCAACCTAGCACTGCCAAGTCTGCCCTAAACCATCTTGCAAAGAGCTACATTAACTTGTCACATACCTCCAGGAAGGGTGACTCAACCACCTCCCTGGACAGCCTGTTCCAATGCCTGACAACCCTTTCAGTGAAGAAATTTTTCCTAATATCCAATCTGAGCCTCCCCTGGTGCAACTTGAAATCATTTCCTCTTATCCTATCACTTGTCACTTGGGAGAAGAGATCAACACCCACCTCTCTGAAACCTCCTTCCAGGTAGTTGCAGAGAGCAATAAGGTCTCCCCTGAGCCACCTCTTCTCCAGGCTAAAAAAATCACAGTTCTCTCAGCCGCTTCTCACAGGACTTGTGCTCCAGACCCTTCCCCAGCTCCGTTCCCTTCTCTGGACACATTCCAGCACCTCAATGTCTTTCTTGTAGTGAGGGGCCCAAAGCTGAACACAGGATTCGAGGTGCGGCCTCACGAGTGCTAAGTACAGGGGAATAATCACTGCCCTACTCCTGCTGGCCACACTGATGCAAGCCAAGAAGCCACTGGCCTTCTTGGCCACCTGGGCACACTGCTGGCTTATATTCAGATGGCTGTTGACCAACATCCCCAGGTCCTTTCCTGCCAGGCAGCTTTCCAGCCACTCATCCCCAAACCTGTAGAGTTGCATGTGGTTGTTGTGGCCCAACTGCAGGACCTGTCACTTGGCCTTATTGAATCTCATACAGTTGGCCTTGGCCCATTGATCCAGCCTGTCCAGATCCCTCTGTAAAGCCTTCCTACCCTCAGGCAGATCAACACTCCTACCCAACTTGGTGTCATCTGCAAACTTAGTAATGGTGCACTCGATCTGCTCATCAAGGTCATTGATAAAGATATTAAAGAGAACTGGTCCCAGAACTGAGCTCTGGGGAACACCACTTGTGACCAGACACCAACTGGATGTAACTCCATTCACCACCACTCCTTGGGCCTGACCATCCAGCCAGTTTTTTACTAAGCAGAGAGGACACCCATCCAAGCCATGAGCAGCCAGTTGCTCAAGGAGAAACCTGTGGGAAGCAGTGTCAAAGACTTTACTAAAATGTAGGTAGACTACATCCACAGACTTTTCCTCATCATCAATTGCAAATCTTGGATTAGTGCTTGAACTTGTCCATACTTCAAAACTTGATAAATCTCTTGGAAAATATTTTCAAAAGTGTTATTTTCTCAGAAGTTTTAACATCTAATATAATTTTCCTGTATTTCATTCCCATTGAGAAGGTTTTCTTCATGTCTCTAGTCCCATCTCTCTGAATGACTAGGCAGATCTCTCTATTTTTATACAAGCACGAAGCAGGAAAATAATATATTGTTATTATTAATACAGTTCTGAGCTAGCAAACCACATGTATTTCCTTTGTTAACTCTATTGTTAAAATTGCCTCCCCACCCTCATACAAAACCTGTCATTTCAATGCTTTACACAGTTCATTTCATTAAGTACATTCAGGGTCCCTTGTAAAACCTTACCTCCCACTCAGATGCCAAGAAACATGTAGACTTGTACGAAAACTCAGCCTTAAAAATGTCAAATATACAAATGTCCAATTACACAAAGGAATGTTCATCCAGAAAATAACTTAATATGACAAGCTGTAGAGCCTGGTTTGATACACCAGTTAAATCTACATAAGACAGAGGACTTATTTGCAGTTTACAGTTTCAGTGTGTTACAAAAAAAAACCCCAAAAAACACCCCCCCAACCCTACCCCCGCCCCGAGCTTGTTGTGAAGAAGACTCTAACCTCAATTATGGGTTTTTGTTAAGCTGGAAAATGAAAATCAGTCACATTACTTAAAACATTTGCATCACTTCTCCTGCCAATCAATGGGAAACAAAAATGTGAATAGTTTTTTCTTTTCTGCTGACAAATTGAAAACAGACAAACAAACAAACCAACAATAACCTCCTGCCCCACAAACCCTACAAGGGTACAAATGACAAAGAAATACAGATCTTTATAAGAGATGTATACTACTGTTGGCAAAAAAATTAATTTAGAGGTTCTTACATGATTACATTTTCATTTCTAACTGCATGCCTTTCCAAAAGATTATTAGTTATTAATGACTTTAATTACATCATGTACAGTTCTCAGGTATCAGAAACATCTGATTTCCCAATTCAGAAAATTCAGCTGTATAGTGGCAAAATTTTATTTAGAGATGAGTGGAAGAGAATTGAAGAAGTAGGGACAATGTGCGTATGTGTATGGAAACTTTTTCACTTTCTCATGTACTGCTAACCAATTTATTACTAACAATTGTAATAAAAAAATATGATAAAATATAGACAACTTTATTATGCCATTTTTTTTACAGAAAGATAACAATGCACCAGTAAAAACCTGCAAAAATACTGAATATATTGCCTATTAGAAAAATAAATGCAGAACTCATGAGAATTTATTAAAAAGTTAAGATAATTTTAAATGTCTTTTAGCTATTTCTTTAGCACTAAAACTAAGTATTTGTGTATTCTTCATGTATTCTAAGAGTAAAAATGTTATTTAAAAGTATTCCCTTCACTTCAATCTTCTTGAAAAAGCAGAAAAAGGAGTTGTAAGAAGTTTTAAGAATAAAATAAATTACACATTTCTTAAAAAAAAAAAAATTTTTACATTTTTAATGGTGAGAATAAACTATTAGACCATTATGGAGAAAATTATTTTACTCTAAGTATAGGCATTTCGAAGTTTGGTGGAATTTGTTTGATTTAACTAGATCTCCATCAACCAAGCACACTAGATTATATTTGTATTTTTTATATCAATTCCTAAACAGTTCTATTTCACCTTAATTGTATTACCAGCAACTTACATTACACTTTTAAACTTGTTTTAAAGTAATATATTAGCTGTCGTGTTACTCTTAAAACCAAACCAATGTTATGGATTATAATAAACTGTTCTTTAATTTCTATTATGGCTACTGATCCTTTCTCAGATACCTGTTTAAATCTTCACAGCATAGCTTCCTCCTGAATTTCCAGCTACAGCTACATTCCCTTGTGTAGTTACAGCTTCTCCCTAGCCTTCAGTCTTCTTTTTGTTTCTACTTTCTCCTAGTTATCAATTAAATTAATAATCAGAAATTAAAATGAATCTTCTCCTCTCCGAAGCTCTAATTCTGCACTCCACAGTTTATTATATACTGGATTATTTTCAGTAGCAGTGAAAAAGGAAGCACCAATACAGACCATGTGTAGAAGTTAAACTCATATAATAACTATGCAACAAATGCATATCACAATATGACTCCAGTAATAGCAATTGTATGACTGCTTTTGACAGGACAGTGTCTGCTTAACATTGCTATTACCTACGTACTTCTTTTTATCTGGAGCCTACAGATGGTTGTTTTCCTCATGCATAACTATTTTCTAATGTGACAGGACCTTTAAAATAATAATTTTATAGGTATCAAAGTTGAACGAAAAACCCATGGCACTGCACAAACAATGTTTGTGTGAAATTATTCGCACTAAAGAAGAAAAGCATTTGTTAAAAGCTAGGTCATAAAAAATAACAGTTGTTGCTAGTTCTCCTCAGTCTTTGCTATGGCTCTTTACATTCATCCATGACACTACAAATCTTAACCCAAGATAGCAATTAATTTCTAAGTGTGAAGAACAGAACCCAAAGATGAAGCAGGGATGATGTAATAATAGTATTTTATTTAGCAAATCAATCTATTTATTGAGTAGAACAATTTATAGAGCTCTGATATATTATCAGCATTTTAACTTGATGGCTTTCTCTATTTAAAGTACTGTCCTGGCTGGTGCAGTCACACCATTAGTTCTTAATGCTGGTTTAACTCTACCATGGCAGTTAATACTACCTTCTGTTCATTAAAACCTTTTACCTTCAGAGAAGACTAAATTAATGCTAGTTCATCACCAACACATTCTTCCTTTCTTACCTGTCTCAGCATTCAGAAATTTAGCAAGGTGTCTGAATTACTGTATTATAAAATGCAGTCTAATATCAGGCCTTGGAGTCAGGAACATTACTTACTCTCCACTAACAATGATTACTAATTTAATCTTAAATTAAAAAAAGAAAAAAGTCATGACAAGCAAGAATAAGGCCTCATGGATAAAGAGAAGTAACGAAAATTACTCTTGTAGTATTCAAAATTCATGTCCATAGCTGAAATCATAAATACTCTTCCTGATAAATTAAAAATAGAGATTTCTCTGTGAATTTTTGCCCTTAGATTCTTCATTGTTGTTACTCCTAAGCTGCAAGACATGGGGACATTTCAATTATTCAGTTGCTGAGTCCAGGCACACATTGAGCTGTGGCCTTAGTGCATCCTGTCAGAGGACCATGCTTCATCCTCATCTTCCTCTCCATTTTTTGTTTCAGTTGAGGACTCCAGCAAGGAGGGACTTGTCATGCACTGTCTGGAAGCAAGACTGCTGGGTGCATTACAGAGAACACCTGTCTAACATCTATTCTGGGGCTGGAAGTCAGGTGTTGTTCTGGGTGAAGCTCCCTGCAAAATTTCTGTTAACTTCAGTAGTGGTAGATAAGGTGCTTTTTTTGACAGCTTGGCAGTTTTCTACGGACATGAAGCAAGCTTATTCAAGGGAGAGCTCTCATGGGATATCTAAGCACAGGCAAGATTTAGGTTTATGTTGTACTGTGAGCTGTATGTAAGTGTATATGCACACTTACTTTGATTAGTACCACTCCAAAGAACATGTCTTCTTATCATCCTCAGCAAGGAGATGAGGCAGAGATCCTTGGGAGTGAGACCTACTGTGACTACTACTTGTATTCAAAAATGTTCAGAATCTGCATTGGTGGACCATAACCTGAGCAGGCTTCCAACTGCAGAGTCCCCAAACAAAGCTGGGAGAAACAAACAACTTTTCTTTCCCCACACCTTTTCTTTCCCCACAGAGGTACAAAGTCACATAGAGGTAGATTAAGAAACAAGCAAACATCAACCCCCATGCAAAAGAGAAAACTTTTCCTACCCTGCATCTCTCAGGGTGCCTCCAAGAAGCAAGGCTGATTTGCTGGATCTGTGGCTGTTCCTGAAGAAGATGTTAACAGCTTTTGTGTGAAGCTGCAGTGAACGTGCTTTTCCCAAGGCTTACTGCAGGCATGAGTAAAGAGTTCTGTCCTCTTGATAACAGGGAATATAAACATGAGGCAGAGATATTTTGCCTTTCCTGCTAATCTTTGGGGCACTTTTGGGTGCTTTTCTAGCTGTGGACTTTATGAAAGTCTTACCAGAAAAACAGAAGACAAAGTCCCATCGCTCAAATAAGAGCTGACAAAAGTATTCCTCTAGATCCTTTGTTTTGCTTTCTAAAGAAGCAATGAAATATTAAGACATTTTCTCAAGATTTGTAAGATGAGGCTTCTCAGTCAAAAATAAAGCCATAATTTCAGCTTGCTCCTCTAGCTGTTTTCCTTCTCTTCTCTACATCCACCACATCTTATTCACATTTTGTTTGAGCTCCCTGGATTTCTTCCAGGTGCCAATTTATCTCAAATATTAGGACAGCTGGGACACAGCAGGGAAGAAAATGAGAGACAGGGCTGACTCTGTTACTGGTTGAGTTCTGTTCTTGCTCTTCAGGCTGTCTTGCATAATCTTGGGCATGTCACAACCTTTCTGTATCTCAGTTCATATGCTTTCAAATAGGTACGATTATATAAACCTTTCAGGGTTGTTCTGGTGGCGGATTTCACACTGAAATATGCGACTAAGAACAAGTCTAAGGGTGCAAATTACTCTCTCCATAAACAAATTATTCAGCACTAACAGTCCTGTAAAAAAGAACAGAAACTGTGTTTATATTATCAGATGTTAGACCAAGATGTATTATTTTTTTCTAAGTATCACTGCAAGGTTAATGATTTATCTTTCTGCTGACTACTGTGTGTCAGGGTATTATCATGTTCAATATGCTTGGTGTGTAAGGTGCTGCTGTGCCTATGCACTTTGAACACAGATGCACAAAACAACTATAGTCTGCAGTGAAAAAAACTAAAACAAATTCATCATTGCATTGACAGCTGTCTAGCTAATATATTAGATAAAATGTGTTTCCTCTGGTACGTTCTAAAGTCTGCATTTAGGGAATTAAATGCATGACTCTTGCTATTTTTGGATTATATTAAAAAAAAAAAAACTGCAAGCATAAATCAATTCAGGGAATACTGAGAACGTATTTCAGAATGTTTGGTTCCTACCTGGGTTATTGAAAAAAAAACATTGCTAACTATCGCATTATCGTTAGAGAGCGATGTGAATTTAGTAGAAAAGATCACACTGACTCTATGGAATTCCTAGCTGGAAATACACACACCACCCTTACTTGCTCTTTTTTCTCTTTTCCTCTTTCTTTTTGCTTCCTTTTATGTCTCTCACTCTGTCCTATAAGGAAGGAAAATAAAACTTAGAAATGAAAGATCCACAGATGTAGCACTAAAATTTAAAAATGATGTCTCTCTTCTCATGGTTTGATTTTGGAAACTCATTATCAGTGTGTATTATAGTCTCACACCTATTGTATTTGCACATTTTCATGGTCTGAAAGGCAAGAAATCCTATACTTACTATCACAGAGATTTGACTAGTATCCAATATTCCTGGTTTCTCCGAGCTTACACTCTTGCTTATCAGATTGGTATACTTAAGTGCCCAATCTTCCCTGAAGGGGCAAAAGTGAAGAAGAGACCATAAAGGGAGATATTTGAAACCAGAGAGAGAGAGATGAAATAGAGAGAGAGGTGAAAGAAGTCACTGTCAGTAAATAAGAATTAGAAACACAACAGCAGGAAGATAGCTTTATATCTCCTGTAAATCTGTTCAAAAACGTGTGAGAGAGTAGTCAGTAAAATAGGGAGTGAGGGACATGTACGGATTTCAAGGGAAGGTGCAACAATATTACACGTAGGTACTACTGTGTCCTGACATAACTGAAGCAGGTTGCAAGAGAGTTAAGAGACTTCTTATGTATAACCAGCATAGGGGATGACTGCATCACCTTCAACAACTTTAACTGCAACTGAATTGACTGCATCTTCTGTGTTCAGGTAATGTGCAATGCATTCACTGTGTTATCCATACAGCGCTGTGACAGAAGCGAATGCATGTGCCTACATATGCACATGTTCACATTTCTCACTCACTCCCTTACTATGGTTCTGATCCCCACCTAGATATTAACAATATATATTTTCTTTCTTAAATTAAATTTAGGTTCCCAGATAATTTGAATTAAAATAGAAGTAAATAAATAGAAAGAATACAAAGCTAAGTAAAAAAAAAAAATTAAAAAATCATCTAATCAGTTTGCCATTCACTTTTAAAGAAGGTGGACTTATCCCACACAGTAAGCAATGCTTTGGCAGGCATGATACACAATTAGCTTATCCCAGGAGCAAATACCTGGGACCAAGTTACCACCTTTAAGGAGACACTCTGCTTAAAGGCAATCAGCCATCTATCAGCATGAACATGCAGGTGTTTGGATCAAAGAACCAAGTAGATATCAGTATCTGAAATAATTACCTTAAGGTTGCCTTTATAAACAGGGGAATGACAGTCATTCTTACAGCATGGTAGAATCTCTGTGTCCCAGAAGCGCATACTTATTCCATGGACATAAGAAGAGCAAGGGCAACTAGTTTCAGAGACAGATCTTTGTAATTTTGTTTAAGTCAGCTGAGATGAGTCCCATCTAGATAGCCACTGCAAAACACAAAAAGACATTTCTTACCCGCTCAGATTTTTCGATCTGTGTTGCAGCTGATGCTGCCAAGCTCTAAGTAAATGGTATGATAAACAAACGCAATGAGCTATGCATTTTTAATTATTCATTCCCATAGCTATGAAGTTTGACCTAACACAAAGCTTCTAAGAAAAACATAATCCCCAAATACTGTACTACTTACTATGTTTTGAAACTGGTGTGTCGTGGTTTAGGCCCAGACAGGAAGAACAGGAGGCCACTCAGTCACTCCCGTTCCTGGTGGGATGTGGAGGAGAAAATACAAGGAAAGGTTCATGGCCTGAGGCAAGGACAGGGAGGAATCACCCACCCGTTATGGTCATGGGCAAAACAGACTGGACTTGGAGAAGAAAAATCCATTTAGTCACTTTCCAGTTCAGTCAGAGTAGGATGATGAGACACAAACCAAAATGGATCTTAAAAATCTTCCCCTCACCTCCCCTTCTTCCCCAGCTACCTCCATCCCCACAGCAGCACAGGGGAAAGGGGATGGGGGGTTTCCTAGTTGGTTTGCCACACATTGTCTCTGCTGCTCCTTTGTCCTCAGGGAGAGAACTCCCCACACGCTTCTCCTACTGCTGCATGGGATCCCTCCCCCTAGAGACAGTCCTCCACAATCCTTCCTGGCATGAGTCCTTCCCACAGGATGCAGTTTTCTTCTCTAACTGCTCCAGCATGGGTCCCTTCTGTGCGCCTGCAGTCCTTCAGGAGCAGACTATTCCAGCACAGGCATCCCATGGAGTCGTGGGCTCCTCTGGGGGAAGCCGCCTGCTCTGGATTGGAGCCCTCCTCAGGTTGCAGGTGGGTCTCTGCTCCCACCCCGCGGCTGCAGGGGCACAGCTTGCCCTCTCGCCGTGGGCTGCAGGGGAACCTCTGCCGCAGCCCACCTTTTCAGCGCCTTTCTGCATTGACCTTTGACGTCTGCCTGGTTGTCTCCCTCACATCCCAGTCCTCTCTCTACACCGATTCCAACTTCTTTATCACGCTTCCACTGCTATTTATTTTTCTGTTTTCACCTCTTAAATATGTTAATTTGCAGAGGTGCTGACGGGCTCGGCTGTGGCCAGAGATGGGTCCGACTTGGACCTGGGGGAGGTTTTCTCTAAGCTTCTCACAAGAGCCACCCCTGTGGCCCTTCCCCTGCTACCAAAAGCCCCCATCATAGAAACCCAACACATAGTACAATGTTGTAGTTAGTACTACATCTATTTCATGACCCAGGGATTTGATGTACTTGTTTTCCCATTAAATTGTGTTGGTTTTGTTTATTTGCCATGTTTATGTCTTCATTACATGCCTGGTGATGAAAATATTTGGTGAAAACCACATGGAAATATGCAGATATTGAGAAATTCAAACTAGCTTAGTCACGTAACTATTTAATTGATATTAAACAGAGTAGACAAACACATGATCTGTTCTATATATTACCATATAAAAGAAAAATCTGAAACATCAATAAACTAATACAGTAGGTTCAGTGACCATCACTAGGGCTTTTGGGGTCTCTTTATTCAGGTACAACTGGAGAGGTCAGGTAGATTATTTCTTCTAAATGAAGAGTGCTCTAATGGAGAAACCAGAAGGACAAGAACACTGCTAAAGAGAATCACACCCTATCAGCCAATAATACCTTAAAAGCAGGCTTGGTAAAACCTGGTTGGAAAAATCTTCATAGAAAAACTTGGTACCCATTCGACAAGCAGTAGGCTGGCTTCTTCCAAGCAGTAAGTTGTATGATTTGAACAGAAGGAAGCCTCCTACAGTTCATATAACTAACATATATACATACTATATGTCATACCACATATCTAATAATAGTTCATAAGCCTAAACTGATGTGTGCGGGTTTTAGTGGGGACAGAGTTAATTTTCTTCATAGGAGCTAGTATGCGGCTACATTTGGATCTGTGCTGAGAAGACTATTGATAACACTAGTGGTTTTAATTGTTTCTAAGGAGTGTTTATACCAAGTCAAGGACTTCTTCAGTTTCTGGTGTCACAACCGTGTTACCAGCTTCTTTGCTACAAGAAGCTGGGAGGGGACACAGTCAGCACAGCTGGCCGGGACTGGCCAAGGGGGTATTTCATTCCATAAAACATCACATTCAGTATATAAATTGAGGGTTGGCCCATGGGTGGGCTCTCTCTCCAGCTCTAGCTCAGTCAGCAGGTGGTGAGCAGGTGTATAATTTATTTTATTTTCCATTATTTTTATTACATATTATTAGTATTGTTAGTATTATCAGTATCATTATTCTATTTCATTTACCTTCAATTATTAAATAGATCTTATTGCAACCCATGGGTTTTCCTTGTCTTTTCCAGTGATTCTCCTTCTCCACTGGAGGAGGGGAGGTGAGTGAGCAGCTGTGTGGTACTTAATTGTTGGATGGGATTAAAACATGACTCAAGGTAGTTCTGCCATCAGATTTGGAAATGACTGAGACACATTTCTGTTCCTGGCTCAACCACTGGCCCCATTCTACCTGTAAAATGGAGGGAGCGTGTCTGACTTCACAACAGATAGGGACAGTAAAATCAATTAATGACTTAACTGCTCAGGCAGTAACAAACAGAAAAATACAGAGACAGGTCTAAAAATGGCTAGTTCCATAGAGTCAAAGACCACAATTATGCCAGTGCACTACTGGACAATAAAAACAGTAATGAACAATAGCTGTTGCCATAGGTGCATGTGGGACAAAGGAAACTCCTCCCCTGACGCACCCTTTTTATTAAAATTGTCTGCATAGTTGACCATATTTACCTAAAAAAGCTCCAGAGTGGGCTCAGAAAACAGCAAATATGAGACACAGTAACATTTTACAGGTTAGGCCCAAAGTTTTAAAAATTAGGTGATCTTTGATACAGATACAAATTAATTTAAAATATTCCATATCAAGCAGTTCCCACCCAGGGGATGTAAACATACTAAGTCTACAATAACAAAGTGTTTGCCTTGCATCTAAGACTGCTTAGGATAAAAAAAGGAAATAATAGAATTTATGAAATGCCTTATTAAAAGATATTCACAGGGGACAGGGCAGGGGGGGGATATGCAGAAGCAATGTCAAATGTAATAAGTTAATAAAAATCAAATTAAATTTATATGGTTTAAACAAAGCTTAATCCATTATTCATAAAGAAAATCTTTCATGCAGAAAGTTTAATTCATCATTGTTTACTATATTTTACAGTATCAATTAGAAAACAAGGGTTTTCTTCCACTTCAAAGTTAGCAATACAGCTTCACAGTAAAAGAAAATCTATTATGGCATTTACTAACTTGATGAGAGATGCATTAGAGTAAGTCAGCATGACTGAAAGAAAATCAGCACGAGAAAGAAAAAACAACTCCTTTGTTATGAAAACTCATTCAGTTTCCAATGATTAGATGATGGCAGACCTATTTTTCTAGCTTAGCCTAGTTTACTAAAGCTGTGGCTGTGGGAAGGAGAAATGGGGTAGGGGCATGTTAGTTGCTGCCCACTCCCAGTCTTTTCTCTTTCCAGTGAAGGATTAGATAAATTGTGGGGTGTGGGTTGGAGTGGGGGAGAGTGACAAGGAGAAAGATCAAAAAGCAAAATTAAGAAACACATAAAGAAACTATTTTTAATCTCTTTTTATATTAACTAAAGCTAAAGATCATATGTACCTGCACTCTATATCTGGGCTATACAGATCTTCCTAGCTGCAACAGGATTTTCAGTGTTATTAAAATACATTTTTAAATCGTTTTTCATTAGAAAAGGAAATGAGTTCCAAAAATATATATGTCCTTTCAAAAATATTTTATGGGGGCCTCTATGTAAATATCTTATGCTTACAGATTTGCCTTGTGCTTTTAAATTTGTTCTTTGTAATTTTTATTTTACAGATGCTGTAGACACCTGACAACACAACTATGTCATACAAACAGGCAGATGCAAAAATCATCATAGATTATTATTAAGTGGCACTTGAATGTTCATGACTTAAACATCTCTGTAAAGACAATAGATTACGTTTGAAAACATGGTATCTATGCTATGATAGTTTTAAACCCAGTCTGTCCGTAGATGTTGTTACTCAGAAGTCTGCTATTAAGATGATTTGGATTTGGTTAATAGGTGACAACTTCAGTTTTTATGCTGTGACCATTTGCAGACATTTCCCAAGTAGCTTTAAAAAATGGTATTGAAGTTATTTTTGCAGTGAAAGAACTTTTAAGACTTTCAAATTTATGTTATTTCCCTGCATCCTGTTGTCTTCTTCCCTGTCCTCACCATAGTCATTTGCTAACAAGTTCAGTGATAACTCCAAGTAATCAAGACTCAAAATGATAACTTTTCAGAAGAGTTCATTAAGAAGATACACTTAGTCCAGTTGAAAACTCAAGTCACATGCACCAGCTTAATGGCACAAAATCAGACATGAGAGCTTTATAAAAAGTAGCAAAACACATTTACAATTACATTTCAAATATGCTCCATAGACTTTCATATTCAAAAGGCTTCATTCCCAGCTTCAAATCACAGTTATTAAAGCTCCTCAAGAGGCATGTATCTACTAGAAAGCTTTATAGGAAGCAAGCAAAGAATCCAATTAAATACTGGTCAGTATGTTTTCAGCAAACAAAGATGCATATATCTCATAAACAATTAGAACATGAGTGCAAGAGTTTCCACAAGCTAACCCTTTCAACTACATTAAGAACAAACTTGTCACCTCTGCACAGGCTTTTCTCTGGCCAATTAAAGCCTCAACTATATTTATGGAGTCTCTTCTTCATTATTCTGTTGGTGGTTAGCCTGGGTTCCTCTGGGAAAGCAAGAGAATATGGGGCACATTGAAGAGACCCAGAAAATGTGAAAGACGTGACCCTAGCAGCTGTAAGGTCTGTAAGAAAGGGACTAAACCCGTGATGGCAGACACAGAGAATCAAATATACTGCATGCCTCACTCCCCAAAGTCCCATCATATCCTCATATTGTCACAAAACATGCAAGTAACATTAAAGCTATCACATTTTAAGGCCCCAGATGAAGATTTTCAATATGTCATCACCACTATGCAAAATACACACATCAGTCAACCAAAAGTTCATTTTAGGAGTTAACTAACAAAGCACCAGTTCCTTAATCTGTGTAAGTTTTCCTTCTTTTCCTTCTTTTTTGTCCTTGAATTCACAATGTTTAGAAATCACTTAAAACCTCCAGCTTGCCCTGCATTCATCTCCCTCTAATTCTGTGAACTGTTGGTTTTGGTTTTCTTTTTTTTTTTTTAAATACCCCTGACCCAGGAGCTTATGAGTGACAACTTCTACTTCAATTAGGAAAACACATGTGAATAGAACCTATATATAAGCTGATGGCAATGTCATCTCACTTCTGCATCTCAACCTGATGCCACCACACTGCTTACAGTTGTTCAAATTTGTTTTTGATTGTAGGCTCTTCTGTCTACAGACTGAACCTTTGCTTGTGTCTTGAAAAATACTTTAGATGTTATGGGTGTTATTAGATGACACACACAACCTAATTGACATAATACTGATGAGAGTAACATTGCATGCATTTTTAACAAAACATTCTGATTATCCTTGGGTTTTGAAACTTACTAACAGCAACGTGGGTGCCTGCAGTTAATTAATTTTGTTCTTATTAACAGATCAATTCACAGGAAGTAGAATGTATAAGCACTTAAAATACTTCAATCTCTATAGGAAAACATAAAAATAAAGTTATAGGAAAAAGCAACCATGGAGTTAATAATCCTTCAAACAGCTTAATATATAGTTTGCTGATAAAAATGAAAAAGTTAGAATTTAAACGTACATTAAGTTCTGTTACCATCTAATAATATTTGAATAAAATATTTCATAGTCTTTACTGTAAAACTTGAAGATTAAATAATTGAATATAAGTTTAATACATATATTGCCAATGATGCAACCGAAGTGTAGCAGCTTGTCAGAAAATTCCATGGTAAGTTTAACACTTTTGAGAATAAAAACTGAACCATTTATACTATTATTTCAATAATACTGAAATGTTTTTTCTCCAGTAAATCAAATTTCATCTAAGCTGTAGCTTGATTTGCTTATATTTTAATCTTTATATTTAATTATTACATTAATGAATAAAAATTTCTTATAAAAGGCTGAATTTATCGAGTAAGAGCCTTTTGGCTTGTCTGGGACTCCTGAAATCGGCTTTAGAGGTATTTTTCCAATTGAAGCCTTGGGATCTTGTCTTGACATTAGCTGTGACTTAAGGGGATAACAAGATAATAAGGAGAAAGTACAGAGAGGTATAATAGAGGTATCATTAACAAGAAAGTACAATTAATGTATCATTAAAATCAAGGACATTATAGCATAGAGTTAGCTATTTCATCAGCAAGTATCAAGGAATTTAAAGGAGTTTTGTTCAAAGAAAAGAAGTCGGTTTGGAACTAATTTATGGAAGTGAATAATAATGGGACCAGCCAAAAAGAAAAATGAGAAAATGGTCATGCTATAAATGATTCAATCCGGTTCCCCTGGTTCTCTACACTATAAACATAAGTCAAATGAACAATTCACAGAAGCTGGCTTGCACACACAGTCTCAATGCTCTAAGGATTTTTTATTGAAAAGTCAGTCATTATGGAATCTCCAGATTATTTTATTCATCTGACTTAACTCATTGATAAATACTGTGACTCGACGAGCAATAACCTAACAATTCAGTTTTAAGCTTGTAATTTATAATAGATGTTTCAAAGAACAGCAGAAAAATTGGAACAATGCCAAAACCACAGATTCATTGTCATTTGGCAGGATGTCCTTAAAATTTGAGAATAGAAAAATTAGCATTTTTTTTAAAACCCACAAAAATGTTTTGACCAGTATTAATGTAATAATTAGCTCAATTTCTATCACAGATAGAACATCCAAATATCTTCATTCGCTTTGGATTATGAAGTAAGAAAAGAAAGAGAAATTTCTAGCTAGTGATTTACTTCAAGCATTAAGGTAATATGGTGCTGGGAATATGTCATATTATAAATACCTAGATACGTTATTACCACTACATCAAAAGTGTCTTCTGCCAAGAAAGGCTGAACTCCCTGAAAACCATTTCTGATGAATCAGCAGGTGATAACAGATGAATTACATGAGATGCACCATTCTTAGGGAATCTAAAATCGATACTTCCCCTGTGATTTCAGCCTCTGCTGGCTCCAGAAGTAACACCCTAGAGTTGGTAGTTCTACACTAAAAATTAATTTGGCTGGCTGCATGTGAGGGTTAAACTTCAGCCACAAAGTTAATGATGCATGATATCACTAATCATTTCTTCTATGAAATGGCAAACCATAGTTATAAAAATATAACATGAGATGACAATTGCTTATGAGGTTAAGAAGAAAAATGTTTTGAGACCTTGGCAATTTCCCTATGATTCCTCCTCTACATAAAATTTGGAGATGTCTAGGCATCACAACTGGCAAATATTGTACTTAATTAATTTGACAGTACATTTTTTGGCAACATTCTCCCTTCAAATAAGCAAAAAGCTTCTTCACATTTCATAGACATGCACAATGCCGTCTCATGATAAGAATATTACATCCTTTTCTGTTGTGGTTTGTCTCTGTGGGAGAAGTACAGAAGTCTGAAGAAATCTTCTTCTTGTTAGAAGCGCTTTATTTTTTTGCTTTCTATCACCACATGGAGACAGAAGCTGGTTTTGCCCACATTACCAGCCAGCCTAAAGAAGCCGTATTCAAACTTTTCTATTACCAGGTTCTTGGAAAAAATCAGAATTATTTTCTTAATAGTATGTATTTATTTAAGGTAGTATAGTGATACTAAAGTATTTCAGGAAAGTTTAATATATTTTATTACTCAGAAACAACATTCAAAATAACCTCATATAACAAATGTAGGGTTTTATCTTAGCCCTTACTTAAAAAACCAAACCTCCTATTTTTTAAATATAGAGGACAAGGGTGACTTAAGAGTTCTTGGCTTGGTTCTCAAGCACAATGACTTCATTTTTGTGCCTGTTAGTTTGTTTAAGCCTGGTGACACAGGACAAAGCAGTTACCCACCATAGTGGCAGGCATGGATGAAAGTTAGAGACAAAGACGTTGCTTGGATTTTTATCAACTGAATTTTGAGTATTATATTCAGTAGAGTAAAAAGAAAATTGTTGTGCACACAGACAGCAGGTCCAGACCCAAACATTCTCCTTATAGCCCCTTCCATGGAGCATTTGCTAGAGAAGGACCAAGTGCACATGTTGTCAGGAAGGTATCTAGTCATCCTAGTTGCAGTTTCTCTTTACATGATTACAGCTGAGGAAAATAATTTCTTTGATAAGGTAGAACAATACATAAGACAGTTAGTTGCCAACAGGTAGCTTTCTCCTGTTTCCAGACAAACTTAGAAAGAAAACAAATGTGAACTTTGGAATGCCATCCAATAGCCATAAGAAAGTGGCCTTGTGCACAACTGACCTTTACTAAATACCAAGGCATTGTGACAGTTCTAAGCAGTTTTTTAAAAGGAGGAAAAAATGTACAGTGGCAGACTTAGTGCATGATTTTAATTACACTTTCATGTTATCTGTTGGGGGCAGATATCTGTTTTGCCATTTTTATTCATGATGTACTGATAACTGTATTATTGAGATTGGACTCTTATTTTCATTTTTGGAATGCTTTTTCTCTGCACATATATTAGCGAGAGAAAAGCTGACCTGTTTGAAAAACCCAGCTTGATAATTATTATGTTGACAGATGGTATTAATTTGTGGTAGTATTATACTGTACTGTTACTAGTAATTGACATTAGAACTGAAATTTTGGTTAGCAAAATGCATTAGGTGTACCATAGATACAAAGCTTAGGATCACAAAAATAAAACTCACTTAGGGAAATATTTTAAATAAAATTTACTTCCTGAAAAATCAGGTTAATAACTAGTCCTGTCAATAGTCAGAATTACTACATTTTATAGACATAATTATAAGAAAGTGAAAAACTTCTCAGATTAAATATTGATCTCCTAACAGTTATTCAGCTAATGTATTTATATGGCAAAGCAACAA
The DNA here is from genome assembly GCA_027574665.1 of Rhynochetos jubatus. Lineage (NCBI taxonomy): Eukaryota > Metazoa > Chordata > Aves > Eurypygiformes > Rhynochetidae > Rhynochetos > Rhynochetos jubatus. The sequence continues at coordinate 32,378,902 of CM050649.1, read as the reverse complement.
AGATAATACACTGTCAATGATAGATGTAAATGGCAAGTCACCAGAAATCTTCAGCTTTCTATCTTTTAAAAACACAGGCAATAAAAATAACAACTGATCACTGTGAAAATCACTGGTAGGATTGGATTTCCATGTAATAACTTCTCATGAAAACTTGAATATTAATAGTGAGCATAAGCATACTATTATATACCAAAATTTGAAGAATAAACAAAACACTTTAAAAGATTAAGAATAATTAGTTTATTAAGAATAGTTTTATTGACTTAATTATGCTATACACTATGAAGCTTTTTAAAGGCATGTAGTTAGTGAAGAGGATTCAGCTCAACTTTGTATTTTTTTCCCTGGATCTTCTTGAGTATTGATACATTTTTAAGATTACAGAGCTTGAGATTTTTTATTTGGTTAGGTTTTTAATTCTCTATTTTTCCTCTTCCTTCCCACACATGCAATTGTGAATATGCAATTCATTTACACGCAATAAAATTCATTGATGGCTCACAAAAGCTCCTGTGACATTACAATATTAATTGTAATGTCTGATGTATATTTGTAGTCACTTGTTTTCTACAATGCACACAAGATATGAAAGGCCTCAGTGCTAGCGCATACTGTGACAAATCCATTCTAATTTGACTAAAGAAAGTCCCAGCTTTGATGCCCCTTTTCTTATAGTTCCTGTGTCAAATACGGATTCTTAGGCAAAAAGAGTTTGTCTGTGTTAAGGTATTTTTCACTGTGTCATTACCTAACCAAAATTTTGACTCACCTGCAAACATATTCTATTTTTTTCATTCTAATTGTACTGGTTTATTTCTGTATTTTCTAGGAAAACATTTCATATATTTTCCTCTTTTATCTGTTGCCCACTGTGAGGTGTATTCCATAACACTGTAATAGTGGCTTTAAGTAAGAAAGGCTCTTAAAAGTATGCTGGAACTTCTTTGGGAGCTGTGTCTTTTATTGAGTGAAATGAGGAAAAGAAGTTACTAATGCTTGTTATCGGAGGTGTTTTGATTTCTTCCAGTGTAGAACTAGTCCACTGATAATCTATGTCTCACAAGATGATATAGATAGATCGACAGACAGACAGTTGGTCAGATAGGTAGATATTGAAGCTGTAATATTTCTCATGTGTGTTTTGATTGGCAGGATTTGCAATGATAATGAAAACTGAAAAGGTGAGAAAGTAAAATTCAGATTAAGAAATACTAAAGAAATAAAGAACCATAACTAAGAAATAAAGGGGCTGTTACATCAGTTGAAGATCTGTCATAGCCTTTTTATATTATGACAGCAGTATAACTCTAATTGTTGTAATTGTATATAACCAGGAAGCCATTTGGAAGACCCTAGAAAGTCTTGAGAAAGTGTGGGAAAAAATAAAACAAACTAAAAAGCAGGTGGGAAACAGGAGAGGTACTGCATACCTGAATGTTGGTGGTGATAAATAAACCCAAATGAGTGAAAAACGGGATATGAGAAAAAATAAAATTAATGCTTTTATCTCATCTATTTCTTCCTTAGTGGCTGAGCAATAAAGACAAAGTAAATGAACTACCATGAGTACACCTATTTTCTTAAGTATATCTTTCTTTTATTCTTGCTTACTGAAAATCCATTTAATTTAAAATATGTATGAAGAAAAGGGAAAAGCTGTTAGAATAAAGCCGTGCACAGCAAAGTTCAATTTGAAGCACGGTTTTTATGGCCAAGTTCCAAAGAGCAGTCGAATGGGATTTACAATGCCAGTGTTGACAGGATCTTAAGTGTAATAGCATTAGATAGCTGCCACCATAACTTTTCAGAAAGAGATGGCTAAAGTAAGTTGTAGGCTACAATTAAAGCTCATTCATTACTGCTTTCTTCTCAACATTGAAAAGGTTAAGGACTTAGGGATCTCAAAGCCACTAAATATTCTTTCTGGTTTAGACCATGCATAAATACCACAGAAAGGTCCAAGGTTTTTTTGTTTTTTTTTTTTTGAGGGTGAAATTTTCCAGTAGAAAGATGTGAAAAGACAGAAAAAAAGGAAACATGACAAAGTGCAACTCTTAGCTTTTATTTAGCCAAAATAAGTTCTCCAGATCTTTCTGTATATCTGTTCTACAGATCCTTTTTCTTTTTTTTTTTAACCCAACTCCATTAAAGTGTCTGCACTTTCTGCGCCGCAACCCCCCCTGCCAAAATGTAGACAAGCCAGAAATACCTGCCTATTTTCTATTTAGAAATCTGAACTGATAAAAGGGCAAGTAAAATGTTGGCCAAGAACTTACCCTGAATATCACCAGCTTCTATCTAAGAAGAACCATTTCAGGTGGCTGTCATACACTCATCACAAACTGAATTCCAATCAGCTGACATAGTGAGAATTTAATAATGCATTATTCAAGCTAAGAAAACATTAGCTGGATATTTCAAGGAGATAAAATTATTCTATTTCCTTGGATTCTGACAATGAATCATAACTTACTTCATATTGCATGTTGCTGGATGTGTATCTAGTTGATAGTAATCTGAAAAAAAAAAGCTTCAGGCCAATCTAACGTAACATTCTAACATTACAACATGAAAAATAGGTCAACCATAAATTTTCAGTTATGATTTTGGTTTGGCAAGAGATACTGTGTCAATCTGAATATTGATTTTAGAATATCAGCTCATTATTGTCAAGTAAACCGATGTCTTATTTTTCCATGCCCAGTGCTTCGGACAGTAGACTTATAAGATAAAGTATTCCTAGCAAAAGCTAGTCAGTGTCACGTCTGCACCGAGATAACTAATTAGCACTGGAGCCCAGAACAACCAGCAGTGTTGCTGCCCTCAGGATACAATGTAAAAAACACACTTTAACATAGTTTTCCTGCTGCAGTTATCCTGCATATCAAATTAAAAAAAAAAAAAATAAAAAAATCACTTTCTGTCTCCTCAAGGGTAGGAAATAAAAAAAAACCAAAAAAAAAAAACCCAAAACCAAAAAGAAAACTATAACTGTGTGGGTAGTTAGGATCTGGCAGCCGGAAGATTACGTGCTGTACGGAAAGACAGGGACCCTCCCCTGATAGCCAGTAGCGTGTAGTTTGCAATGTAAACAGACGGAAGTGACGTGACAAACCTAAGCCATATAATGCGGTGTTACACATCAATAAACGCCATTTGCCGTCCACCACATTGGTGTCTGTGAGCAGATGGCCCGAGCGGCCCGGGGGGGGTCGCCGTGCCGTTCCTGAACCAGGTCGCCACGCCTTGCGAAGGCAACAAGTGGTGCCGAAACCCGGGAAAACTCGCCTGGATTCGGGTGAACGGCGGCCGGAGCGGCTGGACCAGCCCGGCGGGGAGGACGCTCCCGGACCAACAAGGAGGATGGAAGCCCTTGTGAAGGTCGTATTGTTATTACATGAGCAGTGGGGTATTGATTGTAAACTCAAAGGTTTTACTCTCGCAGTTGCGAGGCCCTTTAAAACTGGGGTCATTGACCAGCCAGTGGATATTTTCCACCCTGAGGTGTGGGATAAATGCACTAAAGCGTTAGCCGAGGAGACGATGTCCTCGGGCTGTGGGAAAAACCTTAAGTCGTGGGGGAGAGTCGTACAGGCACTGCAGAAGACTTTAAAAGAACAGGAGACCTGGAGGGTGGCAAAGGACTGTTTGTTGGCCGCCCCGAAAACGGCAGTCGGGGCAGCCACACAGACTTTGCACCCCCCAGACGGTAATGATTCTGCTGAGCCTAAAGACCGGCAAGAGGGCGACACGCCCCCTCAACTCCCGAACCCCGACCCGCCTACGGAAGCGCAGAAACAAGCTAAATCTTTCTGGGGTGGGCTAGCCGAGGAAGCCAGGGGCGCGGCGGAGAGACCAGAGTCGCAGGAGGGTTGGGTTAAACCGCCGCCCTATACGCCCCAAAATGGCGCCGGACAGAAAGAAGAAGGGCGGGGCGAAGATGCCAGTGGTGGAGATAAGGAGGAAGCGTTAGCAATATCAAACGCGCGAGAACAAGAAAGGGAGGAGAATGGAAAAGAGAAAGAGGGCGGGGGCGATAGGGGGAAGGAGGGGAGCGTGATCGAAGGGCGGAAAGCCAATCACAGCGGCCATCTGGAGAAACGCCCCAGTAGGGCGAACACCCCGCCGCGCAGAGGGCGGGGCGACACAGGAAGGAGGGCCGAGTCAAGAGGGAGGGAACGACCCGCCCACAGAAGAAGCGGGCGGGGCCGGGTCCCAACAAAAAGGTACGGAAAACCGGAAGTACCCGGTCAGTCGAGCTCCGGCTCTGAGTCAGACACTAGCTGGGACGAGCGGCTCGCAACCGATTCAAACTCAGAGGAGGAGGAAATGAGACTAGATACATTCAAAAGCCAAAATACTCCCATCCAAAATAAAAAGGGACCCCGAGAGGAAAATATTCCTCTCACTGATTGGAGGAAAATAAAAATTGCGTGTGCCGATTGGGCCCCATCAGCCACGCTAGCGTTCCCGGTCCAGCTGACAGACAGGGGACAGAGGGTCCACTCGCCAATAAACCCTAAGGATATACAAGCGATTGTTAAGGCAATTGCAGATAAAGGGCTTAATTCTGCCATGGTCTGCACCCTCATAGATGGTATTTTCGGGGGAGACGATCTGCTCCCGTTTGATATAAAACAAATGTGTAGATTGATCTTTGATGGGGCAGGAATGATTGTTTTTAAACAAGAATGGGAGGACAACTGCGTGACGCAACTAGCCCAAGTAACTGGGGCGGGTCACCCGTTATATGGGTCCGGCGTGCAGCGACTGATAGGTACAGACCCAACAATGATTACCCCCCAGGCGCAGGCCCAGGGCCTGGGGGCCTATGAAATTGTGACAACTACTCGCGCGGCTAGAGAAGCTATTCGCACCGCTTCTAGAGTTATTGTCAAGCCATCACCATGGTCCACAATTAAGCAAAATGAAAGCAAGAGCTTTACGCAGTTTGTGGATCGCCTTCAAGCAGCGGTCGACTCCTCGACCCTGCCCGCGGAAGCGAAAGGCCCGGTCGTTGCAGATTGTTTACGCCAGCAGTGTAATTCGGCAACCAAAGAAATCCTGCGATCACTGCCAGCAGGGTCAAGTATCGCAGCCATGATCAAGCATGTCGCAAAGGAAGAGCATTTAGCCCCAATTCAGGTAGCTGTTCGCACCGCAATAGCTAATGTGATGGTATGTTTTAAATGTGGTCAGGCAGGCCACATCGTGGCAAACTGCCCTTACTTTGGGGACCCACCCACAGCGCCCCCCCCGCGTCAAAATCGACCGAGGGGACCGTGTTGGGCCTGTGGAAAGAAAGGACATTTCGCTAAAGAATGCAAATTTAAAAACCAGGGAAACGTATGGGGGAGGGGGCACCCGGGCCACGCACAGCCCTCTCCCGCTTGGGACATAAGGCGGCCCAGTTATGCCAACCCCAGATGGAACCTACTGCCCCCTCGAGAACCAACCAATTTTATGACTCCACCAACGAACCATCCGAACCAGTCCCTACCTCAGGAGCAGCAACAACCAGCTCCTGGGGACGAGACCTTAGGGTGGCCCTGGCAGTAAAATGCGATAGTCCACCAGTTGTATGGGGGATTTGTTCCCTCTATAATACCTTAAATGACACCACTATTAGTATCCCCTTTTTGATTGACACCGGAGCAGATGTTACAGTTATCCCTGAAACGAATTGGCCCCCCCATTGGAAATTGGAAAACGCCCCCATGGTAGGTGGAGTCGGAGGACTAACCCGAGCTCGGAAGAGTACCCAATTGGTAGCAATAACGCTTCACACTGAAAAGGGACCAGAAAAAACCATTACCCTCTTTCCATATGTCATGTCAGGAACCCCACCCCTATTGGGAAGGGACGCTCTATCCCTTTTGAAAGCCAGGGTGACAAGTTTATCATGAGGGCCACTGCCGCACACCCACTTCCACCTATTAAACTCACGTGGAAATCGTCCGACCCGGTGTGGGTCGAGCAGTGGCCCCTATCAAAGCCTCGAATGGACGCTCTTCTTGAGCTAGTCGACCGTGAACTACAGCGAGGTCATATAGAGCCTTCCACTAGCCCGTGGAACACACCAGTTTTTGTAATACCCAAACGAACCAACGAAGGGTTTCGTCTCCTTCATGACCTGCGTGAAGTAAATAAGATAATTCAACCAATGGGTCCCGTTCAAACACTGCTGCCCATAAACTCCATGATACCAGAAGGGCAACCGTGTGCCGTCCTTGATATTAAAGACTGTTTCTTTTCAATACCATTACATGAGGAAGACAAGGAGCGGTTTGCTTTTTCTGTCGTGTTCACAAACAGCCACAACCCAATCAAAGGGTTTTTCCAAACCGGCAACGACAAGGCAGACGCCGCTGCAAAAGGACTGTGGACGTTAAGAGATGCTCGTCAGCTACATGAGTCTCTCCACATCGGAGCTAAAGCGCTAGCAAAGAAATGCGAGATCTCAATTACTGACGCAAAACACATAGTAGCTACATGTCCCCACTGTCAGAAAACACCATTGTGGTCTAGCGGAGTCAACCCCAGAGGTCTTAAGGCCTCCGAGGTGTGGCAAACAGATTTCACGCTCTGTCAATTGCTGAAACCTCGAGCGTGGCTAGCGGTGACCGTAGACACATACAGTGGAGTGATCGTAGCCACACAACACCTTAAGGCCGACTCGAAAGCAACCATCCAACATTGGCTGACGGCCATGGCGTGGCTTGGCGTCCCCAATCAGATTAAAACAGATAATGGCCCAAGTTTCGTCTCTAGATCTGTCCAGGCATTTACATTGAAATGGGGTATCACCCTAACACACGGCATCCCGTATAATAGCACTGGACAAGCTATAGTCGAGCGGGCGAACCAAACCCTGAAAGCTAAATTAGAGGTGTTAGCAAAAACAGAAGGTTTTACCAATGCTGTTCCCCCAAAAGACCAAGCACGCCTGCTAGCGACTGCTCTGTTAGCACTGAATCAATTCTCTAGGGGGGAAGAGGTGAATAGCCCCACCCAGAAACATTGGGCTACTCGAGCGCTAGAAGAAGGCCCGCTGGTCATAATTAGAAACGAGCTAGGGGAATGGGAACAAGGGTGGAGGCTAGTTCTTACAGGACGAGGGTATGCCGCGGTTAAAAAAGATGGAAAAGTTAAGTGGTGTCCGCTTAAATCGATCAAACCAAATCTTCAGAATGAAACTAACAAAAATTGTGAGTTTTTATCCACAGAACCGGTTTATCAGACGCCCTTATAACCCGTACGCACTGGTAGCAGGAGAAGACTGCAAGTCAACAAGCATCCTGTCCACACCTGAAAGTGCGAGAAGGATTGGAGAAGCGAAAAAAGAAGAACGAGAAGCACAACAAAACTGGTTTGCATCATGGTTTAACCATTCACCATGGCTGACCTCCCTGATATCTACCCTGATAGGGCCAATTATAATAATTGTAATAGCACTGATTTTTGGACCCCGTGTATTGAATAAGTTCATGTCATTTGTTAAAAGCCGGCTAGAAACAGTTAATATCATGATGATAGAATACCGACAATTGCTATAAAAATGTTCTTGTTCAGAATTGTTTAGCTATCTCCAGTCATACCCTGTTATTCCCAGTAACACCCCTGTTGCCTCTCACCTAGCGTGCCTTATATTTTTTATTCAAGTTCATGATATGTGTCAAAATTGTTGTAAAGCATAGCTTAAGAACGGGATACAATTCCAAGATTGCGATATACGTATTTTCGAGATTGTTACATTTTAGCCAATTTACTTACGCATAGGGAGGGGGGAAATGTGGGTAGTTAGGATCTGGCGGCCGGAAGATTACGTGCTGTACGGAAAGACAGGGACCCTCCCCTGATAGCCAGTAGTGTGTAGTTTGCAATGTAAACAGACGGAAGTGACGTGACAAACCTAAGCCATATAATGCGGTGTTACACATCAATAAACGCCATTTGCCGTCCACCACATTGGTGTCTGTGAGCAGATGGCCCGAGCGGCCCGGGGGGGGTCGCCGTGCCGTTCCTGAACTAGGTCGCCACGCCTTGCGAAGGCAACATAACTGTCAATGGATTTAAACCATCCTAGTAACAGGAAAGATATCAATGGCACTATCAAAGGGAATAAATGAAGTGGTAAAATTAAAGCTTACAGGCTCCTTCACACTGGCGGTCCACTCTGTACTACACTGAGGAAGGCTTCTTCAGCCTATCGTACTGCCCAATCTGTTATAACTACTCTGTTGTTATACTTTTATTGCTTTATTTTTCTTGGAGCCTTTGGATAAGAGAATTTTCTAGAGGCTGTTCTGTAAAACTCAGTCAGAAGATACTTCATGCTTTCAAATTCTGTTTCTCTAGAGGCAGTCTTGAGCAACACTGCTTATGTCATAGGAGGTGAGCAGCCAGTGTTGAAAGAAATTCAGAAAAAAAGGTTTTCTTATGTAAATAATAGAATTGTTAGGTAAATAACAGAATTAATTCCCCATCCCTGGCTGTCTTCAAGGCCAGGTTGAATGGGCCTTTGAGCAACCTGGTCTAGTGGAAGGTGTCCCTGCCCATTCTAGGGGGTTTGGAACCAGAGAATCTTTAAGGTCCCTTCCAACCCAAACCATGCTGTGATTCTATGAAGAGGTTTTGGAGGAGACTTTATTGAGGATTATATTTGGGTTGAAAAATATTGCAATAAAGATCTGTAAAATGTGAAAATATCAAGAAACATGATGGTACTTTAGAAATTACCAAGTTATTATTAAAAAATTGCCATATTAATTCTGCAAGACCTCCCTTTCCCTCATACCATACAGCTTCAATTGACTATGCATGTCAGAAAAAGAACATTGCTATTGTCGACATAATTTCCAAACAAAATTCTGGCCATCATTTTCCTTGACAGATAAGAATATCTATTGACACCAGGAGCTGGTTAGAAGTAAAGGAAACACTGGGGTTCCTAAAGGTTACAAGAAATTACCCGGTACTGTAAATATAGCAATTATTCTGGTAATTTAATATTACATTCTTCATGTACAGTACTTAATAATTTAATAAATGTGCATATTAACTCTGTGAAATTTATTTTAAATACTGTTACATACTGCCAGTAATTTTTTTCCAATATTTTGAGGTCCGATGAAAATGCAGAAAGGAAACAAAACAAAAAATCACATAGATCTAGAAATCAAGCAATGAAATTACAATAAGTTTCTCCTTCAACTGGAAGAATATATTTAGAAGCAACCATGACAAGTAAACCAGAGAAAAAACAGCTCACTTAACCATCTATGAGCATTCACAGTGCATCAAGTGCTCCTTTGTTCACAGTGCCAATATGGAGCCAAAGACAGAGTGACTGCTGAGAAGAACTTCAGTTTATGCAATGTATCTGAACATCTCTAAGTTTGGGCTCTTTTTGATTAGTGAAGTTTGTTTTCTGAACTTCTCAGTTATTTAGAGTGTGAAACATACCAATCTGTAAACAAAGACAAACCAAAAATGGTTACATAAACTAACCACAATTTTTTCTGAACCAATGAATATAAATATTTTTACAGAAAAATGCCTAAATATTATTATTCCATACAGTAGTTTCAGCAATTCACATGTTTTTTCCAATGGTTGTAGCACTACATGGAACAGTGATTAAATGAAACTTCTCATCTTCAGACAGAATAGTTGAATGGAACTACTGCCATGTCAGTTTAATTGCCCTGACTTGTAAATGTTGTACACCTTGTTATTCAAGCTGCATGTAGCAAGCTACCTGTGAACAATCAGCTTTTCCAACAGGTATAATGTAACAGGGATTTAATTGGTTTTGCCTTTGGCATCCTTCAACTGCAAGGGGTAACAACTGTTACTTCATTTCAGTTATAAGACAAAGGAGCTACTTAGTGGTCTTTCACTTGGAAAAGGATCAAGACTGTAGGTGTCAATTAATCAAGCTTTTGAATGTTTTGGCCATTTTTGATTTGTTCTCTAACATCGCAAGATTCAAAAGTTTTCCTGGCAGAGTCTGCATGACTCATGGCCTGTGGTCACTTTGTGGTTTCTGAAATCTGTGTCCAATCCAATAATAATCAGAAGGTGATGAACTCCTCAGGGAAGTCAGAGGCAATCAAAGCATTATTGGCATCTGCTCCATGTCTTATCTAGTTTTGAGTAATGTACTAGGTCTTTGTGATTTCCTAAAAATCAATCGTCACAGGACAACAGATATCCCTATGATCTGTAGACCGAACTGACTTTTGTGTGTCCTGAGCTCATCCTTGGTTGACCAGTCATTTCTCCTGCATGTTATGACAGATTGTCAGGATAGTCCCACCATTCAGCCAACACCTCATAACAATCATGGCCTATGTTCTCCTTATTACTAAGGATTGTACCCCTGTAGCACAGCACTGCCATTGCTAGTAGTGGGCTGTAAGCACTGAGCTGAGTTTGCAAGACCTCAGCACTGAGGGTGTCAATCCTGCCCTGTGTGAACTTTTCTTGACCTATTTTTGGCTTGCTGTGACAGCAGTTTTGTTTATCTTTGTGTGACACAACCACAGCTTTATCTATAAAGTAGCAACAAGCAGTTATTCTGCACAGAACAAGATATTAACGACTGACACAAGGACACAGCACAGGGAAACTCAGCCCTGTTATGACAGCAGAAGTATCGACACATGGAGCGCAGGAGGTTGCCCAGGGGTGCACAGGCGTGGAATGGTCAGAGATGGCAGGCAGGGTGGCCCTGGAGGCCCTGCAGCTATACACAGCTCATCCACAGTCCCTTACAGAAATGCAAACCTGGAAAAATGGGGTTTCAAGGTGACAAAGTTACAGAAATAGTATCTCACATATGTAAAAGGCAACATATACAGTGAATTCAGATGTAATATGGAACTGCAGGCCAGTGAAGAAGCAGAAAGATGTAAAAGCATGTTACCAAACCTATAAAAAAAAAAAACAAAAACCAAAACCAACCCAAAATGAATCCAAGACCAAGGAAGAAACAACAATTAACATCAGAATTATAGTCCTGCCAGTAAAGGATTCCAGAAGCTAAGGACACCCATAACACACCCCACCTCCTTTCAGGATGACCTTCCTGACCCAAGGACCCAGAGGAGCAGTGGGAAAGTGAGCATAGCTTCAGAAGAAAGCACAAAAACCAAGACATGGGCATATAACAACTTTAACTACATTATTTTTCTTTCTCTTTCTGTAACAATTACACATGGACAAGTAATGATTAAACTTAATATTTCAATTATACAAAAATTCTTGGCTTTATTGTGCTTCCTCTTTACCCATAAACAAGATTATAACTATAAGAGGATGAAATCTTGGTTCCATGATTTCTATGTAGAAAATGTTTACATTAGACTCAGAATTTCAATGTATGTCCTTGTCCAGAGAATGTTACTATTTCTTTTTTTGCAATTTGAAATTATATGGACAATTTCACTACTCTTAATCTAATCATTATTGAATTTAAAAAGAAGAGTTTTGTTAAAAACATAGCTACCCAGAAACATGTTGACAGTACAGTCTCTTTTTTTTTAATCATTGAAAACATGAATTTCATTGAAACTTCTGATTTGGAAAATCTCTTGATACGAATCGAATTTCTGATCAAAAAGAGGGGTGGGGGAAGGAACTACTAGCTAATTTACTATCCGCTTGTGGGTCTCGGTCTCTCTTGGGAGTTACTCTTCAAAAGCAGAGACTTTGTCTATGGTAATCAAACCCCCTCAGCTAAAACATGGAATATTCATGTTTGAATTTCTGTCCCAAAACATTTTCCACCACGGGACTGGAAAAAATGTTTGAAATGCCTAGATTTCATGGCAAAAATAAAGTCTTAACTTGAGAAGAAAAGTAAAAATTAGGCCCATAATATACTACTTACACCACAATTTTACTTCTGATAACATCTTATATTTTGAGTTGTCACTACAGTGACACTTAGACTAATCTTTATGAAAAGTTAATCTCCTTTTATTCTATGAAAAAGTCTCCTACCAAATGACAAAAAGTTATCAGCTATGTCAATTAGACCAGTTTTAAAACCAAAGTTAAAGCACTGAGAAGTGTTTTTCCTCTTAATGCACACTCACTCCTTCCCAAAACCACAGTTGAAGATAACTCCACTATGTGAATTTATGTGAATTATATCTGGAATACTAAGAAATAAGACCTCTCTCTTTCTCTCTCTCTCTCTCTCTCAAAAAAAAAAAAAAAAAGGCATACCATCACCTTCATAAAAACATTTCTGAAAAGGTAGGAATTGTCCATATCAAAAGTTTCTATGTCTATGCATGTTTGTTCTTCCACCTTTCTTACATATTTACTTGAAAACAAGCTCTGGCTTGCATAAAAACAAATTTTGAAATAATTCAAAGAGAAAGAAGTACTGATTCTGCCCAGTATCTGCACATGTCACTGTGCATCACAACATTTAGATCCACAGCACACACCTACACCTTCAGAACAACCAGTGACACCAAATTATCACAAGAGATCTGTTACCGAGAGTTCTCTTTCCAGAATAGAGATGACTGACAGTCAGTATTCTTTTTAACTTCTGCCTTACAAGGAAAAGTACCACACAAATTATGTGCTGTTTACACTACCCTGTTGCACAAGCTCATGGCAAAAAAACCCCAAAAAAACCAACCCAACCCAAAACAAACAAAAAAACCCCCAACACCCCAAAATAACCCCCAACCAAAAAAACCACCACAAACATCATCCTCTCCTTCCCTCCAAAAAAATCAAATACAAAACCAACCCAAAAATCCCCCAACCCATAAAACTCTGAACAGTATAAACAAATTCTGCTAGAAATCAAGTGCTGGTAATGCCTGCTCATAGTCTATTTATCTTTGCATATCGCCATCTGTATTATTTTGCCTCTTCTATATTTACTAGAGGCATAGGAATGAAAAGCTTAACAGAAAGCTCCACATTTATGAACAGAGCAGATATAATGGAAGCAATAATAATGCAAACTTTCAGAATTAATATAACTTTTAAAATGACACCAGAGAATCAGGTACTAATTCCATTTGCCTGTCTGTTCCTGGCTTCCTCAGAGTGGCTAGCAAGGTGTGTGCGTTACACATTTTGCACTACTCCTGTGCACAGTCTGCACTTCCCTGAAAACTCTGCTGGCAAAAAGGCAGGAAGAATAGTGATGCAATTGCAATCTGTAGTCCCTGGGCTACAGGTAAGCAGTCTGTTAGTATGGACAAAAGGCTGCCTAGATCACACACCTCAGGCTCTTCAATTCTTCCTTGGGGTATACAAAGAAATTTTATGTTTTGCCTAATTACAAATATTGCCCACTGTACTGTTCCAGAAGATGTACCTGAATGAATGATACTTCAAACAAACCTTTACCATATCTCTTAATGGCAGGAGCAGGGGACTGACTTTTTGCCCTGTAAGTAGAATTCTTTTAGCAGAGTCATGCAAAGGCCTAAAACCTTATACAAGAACTGTAGAAGTTACTTTTCAGCCATGTATTTACTAAGAAACCCAGACAGGGCTTAGCTGCATGTACAGAGTGCCACATTCCACTTCACTTTCTGTGGTTTCAAAAACCTGAATTAAACATTGGATACTCATGGGTATGAGCAGCAGCAGTACAATTCTACTTGCTGTGCCCTTTACTCATTCCTGTAGCAAAAAATATCCAACTAATTAGAGAGTTCATTTTATGAGAGCTATGGAGCTTTGGTGTGGATGTTTTATTTCAAAGGTCGTTTATAGTGCAGATTTTTATTGCAACTTGAAGACCGAAAGAAGTAAAAAGAAAGTTCCTTTTGTCACTATGAGGGTGTCAAATAAGTTTGCTTGAGAATGCATTTGAGTGGCACGTAAAACAAACAGATACAGAAAAATGTCTCACAGCAGTAGCCAAAATAATAAATAATTCCTTTCTGTTCTTTTATTTTATTTCCACTTCCAGAAATTTGCTGAAGAGTTTTGCAGAAAATGCTTTCTTCTGTGTTGTAAGTAGTTGTAATTCTGGAGAAGAAACAAGAGGACTGGAAAAACAATAATTATAGTTGTTTACTTTAGAGTCCAACAAAATTGCTCCATTATTTCAATTTGTCACTTTATTTTTTTCATGTGTGTTTTTTATTGAAGTCACTGCTATATAACATATAGAAATTAGAGTGATGGCATATCTTTCTGTGGTTAATGCTTTTAGCATTTCCTCTTACTGTCAAAGTGATGCAAAAACACAGCCTATTGACATTTATGCTAACGTCCTCTTTAGCATGCCACATAGTAAATTTGATATCCTTGATGTCTACTGACTTCTCATTTTTACAGGGATGACCACTATTTGTTATAAACCAGACTTTAGATTAGCCTCTTCCAAAAATCAGCAAGACTGAGATATTTCTGACTGATATGTAGATAAGGAGATAAAAATATTATCCTTCCCTTTAGTGATTTCTGAGTTGGGAGCAAAACAACTGGATAACTCTGAGGACTGTTAGATGGTGCAGTTAAAGGACTATTCTTAACGTGATTTTTCATCATCTACATTTTCTCAAGAGAAGTGTTTACAACCATAATTTCCAGATAGGCTGGATTCTTTACAATTCTGTTGAAGAGGAGATAGGGATTTTGGAAAAGCAGTCTCAAGCCAAATATGCACTATACCAAGTACCTATCAGTGTAATAAGAGCAACAGTAAATTGGTAAGGAATAAAAATAACTCTTTAATCTCAGATCTTCTGGCAATAAAGTCCCACCTCAGAACCTTCTTTTGGCAATACGTTCCCATACAGTAGCTATCACTAGTGTTGACAAGATTAATTTTTTACATTACCGCATCCAAGCCCAACTGTTGTCTTACAAACTTCTACACAAAGGTGATCGTAAGACCTACTTATGTAATTTTTCAGGCCTCTTCTCACAGAATAACCTGTACTTTACTTTTGGCTATTGATTTGTTCTCTAACCAGGAACAACATTGCTTTAAAAGACAGCTACCAGTCCTGAAGAAAGAGTATGCAAAGGTTATCTGTTGTTATTTACAAATACCAAGCAAAATTGTAACGATCTGCTTTGGTCATCTCCTATTAGTAATGTACAGACTAATTAGAGAAAATGTTTTTTCTACAGGCAATTCACCTTGAAAACTAAATAAATCCCTTCTTTAAATTTTATATACTATGGGTACCTTTAGTAGGGAGAACATATATTCCATAATTTTTGTGAAGAAAGGCATGTTTGTAAAGATGAACAATAAAAATGATAGCAATCACAAGATAGGCACTTAAAGTTATAAATCACTGACACCAGAATGGTCACTGAAGGTTTTTTTTGCCTTCTATCCTGCTACAGCAAAATCTCATATACTGGAATCTACTCTTGCAACATTTAAAATCTTCAAATACAGCTGAAGACGTAAATCTTACTGAAACAATGAAATAAGCTTCTAAGTAGGTGGTAGAATAAGAGGATCATAATTTCTATTGATTTATGTCTTGCAGATTTTAAAAACTTTCCAATTTATTATCAGAACATATCTTCAAAGAAGGACATTTCTAGGAGCACTAGGTGTGGCTGAATTCCTTAGTAACCAACAAAGTATGCTCCCATGTTACATGTGGGAAGAAAACATCTACTTGCAAGGCTTTTCCTCTACACTTACTTTTTCTGTTTAAATGAAATTTGTGGATATTAGATATTTTATTACATTTTTTTCCTTTAAGTTCACAGACATTAAGGGAAGCGACAGACATAGCCATCATGTTACATGACCTAGTAATCCTAATGAAGTCCTTTCAAGGGCTTAAGTAGAAGTTGGGCCACATTTTGGACTTTGACAGCTAAATTCCAGTGTCTCACAGTTCAAGCCAATTCTGTTTACTACAGGCTTAAAAAAAATTAAAATGTAAGTAGCTTCTTCCCCCCACCTGCCAACTTCATTCCATGTATCTTTGGAAATACATAATGTTTAACACACAGAATCTAGTTTTAGGATTATGTTTCTCATTTTCATTCTCTCAGTTATTATCTTCAATAACAATTGTTCACAGCTTGTTAGGAAATTGCGTCTTCTCAAGCTGTCTTATATGATGATATTCAAGCTGGAAGGGCCCTCAGGAGGTCCCAGGTCCAACATCCTGCCCAAAGCTGTGTCAGCTCTGGAGTCAGACCAGGCTGCTCCGGGGTTTGGCCAGACAGATATTGAAAATATCCAAGGATTTATACTGCATAGGTTCCAGACAGTTAATGTAGGTTTCAGTACATCACAGAATGCAGGTTTGGATGCCAGGTACAACCCAAACGCCAAGGCTCAGAGGGTGAAAAGGTATATCCCATTATCCAGGATGGACAATTACATAAGTATAAGATTTAACAGAACTAAGTGAATGGCTGGCAAATTTAAGTTCTGGATAAATTAAGCTATAATAATAACTGATAAATGAATTTTAGAGAAAGTATGCAAAATGTACTGTATTCTCTACAAAACTGAGGTTACTAGGCTTGGATATGTTTTCCAATGGGATCAAAAACTGTTTATGCAGGGCAAATAGACTAAGAGAGTGGCAGAGAAGTATTTTTACGTTTGCCTTATTTGGATGGGCATTTTTGTTCTAAGTACTGTATTTTTGCTTCCAAAGATTCCAGTTCTGGTTTTGTACCAAGTTAAGGATACGAAAAGCAATGGATATGACAGCAATACAGTGGTGACGGTGTCTGGTTTTAAATTGTTTTCACATCATCATGAGACAATATGTAATAACTTCTGAAACAAATTCTGAACATGGTACATTATCTGAGAAGGAAATCAAGGCTGTTTTCACTGTGCTGTGTGTTGCTGTGGCAAGATTGCATGGGCAGTAAAATGCCTAGTACTGGACAACCTTAAAACAACTTTCCCTTCCTCTCTTCTGATAAATTCTGCTTCTAAAACACAAGCTAATTGTGATTTTCTTTTTCTTAAATTTAGCCCCTTATTTATATTTGTAGTCCCCTAAATGGGTCATTCTGTGATTCCTGCTGATAACTGTATTTACAGTTCTTCAGAAGCCTTTATGGTATTTTGCAATTTTTAGATTTTTCCCTTGTGTGTAACATACAAACACCAGAGTTTAGTTTTAACTAAAAGTGAATGCAAGGAGCAATTTGTAAGAATGTTGAAGTGTAAAAAAATAAGAATTAACTATAGCCAAGACAGACTGTGCACAGAATCATGTTGTCTTATTGCAGACTTCATTCTGGTCACAAAGGTCATTCTGAGGGAAACTGGTGGAGCTATGAAATGATTGAACCAGGTTTCTAGTCAGCAATAGGAAGAAGAATATTTTCCCCTTTCTTTCCACACTCACGCCCACGAAGTCCATTTTGGATTGGTGACAGCAAAATTGAGGAAAACAGCACCGCCTACCACTAGCTATATTGGAGCTTCTATTTCATATCAACATATTCAAATGTCCGCTGCTAAAAACAACCTTTCAAATCCCAGTACCCACATCTGTGTTTGTGTACACTACCAGCTAAATAGGAGTATATTTACAATTTTGGTTTGGTCTTGGAAAGGGTACATTCTTAGACACTTCGACTAGTGTATTCTTCTTCTAACTAATTCGGTATATTTGATTTGGTGGACTTGAGAGCTAGGCTTTTGTTCTCTAAGTTACATCTTATTTTCATCCATAAGCAGTAAAAAAAGTCAGTGTCAATCAAATGGCAATAGGCAAACAACTTAGTAAACACCAGTTTTGTACTTGCTACTTTTTAGCCTAGACACCCACATAATCATAGCAGACTTAAGCCCTGCCAATTTAGATTCCAGTTACTTATTTCTTGAAGATCATTTGAACAGCCATCAAGAAACATCCTAAAAAAAACCCAAATCCAAACAAAAGAGAAAAGCAACTATAACAATTGACCAATAAAGAATTAAACTGGCAAATTGAAAATGCCAAGAGAAAGAACTAATCATTAACTCTTCCACTCTTCTGCATGTATATAAAGGTAGAATTCCGATTCCAAACTGGTTTCTGCCCTTCAACACATACTTCTAATTTTCCTTTCAGTTTGCATACCTGTCTTACACTTTTATTTTAAAAATATGACTACACTAGAGGAACTTGTGCTGTCATCAATTCCATCATCAATGTTTGACTGACTGCGTAAAACTCAGGTGTTTGTCTGCCTCTTACCAAACTTTTTTTTCCCCAGTATATTAAAGGGAACAAACAACTTGAAGACAGCAAAAAACTTCTAAACAATCTGAAAATATTTTTCATTAGTAGCTTGATTTGTGAGTGGGTTCCAATCTGCTTTTTATTCATGAAACAAAGAGAAGGCACAAACCACACATGGTAAATCGTGCTTTGTATAAGATGGGCACAAAACTACATGCTGCTCAACTCACCAGCTTTTTTCAGTGGCATGTAGGAAACAGCAGACCTGGATGCTCGATTATTTAACATTTACATGCTATGTTATATTTAATTAAAAATTAAACAAGCAGAAACAGGTTTTATGAAAATTTCTGATGTTTACTAACAGGTGGATGGTGCATATATTAAAATATTAACAAATATTTGAAAGAATATCCAAACCAAGACATTTTATTTTCAGTAATAATTTATTATAGTCTAAATCCTTTCCTACATAGGCTCTACTCAATAATCTGTTTTATAGACTAAGAAAACATTTAAACAAGAGAAAAAATAAAACAGAGCAGGATAGTGTCATTGACAAGTGTTACAAGGAGATACCAACAAGTATGTATGAGAATTTTATGATCTTCTTAGTTTTTAAAGAAAACTAAAACAAAGTAAACCAGCATACATCTATGCATTAATATCTATATTAATACCTATCACACTTGTTGAAAATTTTTATTTGCTCAAATGATCTACTAAGAATGCTTTACCAAATCTGCCCTTTTTCAGACTGCAAGCTCTTTTATCAGAATGATTTTTTTTTTTTTTTTTTTTTTTTAATCTATGAGGGAAGGCTAGGAGGTAAAAATGCATATTTCATCCCCAAAAACTGAGATTAAAAGTTATTTTTACATTTAAAAATAAGAATAAAATTATTTTTATTGAGGTACAGACTCAGTTTCCTGACCACAACATTAGTGCCTTATATACACTGAATCTACTTGACTATACCTATTAAGACATGTCATAAATTCATAGAATCACAGAATGGTTGAGGATGGAAGGGACCTCTGGAGGTCATCTGGTTTCAACCCCTTGCAGGACCACCTACATCCAGTTACCCAGGACAGATGGCTTTTGAACATCACCAAGGTGGAGACTCACTGGGCTACCTGTTCCAGTGCTGTTGCCTTCACAGTGAAAAGAAGTGGTTTCCTCATGTTCACATGGAGCTTCCTGTTTTTCATTTTGTGCCGATTGCCTCTTGTCCTGCCACAGGACACTAATGAAAACAACTTGGCCTTGTCCTCTTTTCACTTGCCCTTCAGGTATTTATACACATTCATGAGACTCACCTTTAGCCTTCTCCAGGCTAAACAGTCCCAGCTCTCTCAGTTTTTGGAAGATGCTGTAGTTCCTTAATCATCTTTGTGGCTTTTCAAAATACCCATGAGGACCATCTCAGTGCTGAACAAGTTTCAGCAACCTATTTACAATGTCCTCTCTGAACCTCTGGCAAGTAACAAACCCGCCTGAACAGCAGGCTGGGTTGGCAGACAGTGACTTCCATCCCTCACAGGAGGGAGTCTAGCATGGCAATCCCTCTCTTCCTCCTGGTGCAGCTGTGGGGCTCAGGCCCAGCCAGCTCTGGTGCTTCCTACCACTGAATCAAGGATATAGCAGACTTACGTCTTTCTGGTGAACTGACATTCTACTTACAAGACACAGATAAATCTCTGTCAGTTGACTGAGGAGTACTCATCCAGCTATGTGTCAAACCCTCAGGAAAGACAACTAAAACTCACGGGAGCAGTGCATCCTAATGACCGCCAATGTCTATAGGACCCTTGAAGTTGGTTGCAATTTGGAGGATTGATCTGTATGCATCTCCTGAACTTTAGATTAAGCTACACAGCATAAGTAAGAAAGCCTTTCCTGCAAATGTAGTTGCAGCTAGTGTTTGACAGCTGAGCTTCAATACCTTTGCAAAATATTTTCTGTATTAATTTAAAAACAATATGACTACATTGCAGATAACTGCTGTTTAAAATCTTATTAGTTTATCTTCACACTTTCTGTTAGACTTATAGATCTTTGTCTCTACATTGCAGCCCATTTCTAAACAGCAGTAGCTTCTAGAAACATTTCAGCATCAAATAGCCCATAATAACAGAGCAATTGATATTTACACTCAAAGAAGGCAAAGTAGCACATTTACCCAGAAACATCAGTCTTGCTGTTAGCATAAAGTCATAGTGGATATACTGTTGCACGTTGTGTAAATTGGAGCACAGATATCTTATTCCTCAGCTGAAATGGAAATATTTCACTACCACTTTATCATTCAACCAATAGAAAAGCATACATAAAATATAAGTAAATTTTAATGCCAGAAGTAATGATGTTAGGGTTAAATAATTATTATATACTCAGTATGCTATCTAAAATAGCCCTGGTTTTATTGCATATGATAGAACAAAAGAGTTCAGCTTTCTGCACACATTCTGCCTTAGCTCATGAAAGGCAAGGGGAATTTGCATCATCTGGGACACTGCACATCTTCGGTACAGGAAGATCACTGACTTTTCTGGGCTTTGTGGAACAACGTCAATAAAAGGTTGGCTACATAACTAGCACCTCCACCCTGAGCAGGAGGAAAACCACCTATGGGTGTCAGGTAGTGACAGTTTTGGTCAAAGCAGTGGTGTTCCCACTCCACATGTTGGCATAACAGCTCTGAACAAGTGGGTTTCTTGGCTTGTGGAAGCTGCAGCAGTTAAAGCTCTGACAGCAACTCCTATGTAAGGCCCACATCCCTTATGTGGTTTGGAAGGAAGGTGACAATTGAGGGGAGTCTGCTTTTCATTCATGGAAGGCCAGGGGTAGCTCTCCTGTAGGTTTGCATGCATAAAAACTGACACAAATTGTATACATCAGGCAGGGAGTGACTTAACATCTTATGACACTGCACTACTGAAATACAGAGTTATCTCTTGCTCAATGTAATTCCTGTCTGTCTTAAACTATGACTCACAAGAATCTCAACAGGCAACAGCATACATAGATATTTTATCTACAGCTTGGTTAGGATGGCAAAATCAAAATAGTTTTTGCAGAAGGCAGATATCAAGAGCTTGCCTTTAATTTTCACCCAAAGGTTAAGTGTAGTGCTTAGTAACAGAAGTTATTTTTTCCTCAACTTGCATGATTTTATTATTATGCCTAAATAGTATACTAAAAAAAAAAAAAAAAACCACAAGAAAACCCCCACAAACCAAACCAAAACACCTACCTTCAAGTTGTAGCTTCACAGATTAATTTATTATTGTCCAGTACAGACACTACAAAAGAAATTTAAAATCCAGCTCCTTCCTTGAACTAGTAATCCTCTCTTTCCAAACCCAGAAAGGGGGTGTGTGTGTGTGTTATAATAAAAAAAAAAAAAAAAAAAAAAATGAAATCCTTGAGATACAGGGCTGTATTGGAGTTTTAATGAGCTTACAGTAAAGGCTCCCATCAGCCAAAAGGGGTGATATGCTGGATATAATCTGTGATTTAAGAATATAGAAATTCAGTAAAATTAAAAAAAAAATAGTTAGACTTCTACAGGCTACCAGAGATTGCAAACCACTTCCTAGATTTCTGTAAATAACAAAAAGTTAAAAGGCAAGTGAAGTTAAGGTACTTGTATGACATCCATTACCATAAGGATACCTTTCAGAGGGATTAAGGCCAATAAAGTGTACCCCTATCTTTGCCGGTCCACTGACAACAATAATGAACAACTGTGACACAGGCAGTATCACACACCACTCAGTCCATCTACCAGGTTCAATTTATTATTTTCTTGTGTCTGTGAGCAACAGAAAGAGGTATCACAACCAATGGTTTGAGCAACACTTAAATTCTGCTCAGGAAGTTTCATTGAATCCTTTGTGTGCTCTTTCTGGCTCAGTGACTACCTACCCTCCCAGATGTAATGGTGACAGATGTGACTGAGGTAGACCTCACTCCAGAGTAATATGAAACCTAGCATGCATCCAACTACTTCTCAGAGAGGACTGGATTTAAGCACTTAAAAAGGAAAGAAGCTGTGTGAATTGATTCCAGGTCTTATGGGACTGATCTAACTTGCAGAATTTTATGGAGTGTGACAAGGGCATAATCCCTTGGCTCCATATCCACATAGTGGAAATCACAGTTCTATTTATGACACTCACTTTCTGTGGCTAAATACACCATATATACACTTTAGAGTGAAAAGTGGATTTCGTTCTGTTATTATTACTTTTGTTAAATGATCAATAGAGAGAAGTAGATGTTCTCATATCCAAAACACCTAAATTGGCCTTCTGAAGCTAGATGATGTGAATATTTCCTAAGAGATCCCTAGCAATTCCTGCCAGATCAGACTCGTAGGGAGGGAACACAACATTTACCGATGCTAATGTTTTTGAAGAATGGGACAAGGGGTGAATTGTCTGGACTTGTGAACATTGTGAAGTTCTGCACATGTAGATGGAACCATAAACAGGGAAAAAGATGAAAGTGAAGAACAGACAATAGGTTATGGATTTGAGTATAGGAAGGGTAACAAAATATATAGAGAGTTATATATTTGGTTGCATGAAGCTGTAATACCATATCATAGATGGTTTGCACGAATATAGTCTTTTAAGAGATAATAGCAAAAATTGTTGAAGATTAATGACAAAAAGAAAAATAAATTATGATAGGAATAGCAAAAGAGTCTGTGTTTTTAAATATTCAGGGACACTTTCAGAGTTGAATATTATCATTAATTAAAAAAAAAAAAGTCCTATTCTATATTTAATTTATCATTATTTCCCTTACAAAGTCAAGACAAGGTTTGGAAGGTCACAGATGTTTAAAACCATATCTAGATAGAGATTTAATTTTTCACCAACTCTTGGTGTTTGGTTTTTTTTCCAGATTATAATACCCTGTGCTCACATAGCACAATCCCTGCTTTGATTTACCTGGACAGTTGATGCAAATTCTCAAATGGGCTTTTACAATGAATTAAGTTCATTTTGTTATTTCAGCATGACTAAGGTTCACTCATAGTTGTTGTACTAGGTTGGCAGTCTTACAAACACTTTACTGCATAGTCTATATTATTCCAGCATTTTGTATTGTAATTCTCCTACTCTAGAGTTGACTGGACAAAGCTGACTGTGGACCATTTACCTCTGCACCTTCTAAGAGTCACCTTATAACATAATATACGCTGGGAAGAGAAAAGTACACACTTGCATAACACCAGTCACTACAGTAGAAAATCTATGACCGTACATCTGGAAAAAAACTGTACTCAGTGTAGCAAAGACAAGAATCTTAGACAGACTTATGTTCTAATGTTTTTCTCATACATTGCTCTGACAGCACTACAGAGAGCTGCACTATAGGGAGGAGCTGGGTATAACATCCTTTTTCCAGAAGCCACCAGTGAACTTTACTTTCTGCAAATTAGAACTTAGAGTAGCTGCTGACATGGCCCAGTGTCTTCCTTCCACTGCTGCCTAGGGTGGCACCTGCGAGACTGTTAACAGATAGCAAAGATGACTATAGTCCTTTGTTGTGGGAAAGACAGCTGGAAATGAGCTTGTTTTGTTGATATTGAATTACAGATAAAATTAAGACATTTGTAAGCTATATATATGTATGACAGGGATGGTATCTGGAGATGAAGATGTCAAACTCTCAATGCTTTGTCTATGTATTCACAATGACAATCATATGGAAGGACATTAGTCTTAGTGCAGAACAGATCATCCTGAGCTTTTGACAGTTCTGTACTGTTCAGTAGGCCAGGGACCACTCCCAGTATATCTATTTCTGCCCCATTCTGGTGGGTTCACCTTGGCTGGCCATGAAGTGCCCCTTCCTCAGCAGGGAAGAGGAAGAAAATACAATGGAAAAGCTTGAAGGTTGGGGTAAGGACAGAGACATCATTTACCAATTACTGGCCTGGGCAAAACAGACTCACCTTCAGGCAAATTAATTTAATATATTGCCCATTATTAACAGAGTAGGATAGTGAGAAATACAAACAAAACTAAAAGCATCTTCTCCCACCCCTAACCTTCTTCCCAGACTCAACTGTGCTCCCTGTTCTACTTCCTCCTTCCCAAATGACACAGGGAGATGGGGAATGGGAGCTGCAGCCAGTGCATAACACTGTCTCTTCTTCTTCTTCATGCTCTTCCTTTGCTGCAGCATGGGGTCTTTATCATGGAATACAGTCCTTCACAAACTTCTCCAATATGAGTCCTTCCCTCACGCTGAAGTTCTTTAAGAAATGCTCTAGTATGGGAGAATATCTCCAGTACGAAAATACCTAGTTCACCATGATCTTCACCACAGACTGCAGGGAGTCTCTGCTCTGGTGCCTGAAGCACCTCTTCCTTCTTCACTGACCCTGGGGCCTGCAGGGTTGCTTCTCTCACATAATCTAACTTCTCTCTTCTAGCTGCTGTGCAGTATTTTTTACCTCTTCTTCAATATGTTATCCCAGAGGTGCCACCAGTGTCCCTGATAGGCTGAACTTTGGCCAGCAACAGGTCCATCTTGGAGCTGGCTGGCATTGGCTCTACTGGACATGGGGGAAAGTCAAACATATTCTAGTGTCTTGTCACAGAAGACACCCCTGCATCCCCCAAACAAACCTTGCCACAGAAAACCAATACACCTTTTTGGGGTTTTCTCCCTATGTTGTCACCTTCCTCTAACCACTTTTCTCCAGTGTCAAACCTGCATTTAGCTGGTTAGAACTAAGAAGAGATACTCATGTAAAAAAATCCTTGCTATATAATACAATAAAAATAAAGCAATATAAAAGTTACTTTAGCTTACTGTGTATTCTCAGAAATTCTTAATCTGATTCTTGTCTATTCTCATTCTCTGGTTCAGTGATACTCTCAGACAGACAAACACCAATACATCAAGATTCTCAGATACTGGCCTGAGTTACAATAGTTTATTAAGATGACTAGCTCCTAAGATACAACTTTTGTTGTACACCTTGTGTAGTCATAAAAACTTCAGACACAGAATTGATTCAGTGTTGTCTGAATGCAGTGAAACAGTGACATTTCAAACTCCCTTATAAATTTTGGGATCTTGGAGATGTCAATGCATTCTAGGGCATACCATGACTTTGGTCCTGTTTCTCTGTCCTTTAAGTGCATGAACTGCACCCTCCTTTCAGTTTCTTGTATTACATCTCTGATGGAAGCACTTCATAGTCCAGTGCAGAGGGAATACCAACCTATTAAACATAATAAAGGTCTTTTCCAACCTAAATGATTCTATCATTCTATTTCCTAATTCTGTCCCACTTTTCCTTATCTCACAGTTTCAACCCACAAACTATGCTTTCTGTCCACCCTTTGTTCTAACCGGTGATGTACAAAGTTGTGGTGAGACTATGAGTGGCACACAAGTAACCACCAAATTTTCTCTAATTAAAAAAAAAAAAAAAGAAAAATAATAAAAAAAGATATTACTTGAAATAAGTGGTTAGATGCCCAGAAAATTAGGTGGCAGATGACTTATCTTCCAGAAGATAACGAGAAGAGATTATGGAAGAAGTGAAACATTTTATCAGTGTTCCCATGGAAACTGAAATAGGTGCAACAAATATTTAAATTTCATCAACTTTCCTAAGAATACAAAGCTGAATCCTGCTATTACACAAGGCCAAAAAACTCCTGGGCTAGTTGCAATAATGTTCAGTCAGACTCAGTGGTCAACCTCCCAGTGTATGCCTAAGAAGAAAGGAGGAACCTTGCTGTGAGGCCAAAGACAAGATGGCCTTACAGAAGAAAGTCAGGGACTATGCAAAAGCAGGCCCAAGACAATTGTTTTGCTAGGGATTGTGCTAAAGAAATATTTTTACAAGAGTCACAACTACCAATATTGTCAGAACCCAGCTATATCCTTCATCCCACAGTAAACTCTGCTTTCTGAAAGCAACAGTTTCCTTCACAGGTTTTTGTCCAGAAGCCTGGTTCATAACCCAGGTTGAAGAGAACAATGAGTTCTGAAAATTCCACTCTCTTCTTCAGGCATGACATTTCCACCAGGCAGAGAATAATCACTGTAGGTGTAAGTCTTCATATTCCTATTGCTCAAGATGTAATCTTGGATGTGTGCCTTTCACTGGTATAAAATTTGAACAGCTTTGTTTGTTTATAGTTTGTCAATCCAAAATTTGGTTTGCTTTGCCTTTTCTTCTTCTGACAGTTTGTGCATCTAATATCATTAGTATTTCCACTGTTTTTTCTAAAATGGTAATTTTCCTAAGAGGCAAATGAAGTTTCATTAGAAATTTTTCACATGTTGTCATAAAGGATTAAACAAAAAGTAATTTTAAACATTTCATCTTAAAAATATATGCAACTTTAAATACAATATCTATGCAGCTAATGTACAGTATAATATGCCACACCATACAAAATACAGTATGCTCTTATACTACAAGGTAGATGTTGCATTTTCATGGACAGTAGATATTTCCATTTCCCTCTCTGTCACCTTACTGGGATTTTAGAGGTATTTCAGCTACAGGAAAATAGGCTTTTCAGTTATTCAAAAGTTCAGTAAAGGATTTCATTAACTAAAGAAGCCAAGAAAAATTAAATCAGACAGAAGAACAGGACTTAGCTCAGCAACCCTGGCATTCAGAGACCACTGAACACTAAGTTCCAATTCTTCTTTAACAAAGCCAGCTGTTAGTTTCTGAAAACCCTTCACTTACAATTTTTCTCTAGCTTCACAGTAATCAACATAGACTTGAGGTATGCTGAAGATATAGGCTTCACAGCACTACAAAGCTAGATAATTGTCATACAAGTTTCCAAAGGTGTCCTCAAAGAACTACGAATATGTAAAGATATCAATAAATATCCAAAGACGACTTTCTTTTTTTTTTAAATGCTTATTTTATGTTCTGCAAGATGAGTACAAGGAGATAATCACTTCCCTAGTCCCACTGGCCACACTGTTCCTGATACAAACCAGCGTGCTGTTGGCCTTTTTGACCACCTGGGCACACTGCTGGCTCATATTCAGCAAGCTGTGAACCAACACCCCCAGGTCCTTTCCCTCTGAGGCGCTTTCCAGCCACTTGTCCCCAAGCCTGTAGCATTGCATGGGGTCATGACCCAAGGGTATGACCTGGTTCTTACCCTTGCTGAACCTCATACAACCGGTCTTGGCCCATGGAGTAAGCATTCCTACATCTTTACAGAAACAATTTTATCTATGATATAACAATAGGGAAATCTAAAGGCCAACATCTCAGAGGATATTGCCCAAACATATTTCTTATAAACCCAGAATAGAAAAATTTTTCATCCACTTTGATAAGCTACCACTAATAAGGCAGATATAACCTTTCTGCTTTTCTCATGGCTGTGTATCTTGCAGTGATCCTTTCAGGTATTAGATTTTTGTAAGTAAAGACCTTGCTGAGGTCAACAGACAGCCCTAGTTTTTTGATCCTGTCCTAAAGCAGCTTCTAATTTCATTACAAGGCTGTAAATATTTAATGATGATTGCTTGAATCTGTACATGTCTGGTTCTGCATGAGTATGCTCCTATCAGAATAGCTTTTACAGTAAACATAATTAACTCACTTCACTTCAAAAATACAGGTTTTTTAAGCTTTTGATACTACATCAGGGTCTCTGATTAACTTCTGCTCTTCCATAGCTTGAAGTCATCCGCTTGAAATGAAAATACACCAAAAAGTTAAGAAAGACTTTTCTTTCATCTTTATAATGGATTGCACCTTACCTGGAAAACATTCTCATAATATAATTTCACCTCATTATTTCAAAGTAATGGAAACTCAATCACATTCCTTTCAATTAATTATTAATATTTATAGGTGAAAACCTGGAGAACTTGCAATACATTTCATACAGATTTAAAGATTTCTGAGACTATTTGGAAGTCTGATTCAAGCTATACACTCACAAGAGATTAACTCTGAAATACTCCAGAAAAGATGCGGTTTTATTAAACCTCAAGACAAATTCTGCCAACGCATATATCTTATCCTGCCTAAGGTATCGTAGCTCTGTCCCATTTGTCCCAGTTAGTATGTCTTTAAGGATAAAGCTTAGCTTTCAGTTATATGCTAAAGAAAACCTGACCTGAAAAACACTTAGATTATCCTCATATGCACAGATACAATATCCCTGGCAACATAAAGAAAACCAGAAATATGCCTTTTAAATAGTCTGCAGCCAGCAAATAGCCCTTACTACTTCTGCAAGGCACCAAAACCTTGCCACAACCCCAACATTTCTACATAGCAGTGCCTCCCATATCCACCTGTCATTGTTTAAGCCCAACTGGCAACCGAGCAGCACACAGCTGCTCACTCACTCACTCCCTCCAAAGTGGGATGAGGGAGAGAATTGGAAGTGTGATAGTGAGAAAACTCATGGGATGAGACAAAGACAGTTTAATAGGTAAAGCAAAAGCTACACATGCAAGCAAAGCAAAACAAGGAATTCATTCACTACTTCCCATTGACAGGCAGGTATTCAGCCATCTCCAGAAAAGCCTAACAGCTACTTGGGAAGACACTAACACCATCACTCAGACCACTCCCCTCTCCCTCCTTCTTCCACCACCTTTATATGCTGAGCATAATGTCACATGGTGTGGAATATCCCTTTGGTCAGTTGGGGTCAGCTGTCCCAGCTGTGTCCCCTCCCAGCTTCTTATGCACCCCCAACCTACTTACTGGTGGGGTGGGGTGAGAAGCAGAAAAGGTCTTGACACTGTGTAAGCCCTGCTGAGCAGTAAATAAAACATGACTGTATTATCAACATTGTTTCCAGCAGCAAACCAAAGCATAGAGCCATACAAGCTACAGCGAAGAAAATTAACTTTATCCCAGCTAAAACCAGGACCCTGCTCTACCCCCTCCAACCTGCCCTGTTACTCTTTGTTGTATGAAACAAAACAAAGGTCTAAAATTGTATTTGCTTGCTCTGTAATTTTACAAACCGATCAGTTAACTGTGAAAAAATCCTGGTAAAATTTATAAACATGCCTGTAATTAATTAACTCATTATTAAAAGTGGAAGCCAAACATAGGTTAAATACCTCCTAATGCAGTGTAAAACAAAGCTATGATTATTTAATATCTATAAGTTTGGACAGGAACATTTCCTTCAATTCAGACTATTCATCACATTATTAATGCTCTAGACTTTATGAATGAAAAGATTAATGACCAACTATATTGCCATAGGTTTAGCTGCGAGTACAGACACTGGGAAATGAGATTGTAAGGGGGGGCAGAAACCTGATTAAGTTGAGAGTTGCCTACATACTTTGCCTAGCTGTTAATTAATACTTCCTATTGCAATTGTCGTTTACCTGAATATCTGACAGATAGAGCAGGTTTACTTAAAAACCAGCTTGAGAGTAAAGGTCTAGTTTTTTCTCCACTAAAAAGCAAAAAAAAAAAAAAAAAAGTATGTTTATTTTTAAACAAACTGCTTGGCAACAGTTGGTGAGCAAGTGTGTGTTAATGTGCATGACCTATTATCTCCAGCATCTATTTGTTTGTGATCTTTGCTTTTAGAAGAATTGGCATTAATTATAAGTATGGAAATAATTTGAAATGTCAGTTCAGAATTTTACAGCTTGGAACAGCTCATCCTTCAATAATTAGGTCAATAAAATTAACTTAATTTAATTTAAACAGTGATACTTCTTTTTAGACCTTATGGAGTGATTACAATTGGTATTTCATAATTATTATTTTATTGATGTCCATACGCCACATTGCCAGGCATCATCAAGACACACGGATGATTGGGAGTAATTTGACAAACACACAGAACTGTTGCATTAATGGCATGCCTCCCAATTATGTATTGAGTTAATGAATGCATTTAAATGTTATGGAGATGAATTTAAAGGACAGCTCAACCTTAATTACTATACCATTTTCCCCCTCTTCCCAAACATTCTAATTATAACTTCAGTAGTTATCACCTTTTAGTATACAAATATCAGGTTTCTCCATAAATGCAGAACTAGAACATTTATGATTATTTTTTGCAAGTGTGATAACCATGCTAAAATAACAAGGAATCATTTTCCCGTAAAATAAAGACTTCTAGAGATTGAAGAATTATTTTTTACCTGTACTCCCTCTTTCACATTTAGTTTTCTCAAAAACTAACAGGTAGGACAGAGCAGAAAGTGTAACTAAGCAAACCCCTTTCCAGCAACATTTTAAGTTTTCCCCCCGTTCATTAGAAAATGCCAAGAAAGAGTGGAAGAGTTAGATAAAGAGGGTGTTTGAAAGTGTGTACAGGCAGGTAGGGAAACTTTCTGCAGCTCTGTTTCAGAATAATTTCATAACTCTAATGTCAAGATGACCAAGATGGAATGCTTTGAAGTTCATGGCTACCTAAATTCACATTCGCTTCACTCACATGTGGCAACAATTTGGCCCTAGAAATACATGTCAATACCAGTAATTTTGCAAAAGCGAAAAGCTTCACAGTGTTTGTGAAGCAGGACAGTAGACCTGAACTCAACGAATCCCCTAAAGGTTTATTCTCTTGTGAGCACATGCAAACCCAGGTTTTAAGGAAAAGCAAAGCAAAATTGCTATCTCTAAGGGACAGAGATGAATCATCAGCTACCAGATGGCTTAATTCATGGCTGTAATTTCTTAACTTTGCCATGTTTAAAAGGGACAGCTGATGGAAATGCATGCCAGGAAACATTTCTATAAAAGTTGGCTATGATGTTAGAACATCCTTTCCTAACTGTAAAACTAACTCTTGCACAGAAAACAGACTTAGAAAGAATATGAGGGTTTTGTTATCAGATATGCGGTAGCTTTACGAAACAGATATGGTTTGCACAAATTCCCTAATGTATTTTAAAACCATAAGGAAATGTGCATGTGATGTCCAAGGACATTATGACATTACAACCTGCCAAAAATAGCCCGTTGTGCTTCTCAATCTCTTAACATTTCTTACAGCTTTAAAGGTCCTGATAGTGTATGGTGAACATTATCTGCATGGAAATAGAGTAGAAGAAATATTAAATGACATAGCTTGAGTAGAGCCTAACATTTAAAAATTGTTACGCTGTCCAATTCCCTAATTCCTCTGTCTCCCCTCCTTTATTTATTTTTACTATCTAGTTTCTTACAAAGCTCTCATATTTTCTGAAAGGTATTTTTGAACGTGGTGTCTTTGACTATTTTTTTTAAAAATGTATATTATTGATAATGGAGGACAAAACCAGTTATAAGAGAGAGCAAGTCAATTAGCTGTTCCACTCTAGGCAAAGAACTGTTGTGTACCTTATGGCTAAAGTTAGTGGAGAACCAAGATGCTGCCCCTAAATAAAGATATAAAAATATATGCATTCCCATCCTTTCACAGCTGAAGCAATACTGTCTGTAGTGAGTGACCCTCCTGTGCTGAAAAGGCAGAGTCTGGAAGACAAACGGCTGCACAAGTGGTACCAAAACCAGGCTGAGGCAGCACCAGTTCACGATCCCACTTGGTGTGTCTGCTCCTATATTATGTGTGCATCCTCAGTGAATAAATAGGACACATGTAAAGAAGGCGGTCTGATATGAAGATATATTTATTAGACTATATAGGCATCTCATGGCACTTAGGTAAATCCTTGTAAATTCTTTGCCTATTGCACCTGTGAAAAAAGGGGAAGTAAATTTAGCCTTTATGATTGCCTATGACAAGCATGATGGGAATTTTTTCTTGTTCAAACATGTCCAGACAGGAGAGGATTGTGTGTGTTCAGGTTACTTCCCACCAAACAGTCAGGATATGTCTTGGATGTGCATCACTTGACAGAACTACAGGGGCATCATGGAAAACAAAGGCTGCACTATTCTAACTTGCCTAAGTTTATTGAAAAGATGGAGTAGAAAACAAGACCTAAATGTAGATTTTTCAAAATTTAAATAGTGATTACGACAGTGTTCAGCTTCTATTCATGGACTAAGCCACAATCCTCAGTAATGCAACTAGAGGCTCAAAGTGACTCTTCTACAGAACTTAGAAGCATCTATGCTTTACACCCCTACATGAAAGCATAATTTGTCAGCATTTGGTGTTACTCTTAAGAGCTTGTATTTCAGGTCAAAAAAAAAAAAAAAAAGAACGAACATTTTGGTAACTGATTAAAACTTTCCTAACTAGTGGCCTAAAAAATGTGAAAAAAATCACGATCCAAGTATATATTAAAGACTCTGAAATCAGATAATTAAAGTAAACCCTGGTTTTAGAAAGTGAATGTACATTAGAGACCTGACAAAATTTTTTGAACTTTTCAGGTGTAGAATAACAGTACTACATAGGCCAGTGGCACAAGTGTTCAGTATACATCAAATTGCCTAAACTCAGCATAAATGTCAAATGAATGCAGTGTACTGATGTTTTTTAGGTCAGGATTAATTTTAGAATGCACTCCTCCCATTTTTCATGAAATACACATTCAGAACAGTATATTAGTGAACCACTGTAGAATTAGAGGCTGATGGACTGAAAACACATACTTGTTGCCTTAATCTAACCACAACAGGGTCAAAATGCCTAAAGTAGGTTAAAAGTGTGTTTTTCTTGGAGTTTCTAAAATCCAAAAATTTTATTAAAGTCACTCAGCAAATACGCCTTTCTGGTACAACAAGATCCTAAAACTTTGGAATTGCAAGAAAGTAATGTAACACAATTTAATGCAAGGTCTCATAAAGGAGAAAGGGGTTTTTTGCTTTTAAATCTTAATTAAGATGACTTTCTGCACTAACAAGCAAAAATGTATGCATCTGAAAGGTCTGACCAGGTTCACACACAACATAGAAGGAAAATGAGATGACAGCTGTCAGATCCTCACCATGTTTAAGTTCCTCTTAACTGCTGACAAATCACTTACAGTGTGGTCCTAGCATGGTACAGGACTTTCTCACCTTGATACAGGCAACATTTCTCCATTTTACTACTAGGTACAGCATCCTGGAAGTGATATCATGGAAATGGTATTCTACATTACCAACACAAGCCATTCTTAGCCTCTGTTAAACACATATTTGCATATTCCCATTTGTCTTACATTCATATCGACTCTCCATATTGTGTACAAATCTCTACAGAATTACCTTCTGAATTCAGAATGAAGAAACTTCTTATGAACCTCTTGTATTCCATTTTAACATGGGGCCTTTAAATGATGTAATTTGAAGCTAATATTTCCATCAGGAGGAGGTTCATTAATATTCAACACTTTCCCATTTATAGATGGTAAGCCTCTCTGAAAGAACAAAACCCCCCACCCACAGAATTGAACTCTCCAGTTTGGTAAAAGGTCTGACCTATCTCCCAGTTCTGTGAAACACCATACAAACAGTTAACCATTCCTGGTTTGATTTTTATTTTCTTCTTGTATACCAGTCTGTGTTTTGGCTTTAATCCAGCATATAAAATCAAAATGTAATAACAAGCTCCATGAGAAAAATATTCTGTCTAGCAACTGAAGCTGCAGCACCTAACTGTGCTAACTAGATCACTGACAGTTCAACACTGTCAATAAATGACAGTATTGGTATAAGTAATGTGTGTACTTAAGGCTACATGTAATGGGAATAAAATGTTCTGTTGTCAAAAGCGTATCATTTTAGAATCTTCATAGTAGAAGCTTGCTTGATAGCTCAGCAGGCTAGCAAACAAGCAGCTAACAGCTAAAAAACAGTGCAATGATAGGTATAGATGCTTCATCTTTCTGGAACATCATGATATAAGTGCAACCTTATTAAAGAAGGAGAGCAGGGAAAAAAAGTGTAAAAAAGAACTTTAGAGGAATTGCCTCAAGTTCAAGTGTGGTATTACATGTACAGGAGACACTATAGTGCTTGGCCCAAATAATCAAGAATGACAGAGTAAAACCTGCAAATGCCAGAGAGTTGATTAATAATCATAATTAGTTTTGTATCAAATCTTCAGCATTAATCCGAATTAAAATCAACCCAACCAACCCCTCAAATCCCCACACAAGCCAGTGTTCCTAAAGTTATTAAAAAAGCCAAACATATAGAGTGCCATCACTGTCTGTATTCTGGCAGTTTAGTGTTGCTGACAACATTTAAATACCCGGCCTGATAACGCTAACTAAAGCTTTGGAAGCCATTCTGTTTTCTTACACAACCTGCCAATATGCCCATCCTCCCCCAGCTGTTGAGGACATTTGCAGCTACACAGTGAGTAACATAATTTTGCTGCTATACTGTTTGTCCTTTATCCCAAGGGGAGAGTGCTAGAGGAGATGCATCTGGAAGGTGTGACTGGCATCTTAAGAAAAGAGAGTGTGAAAGTGCCTAAGGAAAAAGTTTAATTTATTAGAACAGCTGTCCTAGTTATGCCTCTTTCATGGTTACTGGTGTACCCTTTATGTTGAACTCCCTCAACTTCACTGAGCAAAGCTTTCACACTGTGATGGCTTGACCCTAACTGGCTGCCAAACCTACACCCAGTCGTTCTTTCACTCCCCCTCCTCAACAGAGCAGGAGTGGAAGAAAATAACATGGAAGATATAATGGACTGACATAAAGACAAGGAGTACTTACCAGTTACCACTACAGGCAAAACAGGTTCAACTTGGGGAAAAATAATTGACTGCCAATTAAAAATAGAGTTGAATAGCAAAAAACAAAGACAAAAAACTAAAACATCTTCCCCCCTGCTTTCCAGGCTCAACTTCAATCTTTCATCATCAACAACTCTACCCCACCCCCAACCCTGAGTGGTGCAGCAGCCATGAGAAATGGAGAATTGAACCCATAGGGGTTGGTAGCCATTGATATATACCATATCTCTTGTCAGACTATGTATTACATTTTTCTCCATTAGGTCTGGTGTCAGTTTTTAGCAAGAAGATACTGTATGGACAAAGAAATAGCTTAAGACCTACACAAGTAGTCACATTCAATTATCTCCATATGTAGGTTTTTCCCTCTGTTACGAAGTCCTGAATAAATGAAAGTGGGAGCAAAATTGGCTTCCCTAGAATTTCTAAGGCTTTAAAGCATAATTTCTTGTTACTCTTTGGGGAAAAAAAACGCCTCCCACTGATCAACCAAGTTACCAGGAAAAAAATCAAGGAAGTTAAGTCGAGAGACTTTTAATATGATTGCACTGGTAACGAAAAGCAAATAAAGCAAAAAAAAAAAAAAAAACCAAAACAAAACAAAAAAAAACCCAAACAAAAACCAAACAAACATCAAAAAACAAAACAAAACAAAAAAACCCTAAAACCCACTAAATTTAGTCCATCACAGACCAAACCATTCAGGAAAAAAATTGGATACCAGTTACTTCTTTGTTCTCTTTAACCAAACAGTATGTTCTGCTTACTATCTAGCAACTATACCCCTAACCTCACAACCAAGAACCAAAGGTGGAGGAGGGAAGGGAAACCACTTTTCCCTTCACTTAAGTCATCACGTGTGTTCTTACCTCCTTTTGTTAATCTGGAAAGCACTATTCAATACAGCACTTTGAAGTCATCACCTTGTAACGTTTGGAACTCCAGAGATACAGTTAGTAAGGATCTTCAGATACAACTCATTCTAAAGAAGTGCAGTATTTACTGCTATATACTTGGTTTTCAGACAGTAATTTGGTGCAATCAACCTTAAACTTTAAACAATCCTCATGACACTCCAAAGTATCAATAGTTCCTGTTATTAAAAACGAGGAACATGACAGAAACACCAGCTTAAGCCTTCTCTCCCATCTTGGTTGCTCTTGAGCTTTCTTGGATCAAATGTACACATTACTCTTACAAGACTGCATTTCCCTGAGCAATACCCAAATGTAAAAGGTCCGTAATAGGGTTCAAGCTCCGGTTTCTGCAGCAGGACGAGAAAGAAATGTTTTTTCCACTTTGCAGAAGTATGTGTGATGGGAGGGGGAGGGTTCATTTGTGTTGTAAGGTTTTAGCTAAATGAGTCCACAAGCTTCAATTTGCTCTTTATTGTAAAATTACTAGAGAGAGAAAGATACCTGTGTATTTAGACAAGAGATGGAAAGTGCTCTTCACTGCTCTCAAGTAGCCCATAACACTGCTTGAAAAAAACAACCAAAACAAAACAACCCATACAACCAATGCACAACCCCCCCAACCCTTATTTCCCAACATGAGGAAATATGAACAAATAAAGAACTGAACAGCTCCAGAGAAATGTGTACATTTGGTTTACCTTTGATGAGTTTAGTCTGCCACTCAGTTACACAGGACTAATGACAGCATATTGGAGATACAGGACTGAAGGAACAAGACAGAGGTTGGAAATAGAGCACTAAGTTATTGACAAAGATTTAGTAAGTAATACCACATATGGGCATGAGATTTCCCATAAAGTTTATATAATTGTGAACCTGAAACCTTAAAATTTGCAAGAACTTATACAGGGGAAAAAAAAATAAAAGGAAAGATAGAAGAAGTTGAAGGAGAATAGAGGGAAAAAAAGTTAAAAAAAGACAGGAAAATGTATTTTGTAACAGAAGTGTGCTTTGAAGAAGGGAAACAGGCCATGTTTCTCGAGTATGTGAGATTTTCGATATTCTGAAATGGTAGTGATAAAACAGCGACTCAAAGAAACAACTGGATTTAGTGATGAGATTTTCAAATTAAATTTCACTACTTTTAATAACAGAACTGACACATGTAACAAGCAGAAATACAAGTCTCAACTGATGTGTTAAGAATTTTAGAGGACTTTTCTGAGTAAAGTTTATATGCTTACATAACAGCATTTCATCATATAATTTTGATAATGGTTATACTACACGTATATTCTTTCTATATTCTTTCTAGAAAGAACTTTACATTCTAGAAGGAAACTCAAAAACATGCTATTAAGCAACTGCTGAGAAAGAGATACCTTCACAATGTCATTTTCAAATGAAAGAATTTTTCTTTCTGTCTTAAACGTAAAGGGAACCACAATCCCTGTCTTATGAATCAAACAGAAGGCACACAAAAAAACCCCCAACAACCTAGCTTGACACTTGTGTGGGATAGATTTTTGCTCTACAAATGCACATGAACAATGAATTCAAACAGCTTTTTATCTTGTTTCAATCTGAAACCTGATGTAGAAAAAAACTCCCTGCATTTAAATAGCATTATAGCTCAGATATATGCTGACAAACCCCTGCAAATTCAAAAGCAAGAGTATCTTTTTAAATTACATATTTAAATTTGAAAGCTCTGGCTTTTTTGGCATGCTCTGAGCGTGGCTTTTCTCCTTTGTCCAATGTTAATATATTAAAATGTATGTTACACAATCTCAAAAGGTTCTGAAACAAACATTCAGTGTCCGCCATTCTAATCTCCCTTATGACAGAAAGATAAGAGAGTCACAATAGTTGATTTCACACTGAGGGTTTTTTTAAAGGTTTACAATTTAACTGGTTAACATGAGTTTTGCAACATATGATTTAAACAATCTTCAGGGCTCTTAAGTATATGTATTTTGATATTAGCAATTACATAAAATTATTTACTACTGTGGACAATAGCAGCTCCTATCATTTGTCTAAATTCTTTATTTTGTAAAATATAAATCCAGAGGCCAGCTCTTCCAAAGTCTTTAATGCTGATCCAGTTACTAGGCACGTCCTAAACGAATGTGCCTAAATATCATTATGAAATTTTAACTGCACAGAAAAGAACATTTCTAAAAGGAAACAATGTTTCTCATTTCTACAATCCCCAGGGACAGTAATTCACATATAGACTAATGGCCTGTAAAATTCTGTTTGCTGACTGTTAACTGCAAAATTCAAGCAGTGTGTAAGGACACGAAACATTTCCAGTATAGTACTGGCTTTACGTCAGTTTATTTGGTTCTTCACCCTTAGTAGATCAAAATTAATTCCCCAGCCTACAGCAGCTGATAGACAACATCCTTGAGTTAAACTTTGGTTAGTTAGGGTTAGGATGTAACATTGAATATGCGTAGAGCTTCAGGACTCTTGTGAATAGAAAATCAGAAGATAATTTTCCTGGCTGTGGAAAATTCATGTTCTTGCTTGCAAATATAAAGGATGCATGCAGATATAGAGAATATGTACTAGTCTAGAAGTGCTTCCTTCCCAGACAATTTGCTGCTACTGAGGAAAATTAAATCCCTATCACTTCAGACTGCAATATCGATGTTATGCCTGATGTATTTTCTCATCAGTTGACCTCCCTCTATCAGCTGATTTACTTAAGTCATATAACAAGGGAAGTTTCAGCAGAGCTCTACGGAAGGTGAAAAAAGCATGACATATGTTATGGCAAACTTTTGCTTAGTTGTTCATCAACATACAGAATGTCACTAATGGATGTGGAAACCGTAGCACTGAGTGGATTTAGAGTAAAAGTTCTAATAGACAAATTATGTATTCCCCCTCTCCCACTTCTACTGGAAAATAACACCTCAGGTCCAAAATCAGGGGTCAGCTTGGATACAGAACCTGCAGCTACTAAAGTTCACTGAAGAATCACAGCCTGGAAAATGATGGCTACTTCCTCCAAGTGGCCAGGGAAATCTGACCCTGACTCAAATGGAGCTACATAGTGGATTAGAAAATGCATGCTAGTGTTGCCTCTTTCACACATATCTGCACAGATATATTTTCTACACATGTAGATTCACAGGTTCTTTAAACAATCTTTGAGCGTAAGTGGTTATGTAAAGAGACTTCTACAGTCTATCTTAAACTCACGTGTTTTTTTCTGACTAAAAAATAATCCCTGAATATATAGCATAGCAGTGTTACTGTGGTTTTTGTTGTTGTTGTTGTTGCTTGGGGTTTTTTATAACCATGTGTGCATACAAATAATTACTTCTGTTTTTTCAGATTTAGAATTGCAAAGGCAAATATCTAAGTCATGGTCTCTTATTGGGCAGTTTGATTCAGGTAATCACCTTCTAATATCAATAGTGTACACTATACCTGCAAAGAGAGCTCAACTAGGGAGTTCCAAAAATAAATAAATTAAAAAAAAAAAAAGGAACCACAAGCAATAATCTTATTACTAAAACACAAGCTAAACCAAGAAGGCCTAATTTCCCATGCTGAAAGTGCATGAAATTAAGCTTCGTAATGATGGTGCTATCTAGCTATTGATTAAAACTGTAATCAGGATTTAACATGCTTGAAAGCATAACCAAAACCACGGAATTGTATCATGGATTTGGGGTATGTGGGTTTTGGTCTTGTTTTTCTTGGTGGAGTGTTTGCATTTCTAGAATTTAACAAGCAAACAAAATTAAAGTTAGATCTTCTTTAATTTGAGTCTTTGGGATTATCCTTGGGGTTATTTTTCCATTTAGGTACATATTAAAAAAGCAGTTCTTTTTTAATTCCACTACTTATACTTGCATAATCCTTTTGACACTTGGCCTGTCTTCATGCCCACCAAACATCATGAGGCTTGCCTTGTGTCATGGAAATTTTACATGCCAGCCACCATAACAGGGTTCAAATCTAGGACTCTGATGAGTCAGCAAGGGAAAAGAAAGATTCTTCTCTAAAGTTCTCTTTATTAATTTTAC
Organism: Rhynochetos jubatus; assembly: GCA_027574665.1. Lineage (NCBI taxonomy): Eukaryota > Metazoa > Chordata > Aves > Eurypygiformes > Rhynochetidae > Rhynochetos > Rhynochetos jubatus. Next base: position 32,339,113 of record CM050649.1, on the reverse strand, counting down.
TACAGCTCAAGCTGGGTCATACTTAGAATCCTGCTGAAGTATTATCCAGTTGTACTTTATGCATTAATTTTACTTGTTCTCACAAATTCCAGATATCAGCTGAAATCCTCCCACACTAGTCAACATACATGCAACAACTGATATTAATAACTATGCATACTCCCCCTTGTGAGGCTAACAAAGCACCTAATGTCGTTCTGTTTTGTAGTGTAGTTTTAGAATTGTGAAACCTCTTCATGTCCTGCTGTAATTGTATCAGTGGTATTATTGCTGAGAATTTCTATTGTCACTGACACGTTTTCTGACCGGTTACTCCCAGCCAGGGAGGAAACCATCTAGTGAGGAAGTGGAGTGCAGTCTGTCTTCTAGTGGATAACTATGTTTGGTCCTATGAACAAATATTTGTATCCATGATTCTTATTCTCAAATAGTTAAATGTGAGAACACAGAGTATTAGGAGTAACAGCTCATAAGGTACAAGTTTCCAATCAAGGTCCTGGTAATTTTTTGTGAGCTCTTTTTACCACCTATCCACACCCACCCTTTCCCCTTAGATACGGGCCAAGGTGTTTTGGAAAAGTCCCAAAGTAATTCCACTATTCCTACTTCTATTGTTTGGTTACAAGTATTAAAAGTTGACCACAGGAGTAATACTATTGTATAGGAACTTCGATTGTAAACCATCATGGATGCCCCAGTCAAATGTTGCATATTTGTTGTTTGTTTCTGGAATTACCAACTCCAATAGTTTTGAGTAAACGTGGTATCGATGCAAAGTAGCATTTGCCCATAAGGTAGTCCATGATAAGTTATTTAGTATAGGGATCCTAACAGGGGAAATTTGAAGCTGAGTGGCTTGGAAGGTGAGTACATACCCAACAATTAGTTTTATTAGTAATTTAAACTGTAGTCTGTGATAGGTTGAAATAGAGATTTCCCCCTGCATTCATAAGGAGGCTGTATAGATTCAGATTTACCATGCTTATTACATGGGTAGCGTAAGTTAGTAACTTTATATTCAGAATTCCCATAATTTCTTCAGGTGCTTGGACATCTCACATCAAAGTAGCTCTGGAAAAGAAATTCAAATGGTTTCACTTTCTAAAACAGTGGCCACAGTAGATTCTTCCTCTGCCAGTCATTGTTCATCCACTGAATGATTCTCTGGCAATGGTTTAACTTCTGAGTGGTGGACACAAGCTTTTTGTCCTCTAATGTTTTCAGCAAGGTAAGAACTCAGTAAGACAGTATAACACCCCCCTCACTTGGGTTCCAAAATACTCTTAATAAAACTCTACCCCCAGCTGCAGATCATATACCTGTATCTCTGGAGGGGTAGGTTGGTATCCCTGAGCATGATTAATTTTAATTTTGAAACTTTCTTTTAAGTTTAGAACAGTGTATTAAACACTCATCTCCATGGCTTGTTTGGCTGGGATACAAGTCTCCAGTACAGCTAAACATCTCCCAAAAAGGACTTTGTCAGGCAATAGTCCTAAGGGTTGTCTTGGAGCATTTTGAAGTCCCATAAGGCTGAAGGTAATGCTTCCTGCCATTTTAACCCAGTGTGTGTTCAAACTTCTGCTATTCTCTCCTCAATAGTTAAATTCATCTTTTTTACCTGTCCAGATGCTTGAGGGTGATAAGGACTGTGCAATCATTTTTCTATTCCTAAACTTTTATAAAGTCAGTTGATTATTTCTGCTGTGAAACACAACCCTCTTTCTCATTCAGTAGATTCTGATACTCCGTACCTAGTAATAATTTCTTTAAGGAGAGCTTTTTTTACTCCTCCAGTGTCATTTTTTCTTGTTGGGAAAGCCTCCAGCCATCCTGATAATTGGATACTATCACTAGCAAACTTTTATATACACATGCTGCAGGCATATCAGCATAATCTACTTGCAATCTTTGGAATGGAAGAAGCCCCCTATAGTCAACCTCCTAATTCATGCACAGGTTTTGTATTTGAGTGTTTTGGACACATAAGACAGGCATTAACAGTTCTTATAGCTGCTGCATAGACACCTGGTACCATCAATACTTGCTGTAGTGATTAGTCACTGCTTCTAGTCCTCCATGTACCTTTATCATGAAACCATCTGGTTACAGTTATCAGGTATTTTTTTTTTGGCAAGACAGATTTCCCTCTCCATTGCCCATATTCCATCTTCATCATCTTCTGCTTCCCATTTTCACCACTGATCTTTTTCCTTACTTGTAACATTTGATTGATACAGTTTTCTTAGACGATCAACATCAGGGCATAAACTCCTGGTCTGAAGCAATTGCCATAACCCTTACCACAGCTTGCCAACCTGTGGCTTTTGCTGCTGCATCAGCTAAGGCATTCCCTTTGCTGATTATACTAGTGTTCCTTGTATGGGCATGACAGTGAACCACCATGATCACTTTGGGAAGTTAGCAACTGTTTCATTCCTTCTCAGTAAATTGCTGGAAGCTACTGATCTCAAAGGACTGACTGAATTGGGTCTTATTACTCAATCCCTACTGAGAAATGGCTACAACTTCATAAGCATTTTTCATCACTTCCATCCAGATCTCTTCCATTAATTGATAAGTACCACAGTGCCTAGAACATCAGAGCTCCAGAAAGACAGACACCTGCACTCTCCATATTGAACCATAGTCCATTTTTGTGGCTACAGCATAAAGCAAATGCATTTCTTAAGTGTTAATTGCTTAAACCATCCAAGTAGTTAACTAGCTGCAAGTGATGACATTTCCTTAAGGGGAAATTATTTAAGAATTAATATTTTCAGTATTCAGCCAGCTTTACTGTCCACCACCAGTCTATATCTCTGTTAGAACACGTTTTTCACCTCCTGCCTCCTTTGCACCTTTTAGTACACATTTAAGTCACTTGGCTTACATTTGTTAGGTTCTTTGTTATCATCTGCTCAGTTAGCACTATCAACTCTTCTCAATTTATGACAAGCTGTGAATGTCATTAACACTATATTCCCCTCCCACCTCCAAAGCAATAATGATGATGATATGCAAATGACTAATTCCATCCTACTGAAGTAAATAAGAATCTTAGATCTGATTTACATAGGCTTGGATCAAGTCCCTGGAGAACACTTGACAAGTTTTTCCACTTTGATACAGGTACTTGAACCCACTATTTACTTTTCAGACAGCTCTAATACCATTCCATAATGACTTGTACTTATGTTAGAGTTTAAGAGGTTGTTCTCCTCCCATCCCCCAACAAACAAATTCATTAAAAAATTCCAACAAAACAACATGAAACACATTAAGGTATTCAAATGTTGTGTTGGCATTTATGAAAGTTTTAAATTAAACTGCAAGTGTTTACTGTACATGAGCAAGTCAGCAATGCATGTTAAGGACACTTGCAATTCCATCAGAATAACTTTGAAAATATAGTTTAGTACATCTACTATGGTAAATTTCTGCACTTCATTATTGGTTCAGGAAGGACTAAAGTTTTTTGGGTTTCTTTGTTGGTTTTGAGTTTGTTTTTTTTTCTTTTAAAGCTAAGACCATTCTTTATAAGCTTATAACTATTATGTGACAGCAAAAATAAATTATTACTTTGTAGTGGCTCATAAAAACTGCTACTCATACATCAGACAAATAGCACACAAAAAGGGGAGAATTTGTCGATGCTCACTTCATTGGGGGATTTATCCACTGTAACTTGCAGACAATAAACACCCTAACCTAAGCCTAGGAGTATCAACCTTTATTCCAGCTTTGACATGATGCCAAATCTTGTGTAAGTCAGTTTCTGTTGCCTAGTTAGACCATGATAGTTTAGGAGTCATCTGCCTGACAATACATTAATTCATACAAAGATATCTGTATTACACTCTATATGGTTACATAACTAGGGAAGAGAAACAGGACTATCTCTGGGCCCAATTCACATAATTTCAGATGAGAATGTTAAAATAGGCTGAGACAAGCCTCACCTTGAAGACCTGTTCACTAACCATAACAGGCACCCCGCATAGCTCACTCAGACATCCATTGTCTAACACTACAGCCAGGTAGGAAATAACTCCCACCCTCCTCCTTCCCTCCACTTCCACTGAGGTTACTTGTTTAAAAGGAGCTTAGCTCCCAAGACTAGACAGCATGACATCATTTCAGGCTCTTTTTCCAACTCTACGTCACCTGTCTATCTGCCAGACCTCACTGCAATGCAGATAAAAGTTAATTGTTTCAACTAGCTTACCTGAGCAGAAATCAAAGCATATTGTTCAAAATTCTCTTGGCTTGCCCAGCATAAATACAGTACACTAGAATTTTTATAATCTAAACACAATGTTTATTTATCACTTGATGAAATAAACTTCTTGCTATTGCATGAGCAGTCACCACGACATGACAACAGTCCATAATTTTTACCCCTCTGAAAATGACTGCCTTGTAAAAAAAAATGCAACGTATTAGAAAACAGAAGTTGATGTATTTTTGTATACACCAAATATTTTAATTATCCTGGTAGACAAGAAAGTGAGCATTTGATGAATTCAGATATTTAATTAAATTCTGGAGTAATGAGTGTTTTCTAATACTGCATCTCCAACAGAACATTTGATTTTAATGAAATATATATGTTGATAATTTTTATTGTATTTCTACATGCACATAATTTTATTCAGTCCTGTTTACACCCCACCTTCTCTACTAGAAAAAAACCTAAATCTCTAGATAGCAAAGAAAACAAGAAGGTTGAGTTCTTTTCCTTCTTTAGCTTATTGAATCCACCCAGGGGGGCATTTCCCACCCTGCTCCCAAGAAAAAAAACCCACACCTCAAAACCAACCCTATATCTGAAACCCAGAATTTCCAGAATCAGCCATGTTTTACCACTGTAGGTACAGTCTTCAAAGGCCTGAGACAGCCAGCATTAGATAGCATATTATTAGATAAATGTCTCAGGATTTTATTCTCCATGGCCACTTCACACTCCCCAGTCTACATTGGATATAATCACTAGTAAGCACAACATAGAGAACAGCTTGGAAGAGAGAAAGGGAGGAGGAAAAAAAAAAAAGAAAAAGAAGGAAGCTGTGCTTCTGCAACATCTGCACTTGACATAATAGTGTTAAAATATTTTATGTGTGCTCCTCTATGCAATAATCACCAGATAATCCCTGTTACCATCCACAGAAGTCATGCTTTTGCAGAGCTGAAATCACAGAAATGGGAAGATGAAAATGGTTCATTCAGACAAAAAAGGAGTTTATTCTACCCAGAAGGAAAGAAAACCTCTTCCAGTGCATTTAGAAAATTGTCTGAGAGAAAGACACCATAACGGTTTTCTTTGCCTTGAGTGTCTTATTCCATCTCAGGTGATAAACATAATCTACACAACAGAGATAAGTGGATACCATATCCAGAGTGTTATGCATTATCATCTTCATTGAATATATATTCTCAATAGTAACACTGAAATGTTGTCATTTGGCTATGAAAAAAATCTACAAGGACAAGCTACTGCTGCCAGGAGCGGTTGTTCAGCTCCACTGACTCCATGCAAGCTGTACCTGCTGATGCCAGCGAAGACTGTGACCCCCAGTCACCCCTCTCTCAAAAGACTAGGGGTGCAGGAATCAGGACAGGCTACACACTTCTATTTCTGTAAGGGCTTTAGCACAATCTGCATGCAGTGTGTGAAATGCAGCAAAATTGTACCATCCTGAAAGTTTGACAATGTCCTTTTGCTAACCTACTTCTTCAAAGAAGTATTCTCTCATCAGTGTATCTGTCTTCTGGCCCTCTGCTTGAGGTCTTTGTCCTCTTCCCCTCCTCTCTACTGTGCATTAGAACTGAGCTCTGTAGCTAAGCAGTCTTCTCCAGAAGCCAACTGTACATGCTAAATTTATATTGTGAAAAGCCACACCCCAGTGAAGTGTGCTTTGAGGTAAATTTGAGATCCTCTTATGCAGTTTTACGGGTCTTACATGGTTTTCCCCTACTTCCTTCTACACTAAATACTGTATTAGGTTCTAGTGAGCGTGCAGGCTATGCCTGTTCTTTATTTACAGGAGTTTAAAAAGTTTTATGCTAGGACTCCAACATAATGAAAAAAGGCAATGATACACAGGGCTTGGGGCAGGCAACAAGGAGACTGTTGTCAACATAAAACCAGAACAATTAAAACTACAGCAATGAAAAAAAAAACCAAACAGATATGAATGTTGTTGCTAATACTGGTGCATTGTGGCTGCAAATACTTAACTTTTTCCCAGAGTTAAGATACGCATGTTTAAGGTCTTATTCCAGAATCTTTGTTGATATCTGTAGTCATTTGTATAATATCATTCATACATTTAAGGATTATTAAAATTTACAGAGCTCGGAGTACACTTATTAACAGTGCAGCTTACTGCTTTTAGGCATTGGAATCGCTCTTCACTGTTGGACCTCTCAAGGCCTTTGAGCTCCTTTATTCCATGTGTGGCTAAAGGGTGGCAGTTTTCTCACTTTTCCTCTCTAGCATCTTCTGTCTTTTTCAATTGATACATTTTCCATTTTCTTCCCTCCTCCCTTCTTTCATAAAGGCATAGTTTTTATTCATTTATCCTCAGAGTTCCTCACGCATCTCTGTCAGCTATCTTTTTCTCTACCCAACAAGAAACTCATGCTGGTGAAAAACATCTCGATGACAGCTGAGTTCTGTAGGAATGCAGATCTGAGGACAAAGCATTGCAGGTTGTTACTTCAGACCACACATCTCTACTTGTTAGCTACTGTTTTTTCCTCCACTACATAAAAGACCAGATCAGCAGCAGGGCAGAAAGAGATGTTTCTTTCAAGGAATCACCTGCCATTTCACCTACAGATATAACAGCAGGTTTTCAGCTTAACATGAGGATTCTCCAGCTTTCTTCACCTCCATCTTTGCTTTTGCTTCTGTGGAAAAAGCAATGAACTATATTATAATGACAAAGTACATAGATACACTCCCCAACCCCTCTTAAGGAACTATAGGAAAAAATGCCAAGAACAGTCCAGATCCACACTGAACCCTTATATAGAGCCAAGGACAGAAAACTTCGAAGCAGAAACCCCTCAGAAGCAGAGTGCTCCTGTGTAGCCCCAATGTCTTGCATGAGAAGTCCCTCAAGTCAGAAAGTCTTTGGCTTGGTGCTGTTTCCAGCTTTAGATCCTATGAGCAGGAGGCAAGCTGATTCTGAAGAGGGCAAACATATGATGCTCACACAGTGAGTAAGGAAGTATACTCACTTTTATTAACCCTGCTATACAGGCTGGGTTTTCAGTCTAGAGACAGGAAAGGATACAGCAGAATTCAAACTGTTTAAAATTAATTTTGACAAGGAAAAATGAGTTCAGAAAGTATTTGAACATAAGGATTTATGCCACAAATAAATGACCACAGGTTTTGTCCTCCCCTTTGCAACTCACGTATTTCACTAGATAGTTTCCAGTCCAAACATGCACTACAGCTGCTAACAGGAAAACTGGATACCAAACACTACTTTCTCTAATATATCATATTCATTTGCAGTGCATGCTATGTACCTGTGCTGCATTTTTTTCCAGGGAAGTTGGAGACTGATGGTGAGCAGAGCAGAAGACAGAGAACAAAAGCCAGCTTCTCACCCAGTCACCTTTCAGAGCACCACACCAGCCATGCAGCTTAAACACAGTCCTGGATAGCACTGCAAGTACGACTGCACAGCTGGAAGGAACAGCCCATAAGCTCTATACATTTCAGATATATTTCATTATAGCAGTCTCCTTGAAAGGGTTGTACATACTTTTCTTGTAACTAGATTCAGAGGTTTTTAAAGTACCTGCTAAACCCACAGTATGATTTGTCAGACAAGCAGGAAGAAACTTAAATCTCCTAAAATTAGCTGTCAAATTTAATTGGATAGTTAGAGGAAATGATTTACTGGAAGCAAGTTATCTAGGTTCCTCCTGCATCTTGAGCTGATTATCTTCCCTCATTGAACGCAGGGGAAATCTATGGGAAACTCAGAACAACTTGGAGCAGGTATCTGGTTTTTAGCTATCTGGGTTATTATTTACCTCAAAAAGTAAACTGTAATTTCACATAACTATCAATATTACAGGCACATTTTGTCTCTGCTCACTTTACAAGACAGGTAAACAAGTTTGGTTTGGAAGAACACCCAAGCATGCATCACTCTAGATCTAGATGCCCACCTTTCCTAATGTCATTTCAACGGAGGCTGGAGCTGTGTTGTACGCTACCTTGAGATGGGACAACTGGAAAAGTAAGACTGCATAAAAAAAACACATATCACGCCTGCCACTGAGCATAACACTCCACCTTATTTTGCACAATTTAGCAGAGGAAAGCCAAGTGGGAAAACCTGTCCACCACTTCTCCTCCAAGATGTGGCAAGTGTGGTGCTGTGCAGAAGATGTGACAGTTTTACTGTTTCACAGGAAAACAACATCTTACAACAGTAATTTACCAGTGTTTGTGCAAAAAAAAAAAAAAAAGCCACCCCAAACCACCAAAAAACAAACACCCCCAAAAAACCACTAGAATTTTTGAAACAATATTATGCAAGTGATGAAACTAGGGGGAGAAAACAGAAAAAGCTGATCTTCAGTTTGTATTCCATGATATTTAGTAAAGCATAAGCTTCAGGACATGCTTTCCCCTCCCTGACAATGTTAAACAGGTTCTCTTCACAGAATCACGAAGGTTGGAAAATATCTCCAAGGTCATCTAGTCCAACCATGAACCCAACACTGCCATACCCACTAGACCATGTCCTCAAGTGCCACATCTACACGTTTCTTGAACACCTCCAGCGATGGTGACTCCACCACTTCCCTGGGCATCCCGTTCCAGTGCCTGACCACTCTTTCAGTAAAGAAGTTTTTCCTAATATCTCATCTAAACCTCCCCTGATGCAACTTGAGGCCATTTCCTCTTGTCCTGTCGGGTAACACCTCTCCACCTCTTGTCAGGAAGCTTAGAGAAGAACACTTGACATTTCCATTCTCCTATCAAATTTCTTTGGAATTTGTTAACTCAGAAGTAACTTAAGACTAATTTGCAGCCATAAAGACAGACACTTTGATTACAGACTTCTTTTCCCAGGGAAACCACATTAAAAAAAAACCCAAAACCCTAAAGCTGTTTAGGATAACAGGAACATTGTTGATGCTTGAATCCTTAAGGTTGCTGATGGCCAGGAGTTTGTGAAATTCTTGTCAATCTGATTTTACAGCCTGTTAATTCTTTTCACAGGAAGGGCTACTGTTCAAGGTTTATCATCTTGGTGCAAGAAGTTCAATACTCTGGAAACCTTCAGAACAGCACATTTAAAACAAGTAAGATACCATGCAGACAATATAGGATATTGTAGAAAGTTATAGTAGTAATCTAATACAAGCCCAGCGTGGTGTTCAAGATTGGATTTCAAACTTTTCCTGTTGTATCTTGTACTACATTGCCAGTGTTTCCCCAACCCATAATGGAATCATTACTCATTTGATACTTCCTAAAGTACAATTCTGTTGTCATACAAATAACCTACAATCCTCTTTTTCAAGAGAGGGAATTTCAGACATACCCCTGTGTGTAAGCATCATCAGTGTAACCATCCAAGAGTCTAAAAATAATCCTGAACTCCCGCTAAACTTGTTCACTTCCGGATTTCATCTTAGTTGATGCTTGCAATATACTAATACTTTGACCTAATACTATATTCCCTAATGCATGAATTTCTGTACATGGCAGTTTAGCACTGAATGTGTACATAAAAATGATCCCTTCCAAGATTGTCAAGTAAACCTATTAATTAGTTCAGGAGTTGGGTTTACTTTTGTTAAAGGAAAAGCCTAACTAAAACACAAACCAGGCACCAGTCTGAATTACCCCCCAACTGCCATGGTTTTGGTGGCCTGTGGATATTTAAGCTTTTAATTAAAGCTCAATCTCCCTAAGACAAGAAGTTCAGTCTTCCTTTTTAAAAGGCTATTGAACTTTCCTTCTTGCAGAGAACAATTTGAAAGTGTGCACCAAATGTACCCTAAAGGCTCAGAAGCCAGAAGGTTTGCAAAGAGATTCTGCCTCCCTCATATTAGTATTTTTAAAATATTTTTCTTTAAAGCCAATCACAGTATTTTGGCCATTTTCGACTGTCCCTGCAATAACTTTCTCTAGAGTTTTTTATTTCCTTTTTTTAAGTTAACACCTACCATCTTATCCCATATGCTTTAAAAATGAATATGTATTGTAACTACATAAGTGTCTTTCCCCTTCCACCTTTCCCATCATAACTGCACCTCCAAATTAGCAAAAAACCTGAAAGAAATCTGTTTAGATGATCTTCTATAGGCATCTTCAAGAGGACAAAATGCTTTAAAAGTTAAAGCCAAGTTCTGTTAAGCCATTAAAAAGAGATTTTAAGATAGACATTTTGAGATGACTAGGTCTGAAAGAAGATAAACACATAGTTTAAAACTATGGCCCTTTGCCTATTCCATTTTTGGAGGCAGGGTCTTGTTTCCAGCTTGATGGCAGCCAACTCGGTGCTCAGCTGCAACAAGAAACTGTGCAAGATCCCATTCAAGCCCTAGGAAGCTTTTCTTTCCCTTACACCTGAAGCCTGACTGTCTGATCTCTGCACTTCCCAGCTGTTTCTCAGGCTGTCCAAGCTGAAAGGACCCCATCTCCTTGACTCCTTCCAGCTGCACCTACAGACTTTAGAAGCTGTCTGCCCTGAGCAGGCTCAACTTGAACAGGAGGGCAGGAACAACACCTTCTTCCTGCAAAGTAGTGCTACCTAATTGAGTCTTTCTACTCCAAGAGGCATAGCACATCACTTAAACAACAGCCCCAAACACACACACTACGCAAGTCTGAAGTCCATAACAACACTATAGCAACGTTTACCAAAAACAACCAAACCAACACTCAGTATTGTTGATATTGCTCACAGTTTTAGGCTTTCACACCTGTAAATTAACTATTGCCTTCAATGTAGACAACCATGCTGGTGTTGAACAAACTGCATCATTCCCCACTGCTACCTCCTTGGTGCTGAACACACAAATGAAAAGAGGAAATGATAGTTTTAAGTTGTAACAAAAAGAAAATTTTGAAGTACTTGAATCCTTGTTTTCAATTTTTATTTTTGTTTGCAAAACTCATCCAGAGCATAAGACTTAAAATATAAGCTTCTTTCCTATTTATTATTTTATATTAATATTTTCATATATTTAAAACTCAGTTTAATTCAGAATTATGAAATACTGGGGCATGACAATTTTTTGTGTCAAGAGCTCAGAGGTGCATGGTACATTTAAATATGGAGAAAGGGTGCCGAAGTTTATTACAAAATAGATACCAATCAGTAATGTAAGTCAAAAGGCATTTGCATGTTGTCCTGTTTTAAACATGACTATATATAAAGAAAAGCTTTGAGTATTGTCAATAATCCTATTCCAGTCAAGCATCCTTTTGATGATCAAAGGACTAAGAGAACCTGCTCTGTGAGTAAAGGCTGAAGGAGTTAAGTCTTTCCTTCCTAGAGAAGAGAAGGCTCAGGCAAGACCTCATCATAATATTCCAGTACTTAAAGGGCAGCTAAAAAAAAGGGCAGACACAGGGCAACAGGTACAAGTTGCACCAGGAGAGGTTTCATCACAGTACAGGAAAGAAATCTATTTTTTTTCAGTGAGAACAATCACTGGAACAACATCCCCTGGTACATGGTAGAGTTCCATCACTGGATGTTTTGAAGACATTACTGGACAGGGTGTTAGATAACCTCATCTAGGTTTCCTTTCCCTCAAAGGGTTGGTCCAGATCTTTTGAGGACACTTCCAGTATGGGCTACTCTATCATCACAGTTAGTGAAACTATTCCAACTGTTGCTGCCAGTGTCAAGACGCATTAATAACCAAGTCTTGCCTCTACGCCTAATAAAAACATAGCTTAGTTTAATGGACATATTTATAACACACCTGCATATGGGTATATGTACAGATACATACCCAGACATGTGTTATATACCTACAGTTAATACAAGTTTTGCTCAATAGCATATACAGCAAAGTGTTGCTGACATATAGGCTTATTCACTACTTTTCCTTGATTAAGCAGGCATAATCCACATAAAACTCACTGGAAAGATGTAGAATTTTAAAAGTTGTTGTAAACAGTCTGCAGAGTGCAGTTTCTTTGTTTAAAGTAGAACAAAGGATAGTTCACAACTCCTGTATAGAAATACTTTGTGTATTGTCAAAGACTTATTACTACATTTTCCCAGCTGTGATATTCCTTATTTCAGATAAGTTTCAGGAATGTTGCCTGCAGTTTCTCCAGTATTTAACCCACGTTTTTATGGTCACAAAGCCACAATCTCTGCAGATATTTCTTGCAAGAATGATGTTTAAAGGGTAAGATAACAAAACCATAGAAGAGAGGCACAGTAAAAATGGAAGCTGAAAGGAACAGCAGTGAACACTGCTGTCAGGCAGGGCTCTACCATTAGAGAACATTAGTTTTCTTTTAAAAATAGCTCTCTTGCCCGCCTTCCCCCCATCTACCCCTCCCTGCTAGCTCTTTAAGCAGGTTCTTCTTCAGCATAAGTTGCTGAAAGCAAATTATTGCAGTTCATACATATAAAGAATATTTTTTTTGGATTAGTCATGTTTTTGTTGCAAACATTTTCCCTTTAAGCAGTTTTCAAAATCTCCTTAGCCTACTGGACTTTTTCATGGTATCACTTACCTCAAGCACAGCACTCAATTCCGAGGCCTGTTTTGAAGAATGCTTTTGTTGCACTTTTTTAAATCCCAAAAATCTAATTCTGTAGAAACTACTTCCAAAAGCAGTGTTCTGCAACAAACTGGAGAATACTAAACTCTAAGATACTTAGCTAAGGGCCATAAGAGCTGTGTTCTCAGCAGGAGGGCAAAGGAAAAAAACTCAACACACCACTTTTAAGTTCTATGCATTAATAAGAGATACTTTGAAATAAATCACAAAAACAACTGTCTACTGGACTAGCATCCAGACATATGGGGTTTTAAGCAAGAGTACTTTAGACAGTTTTCTGATATCTTCTATGCAATGAACATCTTTCTACAGATCTACCTTCCTGATGATTACTTCATTACAACTCTGAAGAAGAGGGTGAAGAATTGAGTGAAAACAGAAAAAAACAAACAAGGTTGAACAGAGCACTTGAAATATTCCTTTGTAAAACACTTGATTAACTGTTGTGTTGTTATAAATCTCCCTCCATTCCCTACACACAGAGAGGAGCTTGCCTGGCAAGTATGTGCCTTGAACTTGTACTATTAAGCCTCAGACATTTTATTTTTCATCTAAACAGGAGATTACTATGCACATAAAGCATCCACATAAGTCTCCAGACCAACCTCTCCAGGATCCTACCCATGCAAAAACTTTTCAAACTATTAAAGGCGCCAATTACAACACAGCGTAAGACTTAGATTAAAGGTACAAAGTACTTAAAAATTTCTATGCTGCTTTAAACCACCGCCTATTTCATCTGTCACTGATAATCCAAGAGATCATATCACTTTATTTTCTTTTAAATCATTCCTTAAAACCTACCTCTCCTGTGATACCTACAAACCTCTGCCAGATAGGACTGTTTAGACTAATGGCCATTTTCAACTAGCTTTTGCAAATGCATCTCTAAACCTTCCCTCATTACCCTTCTTTTCCCGCTCTCAATCTGCTCATCTATTTATTTATTGTCTACATAATCTGAAATTCAGATATTACAAAGATTGTTTACAAATAGAGTTGCCCTAATGATTTCTTGTCTTAAAGTAACTAGCATCTGGAGGCCTGAAAGGGTGCCTTAGAGAAGAGAAAGAACAAAGAGGTAGAATTACTGTTTAAAGCATTACATAAGAAAAAATATAGTTCTAATTTCACACTTTTAGTGGAATTTACACTTAAAGATAATCAAGAACTCAAAAATAAATGAACACAGAATAATATTGTTGTTCTGGAAATTTTGGGTAGTAGTTTTTAATTTTTATACTCCCTTTCCTGAAGGTTAGGCAGATAAAACAACATGAGAGGAACGGTGCTTAATATGAAAAACTAAGACTGACAAGGGCTTCTCTCACAGCTTTAAATAAGTCATGCAGAATAGCTTCTGCATCATAAAACATTGACACCATTCTAAAAACAAATAAAAAAACCCACAAGCTTTTTTTTCCTATGTTATCCAGAGTTCAACAAAAAAACCATGAGAAGCTACTTACAGTAACAACATGCTACCAACTATATCTTTTCAAAACAAAACATTCTTTGAGACTTTTGTATGTAGCACTATTTTATTAACCCACCCCCCTCCCAACTTAATAACTATTATTACCCTCTGATATTCACTACCTTCTTCCCACCACTCAGTTACAAAAAAACCACATAAATTTCTTACCTTTAAAAATGCTGTTTTCTTTCAGCTACAAGAACAGAAATCCAGCATACTAGTGGTTATTCAAATTCCTTTTATATCCTGCTGGGAGGGCAACAGGTGCTAGGGCTAAACTTTCAGCTGGATCCAGTTGAGTTCATTTGAAAAGGCTGCATGTGACGTAGGTGCTTTTATCATTGCAGCCTGAAAGTTCTGGCCTCAAAGAATTATTACTTTGTACCAGTGTTAGTGGAGGGCATTGAAAGTAAGAAGCCCTGTTTTATGAGCGCAAGAGCAATAGGACAGATTTACTGTGTGTGTTTTGGAAGAGCCTCTATCACAGGTGTGGAAAGACTAGGCTCTGTGGGTTATGTGTGGTAAATCTACCCTTCCATGTGCCTGTCTGGGGCATTTATTCTGAAATGGTGGATAGACATACCTGGTGCTGGATTTACAGTGCCAGGGGTAAGCTCAGGGTTGGAGAGACATGTCAGAAGGGCATTCTACATCTCTCCAAGAAGCACAATGAAGCTAAACAGGCAGAGAGTTACTCCTGTTTCTGCCTGTGCTACTGATTCCAGCTGCAGTCCTCATATACAACTTGCTCTTGTTCTGAACCACTCCTGATATGTAAAATATGCTAACATTACTTATTTTCTTAATGCCTGCAAGACACTACCTAGCTGCTAAATATTCGATAATGTCGACAGCAACAAACACAACACAGCCACTTGCTCACCACCCTTCTCCCCCAGTGGGATGGGGGGAGAAAATCGAAGGAAATAAGTAAAAGAACCTGTGGGTTGAGATAAAGGCAGTTTAGTAATTGAAAATAAATTAAATAAAAGAATGATAGTACAGCTAATACTACTACTACTATGTAATGAAAATACTAATAAAATGTATTGTAAAAAAAGGAACAAAAAAGTATACTAACTGCTCACCACTGGCTGACCAATGGCCAGCCAGTCCTGAGCAATAATTGTCCCTCTTGGCCAATTCCCCCAGTTTATATACTGTTGAGGGTTTAACCTCAGCTAGCAATTAAGTACCACACAGGTGTTCACTCACCTCCCCCTTCTTCCAGCAGAGGAGGGGAATGGGAAGAAAAGACAAGGAAGCTCATAGATTGAGATGAGAACAATTTAATAATTGAAAATAAATTCATATTATAGTAATATTAGTAATATTACAATACTACTAATAAAATGTAATGAAAATAAAACAAATTATACAATTGCTCACCAACTGCTGGCAATAACCAGCCAGCTCCTGAGTAGCGAAAGACAGAGCCAGGGAGCCTGAGAGCCATCACATCCAAGTCCAAGCAAGCATGAGAGAGCCATCGCACCATGGTCCGAGCAAGCCCCATGAGTGACAGCATGACTGGGAAAACCAACTGACCCACCAGCTCTCTAACAAACAAAATGAACAAAGAACAAACACACGAGTTAATGAACAAGCAAATGAGCTAGTGAGCTATAGCCCCCCGTCCCACTCCAGGCATATGTACTGAGCATAACATTCTATGGAATGATATTCTTCTTTGATTAGTTTGGGATAGCTGTTCCACCCACCACACTGCTTTTAGTGAGAAAGTTGGAAGCACAGGTACACTATCAGAAGCTGAAAAAGTCCTTGAATTAGTGCAAACACTCCTGAGCACCATCCAAACCCACTTTATCAGTACTCTTCTCAGGGCAAATCCAAAATGTGATCCCAGGTACTCTGAAGAAAATTAACTCTATCATGACGAAAACCAGCACATATACCAAGCATGACGTTTGATGAAATGAAGTGTCCTTTTGGTCAGTTTGGTCAACTTTCCGAGCTGTGACGGGCAGTATGAAAAACTGAAGTTGTTAGTTTAATATAAACATTGGTTGGCAACAACTAAACCACCAGTATGTGTTCAACATTCTTCTCAGTACAAATCCAAAACATAGCCTCATACTAGCTATTATGAAAAAATCAACTCTATCCCACCAAACCCAGTATGCAGACTAACAAAAGGGAAAAAAACACCTAAAGTCTAGTTCTTATGCATTTGTTAATTTAAGATGGTTTTTTTGTTGGGTGGTGAGGTTTCTTTTTTTTTTTTTACTCCTAGGTGTAGGGCATTTTAAGTCAATCTTTTCCTTTGGAGAGTGAGAATAGAGAAAGGGGATTTTATGCTTTATAATAACTCCTTGTTATCAATACAGTGAGACCTGTATGAAGATTTAGAATTCCGTGGAGGCAGAGAACAGAGGGAAGAGAAATAATATGAAAGAGAGAATAAAGATTAGAGCAAATATTGTAAGGAATTGTCTCGTTCCTTTCTGTATACTCTGTTAACATCCAGCTGGCAAAAAGCCTTCTAGCATATGAATGGGAAATTCTGCTAGAGGAAGGACTTTGCAACCTGACTGAAGAAGCCAGAGGCTGTATTAAGTACAATAGACTGAAGGCAACAGACTTGAGAACCTTTTGTAAACAGAATATTTTAATCCCCTACATAGGGACATATTAAAACAGTTCAACAACTATTTTCAATTGAAAATGCAGTTCCAGCAGTATTAAAATGTTTTTCTTTGTTCCTGCTTGACTTGCATATACTCAGGTGAATACAGTATGCTGTTAGACTGCATTACATTTCCATGTTATGGATAAGTTTTTGAGTCTAAATACTTCTGAATATTTCATTCCACACAATAGTGCGATTGTGACTATTCATCATAAATTAGTACTAAATCAAATCTAGAAATGTTGGAATTACCTCCAGTTATCATTTATGTAACTAAAACAGCCAGAGGACTACAGATAAAGGGAAAGATTAATTTGGAGCTCATCCTGTTTCCTGTCCCAGACAACTTCCCAGTTTCTATCCCTCTCCCCTCTGACATCACCAACTCCTGGTCTTAATTTGTCTTTGTGTGCGATTTGTCCTGGCAACAAGGTGTAATACTCCTGCTCATAGGACTGGGACCTGCACTGAGCTCCAGCAGTGACAGAGAAGCAGCAAGTGTTGAAAACACAGGTCAAATACTGGATTGGAAGTCTTGACAGCCTGGGAATTGTTATGCCAAATTTATGAAACGTGGGAGGTATAGTTGCTGCAGAAGGAATGGACAAGTGAAACAGCATGTTTCTCTTTTATTTGAAATTGCTAAACACTTGTGTGTGAATTTTTCTGACACACTTATGTGAGCATGATATCCAGCAAAAGAAGATATACGTCTGAGCAGAAGTTTGCCAAAATTACAAGCAAGCGAAAACACGATCTTTCAAAGGAAAGTACTAAACATCAATAGATACATAACAAAGATATTAAATAACTCTAGGGACTCTACATCTATTTGCAGACACCAAGATGTTCTTCCTTTTTGGTTTAGAGGGACCATGTTTCAAATGCCAAGTAGAATGTTTTTAACAATATGAGAGCTTGCAAAAACTACGGAGAGTTTGTAAAAGCAGTTAAGTATTTTGTTTCAGAAGATGGGGAGAGCATTGGATTGAAATAGTTCTAGACAATAAAGTTGTTTGGATGCTGATAATTGATTTCTAGAGACTGTGTTAATAAAAAATTCAACTGAGCACTTAGCTGAAAGTGAGAGTTATATGGGTTAGATATAAAAATGTCTCTACCTTTCCTTCCAGCCCCGGTTAGCGCATAAATTCCATGCTCATGGCTTAATTTCAAGGAATCTTTGAAAAGATCTGCTTGCTTATTGAAGTTCTACAACTTTTACAGATTCAACATCTAATTTTATTGTGAGGACGCGAGACCTGATCTTGTCTAGTCTTTTTTTCTGTCTTAACAGGATTTATGACAGTATGGACTGTTTTGGCAGAAGGCAATGTTTTCCCAGTTATGGCGTATGACCTGCAGGCAGTGGATGTAACAATAATCTGGTGAAGTAAAAGTTAAACTCACAGTGATGTGTTTTGTATCTAAAGAGAAAAGCATTGTGTGATTGTTTCAAAGAGGACAAATCACTAGACAAAAAGTTAATCATAGCCTGTAACGTTTATTATAACAGTGATAGTACACATGACAAGTGCTGACATGTTATTTTTTACATATGATAAATGTAAAAGAAAGATTTAGGCTGAAACAATCTGCTTTAAAAGGCTGACAGCTTTATAACTTTCAGCCCAGGGACTGAGTTGCCTGTTATACAGGTTTTAGTTTGTTGCAGCACAGCTTTCTGACCTTGGTGCAGTTTTACTGAGAAATTGTTGAAAGATAGGTATGTCAGAGTCACACAACATAAGGAAAGTTAAAACCTAGACAGACAATTGAGAAGACAACAGTTAGCAGCTCAATGCTTTAAAAGGAAAAACACTAACATCAAAACTTATTTCAAAACCACTTATAAAACACTAAGAAAAAAGAAATGCAGGAATGTAATATGTAGCAGCACCAAGAGCCAACCCTTTCCAGGGGCCAGTGGAGGCTGGCCTTTGCCCATTTGACCAAAATCAACCTGGGCTCACCAGAGGTCTTAGTGGTGGTGGTGAGCCCATTAAGGCTTAGCTTGTTACACAGACAGTAGATAGATTGGGTTATTAATGGAAAGATAATGTTTTGTGCTCTAAAGTGTGTATCTTTCTTGCAAAGTGTTTTTGTACATGGGACAATTTTCATCCACAAATAAGAAGTGAGTCAAAGAAGGAGAGTTAGAGCTGAGCCACTTATGAAAATACACTGGTCAAAACTATGGGCTAAATGCTAAAAATATACCTCTTAAAATTACAGGTATATTACACATACACTGCTTAATTGTTCAGTTGCTTTACAATGAGTTATTAGTTTGAAGGGGGAAAAATAAGCTTCATGTCTATAGAATTCCATGTAAGGAAAAAATGCTATTAACCCAGTATTAGATTTTATCATCCTATTGAATGTACATAAACATACAGTTTCCTTTCAGGTTGTCAACATTTAAGTTTAGTAGTAGGAGGGAAAAGTGTCTTTGACTGTGAATGTAGTTAGGCCGTTGGACAGACTGCCAAGACATGTTTTACAGTTGTCAACAGTGGATTGTTCAGTGCTAGACGAGACACCATGCACCAGGAATGTGTGCAAGTGATCAAGTCAATCCCTGAGCTGTGCCGAGCTGCTAGATGACTCACTAGAATGGCTTTCCAACTGAAATTATTCTTGATCAAACAATAAAATGCATAAAAAACTTGAAACCTCAGAAACAGAAGAGAAACAAATAATAAACACTGATCCATACCTGTAATCCTCTAGTAATAAGACAGGTATATGTGTGCGATGAAAGAATGAAGGGGAAAATAAACAGTCCAGAAGGAAATTAATTTAAGTTCTGTTTTCTGAAATGATTTTGTTTATTCTTTTATAATTTGTTTTGTTTTGCCATTCTCCATTTAGTAAACATTATTTAGACAAGTTATTAGCTAAAGTTTGGCTTAATCAGAAACATGCTTATCAAAACATTGAACCACAAAAGAAAGCTACAAGACAAAGGATAATCAAATAGGGAGGCAGTAAGAAATAACGTAATGTGCAGGAAATGTCCCTAAAGAAGTTAAATGTAATGGATAAAATGCATATATTTTACAGCCATATAAAAGAAGTGATCTATATCCAGATCTTCTAGACAAGTGCTTAAATCATTGAAAGCAAACCAGAAATGTTTATTTACCTTTTTTTTTTTTTTTTTTTTTCCTTTTCTTTTCTGGAAAACCTAATTATTGGCAGAGTTAAAAGCCAAGTAAAAGGTTTTCATGAAAAGTGAAGACTTCCCAGGAAAATATCTTTGTACTAAGAATAAAGCTTGTATTTCATCGTCTGTCTAGAAACTGTGAACTTCAGTCCCAAGGGTGGTCTATTGACTTGTTACATGGGAATTAATAATTTCTTCTTAATGACTTAGTTAAATGTATCAGAAAAAATATATAAAGTGATTTTTGGTTTTTAAAAAAAATCATTATTTTCTTTAATTGTGAATTCAGTGGATGCTACAAGCCTTAGTCTCACTCTCACCAGTGAGAAAGGGTGGGAAAGAACTTAGTGGCACCTTTAAGCTTTGTGATTTTTACTTTTACAAGAAGATGGAGAAAATAGTAAACTATTACTTAAATATTGAAAATTCTCATAGTACTCTTTTATCATTCACAATAGCTGTAGTTTCAAGAACAACCTCCATTTTCTTAGTTTTCCCAGAGAGCACTATTTATGAACTAGGTAAAATTTTCATAACAGAAATAGAAAGATCAAAAGAACATTTGAAAACAGGAACAATAATGTATGTTAATATGTGCTAATTTGGATTTTTATACATACAGAAACAATCTCAGCTGTAGAAATTTAGCTGTTTTCCAGTTAAATTTTGAATATTGTTCACTATTGATGTTTAATCAAGTATTCTCTTGATATTTCTTGTCTTTCAAAGATTTGGTTCACATATGCATGTCTAACTGGAAAACTCATTTAAAAAAATCAAATTTTAAAACAGAACCTGATCACAATTTAATGCCTTAAAAAGTATTGAAGAAAAAAAAGTGATCATAACTGTTATTATTGATTGATTAATTTATCTTTAATGCTTAGCATTGACCACCTAGGCTTTCACAAACTAGTTTTAACTATGTACAAACTACCCTTCCTCTCTAGGAGAATTTCTGGAGAAGTACAATGATTCAAATGATATCAGAAAGAAAAAGTCACTTTAAAAATTCTTAGTTATATATCAGAAATATTGATAAAAACATTCCTTTCAAGTCTCAGCTAGTTTCTTGTTTCCCTGCTAGTTTTTTGTTTTCCAGCTAGTCTCATGTCTCAGCTTCAGTAATGAAAACTGACAAATCTTTTTTAATGTTGTTTGCAATTGGTTTAAAGTTTGTTTCAGCTTTCTACCCCATTTACTCAGTTCTTTGCAAGCACTTTGGGAAAACAAATGAGAAATGTTTTCATTAATCTTAGTTTCTGATTACCTTTGCAAAATCTAAATTCTATACTGTTAAGTCTGCAGACGTCTATTCTTTTATATGCATGATGTATAGGAAGATAAGTATAGTTGAAAGCAAGTCAATATGACTAAAAGAGCAATTTGCTTGAGAGCTAAGAATTAGTTTTAAGAACAATGAATGCTTTCTCTGATATTATCTAGATCATTTAACTGTGTTATCTCCTTTCACTTTCTCACCAATAAAATGAAAATGATGCTTAGAAGAGACTAGGCTAAAAAAGCACCACTGTTTCTAAAACGCTGTTGGTGCAGCTGCACTTTAAATCCCCTGTGGGTCAGGTGCTCTCTGCACCGCCTCTTATCTGGGGGCTGAGGGATGGGGCAGTTTGGGGAGGGAGGACACTGCACCACCCTGACAGCTCCATGGCCTCCACACCCTTGCCTCTGCTGTGCCCTGACACTGTGTAAGACTATTTAATTTCTGTTGTTCGTATTCTTGCAGGTTATTGAATGTCTTTATTAGCACTTTCCTGGATTCCTGATAATTTTCATACATGACCGAAGTGTAGTACATCATGAAAAATTTGAAAACCACAAGATTTTTAGTTTCTATGACACTCAGACTGTCTTCTACCTTAAGGGGACTTGATTACAAGTACACTAAGTTAATGTAAAATACAATATTATTGCAGAGAAATTGTTTCTAAGTGGAGCATTACTCCAGGAATTTTTTTGATTAAAACCTGAGAATAAATTTGGAAATAGTTTAATATCTGTAAACAGGACAGGACTGTGGTAGAAAAGAAAGAAGGATGATGATTTATGCACCTGGAAAAGACTTGAGAGGTACATATATGTTTCTATTCATGGACCTACAACTTTGTTACTTTCAAATTTTCTGAAACTAGGTTCAATCCCAGCAAATTCCACACAAGACAAAGTTCAGCTTCAGATGAGTTTCTTTCTTTCCACTGAAGAATTTTGGCAGGATCACCAAAATAAGCTAGGATTAACATTATATTTTGGGTTTCAAATGCCATAATATAGATCAAACATCTGCCTCCTCAGCAAGATGATCCAGAAGCTACATCCAGTCCAGGTCTCTCACCCATTAATTGGTCAGAAGCCAGAGGAGGTACTAGTCTCTATGCCCAGTATACTGTTACACACTTTCCCTAAACATCTGCTGCCAGGCCCTGATTCAGACGTGCTTTTGACGTATCTCATATTCTAGAAAGAACATTGTACTTCTAAATTAAATAGAAATTTTAAAAACTCTCAGCTTTTCAAGAAAGCTGTCACTAATGACCTTATGGAAGACCACAAGCTGTTTTGAAAACTTAACAGTCCTCTGTAATGCCTAAAATAAAACCTAGCTGTATATATTTCAAGTAAATGGAAATGTACATACAGACATGGAAATGTAAAGCTTTATAAGCATCTGATATTGCCCAAGGCATGAAAGTCAGGTATGTTTCATACACTGAAAAGCAAGTTAATGATAGTCTGTCTCATAAGGACATTTTTAATTGTTTATTACTACCACATTGCTACTTGTAGATCTGCAGAGCAGCAGCATGGTGAAAGGCTGAAATGTACCAAGGTTGTTTCAGTGGTGAAGTGATTTTATTTGGCTGACAAATTTAATTTCTTTTTTTCTGGGTGGCAGATTTGAGATGTGATGTACGTTCAGTCATCTCCATCAAATCCAGCTATGTTGAGAGTGAGACTTATTAGGTATTTTGTGTAATATATGCTGGCTTAGGTCTGATATGTCATTTATCTTAACTTGTGAGGAGACCTTAGAACTCACTTGTGGTAATGTCATTGATGATTTATTATTCTCCTCACTTGTGAAGATAAATGTTATATCAGACCTCAGTCATCATGCCTTCCTGCTTCATATAAATCCAGATTTAGAAAAGAGAGTGAGAAAGAGAATAAGGGAATATTCCCAGATGGTTTGTGGTTAAGGGATGTCAAGCTTTCTGTGGTAGAAACTGGACATTTACTTTAATAAATCTTGTTGTTCGAACATTTCTTCTTTGACATATACCTTCGGGCAGATGCCACTGAAACATTCAGGTGCTTCCCTTCATGCTGCACAGAACCTTTTTTCTAGGAATACCAGTAGTGATTGGTAAAAGCCTTTTCAAAAGCTTTACCAGAGGAAATGGCTGGCAGACCAAGGTACATTTGTCAGATTCACAGAAGGGCAAAGTCCCCATTTGGAAATGAAACCTGAATGTCACTTACGTGTATCTTCTGTCCAATTTTATGGGCTTTCATATATCACTCAAAAATCAAAGGAAAAACTGTGCACAAAGTAGAATAAAACAAGACTGAAGATTGAACACCATTCTGGTTCATTTCTAAGCTTCCATGGATATTATGTTACAAAGGATCACAAATCAGGCAAATCTGATTTTCTCTTTTGAATCCTAGAGCCTGGGATCATTCCTTTAATGTGCAGGATACAATACCCAGAATGAAGTTAAGCAGTTGTGTGACAGGTGGAATTAGAATTATTACAGATATGACACTTGCCATGATGCAGATGCATAGGAAGCTAAAAGGGATACAAATAGTATAATTGTAATTTAAATCTACATGAATTACTCTTAATAGCTGAAGATGTTTATGTTATCAGAGCTTCTGCTTTGTGGAGTGACTTTGTGATAAACAAATTAACATTCTTGAGACTTCAGTCTTTCTTCATGCTGGTAAAACACAATTAGAGTTGGTCCACTTTCCTTGGCCTGACGAGAATCTATCATGAAAACTGTACCCACAAAGCAGCTTGGTTTCTGTATAGAAACAAACAAATTACCTTCCAGAAAACTGTTTGTTATGTTGAAAGTTATCAAGCAGCATCATGGCATCTAAGCTCAGTGAGGGCACTTGTGCCTGCAACCTAGATGTGGGCTGTAAGCAGAATGGCTCTTCAGACTTCAGTTTTCCTGCATTCATCCCTCCTGCAGGTCCAACAGATCCCAGGTTTGATGACCTTCTGGCCATGCTTCTCTGCTCTTAGACATTTTTCAGAGGGAAAGAAAACAAGAAAAGAATCTTTTCTTGGTATCTCTTTCTTATGAAATGGAGAAGGAACATTTTAAATGTATATGTTTGGTGCTTACAAATGGACGTTTGCACACCATGTCATGCAGCATAACAGAACACCCGTGCACATATTGCAGTAATATCTTTCTAGGATGAGTGTCATCCCAATAGGAAGAGTACCTTGTGTATACCTCTACTAGTTAGCTTTCAGTTAACATTAAAATTTTCCAAAGAAAAAAACCAACAACATATGTCTCACACAATATGTCTGTCTCAGTGATATTGTGATTTACAGGGGTTTTGACCATAATGCACACATCCTTCACAAACCTTTCATGTCAGACAAACATGCACGAGTTCTGTTTCTCCATTTAATGCTGTTGTCCCATAAGGGAGAGAAACATGAGGTGAAGATGGATTTTATTTGGAGTATAGGAAATATGCCTAGAATTATTGTGCTGAGCTTTCTAAAACCCAGGTTCCTCTTTTCTCATTGTCTCATTAGAGGAGTTATGGCTATCTGCCTTAGCTGCCTTCAGACATACTTAGATGCTTACTCCAGGAAAACCTGATATGAGAGACATATTATGTGCTAAACCAGGAGCTAGGAGTATCTATCTAGAGACAGTCTTAATTTCCTTGCAAACTTGCAGATGTGTTGAGTATGTGGCAGAGTATGCTGGTGAAAGGCTTGGTGGAAACTCCTAAAACTGGTATGGGATATGTTAGACTGGGACATACTTCTGAAGCTCTACAGAAATTTTTCACCGTGGGCAACACAGCTGGCCCATCACGCTTATCCTGAGAATGAAGGTGGAATGGAAATGTATTAAAACAATGGCTGCTTTTTTTAGAAAAACAAGCAAACAAACCAACCCAAGGATAATCACCTAACAGAATTTCAGATTATTTTAACATAAAATGAGCTCTACTTACAAATACAAATAAGATTTAATGTCAGATCCCAGGATTCACAAATTAATATGTGAATGAGAAATTTGCTGCTAGAAGCAAGTCACAGGATTTGTCTTACGTTAGGTTCAGTCAAAAGATTTCTGTTTTACAGAAAACTGGTGATCAATCAGCTCATCAAAAGCTCAGGCAAAATATACTGTTTATATTATGTGGATTACAGAGTTTGTTTTAAGAGCCACTGTGAAGTGGAACTATGACATTTTAAAAAATTGAAAAGTACTCTGTTTATGAAAGTTTAGAAGGATATCTGAACACCTAAGTTTTACAGATAATATCTCCACAGTTTAATTCTGTACAATACTTTTTACAAATCAGAAATCTGGTCTGTGCTTCAGCAGAGTTAAGCTGAAAAGCCGAAAGAGAAGCATAATGGGGGCTATTCATCATACTGCCTCAGCAGTCTGCTACTGTGTTATACCATTATGCTCTTTATACAGATATGTTAGAAATGGTGCAAGAGAACCAAACAGAATTCAAGCACAGGTTCAGGTAGATAATCTAATTTCTTTTTGTCCTCAGTCTTGTAGAACTTCTTAAGAGCAGCCTGAAAAAATTCAATCTCCAGGTAAAATCTCTCCCCGTAATGCTGTCACTGAACTGAATCACCACCTGATGAAGTACCCCAGCAACATAGTACCAATTATGTTATGATTAAAAGTTAGTCCTTGTTACAGCATAGGTTGAGTCAAATCCCAATACTACGAGTGTATAACTGAGTTTTCAAGCTTAAGGTGACAGGCAATGCTTAAATAACTATATGTATTTTTATATATAATTCCATCTTATTACTAAAATAAATGTAATGTGATATTCTGTGACACAGAATTAGTTGCAGTGAGAAAGAAGTTTCATTCATTCTTTAGTCTTTGTAGCAGCAGGAAAAAAAAGTTTCTTTGAAACGCTGTGATTCATAACTCCTAAAACCTCTAATGGGCCACAATGTACGTCAATATTCCTTCCACACTAACATATATCCAGAGTCTGCACAGTAGAAGTTAGCTTGGACTGAATATTTTAGTGAACATATAGATAAGTGTGACTGTGTGTATTAATGCCAGAGAGATTGTTCAGCACTGTGTCTTGCTACCACATATTTGAATAATTATTTAAAAAAACAGAAAACTTGTAGAAGAAAACAAACCTCTCTCCCAAGCTTTTCATGCAGTGAGTTTGGCTGAGAAATCAAAGCATGAATATCTGAATATTTCCAGATGAAAGAAACATTTTTTTCTCTAGGATGAAATTAATAGTACTAAATATTTCACAGCCTGAAAGGCCAATAGAAGAGAAATTATTTTCACTTTGTGGAAGCATTCTTCCAAACAGGATTTTCTCAGTCCACCTCCAACATTGCCTGTATAGACACAAAAGAAATGGAGGGAAAAAAACTCTCATCCCCTCTTGGTGCTCAGTTGCCTAACTTATCAGAAATGTTAATGAAGTACCAATATTGAGATACCTTCAATTGTTGCCTCATTAAGACCAGACTTTAGTAAACAACTTGTCTGAAATGCTACTAAAACTCTAATAGAATTCTTACATTACATTACTTGCTTGCATATAATGCTCTGTGGGTTGGTTTTTTTTTGGTTTGGTTTTTTTTAAGACAATGGTTATATTTCATCTGACAAAGTAATGCAACCAATGATAGTAGCATGTACCTTCTCATACCCATCATGGCACTCCTTGGAATACCCACTAACCTGGAGTTTTTGTTTCCTGTCTCTCAATACTTCTATTTTATCTCAGAGAAGATGTTTCAGTTTGTATACCTATTCTGAGTGCTAATTATTTATTTTGTATGGAATGGTAAATTTAGTCTGGTTTCTGTATAAATGGCTCGATGAAGTCAAATTCACAGCTACCTCAATGTCAGGGATGAATTGCACCACAAATACATATTGCACTACATGTATATTGATAGAAATAAATGACTATTCAGGACTTTGATGAACATTTTTTTCTTCTTGCAGAGATTTATCTCAAACTGCAATCTCTAGATTAGATTTTGCTATATCTTGAGTTATCTATCCCTCAATAACTTAACATTTCAGATGTTGTCTTGGAGATGATTGCCATATTGCAAAACGAATCTATGCCTTTATTGACTAGGTAACATGAAAATATCACACAGGTTACTAAAGCCAGTTGAAAAAGTAACTATTTCATCAGACACCTGGAATTGCAAAGAGTCTGACACAGATGAGGTAGGTTATTTTTTTTTTTTTTTCTGGAAGGTTTAAGGGAAGTTAGAAACCATTGAAACATTACAAAGGCTCAGAATTGGTATAATAAGGTGTTTAAAAACAATTCCCAGAAAGAGCAAGATTGAATTTTACTTTGTGGTATGGAAGCAGGTTTGTAGTATCTAGTGTATCTATGAGATGAGCAAAGTCAGAACAGGTGCACTGAGAGGGAAGGCAGCTAATGGGTGAAGAGAAAATAAATAAATAATAAAGAACAGGTTTTCAGCCGGAGTAATTCCCTGAATTGGCTCCAGACACATTGCTGGCCAGACTGAAAGAGTTATGGTGATGACCAGGTCAGTATAGGACTGTTCTTTTCAGCATGAGCAGGTACATATGCCAACCTAAAGTGATGATAGAATCACAGCCCTGAAGCAATACTTCCCTAGTACTGAGTGGAGGTGAATCTTTCAGTATTGCTTTCCACTGAGTCATTATGGCTATGTTTACAGCAGTGTGTTTGATGGTTGACCCTCCTGCTCTCATATCCTAAGCTGGATCAAAAGGAAAATGCAAGACATTGTTTTTAGAATTAACAAGTCATCAGTCTGTTAAAAATTCTACAGAATGTGTCTTCTCCTTATTTTAGGGTTGGTCATATGTAACCAGTATCTCAATATGTTTCATGTCTACGAGAATCTGGGAACACAGGTGCGGTACAAGAAACTGAAAAAAGCCCTTGGCTTTATGTAAACATTGCTCAGCAACAACTAAAACCATCAGTGTATTAACAACATTCTTCACACAAATCCAAAACATAGCTTCATACTAGCTACCGTGAAGAAAGTTAACTCTATGTCAACCAAAACCAGCACATCATCTAAATTTTGACTGGTAGTTAAACTCTTGGCTAGTGTGTATTGCAACTGAGTTTTGGTGGTGGTCAGTGTATCTGAAAAAAACTTGAGTAGCTTGAATCGCAAAGGTTGGAAAATATCTCCAAGATCGTCTGGTCCAACCATGAACCCAACACTACCATACCCACTAGACCAAGTCCTCAAGCGCCACGTCTACACGTTCCTTGAACACCTCCAGGGATGGTGACTCCACCACTTCCCTGGACAGCCTGTTCCAATGCCTGACCACTCTTTCATGAAGTTTTTCCTAATATCCAATCTAAACCTCCCCTGACACAACTTGAGGCTATTTGCTCTTGTTGTATCACCAGTTACCCAGAAGAACAGACCAGCACCCACCTCCCTACAACCTCCTTTCAGGTAGCTGTAGAGAACAGTCAGGTCTCCCCTCAGCCTCCTCTTCTTTAGGCTAAACAGCCCCAGCTCCTTCAGCTGCTCCTCATAAGACTTGTTCTCTACACCCTTCACCAGCTTCATCACTCTCTGGACATGCTCCAGCATCTCTATGTCCTTCTTGTAATGAGGGGCACAAAACTGAAGACAGTACTCAAGGTGCAGACTCACCAGTTCCCAGTACAGGGGCACAACCACTTCCCTACTCCTGCTGGCCACACTGTTCCTGATACAGGCCAGGATGCCATTGGCCTTCTTGGCCACCTGGGCACACTGCTGACTCATAATCAGCTGGCCATCAACCAACACCCCCAGGTCCTTTTCTGCCTGGCAGCTTTCCAGCCACTCTTCCCTAAGCCTGTAGCCCTGCCTGGGGTTGTTGTGACCTAAATGCAGGGCCCAGCACTTGGCCTTGTTGAACCTCATACAGTTGACCTCAGCCTATCAATCCAGCCTGTCCAGGTCCCCCTACAGGGTTCTCCTACCCTCGAGCAGATCAACACTTCCACCCAACTTACTGTCACCTGCAAGCTTACTGAGGGAGCACTCAATCCCCTCATCCAGATCATTGATCAATATGATAAACAAGACCATTCCCAAGAATGAGCCCTGGGGGACACCACTTGTGACTGGCCACCAACTGTACTTATCTCCCTTTACCACAACCCTCTGTGCTCTGCCCTCCAGCCAGTTTTTAACCCAGAGAAGGGTACATCTGTTTAAGCCATGAGCCACCATCTTCTTTAGGATAATGCTGTGGGGCACTGTGTCAAAGGCTTTACTAAAGCCCAGGTAAATAATGGAGAGTGGCTTGGCAAGCACCTTCACCAACTGCCTCAGTACCCTCGGATGAATCCCATCCTGCCCCATAGACTTGTGAGCGTCCAGGTGGCATAGTAGATCGTTAACTGCTTCCTCCTGGATTATGAGGGGTTTATTCTGCTCTCCATCCCTGTCTTCCAGCTCAGGGAGCTGATAACTGGTCTGGCTATTAAAGACTGAGGCATGGGCAGCATTCAGTACCTCAGCCTTTTCCTCCTCCTTTGTAACTCTTTCCCTCCACATCCAATGAGGGATGGAGATTGCCTTTGATTCTCCTTTTGTTGCTAATGTATTTGTAGGAACATTTTTGTTGTTTTTCACAACAGTGGCCAGATTAAATTCCAGTTGGGCTTTAGCCTTTCTAAATTTCTCTCTGCATGACCTTATGAGACCCCTGTACTCTTCTTGATTTGCCTGCCCCTTTCACGAGTGGTAAACTCTCCTTTTTTCCCCTAAGTCCCAGCAAAAACTCCCTGTTCAACCAGGCCAGTCATCTGCCCCGATGATTCATCTTATGGCACATGGGGACAGCCCACTCCTGAACCTTTAAGACTTCCTTTTTAAAGGACAACCAGCCTTCCTGGACCCCTTTGTCCTTCAGGAGAGTCTCCCAAGAGACTCTCTCAAGCAGTGTCCTAAACAGGCCAAAATCTGCCCTTCGGAAATCCATGGTAATG
Organism: Rhynochetos jubatus; assembly: GCA_027574665.1. Lineage (NCBI taxonomy): Eukaryota > Metazoa > Chordata > Aves > Eurypygiformes > Rhynochetidae > Rhynochetos > Rhynochetos jubatus. The sequence continues at coordinate 32,308,743 of CM050649.1, read as the reverse complement.
GTCTTGCTGATCTCCCTCCTTACTTCACCTAGAATAGAGAACTCTATTATTTCATGGTCACTAAGCCCAAGATGGCCTCCTACTACCACATTCCTTACCAGTCCTTCTCTGTTTATAAACAGCAGGTCAAGAGAAGCACTTCCCCTAGTAGGTTCACTCACCAGCTGTGTCACGAAGTTGTCTTCCACACACTCCAGGAACCTCCTAAACTGTTTCTTCTCTGCTGTGTTGTACTTCCAGCAGATGTCTGGTAAGTTGAAGTCTTAATGCACAGGGCTACCCAACTCTCCCTGAGCAAACCTTCTTCCACATTCTCACTAGCCTGGCCCTCGAGTTCCAGAGCTCTGTACCTGTTGTGTACCTATTTGCCTCCAACCTCAAGCAGGGACCTGTTTCCATTGCTCCCCCATCTCTCAGGTCTCTTCTTCCTTCTGCCTGGTCGTGAGAGGGTAGGGGATCCTCTGTTTTTTGTGGAGCCTCCATCTGCTGCCTTTGCATCAGGCATGGCAGGGTGTGGCTCCACTGATCTATCTCCCTCTCGCATTCCCTGATACTCCTTACCCTTTCCACCTCCTCTTTCAGTGCTGCTACCAAACTGAGCAGGTCACCTACTTACACACCACACACAGGAGCTGTTGCTGCTGCCCTCCAGTACCAGTGCCAGACTCAGGCAGTCCCTGCAGCTGGAGCCCCAGGCAGCTGCATGTCTGTGTGGGGGCTCTGTCTGGGTCCCCACAGTCTTTCTGGCGACGGCTTTTGGCCAGGTGGAAACCATTGCTTTGTCCTCTTCTGTTCTGGGAGGGTGATGAACACTGGGTGAGGTGGGATCCTGAGCCCAAAGAGGATGGCACCCTGCCCATACACACTGCCAAGTCATGCCCTGACTGCCACACCAGGCCCTCTTTACCCACTCTGTTCCCGTGCTCTGGGCCACTTATGCTCCCTGAGAGGGGTTGAAATCGCCCTTGGTTGCTCCCAGCATCACCCCCAAGTGGCATCAGCTGCTCTCAAAGGGGCTGCCAGTACCACCTGGGCTGCCCTGCTCCTTTCTTGTTTGCCGGGTCTGGGAACCCCTCTGCTTGCCTTGATCAAGCACCGAACCGTGGCAGGAGTTGCTGCCACCACTGCCTCCTGCCCTGACTGAGAGCATTAAGGGCATGAAGAAAGTGATGCTTCTCCTGTATTTCAGCTTTATTACTATTAGAAGATTATAACACATGAGAGGTACTGTTTATAGTGTATAGACTCCCACCAAAGGTTTTAGTAATTTGAATCAATCGTTCCCAATGATATTTTAAATCTTCCCCCCAGGTATTTAAAATTTAATTTCCTAGAGAGGAGATATTAATGTTCAAAATGTCAGTGCCTCTTCTGAACGAGGTTTGGCATTCCATGGTCTGGTGGCCCTCTTGGTTGGGAAACAATACTCTTCGAGATCCAGCAGCTTTCCTAGGATTGTTCTTGAGAAGCATGAGGGATGCCTAAGGTACCATAGCATGTACGGATCTTTGATGCATTAGGTTTGATGGGAAGGTGCACACAGTATATGTTTTTTTCCCTTTAGTTTAGCTTTGTTATCTTTTAACACATCAATTTGCCATTGAGGGGCAACAAACAGTAATATTTAGGGTTGGGTTATTTATTTTTGTTTCTTTTTTATAGCTTAAATGTGTAAACTAGCATCAAAATGGTTTTGTCTTTGTTTTCTGTGGTAATTTCAGAAAGTAATTGTTGTTTGTTTTTTCCAGTGACTTCAGATTAATAGCAAATATGCACCACCAATTTGCATTGAAACCATTGTTAGATAAATAATAATTACTTGGCAAAGTGCTTGCTGAAAATGCAAAGTCAATTAACTTGAGCATTGTTTTATATTCAGCTGTAATTTATAAAGGATCAATCAGTGAGTCTTAATGGTATTTATGTCTTTTCAAGCAGCTATAGCACACAGCAAACATTAAGTACTTAAAGAACACTTTTAACTCCTGTTATTAATTCCATTTCTTTCAAATGGTAAATATCAGCAGTTTGATGACATTCAGTAAGTGAAACTCCTGCCAGCAAAACATGCTGCATATTTTGATCTGCTTTCAAATGTATAGAGACACGTGGTGTTTTAATAGCACTGGGGCAGATCCTATTGACCCTTAAAGTAAATTTTTCGGTTAGCAGGACAATGTTTGTCACTTCCTGAGCATGAGAAAGTGTTATTAATTCATAGCATCTTTACAGCAAACATGCAGTGCTATTATCCCTCCCAACTCTGTGTGTGTCACTAAATTCTGTGTATTGAAGGGCCTTTTTTTTTTTTTGCTTTACTGTGTTTATATCTTCAGTTTGTGTGATCTCTGTGATGGGAAGAGAAAGGGGAAGCAATAGGAATACAAAGAAGATAGGGAGGAAGCTTCTAGTTTATGAAATCTGTTCCTTGGAGGGACTAACTATTCAATTGCTTTAAATACTTACTGAGTTTCTTATAAGCATTCAGACTCTTTTTGTCTCCATTATTTTCAATGAAAGATTGTTTCAAAATCTGATAGGCAGGAAGGCTTAGAGCCCGTTTCTAAATTAGATCTAAATTTATTAATGTTCAGCTTATGTTCATTTGTTCTTGTGCCAACATTCCCCTTTAGCTCAAGTGGCTATTTTCTCTCCCTTGTGATCATTTTCTCATTGTGTCTAAAGACACCAATCCTATTCTTTCTCATCCTTAGCTTTTCTGGTCTAATGAAACAAGCTTTTTTGTTCATCTTTCATGAGAAAAAAAATTTTCTGTGGATCATCGTTTGCTGTACCTTTTCCTCTTCAAATTCATTGATCCTTTTATACACCCACCTTAATGCTGGCAGAGCATTTGTTTTATTGTCCTTCAGGTAGCAGAACAGGGAGAAAGTTCTTAAATGCTCTCTCTGCTCTCTCTTACTTCCTACCTCTACCTCTGCAGGTTGAAGCTGGCCTTTAGTTTCCCTGCAAAAATTACTAACAGCATTTGAAATCTAGAGTGATTCCAGCTGAAAGGCTCACTAAATCGTGTTAAAGGGCATAGAAAAACACCCACTGATTTTTGCTGTTTTAGAAACATTATCTCATTAAGTTACTAAATGATTATGGGTATCAGAAGGCATAAGCAGAGACATTTGCCCTCCTCTTGATGCATATGCAAGACTGCAGTAAGCCCATTAGGGTTGGTGAGATTTATAGGTCTTTATAATGGGAATAACAGGTCCCAGTGGGTGGCAAAGGGGAGCAGGAGTCTGAAGTCAAGATTGGATGCCAACAGCTTGAGTTCTAATTAATGCTGAGTGAACACTTTGAAACAAATAATTTGTTTAAAAAGTATTATGCTTTTGCCTGATTTGTACATTGCCTTCCAGATAGTCCATAACACCAAAAATTTATTTTCAGTTTACTACTTCTGGGAGAACCCTTTTTTTGTATGAAGAAAGTGTTGCCAAAATCATGTTTGAAATACTCAGTGGTTTTCTGCTTTACCAGATGTACAGAATTCTTTCTATGCTGTTGTTAGGGAACATAAGCTTGGTAAATGAAAGGGTACCCTGAGACTTTCATGTAAAGTGGATAGAGGGAAGAAAAGGAGATGGAGATTTAAAGGCATAAGGGACAAAAACACATTTTAAAATTTTCATCTTGCTGCCCTAAGACAAAAATGAGCTTTAGGCTAAGTACCATAGGAAGACCCTAGATTTAATTATCTAAATGCTAATGATTCATTGGCTGTCTGGCAGACTTTTACTTTGCATGTCACATTTTCACCAAGTAATTGTATGTGTGTGTGGCTGACATTTCTTTTGGAAGGTCTCGTGATCCTTTCTTGAATGATGTGCTTGCCTGTAGAAACCTGAATGCATTCCCGTATAAAGCATCACTTAGAGTTTTATATGCTTTCTGAGAGTGTAAGTTTTAACCCAACATTCACATCTTCTCCATTTTCTGTAGGCATTATTTGTGGGTGTAGTGCTGCTGTTTGCAAAGGATTATACCAAACTCTTCTAATCTTCCTTTCCATTTTGGAAGGTCGTTGTAATTGGAAGTTTGTTGATTTAAATGGTTTGTCCGAATTTCAGTCATATTTTGTGTGTATTGACTATATTGATCTTTATTTTGTCTGGTTTTTTTTGCTATTATGGCAATTTCAGCTTATTTTGAAATCAACAAATGTATGCTGTTTGGTGCTTTTTCTCTGTTATATTGCCAGGGCAATGACTGAATAGATGCAGAGTTGTTCCCCATGGCTTACTGTTCTCCTTACCTCCCTGTGTACGTCATACTATTTCCTCTACATCATCTTCCAGTTATATTTAACAAAAAACATGCTTTTCCTATATTCCATCTTCAGCCTTTGTAAGCAATGCTGTTGTGACGTCTCACAGCTCTCAATCTACTTTGCAGAGAATGAACCAGTGTGCTTTCTCCACAGCACAGTTTGATTCTCTGTTTCCAGCAGTTAATTTCAATGTCATGTCTGTAAAGAAAAATAGCTTTCTAATATTTTGCTTAAAGACATACTTTCATCTTGTACAGTATCTAGCAACAAATAAGAATTAAAAATAATTTACTTCTGGCTCACATTATGATTACAAGCTGTTATATCAGCATTCCCACATTTCTATACACTTATAATGTTGTTCTAGGCTTTACTACCATTAGCTATCCCTTTCTGTCAGGGCAGGAAAGTGTAAAGGACAATTACTTGCCATTTTACTTTGATTCTGACATTTTAACTTTCTGAAGCTGCTAAATATTATGAAAATTAAAATTATTCCACCAGAGTTAATTAACCAGTATATACATAGCTACTCATGAAGTCACAATACATATCTCCTTATAACAAGGTATCTTCAAGTTAGAACTGTATCTCTTAAGTTGTTTTTCATTCTCTCAGGTTCTGAGGTGTTTTTGTAGATAAGATTTAGACTGCTCATATTTTCTAACACCTTGTTACAATTATAGATTTCATCCTATCGAAGCTGTTGTGTATTATATTAATGCTATCTAGCATGATCTACAGAATTACAAGTGTCAGTGATGCCTAACATATGTCTTTCTTCTTTCTACAAGAGTTCAGGGAAACCAGAGACCTCAGGGTGGATTATGTTTTGGTCTAATATTTAAAGTTCAATTTAATTCAAAGAGAAAATGCATTCCCTATTTTCTTATAGTCAAAAAGTACATGGATTCATTATTAAGCATGAATGTACTTAAGGAACTTCTGGAACAATTACACCTTAAGAGGCAGTTTAGGAAGCCTACATGAACACTACTTTCAACTGACACACTGATGTAAAGCAACAATTATTCTCAGAAATGTATGCTATTCAGCTTGTACCTTAGTGCACAGGCCTTGCTTATTTGGTGAGGAAATGATCGGGTTTGCATGTCGAATTAAAAAAACACTGAAAATTGTATCAAATAGCTGCTGATTACAATCTGATCTATGTGACTGCAATTCAAATGGTCTGTAAGGAAAAGTGTGTGTCTCGCCTAGTTTGTAACCTGAAGTACAGATATTGTATTTATAGTATTAAAGAACTAGCTTTTCATCACTTCATCTTTTGCTATAGAGAGTGAAAAATATCTTGAGAAAGTGAGGAATAACATAGTGGAGAAAGGGACTTAGCCTTTCAGTGGTACTTAAAACTACTGAAGTGAAAGTGAGTTTGATTGTAACACTCTGGATTCAATTAATCTACATCACAACCCCCCACAGACATTGGCACCATTTAGCTGGTAATCAGCCTCTGCTCAGGGGAGGTCTAGAGTTGGATCACTGGCAGTGCTAATAGTCAGGTACTTGGTAAATTCTCTCTAGGGCTTCTCTGTGCCTTGATTTAGCTCAGTGATAGTGATCCCTCAAAAATATTTTTCTAGTGTTTAAATTGAGTCATGCCTAGTGTGAAAGAGGTGTTCCAACACTGCAGGCCACAGTGCTGAACCTGGTTCTGTACTGGCTTATCTTGTTACCTGCTGCATTTAATCAATCACCAGTAAACAAAAAGCTGTCTTTCCACTTATCTTTGAAATTTTTCATAATTGGTTCTAAAGTTAAATAGTAAGGAAGTAAGCCTTGAACTTGGATGTAGTCCAATATGATACAGTTCTTTATCAACACATTTATCAAAAAAAGATTTATTTTCATTTCTGGGTGGATGTCTAATTAACTGGGTGCTAACGATGTTTGTCCTCCGAAGATTAAGACGGCATTACAGAAACCTCTCTTCTCTGCAAAATCTATGCCATGTCAAACATCTTTACATTCATAAAAGGAACAGAAGTTAATGTTCTAATTAAAAGAAATTATGAATACTCCAAGTTACAGGAAGTCCCCAGGGTGCTTTATACATGGTGGAACTCACACTGTATGAAAGAGTTCATAAGGAAGTTTCTCCAAATTTCAGGTTCCCATTTGGGAATTGCACTACAAAAGAAGTCACTACTCTGAAAAAATAACATGCAGCTCTATGTAACTGTCCTTGGCAGTCCTTAGCTCAATAAAATACAGAAGACATGCTGGAAATCAGTTCAGAAAGGCAAAGCAGATAATTCTTTTTTCTTTATTTTATTCTAAATCTGGTAATTAGTTATTTGATTTTTCATTTTAGCAGACTGAAACATTTCCTGTGTTCCATCCAAATCTTGTCTGGTAGTACGAATGAATTTAGGTTAATCCTGCAAATCTTAGAATCATAGAATGGTTTGTGTTGGAAGGGACCTTAAAGATCATCTAGTTCCAACCTCCCTGCCATGGGCAGGGACACCTTCCACTAGACCAGGTTGCTCAAAGCCTTATCCAGCCTGGCCTGGATGAGTCATATTGATATCCCACTCGACAGGATGTGATGGACATAATGGAAGTGTGTAAAATTAATGAAAGTGAACCTTTTACCCAACAGAGTGTTGATTGACAAGCTCTGTAGGTTTTCTTCTCACTAAACTGCAAGGGACTCATTGAGAGATGCAAACCATGAAAGTGAAGTCATGAGTCAGTCAGAGCATCATGAGGAAGTGCCAGAAATTTTGTGGTAGGTGCAGAGGAGCAGGAGCAAATTTAAGGACTGAAAGTTTCATGGCACCTATGCCTGCCCATCTCTTAGGAGGTCAGAAATGTAGTGAACTAAGTCTTGTAATATGTTCCCCTCAGAGGTCCAACAAGAGGCAAAAAGGTGCTAAGAGCTTTTAAGCTTAATCATGACACTGAGCTGGCACAGCTGGGCAAGGAACAGTAGTCTTTGACCAGAGACAGGGCAATACCAACTAGCTCCCAAAGGCATTCATGTGCCTAATGTTCTATTGACACTCACATTTCCTTCTGTTAAGATGATTTTTTTCTCTGCTGCTGTGTTTTGTGCTTTGCCCTCATTGAGAGGTTCAATTACTTTGTCTCTAACGTTGACAGTATTTCAGCAGTGAATAGCAAAATATCTTCTGCTTAAGATGGAAAACAGGAATGTGCAAACCTGTGAATATAAATGAGTTTGTAAATTCCTAGAAAAGGATCCTATTTTAACCTTCTTTTTCCACTTCATAATATGTCATAGAATCATGTTATAATTGAACCTCTGACTGAAAGTCAATACTTCATAAAACTAAGAGACATAAGGCAATAATTAAAGTAATTAAGCAGGCAATTGTTGCTGAACTTTTAAACTTTCAGAAGGAGAAAAGCTATAACATACAATGCCTGAAAAAGGAGGGTGCAGTACAATTACTGGAAACGTTAAGGGAACCATTAAATGCTAGTTGACCTAAAGAAAGACGACAGACATAATTAAGCATATGTTTGTTTCTGTGTGCGTATTGTTAGGTATACAGTAGGAGTGGCTTGAAAAGAATTCCTTCATGATAGTTTAATGTCGTGGTTTAACTCTGGCTAGCAAAATACCATGAAGGCGCTCTCACAAATCCCCCTCCCCTCCTCCAGTGGAGGGGAAGAATCGGAGGAAAAAGAAGTAAGGAAGCTCCCTGGTTCCCTGGCAACCAGAGTAAAGGGAGTTAACCCTTTCCTGACTGAACCCAGCACATTTAAGAAATAGTCTTCACATCCCATGGCAAAATTTTGCAGGCGCTTCTGACTGCCCTCTGTCCAACTCCAATATAATTTTATGTAATTCTTTTTCCTACTTGCCATTGATTTACAGACAAAACAAGAGGAATCACTTTGTCTTTAATGTGCCAGAAACCTATCACTTTTTTACTGTATGCATTTCTTTAATGTAGCTATGATCCAAAACGGCCATTGGTATAAAGTGCAAGAAGACATGGACACAAATCAGGGCAAGCAAATGAAGGCATATAATCTCTAATACAGAAATGTTCCATTGTAAATTAATACTAGCTTATCTTTACATTACATTGTAAGAGAAAGAAAAGAAATGAAGGGAAAGGAAGATAGGAAGGGGTGTGACTACAGCGCTTTGGCCAGAGGCTTTTAAGTGTCACTGATCTCATTTTAATGTTGAGATTTTCATGCATTCAGAATATTAAAACTTCTATTACATTTTCAATTAAAAACTCATATGGAATACATGTTGTAGTAATAGCATGCTCTCCAAAGAAATTGATGTATGCACATTCTGAGGAAATGGGAATGTTTTAAATCTATAAACTGAGAGGTTTGCTTAGAGTATTAGCTACATGAACATCTTCTGCAAACATCCTGGGACAGTGCAGACTCTCATTACATTTTCTGTACTAAATTCCATTTCTTGAATAATCTCTGTCTCCTGTGCAATTATTCATTACCATTTAAGAATAAAAGGCATGTGCTCAATGTCAAATAAATATCCAGTCTCTTTGGAGAGGGAGCAAATGGTAAATGCTGATCCAGAAAAAGATGAGGTTTGGGCAGAACTTGGGTGAAATTCCACCTCTGCTGAAATCTCAGCAAATTTCTCATGAGTCCTAATGGATTATTGAGTATAGTACAATGCCTTAGATACAATCTCAGTTGTGCTGTATTTTCTACTCAGGTGTTTTTGACAACTTGGTTGAAAAATGAACTGATGAATTATTTGGGTAAAGTTTGACATACCCAATGTTTTTAAAAAAAATTCAGAAGGGTCCAATTGCTGAATCAGTGGTCCTGTGTATCTCCTAAGCAGTTTAGCCTCTTCCCACTAAGTATTATTCTATCACCTTCTTTATGAATCTCAAACGTTTGTTCAGATCCAGTAGAGTTAGAGAAAGGAATAATTTATCCTAAATGGAAAAATTCATTGCATGTTTGCAAACACCATCCTTTTCCATAACTGGATCAACCCAAAACTTTCTTAACTTTTATGGGAAAGGAGAAGACCTAGAATAACAAGTAGTTTGCTCAGGTATCTACCTTTTGTAGGGAAATCAAGGCTGAGGTCCTCCTTCTGATGGTCTCTTAAATCTGGGGTAAATAAAAAAATACTAGATGACTGTGCTGGATGAGACTGCCTTTCTCTGAAGACATCTGCTTTAGGCATACATAACTGTTCGTTTGATCAGATTATAAAGTTTCTTCTAGGATCAGTGTTAGGTCCTTCCTCGTGTTCTCCAGGAGTACCTGCATCACATCTTCATGGCTTTGTAAGTCCATCAGTCTCTGACTGATGTAGGTCTGTGTCAGCACGTGAACGGCACTGGCTTTAGATGGATTACAAGAAAGATGTCTTGCACCAGTTGCCTAGAGAGGTTGCCCAGTAGCGCTGACAGCATGATGATTTCAACAGGCAGAACTCTCCAAGGCAGTGTCTGTGAAAGGCTTAGCTAGATCCTGAGACCTCCTAAACCAAACACTCAAATCCCACAGTGACTGTTTCAGGTTTATAGCTAAGAAGTTCAACACAACAGATACCTTTCTAAGTAATATTTCTCCCCGCAGGCAGAGTATGGTAGTGAGGCGCATGAGAAGACACACAGACAGACATGCTCTTAGGTGAAATAGCAAGATGAGCTTAAAAATCCTGAAGTTAGCAAGCTGAACCAGGAGTAACTGAAGATACAGATACTGTAAAAGGAAGAGGTTCATTTAATTGGTTCACTTAATAGGGGGACCAGTGAGCATGACCTTTATTCCACGTTGACTAAAGTTTCACTTGCATGGGAGAGTTTAGTTTCCCTTAAGGACAAGAGCAATAGCCAAGCAGTGGAAAGAAGATAAGGTAGAGACTGAAATATCCTATTTCGAGTATTTGTGAAAATAGCAGCTATTCTTCTTGTGACTCAGGTTTGAACAGAGGCTCTCCAGAGTGAAAACCACCATGCTCCACAGAAACCATTTCCATCCTTTCCTATTATGCCTCCTACTCTCATCAGCTCTGCAATCTGAAATGCTGACACAAACCATTTAATTTCTGCCAGGATGGAGACTCCACTTGCCACTGCCATGACCTCCAGCTTGGGAAGTGCTGCCTTACAGCTTGAGCTAAGAGCCTGGCTCCATAGCTGGGGCTTGTAAAATGCTTCTAATCTCTGTAAATGTGTAGCAGCCTTTGAACAGTAAATTTTTCTCAGTGCACTGAGGGTGAGAAAGGGAGAAAGTAGAGAAATGCCTGGACAGTGAGGAGACCATCAGGGAGCAGTGGGAGTGGGGCTGCTCCTCAGGGTGACCTGGTGCAGGCTGAGCAGGGCCTTCTCCCCACAGACTGTAGCCCTGCATGGGGCTGGGGTGGTGACAGTTTCAGTTACCAAAAACACAGGCACACTGGGTATTTGCTGCCATATAGGCCTCCAATATCTCCTGGGTCGTTTGTCCCTCACACACTGCCTGGGTCTATCAGCCCCTTCCTCAGCAGTACTCACAAAGCTCGAGCTCAGACAGGCTGGGCAACGGACACTTGGCCACGCGATGCCTGGTAAACCCATCTCAGCCCTGCTCAGGCCAAGGACAGCCCAGCCACCCCATATGACTGATGCCTGCCCCCAGAAGGGGTAAATATAACCACTCCTGCTGTGCTGTAAGAGTCTCTTTTATAGAAATTTCCAACACTGAGATTTTGTACCTTTATTTAGGAGAGAACATCGCTAACATATGAGAGCAAGGAATCTGAACACGCACAGGATATCTATGCAGTGTAATGACTTGCCTTCCTGGAAAGTAAAAGACAAAACCAAAAAGCTTCAATTCCAGGAAATCTGATCTTTTGCAATGTGAAAAGCCAATTTACTGTGTTAACAAGTTTTAAAAAGAATGTTTTATCCTTCAGTAATGGAGGAAATGGATACTTATGGTACTGCAAGAATCAGAAAGGAAAAATAGCTTAGAAATTCAAGTGAAGGTTTTGTGTAGAGAAGAGGAGAAAAAGTTAATCAACTTATGAAAGAGACAATATGTAAGAGAGAGCCTATTTATAGAATTTCTGCTAATACAAGTCCATAACCTTTCAGGAAGAAATCATTGTGATTTATTAATTTCTATTAATTATGGTGTTCTGTAGAGATACCTTAGGACATAATAGATCTCAACACAAGGTTTCAGATAAATTTGTGTGACAGAGAAGTTTTCCTGGCTCGTTACATTTGTCCTACTTATTGTTTAAGGCATCTGAAATGTAGTTTGGATTAAGTGTACAGACAAGTGCATGTTCTGCCTGAGGCTTCAGTTCTCAATAAGGAACTAAGTTCATAAAGGTAATTGCATGTATTTCATGAGGTTATTTATTATATCTTAGCTTTAAGAGTTAAAGAAGACTGTAGGGCTTAAACTGACTAGAAGCTAGTTATAGATATAAACTATGGAATTATTCTGAATTCACATATATATTGCAGCTTTTGACAAGTGATAAACTGAACTCAGTAAACTATGATAAAGAAATCGCAAAGAATATAAATGTTTAATGAAAAGCAGCCACAACCAGGCCTGATGCCTCTGACTGATAAAACCTATCCCCAACTACAACATGTATCATAGCATTATGCTTACTTACACATAATGAATCACTACGCCTGAGATGAGTAAGATGATCAAAGATAGCACAGATTGTAGTGACACATGTAAATGTGTAAGAGGTTGCAAGAAAAATCTAAAGTATTAAAAGATACTTGATGGCTGATACTTTGGCAAAGAGAAAAAGATTCCCCGAGCTGAAACAATTTTGGTCCACAGCCTGTGTCATACCAGTAAACATCAGCTTAATAGAATTGTAATTATATTCAGAGATAGTAACTCATGAAGTCTGTTTTATTTTCTACTTTGACACAGCATTTCTTTAAAAGGGACAATGGTAAGCTAGAATTGCATAATCCCTGAGACATTTAAACACATTTTAAACCACATTTTAAAATTAACCTCTCTCATATCACTGCTTCTCTGCTTTAACTGTCCACTAGGACTAATCAAAAAGGAAGCTGGGATAACTCTGGCCTCAATCAGTATTGCTCTTTGATTGATTAAACAAGAGATTGAAAGAGTTTTGTTTATATTTAAAACCTACTGCTGGGAGGAACTTGTGGATATTAGTGCTGACAAGTTAACATGACTTCCTAGTTCTGCTAAGAAATAGTTGGACTGCAGAATCCCTTTGGCCTACCCAATAACAGTAGGTGCAAAGACAGCAGAGCAGAAAGAGGCCAACATGACTTAGTGGAAAAGAAAAGAAAACTAGTTTTTGTTTAGTTTTCTACCACCAAACTGTTTTTTCCACATTTTATTGTGTTTGCCTCTGGGGTTTATTAGTGCAGCTGTGACAAAGTGCTTGAATTAAGAAGAATTTACTTGAATTAAACTGTCAAAAGCCTACTCACTTTTCATTCTCCATCTCTTTAACAGAAGAATAGGATATACAATTAACATCCAGCACAGGTTATATTCAGAGTTAGAAATACTCCAATGATGGGACCAGACTTCCTGTTTATGAAAAATATGGCCTGTTATCCTGACAGGATATCTGTCAAAAATCCAAATTAGTTCATTAAAAATGGAATATTAGTAACATCTAATTCTCTGCTTATGCTGCCATTCTATCAGCTGACTTCCCTGTAATACTGTCACTGCAATTGCTCCTACTTCTCTTCTGCATAAAGTAACCACATGAGATACGTTAAATGCTGTTAGAAGGCATACTCATGATTTCTCCATTTGCTGGTCTACTGCTCTGCTTTTTAGCCTTTCTTCAGTGACATTGGTGTCACAGTTCCAGAGAAATGTAGCCAGCAGATTGAGGGAAGGGATTCTCCCTCTCTACTCTGCTCTCCTGAGACCCCACCTGGAATACTGCATCCAGTTCTGGAGCCCTCAACATAACAAGGATATCAACCAGTTGGAGCAAGTCCAGAGGAAGCCACGAAGATGCTCAGAGGGCTGGAGCACCTCTCCTATGGGGACAGGCTGAGAGAGTTGGGCTTGTTCCGCCTGGAGAAGAGAAGGCTCCGGGGAGACCTTATAGCACCTTCCAGTACCTGAAGGGGGCCTACAAGGAAGCTGGGAGGGAACATTTTGTGAAAGTTTGTAGTGACAGGACAGGGGGTAATGTGTTTAAATTGAAAGTAGGGAGATTTAGATTAGATATCAGGAAGAAATTCTCCACTGAGAGGGTAGTGAATCACTGGAACAGGTTGCCCAGAGAAGTTGTGGATGTCCCATGCCGGGATGTCTTCGAGGTGAGAATGTCTTCAGGGCCAGGCTGGATAAGGCTTTAAGCAACCTGGTCTAGTGGAGGGTGTCCCTGCACATGGCAGGGGAGTTGGAGTTAGGTGAACTTTAAGGTCCTTTCCAACCCAAGCCATTCTATGTTTCTATGATCCCTAGACCCAACCTACTGATTTCACACCCACACCCCTACAAAAAAACCCCAACAAACAAACAAACAAACCAAGCAGTACAATAAAGCCATATTTGCCTTCTAAGTTAAACATAAAAACCCTCTGCAGTGTAAATAGTTAGTGTATGTTGTACTTTTTTCTTTCTTCAGGCCTGCTTTTTCATCAGTTGATTGACTCTTCTACAAAACTCAGTTAGAGAAACACCTGCTTCAACCATTTCTTGAGATTGTGACTGGAGTTTATTAAGGTAGTGGTATTTCAGATAACACAGAAAGTGAGAGGTATTCCGTGCTTTTTTTTTTGCCCTGTTAGAGAAAAAATATTGCCTAAGGAAATACATTTTTGACTATAACAGTGATAATTGAAAAGCAAAAAACCTTCTCCTGTTCCATTTTCTAACAATAATTAGCAAACTAACCCATCAGCTTTTTTTTTTTTCCCCAAACAAGAGCTGAAAGTAACTTTCAAATGAGATATGAAAAATTGAGTCTGATGTAGCCCTCTGTTGGATTTTTCTTATTTATAACATAAAAGTCTTTGCCTTTCTTAATACTTACATTTCAGCCTTTAAAATCTGCTTATCCTTGAACAATAGAATTACACAAGCAATTAGGTAAATTCAGATATAATGAAAGTGAATCCAGCTCAATTGTAATGACTGGATTTTACTTTGCAGTTGATTGCAGTTTGTTTCAGACTGTAAATAATCTAATTCTGTTTATATTTTTCTCTCTAAAAGCAGCCATATTGAGTCAGATTTTCATAAGAGCTCAAATCTCAGTCTGTCTATGCCCAGATAAAGTTCTTTAGAAAGTAGGCCAAAGCATTATGTGGAAATCTGACACTCACTGTTAAACCACAGCTGTATTAATCTTTGCAGTATAATGTGCACTATCAGACTGTTTTTTTGGAACATAACTGTTAGTATTCATCATCTTCACCGGGTCTGTACTTCTCAGAGGCAGTCTCAAACTGCCTATGGAAACTGCTGCATGTAAAGGCATCTGTAATATGTTAATCTTTCTTGACATATTAAGTTCCCCCCAAATTGTAGAAAAATGGAATAAGGGGGTCTTAGAAATCAGATGGGAGATGATTTGTTGCCCTATCCTTTGTTTCTGAAATGACACAGTGTAGGACGTATAGAATATGTGCTTTAAACTCTCCTCCAGCCTCGATGCTGCCTTGTACTATATCTCTCAGTTTTTACTTATTCATTTATTTAAAATAGTCCCCAAATTTTTTATAATTGACCAACAGATATTTTTGCAGCTGGATTGAAGAGTGCATTAGTTGAAACTACTGGGTGGCACAAAGAAGCCAACGTACATGTGAGTCTGATTCTACCTTTGCTTTCTGTGTTTTATGGAAGATACATTCTTTCTCTAAAAATCTGAGTGCCTTTTTAGCCTCAAAGTACTATGCCAATAAGTGAAGTATAGCTATTTGCTTTTATTTGCATAATTAGGTTGTTGTCAGGAGATATAGGTAGTCTGCCTCATGAGTGGAAGTGTCAACGATCTGCCTGTGATTTAGGACAATTTAGAGTGAGGTAGGAGGAAGTCATGGGTAGTATTTGTTTGGGTTGTTTTTTTTTTTAATATCATTAAATGATTCCTGCCCACTTTGCTTACTGATTTATACTATTTTTTGTTTTATTTAGCTGATTGGCTGAAAACTAATTGTATCCTGGGCTGTATTAGGAGAAGCATGGCCAGCAGGTCAAGGGAGGGGATTCTCCTCCTCTACTCTGCTCTTGTGAGACCCCAACTGCAGTACTGCATCCAGCTGTGGAGCCCTCAACATAACAAGGATATCAACTGGTTGGAGCAAGTCCAGAGGAGGGCAACGAAGATGTTCTGGGGGCTGGCACACCTCTCCTATGGGGACAGGCTGAGAGAATTGGGCTTGTTCCGCCTGGAGAAGAGAAGGCTCCGGGGAGACCTTATAGCACCTTCCAGTGCCTGAAGGGGCCTACAAGGAAGCTTGAGGGGGACTTTTTATAAGTGCCTGTAGTGACAGGACAAGGGGTAATGGGTTTAAACTGAAAGCAGGGAGTTTTAGATTAGGTATCAGGAAGAAATTCTTGAAGGAGAGGACGGTGAAGCACTGGAACAGGTTGCCCAGAGAAGCTGTGGATGCCCCATCCCTGGAAGGGTTCAAGGCCAGGCTGGATGAGGCTTTGAGCAACCTGATCTAGTGGAGGGTGTCCCTGTCCATGGCAGGGGGTTGTAACTGAGTGATCTTTAAGGTCCCTTCCAACCCTAATGTGCTGGGTTCAGTCAGGAAAGGGCTAACTCCCTTTACTCTGGTTGCCAAGAAACTATGTTGCTGGACAGTAAGTGAAAACATTGATAAGGCCTCAACAGGGTGCTGGGGATGGCTTGTACTGAACTCAAGGTCTTTTGTCCGCTTCGGATACTGTAGCTGACCCAGACTGACCAAGGAAGTATTTCATTCCATAGTACGTCATGTTCCGGTCTCTTTGGGTGGGGAAGAGGGTCCGGTAGCCATTACTCTTCCCTTCTCTCTCTCTCCCTTACTCCCGTGCTCGTCTCTCCGGGCACTTGCCCACCCTCCTGTGTTAGCTGCTTTGCTAACTCCTGTGCTGGCTCCTTCGTGTGGGAGCTGGTGGATTGTTTTGACTTTTCTGGCCGTGTTATCAGTGATAAGGTTTGCTCGGAATCTGCTGCGTAGGCTCCCGGGCTCCGGCCTTCAGGCCGCGGCTCTCGGGCTGCGATCGCTCTCGGGCTGTGGTTCTCTGGCTCTCAGGGTCTGATTTTCATCCCTCAACATCTGGGTGTGCATTGGTCAGTGGATGGTGGGGAATTGTATCATATTGTATATATTGTACTGTATGTTTCATTTCCTACTATTTTAATTACTTAGTATTAGTAGTACCTGTATATATTGATTTAGATTTAATTAGTAAATAGTTCTTATCTCAATTTTACGAGCTTCCTTATTTCTTTTTCCTCCGATTCTTCCCCTCCACTGGAGGAGGGGAGGGGGATTTGTGAGAGCGGCTTCATGGTATTTTGCTAGCCGGAGTTAAACCACGACACCTAACCATTCCATGGTTCTATGATTCTATGATTTACTCGTATTTGTCCCCGTTTTTGTCATCTTTACTCCTCATTCACCTATTCTCACAGGAAATCATTTTTATTGCACTCTGATGGGCTGCTTGCTGCACCATGCTTAAAGGCAGCAATACTTTGTGTTACTTTGTAGCTTCCAAGTACTTTCACTTTATTAATTATCTTATCTTAACTTTTTAAATCTCTGAAATGGAGGCATTTATTTTCTCATTTAAGAAGTGGAGAACTGAGGCATGACTTATTTAAGCATCCTGCCCAATCTGACACAAATCCTTATAGTGGACTAAGGATTTATAATGAGATTGTCTTTCACCTCACTGATCCCATTGACTGGTCCAGGCTGTGTTTGCCGTCTTCCACGTTCTCATCAGATTAATTTTCTTATCTTTCCCCTGGTCCTTTTTAATTTTTTTTTGTCTGGGTTTCAGCATTTCTTTCAAAAGATTGAAAGTATTGTTTGTAGAAGAGATTGAAGATATCTCCTTAAATTTTAAGTATTTTGCAATGCTCTGATAATACAATTGGAGTGCTGGGGTTATAATTTTTATTTTGTTTTGTATTTAAACTGAAGTGAGAATGAAAGTGTCTGAAATAGAATACCATATAGTTATGATGGCTGTCTCTGATTTTTTTTTTTTTTTTTTTAATTATTATGAGAAGCAACTGATTCAGCTAAATAGTTTTCTATTTCGTATTACTTTTTTCGTATTTTATTCCCCTTAGGAAGACATCAATTCTCCTTTTCTGACTGGAATGTATATTTGATGAAGTTCTGTCTCTTGGTGATTACTTCATTTTGTATTTCAGAAAAATCTTTATAGTAAATTCTTATGAGAAGCAATTTAGTGATAGCATCCTTCTATTACTTTTGTCTGTTTAAAACTGGTTTTATGAAAACATTCAAGGTATTCTAGTGGGTTTTTTTATATATATATATTTGGGTACAATGGGAAATTATCATACTGAGTATGCTTAAGGTGGAATTCTTTTAATATAATTCAAAGTCATGATGTGAAGGAAGGGGATTGAACTATGGTTTGATTGGTTTGTTTGCTTTTTCAGGATCTTGTGTTCTGGTTTTGTTCTTCCTTTTTCTATACCACATACTGTGAAGTTTTGATTACTTTAAAATTTTCTGTTACTGAAATTGTGAAGATTAAATTCCCAGACTTCCTGTTATTGATGTATTTAGAGTATTTAGATTATATTAGAGTTGGGCAGTTCACACTCAGTGCAAACACAATGGACACTTTGGTCTGTCTGTGAGTTATTTCAAGAAGAAAATGGAGAACATCAGGTGTTGCTTTCCTCTTCATCTTCCTAGCTCCCTTCTCACAAATGGCATCAGTTCTGTATTCCTTATGACTTTTGGACTATGAAACCCATCTGCTATGCAGTTGGTGGCACAATAGACAGCTAGCCTACATGGTAAAAAATCATGGCTTCTGTTGCGTCCCTCTTTTTCCATTGCGTCATTGGAAAGAGAAAATGTCAAATGTATTTAGAAAGCCACTAATATGAACAAACATTGTGTAAAAACTATGCAATGAATGGTAGTCATGACAAAGAACAACGTTTCTATTGTGAAGAATTTTGTATGAAAAAGAAAAGCAAGTTGAAGGGATGATTTTCAAGAGCATTGATTAAGAATTAAATCTGTATGAAACACCAAGATAAGAAAAAACAAGTGAGAAAGCAAGTAAACAACCAAGTCATGTGGTGACCAGAGGAGTATGTGTACCCTTGTAGATAATTTTGTCTGTTACCTTTGAAGATGATTTCATTCTTTCCTTCTATCTTCAGAAATCCCACAGACTTCTGTAGAATCCTGTAGTTTTAAGCTCCTCCATTAACCTTGCCAGAAGATAGAAATTTTCTTGTTATTATTGCTTCCATTAAGACTCTTGAAATTCCAAATCTTGAACTAACTATTTCATCTTCTGTAAGAATAACAGTTTTTCTTAATGTAGAAGAATTCCAGAACAAACATGCTGGGGGCAGAGATTCTGCAAGAGTGACCCAGGGTCCTGTTATATGAAGCATTGTGTCTTTAGGTATAGGATATCTTAAAATTATGGAAGTGTTTTGAGGGATAAACCTTTGTTTAAATCAGACTGGTAAGGAAGTAGAAGGAAAACTTACTAAATTACTTTGCATTAAAATTTAGTATGAAAAACAAGCGTTTCTCTTATTCCGTGTGCTCTGGCAGATGTCAGTTGCTTTCACTGGAGATCTTAATGTTGTAATGTGACAACATATTTCCCTCTTGGAGTCCTTCATTCTCCAAAATATATTCCTCCGCAACTTACCTATGAAGCAGTTTGTACATTCTTTTTGATAACTCATGTACTTTCTCACTTTTTTGAAGATACAAATGTTGCTTCTGGAGTTCAGATGCTCTGTTGTGATAGTTTTGGCTGGGATAAAGTTAATTTTCTTCCTACTAGCTGGTATAATGTATTGTTTTGGATATAGTATGAGAATAATGTTGATAACACACTGATGTTTTTAGTTTGCGTTAAGTAGTTGGAAGGCTTACACTAATTCAAGGACTTTTCAGCTTTCCATGCTCTTCCAGTGTGGAGGTGTGTGGTACTTAGTTCCTGGCTGGGGCTAAACCATGACAATCCTTTTTGGGGCACGAAGGGTTTGAGATAATAATAGATCAATCAGAGCATACTAAGGGATTGGTATCTGTTAACAGCTGCAGGTCATGGTATTAGTTTATTTGATCTGTGTCATGCTCTCATCTTTGCTGTACATGTTAGAGATTGATGATGGTGTTTGCAGGCTGCTGTACTCTTCAATGATTAGTAATGTTTTGCCTGGGAGATTTGTTTTTTAGGACACTGACCTTGAGTTTATTGTGGTATCTAAGCTTTGCACTAGAGTCATTACTGTACTTCAGGTACCATCTTATAGAGACAATTAGCAATTATACTTCTTTGTTTATGCAGGAAATACAGAATTGCACCTTTTCTGCCTTCTACCATTATGTTTCCTCCTTTGTTACAATAACTTTTCTTTACCTTGAACATCCTTGGGTAGTTAAAATGCTTCTATTGGTACTTCTTGTGAATATTGTTTCAGTTTTGTCTAAGATTAGCAAGAAATTTAAGAATATCATCCAGAGATCTGCCCTGAGGCTGGATATTCATGAGTGGCAGGGTGTATGGAACAGCATGGGCAAACACCTAGGATGGTGGGCACCTCCAGTGTTTTGCAACTTTACCCCTGAACAAGTGCAGAATCCTGAAAATGGAAATAGACTGGCAGTGCAGAGGCAAATCCATCCAGGCTGCCTCATTGTGGCAAGATATTGCTGCCCCATTACAGATTGTAAAAGTACATCACGTAGATGTTCACATCATCAAGAGCGGAGCCACTAAAAAACATCAACACCATCAGCAGGTGGATCAAAATGCTAAGATTGCAGTGGCTCAAGTAGGTCTGGACGGGCAACATAAAGGTGAGCTGTTTATGGCTAGGTGGGCCCATGACACCTTGGGCCACCAGGGGAGAAATGCCATGTACAGATGGGCTCATGACCGAGGAGTGGACTTGACTATGGACACCATTGCTTAGATTATCCATGAATGCGAAACATGAGCTGCAATCAAACAGGCAAGTGGTTAAAGTCTATTTGTTATGGAGGATGATGTCTGAAATATAAATAAGAAGAAGCCTGGCAGATCGATTATATCACACTCCTGCAAACCCACCAAGGCAAGCGCTGTGTGCTCGGAACAGTGGAAACAAATATCCGATGGCTGCAAACATGCCCTGCATCCCACGCTACCTCCGAGAACACTATCCTAGGCCTTGAAAAGCAAGTCCTATGGAGACATGGCACCCCAGGAAGAACTGAGTCAGGCAACAGTACTCATTTCTGAAACAGCCTCATGGACACCTGGGCCAAAAAGCATGGCATTGAGTGGGTGTATCACATCCCCTACCATGAACCAGCTGGATTTGATTTTAGCTGGGAATAGCCAGTGATTTGAATGATATGATGTTAATTTTTATGTAATACTGTATGTCATCACTACTATGGTTGCTAAATGCCATATCAATGGTATTACAGTAAGAATCATTGATATTAATGAGGAAAGATCTTTAATGAAACTGTGCAAAGTGCAGCAGTGATGGAACCAGAACTGGCTTCAGCAACTTGCGCCTAGCAGCTTCCTTGAGTTTAACATCTTCAACCTGCTAACTGTGGGCATGGGGCATGCCAGATATATTGGCTACAAATTCCAGATGTAGCATGCAACAATCCAATACCACACACCGCCTCCCCTGCTCTTAGAGACTGTTATGACAGATGCAGCCCATAGTCATGGACCATATTAAGTCAATGGACATTTTAGACGGGTGGCCCATAGACTAAAGGAATGATATCTGTGTGTATATATCAAAATACAGGAAAAGTGGTGGTAGTGGTTAATTGGAACACATTGGAAAATGTGGGATATAGGCATCATGTAGATGGTATGGAATAAAGCGTGGTCACTGTGCTGGTTTTAGTTGGGATAAAGTTAATTTTCTTCCTAATAGCTGGTATAGTGCTGTGTTTTTGATTTAGTATGAAAATAAAGTGGATAGCACACTGATGTTTTTAATTATTGCCAAGTAGTTGTAGTGCCTTTATACTAAGGCAAGGACTTTTCAGCTTCCCAGGCTCTGCCACTGGGGAAGTGAACAAGGAGATGGTAGGGGGCAATTCTAGGGCAGCTGATACATACTGGTCAAAAGGATACTACCATATAATGCCATGCTCAGTATATAAAATTGGAGCTGGCCAGAGGGTGGGAATTACTTGAGGATGGGCTATTGATCACCAGGCGATGAGCAATTGTCGCACTGTGCTTCACTTATTTTTGTATATTCCTTTAGCAGTATTATTATTATTTACTCTCCCTTTGCTGTCCTGTTCTTATCTCAACCTACAAGTTTGGTTTTCTGATTTTCTCCTCCATCCCACCTGGCGGAAGGGGGGTAGTGGGTGTGCAGCTGTGTGGTACTTAGTTGCCATCTGGGGCTAAACCACAACATCTGTGTATCTTTGCAGTCCCAAACACACAGGTTATGAAACTAGAGGAGCCCAGTGAAGAGTATTTTAAATAAGCTCTTTGCTTTTGATAGTGAAAAAACAGACTTACAATCTGAGAATATGTGATATAATTATTTGCTCTGACTTGTAAATTTGTTTACTTACTTTTTAAAATAGCTTGTGTTACAAATCTCTACAGCAAAGGACCTCTTTTTTATACACATTTTGGCACACAGCTGTATGGATTGCTTTTTCTCTATGTAAATACTACATACTAGGAACAAATAAACTGTGCAGGTCTAAATTTCAGCTGAGCGTTCCTCAGATGATTACAGTTGCATAGAACTCACTAGGATGTAGTGCAGCCATGCATTTTTTGAGCCCATAAAGGAAATGAGGAATAGTTAAAAGAATTATAGTCATATTAAAATATGTCTATATCCTATAGATTTTAGCAATTTACCATAAAGGACAATAATTTTGGGGAAAATGCGGTAATGCTGCAGCAATATTTGTCACCTTTGATTTTTCTTAGATTGGTTTCAGCTGAAACAGTTCATCCTTCTCCTGGCGTGGAAGATGGAGTAGGACTGTTGCTGGACCTCTCGCAGATCCAAACCCCTGACTTTTCTTTGTCACACCTTGTTCTATGTGTGCTGGTTTTAGTTGGGATAGAGTTAATTTTCTTCTAAGTATCCAGTATGAGGCTATGTTTTGGATTTGTGCTGATAAGAATATTGATAACACACTATTGTTTTTAGTGGTTGCTAAAGAATGTTTATATCACATCAAGGACTTTTTCAGTTTCTGATACTGCACCTGTGTTCCCACATTCTCCTCTACAGGAAACTGGGAGGGGACACAACCTGGACAGCTGACCCAAATTGACCAAAGGGATGTTTCATGCCATGAGACATCATGCTCAGTACATAAGTTTGGGGGAGTTGGCTGGGAGGGAAGTCACTGCTCATGGACTTGGCTGAGCGTCGGTCAGCCAGTGGTGAGCAGTTGTATCATTTTGTTTTCCTTCCCTTGTTCCTTTGGATAATTACCTATTATTATCATGATTCTTATTAGAAGTATCATTACATACTAGTATTATTAGTATAATTGTTTTATTTCACTTACTTTCAATTATTAAACTGTTCTTATCTCAACTCACAGTTCTCTTTATCCTCCAATTTTCTCCCCCATCCTACTGGGGGAGAG
Organism: Rhynochetos jubatus; assembly: GCA_027574665.1. Lineage (NCBI taxonomy): Eukaryota > Metazoa > Chordata > Aves > Eurypygiformes > Rhynochetidae > Rhynochetos > Rhynochetos jubatus. Next base: position 32,285,631 of record CM050649.1, on the reverse strand, counting down.
GGGGAAGTGATGGAGTGGCTGTGTGGTATTTGGTTGCTTACTGAGACTAAATCATGACACTTTGTAATAATTGGTTCAGGAATCTAATTCCTTAAAGTGCTATGAAGTTTAAAAATTCTGATCTTATGAATCATTGCTTTTAAGGCTTATTGCTTCTGTTTATGTTTTGTTTGTTGGTTTGGTTTGGTTGTTGCTTTTTTTGGGTTCAATAATTTTCTAACTTGGAGTATGGCTGGCACTTTCAAGATTAGGACTCCATACTTCTCCCTTAATTGATTCAAAAATTCCACACCCCCACCCCCACCCCCCCACCCCCAAATATAGAGTAAGCTTCTGGTTTAAGTCACTGACTTCTATAGTTGGAACAAGAACACTCCAGTATTAGGCAGGTAAATTTCTCTAGTATAAAGGAGAATATCTATTTAGAGGCCAATGATGAAAGTGCCTAAAATACTTATTCTAGATATTTTGTCTTGCTTTGAATTCTCACCTTACCTCTGCTTAGTACTTCCTATCTAATATTCATATATCTGAGTGTAAGTTAGCCCAACTATCACAAGCAAAAGCTTATCATTTTACATCATTAAAGTAAATCAGGATTGAAGTGGTTTTATTGATTTACTAATGACATGCAATTAGCTGGCAAACAGTGAACTATATCTTCAGGATCAATATGAGTATCAGAATGAATAAACCACAATCCTGACTGCTTACAAAGTGTTAATAAAATTCCAAAAAGTTTTTTCTCTCTCATACACAGGTACACATACATGAATGCACACACACACACTTAGAGGCATTCCCCCATCTGAGGAATGTGGATGACAAGTACATACCCTCTTTCTGTGACTGTAGTATATGTGGGTGATCCAGCTTTGTGTATACTTCTGCTGTTCTCTAAAACCTCTTTATGCATGATCCAAGAGCCTGCATATACACACCTGAGGTGTGGGTACTACCTGTAGCACCCTGATGTTAGACCACCCCCAGTGGAGTGCAGAGGCTGCTTATTGCATTCAGTGCCCAGTGGTGAGGCTGCAAAGTCTGGCCAAGATAGAAGTCCCCAGGGTTGGTGGGGTCTGTGTGTGTGTGTGTGTGTTTGCGTGAGTGACTTCTGCCAGTGTCATACTGGTGCCACACTTCCATTTCCAGGTCTTTTCCTCACTTAAAAGTTTGCCTGCTTCTTTTACATGTCTTTTCAGTCCAACTCCTACACTGTTGCAGGAATTTTATTGTAGTACCTTGGTTACTCTTTAATCTGCCTGATGGTCTTCCTCTTCAATATGATCAGCTTTCAGCAGACACTCTCCCAGAAAATTTTGATTATTTGATCACCCATGTGATTGATGCACATGTTCCTCCTGTCTTAACAGAGGTTGTTATCCAGGCCATTTTGCCAAGGGTGTTCGGTAGTAAAATTCCACATACTGCCTGCTTGTCTTAATCTTTTCACTAGGAGATTCATAAGTGATCAGAAGTTACCTTACTTTTAAAACTTGACTTTTTGTGTCCTGTGATTTCAGAATACGAAATGTTTTTTGCAAACCATTTTTCTATGTGCTCCAATGAAAGCTCATTTTCCAAGAAATTTTAATTTGTCAGTTAAGGTATTTTGTAAGAGTTGTATAATCTTTGCTTTTGTGGACTAGATCTCCAGTTGCCAGTTGAAGTTATAATCATCCAATAATTACAATTTAAATCACAAAACAGTCAACACTTTGAATTTTAGGGCTGCAATTTAAAGAAACAAAAACCAAACAGGCAAACAAAGACACACATGAGCTACTGGTACAACTTAGGCACCAAATTCTATTGATAACTAGTGTAACTTTTGAGATTCTAGAATGGGTGCTGTGTGAATTATAGGGATATCAGCAACTGTAGGCGGTGGTTTTCAAGCTTTGATGGAAACATCAAGGTAATAAAATAAAATCAGTTTTTAAGAGAAAAATAATTTTCTCTATGATGAACTCAGGTTTAGGACTGAAGAAGTTTCAGCTGTGGTTTTAAATGTATTCTGAACATTATAGGTGAATGAATGTTCGCTCAAAAAGGAGAAGGCACCTGTTAGTTGCAAAATACTGTTTGGCAATGTTTTTCCCAGTTAGTTGCTTTGACCTACAGAATACATATTTTCTGCTATTTACAATCCTTCGCTCCAGTTTAAAAAATGCTGTAAATCAAGACTTTATGGAACCTTAGAAATTAAGAGACTGTGTGTTTCAACGGACTGTCAAAAGTATTTTGTTGACTGCTATTTTTTAGAGATTAGCATTTTTTAATTAATTACTATCACTTCTGAAATAATTTAATACTAATCCTTCTTTTCTTTTGTCTTCTCTTTCCTATCCCTGATCTGTGTCTATGTCAGATGTTGTATTGGTCTGTTTATGTTTATCCAGTTCCTTATGGGCTTATTTTCTATTGTTTTTCTTTTTTGCAAGATGAGTAAAAGAGTTTGGTTTTGTGGGTTTTTTTGTGTGGGTTTTTTTTTTTTTTTTTTAGTTTACAGCTGGGATTTTATGTGGCACAGAACTCTGCAACAGCATCTGTGCATATCAGCCCACCATATGGGTGGGAGGGAAATAGCTTGGTTTAGTGCATATGCATGAAGTAAATGAAGACTTGACTACTGCTGGGCTACAGAGAATAGTAGACTGGGGAAGGGTTACAAGAACCCAAAGGGCAAATATTATCTCAGTGATGTTATACTGTTTTTCCTAGAGGTTTCTTCAGCGTTTATCCGAAGCAGTGACTCAGCAAGCACATGTCTAGTCAGAAAATCATTAAAGGATAATGATTGACCAATATGAATGAAATTTGATTGACTGGAAGTACAGCTGAGGGCTCACAGACACACTTTTCTTCCAGTGAGACAGAGTATCAGCTTCACTGATTCAGCTAAAGGCACCAGTAGTCCCAAAGTAGTTTCAATAACATATAGCCAGGAGTCTAAATATTCTCTGACTTCTTTTTTTAAACTGCCTTTGACTATTACTACTTTTTAAGTCCTCTCATCTGTTATCACAATGGTTCAGCTTTGTAGCTAATATTTCTGACAAAAGGGACTTGTGTAAGGATATGGTGACTTTTACACTGATTTGGTGTAAAGAGGCAGATAGGTAAATGACTCTTGGATGGGGGATGGAAACCCTCAACATCCTTCTTCCAAGCCAACATCATACAACTGGACCAGAGCCAGATACATCCTTTCCTCTCATCTCTATTCAATTTTGAATTATTTTCTACACAGTGGAAGATGTATTTTAAATTGCATGAGCTACATAAAGAATTCAAAGTGAATGTTAGTCTTCCAGCAAAAACACTTAAGTAAAAGGCCGTGCCTCTTTCTCCGGGTCATGTATAAGAAGGACTAGGTTCCATCTCTAGAAAATATCTATAATAACAACATCAGCAAACTGCTTATTTTCTGCGATATGTGTGTTCTTCTTGAGATGCCTATTCCTGAAGAAAACGCTTTGCATGTAACACCAAATGATGTGTTTTATCAAAGGTGACTAACATATGGCACCATGTAGCACAGGGTGGAGGTCAGTTCCTAAAAAAAACCTTATAAAGCTGTAAATAAATTCATAATTCAAGCTCTGTGCTAATGTGACTATGCTACTTGCCACTCTGAAGTTTCATAGAATCATAGAATGGTCTATGTTCAAAGGGACCTTAAAGATCATCTAGTTCCAACACCCCTGCCATGGGCAGGGACACCCTCCACTAGACCAGGTTGCTCAAAGCCTCATCCAGCCTGGCCTTGAACCCTTCCAGGGATGGGGCATCCACAGCTTCTCTGGGCGACCTGTTCCAGTGCTTCACCATCCTCTCCTTCAAGAATTTCTTCCTGAGATCTAATCTAAAACTCCCTGCTTTCAGTTTAAACCCATTACCCCTTGTCCTGTCCCTACAGGCCCTTGTAAAAAGTCCCCCTCAAGCTTCCTTGTAGGCCCCCTTCAGGCACTGGAAGGTGCTATAAGGTCTCCCCGGAGCCTTCTCTTCTCCAGGCGGAACAAGCCCAATTCTCTCAGCTTGTCCCTATAGGAGAGGTGCTCCAGCACTCTGGTAATCTTCGTGGCCTTCTCTGGACTTGCTCTAACCAGTCAATATCCTTCTTATGTTGGGGGTCCCAGAACTGGATGCAGTACTCCAGGTGGTGTCCCACGAGAGCAGAGTAGAGATGGAGAATCCCCTCCTTCGACCTGCTGGCCATGCTTCTCCTAATACAGCCCAGGATATGGTTGGCTTTCTGGGCTGCCAGTGCACACTGCTGGCTCATGTCCAGATTTTCTTCCACCAGTATCCCTAAGTCCTTCTCCTCAGGGCTGCCCTCGATCTGTTCTCTGCCCAGCCAATACTTGTGCTTGGGATTGTGCTGACTCAGGTGCAGGATCTTGCACTTGGCCTTGTTGAACTTCATGAACTTGGCACAGGCCCAACCTCTCCAGCCTGTCCAGGTCCCTTTGGATGGCAACCCTTCGCTCCAGAATGTTGACTGCACCACACAGCTTGTTGTCGTCGGCAAATTTGCTGAGGGTAAATGCACTAAGCATTTCTATGCATAGTGGCATATATGGGAGCTTTTCATTTTGTTATATGACCAAATTTTTATATTTTCAAGAGTATGTACTTGAATATTCATGCACTGCAGTGTTGGAAGGCTTTTGGTCACCTAAATTCTCAACTCATGAGTCCGAGGTAAGTTTTGGAAAGTTACCTGTTTGTAGTGCTGAATGGAAAATCCTCACTTGAAGAAGTCTTGAAGAAGATGTGCAGCACAAAATCAAAACTTCAAAACATCTGTGACTGAAAGCCTTCAGGAGAGTCTAGAGTATTTCAATTAAAAATAAAAAAAGAAAGAAAACAAAATCTCATCTAGTCAAAACAACAGTTTTTATTATATATAGAATTTAATTTTGATGAACTTTAGTCATGATATTGTAATATGTAATGTTCATAGTGAAAACATAAAAGCTGCAGAAATTTTAAAGTGTGTATGCCAAAACTGATGGTGAGTTTTCCTTAGAACTGACTTTCATGTTATTCTCTGGAGTTGTCATGAAGTTCCTGGGTTTACTTTTCTCTTCTGAATTATAAAAAGAAATTTTGAATAAATCTTGACTCATGTTTATCATCCTATTATATGTTTTAGCACATAGTATGAAATTTATTTGTAATTTTTAAAACAAAACTCAAGTTCTGTGGTGTTTTTAAACTAAGATTTTCATAGGAATGTGGAACAACAGTAAACTTAGTGGAAATTTTCCTAATGACAGGATAAAGCAATGACATCCGTTGGTTACTGAAATGCTCCCCAGCAGAACCTGTCAGATGAATAACCTGTATGCTTCACTTCTTAGCATATGAAGCCCAATAAAGTCATGTGAAGTGTGAATACCAGTAGAACAAGCAAACAACTTGTTTCTATTGAAGCACGATGTTGCGGTCATATAAGTATTAATCTAGTCAATTACTTCACAGCAGGTGGGCTTCATTACTTCTTACTCAGTATCTTTGAAGTTATTTTAAGGTTGCACACTTCAAAGCTTAAAGTCTTGTTCCACAACTGGATTACACAAACATCCCAGACAGAAGACACTCTGTATATGTGTGTGTTAAATATTCAGACTGGTTCATTTTTCAATTTACTTTTCACTGGCCTACCTAGGTGAAACAGGTTTTTATCAAAATATACCAAGACCGTCCCTTAACAAAAAAGACAGTATAGAAGTTTCTTTCAAAAATTAGCGTTATTAAAGGTAATTAAAGAACTACAACAATTAATGAAAATTCAGTTGAATATAATAGATAAATAGGTTTGGTCTGTTTACGCTTAACTCAAATGCTCTTTCAAACCAGCTTGTGTAAGTACAAATAGTGGAAATCCACAGTATAATTTTCTGTAGTGTCTGTGAACACTAACCATTTCCCTGCTAATACTAACAAAGAAGTTTAGGGACAATATGACGTAATAATTTTCCTTCAAGTCTGAACAGGTTTATGGTAGAAACCCAATGTAGGTTTGTAAACTTGAAGCCAGAGACAATCTTTGAAGAAGACTCAAGTTCAGAGAGCTGAAGTAATCTGTACATCTGTACAGTCAAAGATGTGCGGTATCAAAGATGCTTGATTCATTTGCTGTCAATTAAATGTGCTTCAGACAGCAGCCAGAATTTTGAACATTTTAAGCTGTCCATTTCCAAATTGTGAGTGCATGTGTACACAATGATGGTGTGTGGTCTCTAAGGTGTATAAAATATGTATTATAGTATGAAACACACACAACCACATGTACTTCTGAAAAGTGCATGTATAAAACACAAGTGCAAATGCAGGCCATGGGCCTCACATACAACCTCCTAGTTATATCTTTTATCATAGATCCACCCTGACATCTTCAAATCTTATGTCGGGTATGTACAGCTGATGTAGTGGCAGCAACTCCTGCAGCTGAAAACATGTTTAGCCTTCATCTTCCTTGTTGCATACCTGCCTTTATATGTTAAAATATAGGATGGATATCTGGGAAATGTTTAAATAGGTGGTCAGTTTCTATTCAAACTAGGAGGGCACTCACTGGGAGCTGCTGCACAACATGCAGGTCAAATTCAATTTTTCACTCTATCATTGTTACTGGTGTTACAGCATCATTGCTTGTGCAGGGGTAGAAGAGGGTGCAGTGCAGGACTAGCAGGGCTGGGTGGTTTCAAAGAGTCTGAGGATCAGCATGGGCCATTTAGCTCTGAGTGGCTCTAGAAGCCAGCTTCAGGAGTTGCACAGGCCTCTTTGCTCTGTAACTACAGGCACTGTTTCAGCAACTGGATAAATTGATGGAACTTCTCATTGGTTCACTTCTGTTTCATTTCTCTGACCTTATTTTTCATGTCTTCCTATTTTAGGCTACTGAGTACCATCTTATCCTGTGATGTTTTTGTTTTGTTTTGGTTTTTTTTTGTTTTGTTTTATTTCTTTAAGGTTTTTTTTTAGTGATAGCAGAACTCTCCTTATCACTTTTTTCACAGCATTAGTGTGAGGAGGTGAAAGAAAGAGAGACTAGATAGATAATTTCTAAACTTCCACTTTACGGTAGAAAATAGGATGGAATATAGATGCTGCAGTTTGATTAAACCAGTGGCATAATAATGTTGATAATATTGCTTGCTGCAATTTTAATCCTAGTAAGCAGTTAAGCGCCATGCAGCTGCTCCCTCATTCCTTCCCTTGCCCAGTGGGATGGAGGAAGGGGAAAGGAAGAGTAAAAGCAAGACAACTTGTGGGTCAAGGTTAAATGGTTTAATAAGCAAAGGAAAAGTAGAAAAGAGAAGAAGAAGAAGGAGAATGGCTTGAGAGCAGCCCTGAGGAGAAGGACTTGGGGGTACTGGTGGATAAAAAGCTGAACATGAGCCAGCAGTGTGTGCTGGAAGCCCAGAAAGCCAATTGTATCCTGGGCTGTATTAGGAGAAGCATGGCCAGCAGGTTGAGGGAGGGGATTCTCCCCCTCTACTCTGCTCTTGTAAGACCCCACCTGGAGTGCTGTGTCCAGCTGTGGAGCCCTCAACATAACAAGGATATCAACTGGTTGGAGCAAGTCCAGAGGAGGGCCACGAAGATGTTCTGAGGGCTGGCGCACCTCTCCTATGGGGACAGGCTGAGAGAATTGGACTTGTTCAGCCTGGAGAAGAGAAGGCTCTGAGGACACCTTATAGCACCTTCCAGTACCTGAAGCGGGCCTACAAGGAAGCTTGGGGGGGACTTTTTACAAGGACCTGTAGGGATAGGACAAGGGGTAATGTGTTTATATTGAAAGCGGGTAGATTTAGATTAGATATCAGGAAGATATTCTTCCCGGATAGGGTGGTAAAGCACTGGAACAGGTTGCCCAGAGAAGTTGTGGATGCCCCCTCCTTGGAAAGGTTCAAGACCAGGCTGGATAAGGCTTTGGTGTAGTGGAAGGTGTCCCCCTGCCCGTGGCAGGGGTGTTGGAACTAGATGATCTTTAAGGTCTCTTCCAACCCCAACCATTCTATGATTCTATGAAACTTCAGAGAAAGAAAATTAAACAGACGTAACAGGAAATTACCACCACCTACAATGTGTAGACTGACATCCAGCCAGTTCGCCAGCATGAGATGGCTAACCTCCCTAAACTCCCTTCTTTTCCATTTCTATTCCTGATCATGAGGTTGTATCTCTTCAGTTAACTCACATCCTCAGCCTAGTTGTGTCCCATCCCTGCCTCTTTCACAGCACTGATCTGTTCACTGGGGGTGCAGACTGAGAAACAGAAGGACTTGCTTTGCAAACACTGTTCAGCAATAACTATAACAGTAGGGTGTTATGAACATTGGTTTTGGTCACAAATCTAAAATACAGCACCATACAAGCTGCTGTGAAGAAAATAAACTCCATCCCAGCCAGACCCAGTGCAACTGTGACTCAAGTAAATAGTGACTGTATTCTTCCTCCTGTGGAATTGTGGCATTTGAATTATTTCAGACTGAGCTTTTTTCAGACACTTCACTAATGAATGCTGAGTCTTGAAAGTAGGTACTTTAAGAAAAGGAAGTCTGGGAATCTTATGTATTTAGGATTTCTTAGATATACATGTACATATATTTACATATAGACATACACATGGTATGTACAGTTCTTCATACGGATGGCATTGGAAGCATGCTTTATGTTCTCCTTTTTTTTCTTCCTTGGCTAATATTCTTTAAGCTTTCCTACTTGAGGACAAGTTCGGTTCAACTCCCAGCTATTGCAACTTTTATCTTAGACAGGAATAAGCTAACCTTTCACGTGGAGAAGTAATTTCAGCTGAGCTTTGCCAAAAGCCATCAGTCAAGACACCAAACAAAAACTTTCACCAGTAGAGAGGAGGGAGTGATGTCACCATTTACTAAGAATCCAGCGATACAATTATTAAACTCAGTGAAAGGGATATAGACCAAAATTCTTGAGTATTGTGTTCTAATCTTGTAAATACTCATTAGTAACTGGTCCAGGCACTACTGAGGCTGTAAGTAATACTGTGTACCATGCCTTTGTTATGGGTGTTGTCTAGTCCTGTTTTGTAGGACTCATCCAAGCACTGCCCTCTGAAACAAGAGCCATTGTGTAAGGGAAATTGTCAGTTATGTGGTAGCTACCAGTTTTTCCAAACTAGAGTACCCTTCTGTTCTTGAAGTGTACTCCCCTACCAAATGCTGTTAAAATTTTGTCCTTGTCTAACCGTGCCTTAGGGGGAGTGCAGCGTATGTTGTTGATACTATCCCCGTTAGACCATGACAGCTACTGTTGCCTGTTCTCTTGGCTCTGATTTCCAACTCCTTGGTTCAGTGATTTCTGAATTAAATATGTCCAGATGCTGTGTTTCATTTATTGTGGGTACATGTGTACACAAAAAAAGAAGTGTTTGTGTTAGCAACCTTTATGTCTTTTAGGAGTAATGGAAACAATTAAAGGTAGCAAAACAATGGTTAAACCCTCTAAATGATCCAGTAGGTTTCTTAAAGTAAAAAACTGTAATAAATGTGTTATTTTTTAAATACATATGTGTCTTCTAAAATATGAAAATAAATCAATACTTGTAGGCAATGTATACAACAGTACTCTACATTCACTGTCACTGCAGATATCTCCATATGTACCTGTTCATTTTTATTTTTTTAAACAGTAATCTATTTCTATATTCCCAGCATCTTATGTAGCTTTCCTTACAGCTAAATATATGCTGAATCTATTTTTTACCCCCTTACACCAGAAAAGAAAGATGGAAAGGATGTGTATTTGAATAGTTCAGCACTTCCTTTTTTTTTTGAATGATGTTTCAAGTCCTTAGACACTGTATTACTGTTAAATTTAGTCCCTTGGAATGCTGCAGTCTGGTAAAATTGACACAAATATACTATTAACAAAGAATTTATTGATTCACTTACCAGAATATACATTAATAAAAATAAGTCTTCATTGCAGCTTGAGAAGTATTTTGTGAAAGAGGGGGCACATTGTTAGAAGGACTTTAAAGCTAATTGGTATGATTGTAATGATTTCAAAAGGCTGTTTCACAAAATCATTAAGGCTAGAAATTAATCTTTGAGCTATATTAGCTCAGAGACTTGCACTTTCTTCACACTTTGCAAGCAGAACCAAACTGCCATTAAGTTCAAGGTGCCCTCCATGATGCTTCATCAGAAAAGTGAGTTCATTTAAGAGTTTTGTTTCAGCAGTATGTAGTTATAGACAGAGTAGTACCTTATCACGATTGGCAGAGTAAGTGGCTTCACGATGGATGTGCATCCACAGGCATCAGAAGATTTGCAAATCACAACAGGGTTTAAGGTCACCCAGCTGACGTTATTGTTGTAGCAGTATGCTTGTCTCTGACTTAAAATAGTTCTTCTTAAGCATGATTAAAATGAATATACAAGCTTTAATTATAGATTTGGAGTTACTGCACCGTACCTAGGGAAAACACGTGTCCTTTGAATTCCTCTTCGGTGTTAGCAGCTCTTTCTTATCTGTCTCCTCAGTTACATTTTAAGATGGTTCCAGGACCACTGTTTTACCTGTCTCTACCCAATGCTACTTTATTCCCTTTCGTATATGTTTCCTTAAAGATGCATGGGAGTTCATATAGCACCTCTTTGCTTGACAACTGCTAGAGAGATAGACAGCTGTAGGAACTGATTCTGTGGATAGTGACCTCATGCTATCTCCATTCTGGCAGCAAATTATCTAGAGTTCTCCTGTTGGCTTTTCTTCATTGGTAAACTAGAAATGTCTTTGAAGTAAAGATAAGTAACTCAAATAAAATCAAGGCAGAACCAAAAGTCAAAGTAGAAGGAGGTATAACACAGTCAGAATACTAGGCTAGGAAAATTAACCCCTGAATAGTTGTAGAAGAGGAGGGAAGTTTAATTATTCTTTTAATTAGGCACAATTGTTAAGACTGTCTATTTTAATTTAGGTGTGTCCAAACATCTTTTTTAGTTCATAACCCCTAGCTTTAATTTTGTCCCCTGCTGTTGCTGTAGGAATGCAATCCTGTACTTTCCTCCCATGGTGGAATTTCCTCCCATCTAAAAGGAGCTCCCTGATGGTCTGGGGGAGGCTTGGAAACTGTGGGAGTCGTTTGGTCCACCCTCTCTCTCTGTCAATATCTTACAATATTGATGTAAAAATGTATTTATTTTCCCTGTGCTTTTTGTCCTCTGTGACAGTTTTTTAGGATTTTAGGAGAAGTGTATATTTTGCCATATGAAACCCTGCAGAAATACTAGTTAACACAGTTTTTGTTCTTCCATGCTGTATTTGCTAGCAAATATTTCCAGTTTTCTAATGTCATCATTTTTTTCCCCCCCTGAATTCTTCCCATCTAAAATTTCCTCCTAGATATCTGTCCAAAATTCAACAGGTTTCATAGTAAGACTTGGCACCATAGGAACATGCTTAGCAGGAAGTTCTAGGTAGCAGTGAGGGTGACTTGACATTTTATTATCAGAGGATGCAAGAGCTGAGAATGGGATTACTTTAATTTGCTCTGTTTGTCATCCTTAGAAGACTCTTTTACAGAACTGTCTGTTCCAGAGGGAGCTCAATAGATGGGAAGAATCTAGCCCAAATAGGCTGAATTATCCAAAATGTACATCATAAAACTCCATCTCACCAAATTTTGTCCCCAGTTTATCCTCTATAAAACAACAGCAAACAAATGTTCTGTGTGATTGACATGTAGTCCTGGGTGTTAGTAATTTATCACATGCACTGCATTGACACTACTGTGGAGATCTCACATAAGCACACAATTTTGCCTTTACGTTTTTCTTATAGCGTCTCTCAAATAGCATTTACAAAATACAATTGAGAAATATTGTCTAAATATAATACAAATCACAGTTGCATTTCTATGTAGTCACTGAAAATGGCAATCATCAGGCTAACTCAGGCATGCACCAGTGCTGAACTAGTTGACTGACAGTGATGTCAAAAGGACAGACTGACGGACAGGTTTGGTATAACCTATCTACTGAGGAATTTTCATTACATGGTCAGTTAACAGAAGATTTATCAGTGAAAGTAAAAAAAGCTTGTGCTAAGTTTTTACAGTCCTATTTAAAGCTTTTGTACGTTTTGTTCGTCTGCTGTAAATTGGATTGGCTCATTTGTTGTTTGGATATAGGTCACCCAGTCGGTGGGGTTCTCTTTATAGGCCTGTCATGGAATTGGATTGCTGTGGGATGGGGCCTACTCTATTCTGCAAGTTACAAAAGCAGGGTACATGACCTTAATATCTGTCAGTAGGTTTGTGGGAACAGTAACCTAGAATTCAAATATGTCTTTGCATAATTCCTTTAGCCTGAGATTTTTTTTTCCTTTTCCATTCTTTAAAACAGAGGAAAATTTGAGAAATAACACATCTTTTTTTTCCTTTTTTTTTTTTTTTTTTTTAACTGCACAGGTATCTCAACTCATTCTTGATCAATGGCCAGTTGGCTGTAAGTTTTTCATTACCACAGGTGGCAACAAACATGTTTTCACCAGTTGCTTTTAAGATAACATTCCTTAAAGCAGAAAATCATGCATGCAAACTCTCCTGATAAGATAAAATCAAAATGTAGAACGGGCATGCATATGTGAAGATAGGTTTGTCAAAGTCATCAAAAAAGCATGCTGGCACAGACAGCACGACACTTACTAAAACCACTAACTGTATGAACTAAGTGAGGACCATAAATTCTGCCTGGCATGCACTCTTTAAAGAAACAATTATGTTATATAATAACTTTATATTTATAAAAATATGCAAGTATAAATACAATTCCAAAACAATTATATGTAATTTATATATATATGTTATCTTGTTCATGTCTCCGTAGAAATTATCTTTTTTAGGACAATGCCTATCACATTAAAATCTCATCTGTGCTTCTGACATGAACTTTTGGACATAAACCAACTTTTTATCACGCTCAATATTTTCCACTGCTCTACAATTGCAGTTCGGATTATTTATCTGGATACATTCCTGGGTTTTATTCTTTTCAGTATGCTGATTAAAAACATACACACAAAAAAATCAAGTTTCAAGAAATTAGCTTATGTTATAGTTCTCTTTACTTTTCTTGGAGGTATATTAAAATCTATTCTTTGAAAATTCTTATGACACAAATACACTATGTGGATATTCATTTCACTAAATTCCAGATCTAGAAAATGTGAAGCTATGAAAGAGACATGTGTTTTCTATTTTTCAATGTACAACCAAGTTTCTTCTGGAAAAATTATTGTTTTTTATCATATAATTTAATATGATTTATAGAATTATAGAACTGTTTCAGTTGGAAAAGACCTTTAAGATTATTGAGCCCAACCATCAATCCAGCACTGCCAAGTCTACTCTAAACCATGTCCCTAAGCACTACATCATCTCATCTCTCAAATACCTCCAGGGATGGTGACTCAACCACTTCCCTGGGCAGCCTGTTCCAATCCTTGACAGCGCTTTCAGTGAATAATGTTTTCCTAACATCCAATCTAAACCTCCCGAGCGCAACCTGAGGCCATTTTCTCTTATCCTCTTGCTTGTAACTTGGGAGAAGAGGCCAACTCACACCTCTCTGCAACCTCCTTTCAGGTAGTTGTAGAGAGTGATAAGGTCTTCCCTGAGCCTCCTCTTCTGCAGGCTGATCAACCTCAGTTCCCTCAGCTGCTCCTCAGGACTTGTGCTCTAGATCCTTCACCAGCTTCTTTGCCTGTCTCTGGACACACTCTGTATGTGCTATGTATGTCTTAAACTCTAATACGAAAGTTGAATTGTTCTGGGAGCAAATACTGTTCTTCAGTTCCTTTGCTTTAGATGCTTAATTTCTAGATATTCAGTGTTGGTTGTTTCTGTAAGCCTATAGTTGCTGTAAGCCTATAGTTGTTCTAGGTAGTGTATAAACAGAGGCACTGGCTGTGCAGGTTTAAAAGACACTCATACTATTGAGAGGAATGTTACATTTTGCTATCTTTTCATCTGCTTCCATACATGAATAAGGACTGTTGGAGTAGACCCAATATACAATAAACACATAATTATAGTGTGCTATTAATCATAATTCTGCTTCTCAGTCTAATTACAGTCATTATACTATAGTGTCATATTCATAACTACATAACCCAAGAAGGTTAGTGAAAATCTTCAAAAATCTGCATGGGTGCCTCTGGTTTTGGATGTCCATTTTGATTTACTATATGGTTTGGTGTTTAGGAAGAACTTGGTGTCCTTCAAACTTAATTTTGTCTCTTCATATGTAAGTGTTACATTGGAGTCTTAAATTACACAGTTGCATGCTTTTTTAATGGAACCTCTGCCGCCTTCTTGCTGTGTTCTGTAAACCCTGACAATCAGTGGGAAGTCCCTCCTTAATCAACTGGAAGCAGCATGACCTTCTGTGATGTTTCATAAGATTTGAGAGTATGCTTGGCAGACACCAATACTTTTTCCATATATATCTTCATCTGTAACATCAACCTACATTATCTCCAAATATGACTTTTGAGAAATAAAGTTTGCTTACTTATATTATGCTGTGAGTAAAGCTAGTATCTTTATTTCTGACAGTAATCTGCTTCTGAAGCAAATCTTAATTACATTTTCTTTTCTCTCAAAATGGAGAATTTGAGAGAATTTGAGTATGGCTCAAATTCATACTGTGTTCAAATTCCCAATGTGTTGCAGCATGCAATGTTGTAAACTGAAGGCAACTCTTTTTATTTTTTTTGTGTGTGGGGAAATACGTCATTTTTTGAGTAAGCATGATAAGGGTGAAAGTTTCCTATTTCAGAGCATGAAAGTTTGTGTTTACTTTGGCTCAGGAACCTTATAAACAGCTACTGTGTAGAATTTCTCAAGGACAGGACAGTCCGAACATTCTGCATGGTGTTGTCATTTAACCCCAGGCAGCAACTAAGCACCACATGGCAATAAAGTGCTGCACTGGGACACAGGCCATAGACAAACATAGGTATGTTGGATGCATATTTCCAGGTAGCTATCCATTCTTATTTTGGTATCTTCCATTTCATATAGTGCATAACATACTTGTATGACAAGGCTTGCTCAAATGGACAAAATTACCACAAATTATGTGTCTGAATATGTAAATTGGAGAATGCCTGGCTATTACACCTCTGCTGACTAAGGCTGTGGTTCCAGTGGCTAATAATCATAACTAAATTCTTATGTTTTGACTATATTCATAAACAGTTCATTGAAATAATTTGGGTCAGTTTATAAGAGTTTTTGATATAAACAATGTTTTTCTAATATCTATTGAGTTCTCTTATTGAACAATGGATTATCAATAAAGTGCTTTTCAGTCCTCTTTTTATAGAGAAATATTAATACCTATAAAATTCTTAGTCTTTGTTAAATTTGCCAGACTGTATGGAATGAAGAATAGAATTCCATGGGAAAAGCAGAGTACTCACGTTTCATACCAGTATGCCTTTAAATGCATTGGGTTTTTTCTTGAAATACAGGTTCTTGTAATCTTATTCTCCTGGGTTATCTCCACCTAGCTATGGGATTATGTGTAGACAGTCATTTCAGGAAATTGAATATTAATCTAACCTTTTCTTCTGGGATTTGAAGTTTAGGTCAAAAGTACTGACAGAGTGAACTACTGACATTTTGATTTCAATTCACTTCAACAAGGTATTTTGTCTAGAATGGTTTAGAAAAGTACCATGGTTGCTGATAGATGTCCTTGCATAAAAATAATGAAGAGACAATCTGAGAACCCTATTATTAAAATCTTTCCTAATGAAAACTGTGTTTTACAGTAAAATGCCTAACACGACCTGGAACTATTTTAAGAGAAGTACTACTACATAAGGAAGGAAGCTAAGTCACTAGTAACCAAGACAATAACATGAAGTGTAGAGTTTGGGATTATTATTTTTACAAAAATTGAATTTAACTGCAGCTTTTAATTACTTTCAGCATTGGATAGACCCAGTATATGGAGACTTTGTGTTGTAAACTTGTGAAAATGATCAGTAGACAGTATTATGCTCACATACTTTTCTATCTGATTTTTAAATTGTTGGTTTGTTCTTTTTTAATTTGTTTTTACGAACTCCTATTTTTTGACAATACAGTATGAAATTCCAAGTAACTCTGACTTTAACTGCTTCTTTTCTGGGAGAGGATGTTCTCTTGTTTGCTTAAAGTATGTTGGCATCCTACTGCACTTGAGGGGAACTCCAACTACTGGACATCGCAGGATTGTTCTTTAGTGTTTTGCCCCCATTCCCTCAAAACCAGGGGAATGATGTGTAGAATTTTCTAAGAATTCAGAAACTTTTTAATTAAACATGAACAAATGGAATTCCCATGACAAGAACAGATGTGTTCCGTTTTCCTGCCTTGAACAGTCTCCACAACAGCAGCCAATTTGGCTCTAGTGCAGTCAGCTTTGTTTGAGACTTATGTGGTAGTCTTTTTCGCAGAAGAAACATTCACCACAGTATCTGAACAGGGGTAACTCACATTCACTGAACTGCCAAAGAGGGAAGCAATTTCAGTTCTTTATGGTGGAAAGAAAAAACTGTTCCTGAAGTTATGTGATTGAACTGTTGTGAACATTTTTATGTCTTAACAAGTCTTAGTCTCAGCATAACTACTGTTTTCACTCTAAATTTACTTGAATATTTTAGAAATATCATTAGATGAACATGAGAAGGCAAAGTATATTTTATTTTTAGCCATATTTATTGGAACTATGTGGATGGTACAGATCTCTCTAATGTATAGACTTGCTACCTAATAATTGTATTGTCGTGTGGACAAGAGTGTGTGAGGAGGTATTTTGCCTTACTTGCTTATTAGCTGGATGAGCTTAATCTCGTCAGAAGTTGTAATTTTTAAAGAATTTTTAATAGTTTTCACAGATGTAATCACTAGTCTTTCAACAGTTAACAAAATAAATTGAAACTTAATTGTTTAATTTCTTTTATTTCTTTTCAAAATGATTTCATATATCCTACAAAATTTTATTTTAATTTTGGAGATGTTATAGGGCTTAGAAATATCTTCTGATAGGGATAAGGACTGATGCTGACATTACCATTACATTTTTAATAGGAAAATGAACTGTAACGGCTGTCTATTGTATGTTGGTATGAATGGTGTGAATGAACACCAGAGGCTTAAAATTTCTAATAGAAAGTCATAAACCAGAAATTATTAAAATCTAAAATATTTCATTAATTTGGAAGAAATTTTTAAAAAACAGATGCAATGTCAAGAACTTCTTAAAACTATGGTCATATTTTGGCCTTATTTTTCTTCATCCCAGTAGTGTGAAATAAAGTTAATACAGTGAAATAATTTTATGGGGATGGTCTAAAGCTGCTTAAGACAACTATAATCTACTCCCAAACTGACAATTCTTAATATGCCCTTAATGAGCAACTGTGTATTGTTTAAAAAATCCTCACAGCAAAAAATATAAAAAATCGAGTTGGCTACCTCTATCCCCTGAAGTATCAGGTGTATTTTATAAAAGAATCACGTGACAAATGAAGGATGGGCCATAGCAGATAATTAGTTTTATGTTGTAGATAACCAGAGTAGAGTAGAACTGAGTTTTGTAGAATAGCTAGCTGATTCTAATTGCGTTTCTTTTTCACGACGTGTATGCCACAACAATGTATGCCTGTGTTGCACTCAGGCAGTTAGGTTTCTATGGCTAGACCTGGACCTTAAATTCCACTTCGGTTCCACATGCTGTGCACAGAAATCCTCTTTATTCTTTCTGTAATAAAATTTACAGAAGTCAGACATTTTTGCTGCAGCTTTTGAATCCAAACGTCATCGCAACTGTCCAACTACAGCTAGCTTTTGCATTTTTCCTTTTCTTAAAAAAAACCCCTATTATCCAGGTAGCTGTTGAAAGCACCAACGCTAAGTTACTCAGTGCTGGATATGTAACAAACTGAAGATATGGATGTCACACTTCTCACATACTGCTGACAGTGAATTAGGAGCTGTGTGCAAGTGTGGTTGATCTAAGCTATGGCTATTGATAAATGGAAAGGCTTCTGGTAGGCAAGGTAACCAAAAGCACTTTGCTTCCCAAGCAAGCCAGCTGTTCACAAACAAGTGCTCCATGGGGAAAATAATTCAATTCATATAATCATCACTGGCTCAGGAGTGGAAATAAAAGAAGAGAACAAAAAGGTGATGAAAGTTAGAATTTGGAGGTATTGACAGGAGGCTGGGCGGCTTTGCTAACACCCACAAAGCATTGATGGCACTTATATATTAGTCTTTTGCTTTTTTCATCATGTTATTAGATTTTAAAGAACCATTAATGTATTTCATTTATAGCCATGAAATGTGTTGTCATATCCACTCTGAATATGTTCCAAGTTGTTTTTTAGCTTTAACCTTGATCTGCATGTTCACCACATATGGATATAAATTTGGAAGTCATGAAGTTGTTGTCTAAGGTTCAAGAGTTTGTGAAGCACCTTTGCTCATAAGAAATGCTGTTTGTCTACTCCACAAGAAAATGTTCAGGGAAGGTGTAGAAACAGAAGGATAAAGAAGGAAACTTGACATAAAAGAACAAAACTGTCCAAGGAAAGGCTACTGAAGAGTCTGACAGCAGAATAAAATACATTAAACCCTTGAGAGTTCCCTCCACACAATTTGGAAGTCTGGAACATGTAGAGACCATCTTTCAGATTTTCTATGGTTTTATTTTGCTGCACAGAATTCAAATGTTTCTTGAATCTTTTAAGGTTGCCTCCTTGAATTTGATTTTTTTTTTTAAATATCTTCATAAAACATAAATATCAGACCATATTTTTCAGCAAGAAATTTCTGTAGTTCATTCAGCTGAGCTTTTCATTTGATCATCTACTTTGGATGTGATGATTAAGATGTCTCTCTCGTGGACATTTTCAATACGGCAAACATCATTAAGGAAACCACAGTGATTAAATTTGAATGAATACCGTCATACTACAGAAAGAGGTAGTATAATTGAGTAGCTTGCACTTTTCTTCATGATATATTAATTAGATATTGTTCCTAACTGGTATCAAATAAGCTAGTGTTATCATGATACTACAGTCATCAGCTTATGCTGCAAGTCTTGAACACATTCTGTCAGTACATTTTAACCAGCAGTCAGTAGGTATAGAGTAGGGCTGAAATCTGAGATTTAGGATGCATTAAGAAAGCTAAGAGTGATGGAGATTTCTGCTACCTTGTATGTTTGAAGTCATCAGGAACTGGGAAGCATTATTCTGCGTTGAAACAAGCTACACATCATTGCTTAATCCATGCCATCTTTCCTTTTGTTGAGTGGCAATGTCTCTCAGTTAATATTTGGATTTGTCAGTATAGATAGCTTCTATTCTAGGCAAGAATAAAGACAGGCTAATCCACTGCTCCTGAAAGGAAGATGACACCTGAAATGAAACGTGGAGACTTCAGAACTTGTGGTTCTAGAAGCAGCTCCATGTTGTTCTCTAAGACTGAGTTGATACGAGGTAAAATTCACTAGGATAATGAATAAATGCGTGGTTGCTTACTTAATTTACATTTCATTATTTCATCCATTTCAGTTGCATGCATCTTTTACTCTTCAGTTATATTCTCCTCTCTAAGTGCTTATGATGAGCTGGAAAATAATTTATATTATTTCTTATGAAGATATGTGCAGCAAGTAAGTGAGAAAGAAAGACTTTTGTTTACTTATAATCAAAGAGAGAAACTGAACTGGTTATTGGAAACAGAAATCAAAATCAAGCAGGTCAAAGTATTGAGAATGGACATTCAAAGGAATTAAAAGAATCAAAAAATGAAGACATTGCTAGGAGATGTTACTAACAGGCCTGTACTGAATGTTTAGCTCTTGTTTTACTGAGGCTAAGGTGAGGCACTAAAAAAACAAAGATCCCAATCTACTTGATTGCCAGCGCTGTAGGTAATGGGCAATGGCTGCAACTTGACCCCTAGATTGTATGATCAGGAAGTGTCTACAGATCACAAAGTAGAAAACAGCACTGAAGGCAGAACTGTTGACCCACCATGCAATGTGGGCATATACATTATATATATATATATGTGTGTGTGTGTGTGTGTGTGTGTGTGTGTGTGTGTGTGTATATACACATGCATACTTCAGGATATGTTTCCCCCTGTAGAAGTGGACATGAAATGGATTTTCCTTTCCCTAATTGGTTAACTGTTTTATAGGGGATTGAATAATGGGACGTGGGGAAAACCCCCACAATTCAAACATACGCATGAGTGTGTACGTATGAGACTCAGGTATCTGGGCATTTTATTTCATAAAGCAGCTCTCTTGACCTTGGCTGTTAGAATATTAGAGGTCAACATTAAAAACAACACAACTACTTGCCCTCTACTTTAGTACTCTTCAGTGTTCCTCTAGAGTCTGATGCAAAACTCTCTCAAACCAAAACAAATAAAAAATAAATAAACACCCCCCCCAAAATAACTCCAAAAAAAATATTGTTTGGAAAATTTCTCCACTGAAATTATAATAGCTCTCTTATTCTGACTGTGACTGTTGATGTACCAGGAAGTTTTCTAATAGGAAGAAAATCCATGGAACTTTCATGAAATGCCTGCTGAATAAGTATTTTAAAAACATTTTAGAGTTGGTTTTCATACTGAAAAGCTGAATATAGGGATGGGGAACAAAATCAATTGGAATAAAATACTGCTTTCTTTCCAAATTTTGATAAAATGTGTTCATTTTGGAAAAAAAAAGAAAAAAAGAAAAAATATATAAACTCATATTCCTACTTTGTAACAAAAGAAAAAGAAGGAACAGTCTTCTTTTGGAAAGGAACACTGTATCTGTGCTTTCTTTAGTCTGAGTGGACCATCAAGAATGACCATCCAGAGTGGGAGAACTCTATATCCTACTTCTTTGTAAGTGTAATCTTCAGTTTCACTGTATACTCTTCTAATTAGATTGACATTATACTCTGAGATTATTTTTTCACTTGGCTAGTCTTGAAGATTTTGAATTATATAAATACAATAAAAATGCTATATATAATAAATTAGATAAATTATATAAATATTTTCAATTATATGAATAAATTTGGTTTTATTTAGCTTTCCCTCTCAGTCAATAGAATCTCAACATTACTTACATAATTATGACCTCTAAGCTCTGCCTCAAACCTCTTTAAAAAACTGTCGTAGTCCAAAGGCTCTGGGGGAAGCCACCTGCTTACTGGGTGGTTGCACAGTAATGCCAACTTGTTACCTGCATTCGGCTGTCATTCAGGGTTACGTGTTGAGGAATTTAAACTCTTAAAGCCTCATGAGTCAGGTAGAGAAATGGTTGAGGTGGATAGACTCATTCACACAGGCTTCTTCTGCATTCAGCTGCGTTGGAACATCACACCTAAGATTTTGCTTTTTGAGATAAATAGATTAGCTGGTTTGAAGCCAAGGAATGTGACCTTCTGTAGTACATACAAATGTGTGGGGTTTATTTTGTGGTTGTTTTGGTTTTTGGGTTGTTTTTTTTGTTTTTTTTTTTTTTTTTCTGATGAAATCTATGTTGACCCTGAAAAGCTGTATTTGGTATTTGAAATATTTCTATTGTCTTAGAAACAAAATCTCAGTTAAAAGGATTTATACTGTATTTGGTAGTCTATGCTTGCTCTTACATTGAATAGCTAAAGCCAAGAATCTAATTCTTGCCTAAGTACTGAAAAGGTGACCAATTTTCAGGGCTGTAGAGTGCATATGTCTTCCCCTAAATTCAATGAGGAACTGTTAGTGTTCAGCACTGAACTTGTGCCCATCTGCTTGATTACTGAAGATATTGTACCATTTAGACATGCAACATCTCACAAACATAGCCTGAGATAACTTGGTTGTTAGTATTGCTGTTGTTGAAAAAAACCCAGAACAGTAAAAATGAAGTATCTTGTTTCCTGTTAACTTTATTGATATTGATTAAAGCATAGTTTATTTTACAGAGTCTCAGTGAGTTCTAACAGTTATTTCGCTGATTGCTCTGAAGGCAGATATTTCCCTGCATTCAGCCATCTACTTAGGACATCATAAATGAGAGTCTGCTTTTTGGGATAAATTGGATAGTCGGATTTGTAGCTGAATGAGCACATATACACATTGTATAATATTTAGAAAGATGTTCTGTTTGGGTTTTTTTTCTCCTTTTAGACCAATCTCTTATTGAAGGGCAGCTTGCAATTCAGATAGTCTTTAAAATTATGCAAAATTTTCCTTTGACAATTTTTTTTTTTTTGGTATATTTAAGGTATAAAAAGGAGACATATTTAAAGTTATTATTGTTTTAGAAGTTGTTTCAGTGTTGTCCCAATACAATAAATAGTCATTTCAGAGAACACTGGAAAAAATTTAACCACCAAAATATTTTACAATAACCATTTGTTAGTGATAAAAATTTGCCCTGGACCTTAATGATGAGACCTTAAAGAGACAAGTTGTCAGAAACATAGATTTCTTCCTCTAATCTGGTAACAAAGTGGTGTTTAATGAAGTTTATCACCTTCTATGTTTCTGCTAGACTTTATTCTAACTGCTGAATTGAATGTTAGTTACAGAAACATGTATTCAGGGATATCTATTGCAACTAACATTACAGAGAAAGGAGTCTCCACCAGTTGAACTAAACTAATATCTATAGTAAAACTAAAATATTCTATTCATATCTGAGACATTAGCAGGGTAGTATAAATTTCACACTGTGGATTATAAAAGAGTTGTTCTCAACAAATGTGAACAGTCAAATCAATATTGTACAGCCTATTGTTCTTAATTTGGAACAGATATTAGCTAAGATATTTTAGAAATTTTAATTTCAGAACATTTCTTAAGAGAAAGAGGTGCAACAGGCTGGAATCTATGCACTGCAATCTGTGCAGGTTTCATTTGGATTTAGAGTTGCTAAACAGTTTCTTTGAAACTGCCAAAACCTAGCCACTAGGGTGCAGATATGCAGCACAAACCACAGTGGGGAATACCTGTAAACGTGTATCACCACTTCAGAAGGCATTTTCTTTTTTTAAATCCTACTAACATTTTGACAGTATTTCAAACTGAAAGTATTTATTAGTTCACAGAAACCATAACCTTCATGCTTTCATTCAGTAAGTTAATGTTTGAATAGGTTTCTATTGTATTCTGTGGTTGTTAACAAATAGTTTCTAGATAAATGTAATTAATGTAATTGTACTGAAAAGCTTTTAAAGCATCTGAATTTAAAGCAAAGGTATGAAAGGTCAGGTGCAATGCGTGTGACCTTGTAGTTAAAGCTGCAGTGTTGAAATTGTAGGGTTACAAAGTCCTGCTTGAAGTTGAAGCAGGACTCTTATGTTTAACAGCATGAGGAAGAGGATGCTGTTGTAGCTTTACTGATAAGAGCAGGGCAGAGGATTTGTAAAATGGTAATTGGAAGTAAGAACCGACAACAGGCACAATTTTGCTCTGAATCACTGTTTCATACTTACAACTTTAACTTTTTGCTCTTTAACACTAAAACAAAAGCACTTTCTTTATTGCAGTATTTTTAAGATGGGGACATTTTTATTTCTTGATAAAGAACTGTTATTGGTGCTGCAGCAAATAAAATTACAAAGCCATTTTGTGCATTGACAAACTCAGAGAAAGCAAATACATTTTTGTCATTTTTAATTTTATTAAAGGTAATAAAAGCTGTCATTGATGCCCAGCACTACTTTTTTTCTTGAAAGGAGGGAAACATTTGTACTACAAATGGTGCAATTGGCTTGCACTGTGGATGTGAAATAACATGTCTGGCCTTGAGATAAGAATACATATGTACCTTGAATACTAATCCTTCCCATCAGACTAATGTTCTCTTTTGCAGTACATTATCTAGACTGTTCCATCTTCTTTTTCATCCTGCAATACTTCAGCTTCTATTTTAATAAATTGTTGTTTCATACATCGTTATTTAATACATTGTTATGTCTTTCAAACTGTTTTCATTTTTTCAGACCACATTAGCTGCAGTGCTCTTTTTGGCCCCAGCTCATGCACACTGAACCCAGGAAGGTGCATGCCTGCAGTTCCGTGGACAGTCTGCCTTGGTACCTTAACTATTACAACATTGAAGATTACTTTGTAGAGAAAGTCACATATTATTCTTTGCCTCCTGCAAGGTATCTTTCACTGTAATAATCAGTTCCTGAGACTGAATGGAAAATCAGGTTATTTCATTACAATGATGCCCATGATCCTAATACGTAAACACATTTCTTCTTGCCTCCTTTTTTTCTCTGGTAAAAAGTGATGCACTATTGCTTTAAATGTCATAAATACGTTTGGAATTAACATTAATTGAAATTAAAGATTTTCTTTTCAAGAATATTTTTTGGATCTCCACAAATTGATGTAAAATCATTTATTAATTGTAGCTCTTGGTTTCCATGTTTTCCTTACAGTGCTGAATATCAGCCAAGATTGTATCTGTATCAGGAAGCAGCTGCAAAAAAACTAAACCCAACAAACTAAACAAAGAAAAAATTAGGGGAAAGACATTAATTGAAAGTTCTATTTCACCGTGACTGTCTAAATATTTCTTCCCCACTGAACATGTCTGTGGTCGTTTAGTTTGGAACAGTTTAGGTAGAGGCTACCTTGACTCATAAACCTGCTTAGTGCAGAATGTGTTTCTAATGGGACAGTTATTGTGGAAGACCCCATTTTCTTGACATTCCTCCTTTCCAATCTTTCTGTAACACCCTTGTGTGACTACAGACTTTACCCATACAGATCCTGGGAATGTCTATATGAGAAGTCAGTGTAAAAGAGTTACTCCTCTCATTGTCTTGAATCGATCTATAGGGAAGATACAGACATACTTAGCAACTCTATTAGCATATGTAGAAATAATCTTCTTTTCTACATTTTTTCTTAATTTCAAATTTTGTACTTTTTTCAAAAATTTTAAAATTAGTGGCTAATTTTATTTTGATATCTCTATATTCAACTTCCAATCCCCATAATGATTTTTCAAACACCTACAAGAAAGAAGCCATGTAATGTCTTTAAATGGATGAAAACTGGTTACAATTCAGTTTTGTGTTAGAGCAATGTATTTATTTTATTTGTTTTCCGTCACTGCACTTCAGGTTTTTTCCCAGAGTTATAAATTGGGATAATCCCAGTAAATTCTTTTTCACCATTCTTTCATGTACATTTGCTTGTCTGCTTTGTCACAGATTCCTTTTAATCTCTCTGTCTCTCTATACATATACCTCCCTCCCCACTTTTTAATTTTGTATATAAATTGTATTGATGTTTGTTGTGAAATACCTTGTGCAGTAATTTCTCAAGCAGGATATGTGACATTCTGCTTGAATGGGTTATTTAGATTTGTATATTTTTCTTTCTTGACCCTAAATTTATTTCAAATCCTTACTTTCCATGATCATTTTCATGTTGCTTCTTTCATGTCTTTTCCTCTGATCATCTTGCAGTTATATGTTACTGACATTTTTTTATTTTATAAATTAGAATTTTTTCCCCATCTATTTAAGATCTATCTCTATGCAGCCAGCTAAAATCAGCCTTAGCATACCTTAGATTTCCTAGATTTTTATCACAATTACTCAAGCTATAGAAAATAACCTGTTTCTATAAGATATAATGTATTGTTATGCTTTAGTAGCTTAACATGGAATTAAAAAAAGTTTAGATAGGGGAATGGTGGAGCTAATTTATTCTCAGAAACCAAGAAATATCTGAAAAGTCTGTGTTTCAGGGCTGATATGCTGGGTTCTGCCATGCAGCCATTAACTTAGGAGCTAAGATGTCTTGGAGAAATTGTTTTGGTGTTTGATATGGAGTTACTTGTATATTCAAACTCTAACAAAAGCATCAAAAAAAATTTAGATTATTTGCATTGTGGTCCCTATAATTTAATGAAGTCTCCTAAGCCACATACTGAAAAATCATCATCAAAACTTCTGATACTGCAAACTCAAACAGTATATTGCTGTGTATACATTGTCCTTACTATTGGATTTTTCAAAGCTAAATATTTAACCTGGTAACACACTGTTGCAAGTGTTCATTATAGATTCCAGTAAGAAAGGCACTCAGAGACCATCATGTATTGATTAAAATATCATTTATTGGAGATAACATGAGAAAGGAAAAAAGGATAGCATAGATAGATAAACTTCCATCCCTTCAGATTTTGGGAAGCCTGAGTTGTGCAGCATCAGATGGACCTGCAATCAGGACATGGCACACTGCACGGGACAGATCCTGTCTGTGGAAATATTCACCAGCACTGTAGTCTTGAGAGCTTTTATAGGATGACCTTAGAATCAAGCAACTCTATTAATCATTTTGACTGCCAAAAAAAAATGGATGATAGCTGAATATATGCTGCTTTCCTTAGATGAGACATGCAGGTAGCTTAACCACCAGGCGCTAAGTGGGAGACACATCCAGGCTTCTCTGTTAGTATCAATGCACTAAAGTTTGTCCAGAAGCCGAATGGTGTGTGGAGCACAGCATAGGCTGCACCTAGTTAACTGTAAGATGGATCCTAAATCCTCTATGTACAAGAACATTCCAGTTAGGACCACTGCTAATATGTTCTGTTGACAGAGAGTATGTCATCCAAAGAAGGTATAAATATATCAGTATAACTCTCAGAGTGGATTCCCTTCTTAGTTCTAGTGAGTACTAGTTAGTGTTAAATGGTAATGACATAACAGGTGTATATTGCTAGGTTAGATCACCTGGAAGCTCTTTAATGCTTTTCTTGTTTAATATTCATTGTAAGTTCTTCAGAAAAAAATCATCAATTTCTTTATTTCTGCTAATTTGCCCATTAGTAAAATATTTTAATGTACAAATACTCAGAACGATTCTGGGTTAGAAGCAAAAAAGAAAAAAGTAAATTGTAAAATGTTTAATAAATTGATAAAATACTCTGTAACGGTCATGTGTTGGAGTCAAGTGAGACTCAGTCTGTAGCTCTAATGTCTGATATATCTGATTTGGCTAATCATCAACAAAAACATTATAATTTTTATTACCATCTCTCCATAGTTTTCATAAATCAGTTAACTCTCAAGAAAAAGAGGTTTTAAAACAAAGGTTAGTATTATCTATTCCTTAATAGATTATTTCTTTCATATATTGTCAGAAGCACTCAAGATCCACACATAAGTTTAGAAAAGTTCATATTTATGTTGACAAAAAACTATTTAAAATTAAATTCTAAAGAAATTTCAAGTGGAATTTCTTTGGATCATACTTGAGATGAGACCAGTATATTGTCTGTATTATGTTACAGTATTACATTATATATCAGATATAAGAAAATACTTTCAGTATTTTATTTTACCTCTAATTGGTATTAAGCTCTGTATGAATGTTTACTGTTAAAGTTTTGCTACACAAAATATGTGTTTACTAAAAAAAGGGAAGTTTACTAAACGCAAGCTAGTCCAATTATCTTATATATGAATACACTTATTCTAGTATTAATTCCAACCTGAATTTTGTGTTAGCTTTGTATGCTAAAAGGAGGGGTAGGCATATAAATCTTGCTTACTGTGCTTTGTAAATAACTGTAGACTTAAGACTACAAAGATATTTCAGCTGTAGAGTACCTTTGTTTGAAAGCAACTTTTGGAGGGTGTCTGGTTCAAATCCCTGTTCAAAACAGGGACAACTTAGACCAGGTTACTCTTGCATATGGGTATTTGCAGTCCCTTATGCTGCTGCTTATCTTGCAACCTTTGGTTACTTGTACAGCTCCTACATGCAGCTGCACATCTCTGGTGGCACTATTGGCCACATACTTGTGTAAAATGCTCATGTCTGGCTACACCTTCACAGTGTTGCAGAATACTTACTGATGTTTAATTTGTCTATATTTGGATTCAAGGAAAGCTAATATTAGCTATATCCTGATAAATGCATTTATAATTCATAGGACTTGTAAGCCTCTGCTTCAGCTACAGGGCATAATTCAATCAAAAAGTCAAATATCTCCAGGGATGGAGCTTCCATAACCTCTTTGGAAAACCTGTGCCAGTGTTTGACCTCTCTCACAGTGAAAACGTTTTTGCTAATACCTGTTCATTGTCACTGTGCCTTTACTCCAAAGGGCTGTTAAACTCCAAAGTGAGTCTAATGTTCTTGTACTCATATTTAAATAAAACATGTAAAGAAAAAGCAAAAAATGTGTCCCTTGTTTATAAAGAAGGGACCCAAGCATTGGAATGACACTGTGATATCTGCTGTGTTGTATGCTTATTCATATGTTTAGAAACAATCACATAAAAAGGTTAAGAGTTTCTGAATGGTCTGCAGTTATTTCAGGACAGAACACCAATCCAGCAGTAAGAAGATGCAGAAGGATACTGAGTGGATAAGGCATAGAATGCAGATGAAATCTAGTGTCAGTAATCGCAAAGTAATGCTTGTGGACAGAATTACCCTATGATTTTTCTTTGATAGACTCCAAATTAGCTATTACCACTCAGGAAAATGATTGCAGATGGAGTTGATAAATTCTGTGGAAAAAGAGCTCTACATTCAGCTACCAGTAAGAAAAACAATCAAATAAATGGAGTAGATAGGAGGGAAAGAATGGAACACAAAATATAAACAGCAAAATGCCTCTCTGGAAATCTATCCTGCACCTCTGTCCTTGATGTTGATAGCACTGCAGTTTATCCTCCCCAAAATAATGGACAGGGAAAGTAACAAAGGTGGAAGACAAATGTATAGAATTATTTCATGACTAATGGAATTAAGTAGACCATTGTATTAAATAGACAATAATACAATTCAATGCAGAGTGCTAGTTACCAGCGCAGAAGACAGAGTAGTGAGAACGCTGTTAGGCTGAGAGCATGGTAATGGTCCCTAGCCACGGGTATTATGTGATTTTTATTGTTTGATTTTCCTTCAGTTTCTGTGCATCATGACTAGTATTTTTTTCACTTTTAATTTTGTTGATAAGAGCAAAGTTTTTGAGAAAGATCCAAAGGGAAGAAGAAATAGATGATGTGAGATGGTAAGGAGGTTCACATGCATGGAGAGGAGGCTCATTTCTAGGCAGGGAACAAGGGGAGATATTCCTTTGTCCGGTCTGCATAAGGTGGTGAGGTAAGCATGTGTTGTGTGTGCACAAGTTTAGTAAGATGGTAAGCACAGTCATATTGCAAGAGGAAAGTTTTAAGCCGATGCAGATGAGGTACAGATGAGGAGGCAGCCAGCCTACAGTATGCAGAAACAGATAGTAGCAAAGGTAGAAATGACTTTGGTAAATCCTAAGGGAAACAGTTGGATAAAGAAGGGGTAAACTCAGGAAGAATTCTGGAGTAAGAATTAAAAAAAGGGAAAGTAGTTAGACACAATGTGTGGTGGGTTGGCCCTGGCTGAATGCCAGGTGCCCACCAAAGTTGGACTATCACTCCCCCTCCTAAACTGGACTGGGGAGAGAGAATACAACAAAAGGCTTATGGGTCGATATAAGGACAGGGAGAGATCGCTCACTCATTACTGTCACGGGAAAAACAGACTTGAGGAAATTAGTTTAATTTATTAAACTAATTTAATAATTAACTCACATCAGAGTAGGATAAGAAATACAACCCAATTTTAAATAAATCTTCCCCCTAACTCTCCCTTCTTCCCAGGCTCCACTTTTCTCTTGATTTCTCTGCCTCCTTCCCTGCAACAATGCAGGGGGAAGGGAATTGCGGTCAGTTCATCAGACATTGTCACTGCTGCTCTTTCCTTCTCAGGGGAGGATTCCTCACACACTTTGCCTGCTCCAGCATGGGGTCCCTCCCACAGGGTGCAGTACTTCAGGAGCAGCCTGCTCCAGCCTGGGTCCCCCATGGGGTCACAAGTCCCACCAGCAAACCTGCTCCAACCTGAGCTCCTCTCTCCATGGATCCACAGGTCCTGCCAGGAGCCTGCTACAGCATGGACTTCCCACAGGATCACAGACTTCTTTGGTCATGCAGCTGCTCTGGCATGATGACCTCCATGGGCTGCAGGTGTGTCTCTGCTCCACCATTAATCTCAATGGGCTGCAGCGGGACAGCCTGCCATGTCACCATCATTTTCAAAAGGGGAGAAGGCAGGGGAATCTCTGCTCCAGTGTCTACAGCACCTCCTCCCCCTCCTTCTCCACTGACCTTGGTGTCTGCAGTGTTGTTTCTCTCACATATTCTCACTTCTCTCCGGCTGCAGTTGTATCGTTTTCGCTTCTCAAATACCTTGCCCCATAGGTGCTATTACTGTGTTGCTGATTCACTCGGCCTTGGCCAGCAGTGGGTCTGTCTTGGAGCCGGCTGGCATCGGCTCTATCAGACAAAGGGGAAGCTTCCAGCAGCTTTTCACAGAAGCCACCCCTGTGGCCCTCTGCTACCAAAACTTTGCCATGCAAACCAAATACAAATGTTAAAATATCTAGCCATTAAATAGCTGGAGAGGAAAGGATGATGAGTCAGCTTGGCAAACCAAAGAGGTGTGAGGATGTAGACTAGTGAGAGTGTTAATGTTGCCAGAGTAGTAAGAAAGATGTTGATTCTTCTTCTTTCTCCCTTTACTCCTTATCCTTCTTCTGCATATTTGATGATAACAGGGGTCACTCAAGCAGTCAAGGGATCAGCATTTCATGTGGTATTGATAGCAGAAGCAAGCTTTTTTGAGGAGCTAGGCTGCATAGACTTCTGGGCAGCAGGATATAATCTCACAAAGAACTTGATCAGCTCTTCTCAGGAAAACAACAAGGCAGTTTTCCCCCTTACTGCTGACTTTTGGTTAGGCAGATAGACCTTCTCTTTAACCTCATGCAACAATTTCATGTTGATTAGCAAAAAGTTTGAAATGCAGCATGGAGTGCTTTCAGGACATTGACTAAACAGATCAAACAAGGCAATTTTGGTGATTGAACTAGTTGAATTAGTCTGACAAAATCAATGATATAAATAAAAGACAAATGCTTTTCTAGACCTGTCTCTGGCCTTTATGTTCATCATAGCTGGGGATCATCTTTAAAGTGAAGTAAAGCTATAGTTCGTGACAGTGAATGACCAATGTGACTTGAAACAGGTTGCAGGTAACCCAGTAAATGTTGCAACAAGTTTTCCAATCTGCACACAGTATTCAGGGATGATTATTTTCCTGTGGCATGACAAGATGAAAAGTTTTCCAGGTATATTCTCATGAGTTATTTTGCTGTACAGAGAAAGAAGGATATCAGGAGTTGGTTTTATTATTTCAGAACATAATTGCAGCCTATAACATTGGGTATGCTTTATTTATTTATTAAGGCATAGCCTTCTAAAAAGTACGATTCAGACTGGATAGCATAGAAGAATAGTGCAATCAGTTAAGAGGATAGTTTTGTACAAAAGATACTATTCTCCTGAGCTTAAGCTCCCCTCCCTCAAAACCCAGTATTGAACACTCAAGCCCCTCCCACCCCCTTCTCAGGAAGTCAGCATTTTGCTCCATATAATGCAAATTGCTTCCAAAAAATCTTTTCTTTTTCATTCCCTTTTTCTCAATACTATCAATCAGAAAATGAAATGTAACAAAATCACTTAAAAAACCTGTGCAGCTTAACCCTGATTTTACTTAACACTTGTACCGTAGATCTAGTATGGTTTTAGTAAAGAGGTTCTTGATACACATTTGCTGAAAAGTAGTACAAAACCTATAAAGTCATACAGTAATTTCCACCTTTTAAAATTAAACTTCTCTCATTCAAACAGGAAGGAAAAGTTCAAGGTAGACTTCCAAAAAGACCTTATCTCAGAGCTTAGTGAAATCTGAATTACTCCTTACAATCATTTGTGCCACTCATGCCACTCATGTTTGAACCACCATTCAAACAATAGCATTTTTACAAATGATGCTTGTTATGATGGTCTTTTCACAGACTAACCATTTTATTACATTCTCATAACTATGATAATTCAGGTTCTTAAAAATTAAAAGCAAAAACCCTAAAAAA
Organism: Rhynochetos jubatus; assembly: GCA_027574665.1. Lineage (NCBI taxonomy): Eukaryota > Metazoa > Chordata > Aves > Eurypygiformes > Rhynochetidae > Rhynochetos > Rhynochetos jubatus. The sequence goes on along the minus strand of CM050649.1, from coordinate 32,253,547 downwards.
ATGAATTTTTATCATTAGAGTTAATTGAAATATATGAGATTCATGATACTTCAAAAGTATTGGTGTTTTTTCTCCTTTTAGCAACTGAAGTCTAGGATACTTCATAAAGCCCTTAAAACTAGAGATGTCCATGCATTGTTTAGAGATTATTTGCTAATAATGTTCAGAAAATGTTTAAAGTCTAATTGTCAGAATGTTGTCAGAGAAGGAGGTGTTTGGAAACATGTTCTATTTATTAGCTGTGAAAACACACTTCATGAATAATTATCTTGGCCATAGTTACATCTCAGAGTTTGGCTTTATAAAATAGATTACTTGAGAAGACATTCTTATTTCTTCTAACAAAGTCAGTAAATAAATATAATGCATAATTCTCTGAGTAACATGAAATTCAACTGACTAAAAAAGTCATGGATAGCCTTTTCTAGAGGTGGATCTATCTCCAGGAGGCTAGGAGTGTGTAATATCCTCTTTAGGCTTGTTTTTCCATGTGTTTACACATTCAAGCTGTTTGCCCACAGTGCACACAAAATGACAGTTATTTATTCCATGACATTTACTCCATGACTGTGTTTAGGAGGCAGATCCTCTGTGGTTTTGTGTATATTTACACATAAAATATAGAAATATTCATGTATGAATGAATATTTCATCTAGGAAGATTAATCAAGCCAAAAATACTTCCATTTTATGCTATTTACGAGGCACAATTAGCAGTAAGAATTTGAGTTGGTTTAACTGTGGTCTGTCTTGTAGTCTAATCTAGAGTGGGCTTTCATATGTGTTCTTGTTCTCAATAAATATTTTGCTTCAATATTTTAGTATTTTGATCTGTAGGGCTGGGGATGGAGAACTAATAAATAGTGGTCCCAGGTGAGAGGGGAGAAAATGCTTCTGAGGACATGGATCTTGAATTAGACCTAGAGCAAGAGACTAGGACTTAGGATGACAGGAGGCCGAACAGATTGCTTTCTCTTGTCAGTAAATATCAGTGAAACCTATAGGAAAAATACATACATTGTTCCCTTCTTGTTGTGGTACATCTAGAAGATGGCAATCTATTGCTCCTGCAGATTACTGGGTCAGCTTGAGGTGAAGTTTGTCTAGGACTTCACTGAGAATCCACCAGGAGGTGCTGGAGGTTGCATGGCATGTCTTCTGGGTTTAACTGATTGTTTTTTAAAGTAATTTCTTATATAACACTCTTGTTTAAGATAAGACTTTTTATATTGTTTAAGAAAGCACAATGAACTTTACATTTCATTTAGTCTCCCTGGATACATTTGTTTATATATAGGTTTTTAAAAGAGTCTAAACTGAAACATTAATAAAAATGAAATTAAAAAGTATTTCAGCAAACATTTTTCTGTAACTTGGATGAGCTGAATTTTATGCATTGTTCTAAAAAAATGTATCTTTTCCCTTTATCTTATAATAAGGATCTCACTTTATGTTATAATTGACAAGAAAATTCACCTGAAAAATTAAAAGATAATTTTTTATCAACTGAGAAAGGGTGGTTAACTGGACTGTCCTGGTAAACCTAGGCACAGCTCTATCATCAGTTCCAATTGGAAGGCACAGTCCTTCTATCTCTGCCGTGTTTCTCCTTCATTTGATACTGTTAGAGTGTAAAGTGTCCTGCTTTGGGATGAAAACAGATCCCATAATATACAATGAAATCAGAAATTTTATTTTCTGCAATGGTCTGGTTAGCATGAAGATTTGAAACCCTAAAAAGAATCCCAGAAACTCTCTTTTTCTTTGCAAACATCATACTCCAGTGTTAGTGATGAAAACAAAACCCCAATAGAATAATTAATACCCATTTTCTCACCAGTAAACTGAATAAACCTTAACATCTGAAGGAACTATAGATTTCTTCCCCAGTCAATGAACGTGATCGACCCTGTCTAATTTGCAAGGTGTAACAACACTGCACCTTCACGTATAAAAAATTACATTCCCACTTTTTTCTCTGGTATTCTCATACATTTCCTGTAATTTTTTTTGAACATTTATGTATTTTTAATGTAGGTTATCAAATGACTAATCAGCTAAGAGCAGTCTGAAAAATAGATTTATTTGACCATTATCATTTGCAAGATATAATAGCTAGAGATCTAATGATGCTTTTTTTATCATCTTAAAAATTGGACATGTTGATGATGATGACCAACCCTTGTCATGACAGTTCATAACACATCAAGAGACCAGGTTATTAATTAACTGTCCGATCCTGTGCACAAAACAACAGTCTGGGTTAGGCAGAAACTTTACCAACTGTTTTGCCTTTGATAGTGGCCAGAGGTGGATGCCTCGGAGAATATATGAGAATGCAGGACTGAGGTGGTACAGAATATCCTTCTGTTTCCAGCAACCTGTTGATTAGGAAGTTTACAATTTTCTGAAGCACAGGTATCTATTATTAAAACTGAAAAAAAAAAAAAAAAGGTAAGCAAAACCCCCAATTAAAATCCAGTTTTAAAATATCCATGTGTGTGAGATGTGGTGTGAATAAGAATGTGAAGAAAATCTGAATTTGCTCTTACTTTTCTGAGGTAGTAGATTCCTTTATGCTGATTTTTTTTTTTTTTTTCCTGAAGAGCATTGCCATCTCATAGAAACTTGCATGATTTCATTACAATAACACCTCACACTTAATTAGAAGGATTATTTTGTTGATTTTACTATTTTTGTTCTTTGTCTTATGTGAGTGTGTGGGTTTATATTTTGTTTTGCTTAGTTTGGGATTTTGTTTCCCTCTTCTCCGTCTACACTCATCAGAAATCATCTGGACTATACACTCCATCCAGACACAGGGGACTTTAAAACCTTCTAACCCAGCTACAGAGTTATCCTCTAATAGAAAAACAGCCTTTAGATAACCAATGAACATAACCCTATTTCACTCGATACAGAACTATTAAGCTCACATCCAATGTTATTTGCTGTTAAAATTCAGCCATACTCCTAATGATATGTGTTTCTGAATAAACTGGCAGTACAGTGTAAATGGGTAAACTAGATTTTTTTCCCATCTAGATTTACTTAAAAGCAATTTAGAGTATTGATGTATAGAAGCACCTATGGAAACAGAAAAATGGTCTCTAGGCATCAAAATATGAAACTAAGAAGCCTTTGCCAAGCATGGCATACATATCACCAACATATGAGTTTTAAAATTTTTTTAGCAGAATGTGATCTGTTAAAACCAACAAAAAATCCAAGACCTGCCAGGTTTAATATCAGGTGCATCAGTCCATTGAAAAATCAATGAGTTTGAATACAATTAATGAAAAAGCTTAGGTACTGTTTTGTTCTCTCTGCTCAGAATGCTTGAAAATAGTATCCAAATACGCGACAGAATAATTGGAAAGCACCAAATTGCTGTATATTTAGATCTAATATGCTAGAAGTTTGGAACATAACTTACATTTAAATGTCTGCAGAAATTAAGGTGCATTTAAACTCCATGGTTTGGTATCTAGCTGCAGTCCTTAGTGGCTTTTCTCTACCAGCTGTGAAGACCAAAGGCTTTTTGAAGTATTGGTATAACATACTCAATGTATGTTACTTCATGTATGCCAATTACTATTACATGTATATTAATTACTAAATATTAATTACATCATGTATAGCATGCATGAATGGTGCACAGAAACATGTTAATAAAATGGTTGTGTTCTGTATGTCTTATTTAGACAAAATGGCACAATCTGAGGTAAGACGTTACATATGTTGTTGGTACGTTGTCCTTTTTGCGCTTTTTTTTATGTGAGAGATTTTTTTTGTGTGAGAGCGTTCAGATTGGACTTTGTATTCCTCATTTTAAAGATGAGGCCTTCTTAAATTGTAAAGGAGAGTTGATACCCCATCCTGCTATTTTTTTTAAGTAAAAGATCTTGGACAGCTGTGAGATCTTAGACAGAAACAGAAAAATCAGTCTTGCATAAATACACTGCTCCCTGTGAGGCAGTAACTCCTGATCCCATTGACTTCAACATGTCGTGTACTGTGATGAGTAACTTCATCTTGTTCAAAACAGTGTCTCCCAGGTCAAATCACATGGATTGAAGCAACACTATAGGAGCTGAGAGCAGCAGCAAGGCCAGGAACAACTCTCTGACCAGGGCTTGCCTCTCTACGAGGTAGCCTCTTTTGGCTTTCCTGAGTTCAAAACTCTGCAGGAACTGCTGCCTTATCAGAGATATTAGTCTAACATGTATTTTTCTTGGAAATCAGAATCTCCCATTATATAATGGAAGTGCACCACAAGACACTTACATAAAATATCTTCCTTTGGGCAGGGTGTGTGTGTGTGTGTGTGTGGTGTGCTGGAGGTGTTGGCTTTTGCATTCCTAATGACTCGTGGACTTAGTGGGTCTGGGGAGTCATGTCAGGAGCAGGGCTACAAGCTGTCATTTCAGAGGCTGTCTGTGCAGGAACAGAGTAGGAGCAGCAGTCTTTCCATAGGTGAAACACCAAGTTATGACTCATTAGCTAATGACTAGTGTATTTTCTGTGTGCAAGGTACAAATTTCCAGAGGAATTTCACACCATACCCTTCTATTTAGTTTTCTTTTTTCTCAAGCACAAAGCAATATATTTGCATTTCCAGATATAGGGAATGTCATTAATAGACAAACTCAGAGCACACGATCATCAAGTTATATCAAAACAGGGTGAAATAACATCTAGAAAAGGTCTCACCAGACCAAAATTACCATTGACAAAACAAGAAAGAAATTGTATCAGAGGTAATGATGTCCAACTCTTTTAAAAGCTCCCTATTGCAATATAACATGTCCTCACAGTGAAGAAACGCTGTGACATTCCTTAATGAGTACAATTCACAGGCTAACTGTGGTATAAAATTCTGCACAAGTTCATTCGTATAAAATGAAAATGAACTATGGGAAATAACTTTATCAGTTGAAGTATTTTTTAACTGTTTTCTGTGCTATGTGTATTCCTCCTACCCATGACAAAACAGTTTTACTAATGGCTATGAACAAGTAACTCTCTTTTACTAACGCTCAAATCTCTGGACATTTTGCTGTAGAACCAACATAATGTCCTGTTGTATGTTTTGAAAACACTTTTGATATCTAACTAACAGTTGTGAATTGCTACTGTTTTGTCTCAGAGAGGATGGTTTATTTTCATCCATTTTTTTATACTGAATGGCATTACTGCCTTTTTAGATTCTGTGGTAAGTTTTATGCAGTTCTTTACATTTTTGCAAACACCTGGTCAGGCAGGAATTTTACCAGTGCCATTATATATGTAAGGGCATCTTCCCATTGAAAACAACAAAAAAACCCACCAACAAAACAAGAAAAAAACCAATCCAAATCTGTTACCAGCCAAAGTAAAATGTTACTGGAAATTTCTTCTTTGCTACATGCACATAATTAGCATAAGCTTCTTAATTGTATCTAAGAGATATAGTTTACTGATCCAGGAGGACAAGATACTGTATGAGCATGCAGTATTGGGGTTAGGAAAGCTAAAACCCATCTAGAGTTGAATCTGAATGGCAACAAGATAGACTTCCACAGGTACATCAGCAGCAAAAGGAAGACCAGGGAAAACATGGTGGACCTAGTGACAAAGGACATTGAAAAGTAGGAGGAACTCTATGTCTTCTTCACCTCCACCTTTACGTGGTAAGAGTTGACCTCAGGAATCAAGGGCCCCTGAGACCTGGGGGAAAGTATGGATAAAGGAAAACTTGCTCATAGTGGAGAGGAACAGTTTATGGTACACTTCAACAAACTGGACATACTCATGTCACCCCTATCTCCAAGAAAGACCAGAAAGAGGATTCAGTGAAATACAAAGTGGTCAGTCTCAACTCAATTCCTAGGAAACTGATAGAGCAAATAATCCTTGTATCTATTTCAAATGTATCAAGTATCATATAAAGAAGAAGAAGGTGATAGGGAGTAATCAGCATGGTTCTATGAAGGAGAAATCACATCACACAAACCTAATAGTGTTCTATAAAGAGATGACTGGCTTAGTTGATGAGTGGAGAACAGTGTATGTTTTTATTCTGACTTTAGCAAGACTTTTGACACTGTCTCACATAACAACCTCATAGACATCTGGTGAAATACGGACTGGGTAAACAGTGAGGTGGACTGAAAACTGACTGAACTTCTGGGCCTAACAAGTTGTTATCAGTGGTACCAAGTCCATCTGGATGCCAGTCCCTAGTGGTATACCCCAGTAACTGGTACCATGCCAGTATTTTTTAACATCTTCATTCATGACCTTGGTGGTGGGAGAGAGTGTGCCATCAGCAAGTTCACAGATGATAAAAACTGGGAGAAGTGGCAATGTGGTGGATAGACCAGATGGTTGTGCCACCCTTTGTAGGAACCTTGACAGGCTGAAAGAATGGCTGACAGGAATCTCATGAAGTTCAAACATACAGATGCCAAGTCTTGCATCTGGGAAGATACAGCTCCTTGCAACAGTAAAGACTGTCGACTGAATGGCTATAAGGCAACTTTGTAGAGGAAGCCCTTGGAGTCCTGGTGGACTGGTACTTGACCATGACATGAGCCAGCAGTGCAAGGAAGGAAAGCATTGTCCTGGACTGCATTAGGAAGAATGTTGCCAACAGGTATCAGGAGGTGATCCTTCCTTTGTGCACAGCCTTGATGAGACACACCTGGAGTGGGTCCAGTGCTGGTCTCCCCAGCATAAGAGAGAGAGGGATACACTGGAATGTGTCTAATTAAAAGTCACAAAGATGATTAAGGGCTTGGGTCATCTGTCATGAGGATAGGCTGGGAGAGCTGTGACTTCATTGTGGAGCAGAGGCAGCTAAATGGGATCTTACCAATGTGTATAAATAACTGATGGGGGTAGTAAAGAAGAGGAAGGTACTAGTCTCTTTTCAGTGGTGTCCAGTGACAGGACAAGGGTAATGATCACACACTGATACACAGAAAATTCCATTTGAACACAAGATATATATATTATTTTTTACATGATTGTGATTGTGTTGCTCGAATTAGTTGTGCAACCTCCGTTAGTGGGAATATCCAAAACACAGCTGGACACAGTCCTGAGCAACCTTCTCTGGCTGACCCTGCTCTGAGCAGGGAGTTGGACTAGATGACTCCTCTGATGATCCAGAGGTGATCCTAATTTCATTCATTTGTGGCATGAAAGTTATGTGTGGATGTAAAATAGCTCAGAAAACATGGGAGAGAAGCAGATTTGCAGAATGAATATTAACCTTCCCAGATATTGTGTCACTTTACAATAATATTTTCAGTTATGTAGATAAACAAAGTGTTTTACTCCTTCCAGTTCCACTTACATTACAGCTTTCTGCTTTGAATTGCAGTGTTTCAGAAATTACAAAGTTACATTTTTCAGACTGTAAAGGAAATTATTACTTCATAAGCCTTATTAGTAAGCTTGTAGAATGAATGGAGATAATGGAGTATATTTCCTAGCAAAGGCAATGTCTTGTTTTCTAATCATATTCTCCTTGCACGACAATCCTATTATAAGGAGGAGTGGTATTCTGGGAACAGTGAAGTAACAGAGCAGTGAAATCGAACAAATCATATTCTCCATTAACATAATGGTATTTAACCTGTTGCTTAAGAACATAACCACTTTCAATCCTCCCTCCAGTGTCCAGTTTGTATACAGTGGTTTTCAGTACTGTGAAATACTTCTTACACCTTGTTTAGAGCTTTTAGACTTTATCACCAGATACCTATAATGTTTCATAAATTAATTTGTTTTCTTTTATAAACTTTTTAAAGGTCTTTCCATCTGGAAATGCACTTGATGATAACCTTTTCAGGCTAAATTAAGATGACTTCATTTTGATAATTTTTTATTTCACTCCTAATGTTCTGTTTAGTCACCAGATAATGGGGCTTTTCATAGATGATGAGAACTCATTATCTCAACCTTCTAATAGAAATGCATCTTATCACAGGTGCGTGACTGCTATTCTTGATTTCATTTGAGATCATGTCTGAAAAAATATATAAAATATGGTGTCTTCACTGTCCATGGGGCAGCTTGTTAACCGTCAATGTCCAAATCATTCACTGTGAAGTCCAGATGTGTCCTGTTTGTCCTTTACTGTGAGCATAACTTCTAATAGTCTGAATTACAAGTTTAAATATCTAATAATAATAATGAAGAAGAAGTCAGACCTTATCCATTACTCATGTCTGTGCTATTGCAGGATCAGAAGATGTTTTGTTGCAAGTTTATCTCTAATCATGGTTATTCTTAACTACCCAGGGCTATTATCACTTTGTAGTTCTTCCTCTGGAAATTCAAGACAGAAAGAGGTGTTTTAAACTTTGATTTGTTGATGGAAGGACTTGAAGCCATTCTAATTTATGAAAAGGATTTAAGGTAATATGTGAATATAGTTGAAACAAAGATCTGTCCTCATAAGTCATACATGAAATAAATCTTTTCTTCCTGACCAAAGGGAGTTGTTTTAGTGAAGAAGGCAGATTTTCTTTAGAATAAAGGACAGACTGAAATGATATTTTTGGGGGGATGGTTGTAGGTGTGACTTAGTTGTGTGCTGCCCTACTGGTATTTCACAATATGTAATTCTAAGCATTCTGGACCTTCTAGAGTTCCTTGAGGACCTTTATATTCCCCAAATTTATGATGCTGTGGGAAGCAACTGTCGAGAGCAGGAAAAAATTAAGAATATTGTAATCATATATATTCCAGTGAGTGAACATTGTGGTTTCTACAATGTTATTTCCTCTCGTGATATTTTCAGAAACTTCAGGAAAATATTTTTTAGAGGTATTCTTCCTCTCTTACAGTTTGCTTAGAGATTCAGCAGCTTGAATTTCATTAGAAAAATCTTTCTTTACAAAGAAACACACACATATTGCTGTGACTGTTTCCAGTGCCATTAGCTTCCAGTTGCCTCAGATCTCTTTAGTGTTGGAGTTGTATATTCTCTGTCAGCTGCAAAACATTTCTGGGGCTCCATGTTTAAAATCAAGCTCTTAAATTTTAACACATTTGCTAGATATCAACAAGCAGAGATCTATGAAGAACGAACAAATATTTTGAGGGAGCCATAACATTTTAACTCTATCAACTGAGCATACATACATTTAACTAAGAAGCTTATAAAGATATTTAACTCAGTCTAAAGCATTTATTGCACTTCTTTTAAAGTGATGGCTTTCTGTTTTTTTTCTTTGCCACTATTCATCAGTATGATCGTGGTTTGGTTTGGTTTGGTTTTTTTTTTTCTTTTAACATTTCCAAGAGTAGTCACCTCTACTTTATCCTCAGTGGATTTAGATAATTTATATAGATGGCCACCATTTGCTAAGTTCTCTATCACAATAAGTATGTAATAGGTGATGGACTATTCGTAATATTTTTCAGATAATTCTCCCTATTTAAATATTCTTACTATATCCCTTTTGTCTTACAGAAAATGGTAAAAGATAGATATTTTTACAGAAAGAAATTAGAACTGTGTTACAAAACAATCACAAGGAAGGGGCATGTATTGCTGCACTACAGCAATCTCTTTGATATCTCTTTCATTTGCTGATGATCAAGCTGCCCCTGCTCTAAGTTGGCCCTGCTCTGAGCAAGTGTTTAGACTAGATGACTCTAGAGGTCCTTGCCAACCTAAATTAATCTATTTACTGTAAAGATGGAGAGACACTAGAACAGGTTGCCCAGAGAAGCTGTGGATGCCCTCTCCCCGGAAGTGTCCAGACCTAGGTTGGATGGGCCTTTGATCAACCTGATCTAGTGAAAGATGTCCCTGCGCATGGCAGGGGGAAGGCATTACTTGACCTTTAATGTTCCTTCCAACCCAAACTGTTCTATGATTCTATGATCAGAACAAGCCCTACATAATACAGGGTACCAGGGAGAATTCAGATGCAAGACCCTGAATTTGTTCTTAAAACAATTTCTTATTTGCCTCGTGTGTCTTTCTCCAATAGTCCAGACAAATCCAGTTTTCTACCTCTACTTTCCTATTCTTATCCTGAATGTTCTCTGTAGACCTGGCATCCAGCCTCATGCTTACCTGCTGCACGTACTCCTCACACTCATCTTTCCTGATGTTTAGAGCAATCAGCAGCCTCCTCCATTCTGCGCCAGTATCTGTTTTGTTAGCACTTTTCTCTCTGCAACATGAGTTTCATGGTTTAACCCCAGCCAGCAACTAAGCACTACACAGCTGCTCACTCACTTCCCCCTGGTGAGATGCGGGAAAGAATCGGAAGGGAAAAAAAATGAGAAAACATGTGGGTTGAGAGAAAGACAGTCTAATAGGTAAGGTAAAAGCCTTGCATGCAAGCAAAGCAAAACAAGGAATATATCTGCCACTTCCCATCAACAGACAGGTGTTCAGCCATCTCCAGAAAAGCAGGGCTCCATCACACATAAGGGCTACTTGGCAAGACAAATGTCATCACTGCAAATGTTCCCCATTTCCTCCTTCTTCCTCCAGCTTTATATTGCTGAGCATGATGTCACATGTTATGGAATATCCTTTAGGCCAGTTGGGGTCATCTGTCCCAGCTGTGTCCCCTCCCAGCTCCTTGTGCACCCCCAGCCTACTTGCTGGTAGGGTGGGGTGAGGAGTAGAAAAAACCTTGACTCTGTGTAAGCACTGCTCAGTAATAACAAAAACATCTATATTATCAACACTGTTTTCAGCACAAATCCAAAACATAACCTCATACTAGCTACTGTGAAGAAAATTAACTCTATCCCTACCAACAGCAGCATAACGAGCTAATTTGAGTGAGGGATAAACTCCCTTCCACGTACATTGCTGCAGGTGTCTCTGTGGATGCTGTTTCCTTGCAACAGAAATCACACAGCTGGGTGAGAACGGAAGCAGAGGGCATCATGTATGTGATATGGCCTGTCATGGGGAATCTCTTCAGGCAAACTCATGGCACTTATGATTTCAGTTTGCAAGCAGGAACACCAGTGTTACAGTAGAGAGGTACATGTCCATTTGCAGTTTCTATTTGATAGGACACTGAATAAGATTCTCCTATATCATACCAGAGCCCACAGGGCCCAGATGCTGGCTGGAGGGTAGCCCTTGAAAGCAAACTGCACACACACAAAATGAAAGTTTTCTTTGCCCCAAGGAACTTAGAATTTCAAAACCAGTTTACTGCTCAGACATAAAGATGCTGTTGGCAATAGGGAGGTTAGATTTATTATGAGCTTTCCCATCTGTCAGTTTTTCCATCTTTTATCTCCAGCAAACATATGCTTTTGTGCTGCACTGTGGGAAGGATCAGTTTTCTGGGCCACTCCTGTCGTCAAGAGGCCATTTTATCTCTCATGGTCCTGCACTAGTTGATGGCTTCTTTGTGTGCATGCAGGTACATCTAAAAGATAGGATTTCACAAATCATATATGCCAACAGCATTTAATGTAATTTGTTCCAGGGGCAGGAATCCATTTACTTTCATTCAACTCAATTTTTAACTCCTTAGAGATTTAAGCTTCTTCAAATTTCTGCAATCTTTGCGACTTTCTCATCGTCTTTTTGGAATACAAATCTGGAGTGTTGATTAGGTGCTAATGGAAAGAATTACTGCCTTTTTTTCTGCATATAGTATAGTTTAATCCATTGAGACTCTAAAGTGTTTTTAATAAATTGAGAAGACGTTGATACCTTCTTACTGAAACTGCAATATTCTTTACTAGCAATCTATGACTTAGTAAAGAGGACTCATAAATATAGTTAATGAAGCATGAAGGAACTGGTTACTTCATAATTTAAGGAGCTGGTTATTCAGTTAAGACAAAATTAGTGTTCACTTAATGTAAGACAGGAAAAACTCTAAATACATATCTCAGTAACTTAAGTGGTATTTCACTTTTGTAGGTATGCTTGTGTTTATTCCTTTCTGGGGTATGTAAGGGATATAAATTCCCAGAATATCCTAAGCAGATAGGAATTTCCAGTGTAAATAGAAAGTTTTGTGTGAGGTATAAAAGCTAAATGTCTGGGTGAGGGTTCACAGCTCTGTGACAAGGACTGTATCTTGTAATTGAGAACACATAAAATGGTGTTCTTAGTGCTATTAGGGGAAGATCTAAAGCATCCATAACCTTCCCTGAGCACTTGCATTTGCTTTCCGTACTGCTGCAGGAGTGTCATAAAGTTAGAGAAATATTAACTTTCACTTCAGGTTAACCCAGAATGTGTGTCTCCAGGAGATAAACAGAAACTGAAGCAGCTCAACAGTTTTAAGTAAACACATTTTGTACTTTGCTACCAGCATCTTGCTCAATTTTATATCAATAGATACATTCCACATTTCCCCCTATAATTATAAACCTACCTTCTAATTATAATCTTTCAATTCAATGACAATGCTTTAAAATAAAGGATTAAAAAGTCCACCTTTGAAGTCTGTTAATTTTATCCCCTCCTCTATTTGATCTAAAAATATACCTGATCTCCATAAATCATTTCTGGTTTTTAACAGAATGATTTTTAATATGTAAAAGTGTCTTACAATCAGTGAGATTCTATCATGCTTCTTAATTATAGTTTGACAGGTAATAGGTAAATTCAAGGTCTTGTATTCTCTACATATAGCTAGGCATGCAAATGTTTTAATGGTAACAGGATAACATAATTTTAACTACTTAATTAAAAAAATTAATACTGTAAGTCTATATTTTCTTATTTCTTCTTGAATTGTATTAAACAAAAGGCAAATATTGCCTAAAAAATACCCCTTAATCCTTCAAAAGTTTTAGCTATATTTGTATTTGATCCTTGATATTCCTTCCTTCCTCCCTTCCTCCCTTCCTTCCTTCCTCCCTTCCTTCCTTCCTTCCTTCCTTCCTTCCTTCCTTCCTTCCTTCCTTCCTTCCTTCCTTCCTTCCTTCCTTCCTTCCTTCCTTCCTTCCTTCCTTCCTTCCTTCCTTCCTTCCTTCCTTCCTTCCTTCCTTCCTTCCTTCCTTCCTTCCTTCCTTCCTTCCTTCCTTCCTTCCTTCCTCCCTTCCTCCCTTCCTCCCTTCCTCCCTTCCTCCCTTCCTCCCTTCCTCCCTTCCTTCCTTCCTTCCTTCCTTCCTTCCTTCCTTCCTTCCTTCCTTCCTTCCTTCCTTCCTTCCTTCCTTCCTTCCTTCCTTCCTTCCTTCCTTCCTTCCTTCCTTCCTTCCTTCCTTCCTTCCTTCCTTCCTTCCTTCCTTCCTTCCTTCCTTCCTTCCTTCCTTCCTTCCTTCCTCCCTTCCTCCCTTCCTCCCTTCCTCCCTTCCTCCCTTCCTCCCTTCCTCCCTCCCTCCCTCCCTCCCTCCCTCCCTCCCTCCCTCCCTCCCTCCCTCCCTTCCTCCCTTCCTCCCTTCCTCCCTTCCTCCCTTCCTCCCTTCCTTCCTTCCTCCCTTCCTTCCTTCCTCCCTTCCTTCCTTCCTTCCTTCCTTCCTTCCTTCCTTCCTTCCTTCCTTCCTTCCTTCCTTCCTTCCTTCCTTCCTTCCTTCCTTCCTTCCTTCCTTCCTTCCTTCCTTCCTTCCTTCCTTCCTTCCTTCCTTCCTTCCTTCCTTCCTTCCTTCCTTCCTTCCTTCCTTCCTTCCTTCCTTCCTTCCTTCCTTCCTTCCTTCCTTCCTTCCTTCCTTCCTTCCTTTCCTTCCTTTCCTTCCTTTTCTATCAGGTTCTGGAGTCTCCATCCTTGGAGACATTCTAAGGCCATCTGGACATGGTCTGGGACATCAACTCTAGGTGGCTGTTCTTCAGCAGAGCATTGTACCAGGTGATCCCCAGAGGTCCCTTGCAACCTCAGCCATTAAGTGATTCTACTAGTGGTTCACTGCTAGTGTTTGGAGCAATAAGGACTATTTGGGCTTCTGCTCTTCGGACATTTCCAAGCAATTTTATCCAATTTTTCCATAATAGAAATTTAGCAATTGATGTGTCCCTGAATCTTTTTTATTCATATAATTTGTAACCTGGTCTATACATTTAACATTTTTTCATCTTTACAGATATTTAGTAAAAAGCATGTGAGTTTGCTTCAAGAATTGTTACTCTTGGATAGGTTTCTGTAGTCCAGATGTTATGTAAGATCTTCATTAAAGATAGTCTGCCTCTTCTTACTCTTTCTGTTTTTGAATTATTGTCCATCGTTACCCAGTTCTGTAGATAACAAAATGCCTAGTGTTTACTTAATGGGAATTTTGGGTTTCCTGTTAAAAACACTAATCACAAAAGAAATGGTTATCATGTTCAAAAATATAGCTGCTAGCCAAGGTTACCCCACCACACTCACTATCTTCATTTGTGTTTCAGAGCCAGCCATTATCCTGTACATTTTCTGCAAGAATAACAAGATTTTTCAGAATGACATAGGTTAACAGGGATTCATATTTTGCATTTCAATGTATCTTCCTAGGACTTTATAAAACACTGTATTTATTCAGTATATCATGTCCTTTCTCTGACACTTGCAGATTCTTTTCTTTCTTTTTTCTCTTTGATTTCCTTTGCTGCAATATTGATCTACTACAAACATTTCCTGGAAGTGACAGTAACGTTCTGCTGGGCTGCTTAATACATTTTGGTTCATACTCCTTCTGTGTCATTGTGACAATTAAGGTTAAGACTTTTGTATTCAATGCATTATTTCAGATGCTTGGTCATTTCTTTGAGATTCTGCAGCTGGATTCTCCCTGATATTTTGCCTTGGCCGTGCAACTTCATGCATACTTTTCTATTAGCTTCATTTTTTTCCTATTTAGTGGAAGGTCACAGGTAATTATTGGAGTTTTTGGATTTTCTGTGAGTACTTAGGTTTGAACTTAGGTTTTATTCTAAAACATCATCTTTCTTGAATTTATTGTCTGTACATAATTTTTCTCTATGCTTTCAATTTGTAATGACATCTTTCATATCCTTGACATTATGGTGTCCTGGTTTTGGCTGGAATAGAGTTAATTTTTTTCATAGTACCTGGTACAGTGCTGTGTTTGGGGCTTAGCATGAGAATAATATTGATAACACATGTGATGTTTCAGTTGTTACTAAGCAGTGTTTATACAAAGTCAAGGACTTTTCAGCTTCTTATACTGCTCAACCACCAGAAAACTGGGAGGGGCACAAGAAGCTGGGAGGGGACACAGCTGGGACAGCTGACCCAAAATGGCCAAAGGGATATTCCATACGATATGGTGTCATGCTTAGTATATAAGCTAGAGGCAAAGCTGGCCTGGAGCCACTGCATGGGAACTGACTGAGCATCGGTCAGCAGGTGGTCAGCAATTGCATTGAGCATCACTCATTTTGTATATTCTTTAGTCATTATTATTATTTTCCACTCTTTTTCTGTCTTATTAAATGGTTATTATCTCAAGCCACATTTTTTTTTCTCCCAATTCTCTCTCCCATCCCACTGGCATAAATTCTTTCCTTTGAATAAATACAAAGGCTGTTGTAAGACAATGAAGGATCAAACAAAGACATCATGCTCCTTACATGACTAGTAAATATTTTCAGAAACAGTAGGTAGAGTAAGTTTTTCTCCAGTATTTTAATTAACCAATCAACAATTTTGGAATTAAGGAACAGGTGATCCAACTGTCACAATTATAGTAGCTATTGATAGAATTAATATCTATGAGTTCACCTAAATCTGCTCTGAATATACATATCCTTTGGACTCCATTAAATCTAGTGAAAATATTTTCTGCATTTGAATCATATGCTACATAAGAAAGCACTTTGCCTTAAAATGTTGCCAGGTAATTTCAGTGTCTGTCTCTGAAAAACAATCACTTCTTCTCTACTCATATTCCTGCCCTAGCTATGTGGTAGGTGGGTTTACCCCCTGCACTGTTACTGAAATTTCTGTGACAAGTGGTGTTCTTCAGGGTCAGTATTGGGAGCAGCGCTGATTAACATCTTTGTTGACAACATGGATGGTGGGATTGAGTGTACCCTCAGCGAGTTTGCCGATGACACCAAGCTGTGTGGTGAGGTTGACATGTTGGAGGGAAGGGATGCCATCCAGAGGGACCTTGAAAGGCCGGAGAGATGGAACCATGCCAACCTCATCAAGTTCAGCAAGGCCAAGGGTGAGGTTCTGCACATGGGTTGGGGCAATCCCAAATACAAGTACAGGCTGGGCAGAGAATGGATCTAGAACAGACCTGAGGAAAAGAACTTGGGGGTACTGGTGGATGAAAAATTGGACATGAGCCGTCAGTGTGCACTGACAGCCCAGAAGGCAACCATATTCTGGGCTGTATCAGGTGAAGCATGGCCAGCATGTTGAGGGAGGTGATCCTCCCCCTCTACTCTGCTCTCGTGAGACCCCATGTCCAGTACTGTGTCCAGCTCTGGGGCCCCCAACATAAGAAGGACATGGACCAGTTGGAGAGAGTCCAGAGGAGGTCATGAAGATGCTCAGAGGGTTGGAGAACTCCTACTATGAATACAGGCTGAGAGCATTGGGCTTGTTCAGCCTGGAGAAGAGAAGGCTCTGAGGAGACCTTATAGCACCTTCCAGTACCTGAAGGGGGCCTACAGGAAAGCTGGGGGGTGGCTTTTTAAGAGGGCAGGTAGTGACAGGACAAGGGGTAATGGCTTTAAACTGAAAGTGGGGAGATTTAGATTGAACATCAGGAAGAAATTCTTCATGGAGAGGGTGGTGAGGCACTGGAAGAGAAGCTTCTCGGTTGCCCAGAGAAGCTGTGGTTGTGCCATCCCTGGAAGTGTTCAAGGTCAGGTTGGATGAGGCTTTAAGCAACTTGGTCAAGTGGAGGGTATCCTTGCCCATGGAAAGGGGGTTGGAACGAGATGATCTTTAAGGTCCCTTCCAACCCTAAACCATTTTATGATTCTGTAATTCTTTTTTCCTAGATTGACCTTGGATTTGGATAATTATTTTGCCTTTTCATGATGCTTGCTCGACTGGTGGTAGGACCCACTGTCGTCCTCACTGTGGTCTGCTGGCCTGCCACTGGTGTAGTGGGACTGTGCCCTGTCAGTGTGGGCATTGCCATCATGGTTGCCATCAGGTCCAAGATTGCCTTCCAGGAAATAACATCCAGCTCTTGCTGCTTTCTGACAGTGCGTAGAATTAAGTGGTTTTCTTTATGGGAGTCAATGCAACGATGTGCGTTATTTTGTATTTATCACCACTGAATATTTTTAAGTCATTCAGGAGGAGAATGCTCCACTCATTCTAATAGGTATTAAGAGGCTGCCTCTTGTCAATCACCATTTTTCAATTTCTGTTTTAGAGTAAGCTTTCAACAGGCATGTCACAGGGTCTGGATTTGTACATGAGAAAGACAGTATTTTGATGTTAGAACAAAACCACAGAATCAGTCTTCTTTCTGAAGTGCTGTGGGGACTGAGTTATTAGCTTTACTTATCAACCTTAGCATTACCCATTGAGAAAAAACACACAAAGATAAATATGTGGCTTTCTGGGATGGAAGAGGAGAAAAGTCATAAGTAACAGATATTTTCTTCATTTAATATGATTTTTTTAAAGTATATTAAGCACCACAGCAAGGCTAGTAAGTGATCATAAGGTCTGAAGTGCAAGAGAATGGGAAGAACTGTATTATGTATTCCCATGAATCTCTCAGGAATGAAGGGCAAGGGACAGTTTTAGTGTTAGATAAGAAGCTGAGGAAATTACGTGGTGTGTAACAAAAAGATTTGTAAATTCTTCAAAGAGGTAAGACACTTTCCCTAAAGTCAGTCTACCTTAAAGCATATATCACTGTGATGATTCTAAGGGGAGGCTGGGGAGGGTACATTCCCCAAATGAAGATAACTCTAGTTTTAAAACTTCTTAACAACAGTAGCATAAAAGAGACAGAAAAGCCAACTGTGATTTCACATTGTGACTCTTGCAAAACCCAAACAGAAACCAAACAGAAACTGCATACTGAATTCCTTATTTCTATTTATATTGTGCTTCCCCCCCCCCCCCCCCTCCACTTGCTCTATGTATTTTTCCTCCTACTTCTTTGGACAGTGACTATCTAGTAAAATCCTTGTATCTCTGTGCCAACTGTTCCTTAGAGTCTACTCTCTAGTTCCTCTTATTCTTTACATGGCAGCTGCAATCTGGTCTCTGAACAGTTTAACTAGCATGACTCAAGTAACCATTTTTACCCCCTCCAAAAATATTAAATACAGATATAGATGTATAGCAATACAGGAAGTTAGCAAAGAAAAACTGTTGGATCTCACAAACCAAAATATTTTCACATTTAATATTGCATTCCAAATAATTAGAGTAGAATTAAAAGGAAGCACGAATATTTATCTCCTAATACCAAAGATTTGTGATGGGTATCCCTGGAATCACAATCATAATCAAAACCTGACACTGTTAGCAGAGTTAGAGAGCCACTCATTTCAAGTTCTGTTGTGCTGTCAGCTTGGGACACTTCAGTGATCGTACTCCAAATGTCTCATTTCTAATACACAGAAGCAGGAGAAAATGCAGTTTTAGGGAATGAATAATACATTTGTTCTGCTAATGCAATAGGACAGTGACAAACCCTGGAAAGCTTACAGTATGTGCTTCTGACTCTTAAGTTCTATTATTTGAAGTTTCAGGGGTTAGTAAGACAAAGGAGTAGGCAAAAACAGGTGAAAGTGTAAAGATGCAATGAGATAGAATTATAAAGGTGAAGAAAACAAGGAAAAAAGCGTTAATATCTTATTCAAAACCTGCTCTAATTTCATTCAACAATTCCATTCAGTGGGTGTTTTAATGACCATTCACTTTCCATGCTCCCTAGACAAAACAGCCATAGTGTGGAGCGCTGTTCTAGTACAGTTCCTAAGATTTCACTGTCTGTATTTTGATCATATTGTTCAAGAAATTTTATTTGTATTCCTGTGCTAGGTAGGTGTATCTCTTATCGGTAGTGTCCCAAGCTAACTTCCTGTACTGGTTCCAGTCTATAATACTTTGTTTCATTCCACAATACATCAAGCTGAGTGGTCACTGTTACCCCCGTACAGCGGCGCTGGGAGCGGGCCGGGGGGAAGCGCACCGGCACGACCCGGAACGTGTGTCAGAGGGTTGGCCTGGAGGTTCCTGCACCGCTGTATTTGTTCGGACCTCTTGTCGGGTGATTAGCAGAGAAGTAGCGTCTTTTGTCAGGCAGATTGGTCTGGGAAGGGGCGATGAAAGTTGTCTTTCCCCCTGCTCTCGGCTCCCGGGCTCAGGGAGGGGGTTTCTCTCCTCGGGGCTTTGGATGCATTTTTGCTTGCTGTCCTGGAACCTGGCTGTGTCCATCCACAGGTGGTGAGATCCTGTATCATTTGTTCTATTTTCCTGTTCTTTTAATTACTTATTAGCAATAGTATTGGTAGTAACCCCGTAAGTTTCATTTATGTAATTAAATAGTTCTTAACTTTTAATGCGCCTCCCTTGTTTTCCCTCTGACCCTTCCTCACTGGGAGTGGGGTGGGGGGTGGGGGGAGTGGGGGAGCGACTGATGGTGCTTAATTGCCCGACAGCGCTAAACCATGACACTTCCTTATTTTAAATAAGAAATTTAGCAGAGATTAAGAAAGTAGAGCTTAATTAAAAAAAAAAAAAAAAAAGAAAAATAAGTGCCTGTAAAATCCAATCTGTCATCTGGATCTGTTATGAGCAGCACTAGCTCTAATGGTGTTAAAGTTGTTTTGAACAATTTTTTTTTCCCCAAAAAAATTTTCATGATATTTTGTAATGTTTGACATGAAAAAGAAATGTCTTTTTTTCAGTTAACTTGGTCCTGGGAGAACATAAACATTGAGTTGAGTGATTTCTCTCTAATGGTAGGAAAATATCAAGAGTTTAAAAAATTAAATATTTTAAACATTTTGACAAACATTTTATGCTATGGTAGGAGCAATCTATGGTGTCTTGGTCCCTAGTACAACAGATCAGAAATTACTTTCACATACAAGTAAGAACACTCTGGGGAAGTGTCTTTTTTGATATCACAGTGATGTTTTGCTGGACACTGAAGACATGAAGATTTGGTAGCCATTGTAGCTAGCGGAAAAGAATTTCAAGTATGACCTTCATAAATGTAAGATGTATGCAAGTGGTAAACAAATGTATCAGTCATGATAAAATATACCGGAGTTTATGGTCCTTGCTGAGTCTGACATGGGTGGTCATGGCAGAATTGAGACAAATAGTATTTAGGTATTTGTGAAGTTGCAAATGTGCTGTTGCACACTTTAAACACATAATATCCCCTGTTTTTCTCTTTTAATGACTGTCATATTTTATACCCAAATTAGCAGGACTAAAAAGTACTTATTGTTTATGAACATGTCTTCTACAGGGATGATTATAATTCACAGTTAAGTAAACAAACACTTGTGTGGGGAGTGCTCTTCAGAGATTTAATATAATAAACATGAAAAAACAAATTATACCTATCTTTTCTAGGTGGGACACCAAAAACATGAAAAGTATGACTTCATAAACTTACATTTGAAGTTTTATACCAAAAAGAGGGCAGAGGTAGGAATGTAAACTAATGCTTCAGGTAGGAAAAAAATTTCTTCAGCACATAACCACTCTATTTTTCTCAAGGCAGAACATAAGATTCACAATCTCTGACTACCTTTGCCTGAAATATATAGAAGGCTTATTAACAAAAAGTTTTTTCCTTGCTGGAACAAATAAGAAGATTCAGCTCATTCAGGAGCACTCACATCGCAGTGGTACTTGACAGAAATGTAGATATATAATAAAATAAGCAAACAATCCACAACTTAGGGATAAGGAAGAAAAGGATGAGATCATGATCCTTCATGCGGTAGCCCCAGAACCTTACCACTTGATGGTAATTAAATCAAAAGTTAATTACATACATTCCAATCTATGAATAGATGCTACTTAGCCTACAGCTGGTACACAGTCAGAATGCAGAAATGTGACCAGATTTTTAGATAATTTTATGCTATCATCACTCATAACTGAATTCTAAGAATAAAACAAGCTTAAAGTATGCACATTTCATGGAAAGACCTTTTTCTCTAGGAGCAGATTTAGTGTGAGGTTTCAAAGCATAAAAACTGTGTTTACAAACTACTTAGGGTTTTCTTGCAATAAACTTTTCAAACTTTCTCTCCTCTTACCTTCTTTATTTCTAACTAGCTTCAGTGTTTCTTTAACCTCTACCTTTTTTTTTAATCAGATTCAAGTACTATGAGACAATTCAGGATAGTAATATCTGAGTCAATGACATCTGATACATTAGTTATTGACCTCTTTTCCTTTATGTCACTTGCTTCAATCACTTCTGATAGTTTTCCTTTTCCACTTCTGCATCCTGAAAGAGTAAATCATCAGTCTATCAGCACAACTTGTGGTACTTATCAGTGCTGGCTAAGACCATCTGGATCATCTGTCTCAGGATGAAGATATTCCTCCTCTAATTCTGATTTTCATCAGTAACTGTCATGTTCTTATCAAGATGTCACAAGTGCTCTTCAAAATAAATGTGATGCTGTTAATATACAGGTCTTTTCATCAGCTATGGAGGGTCAAACTTGATAGTCTGTAAAACGCTTTGATCTCTGTGTTTACGAATAGATTTCCTACTCAATTCTTAACTTTAGGTCTTAGAATCAGAGCATTTATAGTCCAGAGAGACTGTTAAATTATCTTCTCTGACCTCCTGCGATCCTATTCCACAAACAGTAATTTCTGATGAAAAATAAAATTCAAGGAGGCCAAATACATTTTCAAATCTAGGAAATAGCTGCAGATACTGGTTTTTGTTATTATGGCTCTTTTTTACAAATATAAAATGTTCATTTTAAATATTTAAAATAGAAAATATTTAGACTTTTAATTTCAAAATTGAAAAATCCTTAATTAAGTTAAGATCAGAAGGAAAAAGATGAAGAGTTTAGAAAATGAGAAGTATTTTGTACTGTCTTGAATTACACACTTTGGGTGGTCCCAAATCTATGTTTCTAAAGAGGGAGGAGAAATCTGTTTAGTTTCTCATAGGACCTCAAGTCAAATCACTGACAACTATACTTTATCTCATTTAATTTAGTTAAATGACAGATTAAAAGATGACTAATATTTGATTACTCTTCTAGGAGATGTAGTTTTACTATTGTATATTTGAGACATCAAAGTAGAGAAGTCACATCTTCCTTTTAGTTTGTTACAGTGATTAATCATCCTCACTGCAGTGAAATTTGTACCCAGCATATTATTCTTGTTCATTTGAATGTATGTGTGTGTATGTGTCTATGTAAGTGACATAAATACAGCAACTCACTATGCTTAGTTAGTTTCTGAGATGACCTGTGCTGTTGTACAGCCTTGAAACATTTTGCCAGTCATAACGGTGCTTTTATCCATTAGTTCTTTATTTGGTTCTTAATAATCTCATCTAAGTATACTTCTTATCTGTTAGGAATTATTTCAGCCAAGGATTTTACTTAGTATCCCATCCGATTCCATCTTTAGAGGTATAATTCTTATTTTACTGTAGCACTTAGCTGTCCGAACCAATAAGGCCCTTCAGATTTTCTCAAGAGATATGACTGCTAATTATACTTTACTTACATCTTACCCTCAGAAACTTCATTTAATAGTATTCAAGCTGATCAAAACCTGAGTACGTATTCCAGTTTTTCATTACTCCATCCTCTGTCCATTTCCAACTTTTTTTATGGCAATATCAATGCTTCAGACAGATTATACAGAGGTACTGTGTTTTCAGTTTCATTCTGCATTTTCTGTTTAAAAATTTCCACTCACAATACCGTAGTTCACAACTATCTATGCTTTTTTACTCAGCTAAGATTTATGACAATCTATTCATGGCATATGCCTTTGCAGCCAGTGCTTTACAGTGGCAAGGTGAGAATTGGTTAGATGTCAGCAAGGGCAAACAAAATTTCAAGAGAAATCCTAAGTGTGATACTATCAATTCATTGCATATTATTTGCTGGACTTGGAGATGTATAGCAAGAACAGAAGAAGGGTAATGTCTGAAAAAAACATAACTATTGCAGGATTCAAAAGCTTGAAAATGAGAGATGGCAGAGATTTTTTTGTCTGAATCCAAGACACTGTCACAAGAGTGTTCTGAGACAGCGGTACTGTATTCCAGGCAGATTCTCTGCTTCATTTTCAGGTAAGAACAAGTTCACTATTCCCTTTAGGAAAGGCAAAAATTAACATATTTAATTAGATTAGGAATTGTCTGAGCTTTTCACTCACTATACTTCCTGGGCAATGCAAATTCATTAAGGAAAATGTTTCATACAAAGGATGTTTTTTGATATTGCGGGTGTCCACATAGCAATTGATGATATAATAGTTTCAGCCTAGGCAGAATGTGATCAGAGAGATGAGATAACATCAGGCTGAAAATATTAAACCGGTTCATCAAAGAAAGAAGTGTAACAAATATCAGTATTCTCATTAGGAGTTAAACTCAGAGAAATACAATTGAAACGTCACATAATAAAATACTTCAACAGAAAAAAGCAAGGCTCTGTAATCTGCTCAGCTCTATGACTTAAAAAATGTGTCATCTCACAGAGGAATGCAGTCAAAAATTGGACAAAATAATGCTTGAACAGGAAAGATCTATTTATTGAAGCACAGAGTACAGAAGTGCCTTCTATTTGCAGCACTGTATTATTTAACTTTTTAAAGTACCTGCGAGAGGGCAACGTATGTTGCATTAATTGGAGAAAAACAATAAAACCACATTCATCCTTGGACTTGGAAGCATTAGCAAGCACGTAGAGATTGATAGGTGAAGCATGTAATAGGTTCAGAAAGGAAGATCACTGACAGACAAGAGTCTTTAAACAATCAGAAAAGAATAAATAGATCCTGTAATGTGAGAGTAACACCAATAGCATATAAGGGTTGTCTGTGCAGAGGTAAAAATTATAACTGTTTGGGGTTCTGAAAGACACTGTTTCACTGCAACAAGGTTTATTAATGTTGGGAGACAGGAACGTCTTTCCTAACAATATAAAACATTACCTATTTACAACAGCCACATGGAAGACTTTCAGTGGACAATATCTAAGTTGGTCAAGGGAATTCATTGGCTAGATATGAATTACTATACACAGAAATTTATAGGTGGATGCAATGTGTGTCAATCTATTAAGATTGGTTTAATGAGATCCGTGTCTAAGCTATGAAAAGGTAAGTAGTGACTGTTTTACTGCTGCAGATATCCTTATTTACTGAGTGTCAAGATTTTTCCCTCTTTCTTCCTTGGGAGCTTGAAATCTGTTTCTATAAGACTAATTCCATAAAGATTTGGTCAGTGGCATACCCCATTTGGAAGCAGAAAAAGAAGTTAGGTTATTCCAGATGAGTTATAGGAAAAACTGGTAAATTAAAAATTATTAAATCAATTTTTTTTTTGAGATGGGTATGCCAGGGATATGAATGGCCTTTTCACTCACACTTATTATGTTTATGAAGTTTACAAATTTAAAATTGTCATCTCTAAATTACAGTGATGATAAATTCAGAGAGATGCTTCACAGTTCCTAAGAATATTCATGACACATGAAAACAAATAAGGTAATGCTATATGTAATAGGACATCTAAACTACTCTGCATGTTCCACCTTGAAAAACTAGTATACCTGAAGACAAAGGACAATTAGTGAACAAAGTGGCTTTAATGTAATAATTTTAGTTTTCAACTTCTTTTTTTTGCAGTAATGGCATGATGTTAACAGATATGGTCCTTTTGTATAATTTCAGAATTAATTTACAATTTTTAGAAATAAATCAGAAATAATTCAGAAATAATTCAGAATTTACTTTTTATTTTTGTTACTCTATTCCTTTTCTTTTGTAAACTGTAACTGATAATTTCCAAACCTTGAAGTATCCTGAATGTTTGAATATTTTATGTTCTACAAATACAGAATTATGTAGTCTCTGATGACAATCTGGTGGGTGCAGAAGATCCACAATATGCCATCTGTGGTCTAAGCTGTCTAGAACCCAGACAGCTCTTATGTGTTAACAATATTGCTGCATGAAAACAACATGGTGATCTCAGTAGGGTGTATTAATTTCATCACTGTGCAGTTTTTGAGGTTGTAGCAATTGCCATGAAGAATACTCAGGCCATGGTCAAAGGGTGGCTGAGCCTGCCTTTAATAATTTTGATTAGATACATCCTTTGACTCTGCACACATCTGGTCCCTTTAAATCAGTACAGAGATGTATCATTCTGTTGCTTCCAAATGTATACTTGTGAAATAGCTTTGGTTCTTTTTAGCGAAACAATTCTGTATGGTGAGAAATTGTTGCTATACTATTGCTTCCTCTTTAAGCTGACCTCTTGACTTTGAAATGTGCCCCTCTAGAAACACAGGGTATTGCAGCATTGGGTGAGGTATTTACAAAATTTCTGCAAGGTAATTGCATCCCACCCTCCTTAGCTCCCAAACATCAAAACTATTCCCTTCCCATTCCTCCAAAATCAGGAAAGAAAAAGGTGTGGTTTTGATTCCTGTCTTATTTGAGGTGACAGAAGGGATAGAAACAAACTGTGTGCAAATGTTTCCTCAAGTTTGTAGACATGTAATAACAACTATAGTCTCATGGGAGTTTCACACACCAAATATTAAATGTTTCTGGAATATGGGATGGTAAAGTACATTAAAATTAACATTTTTTTTCCCATTCTTTACAATTTGCTTGTATACCAGCTGTTCCTGAGAGAGTGAGCACTTGGCCCTCTAAACATATCTCAGCTGCTCATTTCTGTGGTTACAGGGCTTTACAGACAACTTTAAAAAAACAGCTGTCCAAGCAAGCAAACAAACAAACCCTAATTATTTCAAACTCCATAGCTCTCAGATTGCCAGACTGAGTAAAATGTAGTGTCATTTGTTTAAAGGGCAGTTGTCATGGCTTAAACCCATCAGGCAGCTAATCCCCCCCTCAGCTACTCACTAACTCACCCCCCCCAGCAGAATGGGGAAGAGAAATGGAAGGGTAAAAGTGAGAAAACCCGCAGGTTGAGGTAAAGACAGTTTAACAGGTAAAGCAAAAGCTGTGCACACAAGCAAAACAAAACAAGGAATTAATTCACGGCTTCCCACTGGCAGGCAGGTCATCAGCCATCTCCAGGACAGCAGGGCTCCATCATGCATTGCAGTTACTTGGGTAGACAAATGCCCTAACTCTGAAGGTCATCCCCTTCCTTCTTCTTCCCTCAGCTGTTACTGCTGAGCATGATATCATATGGTATGGGAAATCCCTTTGATCAGTGTGGGTCAGCTGTCCCAGCCGTGTCCCTTACAATTTCTTGTGCACCCCCAGCCTACTTGCTGGCGGGTGCTGGTGATTTGAGAAAAAGGAAAGGCCTTGAGTCTGTAAGCACTGCTCATCAATAGCTAAAACATCCCCATGTTTTCAAGACTGTGGTCATCACCAATACAAAACATAGCCCCATATTAGCAACTATGAAGAGAATTATCTCTTTCCCAGACAAAATTAGTACAACTGTGTACTGCTAAATTCTAAAAAACCATAGATTTACTATTGATCTGTAAATTAAGTACATTGTTTCAGTAATTGATGAAGAATTTTTACCTTTCTCCATTTTTTTCTAAGTGTTCTATGTCCAATTGTACTTCGAACGTTCATGTATTTTTTCTGTATTCGGTTAATTATGTAGTATTATATCTTTCTCAGTAAGAAAAATATTCTGACGAAAGATTACAGCTGAAGGTGCGTACTATATAATGTGTTCTTTAATTGCCAAAGAAGGTGGATTTTTCTTATTGTCCTGGCCCAGTTATCCCGGGTAGGGGAAGATTTGTTGTTGTACCCAGAGTGAGATTAAGACACAAACGAGGTCAAATGTCACTAACAAGGAGTTATTTTTGTTGTAAGAAAACAGCGATGGAAAGAGAGAGAGAGAAAATAGGAAAGGGGGAAAATTTAGCAAGCAGTCGGGAGAGAATTGCAAGAGATGATAGTCACCACCGTGGATCCAGTGGCATCCCGTTGGTCCGCAGTCTTTGGTGGGGAGGGTCCCTGTCACGGTTTGGTCCCACAGTCTTTTATAGGGTGTTTTTTGCTGACTCCTGCCTCCTGTGCACGCTCTCCAGTTACGCAGCTGATCCCATGGGGTGCACAGAATCAGTATCTGACCACTTGCATGCTTTGGCAGGCTTGGGGGTCCTCTGTGTCTGGACCCCCTCATGAGGCGATGGATGTGATTGTTCTTTGTCCTTGGTCGGAACTGGTCTCCAGAGGCTATTTGCTTCTTATCTGTCCAGTAGGCCATTTGGCCCTTATCTATTCAGGCCTGCAGGCAATCCTTCCTCCTCAATCCACCAGAAGCCAAGCCACCAGGAAGTTTCACAACTTTGTCAGCAAGCTTTGAGACAATCAGCTCAAGATAAGGTCTCTCACACTTATCTTTGGGAGAAACATTCTAAGAGAGATAGTATTTCACACATGCACACACACAAATAGATAACTCTCAGTTAATTGTTAACATAAGCCATGGTTCTGCACTTCATTGTGTGAATTCTGAATCTTTTGAGATCCATTCATAAAGTTAAAAGCACCTAACATGCTGCCAAAGAAAGTGTAATACAGGGAAACAGACTGTATTTACTGAGCAACATTTCATATACAACTATTTTAATAGGCATGTCAATAAAGAAAAGCAACAGTACATTTTACTTATTTCTTGCTTAACTTTCCAAACAATAGGTGGCACAAGTAAGAAGAGGAAACTACTTATCAAATGGTGTGTATTGGAAGAACGCTAATGAAATCCAATTGTATCTTTTAGTTTTCATTCCAGCATTTTTCTTGTCACTTTCACAGTCTTAACCACATTTTTGTCCTTCACTGGAGTGAAATTTCCCAGTTCATCCTTTCATGCTGCAATTCATGAACACCTGCCCATCTCAACCAACTGTTTACTTCCTCGAGGGTGTGAGTAATTTAGGAATCTAATGTAATCTTCATCCCTTGAGATAACTGTGTCTAGTGGCATAGTGACTGACAGCTGTCTTGACATTATATTTTATTTAACACTAGGAAAAATCCCAGAGAAACGAGGATTTTAAAATATCAATATTTATGTGTCTCTATCATACCTGAGGTATTATGACCATAAGAGTGAACTTGACAGGCTTAGCATTTTGTGCATGATCCTATGGGTTTCTGTCCCCTCTTCTTTCTTTTCCTGCTGACTTCCCTCAGGAAAATTTGTGTTTTTAATAACTGTGCATGAATTTATTCATCTGTCCAGGAGTATTTCAATCCTGAACTTTTTCTGACTTCCTTCCTCCAGCATATTGAGACAGTTTGCAAGCTTCTTAGAAGAGCAGAGTAAACCCGTTAAATTCTTTTGCCTGGCAGTTTCTCAGAACAGTCCTAAAGGATTGGCACTAGATGACTATCAGAAAGTAAACCTGCTGCCTAGTAGACATGTTGCTACATTTATGGATCCCAGCGGTGGTTCTTCTGAACACCTCACTGATAACAGCTCTGAATATGCATTAATAATTTTGAGTCTTCCTTGAATGATACATGAATAACATTGTAATTAAAAAGATCAGTAGCAAAATTCAGAGAAAATTTGACTACATTGTCATGAACAACACATCTTTTTACTTAGTGGAGTTACTGAATAAAACAGGAATAAAAGGAGCAGAAGAATGTGCCATTTCAGGTGGGAGTTGTGAATGTTCTCATCTAAAACCTTTATGTTCATATAGTCCAATGTCTGGATCAGAAGACATTTGTCTCCACAGTTGCTGGAGGTTTAATCCACAAATGATGACCTGAACTCCTGTGTGACTTGCAAATATCCATAAAGTTTCCTTTCATTACCGCGATAACATATGGCTGCTCTGCTATTTTATTTTTTAAAAATAGAAGACACTGATGTTATTAAATATTTAAATAACGTACCTAACAATAAAAACCTAAAGGGAAGTTCAATGTCCCTCTATTTTAAGATTGAGGTCTATAATTTAATAAATCAGCAAATATAAACCATAGGATTATTAATATTGAGATATTAATCTATTTTTATGTGACAAAAAGCTTATTACAGGGTGTAAGCCTCAAACCGGTCTTTGCCTGAGTATTGTGAACTGATACTATGACCTTACTTGTCAGTAATCTGTCAACCCATTCTTGCCTTATGTATTATGGAAGGGATACCCATCTATAATTAAGATTACAACAGATTTGCATTATTAAAATAAATTACTGGTAAGATTTTTTCCAGATTGAAGTATGGGAGGTAGTGGGGTCTCTCTTGACAATTAGGTAATCCTAATTAGATACTAGATAATATATATACACAAGTATTCACCCTCTCTGTTAATAATTTGGAAAGCTGAGTATAGATTTCACGCCAAAGAGAGACTGAACCAAAGGTTTCTAACTCCAAATATCTTAGAGAGATTGCTACAGAAAGCTATTGATCTCGTAATTTTTATAGCATCATTATTTTAGTCTGAAGTACTGAGTGAGGAATGCAAGGAAGGGACTAGTCTCAGGAGATTGATTGAATGGAGGAAATGGGAAGTTCACAGACAGCTTCTGGAGAAAGCACCAAACTATGTATAGAAGAAGGTAAAATCTTTTAACATTGCAAATACCTTTTTACATATTATAGGACATGAAATAAGGCAATTTCCTTTAAGTGTGAAACCTAGAGAAGGGAGAAAGAAACCCAAAGAAACAGGAACTGGTATTTTTATAGGACTCAATATATAGAATACGCTAACCTGTTTGTCTCAATTAAAAAAAAAATCCTTTTAAAAAAATGTATTTTTAGGAAAAAAAAATACAATCTGAGAGCTGATGTCTGGCACAGATAACCTTAAATCTCTGTTTAATGTAAAAGATGCAGAGATTTCAGTAAGAGACCTAAATACCTTAAGAAAATGTTCGGAGGAAATAGTTCACCTAAAAAACATGAAAATTACCTTTGTACTCCGAAATTTGCTTGGTTTTCCTGCACCTGGTCTTGAAAAAGGTACATTGTATTGCAGAAGTTAAATGTCTTGTGTCCCTAGAACTGCTGTAATGATGATGGTCTGCTACTACAACAATATGGGAAAGATCTCAAGATTTACCTGGAATAGAAGGGAAATGAGAGGGACAGCATGCTAAATTGAAATTGTAATCTGCTTTGGAAACAGGGAGGAACTACCTGCTCTGGACTACTTTGAGGGTAGCTGGTTATTTGCAAGAGAATGAGATGTGAAGCTCCATTTAATGGGATATAAATTCTGCTTAAAAAAAAAAAAAAGATCTCCAGTCTTTGTTGTTGGCATATCTGTGTATGATGAAAAAGTCTGCAACTCTGACTTTTGAAGACACCTTAGCTTCCTCTGCTTTAAAGTCTGACAGAGCTTGGAATTTAAACAATAGCATTATAAATCTGACAAATTTGACAGCCACTTTACAGATCTCACTTGCTATTACTGGAGATAATGGTAGACAAGAAAAGCAGAAGTCTTACATTCACCTCTGGCCAGAGAGTCAATCTGAGGATTTTGGATGACATGTCTTTCTTCAGATGTGCACTGAAAACAGGTAGAGAGTTGGAGGAAGGTTGCTTCTTGTTGTTCTTTTTTGTCATTTCTCAGGTTCCTTTTTCTTCCAATAGGGAGTAAATTCCAAATCCATGGCAGAAAAGATCATGTCAAATGCATGAATGCTTTCAGTCATTGAAATCCAGCTAAGTTTGTATTCAAGATTCAGTTGGGTTTAGATCTTAAGAGGTATATCACCCCTTAAATTAAACTTTCAGTGTGATCTAAAACCTTGAAGTAGACTTAGGTTTGGTACTACAACTGAGTTTGGCCTGACATGGACACACACATCTTTTCAGAAAAATAACTAATAGAATCTTTCCAGCCACACACACTCTTAATGTACTACAGCAAAAAATATTGGCATGACTATCCTTGGAGCCAAAGTAATGCTTTTTTTGGCCATTTCATTTTAAAAGATTCTTCTTACTTCTCTTTCTTATCTGTTTCTTGTTTTCACAACAGGTGGTAACAGGAATTATCATAATGCTCTTTGCATGTATTTTTATAATTAATTTCCTCAAGTACTTGGGGCTTATAGAAAGCAAGTGATTAGAAGAAACTCCTCTGAGTAAAGTGCAGATGTTCCTCTGTGTTAGGGAGAAAGTAGGCTTAAAAAAATTAGCAACAGTATTTTTTTATTCTTTCTCCATAGTGAAATACAGGTAGGTTTGAGTTGGAAAATATTACAAATGGGGTTTTTTGCACACAGAAAACTACATATGTGTGAAGCAAATTAGAACTTTGGTGGGGATTTTTCTGTTTTTCTATTTGTGGACTAGCTATGTTGAAAGTGAAGTCTGAAAGAACAAAAATATATATACTTGATGACTTTTGTGCAGAAAGTAATAAGGAAGACTGGGGAATGGATCAGTGAATCAGAGTTGTAAGTGTCTGCAAAGGGGAAAGGAAAGAAAGGGAAGGTAGCAAGACAACTGCAGACTAAGATAATGTTGGAGATAGCCTAGCAATTTTACAGCTCATTGATTCAGGATAAGTATTACTTTATATGTGATTTGGTAATACATAGCCTGGATAGTAAGTCTGATGCTTTGTCTGGTGCTGTTGGTCACTTGCTTACCAAATACAAACAGATGGTATTTGTGTTTTAATTTTTTTTTTCAATTTATGAAGTAAACACAGATATGTTTCATTTATTATTATACAAAAATAGCTCTGCAGAAATTTTCCCTGGGATAATTTATCTTCTGAAAAATATGGTGACATTCTCAGAAAGTGCTTAGAAAGTAGATAAGAGAAGAAAATTACATAGAAATATGTATATATAATGATACACCAAATGATAAGCCATTTTTAGGTATACTATGCAGGTCATTTTCTATCAATTCCCTGCCTGTAAAAAAAAGCTTTCCCACACTGTATGGACAACTGATGTAAGAGTTTGCAAAGTTGGGTAGCTGCAGTAGGGAAAAGTTGTACAGTAATTCCAAAGTCAACACATTTTGTGTTATTTAAAATAAGGATAAAGATTTTTGAAATTTTACTTGACTTACTTGATTTTTCTAAAGCTTTCCCAAGCCTTTCAACTGCACATATTTTTAGCATCCCCGGCTCAGATTAAAAAAAAAAAAAAATTGGCAGAGACTCTTCAGAGCTATCAGTCATGTTACCGTCATTATTATCAATGTAAGGTGTAAAAGCATTGACTATCTGGAAAAAAGGTACAGAATTTGCTATTTTGAACAATATCCAGTAAAATTATGCAATCGTAAAATGGAAGAAAAAGGCTGTACAGAGAAATTACAGACCCTTTTCTTAAATGCTGGGAAGATGTAACTGAGACTTTATTGCTATCCCTGAAAAGCCAGAGGATCTATATTTTTATTCAGGATTGCTGGCGTGGACAGAAAGGTGTACAGGATGAGCTACTTTCTGAAGGATTTCAGTAGCTCAAGTCTATTAGCACTTACTCCAGGCTTTGAAGCAGCTAATATTTGTCCATATGCTGTACTGGAATTTCTGTGACCCTCAGACATGTTGTCTTGACCTGTCTTCTCATCCTGATTGGAGCCAACAATGTAAAATCACAGATGCTTTGAACAGAATGTAAAACCCATCTCAGACAAGCTAGTCTTATTCAGTGTGCTGACAGCCTCCAGCTGAGGTGGCATCGCTAGAGCAGAAAAATTCCAGCACGGTAATGATCAGAAACTAGCAAAAGAGAGGATTTTAGGCAAGATTCTTACTCTCACAGATGGGGAAAATAGGGCAGGAGAGAAGAAAAACAGAGGGGAAAATATATTGAAAAAAACTGCCTTTTTTATTTTTGAGAGTGGCAGCTACTCTGGTTTTTGAGGGCTAAAATTGACTTCACACAAAGAATCAAAAAGAAGGATGCAGTATTTACCTCCTATAACTTATTGATGAGGAATAAAAGATAAATTGACTCATAAGTGGACACCCAGGGAATACAACAGTTACATATATATATGTCTTTACATCTTTTTAATATGACTTTCTGACATCTTTTTGCATGGACTCATTACATCTTTGCAATCTCCTTTACAGTAGAAATACAAAACCTTCATTGCACTCTGATAGCTGGAACAGCTATGTACATAGAAAATTGATTTTTCTATACAATTGGAATAAGTGAAACAGAAATTAAAAAATAAGTTTCCAAATATTTTGCAGAAAATAAGTGAAAAATTCTGAGAGGATAATAATATGTGTTGCATTCATTACAGATGTTTGAATAGTCTTACTGTCTCTCTTTGTCTTATACTGAGCACTTTTTAAATTTACCTAGGCAAGATTTTCCTTCAGCATTTGGACCTTGTGAGTATCTTATACTTGTCTTAGTCTTTGTATATATTATACAAGACACTGAACTGCCTCTGATTTTCAGAACTTACACATTACTTGAGCTCAAACTGAAAGAGTAGTGCATGGCTCCTGAAACAATTATTTAAAAGTAAGTGACCATAACACTAAATTGAAAGGGAGAAAAAAAAATCATATATCAAGATTTCAGAAGAAAGGTTTGGGAATCCGAAAACCAAGTAAGAAAAAACTACATGAGGAAAAAATTAGTTTGTTTTGTGTGCCATGAGCTGCAGAAGAGATGAGTTGTGGGCAGTCTGATAAACTAGGAACATTATGAAAGTATCATGATTGTGGGTTGGCGGTTTTTTTTTCCTTTTCTTCTGGTTTTTCATGGGGTGAGAAATACCTGCTGCTTGTCTTGCTCAGTGTTCTGAATTTCAATAAGCAAATAAATAAGTAAATAAGCAATAAGTGGTGTTTCACCAAGAAAAACTGCCTTGTCACTAGGAGAAACTCATGTGTCTCCCTGTCTCTGGTCCTGAACTGTGTTACAAAGGGAAAGGAGAACCGCAGAAATAGTGCAGAGAAGAACTTACAGCTGAATTGCTAATGCATTTTATTAAAAACCTCAAATTTTAAACAGGATTTCATTTTCACGTGATGAACAAGTAATAGACATTGCCCTGGGCATAATTTTAATCATTTTTCATTTGTTCTGTATTCTAGATTGATTCAGGGTACTGGGGCACTTTTAATAGTATGTTTGTAGCACTGCCATGAGTTACTGCCTTTGCTTATTTATTTAGAACATTATGTGCCAGAAAAATCTCAGTATAATGAATATACATCAATTCCATCACCAGTATGGGAGGTAACATAATCAGTAGGAGTAGAAAGAATATTACAGAAATTGTGGCTTACAAACACAAGAACATAGATTGACACATATATTAAAAACTATTCAATTTTCCACAACAACAACAAAAAATGAAATACAAACAAGTAAGTCATGTATCAATAAACATGAACTGTTAACTGCAAGCTCCCTATCTTCAAAAATTATTTGTGTCTACACTTGCAGTCTGACTACTGACTGGCTTGTCTGAGTTTTGATTCAGAAACAGGAATTACCTGAGAGTATGAAATAACTGCTTTAGCTGGGTTTTGTGGGGAAGGTATGATGGCAGAGGCTTTCTAAATGGATACTATCTTTTCTTTTTTTTTTTTTTTTCCACAAAGACATGTGAAGTTGTTCTGAATGACAACCCTATTACTTGGCACAGGTAAAAAGAGAGGAGAGCTGGTCTAAAATTTTCTCACATAAAATTTAATTATATTATATATGATAACTTTTTTAAAAAAAAAACCCAAACACAAATTTTTGGGAGGCATCATATATGCAATATTTACAAACAGACCTTTAGAAAGAATTTCTGGTCAAGGCAAGGGAGAATGGTCAGCTAGTCTTTTCAAAGATGAAAACAGCAAGGAACTCTCCTAGGGTGTAATGAAAAAATCTGACTCTTTCTATGCTAATTAAACAAGCATAGGAGGAGAGAACTGAACTTGGGCAATATGCCTCTGATATAATTATTAATGTCTGTGGACTATGGAGTAAAAATGTTTTTCTTAATTAATATGTACTTAATTAAATATATAAAATCTCACTAATTAAATTTTCTTAGTGAGACTCTTCGGTGGGAGAGATAAAAAGAATCTCTTTTTTTCTCTTTGCAGACTATTCAAGTGCTCTGTGGTTAAGGTAGTTACTTATTCTTTATAGGATACTTACTTACTTAAGATATGAGAAAAAATGCAGTTCAGTTCCTAATGTGAACATGAAAGTTTTGACTTCCCCTCTGTTTAATCAGGACTCAGACAGAATGAACAGAACAAGCTCTAAAAAGTGTCATTCTCCCAGACTACCTTTTTTAGGGTAATATTTAAGGGTACTTTATGTCATCCCAATGGAGTCTGAAGAAAAAAAATAAATTCAGGATTTTCTGTAGGATTAGAAAATGTCTTCCACTGATCTCTAAGTCTTCTGAGCTCTTCAAAACAAATGAAAAATGTTCTTAAGCAACCTGTGTAGCATTTCCTCATCATTCTTATATCCACAGGTATTGCAGGGTGCCAATGTCAATTTTTAATGGGATAATGCTACCTTTGAGGTTGAAAGGAAAGGAGAAGACCCATTTTACTCCTCAATCAATATGGAAGACAATTTAAAAGCCAATCATCTGCTTGTTATCACAGCTTCATGAACAACAAAATTAATCGTTACTATCAGCTATAGTTAGCCCATGAAAGGCCAGTGAAGCAAAGGCAGAAACTAATACAATTAGAAAAAAAATTGATGTAACTGTTGTTTTACTCAACCAGGCAAATGCATTCAATTAAACAGTTAATTTAATGTAATCAGTTGTAAGCATCTCTGTTATGGCAACCTCAATAGCTACTGATTTATTTTTGCTTTAAGGCATTAAGATTACCTAGAGCTTGGAAGAGTTGTAAATTTTCTATATACAGATGTACAGTAGAGACACCAGGCTTCATACAAAAAGCTCTCATACAACACTCGTATGACAATGATCAGATTGTTTAAGTACTGGCTATACTAGAGATTTTTGAGGTTTCCAATGCTACAGAAACAACATGAAATTTCCATACTGACATGTATTTCAGAAGTCTTTCTCGCACTAAGAAGTCATGACTTTAAATAAAACTTTTCATTATCTTCAGTCACCCCCAGAGAAACAAAAGTAATTCTTCCCATGGAAACATAAATAACGTTACTTAGATTTACTTAACTATTTCTTTCAAAATATATTGCTATTATTCTGCTATTCTTCCTCTTTCTTTGCTTGATAGGTTACCTATATTTAACGTACCAGACAGAGGGAGTAGGAATAAAGGGCAGGTCGCATAATTGAGGAATATCACGATCAGAGTTCCAAAGGGGCTTATGGTGGAACACATTCATAAATAGTCAGGGAAAGAGGTGAGCAATAAAGTGACAAAATTAGCTGATGATATTAAGTTATTGAGGAGTCTGAGGACAAATGCTGATTATGAAAAATTTCCAAGACACCTTATAAGCCCTGAGTGGCTGGGCAATAAATGGCAGATTAAATTCAGTGTGTATAAATGTGATACACATGGGGAAGAGCAATCCTAATTTTACATATGAATGATACGTAAAGTTCTAAGCTGACTGTTACTACTCAGAAGCAAGATCTTGATGTTACAGAATAAAATTCTGTGAAAATGTCAGTTCATTATACAGTAGCAGACAAAAAAGAAAATCAAATATTATGACTTACCAAGCATTTATAAAGAAAAATAGAAAGAACATTATCAATATACTCTAAAATCCCTAGTTTGCCCATACCTTGAAAGGTAAAGTATGGAAATTCCCCTTATCCTGATTCTTTCACCTCTAAAACAGAATAATTGAAGTGGAAAATGTTCAGAGAAAGCTGACAAAGATACATAACCAAAGGTAAAGAATGTCTTATATGAGGAAAGATCATATAGGCTAGGGCTGTAAAAGAGATGTCTTGGTGTTACAGAAGATAAGATAAAGGTTTACAAAAACATAAGTGGCAATAGGAAATAGGGATTAGTTGTTCATATTCCCTTTCAATGCAAGAAGTGAGACTCAAAAGAAAGGCATAAGATATGATTCAAAATATACAGGAAGGGTTCTTCACATAGCAAAACAGGACTGTGTAACTCATTACAACAGTGTAACATTGATGCTTTAATTAATGAAGATTGCAGGCAAGACTGGACACATACATCTAAGAGTAATCCACAGGGACTTGCTATGCTCGTTTTAGCCAGGACAGAGTTAATTTTCTTCTCAGTGTCTGGTATAAGGCTATGTTTTGGAAATGACCTGAAAAGAGTAGGGATAACACTGGCGTTTTTTAGTTGTTGCTAAGGAGTGTTTGCAGTAATTCGAGGACTTTTTCAGCTTCTGATACTGCAGTTCAGACAGCTGACCCAAACTAACCAAAGGAGTATTTCATTCCACTGAATGTCATGCTCAGTATATAAACTGGGAGTGGGCCAGGGGGCCATAGTATTGTTTGTTTATTCTTTAGTTAGTTGGTGGGTCAGTTGGCTTTCTCGGTCTCTCTTGGGGCTCGTTCAGACTGTGCTGTGATTGCTTTCAGGCTCTGGCTCTCAGACTCTTGCTACTTGGGACTTGGCTGTGTATTGGTCAGCAAGTGATGAGCAATTGTTTTATTTTTCATTATTTTAATTACATATTATTAGTAATGTCATTAATTTTATTCATATTGTTAATATTGTCCATTTTACAATTTTATTAATTTATATTCAGTTATTAAATTGTTCTTATCTCAGTCCATGAGCTTCCTTGTCTTTTCCTTTGATTCTCCTCCTCCACTGGAGGATGGGAGGAGGTGAGGGAGTGGCTGTGTGGTACTTAATTGATAGCTGGGCTTTAACCACGACACTTCATAAATGAGTGAGACTACTGGTGTGGGAGAACTTACTAAAATGAAAATAGTTGTAGGCAAGGAACATTTTTACCAGGAACATGATATATCCTTTGCTACTCTTGTTCTCTCCTTGGCATACTTTTTTGTTACTGGAGAAACACATGGGACTGGATAGACCCTTTATCTGATCCAGTGTCATTCTTAAATTTATCTTAAAGACATTGAAGAGTATTGTTTCATAGTTGGTGCCTTGAGTGTGAATCTTGAGTTCAGCCTGGTAGACAGGCATTTCTAGGTATTTCTTGGCTCCAAATAATTCATCAGCTTCCAAAAATGTAATGGGGAAGTGTCTGGTGTTTACATGTAACGTTTAGCCTATTCAAGACATCTATGTTTAAAAGAATTTAAATGATCAAAGCTAAGTTGACTAAACACTGTGAAACCTATCTTAGTCTGAAGCAGCTAGTATTTCTCTGTCTCTCTCAGCTGTGGGGCCTGGGGGTATTACTGATGGCAGAGCACTTTCTGAAAACTGTGGTTGCATCCTGACTGTATGTGTACAGTATTTTCCATGATTTTTTTTTTTTTGTGTGTGTTTGAAAGGGAAGGAAGCTTTAGGTATATAAATTAAAAGGTTAGTAAAAGAAAGTATCAGGAGGTACCCTCTCAGACCCCTGCTGCACTATCAATGCATAGCTTTGGTCTCTGTTTTCTTTTCCAACATATATTTAGGAAGCTTTGGGACCATTAACACCAAAATCTGTTTTTTTTCTAGATTGGTTCCAATGAAATCATATCAATGTTTTCCATCCACCTAGCAGATACTTGCTATCAATGTCTGACAGCACTAGTCATTAAAGACTGAATTTCTAGTCTTCAAGACATTCATTTTGACAGAATGCAGGGAGAGAATTGATTTAAGCTATAGAAGCATGAGTTATTTAGAGAAGTTCTATTACACTGGAGGCACCTCACATTTGGCTTAGAAAACACATGAGTAGCTATGGCAAATACGAGGAGTTTGTACAACCTGTCGTATCAAGAATGTTTGCCTGTCTCTTTTTATGTTTAGCATTTCTACTCCAGCATTTGTAAATCTTCTCAGAGATCATTTTTTTTGGCACACCTGCTCAATGTTTGGTTCATAAAACTGCTTCTGTACTGGGCTGGTGATATAATGCCTGGGATTTTATGTCTTGCTATCAGTTTTATGTTTCAGACTGCACAAAGCATCCATCAGAGGACTTCTACACATTTTAAGGCGTGTAGAGATTCTGCTACATTTTTAAAATTGGTGAAGTTTGACCCTATTTTGTCTACACAGATTCAGATGTTAAATAGCGGGTTGAACATGCAATCGCTTAAGAGCTCTTACTCCCTGATACAGGAAGAGGTCCCATAGTATTCCTTTATTAACTAGCTTTTGTTTGGGAACCTTTTACTGAATAGAAGTGGAAATATAGAAAAGTTATGTTTACACAGCCATTATTTCTGTGCTAGTATGTATAGTAGATTGCTGGGGCTAATACAATAGGCTAAGTACTTGCATGCATGTTGCTACTGATGCAGGCACCTGATGAGTCACTGCATACATCTGGGGTCAATCAGGTGGGGAAAGTGAGCTGTGTTGCAGCCTGGTGCAGGCTGATCCTCAGTCCTGCTGAGTTGTTGTCTTCCAATTTCCTGCAGTTTTGTTGGGACTTTTCACTTTTCTATGGAGTCCTTGACTAGTGCACAGATGTATCTTTAGTCTATGTAATTTCTCATAGCTTGACAGTATTTTTATTTTTTGTTTTCATTCAGTGGGCCAAAGTCACTCAACAGTGCTTCACAAAGGTATGTCTTGGCTCCCAGGCAGCTGGGCTATAGGTTTTCCTCATCCTGAGCATGGGGTAAACTTGTCACTTCTTTCTTGGTACACCTGTAATAATAAGCTTCTGAGTCAGGGCTACAATTTACATTCAGCTTACATAAAATATACATACTAAAATAGATTAAAACCAGACATGAATTCTCACTGCATTAAGTGCTGAGTGTAGATATTTTCCCCTGTGGCTGGCCTTTTGGACTATTACCTTTTCTTGATCGAAGATCATACCTCTAGTGAAAAGAATCAAGAAGTGATTATAAATCACGGAGGACATCGTGTTTTCAGAACAAGGTGGAGATCTTTGCTTACAAGATTCTTTAGTTACTGTAGCTAAGTGTAGCTTAACTCAGTGTTAGTCCTTGCAAAGCTATCTCCCTGTGTTGCTAAATTTGGCTAGGATTTTTTCCAGTGGGCATAAATAGTTCAGTTTTGATCCTTAAGTGAGTTGGGAACTATTGTTATAAGAACTTGCTTCTCCTTCCCTGTTATTCTACTGAAAATGCTGTTATAATAAATATTTGTATTAAATGGTGTTGTAATTAAGCCAAAGGTGTTTACAGTAGTGTTTATGAGTGTCCTGCAGTTTTGGAATGCCAGATAATTATTTTTTTCCCAATAGTACACATTCTCAATGTAGATGACAAGCCTTACAGTGGTGTTGCAAATTAGAATGGGAAATGCTAGTATTTCCATTTGCTGAGGTGTTTTCTTAATTATTGTTTGTTTCAGGAAAAGAGATGGATCATTACATCTGTAAATTCTTGGTAAATCCTTTATTTCTAAAAGTTTTATTTAACAGGGACATAATATTTTGTCATTTAAATTAATTTATATTTTGCTTATTCTTTATATGTTGCTTTATTTTAACTCTAGTTTACAAAGATGCATTTTAAATGCATATAGTTTATTTGCACACTTATTAACTTGAAGGATATCACTTGAATTTTTTTATAGCCATTAATTGCATTCCTGTTAATAGGTAAACAGTAATTATACATGTAAAAATGTACATAAATTGAACTAAAATGCAATTTATGTAAACTCAAACCTTTTAGGATGATTTTCTATCCAATTAAAGAAGAATAAATATTTAATGATACAAAATTCAGCTCTTATTTTGAATTCTCTTGTTTTTAAAAGGAAGTGAAGGGTAATTGAATCCTAGCAAAAGCTGATCTAATAATTTGTTCCATGTTTCTGATTTATCACAGAAGAGAATTTCCTAATTAGCATTTTGACCTTTATGAAGATAATTTAGTGACTCTTTCATTAGTAGTAGACCAGGCAGGAGTTGTGGATTAAAACACTAAATTTTTCTGATGATATAAAACCTACTTCAAAAAGTTTTTGAAAGTTCTCATATTTACTTAATTTGGTGTTCAATTCTCAGCAACCCATTTTAAGTCAAGCCGGCATTGCTGATAGAATGCAAGGTACTAGACCATAGGCAAAATTTCAGTCCGACTTTTAGGGAGGGTTTTTCAGATCAGGTTTCCTAGCTTGGTTGGAGTGACATTGTTTCTTGCAACACTTTATGAAATTATTATTAAAATCAAGAACATTAAGAATTCATTAGATGTGTCACCACATATCAAAAGCCTCTGATCACTGTGCATGTGTCCCACTGAACACTTCAAGAGTGGTGAGTTCTATTTTTGTACATACCATACACAGAATAGAGGATGCCAGCTAATTATTTATAGATTTTTTCTGTTTATTTTTTTTTTCTAGACAAATATCAACGTGTGTCTGACCATTTAACCTGATAAGCAGTCTTTGTAAACTAATTGTTGTGATGTTAGGTTCTCAGAGGCTTCAGTCTCACTCAGTACACTTTTCCACAGAAACACTCTGACAATTCTTTGTAATTACTTCTTCTGCAAGAATTCTGAGTAGTAGTGAATAACAGACTATTTTGGGACACCACTGTAGGTGTAGCTCTTAGTATAGTTACTGCTGGAGCTTGGTGCTGGTTGTTATGCCAAGAAATATTATCACTAGTGAAGGCTCTTCAGCTGGCAATACTTGTCTCTGCTCTAGGTCAGCAGTGCCTTTAAGCACATGTTCTATTTCTTCCTAACCAGTGAAACTCATAGGAGTTAGGTCATGCAGAAGGTAGTGGGGTATCTGTTTGTTTAGGTTATGAAATTAAGATTTTTTTTTTTTTTTAAATCAGTATTATTTTGTTGCTGTAGGCTAAAGAGGCTCTTAAGTTTATCTTGCCACTTCTGAGCTCTAGACGGGGTGCTGGGAACCACAGACCAGTGAGTCTGGCTTTGGTTACAGGTAAGATGGCATATGAATTAAGAAGACTGAGTGCATTGAGAAACAGTCTGTTGGGAAAGTAACAATATGGCTACTGTAAAGGGAACCACTGGCTCAGACTGCCAAAATCAGGGCAGGATAGGCATAGTGAAATCTCCAGATTTGTAAGTTGTAGGAATTTGTGAAGTCATGAGATAACATATAAACTGGATGTGGATTTGCCTTTCAACACCCATGAGACAAAAACCAGGAAGCACTTGATGTGACTGATGAGATTAATTTGAGACAGTTTACACAACAGGGGCAAAAGAAAGAGGAAATCGTGGTGGGTGTAGACAGCATCAACAGGTTCAAGGGATTAGACAAATTCCTCACCAGGAGGTTCAGAAATGAATACTAACAACACTGGGCAGAAATACATTAACAACCCTACCACAGTTATGGCTGCCAGGGTGTATGAGGAGAATAGACAGCAGAAGATGATTGGTTTTGCATGCTCTGCATATTTCTAAATAGCATCTCCTAATGCCAGCTGGAGTCAACATAGATGGCCCATGCTTCTGAGATAGCAGGACATTTCTTACATTAATATTTTGCAAGTAGCAGGGCTCTGCATTCTTTCATTTGCTGATCAGGTAGTTTGGAGTTCAATCTATTATTTCCCCGCACAACTGCTTTGCTGAGGGCCATTTTGTGCCACCTTCCAGAGAGCACTCATTACTCTGAGAAGCTTCACTGATTTTGGCCTGTAAAAATTACTTCATTCTGATAGAATATGGCACAGCTGAGTCCCTGGAGATTTTCTTTCTTCACTTAAAATATAGAAAAACTTACTGAGTTAAAGGAAAAGCACAATAAGTGTCAAGACATTTCCAGTGCAACATCCTTGACTTTGTGTGCCTCTAACTCTGTAATACTCAGGAAAATACAATTCTCATCTTTTAGTGATGGAACATTTTTTCTATCTATAGAAAAAAAACCCTGGATATTGACAAATAACTGTGTTTCACGTTGCAGCTCAAAATGACATGTTTACAATTTTATGATAATTATTTACTGATAATGTAAAAAAAAAAAAAGTACCCACAAAATGACAAAACATGATTGTAGGATAGAATAACAGATTCCAGTGAAAACAGAATCAAAGACCTCATGAAAATTGGTCTTCCTTTCTCCATTACATGCTTCTGTGTGAATAAAAAAGGCTTGTGTTTATAAGATATCTGAGTTCAGAAAGTGACAGTGAATATCAGACCTTTCACAACATTAACCAGATTATTTAACTATTCTGCCAGTTTTCTTCTTCCAGCTTTTCATCCATTCCTCCTTTTCCTAATGGAGATTAGGCTTTTTAGGCTTTTAAAGGTACAGTTCAGAGAGTCTGCCTATTTTTTTCTTCCTTCCTGTTACACTTCCTCTTCCGTTTTCCCTCCTCCATTATTCCCACGGAACTCATATGAACAGGGGGACCAAACACAGGCATGGAATCTTTAGAATCCTAAAGTATTGGAAAACATGTTACCGAAAAGTTCCACAGTTAGAATAAACAGTAAGGAAGTAAACCCTGCTATAATACAGCAGATAAATAAGAAAGAAAAAAAAAAAAAAAAGAATTAACAGAAGTATCTTAGTGTGTTTTTTCTCATCAATTTCTGCTGTAGTTAGGATTTGTTTAGATTGCTGTGAGACCCTTAGTTTTTTCAGCAAGAAACTGTAAGTGACAAAAATGGATCTTGTTGTAAGCTTTGTTCTGTAAAAAAGTTACACAGAAATAATACCTTTTCATTATACCTGGTAGGCTGCTTCAAGCATTAAATCAAAGAGTAAAAGTTAGTATATGTGTATGTTTTAGATATGTTGTTAAAAATATTTTAAAATGAAGGAATGGAGATTGGTTTTGCAAAATCTGCTTACACTGCCGCCTTTGCAGTAGTGGGTGACTGGTTTCCTTTGCATCTGAAAGAACACTGAAAGGAAGTCTCTCTGACAAATGCATAGGGGAAAGTAAAGGCTGAAAATATCATATGTTCTAATGAATGTCAGTAATCCATTTTAGTGAAATCTCAAGCCTGGGAGAAGTGGAGCAAGTTCTGGTAAACAAACTCCAGATGAAGATAGAAGAAAATGTGAAATGACACTCAGAGGGACTACCTCCAAAATATAATTAAGGGGGCAAGAATGACTCAAGATGAATGAGCCAGTATTTTACTTGCAGTCTTGAGGCTGTTTTAATGTTTGGGGGTTTCGAGGATTTGAGGTTATATCTGTTCCTCAAAATAAAATTCAACTGCTGTTTTAGCACTAGCATTTAGATTTGAGGTCTTCTGACACTTAAGTGCTAGTCTTAGTTTATGACAGTAGCCCTACATTTTTCACTTTTTATTTTTCTATGGATTAATACTATTTTGCATATCAACCCATGATCCCTCTAGTTATAATATCAGAGTTAGACTGTAAACCATTGCATTGGGGTATTTTTGACACTGTGAGCCAAGTATGATGAAA
Organism: Rhynochetos jubatus; assembly: GCA_027574665.1. NCBI lineage: Eukaryota > Metazoa > Chordata > Aves > Eurypygiformes > Rhynochetidae > Rhynochetos > Rhynochetos jubatus. The sequence continues at coordinate 32,209,038 of CM050649.1, read as the reverse complement.
ATGAGTAAAATAATAATATCTAACTATTAATGGCCCAATGATGAACCTAGCTATTCCTTTTAACCCTGTATATTTGCTCCCTGTGTATTTTCCTGTTTTCATCCTTGTTTGATCACTGTGGAACTTACAGCTACAGCTTATGAAAAATTTACAGCTGAGTTCAAAAAGATCAAACAGACAAATTCATGGATGCAGAACCCATAGAAGGCTATTAAACATAAAGATAACACACCTGACTCAGGAAGTCTCCAAGCATCAGGGTGACTGAAGACAGTTTACTGTAGTAAGTGCTTTCTCTTGCTTACATTCTTCTTTAAGTATATGTTACTGACCACTGGATTAGACTTTTGACCCTGTATGTTTATTCCAAAAATAGACAAAAATCACTCCAGAATGTGCATTCAGCTGACAAAACTAGGGTGGGATTACTGAAGGTGAACTTTGTAGACTTGGGGATTTAGAAAGAGGCAGAATTGTTTGCTGCAATTTTCCTTCTGATTATGATGATTCTGAATAAATAAAAATGCAGTCTCTATGACAAGTAGCATTGTCTTTCAGTGACCAACGGACTGTGTTTTACCCATGTTGTAAAATTTTTAAGCAGTAGTGCCATTGTGTGTAGGTAATCGTCATGGTGCTTGATTGTCTGTTGGGAGTCGCTCTACCACTCCCCCCACCCCCCACCCCACTCCCAGTGAGGAAGGGTCGGAGGAAAAACAAGGGAGGCTCATAAAAGTTGAGATAAGAACTATTTAATTATATAACTGAAACTTACGGAGTTACTAACAATACTGTTAATAAGTAATCAAAAGAACAGGAAAATAGAACAAATGGTACAGGATCTCACCCCCTGTGGACGGACACAGCCAGGTTCCAGGACAGCAAGCAAAAATGCATCCAAAGCCCCGAGGAGAGAAACCCCCTCCCTGAGCCCGGGAGCCGAGAGCAGGGGGAAAGACAACTTTCATCGCCCCTTCCCAGACCAATCTGCCTGACAAAAGACGCTACTTCTCTGCTAATCACCCGACAAGAGGTCCGGACAAAGACCAGGCTGCTGAGAGAAAAAAACCGTGTGCTGCCAGCAGGAATCTCCAGGGCAACCCCCCTCCACCTTCGGTCCAGCCTCGGCAAGCTTCCCCCTGGCCCACTCCCAGTGCCTCCGGTACAGGGGTACAGTGACCAGTCAGCTTGATGTATTATGGAATGAAACAGGATCTTACAGACTGGCCTAGGAGAGCAACTCATCGCTGCCTGGGACCAGGACAGCAATACAGAGAAAAAGTAATTTTTTGCAGTTTAAGACACCCTAAGCTACACTTTAATAGAATGAATCCTACACACACACACGCACACACTTATTCATAGATGTAATTATTTGCATTGATTTTAATAATCAGGTAAATATTAGGAAAAAAAAAAAAAAACCCACAAAACCAAAACACTCCAGAATGCAAACCCCAAACCAAATGGAGACAAAAGTCTAAATAATAATTAAAAAAAGCAAAAGAGATGTTCTTAGCAAAATCTTAAACCTCATTCTGCAACATTTGGATTTTCCTTTCCATCTGCAGACTAAGCAGGATCACAGCTGTTTTGGAAGATAGGACATACAATCAGCAAAATCTTGCTATATTAGATAAATTGATTGAATTCTGAAAAATTAGCAGACAGGCAGAAGAAAGTGAGATGGATTAAGTAATAGGATAGTATGAAATGCACAAAGGCAGAAGAAAGAAGTTGTCTAGATACTTGTGTCACAAAGTAACTTTCAGGGATTAAAATGGATGAAAAAGCCATTTACTCAGCCATATACAGCATTGTGATTATCACATAGAAAATGAAGGAAGATTGCTCTGATCTATTACTCGTTCTGCCAGAAGCTAGTTGACATATGTTTTCTGAAACAAAAAGAAGAAAAGCAGTTCAGTACAGCTCAGAAAACAATTAAAATATTAGAAGCTTTGTAAAACAGCATCATAGAATAATAGAATAATTTGGGTTGGAAGAAATCTTTAAATGTCATCTAGTCCAACCCTCCCTGTGATGGGCAGGGACATCTTCAACTAGATCAGGTTGCTCAGATCCATGTCCAGCCTAACCTTGAACCATCTCTGTGATGTGTTCATGCCACAAAATATACCCTAGGTCTAAATCTGCATTTAAATCAAGAATCTGAATTTATCTATAGATTTCAACTTTCTTTGTATTTATAAGATATTGACCCCCCTTCAGCTGGACAGGGGAGACAAAATATGATGAAAGCATTGTGGCCTGAGATAAGGAAAGGGAGAGATTTTTCAGCAATTATTACCACAAGAAAAACAGACTTGGAGAAAAATTAATTTTGTTTATCACCAATCATATCTGAGTAAAAGAGAACTAAACTCAAATCTTAAAACACATGTCCCTGAGCTCAAATTCGTTCCCACTTTTCTCTACTTCCTCCCTGTGAGTGGCACAGGGGGATGGGGAATGGGGGTTGTGGTCAGTTCATCACATGTTTTTTCTGCTGCTCCTTTCTCCACAGGGTGTCACTTCCTCCCATGTGGGGTTACTCAGTAATTACTCTCAGGGCCAGAAAAGACTGTGGGAAATTAGTTTAATTTACTACCAATTACGCCATAGTAGGATAATGAGAAATAAAGACAAATCTTAGAAGCAGGTTCCTCCAACCCTCCCTTCCTCCCACACTCAGCTTTGCTCCCCATTTCTCTACCTTCTCCCCCCAGCAGCACAGGGGGATGGGGAATGTGGGTTGTGGTCGGTTCATCGCATGTTGTCTCTGCCACTCCTTCCTCATCTGCGGGAGAACTCCGCACACTCTTCCCCTGATCCAGCATGGGGTCCCTTCTATGGGAGACAATCTTCCGTGAACTTCTCCAATGTGAGTCCTTCCCATGGCCTGCAGTTCTTCACAAACTGCTGCAGCATGGGTCCTTTCCATGGGGTTCAGTCCTTCAGGAACAGCCTACTCCAGCCTGTGTCTACCTGGGGTCACAAGTCCTGCCAGCAAACCTGCACCAGTCTGGGCTCCTCTCTCCACAGGTCCTGTCAGGAACCTCCTCTAGTATGGTCTTCCCATAGGGTCACAGCCTCCTTCAGGCATCCACCTTCTGCAGCATGGTGTCCTCCACAGGCTTGTGCTGGTTTTACTTGGGTTAATTTTCCTCACAGTAGCTAGTATGAGGCTGTATTTTGGATTTGTGCTGAGAAGAATATTGATAACACACTATTGGTTTTAGTTGTTGTCAAGCAATATTTATATCAAGTCAAGGACTTTCTCAGTTTCTGATACTACACCTGTGTTCCCAGCTTCTTCTCTACAAGGAGCTGAGAGGGGACACAGCCTGGACAGCTGACCCAAAGTGACATTTCATGCCATCAAACATCATACTTGGTATACAAGTTGGGAGTGATCTGAGGGTTGCTCTCTGGGTCTCTCGGTCTCACTCTTGGGCTCTGGCACTTGCTACTCGGGGACTGATTGGTTGTTGGTCAATGTGTGGTAAGCAGTTGAACAATTCGTTTTGTTTTCCATTATTTTCATTACATACTATCATTAGTAATGGTAGTATTACTTCTGTTACATATTATTAGCAGTAATTTTAGTAATATTAGTATTGTTATATTATTGGTATTGTTAGTATCATTATTTTATTTCATTTATTTTCTGTTACTAGGTTCTTATCCCAACTCACAACTTTCCTTGTCTTTTCCTCGATTCTGCTCCTCCACGGGTGTAGGCGATGGGTGAGCAAGCAGCTGAGTGGTACTTAATTGCTGGCTGGGATTAAACTATGACAAGAGTGCAGGTGGGTCTGTGATCCGTTGTGGACCTCTGTGGCTGCTGGGAGACAGCCTGCTTCACCATAGTAAAATGCTTAGACTTATTAAAAAAAAAAAAAAAAAAAAAGTACGAGTTCAAAGGGTATAGAAAGTGAATAATAAGTGCTGATTTTGTTGGAGTATCTGGTAAGTCTGAAAATGCAAGACTTCTGAGGAAGTTGAGGGTTTGATTTTGTGATCGCTTTGTCTGAAAACGGCAAAACTAGTACAATTCTCTATTTGAAATGCATGTTTAACAAAAGCTAGTGTGACAGATGGAAGGCCGATGAATTAGAGACAGTACTGTAATCTTCCCCTTGGTGTCTCATCTTTCATACCTCTTTGGACTGAATAATTCTCTTTTTGACAGTTTTTAAGCAAATAAAGCTTTTTTTGTGGCCTGAAATCTCCTGTGTGAATAAATGGAAAATCAACATTCTGCTGGATTTTATAGATTATTTAAACAGACTTAATGGGATTCTCTTACACAACAAAAAAGAATATAAAAATGAAATGTAATGAGGTGAAGATACTGTATAATATCATTAAATAGAAATAATATTTAATCATGAAAATGACAATGCTATGATGGCTATTCTGAAATAATACCCTCTACCAATAAACTGAATAGTGTATGAGCTCCTGTCTGCAGCCTTTTGAGCAGTTTGGTAAATTCATGTTAGAAAGTCATTTGTACTAAAAATGTACTCCCAACACTTCTGTGTCATAAAATATGCACTTTTTAAAGAGCAAGTATTTAACTAACAAGGTTCATGGTCTTTAGAGGCCGGCTTTATGATGTTCTTTCTCTAAATAACAATTTAATTAGGTATCAAAATGTCACCTTCAGTGAATAAAATCCCTAAATACTTAGGTTAGAGCTGTGTGTTACCTGCAGAACTGAAAGGCAGTGATACTTCTATTTCACCTTGTTGCTTTAGATATTAAAAGGATAAGTCACAATACTTGTTTAATACCAGAAGAAACCTCTTGTCTAATCTAAGAACTGAATCATCATCCATTCATGGAAGAATTTCTGTGGACTTCACTGACTTTTGGATATGATTTAAGGGTTTTATTTTAGCAGAAAATATGGGATAATGTTCAGCAATTGAGGGTGTTAATGATTATTAATGATTAGTATTATTAATATCAGTCAATACTGATAATCCTTGTGGCGGGGAAGCCAACTCTTGCTCTCTTAACTCTTTCTGCTACGTTTAGATTTTTTTTTAATTATGGTAAATGATCAAAATTAGGGTCTTCTACTGGACATTGCAAGAACTTAATGATATCAAATTACGGTAGAAGATATTAATGTCAATGTAGTTCTACTGTAAACCAGTACAAAAAGCTATTCAAGCAGTGGAATTAGTGAACTAACATGTTTTCTCTTACAACTTAAAAATTTAAACCCAAACTCTTACTTTATTCATCTGAGGGGGTTGGGAAGAATCTAGATACCATTCCACCAAGGACAGTAGTCTCATTATACATGTACAATAAATAAACTGTAGTATATGCGCCAAATTATTTAGTACAGAGAAGGCAACTGACTTATAAGGTGGTTGAAAACTGTAACTTCTATGGAAAACTGTCAGTCACTGTTTTTCAATCTTGAGATGGGCTGTAGTGTCAAAACTTGCAGAAATCAGAAATCTCTCTCAATAGCCTCAAGATATATTTTAATAAACCAAACATTTTAATAAACCAGAATAAGAATGTATTTCAAAATGCATGTTAAATTTTCTACCACTTCAAACAATTCTGTCATTTTTGATCTTATTCATATTTTTTGTGTATATTAGTTATAGATGTAATTTTACAGCCACTAAATATAGTGTCCAATAGAATTTTGTTTGGGCTATGAGTGCAGAACAGGTTTCATTGTTAATTAGAGGACTAAAAAGAAAATATTAACTTTTTTAAACATCCAGAATATTTTCTTCATCTGGAAATTTGTAGCCTGTTTTCATTGCCTTTTTTTTCCCCACCTTTTGAAAATTTCTAGCTAAAACTGCATTTCAGACCAAAACCCATGGTTTAGTTTTCCTGTCTGAAGAGGAGACAGCAAGTACTAGTGACACACCCCTAAACATTTAAATTATTATTCCCCATACTTTAGCGTTAGCTTGGGGAATGGTGTGACTGGTGCTGAACATCAAGGTCTCCCTTGTGGCAGAAAAAGACCAATGCCTCCCTACCACCCCTATGCAGTTCAGTTCAACTGGCCTGTAACAGGATGTAATTGGAAAAGTACTTATCCATCAAATAATCCTGGAAACTAGTGAGGAAAAGGCAGATAGGATATAGCCCAGAGGCCTGGAAATGGAAGATATATTATGTGCTTCCTTCCACTGATATTTTTTAAAAATACAGTTAATTTTGCCATTTATAGTGTTTTATCACAGCTGATATATTGATACACCTCCAGCAGATTTCCTGTGGCCTTTCTGCTTTTTGTTTTTCATTTTTCTTCCAGTCTAGAAATTTAATTTACATGTGGGCTGGCTTAAGCTGTGTTCCCAAATCCATTTTGCCTTCCGTATCAGCTGGAGCTGAACAGTCAGGAACAAGGACTGATACCCTCACAGCTTGTCTGTGATGCCCACCGACTTGAAATGCCCCCAAATCTGCTCATCTTAAGTTCCCCTGCTCTCAGAAGCAGGAGAACCTTATTTCTGTGCTAATCAACTGCAAACTAACAGTTGATTTCATTGGACATAGAAGTGACCTGTAAAGTTAAAATGTGGGTGGAGTGTTCAGTGAAATTACCTGTCAAAATCTATTTGTAAACAATCGTTTAGTCTGTAGGGTGACTTTGCAACCCTTAGGCATGATTAAATAGATTGAGCTCTTATCTTGCACTTCATGCTGCCTTTCTGAATTTTCCAGCAATTGCTTTGTTTAGAGCTTTGGCTTGGTATAAAGTACCTTTTTATTCTGTGCTAAAAATAATTTAATACAAACACCGCCTAAGGAAGGAGAGACTGAATGTTCTTTTCCCTGGTTGACTCTTCACAATGAATTACAAAAGAAGTTAATAGTATCAGAATGTATGGAAAATCCTTAAGATGATCCCACCCAACTTGTCTGTTTAGTTGATACTCTTTCCTTTCCATCAGTTTTAGGAGGCTTCTTTTTTGCAAATCCTCTAACTGACAACATTTTTATGAGCCTGTTTATGGCTAAAGGAAAGCACAGATTAGATCAGATGCCACAGGGAATTTGTAAGATCAAAACTTACTCTTTCATAAGTTTAATATTGCTAGGTTGTGCTGAAAACCAAAGTTCCAGTTAAATAAAAATATTCACTTTAAGGCACAATGTTTCCTATCTATTTTACGTAAAACTTTTAAGCATTTTCTATCATGAATATTATATTGATTTCTATAAAGTATATCATGGACACATTTTAGTGAAAATTTTGTCTAGGTTTTGTTTGTTTATTGACAAGAGCTAACAAAAGTCCCCTGGCTGAGAGTACACTGTTTAAAAATATGATGAAATCTGTAGTAGATTAATAGATTCTCATAATTTTCGGAAGTGAAATAGTAAATCAAATATGTAATCACTTTCATTCTTATTAATGTCAATGTGTTTCTAGAAAGTTTGATCTGCATATTCTTAAAAGTGACCTAACATAGTCCTCAATTCTTAGAACTAATTTTAAATATACAATAAGATAATCATAGAAGAACCTCTTGTATAGTAATAAGTTTATTTTTCTTAAATGGATTTTTGCAGTCACATCTTTTTAAATACATGTTTGAAAATTTTGGATTATCCATGTAGGACCATGAGAAAGTAATTTCGTAAAGTGCAGACAATTCTCAGAGCTACTCAGACTGTGAAATGCAAATGTTCTTTCATACTATAAAAGGCCATTATAATTTTAACAAAATCTGCTGCAAGTAAAAATATGAAAGAAGTAATTACAATCTGAAATAGTAACACTGAAGTGTGATTGAAAAGCAATTGTGTTATATCATTCAGCAGTATTTTAACAAAATGTAGAGACAGAATAAAGTGTTAAAAAAGTATTCACAAAATAAACTTTTCACTCTTTTCGGTCATTTTGTAGTACATTTCTTTTTCCCTACCTTTCTCTACTTTATTTGAAGTAACATAGGTGTTTGTGTATATAAAATTATGAGGTGAACTTTCTGCAGGCAAGAAAACAAACCATTCTCAGCAAATTAGTTAAACATACATGTTACAAAAGCAAATGCTTGTGGAAAACATTTCATTTTTCACAATGGATCTTTTGAAGATTTTAAATTCCAACAAAGTCCTTATAAAAATCTCTGTTTTAAGATGAGTGTTTTCTTTGAGAACTATCCTAGATAATTACCTGTAGAAACACTGAAATCAGTAGACTGATAGGGGAAATTAGCTAGGCTAGACCCTAGAAACCGCAGTTATTTATTCATATTCTGTAGGGATCCAGGAGGATCCTTCCCACCTCAACTCTTCTCAGTTCTAGTTTGAAAGCGTCACATTTGCTTTCTGACTTTTCTGCTACTGACTTTGACCAACAGCTGTAGCAGTAGTTTGGTAGCAAAATGGACATTTGAACATTTAAAAATTACAGATGTAACCAGCATATTTCATGCTGACCGTTAACTGGTGATGATAGTTTTTAGTGATCATTACACTGCTTAAAATCAAACTACATACAGAATGGAACTATATGTAATTTAAGATATTGTCTTTCAGTTAAGCCATCCTATTAGCTGACTGAAAACCTTGACTTTTTTTTAATCCAAGAACCCACGATAAAATAATGCATCAAATCAACCGGGCTGTGGCAGAGTCTTCTTTTTTTTTTTCTTGGATGACCAAGAAAAAAACATTAGGATATTTTTCCAAAGTAATTTTCACAATTTTTTTTCGGGGTGTGGGGTGGGTGTGGGGCAGGTTGTGAAGGGGACACACTTTATTCATGATCAACAAATGTATCACTGCTAAGAAAGGACTATTATAGTTTCAATTATCTGGGCCTCCTACAGTTTGTTTCAAATATATGATATGGGAAATTAATCTATTCACTGGCTGGTTTTTTGTTTGTGGTGGTGGGTTTTTTTTTTTTTGGTTGTGTGTTTGTGTGTTTTTTTTTTTTTCTTTTTTTGTTTGCTTTTTTCTTGTAAGGTCATGTTCCATGTGAAATTGCTGAAGTCACTCAACCAGATCAAATGTAGCTCTATCAAGCTGTTTGGAGGATCAATGTTGTAACGCACCTAGTTTGACAGTGCTAATCCCTTACTCCATAATACCAAGAGTTTGACTTCTGTTTAAAAATTCAAACTTACAATAAATAACAATGTTTCAATATTGTAAGTCATTAATTGTGCACTGAGGATCTTTGTCCTTAATAATTGTGACAAGAAAGTGAAAGACATTGGATGTTATAAAATGCTTAATCTAATTCCAACCTAACAGTTTGGAAACAAGATTTGTTACCCTCTGCTTGCTTTCCTGAGACCTCAAGTCTTGTAAAACATGAGGGTGGGGGTGAGGCAAAGAGGCAAAACATTGATTCATCGCAGCAACTGACAGGACTGTGTAGAAGGAATAGAAAAGCTCTTTTTGTGTATATGTGCATCTTGATGAAGTAATAAGGAAGGACTGAAAGATTCCTGATAAATTGAGTTGTACAGATACTACAAAAATAGGGTTAAGTGAACATTTGTTTCAGTTCTGCACAGCTGTTTCTACAGATCATGTTCCTGCTCCTTAATATTCATTGGTAGCAAACACTCACGCAGGGAAGTTTTTGTTCAACATGAATATTTAGGAAATTGCTGTTCTATGTATGAATATTTAGTTTTGCATGCAAAACCCCCAGCATTTGTGAACAATTTTATGGGTTTGTTATTCATCATTTACTCTTCTTCTCATTCATAAGTTTCATTCCTTTAGTCAACAATGAAACCATATCTTTTTGGAAATCACATGCCAAAAAATAAAGCAATAGGTTAATCTTTGTCTAATTTAATCAAAACATTGTTTACAACAAACCTAAGATTTTCACTTTTGAAAGCAAATTGTTGAAAAGTACAAAATTTAGTTTCAGTAAATTCCATACATTTACTTTTATACTGATTTACATGCCCAGGAAATCTATTAAAATGAGGATTTTTTTTTTTTTTTTTTTTTGAGAACTTAAAAGGCCAAAGATAAGCATCAAAAGGTTCAGTTAACCTGTTTAATCCCCTTAAAATCCTGACATTTTAGATGCAGTATGAAGAAATATCTCAAAGTCAGATACTGATGTTAACTATTGATTAATTAGCAGATTTTTCTCCCAGGGAAGTGGGAATTTTCATGAAAAAATAACTAGGAAATGATGTAATGTAGAGAATTATGTAACAATTTATATTAATGGATGGAAAAAATAATCTAATCTGTTTCTTTCCTCACTGTTTAAATCATACAATGCAAACATAATTTTAAGAATGTCTTTAGATTGGGCTATTAGACACCTAATACTCAGAATTAAAGCTTGTTGGTTTTCCAGTGTCACCTCTTCCAAGCTCAAGAACAGTCCATCCCTGTGTGCAAACAAAGGTGGCAGGAGGCCTGCATAGATGAAGTAGCTCATGACAAAGCTGAAACATGGCAAGGAAGCATACCGTAAGTGTAAGCAGGGACAGGTGATCCATGAGGAATATAAAGACACTGTCCGACTATGCAGGGATAGGGCTAGGAAAACTGAAATCCCTAGAGGTGTAACTCACAGACTGATGTTAGGGCTAATATTGTTTGACATCTTTAATTAATATCTTGGATGATGGGATGGAGTCCACCCTCAGCAATTTTGCAGAAACGTGAGAGAAGTAGTTCATAGAACAGAAGGTTGTGCTGCTCTTCAAAAGAACCTGGACAGGCTGGAGAAATGGGCTGACAGGAATCTTGTGAATTTCAACAAAGGGAAATGCAAAGTCCTGTACCTGGGCTTCTCTCATGGACACCAAGTTGGTTGTGATCCAGCAGTGACAACTAAGGTCAACAGCCTCCTGGTCTCCATTAGACAGAGTATTGTCTTCTTAGTCCTGGTGAGACACATCTGGGGTGCTGGATCCAGTGCTTGCCTGCCCTGTACAAGAGACAGGGAGATACTGGAGTGAGTCTAGTAAATGGTGACAAAGATGATTAAGGGCTTACAGTATGTGACACATGAGGAACACAGAAGGCTTAGGGATGATTTTATCAATCTATACAAATACCTGATAGTGGAAATAAAGAAGAGGGAGCCAGAGTCTTCTCCATGGTGTCCAGTGACAGAACAAGAGGCAATGGGCACACACTGGAATACAGAAAAATCCATTTATATATAAGAAAGCAATTTTTAACTGAGGGTGATTGAACAGGTTGTGGAGCCTTTATCCTTGGAAATACAGAAAACCCAACTAGAGCAACCTGCACTGGATGACCCTGCTTTGAGAAGGGGGTTGAACTAGATGGTCTCCAGAAGTACCTTGCAGCCTCAGCAATGTTGAGATGGCAACATATTTTGCTCTCAACACTCAATCATCACTTCAGTTGCTAAAACTGGACTAGTCTGATGAGTCTAAGACATGTGAGAAATTATTTGAAGAGCTATCTATCCTTCATGCTGTACCTTACTTTAATGCATATTTAGATTAATTTTGATAAAAATAATTAACTCTCCCATTGGAGTGTGGACGATCCAGCATCAGTTTCAGTGACAAGACTATGCAGCAGTGCAAATGTAGGATGTGTTGTGAATGTCCTCATTACGCGAACCTAGGCTGATGGAAATTGCTGCTGAAAGCTCCTGTAAGTCCTCCTTTCTGGACTTCATGTTCTTATCTCCCAACATACCAATGGGTTTGTCATTCCCTCCTCTCATTTTTGTTCTGCATTCCCCTGAAACAGTGGTACAATGGTACTAAATGACACAAAGTGAACCATTCCAAGCCAGCAATGAACTGTCCATTTTTTCTTAATCACTAGTTTCTAATACTTTACTTGTAACAAACGGATTTAATATTTCTATTTCTCTATTTCTTCTTCCAAAATGCTACGTTTTCCCAAACATGAAACCAAGAGAAGGGGATTAAGAAGTTCTTGGCTTTGTGAACATTGTCACTGTCAGGTATTGCCTCCTATATTTCAGCTACAGTAGTACTGGGAATAGGAAAACAGAAAGCTCTAATATAGAGAGCTATATTTCAAATTGTGCAAATGCATTTACAAGTAGGCATATTCCATGATAGTGATGAACACTGGTAGATTTTGATACAATGAAAAACACATTAAGGTTTATCTATATGTTTGAGGGTTTTTTTTTTTTTTTTACAAATACTTTAAAAAGGTCTCAAATTCTCTCCTAATTTTAGGTTATGTAAGAAGTTCAGGTGAACAAACCAAGTGAGCTAGTTTGGTATTCACATCAGTTACAAAATGTTTTACTTTTAAAATGATGGGTACACATGACCATATGGGCTGTGCATATATGCACATGCATTTAATGTTCCATCGTACTTGGATTTTAGGCAGGAAACCCCATAGAGACATTGTATTTCAAATTACTGAAGATATACTATCACTGAATATTTACCCAATGGAGTAATACTATCAGTAATGTTAAATTGTTTGATTTACTGTTCATTCTGTTCCCTTTGCTCTGAACCATGATAGGCACTGCAGATTGACCAGTGAATGTAGCAGGGTGGCCACTGTTATCTTTCAGGAGCTAGTAGCTTTGACATTCTCTTTTGATACACCTTTGTAGAAGAAAAAATAAATAAGAAGAAATGAAATAATCTTAAAAAATAAGGTTTGAAACAAGGAAAGAATATGGAATGGCATGAATCTATCCTTCAGCTAAAAATAGAATGGAGAGACAAGAGTGAAACATAAGCAGCCCAATTTTGCAACAGCTTCTAGTTTTATAGATGTGCATGATGTATTTTTTCCCTCTGGCTTATTGTTCCATGTGAAAGCTGGACCCCATAGAGTAGAATATGTTGCCTGCTCTATCATATTTATAAATAATGAAAAATAACATGACAAGGATTATTAAGCAGTGTAAAACAAATAAAATAATGGAAGCAGAAATAAAAAGGTATCAACATTCTTACTGAACATTTTTTCTATGAATTATGCTGATATAGCTCAGTACATGTCTACTGAGTAACTGTCAGAGACTAATAAAGTAGCTGTATTGTCCAAGAAACCATTTAGCAAAAGTAAAAGCTCAAACAAGAGTGTCAAAATAACAATAATAACAACAAAAATAATGGCAAATCTCACGTTATTTCTCTTTAAACTAAAATCCTGCTCTTTTTATGACACTCCAAAATACTTATTTAGGTGACTTCAACATAAGATATGCCAATATTTTTCAGAATGCTACTTACAATATTCAATTTATTTAAATAGTAGGTCAAATAAAAATGTTAATCAAAAGAGGACTTTAATCCCCTCCAAAATCAAAATTGTAGCAAAATTCTGGAAGAAAAAATAATAATTTAGTACCATTCCCCTAAGAAGCATGAGAAAAAAATTACATGCAGAAAGGTTAAAGTGAATTTGTCAGCTTTTTGTCCACAGCAGAGTGGAAGAAAGCTCCTGGAGCATATAGTCCAGTCATCTGTTAATGTACTTGCCCTGTGCAAGTCTGTAACCTGCTCAACAGATGCCCTTTTTGTTTCTTTAAGGCACCTGCATCTCACCTTATAGTGATATTCTCTCAACATTTAACTCCTGATTTAGATATCTCTGTTCCATCTCTATATCTCATATTGAGGATTCATTCCTCACTCCCCCCCCCCCACCTTTTTCCAGACAGTTGCCACGCTGACAGTGCAGTCCCTCTCTCCAGCAGTGTTCTCTCCAGGGACTACAATCAGACTGTCTAGAAGGTCCTTTTACTGAAGCTTGGGTCAAGATCAGGTGTAATGGGTGACCAGAGCCAGGGCTGAGGAATTGTCATTGAAGGTTTACTGCCAGTACAAAACCAAGGACAAGACCCATACCTGTCTTTACCCTGGCGTTAATATACGGTTGGAGAGGAGTCTGTGGGTAGACACACCAATAGAGCATGCCCATAATAACCTCATATCAGGTTAAAGGAGGAGGTAGGCATGTAGGCTTGGTAGGGTACACTCGGTTAGGGGTCAAGAGGATCCAATAGACATCCAAAGTCAGGAGGGAATCACAAGAGACAGAGGAGGAGTAGGATGCCACAGATGGATTTGTTTCACAAGATAGCACATTTGCTGCAATTCACTCTACTGCATGTTGGTAGTGAACTCCTGAGAAGACTGAAAGACATCCCACAACAACCAGTTTGTGTTAAAGTTTTCTCAGGTTCAGGAGTCTGCATGAAGCATATTCAATTCAGCATAGCTGTCATGCAACATTATGTTCTCTTATGAGAGAGGTTTATCCCAGCTCATGTCATGAGTCCCAGTGCTAAGTCACACTGCCATTGACAGCTGTGTCCACAATTCTTTACAGCAACATCACCTGATCACTGACACCAGCAGGGTTACTCTTCCAGAATCCTGGGGAGAATAATCATCTTTCTCTGCAAATGGATACAAGAATTAACTTTTTGTTGGTCACGTAAAGTAATTTTGGATTACATTCCTCGTTCATAAGACCATCAACTGCCATTATTATTTCCATTTCTGTAATTTACATTTTGGCATCATTGGTACAGTTTGTATAAATATTGTCCAAATTCCTCTACTTGTATTTTTAGCTCTCAGTTTTCTGGAAAGTTTATTTTTATTGCCACTCTCTTGGTGATATCCTTTCCTGCTAAGGTACAGGTGATGCACACACAGATGATGCATACAGTCTTAAGAATCCTCCAGTTTACACTTGCCAGGGGAACACTTACCTCTTTGTCCAGCTCCTGGTGTCACCAGTACATGCAATCACATCTTTGCAATGTACAATTACCAAGTGACTTACAGAAGACTTACTCCTGAAATGCAGATTTCCACAGCTAAGAATCCACACCCTGATTTCAGCTCTGGACTGTTAGGTGATTGAGTCTGGCAGCACAAAGGTGAGCTTTTAAGTAAAATAAAATAAGTTTATTTTAATAAAATACAAAGACTGGAAAAAAGAAAAAAACAGCTGCTTTCTTTTGAGGCAGACAAAGCAAAAATATAGTGTTCCTTCCCCTTTGGCTCTCATTCCTGCTTGGTTTCAATATGTTTTCTGTGTTCCCCTCTGCTAGTGGAATAACAAGTCACCTATCTCTAAAGTCAATTCAAACATCTCCCAGGAAATAAGCAGCAGTCTGTTAGATAAATTTGAGTCTTTTTTGCTGAGAAGCATACTGCTCTAAGATGAAGTCTCTCATTATATCCTTTTTTCTTGGATGACTTCTGCTGAATGGAAGTTCAGCCCTGGGTGTTCCTGTAATCTCCAGTACTGAAAGTGATTTGACAGGGCATTATCTCTTGTCTCCTGCACTACTCTGCAGCAGTCACAGTTTCAGTCACTTGCCATCATCAGAAAATTCATTCCTATCTTGAAAGAGCCAGGTAAGTTTAACCGTTAATTGACTGCAGAAGAGTGTACATGAATTTCTCCCTGACAAAAAGCTAAGTGTGGAACATTTCCAACATCTCTAAGCTAAGGTATAGAAAGTATTAATAGTTGTAACCTCAGAACACTTACTTGAGATTGGGCTTGATATCATTAGCAAAAAAACCTTGAAGGTAATTGTGCTTGAAATAGATTACTTGTAAACATAGCTTCAAATGTAGTGAGGTTTGTTAGGATCTTTAAAAGAGAAATGATAGGTTTTTGAAATACTTTTTTAAACATTTGCGTGAAAGCATAGGTGAGAAATGTGGTTATGATTTTCTGTAGCTGTGCTTTTAGCTGTATCCTTGATCATTTGGAGAATACCATTATAAACCACTCTGTGTTATTTCATTATGTTATTACTACTAAAATTGGTACCACTTTTCAAGGCAGAGCCACAGAGTGAAAGATGATGTGTGGTAGAAAAAATAAAAAGGATCAGAATGATATTTTCACTTCACTGATCACCAAGTCCAGACTCTGTATTTAATACAGACAGTTCCCATCTAAAGTAGTTATAATGGGTTCACCTATTTGCCCCACAGAAAAATCTGGTCTGGCTATGTATTTTTCATATTTTTTCTCTGGTTGAAAAAAAGCATACATGGGGTAGATTCTGTTAATGGAATAAACTCATGGAAAATGGCATCTTTATTTCAGTGAGAGGCACTGCACAGAAGGATCAGGCCAGAATTACCTTGAATGGATTTGATGCACAATTTTAAATGCTTGTTGGCATTTTTTGTTTGCTTTGGATTTTTACGAAGTAAATGCTAATAGGTTTCAGAGTTAAGAGCAAGACAGTCAGCTGAAAATTCATACAAATCTGTTATTCCACAAATTGTTCTTAAGACTTATAGATGACAAAGTGACTTTACACTTATTTTCCTCACTTAATGTTGACATTTTTGGTCTCAGTAACTATTGTCAGAACCTGTACAATAGGCAATGATTTGCCAGAATATAATGAGTTGAGACCAACAAAGTTGCTTTCCTTTTCAGTTGTCAGAATATTAAATCCTTTCAATGCATCTTATTATGTCCACAGTTTATAAACCAATAATGATCAGAACAAAGAGAACACCTTGCCCCCTTGATACTGTCTCTTTCAATTACTACTGCTTTTTCTACTCTATCCATCAAATATTCAGGACATGCATGTTTCAAAGAATGAAAACAAAAACTTCTGAGTGCAAGAAGCAGTTTAGCAATAGGTATTAGAATCCTCTTGGATATAAATTTCTCATTAATAAGAAAGACTTTACAAACTCTCATACAAACAACAACAACAAAAACATGGCATCTTGGTTGTTTCATCCAAAATGAGGAGCATGAATATGTGTTGTAAATATTAAATAGATACTTAACTCTTTCAGGTGTCAAGCTAATAACCATGAAGCCATAGCTCACTGGGTTCTGCACAGCAACAGCAGAGAATGCAAGTGCAACAACAAGGAAAAAGGAGGTTCTCCAGCTTTCAGTGTGACAATGAGAGCAGCCTGACCAAGACAGGAACTAATCCTCGGGTGGAAGCTTTGATATCCATTCATATGCCATCTGTTATGTCATTACATATAGCATGACTGGGTAAGTGGACAGATGATTATTTATTTACTTACTTTTTAAATCTAGGTTTGTAGGAGCAATAGATTCTTTGCTCTTTTTGAGTAATTGATTTCAGTACAGATCAGAAATCCATATTGCTTACCATGTAATAAATATTGTCAAGTAAATAATGCTGGTGAGGAATGTAAAGAGTGACATTTGCTATTTGGCCTTTATAAGCCCACAGGGTCAATGAAAAATTGTTGAAATATGCAAAATAAGCAAAAAATGAAAATTAATGTAATAAAAATGAAAGAGGATAGCTAAAATCTCTTATAATTTGTTTTTAAATTCATATAGTGTTTTCAGTCAGTGGCTGTAAATAAAAAGAAGTAGTCAAGTATGCTATTTGGTTAGTACTTTTTTTCTCCCCCTAAAAGTAACTTTGAATTTGGAGTACAGATTGCTTTTATTTCATCTTCTTGTTACGTCATCCTTAAAATTGAAAAATATTTTTGTAGCTAAATCAAAATTAGAATAAACTGAGCAGATGACTAAACAAAAATACAAGACCTTTTTCCATAACTATAAAAATACCTATCAAGTCTGTGAAATATTTGTAGAGAGTAATTTAATGTAAATTTATATATATACACTTACATGTACTACATATACATTTATCTAATATTTATAAGGACAACTTCATTGAGAGAACACTGAAGTGGCACTGTTAGAGGAATTCAAAAAAGCACAAACATTCATGTATTGTAATTTTATTGAAATTGGTAGCATATTTACCTGCTTTTATTCACATAATACGGCGTAGCCTGATGTGAGCATGACTTGTACATCTTCACAGCTTTAGGTGGGATAGGTAAAGCTTAGTCCTGAAACTGAACAAGAATTAGGTCTACCTATACAAGGCAGCGTCATATACTGAGACTGTAAGTGCTTACCTCTTTGTAGGACTGATGCCTTTACCTGCAGGTTGAAAACACTTCCAAATGTCTAACATACACTACAGCCACTTTGTGTGGTTTTAGATGCACCAAATTCCTGTGTAATGGAATACTGGACCTTGTATGTGCCATCCATTTTCTTAGGGATACCATACCCTAATTTCCATACCACAATTTATTTTTTTTTCTCCCTCATTTAAATTCTATTTTAGAAGAAAGAATGCATAGGAATAAGCAGTACATCTTTCCAACTTTAAGAGGTAACTACCATGGTATTTTATTCAAGAAATTGTTTTTAGCCTATTGGCATACAGAGGGATGGGTCAGACAGCCCAACTGGGATGCTTAGGCCCTGCAGCCTCCTCATAAGAAGAGATTTTAGCTATATTTGTAAGACCTCCTGATGAAGTGGGAGTAGCTTTTCTTCAGGGCGTGTAGAGAACAATGAAGGGAGGGAGGCCCGCAACACAACTAATCAAGTTATGAAAGATAAAAAAGAGAATAAAAAAATCGTGCTCTGTCGGAGAATTGGACCAAATCAGGACCCAAGTAATCTGACTCCAAGGGTCTTTGGCACCTGGGAGAGATTTTAGCAAATATTTTTGTATGAGATATCTTTCTCTCTGTTGCTTAGAAAGTGTACAGCATGTTGTAGAACTCTCCATCTGGGGAAGATTTTTGCTGAATCCCTTTCATACCTGCAGGTATGAAAGACTCCTGATTCATGCTGAAACCTGTAAATTACATCATTATTTGAATTGACCTAATGATACCAATTGCTTTTAATTACACATTCTGAAGCATTTTTTTAGAGAGTGATCTCTCTCTCTTTTTTTTTTTTTATATATGATAATATATTTCTAATTAGAAAGAAATTTGAAATTTCTAATTTCTAATTAGAAAGAAATTTGCCACTGTAAAGGCATGCTAGAATGGAACAATGTCACTATCCACTTCAATTATCTACATTATAGGTAGCCATAATCCTGAAAACCAAACTGGGACTAAATCACAAATAATAGTAATGGCTTAAACAAGTAATAACTTTGAATGGATTGGGTATTTTCTTCCATCAGGACTCTTCTAAACTGGAAATAGACTCTTTTTCAATTCTGCTACAATATTGAATCTTCTTTTATTGATAGAAGACTGTAGTTTGCATTTTAGTGTACCTAATGCCTTTAAAAAAAAAAATCCTAGCCCTTATACAAGTTGCTCACTGTTTGAAAAAGCATTTAGAAGCATGGCAGCAGAAAGGTAACATTACCCAACATGGTAATTGAGACAAAGAATATTCCTATATTTTAGTTTTATCACTTAAAATGATGTTTTTGACTACATAGATCATCTTATGTGGCAGTTTTTGTGTCATTTGGGTGACTTGAGACTTGCTGCTAAGACATACTGCATGCGTGTGTGAGATTTACCCTCTTTTCTTTAGAAAAAATTGTCCATTAAACGAGAATTTAAAACCTGAAAATGACTTGCCTTCAAGAATATAATGCTCGAAACATGGGGGTTGGACTAGGTGATCTCGAGAGATCCCTTCTAACCCCTACCACTCTGTGAATCTGTGAAATTTGTTTTGCAATCAATATAGAACACAACTGGCCTGCTGAAAGAAAATATCACCTTGATGATAATTAATACGTTGTGCTAGTGTGGTTTTAGCTCACACACAGAGATTCAGCACTTTACCTAAAGAAACCCAAGTACTCATTCTTTAATCAATGCTTCTTCGAAGTATTAATGTAATTTATCAGTTGGAAATTGCAGAGCAATATTATTAGGGAATTATGGAAATAACATTCTCAAGGGATTATTACTATGTTCTTACTCTGATTTCTATTTAAACCACTGACTGCATACAAGTATGCAGAAGTAATACAAAATATCATGCTTAGACCACATAATGGAATTTATTTATGAAAAAATGTCTTTTTCAGAAGAAGGGGGAACTATATAACCTGTGATTTGTGTTTACAGAGAGTGAAAAGGTGGTTTATATCCATTTAAAAATCTATTTAAATAGAGGAGTGTACATGTACACATATTGTACTTGTGTATTCATTCATAAGAGAATATAGAAGAACATTAATGGATAATAGCAGAAAGTCTAAATTTTCTGTCTTGAATATTGAAAATGGGCAGCTGGGAAAAGCCTTATCCAACTACTTAATCTTTTAAAAGCACTATAATCAACTTACATTTAGAAGCAAAATAAATTTTAAACATGATATCCAGAAATATTTCACAGTTTAAAAATATTTTTAATTAATAGCTTGCCAGAAAATTTATTTATGTATGAAGTAGTTTTGGGTTTGGCAAAAGAATATATATATAGAGAGATATTACATATATATATATATTTAGCAATAACAACTAATTGAAGTGAAAAATGTCCTGATCATCCTTAGTGGTACTTTTTATGATGTTGGACATCTGAGTAATACTGTTTAAGCACTGTTAAATTTTATTAACACCAATTTAGTACAGAGATGCTGTCCTTGCTAGTAGTAGATTTGGTAGCATACACTTATTATATAATAGTACGTGATGTCTTAAGTACTTTGCATTACTCAAGTGGAAAAAGACAATATTTTTAACATGTTTGTGTAAGTGTCTAAGCGGTCTTCAAAATATTATTTTTCTGCTGTCATCCTTATTTATAGTGCTCTTGAAAGTTTCTAATTTCATTGTTATTTTTTCTTAAATTTTAAAAAATATCTTTTTTGCAGAGTGAGTGTATATGCCATCAGTCACTTGCGTTTTGTTCTGTCATTACTAATGGTCAGTGATTCACCATGGTAAGTCACTGTATGAAATCAATCGTGTCATATTGATCTTGCAGATATTGCATTATATAGTGGACTGATATTGTTTTGACACTCAAAAGATGTCTTACAACATATATTAACTGAAAACTGTAAGTTAAGGGTTTTGGTGTTTTTTTTAAATTCTAATCAGAAAATGTGTGATGTGTTAGTATAACCCTTGAAAAGAAAAGAAAAAGTCAAAATTATGCAACTACCACTCTATTCACTCACTGACAAAATCTGAAGCTTAGCTAAAGCTCTACAAATTACTGTATGACTTTCTTGAAAGAGAACATTCAACTAATTTGTTAAGAAAACTAGCTTACATGAATTCAGAGCAAGTTAGGATTACACTGTAAAAATATTTTAACTTCTTGGTAGTTATCACCATCAGATTAATGTGGTCTTAATACAGATGAAAGGGCATATTTTATTTTCCAAACAGCTAAAAGGTTTTGTAATTCCTGTTGAAAATGCTGCTTTACAAAGAGGAGAAAAATAGGAAAGGTAAGTAGGTAGAAGGAGTAAGAAGAGCAACTGTACGGCAACTGCTTTTTGTCTGAGCTTTGAAGCGAGAAGCTCAGGTTTCTATTTTCTGCACCAAAGCTGTTTGTGTGGATCGCTTTAAGCAATCAATAGACAAAGCACAAAATCCCAAGTCCAAACAAAACCATGTTTCTTAAAGGAACATTTAATTTTCTCTGTGTATTTAACTAATAAGAGTCAAGCTCTCTGTTCTGCAGTGCACTCAGTTAAGCTAGACTCAAACATTAGTGGGGAGTAAGTCTCATGAAAATTAATAAAATATCCATGTGGAAATCTGCCCTTTCAGTGGGTACTGCAAGATTGGAGATTAATTTTGGAAATATTACAAGAGAAGTTGCTTCATAGCTTCCCTGATATAGGATGGATTTTGAGAGGAAGAACAACAATAACACCATATGTTTTCACCATAACAATAAGTTATGGTGAAAATAATATGTATTTGTGTTTGTCTTTTAAAAAATATTCAAACCATTTCTGAGACTGATTTTGACAGCTTTTGCTGCTTGATTTTCAAATACGAAAGAGATCTTTGAAACTAATATAATGTTTCATTTGATGGGTTTAGAATGAAAATTCTTGTTTCTGAGGTAATAAATGGTTTGTAGAACCATTTAAAAGAGGTTGTATTTAAATGTTTAAATTAAAATTCATGAACATTTTTTAAAAGCCAGCAAGCTGTAGGAAAAGATATTAGTAGGCAAGCTCAGACCTAATAAGACAAGACACTTCTTGGTAGCTTTTAAGACTTTGTAATTTTAAACCTATAAGAGGTTAATTACCTGTTTAGAATTACTAAGAAGAAATCCTCTGACATTTTAATCGAAGTTAGCCTAGATCTCTTGTAAATATACACACTTTGTGAAAGACAACATAAAACACTTTCTTATATGTAGACGGTCTGTGGATGTCAATTTTTCAAGCAGTGTAAGAGAAAGGTAGTTACAGAGTGGAGTCACTTTTCTTGAACCCTTCAGTCACAAGCACTGCAGTTATCATTAGTAAATGACAGACCCTGACACATAACCTGCAACTTTGCTAGAATACTGAACTTATTCTACTTAAAAATGTTAAGTTCTGTTTCTTCAAGAAGAAGATATTATTTTCCCCTTAAACTTCATTGTAAGAATAACCCAAACAAACATTCACCAATTTTTAATACAAACCTAAACAGATCATAGATGTTAAGTGTATCCCAAATCAAGTGTCTTACTGAGTAATTTTTCAGCAGAATAATTACAAGGGACAGTAGTAATTCCTGGCTTTTATAGAGATTTATCATTTATACATCTGAAAGAACTTTATACAGTGGCAAATCTTTTCTTTCTTGCTCTTTTAGAGACGAAAACAGAAACAGAATGAAGTGACTTCCTCAAACTCAGCTTGAAAACTGTAACAAAATCTGAAACTGAACCCTTACCCCTGATTCTTTGTTGAGGCTCATACTGTTAAAACACAAGGAACCAGAAAGAGATACTTCTCTGCTGCAAGTGTTCACATCTGAAAGAGTGCTTGAAGTCTTGATAAAGAAAGGTTAGTGGCAACAGCAGTCTGTGAACGCTACTCTGGTCCTGATTCAAGCTTATCCAGAGGGAGGAAGGCTGGGCCACTGTGCATATGACTTGATGAAATCTAGGGGGAAGCTTGAGCAAATAATTTTTGATCTATGAATGAATATGGAAGCTCAGAATCTTTTTGTATGTTTGCCTGAAGAATTTCTCCCTATTCAGTTTCAAATAAACACAGTTTTTCTCCATGTTAGCTATTAAAGAGAACAGGTAAGAACATTTGCTAGACACTAGCTCAGAGGGTTTTGTGGCAACAAATGGTCACACAATTTAACCTGTTTAGGCAGATGTCCAAGGACAGCAGTATTATCTATAATGCGTTCATTAATGTCTATAGATCAAAGATGCACATTTTAAAAGCTCTCCAGATATATAGAGCACTTAATTAGTATAACAAACCTGATATTTTTTTAATAAAAATATGTCTAAAATGTGCTTATTCAAAATAATTAAAATATCTGTAAACTTATTCAATTATCATCTTGAATTGATAAGAAAGCATTTCACTCATGTCATCCTCACATATATCAAAGAAATTTCTCTTTAAAATTACATTGTTTTAACTCCACCCTTTTTTCTGAAAAGGGTTCATCCATTATTAAAGCTGTTTTCATAAACCATAACAATGAAATGTTTTGTTGGCCTTTTGTTGCCTTTAATAAGATTCCTATTGAATTATTAAAAAAAAAATGTATTGCACTAAGACCTGTCAGGGGTTAACTTTAAAGACATTCCTGTACGTTTTATTCTGCAAGTTTGCTTCTAGTACGTTGTCAAATAAATGCAATTATGTAAAAATCAGGTTAGCTTTCAGTTAAAAATCAGTGACTCACAAAAGGTCCTTGGTTAGTTAGTACTTCAGGAGTTGCAATTTAATTAATACAAGTAGTTCAAAATGTTCATCCATGCCTGAATTTTGCAAAATAGCGGCTGATGAACAGAATATTGGGAAAATAAAAAAGAAATGAAGAAGCAGAGTGACTCAGAGGGTAAAACATTAACTTTCATCTCTTCTTTGATTCTGCATTCAATCATCCACTGAGGAAACAGTCTAGATCACAAATCCACACCTTATTTATCAGCATGGGCATGATCCCCACTTCTGCCCTAAAAGTTTATGACTAATCTATAGTGGAGTTTTAATAGCCTCCAGCAGAAGAAAGAATTTTGGTAGGTCAGTATTGTGGTCATGATACAATAAGAAAGATCCATGGACTATGGACAGAAATATTGTCACCCCTATACCTCCTTGGTACATAAGGCTTTGAACAATTTTCAGGTGACTACGTTTGCAACCTCAGTTCACATATAATCTATGTTCTGAAAAGATCTCTATAATATTCTCCACTTTATATGTCTCTTCTTCAGGGAAAAGGTTCTGAAATCTGACTCAAAGTCCTAAAAATGTTCAGTGTTCACCATATTTCAAATAATATATTTGCTTTTCCTTTCCACATAATTATTAGAAACTTCACCTGATAATTTACTTGCCCTTATGTCTTCTACCTGCATGGCCACCAAAGTCTCCTCTGCACATCACTGACAGATGAACATAGTTCAAGAAATCACATCTTAAGAGAAACATTCATTTTACTACACAAATTTTAAGCAGTTTTCAGCTATCTTATTTACTAGCAGATACATACCATATCAGTGCCTACAGTCCATGCTATAGTTTGCATAGAACACAGGTGACCTCTAGCTGTGTAAATATGGTTTTGTCACTACCGGGGACAGACACTGGGCTGTGACATGTCCCAAGGAGTGTCTGGGCTGACTTGGCCTTAGCAGGGCTGAGCTGGGTTTACCAGGCACCCTGTAGCCAAGTTCCCTTTGCCCAGCCAGTCTGAGCTCCAGGCCTTAAGTGCTGTTGGGGAAAAGGCTGACAACTCCAGGCAGTGTCTGAGGAACAAATGGCTTCAAGGATTTTGGGGGCCTATAGGGCAGCTTTTACCCTTCCCCTGGCTGCAGGGCAAAGGGAGGAAGTGGGTATGGGAAAATATATTAAAAGAAAGCCAAGGGGACCCCAAACTGATGAGGAAAAATATCCTACCATCAACACCATACTCCTTGAAGACCTCAAAATACTCATAACTCATCATAAACATACTCAGTCTTCTTCAGAAAGACTGAAACTCTGAACCTTGGGTCATACTTGAACCTTGAAAGGGTGAGCATAACTCCAGAGAAGGGAGGCAGGTACTAGAATGACAGACTCAGATTCCAATTTCACTATTTTATTAATAAGGCTTTTCAGTTTTACTTGTATGATTTGGACTATTAGAGCATTACAGCACCAGTGAATATAAGGTGTTCCATTTCACCCCTAATGAGATTCTGTGTGTAACAGAACAAACACAGAAATGCAGAATTCACTACTAAGGTTAGCACTTTTTCCTACATCACTAATTTTCTTATACCAGAAGCTTACTTTAGTAAAAGGAAACACAATTAACAGATTGAAAGTCAGGAATTAGACAAGCTATATGTTTGTTTCTCTTGGGATTGCTTGTTCCCAAGACAGTCTCAATCTTCTTCCAAAATTAAAAGAAATTAGAGTCAGGAACGGTGCTGTGGCAATGCCAGTACAACACAGCCACTATAACAGCTTGCATCCATTGACATTAGCTCTGTAATACTAGTGGTGTACCTTTAAAGGGAATGTCCTAGTCATTCCTACCTTACAGTCATAACATCAGAGTGACTCAGGTGGGAAGAGACTTTGGGAGGTCTGTAGCCAAACCTGCTCAAACCAGCAGGGCTAGCTCTGGGATCAGACAAGGCTGCTTAGGGCTTTCTCCAAGAAGATCTTGAAAACCTCCGGGGCTGGAGTTCACATAACCTCACTGAGTAACCTGCTCCCATGCTTGACTGTCCTTCTGAGGAAAGAGCTCATTCTTGTACCCTGCCTTAAGCACCTTGTTTCAATTTATACCTGCCATTTTTGTACCACTCCCCTCCCTGCAGCCATCTTGTCTCAAGAATGAGCTAACCCATCCTGCTCAACTTCTCCTTCTCAAGCTCTCCAGCATTGATTGACTTGATGATCCTCCTCTTACCTTCCTTTAATTGATAGACTTCTGTGTTTTACTTGGTGGTCCAAACTGGACACATCCAGATATGCTCTAATGAGTGATAAATAGAAGGGATACTCACTTCTGTGAACACAATGACTGTGCTGCTGTACATAATAGCCCAAGGATACTGCTGGCAGGACAGGCTTATACTCCTCTTGCTTTCAGCCCAGAGACTAGCACCCTTCCAGCATAGCTGAGGTGGAAAGATGAAGGCCCTGGGCTAACCTAAAATAGAGCTCCTAGGCCCACTGGTGTGGGTGGAAGTCCCAGGTGAGGCTGGTCAGGCTGACCACTACTCAGGGCCCTGCTGCTCTGCATTATTGGGTAAAGAAGTAATTTTTGTGTACTTGCTACAGAACCTTACAGTCCAAGGATTTTTGATGACTTGATGTCTGACCATTCCTCTTAAACACCCTGTTTCAGAGGGTACTGGGAAGGAACAAATAATAAGTACATTTGTGGATAAGATATTACATCCTAATGCATTTCTTGAATTGTTCAGTGTTATCATGTGCTTGTAAAGGCTTCTACTCTTGCTAATATGGTCCAAGAAATATTAATGAATTCATAAGCAAGCAGTGTGGCCAAAGGTTTTATTAAGTACAATCTTTTAGTGTTTTTGTTTAAATAGTCTACAGATAAGTTGAGTAAAATTTTGAAATATAGAGGATAGTTACATAATTAGATTTGTATTAAAAAAGGAAAAATGAAAATTTATATATTAAGAAGCAGGTCTTTCCTTCTGAGAGTGATGTGGGAATTCAGAAGCAAAAAGTATAATATTTTGCTTATTGTGACAATAATTTGCAGAAAAATGCTTGATATATATCCCTGAAAACCTCATTATTTTACTTAGTCCAAAAACCAGGTTCACACAAGGAACAGCATTAAAAGTTCTCATTCCATGGCATGTTTCTGAAAAGAGAAAGAAGATGTCTAGCTTTTTGACCATTCAGTACCTGGCAGGTGCGCCTACATTGTGTGCTAATTAGTCTCAGCTGAGACTGTGGTTTTATCAATGTGGAGACTTGGCTTCTGGTAATTGGAGAGGTCACAAAACTCATTTCATGTGGTTCTTAAACTCTGAATTAAAGGTGCATGTGTACAAGTGTTATTTGTAACTTGTTAATCTGCTAAATCTGCCCTAAGTCCGTACTGTGTTACGCCACTGCCTGTGTGCTAGCCATTCTCTTAACCTGTGTGTATTAACCCTTGAAATCTGGAGGAGTGCCCTATCACTGCCTCACTCTGGAAGCAGAACCTTAAAAACGTGTTATTTCTGAGAATGACATCTTAGGATCAGCAAAATACTAGGGTTACATGCTATGTCATTTCTAAAAGTATAGTCTTCAAAGAAAGGTCTTTCAGGAAATCAATGGAAGGCCATAAGTAAAAACTTTGATGATATTTGGATAGGCAAGTCATTACAGTGACCACAATTTTCAGCTGGAAAATTGGGCATACTGTTGTCCTCCTGATCTAATTTCCTTAACCAGTGCTGACTACTGTTGTTTATTGTTCTGCATATGTATACTAAGATTGATGTTGTATTATTTATCACTTAATATATCCTACTTAATTATTTTCCCATCCTTGCTCTGAATCCTGTTTCATGGAATCCTATTTTGTTGTTTGTCTGTACCCTCTCGTCCTTCCCTGTTTTCTGTTTATAATCCTATTTTTTCCATTTCTCTTTATCTGGTGCTTTTGTCTAAATCCAATGTGCTAATTTCTATCTCTGTAGGAACAAGAATAAGGGACTATGCTCACATCTGTGTTAGGTTGAGGTAACCCTGTTTCTATATTTATATGGACAGCTAGTCATCTTTTCTCAATTCTTTCTAGCTGCAGATATGGCTTGCTCTGCAGCTGGTTTGTTGTGAGATGAAGACTTCCTAGAACATCTGTGGAAACTCTGAGGAAACCAGAATTCACAAAATTAAACTATAATTCAGGTGTGAGTAGAATATAATGGGTCTAGAGGGGTCTTGGCTGCTTTTCATTTTTGTTGTGATAGAGATGAAGCATTCTTTGAATGAATGGTATCATGTTTTGTGATCCCTTTGAAGTAATGCATGTATTTCTTTCTTATTGTTTATGAGATCTTCCGAATTTCCAACATGGACAGAACTGAATGGAATAAAATTTAAATAATAAACCTTTCCATTAAATATGGGCTTTTGTGTTTCAGGGAAACACACCTACAGCTCATGTAGCTGATGCATAGGAAAATAGGCCTATATAAGTTTAAAATATGGAATTTCTAGTTATGAGAAGATTTCTTTTCCTTGGAAAAATTGACTTATGCAATGGGGCTTTAATTCATTCTGCTTGAAATGTCTACAATGCCATTATGAACTGATCATCTAAATTCTGCTATGGTTAATGGAGACAGGTTTTGTTAATGTGATTTTCATGCAATTCATCTGTCTTGTGTTATATGTTTTCTCCCACTGACTATAAATGCAGCCTAAAAGAGCCTCTCAGATGAAGATATTGTATGATCACTCTTAAAATGATGTGATGTGCTTCCTCAGCCACAGGTGTTTACAAACAAAATAGGAAAACAATATCCCAGTCAATCTTTGATAACGATGCCCTAAAATAGACATTTCTAAATGTTCCTGATCTACCATATTTTGATATTTGTGACTGTAAGCCTCATACTTTAGAAATCCTGACAATAACTTAAATTCTTTATATGTTATGGTCATATCAGTGAACCTGGAATAATAAAAAAATGTCTCCCAAGCTGTTTGTATGATTGATTGTCCCACCTTTAACCCACTGGAAGCCAAAAATCTTCAGTTGCCAATCAGAAAATCAGCATGGCTCTACTGGTGAAAGTTCATCATGCCTAATTTACATTTACAGAATTAGTTTTTTTCAGAAAGCTACTTGCAAGTGCTACCGTAACGTACTGCTTTCCTTCAGCAGGCTACCCTCATGCTGACCCTGCATTCTAGAGCCTATAAGGAGAGATGCCAGGGTGTGAAGCACACTTCTTTGTGCAGACCAAATAATAAAATTCTGTTAAAACAGGGTTAATTACCGCTTTTTAAAAAGGCTGTAGAAACAGTGAGCAGAAAATGTGAGCTCTAGTGTATTGTACAACACAGCAGCTCCTGTACCCCTCAGAATCATTCTGTAATGATACCATTGCATTATTACTCTGTATCATTGCAGAATATAAAAAAAAAAAACCCAAACATTTGCATGAAAAATTCCTCTTTATTTTTTTGTTGTTTCTTGTGCAAATTTGTCTACGAAATTCCCATATTTCTGAGATTAGTTTATCTTTATTTATTAGTCTATTTCTTTGGTTTCACTAATACTATGATGAGGAAGTTTATAATTGCTATTCAGGAATTAGTCACAAGCATAACACATTTTGTTACGAAGGACATTTGTAAAGAATGTTAAGCATACATGCTTCTAAAACAAACGGTAACAATTATTTGTTTACATCTTTACAACTTCTCTGCCTTATCAAGAACAAAAGGAAATGTCATATGTCAGAATCCTCATTAAAAAGAGAATAGCTTGTTTGCATAAAACAACCAACCAGTCACCTAGAATGTATCATTTTTGCCCCTAAAATGGCCATCATACACATTTGTACACTATATCCAAATAATTTCCATAGTATTGTTAAAATAACTTATTCTGATGATTTAATGTTGCTCTTCTATCAGTCTTATATTGCAACATCACTGGAATTACGTCAGTCATTAACTTTGCATTATCATGGAAAGGATAATCCCACTGACAACACAACTTGATATTGAAATAGCTAATAACTGATAGTCAAAATCCCCTCCTATGTATTTTATAAATATTTCAAACCCAATCCATGAATGTCTTACAAGAATAAATGGTTTTGTTATCTCAGTATTGAAAGATAATATGCCTACTCTTATGTGAATGCAAGACTTTACATGCTTATTTCAAGGGCTTAAGTATCATCTCCTACACAAAGTGCTCTGATGCATCAGTTGTATGAAAGTAACATTTTAATAATGGATATCAAAATCTCAGTAGGTTTCCTTTACTTATATTTAAAAAAAAATATTTCTAGAGGTTTTAGTAAACAGAAAACACCATAACATAATTAATAACCGTTACTATTACAGGTAGGACTGAACCCTTTATTCCAATACTTGTTATATTTATGAGTAATGCTGTTGTGGTCTGGAGGATTATCCATATGCATGAGTTAAGTATGTACAAAAACATCAACAAGATCAAGGTCATAACTTATTGAATGAGCCTGCTCCTCAGTTATTTTTGTACTACAAGCACGTTATGCTAAAGCTTGAATTACATCTGCTACATTTGCTGATGTCTTCCAAGCCAAATTTTGCTAAACCTACAAAACAGGCTTAGGTTGGCCTTGTACATTTAGCTGGGAGAAAGTCTGCAATGGTTCTTAGTTTATCTGAAAAGAGTGTCCTTAATACAGGGATTAAAGTAACATGCCTTATTGCACAATTTGCAATATTTTGTTTGAAATCTCTGCAGGACCACCCAACACGCTGAGCATAATTTCAGAACCTAGCAGTACCATTAAAAATAAATGTTCTATTGACTATTCTGCCAAATTGCCACTACAAAAAATGGCAACGATCATCCCCCAGGGCTACCCTAAAATGTCTGATCTCTGTCCCACTGTATGTTTTTTCAGTGCTGAGTTGTCTGATATCTGCAGAATATGCAAAAAAAAAAAACAAAACAAAACAAACCAAACCAACAAACCAGCCAAAACTCCCTGAGTTTCATTTAAGCCTTTGAAATGAATTCCCAGACAGTGAAAAGAAAATATGCCCCTATGCTTTGCTTGATCAAGCCATATTACTTCTCCCCTTAACACCACTAATAAAACAATGCAACCATGATAACCTGGCGATAGCTCTTGTGTTAAATGTATATCTGAGTCTTTCTCATGGTGTGATTTCTTGACCTTCTTCCAGGTCTTTTTTATATGATGTGTCACTAATTATTTGCATCTTTTCCAGCTTGTCTCTTCCACAGACTATCAAGTTAGTGAAGTGTTTATTTTTGTTCACTATATGAGCCATTGATATATTGCATGCGTAGCTAGGAATATATAAATGCCTGGAGTTCAATCCAGTCTTGTATTTGACCTTCATAACGTGAACAAGTGGTTATAGTTAAAGTTGATGAACTATACTGAATGAATTATATTTAGACAAGTTACTAGGTCTAGGAAACACTTCAATTTCCTTGGATATTATGACTATGGTTCTGTGCTCTTTATGCTTATAATTTTCAGCAGTTTTGAGAATTAAGTGCATGTACAACCATCTTTTTGAATTATGCAGCTCATCTAATACACGAGGACCTAAGAGGCAAAAAACATTTTTCTGCAGAAGCAGTGATCTCTGTATCACAATACTAGCACACTGAAATTTTGATTTTACTTTTCCCTCCTCTCTTTATGTTATTGTCACAGGAGTGCATCTATGCTGGGAGAAAGGCTCCGTAACATTGTCTTACTCTGACCAGTATCTCTAGGATCAATTTGGCCAAATTTGCAGAAGATATCTATGGCTCTGGCTTTGTCAGCGGGACTTCAGAGAGCTCTGTTCTGAGAGATTTCCACTTAGAAAAATACTGCCCAAAAAGGCAAGATATTTGCAGTTCAGAGAATTGACATTTTAGAGGATAAATTAAAGTGACACTGCAAATCCTTTCTTAATCTAAATGAGGGAAGCCTGCCCCTCATTACTACATTTTGCATGGCTGCCACTGACAGCTTCTCACAGCTTCCTGAAGTCCTGAATTTTGGTGATTATATTTTAGCATCTAAATGTACCTTTTTTTGTACATGTGTGGCAGAGCCCCAGTGTTAAAATAGCAGTCCCACTCCCTCAGCATGCCAAGCCTTATGGAATGAGCAAAGGGAGGAGCCAGGCACCAAGCCACCCGCTTGACTGAGTGTGAAGCTCAGCTGTGCCCTGTGGTGGGTTGGTCAGAGCTGGCTGGAACTGGTCCAGCTCAGGGCAGCCCTGGCTGCTCCTTACAGAGGCTACCCTGCAGTTCCCACTGCCAGCCCCTGGGTAACTGCACACAGTACAGTTCTTTGTCCTACAACCTATTTGTGCTTAAATCAATGTGTTAAATTTATATTCTTAAACTCATGTTACTGTACTAAACTTAAAGCAGGCCTTAAACAAAACAAATTGAACGTAATATTTCATAAGTTTTAAAACAGAATGTTACTATTCTGACGTGTACCTGAATTCTTTATTGGTAGCTTTATCTCATGAAAGGGGATTTGTTTTGTATGGAGAGAGCCAGACAAATATTATGAGTTAAATGTACCTTTCAGTGATTTGTTTTGTTTGATCTGGCAGATCTGCCCAGCATGTCCAGAAGTACTATGAATCAGCATTGGTGTGGGCAAGCAGCAGTATTTACCCATGGCACTCCATGCAGGAGGAAGGAAGTGGCTCCCAATGACCTGAACACAAAATCTACGGTGGAATATGCTGCCATACAGCTCACTCTATGTCACCCCTCTTCCCTTATTGTTCAGACCTCTACTGCATGACCCAGTCATCCTCCAGCAACACCTTCACACTTAACTGTTTCTCTCACTGCTGCTTCATACCTTCTTCCAGGCTCTTGCCTGCAGCTGCCTTCACTCTCCATATTTCACTTAATTGGCCTGTTTTTCCACAACTGATAGCTCAACAGAAATGCAGCTGAATTATAGAATCTCTTTCAAATCCTGAAAATATCCATGTCTTAACTGAGACTTTTCACCTCCAGTCTCATCTATTTCAATGTCTCTTGTTCTACACTGCCTGATCTCCACAGGCATTTTAGTAAGCAGTTACTTCCTTGAAGGCTCTTTGTACAAGTGATGACTCATCCTTACTTGTTATGATATCATTCGCTTTTTTCCAGGTCACTGAGATAGATGTCTTCCTGCCTTGCAAACCGCAGGTGCGTTGACTACTTTTTTTTTTTTTAAATACAGTTCGGTAAAGAAAAGTTATTTCATTACTAATGTTAGAAGTAGCAACATCTATAGGGTTATATTTCTTGAGGCTTCTTATCTGATATTATGTCTTAATTCATTATCACCCTTTCATCCAAAGGGGTTCTGTGATGCAAAATCACCAACAACTCTTCAGTTGTGCAGCAAAATTACACGTTATTCTAGGATTTTTCTGTATAACTGAGGAGCTGACTGTGATTTTACAATTCTAGAATAGTTGTTTCCCTTGTAAGCTCTTTTTGCTTTCTAGAAGTCATATTAATCATTTTATCCTTGCCTGTGACAAATAAATGCATATTTAATCTTCATGTATAAATAATGTTCTCTTCTGAATGTGCCAAACAAAATGTGATTAATGGTAGGGCCATTTTCAATCTCTCCTTTAGATTTCCTTGTGATGCTAGTAGACAGAAGGAGAATTGAGTCCCTGTCCCTAGGGACGTGTTACCATTGTAATGGAATTAATAGAGCTGATAAAATTAATGATGCAGTATCTCTTGGCAAACCTTCTCAAAAGAGTCCAGAACATACCAGTTAACTTCTGGTTAGGAAATGGCAATCACTGCCCTGCCTTTATTTTTTTCCCTCCAGTTAACTGCTGTTATTAATCATGCAATAATGAAGAATAACAATCCTCCCCTCTAATAAAATACAAATAAGGTGGGATTGTGGAGTCAGAAAAAACAAACAAAAGAAGATACATAAGAAAATTTTTTCATAAGAAAAGCATGATATGTTTCTAGCTGAACACAAGAATTTAACTTTTTCCAGTAAGCTGAAATATACATACATGTATTTGCTGTACTCAGAACCTTATGTGATACACTCCAGGAACTTCTCATTTAAAGACCATTAGTAGTAGTAGCTACATGCTTTTTAACCATTCCACCTGTATCTACTCCTAGCACTTTAAATGTAAGCTGCTTATCTATGACTCAGACATATTTCAGCTACAAGATTCAAGCAGGGCTTTTCCTCAGGGTTGTGATTTCCATGTGCTTCTGAGTAGATGATAACCCCTCTTTGTTTTTCTCACAAAATTTGCAACTCCTATAGGACTAGGAAGACTGACCATGGTATCAGGGAAAAGGTAAGTCATTGCTTGTTTCTTAAGGTTAAGATGCATCTCCCTACCTCTGTTCAACAATGTTTATTATTTAATATTACTATTATTGACTAACATAGCATTCTCCTTCTGGAAAACTGTTGATTCACTGAGAGAAAACACAAAATAAGAGAAAGCTGCACTTTAAGAAGTGGTCATACAGCGATTTGGATATCAGTCTCTCATGAGCAGGATGCACCACATCCCAGAATAACAATCTACAGTTAAAAAATCCAAAACTCTATGTGTATTAATTGTAGCACTGATTTTCCTTTGACTTCCTATGGTAGCCTACTTGTCATCAATCAAGGAGAAAGTTGATTGCCAGATATCATTATAGATGAAATGACACTAAAGGAAAGAAACTTAGTTTTGAATTGGTTTAATTTCAAAATCTTTTGAAGACAAAAGAACTTCAGAGATACTGAAAAAAAATTTAAATTATATAGAATTTTAGATTAAATGCATTAGTTATATTAAATTATTCGGAGTTGCATGCATTTAGCTAATGTCTGAATGGGACGACTATACAATTCTGAACTACTTCATCTGATTAAGAAAGTTTACATTATACAGAGTAGAGCTAATGAGAGACATGAAGGTGGAGTTATATCTCAAGCCATC
Organism: Rhynochetos jubatus; assembly: GCA_027574665.1. Classification (NCBI taxonomy): domain Eukaryota; kingdom Metazoa; phylum Chordata; class Aves; order Eurypygiformes; family Rhynochetidae; genus Rhynochetos; species Rhynochetos jubatus. The sequence goes on along the minus strand of CM050649.1, from coordinate 32,174,369 downwards.
TGGTCAATCTATGTGTGTTCTTAACTTTTACTGTTCTGTCAATTTATGAAAAAGAAGTTTAAAAAAATAATTTAGTAGAGTCATCAGTAATTTAAAAAATTTGTAATAGAACAGAACACTTGAATTAACCAGTTCAGTGGCTGAAATTCAAACCTATACAAATTAAGACTGGAAAAAGGACATGTATTATGAACAGTGAAGATAAGAATAACCTGGAAGAATTTGTAGGGACACAGTGGTCACTTCTAGCCTTAAAAATACTGTTTTATGATTTTCTACAATAAATGCCTTATCTCATAATTGTTCACTAGTCACTAGTAAAGCTGAAGTTGTGACAAAGTTTTTGGAATTTATAGTTTTATTAAAAATATACGAATTTAAAATATTTGTTATTAGAAATAAAAATAGATTTAAGTAAGAATTGGCAGAAGTGGTGCAAAGTATTCTATCAAAACTGAAAATATATTTACTACCAAAAATCCTAATATGCAACCTTCATCCTCTCCTCCTGTGCTCGACAGAGAGTTGCTATCTACATCTGCTTCACTAGCCTCCTGCTGTACAGCTCTGTGTAGTCACAGATGGGACAGACTTCCTGCAAGCCTGATAATCAGGAAGTTTTTCCCTCTGCCCACTCTCACAGACAAGTTTAACCTAATTTGGTTATGATTTTGTTGACAGTCACATAGATTTTTAGGCATGGTGGAGGTGAGTCATTAATTAAAATGAATTCAGTGTAGGTACAATCATGCAAGTACTTCTGCTGATTTGTGTGCTATTTCTATATCTCTTCTGACACACAGTGACCAAAAAAGGGGATATTGAGATGGCATTGTTTTCTTTTTATTTTCTTCTCTATCAATTAGATAACCATTAAAAAGTATAACTGATATAAACTGTGTGGAAAATATGAAGAAAGACTGTATCAACAGCTGTATCATCCCAGTAGTGATATTGACATTTTCTGCCCCTGCGTATGTTTTGAGGCTGTATGCTAATCATAGATGTCATCCTTTAAAGGCAATTTGATAACTGTTTAGAAACAGCATATGGTAAATTTTGGCAAAAAAGGGTTCTTGAAACTTCAGTGGTATGCAGTGTTGGTTTTTAAGAAGGATAATTCTAGTTAAATACTTATGAGGTTCACATTATTGTTCCACTGATAACAGTGGTAACACATAAATAAACACTGGCAGAATTAAGGCATAAACCTTAAAAGTTGACATTAAGGTCTCACTCCTGAACATGCTAAGAAAAATGGTCACTGATGTTTGTTGTCAAATCTCTACTGTTTTTACATGCATAAAATCTCATGATCAGTATATAAAGGTTTAGCACAAAAAATCCCACTATTTTTTCAAGTCAGATAAGCACTAGGATGCAAACTAATTGCTGTTACATAGAAGTACCACAGCATAATTTAATTTCACAATTACTTTCTATTTACTTTTTATGGTTTTGCATTTTACTTGTAAACTTCTTCAAAGTTCCTTATCTAGTAAGCTCTTTAGTGTCAGGATAGTGGTCAAATGTGCTGTATCTATTATTAGCTTTTACAATGCTCATCATTAAGTGATATCATCTAATTGTCGTCTTCAAATAATAAAGGAATATGACGGTATTGCTATTGGAGGAACTTCGTTCTGTAAAACTTACACTGTGTGGGGAAAAAAAGAAATGTACAGTTTATGATGTAAATAATTATTAAAAAGATATTGCATGTGCAGACAAGATGCTCACAAAACCTTATGATTATGAAATATTTATTATGACAGCATCACTTGCTGTTCCTTCATTCAACCTGTTTTAAAGGTCTCCCAGCAAGAAAGAGCCTACCTTACATTTGTAATGGATGCAATTGGTATCATCAGTTTGAAAGTTTCCCTTTCAAAGTAACATTCAACCTAAATCTCTCTTGATACTTTCACAGCCATTTTTCTCCTATCTTCTATGTACTTGGGTAAAAGATTATTCTTTTCATCAGGTTTTAAAGTATTTGCACATTGTTTGTCTCATCATCCTCTTGTGAAGTGTAAGGAATCCAAATTTTCTCAACATTTCTAAGTAGGTTTCTGTGATTTGCATGGGTATTCTGAGTAACAAACTGTCTTCACACCTCTTGTGATGCTTGCCAAAAACCTTGTGCCTGCCAAAGGAGTGTTCTGATATCTGTCTTTAAATCAGTTCTTGCAGTTTGGTGGAAAGTATGTACTCCAGCTTCGAATCCTATTTTCAGTAATAGCCATTATAACTCACCCTTCATTGCTCTTGTAGGAATAGCATAGCTAGTCTTTTTCAAATAACTTTGGGACCAGGATTATTATATGAGTTTTAAAACAAAGGATGTCTCATTTGCTGTCTCAGAGTAAAAATTTCATTAAGCATTTTGCAAACTGAGGTACAAAAAGCAATAAAATGTATTGTTAGTAGTGTCCTGAAGCTTACATCTGTCGTCAGGTGTTAAAGGAGAATCTCAACAGTTGTTGCTGCTCTCATGTTGAATGTCTTATAGACATCCTCCCTAGAGAGAAAAGCCTGAGACACTGTCTCTGCTCTGCATTTATACTCTTGAGACACGTGGTGAGTATAGCAGCAATTTTTCTTCTGGGTCATTCCATCAATCTTACACAAAAAATGTGTTTTGATCAAAATATACTGTATATCAGCTTTCTTCATAAGGTGAACATGAAAAGAAATACTGGTATTTAGGACAGACTTACAGAATACTCATTGTAAGAATTATATGGGAGAAGAATGAAAAAGACATTTCAAAGTTCAGATTTTCTTTTCAGTCTTCAGGTTCATTTAAGACTAATCATAGAATCATAGAATGGTTTGGGTTGGAAGGAACCTTAAAGATCATCTAGTTCCAACCCCCCTACCATGGACAGGGACACCCTCCAGTAGACCAGGTTGCTCAAAGTCTCATCCAGCTTGGCCTTGACCACTTCCAGGAATGGGGCATCCACAACTTTTCTGGGCAGAAGAATATTATTAATAAATATAAATTGATAGTGAGAGATTTTCTTTTGTTCTTAGAGGCTGACTGACTCTCTCCACCTTAGTTGTGCACATTGCTGATCAATCTTCCTAGGTCAACTCACTCCTCCTGCAAGTTAAAATATTTCATAAACAACATATCTCAGAAAAACATTTATCTGTCATTTTAACACCACAAACACATGTTGGTGACTTGCTTTCACAGTAATTAAGCAAAGCATAGAGATGTAACAAATAATGACTTTGGGAATGGCATTATCTCCCCACCAGAGTTGTTGCAGGGACATGCAGTCATATTTGTAAGATTGCAAGCATTCTTAATTTTGTTCATAATGGTTCTTGTGCAGTGTTGAGCCAAAATCTGACTTTCTGTAAATACAGAAATGTTATTTATTTCTATTTTACTGTATAGAAGCAGAGTTATACTGTGTAGAAGCAGCGTAGTGCCCTGTAGAGCTGCATGTCTTCAGACGTCCATTTGTCTTGCTCTTTGGCTGTTCATTCAGCAAAGATCCCCTTTGACTTTCCTTTCTCCTCATGACACAGCTCTGTCAGTTGTCATCTCTCCTCAAATGACACAAGTGAATCTCCTCATAGGGGAGGTGAGATAGGGGCTTATCCATCACCTTTCATAGCAGAGCCAGTGTAAAACCCGTGGGGCTCAGTACCAAGTGAAGTAGGCGAGGTAGCAGTGACAGCTATGATTTGGGTGCGTGAGAAATGACACTGAGGAGTACAGAAAGAACCGGCAGCTTGTGAGACTCTCTGCAGGAGCCCACCACTTCCCTCTAACACTGCAGGAGATGCTGTCAGTCAAGCTATTTGAAAATCTTAGCCGTCTTACATCTTGAATGTGGCCAAAGCTGGATTTTCTTAGTGTAATCTATGTGAGAGGGCAGGACCTAAAATAACGATAGTCATACCTGGCAGGTTGTCCTAGCTTAGACACAGAAGCCTATATGGGAATGGGAGAATTAAGCTTTTTTGTCTGAAGCTAGCAAGCCAATCAAATCTGGTAGGTTTGAATTTAAGCTTTAAATTCAGGTTTAAGTTGCCAGATGCCCTATCCAAGATTAAAGGTGTCTTTGGGCTAGATATATAAATACCCATAATCTCTTTTTTTTTTTTTGACACTAACAAACCAACCTTTTTTTTTTTTTTTTTTTCTTTCCCCCTTTAAATTCATTGTTTGTGCTTTGCCCTGGAGATCACAGAATTATGATGTATTTCCCTTGAGGAATCACCCTGAAATATTTAAGAAGTTTACTTCCTTCTCCCAGAAACACATTCTACTGTAAGATCTTTTCCCATTATGGTATTGCTTCAGGTTTTTAAATTCTTTTAAGGAAGGTATTTTATGGCTATTATCCATTCTCTGCTTCTGAGTTAGATGCAACCTAAAAGATATGCTTTTTTAAAATATTTTTTAGCTTTCATTTGTATGCATCTTTGTGTCACATTTTCCAGAGCTCCCAGTCTTGAGAGCATGTGCAGTCATCCCCAAATTGTCATTGCTAGCCTGAAAGCACAGATGATGATAAATGCAATGATTTTATTCTATTACTTTAAAATCAGGTCTTCTCAAATGTGTGTAAAAATTGATATATGACACAATTCTTTAAAAGTCTGATAAATAAGTAACTAACATTCCCATCATTAATTTTTACACATTGAATCCTGGTCTTTCCTTAAGGAGTCTTGGTGTCTTCTGACTCTCCTGAAGTCTCTTCTTAAAAAAAAAAAAAAAAAAAAGAAAAAAGAAAAAAGTCTGTTTTATTAACACTACTTTTTTTCAGTCTCTTTCTAGGCTAACAATCCTTATTCAGGCACACTCCAATGATGTCTAAAACACATTGTTTTTTTAAAAAAGTACTGCTTCCATTATATTTGTATTAGGAAAATGAGAGTATTTCTGTAACCTTGACTGTTCCAGTGAAATACCTAAACATCTTTCACTTCAATAATAGTTTAACTTTAATTAGCATTGTGGCTGCCATGAATAATGGAAAATATTCATGGAATAACAGTGTTCTCTCTTAGGGTCCCAGCTATATAGCCACATTATTTATTTTGTAAGGTGACATTTCTCTTCTTTGACAAATTGTGTGATATAGCAGGGCATCTTATGATACTGTCTGCATTGTAGAAAAACGACTCATGAACAACACACATGCAAATTGACCAAACTCTGTTGTAATGCAATAACAACTAATTTAATTTTGAACTAATGCAGAAGACAGTTCTAGAGAAATAGATTCTGAGACATTTTTTCTGCCCTACTTTCCCTGGTTTTGTTTAACTTAAATTACGAATATTTAAAAAGTAAAATAAAATTTAAAAAAATCAGCCTTTTAAATGCTTGGCTTGTCTCTGCTGTCTTGCTCTAGGCACTAGCTGAAAAATTGAAGCACAAGTTCTTCTGACTTATCTGGGTTTGTAATGATTTCTGTGCATAGATAATGGCAGTTAATAGAGACATTGAAATACCTTCATGAACCCAGTGTGCTAAAACAAAGGTAAAAAAAAAAAAAAAATAAAATCATTACCAGTAAAGGGCCTACCAAAGGGAGTGTGTCTTTTCTAAAATCTTGTCAAAACTACTTTGGTGTATTTGAATTTCAACTAAAACACTATGGATTTGGAGCTTTTTTTTTTTTTTTGTAGCTTTGGTTTCCGCATTGGTACTAGTCTGTCAGCAACCCAAAAACTAAGCCTAGTTTCCATACATAACTATCTTGAACAAACAAGGTCTCTTGAAGACCATAATGTTTTAGAAAAGCAAAAAAAATGTGGATGGTGAAGAACAGCTTAAAGGAAAAGAACAGCCATTTACTGCTTTTCACTTGAATGAAGGTGTCAGGATGGATCCCTCTGTGTCAACTTTTTCCATTCACAAGTAAAGTCCCTCTGAAATTTATTCCAGAAACTATGATTTTTGCAGGAGGAGCTATCTAAAAACTCATAAAGTAAGATCACAGATGACTATCATGTACTCTTTAAAGGTGTCCATTTTATCCTGGCCAAACATTGCCTTCAGAAAATGAATTGCTGAATTTAAAAGAAAGGATGGGTTTGGCTTAAGTTGTTTTGTTAGTAATTTTTTCTCTTTCTGTACCATCTGTTGCCTTCTGTGTGGCTTAAGATTCTCTTAACAGATCAATGTTTATGTGTATCTGTTGCTCAACAGGTGTCATGGAGACTAAGCTGTCCCCTGAGTACAGTATTTGTTTGTATGTGCAATCCTTCCCAATTGCAGAAGTATACTTTCTCTGAAACGAGGCACATCATTAACACTAACTCCACCTGCACATACTGAAAACCACTATACTTGTTCTGTATGAAAAAATCAAGTTAACCAAAAGACAAAAGTAAAGATAAGTGACACACAGTATTATTTTTCTAGTCGGTATTTCAGAGGACTATATCTCTAAGGAATAATAAAGTAGATGTTTTTCTCAATTTAAATGTCTTTTATATTTTTTACTAGAAAAATGACTACATCCATAGAGGGAAAGGTCAACAGCATGAGCGATCAGACTTGTGAGTATTGGCTTTACACAGTTAAGAATCTTAAATTCTTTACTTCTGCAAGTCCCAGAGAAATACATACTAACTTAAAACCTCGTTAGGAGATGCAATTTTGAGTTTCTTCAGCATTTACCAGCTCACAGAAAAAAAAAAAAAAAAAAAAGAATTATTTGAGAGACTATTTTTGCATCCAAGTAAAAGAAAATACCCTCTTTTTCCCCTAAATGAAAGACACACAAGTACAACTAATTCACTGGAATGTAATTGATTTATGAGGTCCTAATTTCATGTAAACACAAAATACAGAGAGGTGAGCAACCTACATAGTTTTCCAACTGTTATTCATCCAGTTAAAGTAATTGAGCATTAATTTCTTGGTAGTTGAGCTTTGAAGTGGTATAAAACCAGAGCACAGGTACATATTACTATAATGAATGGTGATGTGTGAAACAAATCAGAGCCTTGTCAGCAAGATAATAGTGAATTATATCCCAGTCATGGTTAAGAGAAGATATGACAAACATGCTGGGTATAGTTTGCAGAAGTGACTAAAGGTTTGTCAATTTGATATTTCTATGTGAAAATTAAGAGACTCTACAAGTGCTTATTAATCAGGCATAACAAATATAGCTTCAACACATTATTAATGTACTCTTGAGTTTTTGTGAACATGGGGCAAGCGCTTGACTGACTTCTGTTTGTTTTCAACAATTCAACAACCAATTCTTTCTCTGATATATGTTTATACTGATAGAATTATCCTGGATTTATGGAAGCAGGATAGTAATACCTAAATGAAAAAAGAGGAATATTGTTGCCTATTTGGAGTATTTTTGGTGCATTTGATTTTTTTTTAATTTATTTTCCTAGGAATCTTGATGATTTCTTTTCCGTAGTGCTCAATATTGAAACATAAAACTATTGCTTTACCATTGTTATAAATGTTACTTGAAAATAGTTAAAATTTAAGAGTAAAGATCAGAGAGGCTCAATTGACTCATTTTTGTAAGATGTTCATCTGGCTTTTTGCTCAGTTTGTTCACTGAGATAGTGCCTTCAGACTTTAAATTAGCAACCCCCTTTTTAAAAAATTATGCAGAAAATATTGTTGTTCATATTCAATTTGTAATTCTTTGTAAAAAACCGCAGATTTAGACAAGCTTTTGAAAGTAGAAATAAGAAGAGCACCCCTCCTGTCTATGCTCAGGAAAAGACTGCATACTTAGGTTATCTACTGACAGTCATGAAAAACAAATCTCCCCCTGACTGTTCTGTATGCCACTCTCTTTTATTCTTAGAAAACTAAATTATGGTAGATATTGAGAATGCTAAACTTTAAATATTAGGTACAAGCAGCTTATTGGAACACATTTGGTTACAAATGGGTTGTTATAACTACTTAGAATTTATATATTTTAGTTTCTTAGACTGTCACACCCTCTTAAAATGATTATTCTGAAACATTCATTTTTATGTTAGCTATGACCTAATTTCTATTAAGATGAGCACTTTGGGTATAAATATCTGGTGCCTATTTCACAAGCCTTATTCCCATAGAATAATAGATGTTATCTACATGCTTTCAGTAAAGCTTTTCCTCTTTGCTTCACTCTGCCTAGCTGATTAAAAGATTTTATTATATTTTTCAGGGAGAGAAGTGAGTGGGGGGAAGAACGACTTTTTAAGGAATTCATACTGTCCTTCAGTGTGATAAGTCATCTCTAAAATTCTTCACTGTTTCTCTTGGATAACTACATATCTTCTATACTGCAGCGGGAGAAAAGCAAAAGTAACAGAATCAGCAGTGTGCTGCACATAATATGAATGAGAAAGTACATAATAATACCTTAGCAACTGCTAGCATCTGTATGGCAAACACATCAAGGAACTTGAAATCACTCTTATTCATAAGGAAATACAGAAATCCTGATATTTGAACCTATGACTGTGTGTCATATCTGGCTATGCTTTGCAATGCAAAGGTATTTAGTGTTGAGCTTAGGAAGATGTACCAGGATATAATAACTAACATTTCTATTTAGGGCTGCCATTTTGTTTTGCATATTGCTGCTCAAATACATAGTGTATTCATTGTCCCAAAGACCTGCTCTAATCTAGGCATAAGTTTGCAGTTAACTACATTGAGAACAGGGTTTGCTAGACTTAGAAAAGTGAAATTTATATATAGAAAGCTCAGCAGGTTTAAGACAAATCAGTCATTCTTTCAACTCAGGCTATGTTGTCATTTTAATTTCTGAATTTTCAGGTTTTCTGTTCCTCTTCCCATTTCTGAAATAATACTCCTGTTAATCTGCCTCCTCTCCTTCTCGGACACTGTTCTGGTTGCATTTGTTCACACTCTGGCACCACTTGCATTGAACACTTCTGCTGATCTACATTTCTACTTCTTGAGTATGCCTTGTATTAGCTACAGATTCTCCTCTCCTGCCTGAATGCTTTCATACACTGTCTCCTCTCACACTCGATTCTTGGACGCTTTTGCTGGCCTTGGAACACAGCCACAAATCAAGCCTAAGCGAACAAGGTAGTGGCCGTGAATAATAAAGGAGGTTGCAGCATGACCTAAAGCATATTGAGTAATATCTTTGGATCAGAAATTCTTCCTGGATTACAACTGCTTTTACAGTAGACTGATTTTCTGAATAAGAGGGAAATGCCTTCATGAAGACCCCATACTGGGTAAATAAACCTGTAATTTTATCTGGATTTTTATCATGTGAAAGTTAAGTTAGTTTCATTAGTTTTTTTATAGTTCTCACAGCACCAATCAATAATGATTTAGAAGCATGATGGTGAGTGTAGAGGAGTGGGGAAAAAACGGGCAAATAATAAAAACCAACTATAATTTGGCCCACTTCAAGCTAGTTTGTGTTTTTCATTGTATAGGGACCATTGGTTACAGAGTGCTATTTTTTTAGTTCACAGTAAAAAAAAAAAAAAAAAATACTATGAATGCTGTGACTTCTGTAAGAAAGAAGATTTAAGAAACATTTGATCTATTCACCAAAACTGCAAACACACAAATCTCTAGGTACATATTTTCCAGAGGGTTTTTAATTCACACAGTTACATAATTTCAAACAGAGATGAGATGATATCTGAACTGCAAGAAAGATTCATTTCTGCATTATTTTAAATCCACAGATGAGCTGTCAAAATAAAGAGAAGAAATGTACTCTTCAAAAGAGTATCTATTTGGGATTGAAAAGGAAGAAAACTTTTATTTAATACCATTCGATACAGCAGATTAACTTGACAAATTTTCCTTTTTCTTAATTGATGATAGCTCTGGTTTTTGGTGGTGGGTTTTTTTTTTTTTTGGGTGGGTTGGTTTTGTTGTGTTTGGTTTTTTTTTAATTTATTATTATTTGAAATGAGGAGTGGATCTGTGAAGCTATTGATCTTGGAACACTGATTTAGCTTGGAGTGGTTTTGTTAGTGAGATACTAGGCAAAGATCACAAGAAAGCTTGTTCCTTTAAACAGTGGCACAAAAGTTTATAAGGAAATTACAAGCAACTATCAAGCTCTTTGACAGATAGTCCTGTGCTTCTTCCTTTCACTGCAGTTTAATACTAGATAGCGTATTATTATTTACTTGCAATTTTTATATCCATTCTCACTGGATTTTTTTCTCCTGAAGACTTAAGGCCCACTTTCATGTGTCTTCAACTGAAGACAACTAAAACACAGAACAGAAATATTTCTTATATTACTCTCTGGTTTCATGGTATGCCTACAGTATTTTTTATTTTCTCCTTCCCATCCCATACCTCCTTTTGAAGAACTATGATTTCAGCAGTTAAGTTAAAAAAAAAAGTTATAAGTGAAAGCTCTTCACAGTGGGCAAGTTTTCCTTACTCATACCATGACAATAGTGAGATTGTGTAGGCTTAGCTCAGCGTGCACCATATATGTAAGAAATTTCATGTTCCCATGTTTGAGGTAGGTAGAGGTCAGAAAAACACACAAGACGGACATTCAAAACATGGGCTACTAGAAGTGTGCAAGAGTTGTAGTTGAAGGGCATTTAATTTCTGCAGACCAGTTACTGTTTATTCTCACAATCTTTACACTAGGGGTTACCTTGAGAAAGAAAAAAGAAAATATAGTGAGTGCTGGGTCACATGAAGGTAACTTTGAGATCATTATGCTGATATTAAAGATTTGAACTAATTTATATAGCCCTTTTAACATGAACTATGGATTTAAGAAATAGAATGTGTCATAAAATTTTTCTTCCTGGGAGTTTAAGTAGGCCTACATTTCATGGTAGAGAAGGACATATACATACATCTGTGTAGGAGAAAGAAGTTTTACAAAAGGCGGCATTTCGGCAGAAGAGAGGATGCTTCAACAAAGAGCTACAGAAGCAGCTGAAATGAAGAGGGTTTTTTCATCCAGGAGAGAGGGTCTGTTAAGAAAGGGTAAGTGATTCACTAAAAAACAGTTTTCATATAACCACAAAACAGAGTAGAAGTTATGGGCCCAATTCTAGTATGACTGCAGAGGGTAAGTAGCTATCGATTTAAACTTACAATAAGGTCAAGGTCCACGTAGGGGAAGAATGTATTTTGGTGAACATGTGGCTTCATGAATCGGTAAAACCAGGGAAGCAAAGAAGTAAGAAAAAAAAGCTTCCTTTCATTATACAATAGACCACAATTATTTTCAAGGGTAAGGACATATTGGCACTATATGAACTTCTTTACACTGATGAAGTGTTCAGCAGCTACCGTGGGGACTTTGCGATAGCAGAATGGAGGCTTGAATCAGCTGTAATTTCAATTCCTACCAACTCTTTAAAGAAAATTAAAAAAAAAAAAAAAAAAAAGAAATAAATTAGAGAAAGTAAACAGAACAATTCTGGCGATTCAACATAATCTTCTAATAGTAAATTTGCTTGGGAATTCAAGAAATCTCTATTCCCAAAACACTTGAGCTTTTTTCCACAGGTGCATTTGGTTTTTTTTTTTTATAAATTTCAGATGCCATGCTTCTAACAAGGCAAATCTATTGTTACTTACGTAATAACAAAAGTCCAGCAACATTTTATGTTGAAGTAGGTAGTTTACACATTTGGAATGGTGTCTGAGTTAAAAAATATGTGGAAATGAAACAGATCAAATGTGAATATTTAGTTAGCTTTATTTACAGCTATATTACATTGTGAGAAGTATTGCTGGTCCTCTCTGAATAGTATTGACAGTAAATCACTTAGGACATAACAAGAAAAGTGGCAGTGTAATTTTCTAACATGCCTAAGTCTGCAAAATAACTGATGCAAATTATGCAGGACTCCACATTTGCCCAAATGCAAGAATCTTTTAAAATAACATTAGAGACCTCATTTTGCAGAACAAGGACTTCACTCTTACGTATTGAAAGAAATTTTCAAGAACTCCATTGACTGCAGTAGGGTAAGGCTTTGGCCCTTACAGACAATTTTATTGAAAAGGACTTGCAAATGGACACTTGGAAATGTATTTTTCTTTCCTTGTATCAGGCAGATGCCTTTTATTTTCATATATAAAACCAGGAGCAAACCTTCATATCTCAGCTTTACTTTCAACTTGGTAACTCCATTTAAATGGGATACAGAATTAAATTTTTCATTGCTTGTTTAATGTTAAATTAAAAATAAGCAGACTAGTGTGTGACATCATCTTTGTGCAAGAACAGTCTGTAAGCCATTCTTGTAGGTGTAGCAAGAACCCAGTCAGAATACATGACTGGATTTGTGCCTTACAAACATGCCTCTGTTCCATCCCAAAGATGCAGTCAATATACCTGTCATTTTAGTGACCACCAGGACACATTCCACTTGAACTGAGATCTCATCTTTCACAAACCACTTTAATTGTTCAGATCAGTTCTAATTTCTATCTGAATTAGTCAGCACTGTCAGTAATTACCTTCGTTTGTTATATTTTTCATTTGATTGTGACTGTCTAAAATTTGTTCTTACCCTTATATCTTTTTCTTTGATTTTTGTTTTTATTTTCTTTGACAATTCTTTCTGCAACCCCATCATTCAAAGTATCTTCTCTTCCCTCACCATTTTTCTCATGCTACAATAACATTGATTTGCTCTTCTCTTATATTTCCTGTTACTTCATTATGCCTAGTTAACTTGGCTGGATATTTCCTGCTAACATTAACATCCAGTGTCACTGCACAGATAACTCACTGTTCAGTGTTGAACTGCCCTCACTGTGAAAAAATCCCTATAGTTAATCGGAATTTCCTGCATTGCAAGTTGTGCCCAGTGCCTCTCTTCCTTTCAATATGTACTTCTGGAAGAGTTTGGCACCATCTTTTCCATATCCTCCCACTGGGTAGCTGAAGAGATATTTGATCAAAATTAACCAATGCCAGTAGGAGTGGATATTTTCAAAGAACTGCTTGTGAGCAATTTGCAGAAGTGCTTTAGGGAATATTTTTAGCAATAAAATATATATAGAAGTAATCTTACAATTTCTTGAATGTATTTTTCCCCTAATGTTAGGAGAAATGTACTTGAATGTTTTTTTTTTTTTAAATAATTTGCTTTAAGCATTTTGTAAGCGTTGCTGTAGGATTGCTGCTTTTACAGCAGGAAGAGATCATATGTTAACAGCTTGCAGCTGCTGAGTGTTAATGTTCATCCTAAACACAATTTTAGAATTTCAACATTGAAAGAAAAACAAAGAACTGAAATGTGAGTGACAAGTAGTCCTTTAGATATGTGTATCACAACTTAAACAGCTTGCAATACTTAGCTTTGAAACAGAGTGAATTGCAAAATTATTTACATCGTGGTTTTCCTCCACCTGCTGTAGCATGTAGCTTCCTGTTTTCATCAAAATGAACACTGGACTAGAGCCTACAGGAATGTTGCTTGATAGGTCTGTTGTGAAATGACTGGCCTAGTGAAGTATAAAGCTTACCTATGAGGAACACACTTCTGCGTGAAAGGAAAGAAAATATTGTTTCTTGAATAGCCAACATCATGTTACTTTAGTTAATTCATCAAGTGGTGTGTCTGAAGCTTGCATGTTGCTCTTTCTTGTTTCCCAGGTACAGAAATGAGTCTTGAAACTTTCTTAATGGCTATTCACAGGTTTAGATTAGACTTGTTTGTGAGTGGTGAAATTTGTTCGTCTTTAGGAACTGAGCTAAGTGATTTTTGCGACAGTAACACATAAAAGATACTAAAATGTATTTTCAGCTATGAGGAACACAATTTAAAGAAATTATGAACATGATTTCCTTTATCATTCATCAGATGGAAACATTTGTAAATGTACAAATTGTGTGTAACTTCTAACAGTAGATCAAACTAGGTTTGTTTTGTTTAATTTTGATCAAGTAAAATTATATTATCAGATACAGATGAGCGTATTTTTAGGAAGAAAGTTGATCTTATTTAGGTCCATAACCTTGTCATTTGCATTGTCCTGACATTTTCTATTATGTGTTCACTAATTTCAGCTGTCCTAATTTGTACACATACAAACCATCTCACAAAGTAAAGTAATTTTGTTTGAAATGCAATAGACAAAATAGGTTTGTTCACCAAATAGAAACTTGGTTAGATGAGAATTGCGCCTACTTTACCAGGTCAAGTAGAGGGAAGAGCATATACCTCACGACACTTGAGAACAAGAAATCTGACTGTGCAAAGGTTGCTATTTTTTGTTCCTTCAGTGAGTTACCAGAAATCTAAAAAATTGGCTACACTGACTATAGTAGTTTTATTATTTTCATTTTTTTTTTTTAAAGTTCAGCTTAATAATTCTTTTTGTTAGTCTCTACATGACTGAAGACTCAAAAGAGAAAGTGTAATACTTCAGAGTGACTATCAGGTTACTGATGTCTATGTCTTCTGCTGTTTGCAGGAAAGTGCTAATGATGATTGAACATTTCTGTACTGAATCTTGTTATGTGAACTGAATGATCAGCAGCTAGTGGCTTGGCATTTTTGCAATAAATATGTAATTATCAACATAATGCAAAGTTCATTGATAACAATACTAGGCATCCTGTTTGAGTTTTACATGGATATTACATTTTTTCTTTTAAATAGCAGTTTCATTGATAACAGCAATAGTCCAATTTACCACTTCCATTTCTGTAAACTGTGGTTTGCTACACTATGATATTTTGATTAAGAAGTTAAATGGTACAAAATCAATATAAGAGTTCATATTGATTAAACACTTCCTTTCTTACTGATGTTTGTGGGGTGCTAGGGATCATTTCTTGACATTTTGCTATTTAATATTATTATTAATGACTTGGAGGAAAACAAAACTTTTCCTGTTTGAATTTATAGCATACACACACACACAAAGGAATGTCAAAGAATTAGTATTCAGCAGGGAAATGTAGGTTACTTGGTAAGTATAGTATAAATATAGAATTTGCAATTCAGTGTAACCAAGTCACATTTTGGTCTAGTGAATAGAAGCCATGCTTTAAGGCTACAAATGCTGACTTGAAGAGCAGCTGCTTTGAGTATGGTGCAAAAAGTTACACCAAACAAGAACACTCAATGCATTCCACATCAAAAGGCAAATGTGAGACAAACATAAAAATAATGAATAAAAATGAATTATGCTACCTCTGTTCTTCTCCCTGTGTGACTGTTGCTTCCAGTTCTGAAATCCACAATTCAGAATGACCAGTGATAAATTAGAGAGGATTAAGGGAAATCAAGGAGAATTATTAGAAATCTCTGAGGAACTCTGGGAGCTTGAACTATAAATTTAGAAAAGGAAAGGTTAAGAACTGCATCTATAGCACTCATAGCTCTTCACAGCTAGGTGCTCATCAGAATAGACCTTTGTGCTCTCAAGCTTTACTTGCTTTGTGAAAGTATGTCCTGCCAATTCTCTGTCCCTTCTAAAATGCCTGGTACAGGCATTGGTGTCCCTTTCCAGATGTGGCACCTCGCAGCTGAGCTGCCCTTGGTTCCAGGATCATCACTTCCAAAAGTGCATGTGCAGATGGACATCTCTATGATGAGAATCCAGTACTTAAAAAGAGTCACTTCTTAAAACTGGTTGACTGATGAGATCAATGGGTATTTTAGACTGGTTGATATGTTGTTAATTTGACAGTTTGCATAGATAGATTGCTCTTAGTTTCTGCTCCATTAGTTCATTTACACTTTAAAATAATGTTTTCCTATTTTTTTGTTTTTGTTGTTGTTTATTTCCGTCTCATTTAATCTTGGATTTTCTTCTCAAAACTGAGGCATGAGGTTATTAGAGAAAGGCAGGAAAGATCAATAGTGATGTAAAATTTGCCCATATGTAAATACTGCACAGCAAAAAAACAGAATTCATGAACTCCACATTGATTCCCCCAATCTTAAAGTGTGATTTGATGACCGTTCATAGGGAATCATATAAGAACTAAGAATTTATTGAGAGAATTCTCAAATCTAGCAGGAAATAACATAACTAATGATTGCATATTGAATTTGTAGATAGACATATTCTCATTAGAAATAATTCATATTTAATAATAATATGACAATTTATATTCAAGTTCAGCCACAGAAGTTAATTCAATGAAGCTGTATGGCCTATGTAATAGAAGCAGTCAGACAATGTGATCATAATGGTCCCCCCTCTGGCCTGCAAAGGCCATGAATCTATTAAATAAATGAAAGAGATACTATATTTTTATTATACTTTTTTTTGTCGTATTCCCTGTTTCAGCAATAATGTCAAGTACAATTTACCCACAATTGATGTTTTACTAACCCTAGTGTCAGCAGAAATGAACCATCACCGCAGTTACCTACCCACTGCTTTCCCTCCCTCTCCAATTTGCATTCATGTCCCTGAGATCTGTACATCGAACCATTCAGTTTTAAAAAGATAATGACATTAAATCACCTACTTGTAATCAATATCAATTTAATTTTGAAAAGCAAAACAACTTTTCTTTGGTATTTAAAAGTATTTGTAAGAATGTTCAGATAATTTGCTTTGATTTTCAGTATATTTCTTATACTGTTATGTTGCAAAGGCCTTTATTCAGAAAACAGAGGTCAAAATGCAACAATTTGATTAAGTATTAATTAAAATGAACAACAATACCTTAGCAAGCATGAGAACTAAGCCCTAAGTCAAGCATTATATGACCATAATGAAGAAATTTCTTACTCCACAGCCCTTTTGAAGCTTCATAATTCTGTGGGATTGGTTTGGATAACAAATGTGATATCAGTCCCTTTGTATATTTAACGAGTGGGAATTAAGAACTCTGGTTCTACCTGTATCTGGTTTTATTTAGTCAAACACATTAAATAATTTTATAAATTTTTGTGGTTTCTTACGTTTATTGCTGAGCAAAATCATCCTCACTTTTTTCATTATGCACATCATATCCCTATTTCAAAGAGACCAAAGGAAACCATTGCAACTTCTGCAGACCAGATCCTCCGTAACTGTATTGTTCTGGGTATCTGTTGTCCTCAATGGGCTTCTATTGATTGAAAGCCCATAACTGCCTTCAGCCAAGAGCTCTAGTGCCTCACTGTCCTTACCATTGAAAAATTGTCTAACTTCGCAGGTCCTACATGATCTCAGTTTGCTTCTATTCTCTATAAATTTGGAAAATAGATGATTCTTCCCTTCTTTGCAACAGCCTTTTATGTATGTGAAGATTGTTGTCTCCCTCTTCACACTCTCTTTAATTAGACCAAGCAGTCACTATTCATCCATCTTTCTTTATAGGTCATACTTTGCACATCTCTGAGTTTCTGATTACACTCACTTGAAGACATTTTAGTTGGCCTACATCTTCTTTGAAGTGACATGAGCAAAGCGGAAGGCTTATATTCTTGTGTAAAATGTGTTAAACCCAATTAAGCACTTTAATTTGCTTTTAGAAATTATTAAAAACTGCTGTAGAACACTTGTTTTGTAAATAAAAATTATATTTGCAACTGAACACAGCAATAGAAACTCAGTTTTATTGAAATTCATAGCAAAATAGGTTTCACCATGTTGAGGCATACATTATCTTGCACAATAGTCTAGTGAAATAGTTACAGCAATATTGTGATTTTAGTACTTTGTATAGTTACAGAAGTTCAAGTTAGAGCTATTAAAAATGTAGATTGCTCTGTTCCTAGCTGAATTGTCTTTTTCCCTATGAGATTTCTATTATGATTTGAACAAATTCAACTATTCTATATCCTCAAGAATGAAAAGAAAAATAGCATAGACTTATAGAATTGTGATAATTTCCTGCATAAGAACTACAAATATTACATTAAAAATAATAGTTTATTTTGTTTCTTGTATTACTCATAGTATTTTATAGATGCTTCATGACGTGAGTCATTAGGAGTATATTATAACATAAAATAATGAGTAGGACTAAAGACTGTATTTTATTTTTGTGTTAAAAGTAAAGGAACCTGTAATTTACTACTCTTCCAAGTGTCTCCCATTCTCAGAGCTTCTCCTTTATTTAAAAATGAAAGAATTTAACATGCTGAAAACAATGAAGTTTGTCATCCTATGATTTTGACATCACACCACAGTAATACTGAAAAATACTACAAAGTTAAAAATAATATTAAATTTAAATTGAACTGTCATTGGCAACCTTTTTAAAAGAAAAATCATTCTTTTCAGAAATTGCTTCAGATCTCTAACAGATGTGGCCAGTGGTGTTTTTTTAAGGTAGTATTCCTCCGTGTGCAATTTTTGAACATTCATTCCTTTGGGGTTTCACAAGTGTTCAGGTCAACTAGAGTCACACCTCTAAAACTTTGAAGTTGGTACTTGTCCAAGTCACTACATTCCTTGTGGTGTGCTGCAGGACCTCCCCACCCTCATGTCTGGAACAGCTGCAGCAGGAGGGAAGGTCATCCTTTGACCAAATATTTGTCTGTTTTATATTATGCTGTAGCTTTTCTATTGCCAAAAGCTGTAGCCACTCATCCATGTCTTTGATATGGAATCCAAGAACTGAAGAGATGCTGCCATAGCCCTCTAGGAATAAATACTTCTCCAGAAAGTAAGTGCCAGACAGGAGTTTGCTAAAGAAATCTCATAGAGAAAGCAAGAGAACTGACAAATTACTCTCCTGACTTACAAGGCTTTTAGTTCTGCTTGTCTTGAGTTGCTGAATGATTGGCAATAGCTCCTTTGCTGTTTGAAAACTTTGCTGTTTCATCTGTCAAGAGTAAGCAACCACAGCCCTCCAACTGGTATTTCTTTCCCTAACCTGTTTCCATGGAAAATCATGTTTTGAGAATAGGAATCAGCAAAGTGTTTAGGGCTATTAAAAGAGTTCCTTTTGTCAAATGCTTAAATAAATGCTTAAGATCTTCTAGATGTTCTAGCTAGAAGTAAAAACACACATTCAAATTAAATTTTGCAGCTGGATGAAGGAATATACAGATAATTCATGATTTTTCCTAATATCATTTAATTTTACTGTTACATTACCTTAATAATCACATAACTGAGGTGTGTAGTAAAGTCACAGCATTAAATACAACTGGTGAACATTATCTTACTCAGTTAAAATAAATCCTTTTCTTTTTTCTCTCATTTTAAACTTCCCATGAGAGATAATATAATCTAACTCTATTTAATGCCTAAAATCTCATCGTTGCCAATAGAACCAAGACTTTAGACCTTTGTTTTTAAAATGTGTTCCAGGAAACATCTAGAAGTTAGAGACTTCAGCATGCCTATGTAATTAAAAAGCTTCCTACCTCTTTTAGTTGTTTTTTTCACATAATAAAATAAAAAAGCCAACCTTTTTTAATTTTCAGCCCACTTGCAGGGCACTCATTGATTTAGATGTGTTCTGGTGGCTCTTGCTTTTCAAATCTCAGTGGGAATCATTTTAGTCAATTGTTAAGAATGATTAAATTGCAGAATCTTAGTGTACTGAAATGTGTTAAAATAGGAAGTAGAACAAAGCTGTCATCGTTAAGCAGATAACCTGTGAGCTGTGTGGCACTCCTTTATTTATGGACTTTGTTGCTCACAGTATGGCTCTGTACAATAGAAAAAGGATTTCCTCTAAAGCCTAAATTTCAAAGACTTATGTATCTGTGACTGAAGAAAATAATTTCTTCTCTCCAGGTACACATTCTTGAGAAAGATTAATGAAGCTAGAGAAAAGATCCTCTTCATAACAGATCACACTCCAGGCATTCTATGTATGCATCACAATGTTGTCTATTAGAGGAATGGGAAGAAAATAAAATCCTGTCACTGGAAATCAATTTACAAAGAGTAGCTGTCCATAGTCTTAAGAAGTATAAATAAATATGCTTATCTTTGCTGGTGTTAGTGGCACTATGCCAGTTTATGCCCAATGTGGATCTGATCCCATAGCGTTGGAATAACACAACTCTGGTTACTGAAGTTAAAAGAAGGCTAAAGCACTGCCCACATAAAATATTCTTTAATCTCTCCACATAGCTCCTAGTAATATAATTTGATATTATCCATGATAACTGTTTATGCTGTTTGAAAACACTGATTTTTGAAAGTGTATGTTCAGCATTATATTTTCATTTGTCAGAATCATTTGACACATCAGATAACAAAACCTCAACAACAGTAAAACAAATACTCTGTGTTTTGTATATGACCTGGTGTTTCTAACCTCCTCACAAATTTTCACTGAAAAGTTCATTGAAATATGCTTTTATGCTTAATTTTAAAAAAGTTTATTGCTGTTTGGTTGCATTCCATGTGAACAGTCTCCTGGAATACTGTACTCTTTTGTATATGTATGCACTTGGAAAAAAAACCCAAACAAACTAGAAAAGAATCAATTTTAGGCTTAGGTCAAGAAGCAACAAATATTTGGTTTATTTTTCATATTTTTTGTTTGCTTTACCAGAAACCATGTCACTAAATAAGCACCCTAGCTTTTTAAAAAAACCACAAAACACAATAAAGCAATTATTTAAAAAAATATCTGTCTGTAAATAAATACTATTTGTCTAAAAAGGGATTTAGGAAAAATACCCAGATGTAAACTTCTGATCTGCTCTTCATATGCCATCTAATTGTGAACTACCCAGATCCCATAAAGGCCTCTGCTCTTTTTGTTCATTGCTTCAGAAATGACTAAAACTACTCTATTAATGTGTTTGGAGCTATACCGATATTGTCAGGGCTAAGGCACTTGGTGTGAATCTCTGAATCAGAATCCATAACCCAAGTATTCTTCATTCCACATCCCCTGCAGGACCTCATTCAGTCAGCAGTCTCAGGGCATGCTCTTGCCACATAGCACTATGGAGAGGATGCCTTGCCACATAAAATGAATAGTGGGCTGCTTTCTTTTCAAACAAGCTGGTTATGCTTCCTCTCTGTACAATAGCTAATAATGGCTTGTCAAGAAAGTAGGTAACCAAACCCAGAACAAGAGTGAGGGCAGAGAACAGGACCATTATTGAAAATAATGCTTGTAAGATTTCAAAATTTGTGGGATAGCTGTAGAGTCCCCATACTTCCCTCAGATACAATAATTATTATGCAATGACATCTCAACATTATTGAAAATGTGGAACATTAATAATAACATATTGTATCTGCCACCACAATTGAGGGGAAACTTAAGGCAACTTATTTTGTCTTTTCTTTTTCCCCAGTTAGCATTACTCGGTACTGACTGAGAATGATATGATTCAGTCTGTTCTCCCAAACAGAACCTTAATCCCAGTCTACATTGCTTGTGTGTATGCATGAGTGTGCACTCTGTGTGTGCATTGTTGGATCTGCCATGCTCCTGGAAGTGTGCATGACAAAGGGGAAACCAAGAAAGAATGAAAAGGCAACTTTACTGCAAATTGCAGCACTGACCTAAGCGAACTCTGAGTCATGAAGTGTTTCACCCAATGAAAACTCAGTGTAAAATGAAAACCACTAGGAACAGAATGAAGAGTCATATCTCTTTTTGAGCACTTTTTTTTTGTTGTTGTTTCTTTTTTCTTTTTTAACTGGCTTTGAGGGCTTTAAATACCTTTCTGCACTGAGGGACTGCTTTTGAACTTTTGAAGAAAGCAAGCTGTTTCTGCCTCCTTTGGCTTTGAAGCTGCTGAACCCCTCATTTCAGAATGGTTTACACTAATGTCTGAATTTGAAAAGAAGTAGGTGATGCTGCACTAACAAGAACCTTTTTAATGAACTGCTGGTATTCAGTGGCAGGGGCTTAATGTTCAGTTGTATATTCAGTAGCTCTAGCTGTTCTGCGTTTAAACAACGGTGTTCTATCTTGCACTAATTTCATGACATGTCAACTACGGTGGCAGAAACATCTATCTAGGAGAAGTAATAATTTCTTAAATGGCTAAAGCTGTATTTGGAAAAGAGCCTTTAATGATGTCCCCATGGTCCAACAAGGAAATCAGGGAAAGTGATCAAAATACAAATCAACTGATACTTACTTACGTCAAACACATACAATTCACAAGGAATGACATTCACAGCTGCAATATCTTCACTTGACACCTTGACTGTCAGTTGCAACTCTACTGTTCAAGGATAGGATAGTATAAAGCTGATGTAAACTGTACCCTTAACCAATATATTGAATGAGTTTTACAACTTGACGGTAGATTTTTTTGGGTAGCATTTTGTCATTTCTGTCATTTATATTAAAAAGACAGTAATGCACATACAGCTGCTTCTCACTCTCACGTTTCTCACTTTGAAGCATTTATTGTTTTCAGCCTGATTACTGATCTCTTCATCCGTGTCAACACACCAGCTGATGGACAGGAATGAAAGAAGCTGAAATGACATCAGGCTCTGTGCCATCTGCCTGCCCTCATACACAGACTATCTCAGGCTGTTTCAAGGCATCTCAGACAGGCTTACCTCATGTGCTGCTTTTAGTAGGACAGAGTTAAATTTTCTCACAGTAGCTGGTATAAGGCTATGTTTTGGATTTGCCCTGAGAAGAGTAGTGATAACACTGATGGTTTTTAGTTGTTGCTAACGAGTGTTTGCACAAAGTCAAGGACTTTTTCAGCTTCTGATACTGCACCTGTGTTCCCAACTTTCTCATTACAAGCAGTGGCAGAGGGAGGGGAGGACACAGCTCAGACAGCTAACCCAAACTAAGCACATCATTTCATTCCATAGCACGTCATGCTCGGTATGTAAGCTGGGGGTTGGTCAGGGGACCATAGCTCATTTGTTCGTTTTGTTCATTTGCTAGTGAGTTGGTGCGTCGGTTGGCTTTCTCGGTTGCTCTTTTGATTGTGGGGCTTGCTCAGACAGTGCTGCGATCTCTCTTGGGCTTTGACTCACAGGCTGTTTGGTTCTGATTCTCACTACCTGGGTCCTGGCTGTGTATTGTTTGACAGGTGGTGAGCAATTGTATGATATGTTTTTCTGTTATTTTAATTACCTAGTAGTATTGTTAACATAATTAGTATCACTATTTTATTTATTTATCTTCAATTATTAAATAGTTCTTATCTCAATCCACAAGCTTCCTTGTCTTTTCCTCCGTTTCTCCTCCTCCACTGGAGGAGGGGGTAAAGTGAGTGAGCGGCTGTGTAGTACTTAATTGCTAGCTGGTGTTAAACCATGACACCTGGTAGGATATGCAGCCTCACAGAGTGCCACGACTGGCTGTAAGTTTGTTGCATGGTCAATTGTTCTGATCTTGAAAGACCTCAAGACATTTCTCCCTGTGTAGTTTTGTTGTATCTTCTAGTATATGTGGTGACCTGACCCATAACATACTTATTCATTTTTCATTAAGAAAACAGTGGAACTTATCAATCCACTTAAACTGAAACCACACTGAAGTAGCTAAGGTGACTTTAACAGCAAGCCAAATAAATATCGAAAAATGAGATTTTTGTCATTTTCTGCCATTTCATTCTGTGGATCTCCAGTAAGCTTTACACGGGCATCAGAGTACTGCATTAAAACACTAGTTCAGCAGCATGCTTGAGGACATTGGTTAGAATCAATCAAACTAAAAAATATACTTTAAGGTAAGGAAGTGCTTTGCCTGAAGACTTAAATTTTTGAAGTATCACTTAGCAAGTACTTTGCCATTTTTCTTTTTTGGATATCTGCCCTTTTGAACCTAAACTAAATATAGAGAAATTCATGCAGGACCCATTGCAGAGATTTTTAGGCCAAAGGTTTTCAAGAGGTGTGTTAGAAAAGGGCAGATAGTCTATGTACTGGCTATCTATAGCCCAGTGAAATTCAGACACATTCAGCAAAGCTTAGGAAAGAAGAGTCTGTTTAAATAAAAGCACTTGATTGCAGAGGCACTGTTAGTCTATCACTGAAGCCACAGGAGAACAATCTCTCTCTGCATAGTAGGAAAAGAATGGAATGATCACCATATAAATACCACACTGTTATCCGATGCTATTATCCAGACCCTTCTCTCTTGTAGTGTTCTCCCTAGGTGTCAGGTCAGCTTACATGCTCTGAATGTATGTAGGGCTTTTACAAGTAATCAGAGTTCTCTATGGATTTGTACTCATGCAGCTGACCATAAAAAATCAGTTCTAAAGTCCATGAAGTGTTGATAAGCAGCTAAGTTCATAAAAATGAAAGAAAACTTTTTCCAAAATGATCCCTCATTGCTTCTCAGTATTTGTGATCCAAAACTGCTACAATCTGATCTTTAGTAAGTTGATTAAATCTAAAGAACTGTTTTATTCTAGTTTTTCCTCAAATATTTTTACACTGAGGATGATAAAAAGTCATATGGAATGATATAGCCAAAGAACTTGATTCAAATAGATTTACCAGGACAGTACAAATTTCACTAGTATGGCCATTTTTTCCCCACAATATTTGGGCAGAGCTTGTTTTAAAATTACTGCCCAAATTGATGCTCATTGAAGAAAAGATGCAATAACACTAACATAGCTCAGAAGATAGATGAGATGTTATATCTAAGGTTGTCTAAGATAAGGTGTTTTGCTTATTCTGTCTTGCCTAAGTTATGGGTCTGCCCAAGGTAAGTTTCTCAATTAATAAATTTATGTTTGATTTTGAGAGTGGCTAAACATTCACATACACAGCATTCATCTTTGGCTAGGAGACTGGATATAAAATATTTATTATGCAATATAAGCCCTTCTAATATCAGATCTAAGATCTGACCTTCATTACTGCTTGGTGACAATGTGTTGGTTTATTGTATGTATTGTCTGGATACGAGAAGTTCACCCATGTACTTGTTTGCTATTTTCACGAAGAAATTAAAAGACTGAATTGATAATTTCAGTGACTAAACATTTTTCTTCTTAGAGTTGCTTTCTCTGGGTAAAAATCAATTAAATCTGAGAGTTAGTGCATTGGATTTACATGACAGGGTTTTGGTAATGGGAGTACTGCACAGGTGACTTCAGGGACAAAGCACCAGGGGCTTCTCTATGGCATAGAAAGCCAATTCTAGACAGTTCCAAGATGGACCTGCTGCTGGCTGAAGCTGAGCCCATCAGTGACGCTAGTGATTCCTCTGTGGTAATGTATTTAAGTAAGCATTAAATCACCATGCAGCAGCAGCGGGATAGGTGTTATTGGCGATAATCTCCAATCCCCATTGCCCCAGTGCTGCTTGGGGGAGATAGGGGGAGGTAGACCTGGGAAGAAGGAGGGACCGGGGGGAAGGTGGGTTTGGTTTTGTTTCTGTCTATCCTACTCTGTTTTCTATTGATATTACATGAAATTATTTTCCCCAAGTCAAGACTGTTTTGGCTGTGACAGTAATTGTTGAGTGATATCTGCCTCCTTATCTTACATATGAGCTTTTTCATTGTACTTTCTCTGCCGGTCTTGCTGAGGAGAAGGAGTGAGACAGTGGTGTGATGGGCGCATGGCAGCCTGTCGAGGTTAACCCACCACAGCTAACATCAGGAATTTTACCTACCTTCTAAAATCTAAATATTTTAATAGTAGCATTACACTTCAAGCATCTATCACAAGTTCTTACACACATACACCTATGCATATATATGTGTGTGGATATATAAAGTGCCAGACAGTGATATAAACTCAGCAATTTCAAAAGGTCAGAAATACTTTGGTGTAATGACACTAAACTAGTATGCCTCAGGATGACAGAAAAATTCCTGAAAGCATATTGTGTCTCACTATTCAAATGTTATGTCAAGTCACACAAGGTATACACAGGACTGTAACACCTCCTGATTAATGTGTCAAGACTTGTGTCAACACATGTCATGTTATTTCCAAATGCAATGAACCTATTAAAAAGAAAAAGATGTCATTATGCTGTGACAGGTTTGATTCTTTGCTCGTGCTCTTCCAGTGATCTCTGAATTACTGCAGTACTGAATTATACGCAGCATTGGAAATATCCCTTGTTCAGCTCTACTCAACAGTGTTTTTAACATCAAAACACCTTTATTTTGAGGCACCAGATATCTCTGCAGCTGGTTGAAAGGGGAAATGGAGATTTTGGCATCAAGGAAGTTGTGAGAAGTAGTTTGTGATTTTGAAGTGCAGTTGGCAATTGAGTTATTTAGCAATGGAGACAGAAGCAAACTCTAACACCACGGACATCAGAGGAACTGAGAAATTAACTTCAATATTTGTGTCAAGCTAGAAGTCTTCTTTTTAAGTTATGTTTCAAAATGTTCCTCTGCTGTCCACCACTACCTTAAAAATGAGCACCTGGATAGTTCTGCAAAATGAACCATAAATAATTCACGGTGATCTCAAATTTTATAGCATGGAAATTCTGATTCTGTGTAATAGTCTTGTGCAATTATCCCATGACTTTCCAAGTTTGTTTACATTTATGCATTTGGTAACTAATTATAATAACATTTTAACAAGAGAAAACATAAGTGTATGCTGGCACTCTAATTGGATTTTGGAAACTCTTAAATCACTAGAAATATTAACTCTGCATAATGTGATTTTCACTACCGCCTCTGAAAAATGCTAGGATAACTGTGTGTCCCTTTTCTTTCACTGCATTCATCTAAATGGCTTTCCTAGGATTAAATTGCTATGCATACTTACTAAGAAGGCACAGGCTTATCCTTCTTTCCTCCAAGACAGTGTTTGTCCTGTCATATATGCATACAGACAACTTCAGGTGTTTTTTCAACATTAGACAGTGTCATATTCTAGTTGCCTCAGTTTGACTAATTGACTGATGCCAGTAGGTCCTGGAACAACTTATCCCCAAACTAATTTCGTTCTCCTTCAGCTTGCCTTTAGGATCTGTCAGTCAACATGAAACATCTTCTACGTGTTATACCTCCAAGAATTCATGCTAAGTCCATCAATACTAGTCTAAGTCACATATCCATAACACAGATCATTTATTTATCAGGCACAAATATATACATTTTTTTCCCCAGCCAGTCCTTAAAAGATATTAACTATCAAAGCTGTCCAAACCTTGGCTATGGTCTTTTCTAAGTTAATCACCTCATTTCTGTTTGTAGGCCACAGTGAGGATTAGGCTTCTCTTGAAGCCAATTAATCCAAACTGCCTTGACACTTGTCTTAGTCAAGGGCAACTTTCCCCTTTGCCTCTCTATTGGGTACTTAGGTAACTGGTTTAGACCAGGTGTATGTCTTTTAATTATCTTGAGTTCAGTAACAGGCATCTTGCCTTAAATAACAAGAAAACCAGTGTAAGCTGTTAAAGAAGTTATTATGTCACAGCCTGCTCCATCAGTATATTCCTTGTCAGCAGTCTTCTTAGAAAAATAATTTATAGATTCATTTTAAAAACTCTGATTCTAGGAAATAATCAATATTTCAGAAATATGAGGAATGCATATATCTGTGGTACCACAATTTGCTTTTTGTTTCTTATAAAAATATACATTTAAGAAAATGGCCAGTTTACTAGTCACAAAGAGATACTTTACATAATCACATTTTTATCACAGTAATTAGCATATTGAAAACCATCTTGTCAGAATGAAATTATTATTTAATATGGAAGTGCTCTGAGTGGGAAGAGTGCATTGTGACTGCTCAGTCTCACTTATTTAGTCTTTAGCTGTAAGTGATCTCAGTAAAGTACTCTCCTGAAATTCAATGAGACAAAGATAATCACATAAAGGCAGTTATTTTTATTATTTTCTATTCTCTTGCCTCATTGAAAATGTCACTTTGTTAATTATGTTTTAATATGTATTGGGTTTATGTGGCAAGGTTTTGGTAGCTGGGAGGTTACAGGGGTGGCTTCTCTGGAAAGCTTCCAGAAGCCCTCCCCGGGTCTGACAGAGCCAATGCCAGCCAGCTCCAAGATGGGCCTGCCACTGGCCAAGGCTGAGCCCATCAGTGATGGTGGTAGCATGTCTGTGATAACATGCTTAAGAAGGGGAAAAAACCCTGCGCAATAGCAGCAGCAGTCAGAAGAGAGAGAAATGACAACATATGAGAAAAACAACCCTGCAGACACCAAGGTCAATAGAAAAGGAAGGGAAGGAGGTGCTCCAGGCACTGAAACAGACTTTCCCCTGCCTCCCCCCTGGTGAAAACCACAGTCAGATGACAGGCTGTCCCGCTGCAGCTCATGGAGCAGAGACCCATCTGAAGCTCAAGAAAGACCCCACGCTGGAACAGGTGGATGCCTGAAGGAGACTGTGACACTCTGGGTAGCCTGCACTAGAGCAGGTTCCTGGCAGAACCTGTGAACCCATGGAGAGAGGAGCTCATGCTGGAGTAGATTCGTTGGCAGGACTTGTGACCCCATGGGGGACCCACACTGGAGCAGGCTGTTCCTGAAGGACAGCAGCCCATGGGAAGGACTCAGGTTGGAGAAGTTTTGGAGACCTGTCTCCCATGGGAGGGACCCCTCGGTGGAGCTGGGGAAGAGCGTGAGGAGTCATCCCACTGAGAAGGAAGGAGCATCAGAGACAAATTGTAATGAATTGACCCTCAACCCCCATTCCCCATCCCTCTGCGCTGCTTGGTGGGAGTAGGTACAGAAATCGGGAGCAAACCTGAGGCTTGGAATAAGGGAGGGGTAGGGGGAAGGTGTCCTTAAGATTTGGGTTTATTTCTCATTATCCAACTTTGATTTGATTGATAATAAATTCATGTCCCCAAATGGAGCCTGTTTTGCTCCGATGGTAATTGGTGAGTGTTCTCCCTGTTGAGATAAGACCCACAAGCCTTTCATTATATTTTCTTTCCACTGCCCAGCTGAGGAGGCGAGTGATAGAGAGGAATTGGTGGCTGACTGGTGTCCAGATAGGGTCAACTTATCACAGTCCTTTTGATGCCCAACATGGGGCATGAGGAATTCAAGATATGGATAGTAATTAGGAGAAGTAACAGCCAAAACACGGAATGATGTCAGAGCATGGAATGATCATGGGGAATTCTGGTTGTTGCAATTGTGGTAAACAGAAAAGGGGTAGACTGTGTATAAATTCTCCACTTTAATTTGGTGTTGTGATGATATTATTTTTGATTTTGGTGTGAGGAATTTTTTGTTGTTGTTGATGAGAGTGAAGTTTGTAAATATTGTGTAATGAATGTGGATTTTAATTATAGTTCTTAAATATGTGATTAAATATCTGATTCACAGAGGTGAATGATTTCAAAAATGCTGTGAATAACACTCAAGAGCTTCCAACAGATTTCTGGAAATAGCCTTTCATACGCATACATGCACATGCACGCACATGCACCCATACACTCTCACCCCACTCCCCCACCCCCGATCATGTAATAGATACTTGGCCAATCTCATCATAGAATGGTTTAGGCTGGAATGGACCTTAAAGATCATCTAGTTCCAACCCTCCTGCCATGGGCAGGGACACCCTCCACTAGGTCAGATTGCTCAAAGCCTCATCCAGCCTGGCCTTGAAGACAGCCAGGGATGGGGCATCCACAGCTTCTCTGGGCAACCTGTTCCTGTGCCTCACCACCCTCTCCGGGAAGAATTTCTTCCTGATATCTAAGATAAATCTCCCTGCTTTCAATTTAAAGCCATTACCCCTTGTCCTGTCACTACAGGCCCTTGTAAAAAGTCCCCCTGCCTCTTTCTTGTAGGCCCCCTTCAGGTACTGAAGGTGTTATGAGGTCTCCCTGGAGCCTTCTCTTCCCCAGGCTGAACAAGCCCAAGTCTCGCAGCCTTTCTTCATAGGAGAGATGCTCCAGCCCTCTGAGCATCTTCGTGACCCTCTTCTGGACTCACTCCAACTGGTTGATATCCTTCTTATGTGGAGTGCTCCAGAGCTGAATGCAGTACACCAGGTGTACTCTCATGAGAGCAGAGTAGAGGGGGAGAATCCCCTCCCTCGATCTGCTGGCCACGCTTCTGTGAATACAGCCCAGGATACGATTGGCTTTCTGGGCTGCTAGCACACACTGCCAGGTCATGTCCAGCTTTTTGTCCACCAGTACCCCCAAGTCCTTCTCCTCAGGCCTTCTTTCAAGCCATTCTCTGCCCAGCCTGTACTTGTGCTTGGGATTGCAGTGATCCCAAGGTAACTGAGGTAACTGAGTTTGCATGGTTACTTGTGTTCATGGAATGCAAAATATAATTTCCTAATTTTAGTTTAAAAGGGTTGTTTAGAGAGGTCTCCAAACTCAAGGACAACCACTTATCCCAGCTGTTTAAAGACAGTATTCACTGCTGAAGAGTGAGTGTTTCTTGTGTCGTAGCAGATTATTCTTCCCTTACCTGTGAATGGATTTGTTCCTGTGGTGTGTGAGCAGACCTCATGCTGTCCCACACGCAGACAGACATTAGTGGTCATTGAAGCTCCTGATTCACTGCTGTTGCTGCACAAAGTAGCAACAGGATGTGTTAGGTGGTATGATGGGAGAGAAATCACTTTGAATTAAAAAAAGTATGATTACAGCTACTTTTACTGTTGGCTTTAAGTTGTTTTCCCTTTGCCAGTGATCATGGAGGAGTTAAACCTGATTATTTGGGAGATGCAGTTGAATTCTGAAAAAAACCCAAAATTGATTTTTCCGCTAAACTATAAGTGGAACATTATCTTGAAGAGAAGAAGGGAGACTCATGCTTCCACCACATGTTTTCCTTCCAGCAATGTGGTGGCTTTAAAATATTGTCACTCATTGTGAATCATGAAGAGTGGTTTAAATTTTGTTTTGCCTAATTCTGGAATGTGTTTTTCACTTTTAGTCAATGTACGTTATAATGGCTCTATGCTCACAAAGAACTTGTGATAAGGCTTCATGCTTTTCTATCCTATGAAATTAAACCATGAAGATAGAGTTCCTAAATTATACCTATCTATATTTTCAGATTTTCTCTAAGCCAGCTATTTTGCATCAGAAATCTGGGAAAAGGTTATGTTCCATTCATCTCTTCACGAAATATCCATCTTCAGTTGATAAATTAGTTCAGCCAAAGGTCTGAGACCTGTGAATAAAGAATACTATATAAATCTCACACTTTACTCTCATTATAGTTTTAGCAGCAAGATTTAAATGGCAATGGCAATTGGTTTTAAAAAGAGACAACCTCCACAAACTCATTGATGAGATAGGATTCACTCATGAAACTTGTCCCTATTCCCATAACTCCTTGTGTTATTACATGTTTTTATAAATGACCAAAAGCTCAGTGTAGGTTTGTGTTAGGAGTCCTAAATAAGATTAATCTAGTGTTAGTCAGGACATTTATTACGTCACCTATATGCATTTTTTTACTTCACCTATCTCTTTAAAACAAATTCATTTAAATGTTCTCAAATTAGCAGAGCATTACTACCTTTCTTCCACATAGATGGAAATTCTTTTCCTGTTATAGTTCTAGACTTTGGTCATTCTAAGGTGAACTTTGCTTTGACGTGATGGCAAAAAATGTTTTCGGTCTTCTAAGAGATATTAGATTATTTACATAAGAGCTGAAACTGTCATTGATTCTATTTCTCACTTTTCTTTTTCACCAGCCTTTACTTGCTTTGAAAAACAAGTATCTGGGGGTATTTTAAGTGGTTTAATTCTGTTCTGTTCTCTTACAGATTTAATTGTTAAAGTGAGATAAAAATAACATTCCTTTTTCTACAAGATTAGAGTTATCAGCCTTTTTGCCCAATTGAATCAAATCATGTTATATGCACAAGCACGGTTCTATTTTCTATCATTGGTTAATTTCAATATGGTTATGGTGCAATATTTTACAACATACAGTTTAATGTGCAGAAAATTTATTCCTTCAGTGATTAGTTGTGTTTTTTTCCCCTAATATTTCTATTCTGTCTGTTGTGCATGGCACACCTATTATCTACTACTCACATTCTTCAGAATTTCTTCAAGAAGGTGCTAAAATTCTGTGGCATATAGAAAAGACCATCGATAACCTTGGATATAGTGATAATTCAGACTCCCAGCCCTTTATTCAGTCCATGGATCAATCCATTTGGATACATATCCCTACCGTAACTAAATGTGGTGTGCTAGTTACTTCATAAATATATTGCTATTTCATATTTATAAAAATGACAAGTTCTAGACCAAAGCTTTGCTGCTGGTTTCATTGTAAAGTTTAAACTTTTGTTCCACATGAATCTGAACTTTTATACATGGGAAACATCTGATCTACACGGTAGAAGACTCTTGACAAAAGAGGAAAGATGTAACTCATTAGCAGGAAAGTCTGCACACCTGACTGAAGTAACGCATTTCTTAGCATCAAAGGTACTTGTTTGGGAACTTTTCTAAAAGGGAATGAGAGGTGAAAGGTATTTTCACTAAAATACTGAGCTGACAAGAAGACACACATGAAATAATCTCTTTCTTCTAGGTAGCAGAAGGGAAAAGTTAATTTAGGACACCTGCATTTGCATGAATTTACATTTATCTTTTTTTTTATGCTTTTATTAGTATTTTTTCTAATATATTCCACTATATAAATGACAACAGATTATGATTGTAACTGTATTCATTAAAAGATACCAGGATTATGCTGTGGAGTGCATTAGTCGTATGCTCACTTTACAGTTTGTGCATTGATTTGGGGAAGAAAATCGAAGTTATTATTAAAATAATAAAAATTAAAAGGGATGTAGAGATTAAGCTTTTTATCCTAGGGAGCAAGAACTCTGTCAAAGGCTCTCTCCTGTTTTGCTTTATGTTCATGTGTTTGAGTCTAACATTTCTGGCAGTGAAAACATGACTTCACATTAGGGATACTTTCGAATCTGTGGCACAGAAATTACTTCATAATGAGGCATAAGGACTTGCAGCCTCTGGTTGCAGGTGTGTTACACAAGGAAGAACATAATTTTCAGCTCAGCTAGGTGCTCATTTTCTTCCCAAACTGTATGAGTACTCCTTTATCCACCTCAGTCTAAACAGGCAATTATAAGAGATCTGTTTAAGCTGAGCTAGTACAGATGAGCAGTTAAGGATGCCTGTAGTTAATAATTTCTGCAACTACAGTGTACATGCCTATATAGGCACATACACACTTATGGAATAGACCATCCTCCTCAGTCATATGAGCAAACCTCACCAGTGTTTACCAAAATTCATGTGCTAATTTTTTCCTGCCTTCCATTCCAGCTAAAACATATTTGGGAACTCCCAAAGACTGGTGTTATTTTGAAAGCAGAAAGGACTGCATGTGAAATAGATTAGAGAGAAAAAGTACTTTTCTAAAAACAGGAGAAAAAGTATCTTCTGTTTACTTTAGAAAAGAATCTCCAGAGTGCAGACTCTGGCTGCACTTACAGTTATTGGCAGCTGTTGGAAATATCACGTTGAAAACAAGCCTTCCCAGTTTCAGCAGTGAATATAGTGGCATGCTAGGCTACCAGAAGATGATGATACAGGTAGTCTAAGATAAATCCAGATAATAAGTAGTACCAGAAAAGCTACCATCCTCTATTACCCTTTTTGCTTGAGCTTAACGTTTCCAAGGAATCTAGGGTGAAAGTAGTTGTGTGTCACTGCGGTAGTCCACAGCTTGATAATTTTTGCCTTGCCAACCAGCAGTACCATTTCTGCTGTTAAGAATTTGAGACACTAATGAAGAAAAATCAGAATCCCTATCCATCCTGATCAATACTCTTCACATTTTTCCAGCTGGCCCAGACTGGAGCATACATTTTTAAGAGCAATGTCAGTAAGGTAATATGGCTTCAATATGAAGAGGCCATAATGAGGCGGCCATGCTAATGTCTTAGAGTGGGCAGTACGCTACCAAACAGCAGGCACTGCAGTACTCAGAGAAAAAGATGCTGAGTTCCTGGGCAGCCAACAGATGTAAAAGCAGGAGGTTTTAATCAATAATATGTTAATATGCATGCTATTTTAAATGAAACACATTGTAATTTGTCACAAAGCTGAACATGGACAAACTCAAGAATGATATTACGAAGCAGTAAAGTGTTCATTATTGCTTTGTTGCAACATTAAGTAGAAGTGACTTAGAAGGAAAGTCTTATGGTAGAACTCGTCTTTGACAGGACAGAGATGGCTAAAGGCATTCAATGTCTCTGTGACATGGGTCTCTTAAGAACTGAATTGTGTTTTTATGGGGGGAATTGGAGCAGAATTAAGTGTCAGAGCAGGATTTGGGCAGTATTGTTCCAGGGTTTCTATTATTTCCCACAGGAGGGAAGAAAAATAGCTGATTTATAGTCCTCAGATTATGTATTTTGTCACAAAGCGATCAGTATAGAAATTCTGTGCCTCATCCAAAAATTAATACTGAACATTGGATATTAGTATTTTCAGACAAAATATTGCACTGTCATTATCTTGCTGAAATATACTTTGTCCCCTTGGTTTCTAAAACTGTTAAAATGAGGATTAAGTCTATCACATTTTATAAATACTTCTCTATTTCCATGGATAAAACTACTGCATTGAGAACCTTCAATTTGAGATAAATGCACTGATTACAATTTAAATATTAATTATAAAGAGTCTTGTAGACATAATAAAACAGACATTTACACTGTTTGATACAAGCATTAACAGAAGATTTGAACACTATCACAAATCAAATCAGTGACCTTTCTCCAATGTATAATAAAGAAATCAAAAGTGCTTTCAGCCTCAAATGGCCAAAAGAAAATCAACAAGCAATTACTGCAAACATCCCAGTAGTTGCATGACTCAGTGATTCATTCAGATTCAGGCCAAGGAGACACACAATAAAAACCATCTGCTCCAAAATATCTTGTAGATCAAATTTAAATTACAGTTTTGCTACTATAGGAAGCAGGTTTCTCTGATGTATAGAGGACAGTGTGAAATGATATTGATAACCAAGAAAAAGAGATTAAGACATGGAAAATGTAAGATAAGGAAATGCAACTTTTTAGTTATATATATTTGTAAGACCATATTTTAAAATGAGACTCACAGTTAAAAAAGGGCAAGACATGAAAAGGTAATTGATAATTATTTTTGAAGGAGAGAGAAAATGAAATTAAATGACTTCATCGAGAGCTGGAGTGGCAAATAGAATTGAGAAACTTCAAAGCAATCATTTCAGTGGTAAATTTAGCATCCTACCTAAAATGAACTTTATGAAATTAAGTTTTGAAACAGATGAAACTGTAACTGTTTCTAAACTATAACTGAAGGATAAAGGAATTATAACAGACATTTATAAAATCTTTCCTGCAAGTTTTAACTCCAGGGTCAGGCACTATATTCCTATACAGGTTCCATGCTCTTATTCATGACGGACTTTACTTTACTCTACTTCTGTTGCAGTTCATGATTTTTTTAGCAAATTTAAGCAGCACCCTCCTCTCAGTCTCCTTATATCATGAACTTGCCTTTTGTCTTCTTATTTTTGTCCAAACTGACATTTGTTCATTTATATATTTATTTACATTGTTTTTATTTATATCATAGAATCTTTAGGTTGGAAAATACCTTTATATCATAAAGTCCAACTGTTAACCTAACATTGCTAATACCATGTCCTTCAGCACCTTGTCCACATGTCTCTTAAATACATTCAGGGATGGTAACTCAACTACCTCCCCAGACAGCATGTTCAAATGCCTGACAACCCTTTCAGTGAAGAATTTTTTGCTAATATCCAATCCAAACCTCCCTGGTGCCACTTAAGACCATTTCCTCTTGTCCTATCGCTTGTCACTTGGTAGAAAAGACCAACATCCACTTCATTACAACCTCCTTTTGGGTAGTTACAGACAACAATAATGTCCTGTTCTCCAGGCTAAACAACCCCAGTTCCTTCAACTACTCCTCATGGGCCTTGTGCTCTAAACCCTTCCCCAGCTTCTTTGCCCTTCTCTGGG
The DNA here is from genome assembly GCA_027574665.1 of Rhynochetos jubatus. Classification (NCBI taxonomy): domain Eukaryota; kingdom Metazoa; phylum Chordata; class Aves; order Eurypygiformes; family Rhynochetidae; genus Rhynochetos; species Rhynochetos jubatus. Next base: position 32,138,579 of record CM050649.1, on the reverse strand, counting down.
CACGGTCCAGCACCTCAGTGTCTTTCTTGCAGTGAGGGGCCCAAAACTGAACACAGGATTTGAGGTGCGGCCTCACCAGTACCCAGTACAGGGGGACAATCGCTTACCTAGTCCTGCTCTCCACGCTGTTTCTAATACAAGCCAGGATGTCATTGGTCTTCTTTGCCACCTGGACACACTTCTAGCTCATATTCAGCTGGCTGTTGACCAAAACTCCAAGGTCCTTTTCCACTGGGCAGCTTTCCAGCCACTCTTCCCCAGGCCTGTAGCATTGCAGGGGGTTGTTGTGGCCCCAGTGCAGAACCGGCAGGATCTCATTGAACCTCATACAGTGATACTGCTCTGGCAGGGGGGTTGGACTAGATGATCTCTAGAGGTCCCTTCCAGCCCCTAACACTCTGTCAATCTGTGAAAAAGTGTTTTTACCTCAGGTCTTTTCTCTAGTCCAGGGTTCCTCCAACAAGACCAGACTTAAGCCTACAGGTATTGTACCTTAGAGTATCTAGTGAATGGGCTAGCTCCCACAGCATGCACTCTGTTATCTCATTGGCTTTGACTCTCTTTGTCTGTATTTTTTCATTCTGATGAATAATCAGGCTGATTTGCTTCAGCAGGCATATTTTCAACTATTTATTGAATTTCTAGGATGCAATAAAAATAAGCTATGCTACTGTTTTTTGTCTCCATGATAGGGACTTCTTAATCTTAACAACACCTTTTGTCATTATCAATCATTAGGAACTCTGCTGAGCCACTGAAACATGTTAGAAAACTAAAATTTGCAAGCTACTTCCCTTGTGAAGGTATCCAGTGAAAATATCACCTAGCAAACCACTTAAAAATTCAAGGGTATATGTCCTGTTATTATTTTTAAAATTTAATTTAGCTGCATCCACATAGTATCTAGACTTAAAACAACCAATAAAGAGCAGAGTAAGAGATTTTCTAACATTTGAGTTTTGAGTAGAGTAATTTTTATAAGGTTGCATATTGTGTGTGTATCCTGTAAGTATAATACAGCCAGGAATAGTAGTAAACAAAGCAAAGATATACTTGTATTGTGATGGGGCTTGAGAAATAAGCAGAAACTATTTCCATTATTGATTAATTTGAAATGGAACCAGTCCTGCTGTGGTCATTATTTCATTTAATTACTTTAAGACTGGGAAAATACCAAAGCAAATAATATCTAATATAAAATTTGTGCATTCTTCAGTAGGATAGAAGCATACTCATCTCCAAACCACTTTTCAATGGTGTGCAGAGATTATGCTTTTGCCATGATAAAAATCTCTCAGTGTTCAGTTAGAGACTTTTGCTACCACTTATTGCAAACTTTTTTTAATGGTGAGAGTCCATGTAGCAAACACTGCTTTGCACAACTACAGTTCTGGAAAATTCTTATCTTAATTAATATAATTTTGGAATTTCTGTATTAAGTCCTGTATAGTTTGTCATTGCATATCCCTCAAGTTTGATTTCTAAAGTTTAGAAAGTGATGCATCATGCAATTGCTCTGTTGAAACCCTTCTTTTTGGGAAAACTAGACCTGACAACAGAACCTGAAAGTCACCAGAAGATTTGTAGTGTGTGGTGACACTGTTGTAGGGTATTCAACTTGAGTTGCTGTATGCTAGTTGTCAGGTTGCTGTCTCCCTTATTTGGTAAAAGTTGAAACTAAGACCCTGTGATATGAAGTGAAGAAAATATTCAAGGTGATTCCTATAAGCAGAGATACATCCTGCAGGCTGAAGTGCAGTGCCAGGAAAAAGTAGAGTCCTTGAAAGTGCAGTACAACCAAGTGAAGTATATGATGTTCCTCAGCAGCTGCCAGACAGCTTCTTCCTGTTTGGACAAGCCAAACTCTTTCTTCCAAGCAGTTAAATCAAAGATCCGCTTAATTCTGGCAGCAGGGAGCTACAGTGTGGCTCCCTGCCTTCATAACAGTGTGTTTTCAAAGCTGGAATGAAATTACATATCCCTGAGATGTCTGAGGTACTATGAAAGGCATATCTGAAATGGCATATATCCAGATGTTTTCGTTGCTACCGAACATGTGTATGTATGTATACTAACATAAGCATTTTATATATGCATTTACAAATATTATAGATATGGATATCTATATTTTATATGTGTATGTCCATGTATCAGTTAGGAAATTGGAGACTACTGTTATGGAGCATCTGAAAGATTAATGTATCAGGCCACTTTCAACAGATCAGCACTTGATTGACAGTCATTAATGTCATACTGCTAATGGTTAGCACTTAATCACTTTCAATTGTTATCAATACATACTCAAAGCAGTTAGTCCTTAACACTTATAACCTGAATTAGCTGTGAATATACAATACCAAGGTGCTGACACTGAGTAATTAGTGTTTAATGGTCATTGGTGCCGTGGCCAATGAGCTTCTCTCATTGTTGATGCTTTATGCTCCTTGTCCCCTTTCCAGCAGGAAAGAGGTTTTATCTGCCCTTAATATAATACATCTTATTTTTGGCTTGAGGGGTTGCTCTTGTTTTCCAAACATCTTTCTTGCTTGTTCTGCAGGATCATTCTGGTTCCATCAGACATCTGTTCTGCTCTTGCTGCAGGACTATTTTAGTTTCATCCCACATCTTTTTTGCCTGCTGTAAATCCTTAGCTATTACCTTGCAGATTTTACTGCTAGAACATATTTTCCTGCACCCCAGTTGTGCTCAGATCTTCATTTGCCCCTTTATGGCTATGTGTTGTTTGTATATTTATCTTTAACTGTGTTACGAAATTCTGTTAGCACCCTTACAATGTTATAGAATTCTTATATACAGTCACAGGTTACCCTGATTTAGCATGCTTATGCCTGGGCTCAAGACAAACATGCTTATTATACCTTATGTGGTTTCAAACTTTATGGGTGTCACAGGCTTCTGCTACATTTTTCTAGGAGAAACCCAGTTTTATATGAAATTTTGGGTTCTATCTGACAGACATGGTGAGACCTGCAGGGTTTGGTTGTACAAGATGTTTGTTTGTAACTGGTTTTAAATGTCAATGAATGAAGCTTTGTTTGTTTAGTCTTAATTTAACCTTTACTTGGCAGTGTTGTGACATCAAACTTAACGGTATTGTATTAGCAGACAGGAATCATAAATGAAACCAGTCATATACGAGTGATATTTACTTCTATAGCTTCAGGGGTTTGGCCTGAATACAAAACAATACATAGACAGTGTAAGTTTAGATAAGTAAATTCAGTTCAAGGGCTTGCAAATAAATATGTACAGTAGAATTTACTGCACATCCAAAGAAACAGAAAAGATTACTTGTTTGCAAACTAATTTTTTTTAACAAAATAGTTCAAGAAATTGTATTCTGCTTTGGAGGTTGATCCCTGAAGTACATGACAAATTTGGGGAGTTATTCAGTATTACCCCTCAGTGTATGAAGATCAGAACTAAATTAAATTTAAATACTTTGGTACTTAACATAGCACAAACAAAAGTAAGAATACATAACGCAAAATAAAATTCCCTGTGATAAATCAGGTACTTCCACTTTCTAGAACAAACAAGGTCAGTTGGCCACAAAAGTGATATACCATGTCAACATAGAGGGCTAGAGCCAAGAAACCAGCAAGAGGGAGAGAAAGGTGATCCTGGCTGTCCTCAGCCACCTAATTGGCACCATAGCTTGGCTTGTCTGTGAAATTGGTGCTCAGAGCCTGTTTCCCAAGCTAAAGTACCTAAGGAAAGAATGGTGTAGCTAGCCTCAGTATTTTGCCAAGAAGTCTGGACTGGGGCATCCACCCAAAACCAAAGAGAAGAAAAACAGCTTCCTGGCTCTACTTTGTTTCACATTTCTCTAGGACAATGGTTTAAACAGAAATCAATGACTGGGTGGAAAGGGGAAGAAAATGATGAATGGAAACACTTCCTATGCTGTGGTCAAAAGAAGCTAGTTGTGCTGGGGTCTAGATCAAGCATCTAGGTAATGAATGAGCCATTTCTCTCTTCAGCTCAGTACTTAAGCTACATAATGTTTAGAGAAAAGACCTAGGATAGCTTCTGTTGTTTTCTCGGGTTGCTCGTTCCTAGAATCACTTCCAGTATTTATCTAATGAATGTAAAATATATAATACATAAATTATTCAGGGAAATAAGGGTCTTTCTAAAGTTCTGTGGAGGTGTGGTGTCCTTGGGAACATAGCAAGACTGAACAGCAGAATCTGCAGTTTCTAAAGCCAAAAAATTTACAGTAAAAAACAAACCACCCAAATAAATAGAAGAATTTCAGCATGAGTAGTGCTTTCATGTAAATGCATTTTAGCCTCAGATGAGATATCGACATATAGGCGTTCAGATATCCCTACTCTGAGAGCTGAAGAGAGCATATAGCCATGTTATGGCACTGTGGCGATTAAACTAATAGGCCCTGATTTGAGGTGGCATATTTGAAATGAAGCAAAATGACCCATTGTGCTGGTTTCAGGCAGGAAAGGGTTAATTTTCTCTACAGTGCTGACAGCTGGCCCAGGCTGGTCAAAGGAGTATTTAATTCCATGGTACATCATGCTCACTACACATGCCCAGTGCTGAGGTAGGAAGTGGCCTGGAGACAGGGAGAGGTCATTAAGACTCTGGCTAGCTTAATAGCTGTGTCGTTATCTGCTGTGTTAACTCTGGATGTGGTTAGCAGTCGGGCAGGTTCGTTTGTTAATGAGTTTGGAGGTCAGCTGGTATTTGTCCTGGTTGGGTTCTCACCCTGGGGCTCTGGCTCTGTGGGGTCTTGGTCTCAGACTCTTGCTTCTCAGGAGCTGGCTGTGTGTTGATTGGTGAGTGGTAAGCAATTGTATCATATCTTCTATTTTCTATTTCTATTATTTTAATTACTTAATTACAATGCTACATTGTTAGTATTAGTAGTATCACTATAATTTTCGTTATATTATTAAATAGTTCTTATCTCAACTTCAGGAGCTTCCTTGTCTTTTCCTCTGACTCTCCTCCTGCACTGGGGGAAAGGGAGATGTGAACGAACAACTGAGTGCTATTTAATTGCAAGATAAGGTTAAACCATGACAGCCATAAGTGTCACTTCAGGGCTTCCAGAGTGACTCCAGCTCCCCTTCAGTGGTTGAGGAATACAGATTACAGACATGACAGCCTCTACTCTCTCTTCGATGGACACAGAAAAAGCATCGTACCCACTTCAGCTTGTTCCTGCTCATGTGCCAGTAAACACTTCTACCATGATGGAAACTCACTGTGCATAAATTACAAGATTCTGTGTTATCAGTTCTTGCTGTAAAACCATTTTTCAGTGCAGGGACAGATAGTAATAGTGGCAGAAGCCTGAAGTGCTCTGATTTTCTTCCTCAAACATCTGCTGTGAAAGGAATTTAGGAAGGGAAAGATTGGAAAGTGTGATAGAGAGTTCATTATTTAAAGAAAAACTATAGGGACAGTTTTTGACCTAAAATAAGGATTGTGTCACCATACTTAGCCCAGAAGTTTTCCACAAAAGAAATATAATGTTTATATAGGAAATAAAATTCCTTATCTATTTTCTGATTTGGCTTTGCCTTTATTCAGATTGTGCACTGAGGAAACTTGCTTGTGGCTTTCAAAGCCTCATGGTTTAACCAAAGGCTCAGGAAAGAAAGTTCAACAACGCTTTTCAGCTCAGATAAGCACTGTAGAGCCTAACTTCCTGTGTAAACCTGATTAAGCTGTTTCAGACATTGGAAATCCACACCATTTCTTCACCACCTCATGCTTCTTTGCTCTTCCTGACACCTGAGCAAGCTTCTGGCACAATGCAGCCCTCTCTGTCCTTTCCTTTGACCATTCGTTGCACACAATGCAAGCAACCTGCAGTTGTTCCCTGTCAACGGCAGACCGTTCTCCAAATAACTTTTTTTTGTAGAAAAGTTTTCATTGGCTCTAACAAATTTAGCACTGGTCTTATGTGTTTCCTTTCAGATTTGTTTAATGACTGAAAATTCTCCTAACCGGAATACAGCAAACTTTAGTGTTTAACCCTGTATGGAAGATACCCAAACATATGTGATTCTGGTATATTTCTGCTTGGAGATTACACTTCAGCCACCATCCCTCAAAGTGAGAAAAATTGGTTAAAATTAGTCTTTTCAAAATGTGTCAAAATGCCATTGTTTCTTTTAGTTACTGCTTGTGGCTATTGATTAATTAATCAGTTAAGAAGTCCTGTTTGAATGTTTCACAATTTTATCTATTTAATTATTTTAGCTAACATATAATACCACTAAAAAGTGGTTCCATCTGCCTCTTTATCCCATGTTACAATGTGTTGATTAACTTACTGAATAAAGCTGAGGATAGGACCAATTGGACTACTAACTACTTTCCAACTTACTCCTCTCTTGGTTGATATGTTTCTTACCTTACTCGACACACGGAGGGAAAGTGTGAATTCCTTACTCGATTTCTGGGAAGGAGTGAAATGATCTTAGTCCTTTAGCAAGCATCTTAACCTTTCGATACCCTTCTATAGAAGAAGTCATGTGCCACATCATGTTACAGAGGGCCTGTCTGTCAGGATACATTACAGTACCAGGTGTACATGCACCACATTGTCTGATGACTGCGAGTTTCATTACACAAAAGTTAGGATGCAGTGCTGCAGATTTGTTATTTTGTCTAGAGAAGCTCTTTTCAGTTCAGAACCCTGGTAGGATGATTCCTCCTCACATGTTGCAATGTCACAGGCTTCATCCCTTTCTCCTGCCTCGTCCCCTTCTCTCTCTCTCTCAAATTCAGACCTCTTATACTAAACAAAAACATCAGCTGTTTTTGGTACGTGGGGTCATACATTAAGAGGGGGGATGCTGCCAGAACACAATATACATATACACACACCATGGGGAGAAAAGAGACATAAGATGCATTCAGGGAAATGAATTAGAAACAGATTTTGTGTGGCCATCTTACTGCGGTTAACCACTGACACTTAACTCTAATGTATAAGAAGCTGTCATATATTCTGTCATAAAAATATGCTTCAGGTTTTTTTTTAAAAAGGCAAAAATACCCATTAATTTAAGGTCAGTTTTGTATTGCCTTACTACATAAATAAAGTGGTAACAATCAGAATCTGTGTTGCATATTTGAAGATTGGACTGAGTGCCAAAATTAATCCTTTGCAGTTGTTCGTGGGCCAAATCTGTGGATAAATAATAGAATCTGCCAGTAATGACTTAAAAAACCAGACTGTGCGTGACAAAGAGGTAGCACTGTACAAAATATGTACCTGTCAAATCTGTCATTATATGTGGATTTGACATCAGTCTTGCATAAAGAATTTTGATTGATAGTACTACTTAGAAATATAATAAAAAGGAATGTATCTCATTAATTGTCATGCACTTGTCAGCCTGTTTATAACTTTTACTTTATTATTCTTTTATCTGTAGATTTCAAAAAATAAGGCTATAATGAAGTTATTAAAATGACAATACTTTCAAAAGACTTAAATAGTGGTTATCAAGAAGTTAAATGCTATACAGGAAGCATAATCAGGAAAGAGAAGATACAGATTTATAGGGTTACAGACTTATTTCTATAGTTAAGAAAATACAAATCTAAGCCTAAATCTATGCAAAACCTTGTCTTTTTTTTCCACCTGTATAATCAAAATGTAACTTCACTGATAGTGAGTGACCATTATTTTTTGTCAGATTTCATAGACTGACTTCTATTTCTGCAGGACTGGCAATATTCCTTTTGACTACAGCAGGGTTACAATCAAGTACTCTTACCCAATTTACAACTAATGACTTTACTTTTATTGTGTAACATGACCCTGGTCAAAAATGTTCTGTCATCTTAAAATTAAAGGAGCACTGATGCTGAGAATGGAGATTTCTAGCTAAGAAGGGATATCAGCAATACTGCTAGTCCTGGGAGTGAGTCTGTTTTTTCAGTCTTGAAGAAAAAAAAAAAAGGATTAAACGAGTTATAATGTGAAAGCATTGGAAAAAAGTGGTTTGGAATGAAAGTTAAGGTTTCAGTTTTGAGATAAATTAGTCTTTCTATGCAAGGTTTTTTTGATTAAAAAGATATATTTTTTTTTTCCTATGTAACAATTATTCTCTAGAAATTAAAGTGGTTACTAATCTGGATTGTAGTAACCTTATGATGTACAGATTCAAAAAGTCCTATTTCTTTTCATGAGTGTAATTTTCCTTTTTAATAGTGTATTTTTTTAACTAGCAGCATGTATGTATTACTTGTATCAATGTAAGAGGAATGAGTGCTTTTTGCTACTGTTTCACAGGAAATAAAATTTCTTCCTTAAGCAACTCCTGCTCAACTTTTTTACACAAGTGAGGTTCCTTGAGAAAAAGTGAGAAATACTATGAAAATCAAACAACCAGTGAATCACAGAATGTATGTACAGAGTCTATTATCTTTAACTATCACAAAATATTTAACTAGATATGTGAACAGGGACCTAAAACATTTATAAGACAGATGAGTCCTCAAAACGTCTTTAATATGGTCTTTGGAATTCTTAATTCTCTCCTGAATAACAACGTGAAGTCCCTAAAGCAAAAAAGATACTTTGCCTTTTGTGCTGAATGACTTTGTGATTAATAAATAAATAATAGAACATTCCACAACCAAACCATCACTGTCCCCAGTCTAAGTAGTCACCAAGTTCTTAAGTGCACTCCATTGGAATTAGGGACTGAGATTCCTTCAGCCTAGATAGACACTTCCAGTATAAAAATCCAGAAAAGACAATGATAAGAAAGAAAGAAAGGAATTTTTCTTGCCCAGAGTATTGAAGAAGATGAAAAATGGGCTTATTTCCTAATGTGCTATCTGAGAATTGCCTTCCTGACAGATAAGAATTTCTCTATGGAAAGTCAGTAAAATGACTACAGGGAAAGGATGGAAAATTCATATTGCTCTAATTCTGAATGCTTCATATAGACATTCAAATTGACCTTCACACTATTCTGGCCAGGACTTCCTCTCACAAAAAATCAACAGGTTACAATATCCAGACCTGAACTTGGAAAACTCTAAACATAATTATTTAAATATGTCAATTTCCTTATAAGAAGGAAATGAGGCGTAGGGGAGGGAGGAGAAAAAAAAAAAAAAGATGGAGAAAACTCTGTCCCTTGTTTTTATCTACTACATACTTGAAAGATCCCTAGATATTCTGAGAGCAGGCTCCTGGTGTTTGGAATCCTTGAACTGAAGCAGTGAGCAGCAAAAATGCATTTCCAGCTAAAATGAAACTGTCGGTCAGGTGGAAAAAGCTTTTTTGTAGAAATTGACAGAAATGTCAGAAACCTGTTAGTTTATTTGCCTACCAACTCTTTCCTCATGAGCTGATAATGATAAGTGAAAATAAAAACAACAGGAAGAGCTGTCCCAGGGTTGATGATTTTAGTTTTTGTCTGATAGTATGCCATCTGCTTAGGGGGGAATAATTTATATTTAAAGTAGTCAGATTATTTTCTCCTAAAAAAGAGAGAAAGAGAGAAAATTGGAGGAATTGGCATAGTAGCAAAAAAGACAAGCAGAAACAGTCATCAGACTACCTCACCAAGTGCTATTTAGCATCTCACTGCTTTGTAGCAATGGTTCTTCTTTGGGATTGTAGGCTTCTGTTGCACTTCAGCATAGCTTGAATTTACCAAGACAAATAAGCAAAGTGGGGCACCGTCAATGCTGAGAATCGCAATATCTATGATGTCCCTCAAAGGTATAGAGTGTCATACCCTGAATAGGTGCATAGTTCTTGTCAGGATTAATAACCACCTCAGTTTGCAAGGATGTTGAATCAAAAAACAGTAAGGTAGAATACCCCACTGTACGACCTAACCTATAACCTGTGCCATGAAGAGGGCATATCTTCAAAATTTTGCAGAATTTTTTCTGTGAGTCAATGTGTTGCTAATTCCACTAATAACTGAAAACAACCAAACTACATCTTACCTAATACATAACTCTAATATTTTGTACCCAAGCTTTGTAAGACATCTGTCAGGTCTCAGGCATGCTGATCTATTTAACTCTACTCTTTTTAACAAAATTTTTACTGGTTGACAGAATAATAGGTATTAAGCTCTAAGAACACACGGCATCATGTAAGATCTAAACTTGAGTGCTTTACAATCACAATTCAAATTAGGATTTGCATATCAATCACTTTTATGACACAAAAATAAAACCTTTGATGGTCATGTACAGAGGCAAGTTGCCTATAATTATAAACTGCATACTTTGTCTCAATGGATCAGAAAGTATCGCTCATCTTCCTATATGTCAATGTATGTTTTACAGATCTCCACTTATCTTCCTCTAGCACACCTCAGAGATTGATGATGAATAGTTTCTCTCAGAAACAGTGGAGACTTGAAGAGATAAAGAATATACCTGTTTCCCTTCAATACCTCTATGGCATCACCAAGAGAAATAGTGCTGTGCCACAGGATTGTATGTCGAGTTACCTTGTTGAAAAGTAAGTACATTTTTAAATGTACTCACTTTTTTAAAAATGTGAAAGTACATTTTTAAATTTAATTCAGATTAATCTGCCATTACTGTTAGTAAAGTCCAAATGCCAATAATAGACCTGGTCAGACCTTGCAGAACTGTATGTGAAGTCTCCATCATCTTCCAAAGAAGATGTCTAGCTCTACTCAGGAGCATGCATGGTTCCTTCGGTTCTCTTTTGACCCTTTGTCCATCCTTTTTATTAGTCTAAACATTGCTGACTTCCTCCTTTCCTAGAACCCAGCAATGCTTTGCTGATATGTCTTATTTTGATTACTTAATTATTGGCTATGAGGATGATTCTGAATACAAAGTGAAAGTTCTAATTTTTACAGGATGGAATTACATTCCTTCTCAAGGGACTGTAAGCATAATTGTGAGAAGGTTAAATCATCCACTGACTTCCAGCCAGCTTCTGAGATTTACTTAGGGAGGCAAGAACTAAGGAGTGCTTTTAATGCTGGAAAAGATAGTGAAGGACTTGTTAATGGCAGCTGTTTCTATGAGGAATGGAAAGTTTGAGTGTTATCTTGTATGTGAACTTAAAATATCACAACATTCTGCTCGTCTGTGATAAAAAAAAGTGTATATGTATTCCTGTTACAAGAAATCCCAGATGGTGTATTGCAAGGATACAGGAAATCCTCTTTGCAGTCCTGATAGAAATTCAAAAGTTTCAGTTCCAATCCAATTTTTAAAATGCAGGATTTAAAATTTTCCTCCTTTAGTATTGTTTCTGCCTTTCACTGGCTACCTGTGCAGTATGTTGAAAATGTTGTATACAATGTCAAGATGAGAATTCTTTCCATATACTCCATAATGATGGTGCCTAACCAAGGCTCTGGGAGCATGTACTTCAACATTTATGGGCTAAAAGCTGTATGCTGCAGTGCTTAGGTACTTCCATGGGTGTACCTTGAGGTTTAAGGCACAGAGCAGCATAAAATTCTGAGATCTATTCTTGACCAAGTTTATAATCAACTACCTGGGTTGGGAGAGCGTGTCATTTTACTTTATAGGTTTTAGAGATATTTGCTGGGTTTTTTTGTTGTTGTTCAGTTCTGGGTTTTATTATTGTTCAGCACAACTCTGATCTTTATTAGACCATTCTGTTAAATTGTCTTTCTGAATTCCCTAGTTCTTAGCAAACAACTGCCTTTCTTAAGATATTTTTCCAGTGTTGTGGATATTGCATCTTCTCCCTGCTGTGTTGTATTGAATTGCTTTTTTGATTTAGTAATGGTCTACATTAATTCAAAACCTCCCTTTGGTGTTAGTGACTGGAATGAAGCAGCACACCAGCTGAGATATATCATTGTATATGTACATACATATATATATTTGAAATCCACACTTTAAATCAATGAGGCAGTAGAACTAAAGATGATGGTTATATAACTTAGTACTGCACCATGAGAAAAATAATTGTCTTAAAACCATTTATTTCAGTACCAATCTCTGGTCTGAAGATGACTGTATTACTTGCAGTACCTGATTACTCGCTGTGAAGAAAGTAACTGAACAGATTGGGCTTACCAGTATGAAGAAGCAGAATTTTTCTCAAAGTGGGAAGTCCATCTTGTAATTATCCCTAATTCACATCTGCAAATAACTCATATTAGTGTTCTAGAAAATGGAAAAGCTGGAAAATGTGACTTCCTCTTTCTACTCACTGCTCCAAGTTGAACACAAAATGCTGGTTGACTCTACAGATCTGGCCCTTTTACTGTGTGGATTGGTGCCATGGAAATCTCACAGTAGGCCTACACTCAGGACCCTTTTTTCAAGTATGTGCATAGGCATAGCATCTTCCTTTCGGAATTCTTCCCAGGGCATGGGAATGGACTTCTCTGATGGGCAGGAAACCCAACAGGCCTGGTAAAACCCTTCCTTGACCCACCATGAACTCCCAGGCTGTGTTCAAACACTAAAAGGAAGTATAGGAAAGGTGAAAGGCAGAAGATATCCAGAAAGAACACAGATGTATCACCTGAGCACACATCTATGGAACTGTGAAAACCACAGCTCAGCTGGACATGATACTGGTGAATGAAGGGCATGGGAGCAAAAAAGTTTTCTTCATGTATGTTGGCTGCAAATGTGTGGCTGTGCTGAAGAATGAGGGCAAGGAAAAGTGTATCAGGCACAGGATTTTCACTATCCAGGCAAGAATCTTGGTTTCTGGCTGATTAGAAGCAATATTTCATGAATAATTTTAAAAGTTAATAAGTTTTCAGGCAAGAATTAAAGCTTTATTGGTCTATAGATGGATTCAGAATAATTTATAAGGAGATATGAGACACACCTCTTTTTCAAGAGCTGCTTTTGCATCTTAAATTAACAGTCATTTAATAAATAAGCATTACTGAGTAAAAGCTTTTCTAAGACAAGGCCTGGGAAAACTAACGTAATAGCCTTAATTGGTGCACAAATGTTCTCTTTTGTTGTCTTTTTAGACATCTCTCTTTCTTAGCTGTTTTCTTTTGCTAGTTCTAGATCTTTCCTAGATCTTCAGCTCTACCCATACTTTACACTGATGTGATTGGCTTAACCCCAAGCTCTGGATCTGCTGCAGAAGCCAGACTCTTCAAAAATCCAAAATAATCCAAAAGTCTGCACAATCCTTAATCTTGGAACATTTCAGAGGTATTTTGTAAATATTACAGTTGGACTTTAATTCAGTCTTCAATGAATGAATGAATGAATTATAAAATTTATTACATTTGAAGTTACTTGGGGAGTTTTTTGCCCAAATTGCTTCACCATATCAGCAGAATGATTATAAAAAATTACAAAAGATGATAAAATTACTATTATTTTTTATGCAATTTTAAAGGATTTTTGATGAAATTTTTTTTTTTTTTGATGCAATATGTAACCATAGCTGAGAATCTAAAATATGAGAAGAATGTTCAACTTATATTTTTAATGACGTCAATAGCGAAATCTGCCACTCATTCAGGTTAGAAGCTGCAATCTCTACCTGTATTTTAGTCAACTATCTGTTCTAGGAAAGATAACTTGTTCAAAAAAAAAAAAAAAAAGCTTTTATTATAGAATGGCATGCACCATGGTCCTGAAGACTGTGTCAAAATGCTTTAACCTTGAAGATGCAGAGACACTTTCGCTAGGAAAGCAAGGAGCAAATTTAACCTTGTTATTGCAACAGAGCATTGGGTGTATATGATGTGAATTAGCACAATCTGGTACACTGTTGCTCCACTATAATGTAAGAAGAAGACAAAATCATATAGCAGAATTGTTTTATTAAAAAACTTGATTGCATAATGGTACAGTACATCCTAAAAGACTTTTTTGCCTTTATGCTTGAATAAATACAAATTAGATGATAACACTTTATTTTAATGATACACTGATTAATACTGAATTACAATAAAACCACTATGAAAGTGCATATGACATTTCCATTAATAGCAATTGAATTTGTTATTATTACTGTTATTATAATGAACAGCAAATCAAATTATTAGTGATGGAACACTTAAATTATATGGCTGCTGCTTGAGGAAAAGTATAATTTTAGCTCTCAAAACTTGCCCTTTACCCACCCCAGGAACTATGGTTGTATGAATTATTATGCTTAAATAACCAGAAATATTAAAACCAGAATGTTGTGTGGTCATGAGATCTTTTAATCCTTAATTTTAAGAAGTCACTTATCTAAATTTATCAACACATTCATCTTAGTAATTGGTAAATGCAGAGAATCATGATACATTCTATAAAATATTTTAGTAAAATGTGATTTCTGAGTGGTGACATATTTGATAAGCAACAAAATCTGTTTCAAAGACCCTTCTACTTTCATACATTTAATTGTGATCCCTTCAAATGGTAGCCCCAGTATGAGATAAAGTAAAAAAGTTTGTTCTGCTCAGAATTCAAACTCAGCTAAGCAGTTTAGAAATATCTCATATTAAGTATCTCTTTGTGCCATGTATGTAGTGTACAGTTCTAATAATAAACTCTTTAGTGTGCCTTGGTGATAGTCTGAATGTTGCCAAGTTTCATATCAGAAGTTTACTTGTTATTTTAATTTCCTTTTCACTGGTAGTGGTAGGAGATCATTTCCATATTCCAATACAGATTTAATTCAAGCAGTTGTAGATACTCAGGATAAGTTTTCATCCTATCCCATATCTTCATATGCAAAGTACAAATAAATAGGTTCTCTTTCAAATGTTTCCTGTAGGTAGGAAACTACAATGTTGGTGCAACATCTTCACATACTTGTACCATAACGGATGTACTAAATTATTTGGTACCTAAACATCTGGGGGGTTGTAGTCACTCTAAGAAAATAAGAGGCAGATTTGTGCTAAAGCTTTAGTTCTGAAAATTGTCTCCACAAACACAGCATAAACTATACATTTGTAGATTATTATACATCTTTTTATACATCTTATAGAATCTTAGACCAAGGTGCTATGAAAAGATTGACAATTTGAAAGATTTTACATACTTAGAGGTGCTATAAGGGTACTTTTTGGAGCATTTTATTCAAATGGTATTTATCCACTTCTCTGATTGCGAAACTCAGACTAAACAAACAGTCAATGACTGTCATTCATTTCAGATGCAAAAGAATTTCAAAAACCCATTTCAAGGATTAGCCAGTGGGGAATACTCAGCAGTTTGCCCCTTCCCTGAAATGGAATGTTTCTTTTGTAAATCACCCGGTAGGCACAAGTTTTGATTTTAAAATACTGTCAAAAAAAACCCCTGCAGACATTACTTGCACTAACTGCAATCATTTTGGATTCTGTGAAACAGTGGGGAAATGTGTTCATCTCACCACTGTACAATCTGGAGAGATTTCATTTGGAAGGAGTCCTGTTGAGGTGGTTTTGTTGTCTTTCTTTAATGGCCGCACAAGGCAGAGACAAGCGATGTCTGTTCAGCAGTGAGACATCAGGAGAAGACAACCCTGATTTGAGGGGTCAGAATTGTCCAGGGAAGGGGGAACTGAAATGATCATATCTCTAGTTAAACTTCCTACTATTCAAGCATAGACAGAAATTAATTTTTGGCTTTAGTTTACTGACACAACACTTTTTTTTTTTTCACTTTGCTAAACACACAAACGATTTGTGCTTGTCTTTGGGAAGTTAAATTAAAAACTATTGTAGGGAAACTAAAATACAGAGTTTACAAACAGGGTTTTTTGGAACAAACAACTAAAAATATGCCCTTACATTGCTAAATCAAATAGTAAGAGCACACCCTGTTCATTTGCAGAAGAAACAACAACATACTCTTTACCCCTGGTCCTTCCAAGAGAGGACTGCTGCATAATTATAACATACTTCCAGATTACAATTAGCACTTGCTCATGTGACTAAACATGAGTTTGCAAGCTAATGAAGTGATCCAAATTAAAATGAAATGAGTATAGGAAAATAATTGGTTATAAACATACAATTTTAAATTATATAATTTAATATAATACATATTAATAAACATACATAACATATAACATATTATATATTATTATATAATATAACAAAATAATTTAAGAAATTATGTGCTTGCCTTGCTGCTGATCTCTGTCTCCCTTTGGATCATCCTTTCAACAGTTTTTCTATTTATAAAAGAAGAACAATGTTTTTGAACACCTTTCTGCCAACTGTTGAAGTTCAACAGTTGCAGATGTCTCAGACCAGTTCCAGTCATGAATGATTTTGCTATATGACTCTTTTTTCTTTATACTGAAAGTTTCTTTCTGGATTAATTTTTCCTTTTTTTCTGTTCTTTCCTTTTCCCAGATGAACACAAAGTAGACTGATAGAATTTATTTGTTAAAAAGGAAGAACTTGGGAAAAAATGTTTATAGAATGAAACTGGATAGAAAAAAAGAAAATCCTTACATGAACAGAATACTTGCTATGTTGCAAAGTTCATGAAATTAAAAAAATATATTTTTTAGTTGTCATCTATTGATATGCTTTACACTAAAGAACTTCTAGCAAATCAGGTACAGTTTGTGTTTTCAGCAATAAAATAATTTTTGTGTGTGAATAGTGACATTTTCCCTTCACTGCTAATTGTCATGAGAAAAACATGCCAAGACAAAGTTCAGCTGAAAATGTAATCTTCAGGCACACATATAAATTCAGAATTTCCAAAATATTAAGTACCTCCAGATTAACATGTGCTGACTATTAAATTTATCCATTGAAAGAATACTTGCCAGTAATAAGACACACACCATATTCTTTTTTTTTTTTTTCTTTTGAAGGAAGTATTTCCTGGACTTCCATAAAAACACCTTTGATAACTGTGGATATGTTTCCTTTTATAGGAATTTCAGTTACCCGCAGAGCAGGTAACATAATTATACAGCTAAATAAAAGAAAACTGTATGTTCAAAACTGATATCAAATGTAAAGGTTTTTTAAACAATATGAGGCCAAATCTGAAAGGTTATTGTCACTATATATATCTGAAGTTTATGACTGCTATTTCAAACAGTATTTTTCTGTTTAATTATTCACCAATTATAACCAATGAATCCATGTCATTAAAACGAGATACCACAATAGATAAAGAAATGTGTTTAAAGTATAATACATTAATTTTCAAACTTCTCTAGTGTAGAGTCTGAAAATTTAGTTTAAACATGCCATGTATGCATATCATGTTGCATATATCAATGTGCTTCCTTCATCCCTTTTCATACGAACCTTAAAATATTGTCTTTGCTTTATAGCTCTTGAATAAAAGGGACAATTATCTACAAAATTTCTACAGAGTGTTTCATACAGAATTCTCCAAGTAAAACACGTTAAGAAATGATAAGGAAAAGAAGATATGCCCTTGGATTATAAGAAAGTAAGTATAAAACTAAATTGAGATTCTCTTGCAAGCCTCATAATAGAAATTAAAGGAAATATGTCAACATAAGAAATCACCCTACTAATGCAGAGCAAGATAAACTGTAATTCTGCCACTTCTGACAGTTATTTTTCCAACTTTCAATAAGGAAGCTTCTATAATTTCCACCAAAATACATTCCTGTGTTTCAGTACTGTAGCAAAGCTCGCACTGATAAGGTAAACCAAACAGCTCCAGCTGAGATGCCCACACAGGCTGTTCAACCCAAAATTTTACTAAGGGAAACTTTTCTTTCCACCTTGTTTTTATGACACTTTTATTATATATATAACTATTGTATGTTTTCTGTCTCCTCTTTAACTTGTCTTCCTAAATCAGTTTTTTGCAAGTCTAATGATTTTCATTATTCTTCTCTGAACCCTGTCCACCTGGGTTGCATCTTTCTTGAACTGTGGCAAATTCTGATTGGCAGAGTTCATACCAGCGCTGCACAGAATAAATCAGCACCTCACATGCATCATGGACAATAATCCAGTTTATATATTCCAGAATGTGTTTCCCTTTATGGTAATTATGTGACATTGTTTATTCATGTTCAGTTCGTGATCCATTAAATGTCTGGGTTCTTTTCAAAAGTGATGATATCTAATAATTTGTTTCTCATCTTGTATTTATGGCAGTTGATTATTTCTGCTGAGTGCATAGCTTGTCATTTGTCCTTACTGAAGTGCATTCCTGGACTCAAAATTGTTTCTCCAATTGTCTGTGATCATCTTTAATTCTAAGCTTGGCCTCTGTCATGCTCGGAAATATTCCTAGCCTGGTATCAATTGAAAATTTGCCTTCTCATGCTTCATTTTTTATCAAATTTGTAAAAATTAAAAATAAAATATTTTTTGAAACCAGACTCAGTATAGAACTGCATTCACACAGGTTTTCTTCTGACAACATAAAAATTATCGCTCTTTAATTATTGTTTTCCAATCAGTTAGACATTCAGTCGGCATATTCTTGACCATGTTTCCTTAGCATGTTACCTGAGACAATGTTAAAAGTTTTAGTAATCTCACAGTATTTATAAATTCTCTGACAACCCTCAAAGTCAGTTTCCCTATTGTAGAAGCAACTAGATTATCTTCATGAGCCCAGATCATGATAAATACATACTGGTCTGTATTGATCTCCTTGTTATCTTCTAGGTGTTTAAAAGCTTAGTTTTTTCCCAACATTCTTTCTGGAAATAGAAGCGAAGCTGACTGGACAATAACTTCCATTTTCTTGCTTCTTTCCCTCTTCTTTTCCTCTCACTTTGATAGTGAGGACTATCTTAACACTTCTGGATTTCTTCATTTTCTGTAAACTCTCAAAGGCAAGTGCAGATGGTTCTGGGATTACTCCAGCCAGTTCTCAGACTGTGAACTAGTGAATTTCCTCACACCCAGACAACTTGAAAACATGTCTTGCCTACTCTTTAATACATTGTATTTCTATTGAAAGAAAAATCTTAGTCTTTGACATTGCAATATATTGTTTTAAGTGTTTGATGACAATGAACCTAGAAGTAAAAGAGCCTTTAATCAATTCTGTGTCCTTGGGATGAACAACTTTCATCACTGAGCAGGAGAAGAAGTCTTTCTTTTATTAGTTAAGTAATTACAGACAATGTTTTTAGTAACACCTAATTTATGGTATTCATAGATACTTATAACATAAATGTTTAATCCATACATTTAGGTCATCTGGACTCCCTCTGCAGAAAGGAGAAAAGGATAATTATCTCTTCATAAGAAAGGTGAGCGGAGTTGTTTCCTGGAGGCGTTCTTCTTTAACCATTGTCATCTAGTTCTGTTTAGAATTTTTAATATCTGATAGCTAAATTTAAGTAAGATGTATCTCACACAGAATGTTTCATATATTTTTCCCTGGTATCCTTCTTTGTGTTTTGAGTATACTGATTTTTGTCCCTATAGGTTTGTGTTAATAGTCTGCATCATAAACCTGGTGTTCTAATTTGTGTGTCTCTTTTGGTTTTGAGGGAATTCAAGTATCACAGAATGGTAGGGGTCATAAGGAACCTTCAGATATCAACTAGTCCAACTCCCCTGCCAAAGCAGGTTCACCTAGAGCAGATCATGCAGAAATGCATCCTGGCAGGTGTTAAATATCTCTAGAGAAGGAGACTCCACAACCTCTCTGGGCAGCCTGTTCCAGTGCTCTGGCAACCTCAAAGTAAAGAATATTTTCCTCATATTGAGATGAAATTTCCTGCATTCCACTTTGTGTCTGTTGTCCCTTGTCTTGTCCCTGAGAACCACTGAAAAGAGTCTGGCCCCCTCCTGTTGACACCCGCCCTTTAGATATTTACAAGAATTGATAAAATCCCTCAGTATTCTCCAGGTTAAACAGGCCCACCTCTCAGCTGTTCCTCAAAAGAGAGGTGCTCCATTCCCTTGATCATCTTCACAGACCTTGTCTTGACTCTCTCCAGTGGTTCTGTATCTTTCTTGAACTGGGGAACCCAGAACTGGACACAGTACTCCAGGTGAGGCCTTGCTAGGGCAGAGTAGAGGGGAAGGACAACGTCCCTCAACATGCTGGCCATGCTCTTTTTAAATCACCCCAGGGTACCATTTGCCTTCTTGGCCATAAGGCACACTGATGGCTCATGGTCAACTGATTGTCTCTCAGGACTCCCAGGTCCCTCTCTACAGAGCTGCTTTCCAGTAGGTCAACCCCCAGCCTGTACTGGTACATGGGGTTATTCCTCCCCAGATGCAGGACTCCACACTTGACCTTGTGGAACTTCATTAATTTCCTCTCCACCCACCTCTCCAGGCCTTCCAGGTCTCACTGTATGGCAGCACAGCCTTCCGGTGTATCAGCCACCTTTTCCAGCTTTGTGTCATCAGCAAAGTTGCTGAGAGTACACTCTATCCCCTCATCCAGGTCATTGATAAATATATTGTACAAGACTGGGCCCAGTACTGACCCCCGGGGAACACCGCTAGTCACAGACTCTGCACCCCTGATCACAACCCTCTGAGCTCTGCTATTGAGCCACTTCTCAGTCCACCTTACTGTCCACTCATCTAACTCCCACTACCCAAGCTTACCTATGAGGATGTTATGGGACACAGTGTCAAAAGCCTTGCTGAAGTCGAGGTAGACAACATCCACTGCTCTCCCCTCATCTACTCACCCTTCCATCCCTTCTCCTTCACCTTCTTCCTTTCTTCCTTGTATTTTTTCTTGGTTTTCTTTCATAGTTAGACTTTCCCAAGTTCCTTTCCACCATCATATTCCCAAACATTTCCTGGCTGCTGCTAATTGAAAATTTTATCATCTTCTAACTGCTTTTATAACCACTCTGTTCCGAGTACATTCCTAGGATGTGTTCACCATTTTTATTTTTCCCTAGAAAAAATTTCTTTCCCGTTAGTTGTCAGGGAACCACAGTTGTGTTGTGTTTAGTATACCACTACAGACCAGAATTCCTCCAAGTCAATATTACTGTGATTCCAGAACCTTCTCACAGTGTTGAAATTTTTATTTCTGTGGGTTTGATTTTCACTTAATGAAAATCAGCCACTCAACTAAATGTTAAATATGAATAGCTTCGTACTGGTGAATGTACATGGCTCCTGCTACAGGGTCATTAGTAGACTGTTATTACTACATTTGTTTTGGATTTTGAACTTTCCTGCATTTCCTAATTATTTTCTTCTAGTTGATATGACAGCTCAAATTAAAAGAAGAAGAAAAAACAAAAAGAAGTAATGACCAACATACTTTCCCAAACCAGATATTTTTTAGTTATTAGAAAAAGAATTATTGTAGAGCAGGAGCTGTGGAAGCTCTTCAATAATTTTAATGGCACAGAAGGTTAGTCAAACTGTAATTAGATATAATTTGTTCCCACATACATTGTGACATTGTTGCCTAGAGCTAAGTGCCACTAACTGTGTGTTTACCCACTCCTGCAATCTTTCATAAGAGAATCAAAGGAATTGATTCTGAAGTGATATTTACAGGATGAAATTACACAAAGGACAATCAAATGAACATACTGGCTGAGGAGCAAATGTATTCCTGCTAGTTTAATAGAAATTTAGGAACGGGAATTCTATATGCTTAATTCATTGGTAGTTATAAATATACATCACAGAATACTGTAAGCCCCCAGCAATGACTGCGTAAGAGAATGAGCTCCCATTTATTGCAGTTCTTCATGAAGGGTTAACAGCTGAGAAAAGAAGCAGTCATCAAAAGCCATTAGGGGAATCCTTTCCACGCTGTTTTATCAGCCTTTCATAAGACTGTAAAATATTAAAAAAACATATGTAGAAATTAGAGAGCTGAATAATTACCAGAGACACATGGTTAAAAAAACCATCAACACCCCCCTTCCAAAAACAGTTGTATATTATGCTATCAGCTTCTTTACTGTAGAAATAGATGTATCACAAAATGCCATTTTGGTTTTTTTGATGTTTCTACAGCTAATTTACTGCACTATTTTTCATATTATTAAAGAAGGATTTGATCCTAGATAACAAAATAATAACCTGTTTTTATTTTGATAGAAAAAGTACTTAAAAGTTCATTTTTGCTCAAACAAAAATAGTCTTTTGCTCCTTTCCAAAACACTAAGTGACTCTAAAGCTTGAAGAAGGAAGAAATCAACAGGTTAAAAAGTCAACAAAATATTATATCTTTTTCCATTTTTAGAATACAATTGAAATAAATGTCTAAGAGAAATATTTGTAAGTAAAATATATTTGTAAGTAAAATAATACTAAAACCCCCAAACTTCTCAAATATTTCTCCTTTTTTATCAAGTATTTTTGAAGTTTTTCACCCCTGTATTGGTCTAAGATGTTAAAATTAATACACATTTCTGCAGATTTTTGTTCATGGTGATATGCATTTTTCAACAAACTTCATGATGGAACTTTAGGCCACATGAAGTTCTCACATCGGTGCATATAAAAAGCTCTTGTCCTGGCCTCCTTGCAGTGCTTGGTCCAGTATATGAGTTTGTTGAAACCCCATTCCTAGAAAAAACAAATATAGACAAGCACAGTTATTTATGCCTCAGTCCTGGGTAGAAAACTCATCTGTGACAGGCCTAGATCTGATTTATTCTTTGATTCAGATTAAAGACTTAATCTGTGCTCTCCCCTGGTTTAGTGGAGCACCTAACCTCTTGGATGTCAGGTATCCTGAAATACAGCATGCTCAGTCATGTCTGGTGAAGTGTTTTAGTTTATACCCATAAACAGAGATTGATACTGCATTGCTGTGGTTGTGTACCTATTTGTGGTGAAAAAAATTCTTGATCTGAATTTGGTAGAAGTTTGCAGTTCTTAGACCTTTACTATATTGTTGGACAAAGAGAAAGGAAATGTTATAATTTTGATGGGCTTTGTTTTTTCCTTTTTTCTTTGTTTTCTTTCTTGGGAAAGGTTGACTTGACTGACACATGTTGTTTGGTCCATGACTGGCTTTCTGGCAGTGATACCTGTGTGGTGATAGGTATTTTACTTGATTTCTAAGTGCCTGAGGGAAAGGAGACTGGAAGATTTGGTTTAAAGTGTACAATTGTTTTGCTCAGTGAGATCAAAACTTCCGTTAATCCTGTTTGGAGGGGTTACTGCTACCTATGGCAGTGTGTGGGGTGTGAAAGGGGAATGCAGGGATGGGAAATTTCAGTAGTGCCAGGATGTGAAAAATCTAGTTACTACAGTGTTAATTCCTACCTTGACCACTCTGTCTAGCTTCAGGCATTTTTATTTGATAGACTTAAACCTGTATGTATGTTTATGTGTATGTGTTTTCTCAAGCAAACTGTTCAGCAACATTTTCAGTGCTTTTTCTTGTATTTGTTTTGTTTTCAACATCAATATAGTTAACATTTTTTTAAATAGTTGTTTTTACGCTTACATTATCATTAGCCATCAGAAACCTACAGACAGCCAAAGTTCTCCTTGGCCAAAAAAAGGCATCATAGATAATTCTCAAGTAATCAGATATCCTGCAGGCAGTAGTGACAAAAATGAATTTTTTCCACTTTACACATTTGCAAAAATGTGTAATGCCATACTCACTCAAAGACAAGCAAAGGCTTTCTTAAGTGTTCTTTACCTTTATTCCCGCAGTAGTTTCCATCCTTTTGTTTCAAGATTTTTTTTGATCTAACTCTTTCAGGATGTTTTCAAAAATTTTCTTGACCCTTAGCTGGATGTCTCTGAACCATGAAGAAAGTTTTCAATGAAGAAAGTTGTCATAACTGAGAAGTATGATTGTACAGGAAGGATGAAAGTAGAAAGAAAAAGAATGAGACCAAATGGATTTTAGGTACTGAACATTATTGTACAATACCCTTTAGTCAAACACAGCTATTTCAGATTAATGATGTTCTTAAAATTTCCTGTACAACACCGTCAGTCTCTGTTTAACATTGCTGACCTGTAAAACAGCTATTTCACAAAATCCATTTGCTTCTGACAACTCCATTCCTCTCAGTCCTGTTTTTTTCTTTTTTTAGAATAGAAAAAAGAATGAATAGATGATGGGAGGGAAAATATGAAAATAGTAGAAGGAAAAGGCAGAAATATAAGAATGGAGATATAATGAGGAAGGAAGCAGATGGAAGAGGAAAATTGCTAGTTTTTTGCAAGTCATTGCATGCACTCATTATATCCTTTGTATAAACAACGTAAGAGCAATGAGATATAGAAAGAGGTTTTCTTGAGCAACTT
The DNA here is from genome assembly GCA_027574665.1 of Rhynochetos jubatus. Lineage (NCBI taxonomy): Eukaryota > Metazoa > Chordata > Aves > Eurypygiformes > Rhynochetidae > Rhynochetos > Rhynochetos jubatus. The sequence goes on along the minus strand of CM050649.1, from coordinate 32,114,421 downwards.
TTAACAATGAGAATGATATTTTGGGAATGTTTTTTAAAGTTGAATTACCTGTGTTTTCAGTAAGTGATCATGGTCAACATTAATATCAATAGTATTTAGCAAACTAGTGTAAAGAGGTTATTTCCACTTAACACGGACCATAAAAAGAGGAAAGTGTAGCAGGCAAACACTGTAGTCAACCATGTAAACACAACCAGACAAGCTCTATTATTTTCAAGGGTAATCTTTATGTGAACTGTCACCCTGTATCTCACTTTTTCCAGACAAAAATTCAAATTTTATGGCTTATTAGTAAAGAAAGCAGTTTCTCATTAAGGCACCAAAAGTGAAGAAGACAGCAAATAGAGGCTAATGGCTGATTCATATGTAAAAAAATAAAAATATTTGCTCTTCAGTCACCTTTGTGTTGCCCTGAAATCCTTTTGGATTATGGCCATACAGAGAATATAGAAAAACAATGAGTAGGTTTTCAACATTGCTTCACCATCAATTTAATTAATGAAACAGTAGTTGGGAAGTAAACATGAAAGATACAAATGTGGTATGTAAACATACAGTTTACACTGAAACAAAAAGGAGCATGTACTGCTTGAGTCTTTTGGTTATTGAATCATTTAGCCTTCCCTACACAGTTGGTTTGTTGTGTGTGGCTTTTTTTTTTTTTTTTTTTTTTTTTTTAATTACTGCTCACAGTATATGATATCTTTGAAAAGAAATCAGCCACCTATTTTTTACAATCCATGACTAGGTCTTCCAGTTTCTAGTGTATTCATATGGTGATACTGCCAGAATATAGCTGATATGCAGAATTTATTCCATTTTTTTCATTCATTTAATATTATCTCTAGTGATAACACTGGCTTCCTTCAGTGAAAATTATTTTCAATCAAAATGGGAGAGATTTTTTAGGAAATGGAGTGTCAAGCTGTGCTTCAAAAAACATGGGCCAAATTTGCTGCTGGGTGAGCTTTAGGTTTTGTATTTGATGAAGGAATCTGGGGCTGAAATTGAAGTAATTGAAAATATGCTTCAGAGACAGAGGTAGAAGAGAAAGAGAAAGGACAAAAAATAGTAAAATATAGAATTAGAAAGTTAGTAGTGATAAAAAACACCAGTTGAAAAACAACACAGAGAAAGATATGAAACCAGGTACTTGACTTAGACTCCTGCAGGCAATTTCATTGTAACATGCTTTTTTCACTTATAATGCCAGAGTTTATGATGTCAGAAAGGGTTTAAATTTCAATAAAATTCCCTCCCCAATCAGAAACTAGATTTTAGATCCATGTTTTCTGTATGCTAAAAACCTCCTACAAAGTTGAATCTGAAATTTCTTGCTGCTAGTGAATCAATATATTCTCTTTCATACACACTTAATACATCACTCTTACTTTCCATGTTTTCTTTTTTTTGCTTGCTTAAATATTGGTCAGTAAGAAAATATTCTGTTTAGTGTACTAAAATAAGGACAGAAAGAGGGTCTAGTTTACCCATTCTGTCTCCAAACTATCAAAATATGTCCAGTGACTTGTTCTGATCCCTTTTTACTCCTTTTACCTATAACCTTATAGTATTCCAACAGTCTAATGTCTGTAATGAAGAAAAATATAAACACAACTCTCTGGGGTGAAGATTTGTGTTGTGTAGTGATGGAAAACCAAGGGAAGATCATGAAGCATAGACCTTCCCTTTTAAAAACAGCCAGGGAAAGTGAATCAAGAGCTCTCCAGAATTCAATTCTCTCACCTGAGTGAACAGACAGCTGCTGCCACACCATGCTGAACTAGCAAACGCTTTCTTAATGGTTCAGCCCTTCCAGAAGGCAACATTTCAGCGGTGATGAAGAGACACAATTTCCAGAGCTCCAGTGGGAATTGTTCTCAGCTCCTCACAAGATTTATAGGAAGTGTTCTACTAACATTAGACTATATATAAGAAACATTTTCCTGTCTGAATGCACACTGAACCATTAAAAAGTCAACATTCCCACTTTCATCTCACTGTTGCTACTAATGTCTCCTCCGAGAAGTGTATGCAGTACATGGGATAATGTATACTGCTAGTCCTTTTGCAGATTTCTGTATGACAAACTAATCCTACAAACAGTAGGTTGACTTTTCTTGACTACCTTGCAATATGACTGAAACCTCTAGGATGCTTGAAGGTCACAGGGTGGTGGTGGGGGAAACCCTCCATTGCTTAAAGAAGCAATCTGAAATTATATTTTTAAGTAGATTTGGGCAGTTTTGTGTGTAGAAATAAGCAATCCTTTGATACAATTAAACAAACTTCTTAATTTAGACATTTAATGGGGAAGACATCATCTCTTCCCCTTACACACAGCAGATACTGACAATAAAATCTCAAGTTTCCAACTTTGTACACCCTGAGGAAGTTTGAGAATTTTTTTCCAATATTTCCAATGCTCAGGCCCTCAATATTTAACTATCACTTACAGAGAATTTTTTCATCTGATGGCTGTAAAGTTTTCATAAACACTAGCAAAAAGAAAACCCAAAACTTTTGGAGTAAGGAGAGCAGCTGAATTTCCTCATTTTTTTGGACTGCTGTGAAAGAGCAACTGCTGGAACAAGTGCCTATCCTAAATATTAAAGACATACATTTCTTATCCACAATATTATGTCTTAATATATGTCAATTTAGTGAGACCACTGTTATTTTTATTGCTGCGAGTCACTGAAAAAAAAAATCCTTCTTTTGTAGAAATGGATATCTTTTAATTCTTACTGTAGGAAGAAAAAACTTAGTTTTAGGAAAACAATTGGGAAAACATATGTATTTCCTAAAATTCAGTGAACAATACATTTTTATATTCAGTTTAGGAAGAAGCAAGTTCTAGTCAACTTTGAATATAATTTACATAACTTCTTTTTCTTTTGCTTATTTTTATAATTGATTTGTATTCATCCCTTAGACAAGAGAAATACAAATAACAAATAAATTAGTCTATCAAGCAATATGTTTTTAAAGAATTCTGCAACAATTATTCTTTTCTTCCTTCATTATTATACCCTCACTAATAGTAACACTTTGCTGTTGGCCTACTGACTAGATGTCATGAACTGCTAGCTACTTCTGACTATGTTTTTAACGTCTTGAATGGAAGGAAGCCACTGTTCAAGGGTCTTTGCAAGTTGTGTATTAATTATTCATATGAAAAAATTACTATAAAATTATGTATAATTTAGTGTTGGCTCTATAGGAAGAGAAATGCAGGAATACCAACTCATTCCTCAACATGTGAAACAAAGCAAATTGTGAAGAAACTGAACTACAGAAATTGAATTTTGTTGCTTCTCTTTACTGATAAAGAGCCTAAGTCTAAGCCTGCTAAGACTTCTTGAAACATTTTGGTGTGTATTACATCTCTCTAAATAAGGATTTAACTATTGCTGAAATAAATAACCTCATCGTTTTTGAATACTGAGGATAAAGCTGATTATGAAAGGAAAAGATAAATGTAGAGTAAGTTTGCAGAAGGAGGAATTAAAATATTTTATCAATATCTATTAAATTTAAAAAAAGAAAGAGAATGATTAATAGCCTAATTCACCTTACATGACTTATTTTTTAGGCTCAGTAGTGTGCTTGTTTCACAGTTTTTCTTCACTTTGTTCTGTGCTTTCAGCTGTGTGGATACTGCTTAGTAGATACAAATATGTTTATAGTGAAATCATACCTATTCCCATCTTTTCCTTTGTTCTCTAATATGTAGAGATTGCTCAAATCTCTTCATGCTCTGCCTGAAGACTATATATCCTACTTATATGCTCCAAAAATGAATCCCACTCAAACTCTTCATTTATTTTCATTGCTTTCCTTTATTCATTCTGTCTGCTGTCCTGATATATGTTATATTCAATTTTTATGCTACACCAACACCAGTAAATCAATGATTCATTGCTATTCTGAAGATTTCCTCTTTTCTATCACAAGAAAGATAGGCTACTGTAACTACTTGTCAACTAGATATCATAGAATAACGTCACTTTCCAGCAAATGAACTAAATAAGTTACTATATTGTTTTTTCATTAATATACTGTTTAAATTTGGAAAACCAATTAGCGCAGTACATTTTACAGTACACTACAGTAAATAACTTTTTTCTTTTTTTCTTTTGTTTTTATTTTTATATATATAAGAACGTATTTGAACAACCTACAAACAAACATAGACTGGAAGAGACAATGCATGAAGAATTATATAGTACTCAGCTGTCATCAAACCCACTAACTAGTTCTTAATATTCTTCTGTATGCATAAATAGTCCACGTACTTCTACTGATGAATCTCTATTATAATTATTAGGAAGCACAAAGCAATCAATACAAAAGCAAACACTGAAGATTCGCTGAGTTGTAAATACCATACATTTTCTAAACAACAAAAAAAATCCAAACCAACAACATCTTTTAATGCTTGTGCAATTTTATTCTATCCTCTTGTTAAAATAGTGTGGCAGCTCATGTTTTGCTGAAAAAGAATTCCTGAGTATAGGGTGACATATAAATTCATCTGGTTTATTTTTTATAGTACATAAGAAATGGTTTGGATTTACAGTTACCTTGTTTCCACCAGAACGTGTTTGTACCATCTTTTTAGTTTGGGTCCCCAAATTCATCTTTCATTCTCTTGCAAAATGGTACCTGAATCTGATGCACTTAGGAAAACCAATGCACCTGGGAAAGTGAACACAATTAAAAGAAATAATTATTTGACTGTGGTTGAAGCTTTGGATGTTGAAGCTGTAGTTTGCAGTGAGGATAGGAACTAGACCCAATAATATATTGTAATCTCAGTTTTATTTAGTGGAAGCCACACTTATACCTGATACATCTACACATGATCTGGGTAGACATGATCTAGCTATGGTTCTGAGGCCATGTAATGTGAGCCTAATACTCTACTAGCAGTAGCATATGGCTAAATACAGCCATCTGTTGTTTTACAGAGCAGGAAAAGCAACATAGAAGAACCTACAACAAGCTGTAAAGACTTGGCCTAAATTTACAGTACCCAGTGGAAAGATTTTGGGTAACTTCCTGAAGTAGAGAAAAGAAAGTCTGAAAAGTCTAAGTTCTTGGGAAAATAGATATTTGATAGCTCAGTTCATGACTCGTCATCCATCTCTATCAAAAACTCAAACAGTCCGTAATAGCTGAGGACTTCAGAGATGGAAAAAAGATGTAAGTTTCAATAAATGTAATGTGGGTTGAAACCTAACTATTGCCACAGTGCAGAGGTACTTTCTGGTTAAACCAACTAATAGAAGTTCTGCTGAGATTGAAGAAATTCTACAAAATCATCTACCCTTAAAGTTTTGTGTGATTGCAGAATGTTGCTATAGAAAGAAAAAAAAAAAAAAAAAACACAAAGCAAAACTTGAGGCATCAAGTGATTGCTTGTTATGTAACACATAAAATGAACTAATTCAAAAATAGTTACGGCTTACGGTGCTTCTTAGAATGCTCTGATCTAACACATACACTGTACATTGTCTTTTCTGCTGTTGTGGTTTAGACCCAGCCAGCCACACTCCTTCCTGCTGTTGGGATGGGGAGGAGAAAATACAATGAAAGGCTCATGGATTGAAGCAAGGGCAGGGAGAGATCACTCACCCATTATGGACACTGTCAAAACAGACTTTCTTGGAGAAGAAAATAATTTTAATTATTTACCAATAAAATCAGATTAGGACAATGAGAGACAAAACAAAGCAGATCTTAAAAACCTTCCCCCCAACCCTCCCTTCTTCTGGGCTTCATTCTCTACCTCCTCCCTCACAGTGGCACAGGGGGAATGGGAGTTAAAGTCAGTTTATCACGTTTCTGCTGCTCCTTCTTCCTCAAGTGCAGACAAGTCCTCATATTCTGACCTTGCTGCCGCGTGGGGTCCCTCCTATGGGAGATAGTCCTCCACAAACTTCTCTGGCATATGTCCTTTTGTCGTGGTTCAATCCCAGCTGGCAAAATACCTCAAAGCCGCTCACATGAATCGGAGGGAGAAGGACAAGGAAGCTCATAAAATTGAGATAAGAACTATTTACTAATTGAATCTAAATTAGTATATACAAATGCTATTCATAATAATTAAAATAATAGAAAATAAAACATATGATACAATATGATACAACTATGATACAGTTGCTCACCACCCACTGACCAGTGCACAACCAGGGACTGAGTAGTGAGGGTCAGACCCAGAGAGCCTGAGAGCCACAGCCTGAGACCAGTCACAGCCCAAGAGCAGCAGCCCAAGGGCCAGAGCCTGAGATCTGCCGCAGCAGATTCCAAGCAAACCCTATCAGCGATAGCATGACTGGGGAAGCTAAACAAACCCACCACCTACCTCACAAATGAGCTAGCACAGGAGTTAGCAAAGCAGTTAATGTGGGAGTCAGAGAGAGTATTAGCATGTGCCAGGAAGTGAAACAGCAAGACAGTAAGAGAGAAAGAGAGAGAGTAATGGCTCCCGGACTCCTCCCTCACCTATGCGCCGAGCATGACATACGGTGGAATGAAATACTCCCTTGGTCAGTTTGGGTCACCTGTCTGAACTGTGTGTCCCCTACACTACCTGTAGCGAGACAGCGAGAGCTGGGAAGGCAGCTGCAGTATCAGAAGTGGAGAAAGACCTTGAATTCAGTGCAGGCATTCCCCAGCTCCAGCTAAGACCTTGTCAGTACTTCCCTCAGTATCCAGGAACACAGATCCCTAGCAGTCACGGTAAAGAGATTTAACTCTTCCCTGACTGAAGCCAGCACACCATGCCATGGGCTACAGTTACCTTCAGTAACTGGTCTGACGTGGGACTCTTCCACAGTTGTGTGGTCCTTCAGGCGCAGCTGCCTGCTGCGGTGTGTTATGCTCCCTGGGTTGCAGGTGGATCTCTCCATGGCTGCGGAGCACAGCCTGCACTCTTACCATGGGCTGCAGGGGAACCTCTGTTCCAGCCCACCTCCTCTGTGCCTTTCTGCACTGATCTGGGTGTCTGCCTTGTCTCTCTCACATCCCACTCTTCTTTCCTTCCACTGCTCTCTCCACTGTTTCTGCTTCCACTGTTGGTTCTCTTTTTGGTTTCCCTTCTTAAATACGTTAATCATTGAGGTGTTAGTTGGGTTGGCCATGGCCAGAGGTGGGTTCAGCTTGGATCCAGGGGAGCTTATAGCATCTTCTTACAAGAACCAACCCTGTGAACCTCCCCTGCTACCAAACCCCACCACCACAGAAACCCAACACATCCATGGATGCTGCAACTAGAAGTACCAAATAATCATAATGGTATGATGAAAGCTCTTCAGTCAATTCAAGAAACAACAAGGTGGGGACCACTTGCAATGAGGCTTATTACTACAATGAAAAGCCCTCATAATTTCCTTTAATGGTTACTCAAGGACAAATATTGGATGAAGGGAAACAGGTGTATCAGAAAAGATTTTAACATTGTAATTACCATGCTAAAAAAGAAAATAATGCAAAACTTCTGACACAGTTTGTATATAAAGCCTTAGAGTAAAGGAGTATTAGAAAATTCTCTACATATATGGTGTAACTATGAAGAAGAAAAAAATAATTTATTATTTGAATTTTTAATCAGAAGACTAAATGCCTTCAAAAGGAATTTAATGCAGGGCTTCTTGTTTTGAGTAATTACATAGCAACATTATCACTTAAAAGGTTAAATCTGCAGTAAAGCTCAGTGAAGTACTGACTTCCCAGGGCTTATTATCAGCAACATAATACATAATGCAAAGACAGAGCCAAAAACCCTGCTGTGTATCACGTGATTCACAATTATTAATAACCTGGTATTGCAAACGGAGCTGTATCTCTTGACTAAAATGTAGGAAATATTTGCCTAATTAAAATCTTTACACAAGCTTTAGATAAGTCTGGCCTTAGCCTACTGAAATCAACCTGCTGCTTGTTAGAAGGAATTATATAGGAGACAAAGTGAATTCCTGATACTCACTTTCAATAAATAATGTAGTCGTGATAGCTGGCAACAATGAAAGCCATGAGAATATCCCAAAAGTCCTTTTTCTACAGTACTCACATGTTCTCAGTAGAGCATTTGCTTAGAACCAAAAGGAAATACTAGACGTGTATTTAGGGCTTTGTGTGTATGTTCTATAAGGCTAAAGAATGGTTGACTTCCCTGTTTGCTTTCTATGGTGAAATAGCAAGACCTGTGGATGAGGGTAGAACAGTTGGTGTTGCCTGCCTTTACTTAGACAGGTTTTTGACGTGGTATTCTACATCATCCTTGTATGCAGACTGGCATATTATGGTCTAGACAGGTGATCTACTAGGTGGATGAGAAACAAGTTGGATGGTCAGTCTCAAAAGATAATGTTTAGTGATTCTTCCTCTGGCTCAAGGCCAGTTATAGGTGGAGTTTCTTCAGAATAGGCACTGGGACCTATCTTATTTTACATCTTTATCAATGGTAGAGGAGGAGATGGAGTACACTCTCATTAGGTTTATGGATTATACCAAACTGGGGAGAACCTAGCTCAGGTCTGCCTTTCAGATGGACCTAGGTAGGGAACAGCCTGATGGGAACTTCTTGAAAATTCCCACCCCTGGGATGACCTAACCCCTGCAACAATACATGCTGGAGTCTGAATGGGTAGGGCTAAGCTGTGCTGAAAAAGACTGCAGTGGTCTGGGATGACAGCAAACTGAGTGGGTCCTGGCAGCATAAGATGGTCAACAGTGTCCTGGGCTGTATGAACAGGGGCACAGCTGGTAGATCAAAGGAAGTGACTTTTCATCTTTACACAACACTCAACAGACTATGTATGAATTATTGTGTCCAGTTCAGGCCTCCCCCGTACAAGAGACACTGACAAACTGGAACAAGTTCAGTGGAGGGCTACCAAGCTGGAGAGGGCCTGAAGAACATGCCTTACAAGAAAAGGCTGGGGGAGATGGACTTGATCATCCTGGATGAGAGACAGCTTCAAGAAGACATATCAGCTGCCGATGGGGAGGTCATTGAGACCACAGTGCCAGGTTCTTCACTGAAGAATGTGTCACGTGGATCAGAGACAGTGAGCATGAACTGAGAAAAAGACTTCAATCTGATTACAACAAAAACCATTTTCCCTTTGAACAAAGTTAAGCAGAGGGGAAGCTTGCCAGAGAGTTGTGCAGTCTCCATATTTGGAAAATTTTAAGACCCATTTGGGCAAAGCCCTGAATGATATGATCTGATCCCAGACCTGCTTTAGTCAGGAGGTTGGGCAAGATTACTTCTTAAGATTCCTCCAGCCTTAATTATTTAATGATTCTATATTAACAAAGACCATTGTGCCAGGGTGACCTTGGCCTAAAGCTAATCAAATGCACAGCTGCTAGTTCACTCTCCTTCCACAGCAGGGTGGATGGAGAAAATAAGAAGAGCAAAAAAATAAAAGGAAGGTATGAAAACTCATGGATCAAGATAAAGTCTGATCAATAGATGAAGTAAAACTGTGCATGCAAGCAAAACAAAGAATGAATTCATCCACTGCTTCCTATCAGCAGGCAGAAGTTTAGACACTTCCTGGAAGGCAGGGCCTCAGCACACCTAATGGTTACTTGGGAAAACAAATGCTGTAACCATGAATGTAGTCCTTCCTCCTTTTCTTGAGCTGTATTGCTGAGCATGATCCCTCTGGTCTGTTTGGGTCAGCTGTCCTGGCTGTGTTTCTTTTCAGCTTCTTGCACACCATCAGCCTACTTGCTGGGGAGCAGAGTGGTAAAAACAAAAGGGTCTAGAGGCTGTGCAATGAATGCTCAGCAACAGTCAAAATATCAGTGTGTGTTACCAACACTGGTTTTAATCACAGGTGTGTAACAGAGCACCATACAGGCTGCTGGGGGGATGGGGGGGGGGGGGGGAATATTGTTAGCCTAGACAGACCTAGTACAAATATCTGAAAAAATTCACAACAAAACACTGAGGCACCTCATAATCTCAGTGTGTATCATAATTACAAACACTCCTGGGAACTGTGAGTTATTAGTGGCTTGTCCAACACATTGATTTTACTGAATAAAATCTTATGCAATGTGTAGGTGTCCTGGAAGTTCATGTGAAAACTTTTGTCACATAAAAGTCTGAAAGGTATCTTCTGTCTATAAAGTGATCTTATGGAAGTTAATCATATGGAGTAAGAGATGTAATTTTACAGGTTAAGAATGACTGTATTTGTTTTCTAGATTTCTTACTTCAGCAAAACTCTGAGTTCTACCTTAGAATCCTTAATACCTCAGTGGAAATAAATTTACAACTATTGCCTTCAAATATTACCCTAAAGAAAGATGCAGTGGCATTGACTGTCTAAGAGTAGATGATTTCCTTAGCTTCTTATTCATCATGATGTCTAGTTAAAAAGAATCACCAAACATGCAAATAAAGATTTCTCATAAAATCTGTCCGTACAACCAACAAGTGTACTGACATAAAACTAATAAAGCTGGAAAATTTTAAACATACCAAGTTGCTATAAGCAAATGTGTAATAAAATATATAAAATCTTGTAGTACTGAGTGAAATATATGTTACTGCAGTGGGTGAACTGGTTTCTTGCCCTAAAGCTTGTATGTTTTGCAAAGAAATCTTAAGAATAGATTATGTATTTGTATTATAGAGGACAGTTATTCTTATAAATGTAAAGTTCAACGTTATCAAGACCTCAAGAAGTAGATGAAGATAATTTATGTTTTGTAAAACTAAAAGTCATAATTAAGTACTTCTGACTGAAATACAACACTGGTCATTTAATGCTTGAATAAGAGCATGTACAGAAAGATCTAATATACTTCCTTTATAGTTAACTGATGCTATACCTTTAATTGTTCCACCTTATCTTCCTGAAATATTTTTGAAATGTCTGTTTTGTCTACTGTTTTAGGTTCTACCTTACAGAATCAAAAATGCTAATATAAACACAAGGGTTGTTTCATACAAATAGGATAATAATGGACTGTGGTTTTTTGTTTGTTTGGGTATTTTAATCCATTCTATAATAAATAATCCTGTTATAATGTAGAATCAGATGCAATGGACAGTAAGCAAATGCTTCATAGCAAGCATAAAAATCTATGTATTATAATTTGTTAAAACAGCAAAGTTTACATTTGCAAAGGCATTTGAAATGCTGCTCTGTATGATCGTTTCAATGATCGCTTACATGTGACACCACATTTTCCCATTCTTTTAGTATAAAAAAAAATCACGTATCAAAGTTTTCATCTGAACTATTGTTTAACAGTGAAAAAGCAGTTTATCTTTACAGATCTTTGCAGTCTATATGTATGTCATTCAGGTTTTGAAAATTGTGTGTCAGATTCACTCTCTAAAGAACTGAGAAGGAAATAGCAAGATAATTGAGGGACTTGGAAGGTAATTTTGTCTTACTATATATATTTTTTTTTTCTTTCACTTTATGTAATATTTTTAATATACCTGGTTTAAGAAAGCTGATATTTTTTGTTTTCTGTTTCTTGTGTACTTCAGGAATAAAATTGTCAATCTGCACAGAATGATTTGCATGATGTCAGATTCTTACTTATGAAAGATTACTGCAATATGGACATGAACACATATGTGCAACACACTGCTGTTCTCTCATTTGAAACTCAAAACTTCTTTGCATACCTTCCCTAATACTGAGATCAGGGGATTTCACCATATAGAGTGTTAGTCTGATCTTTGATATAAACTGATTGTGCAGTGAGTATTCCAGGACTTCAGAGATTTTCAGGGTGCCTCCTTCGCCTTTCTTCATAGTTCATAGAAGACATACTCTGCTTCTAAAGAAAAAACCTTAGTAGACACTAAGTTGACTACCCAACTGCTGTGACACTCTTTCTTAGAGCATGAAAGAGATATATAGGTCAAAATCCCCAATTCATTCTATCTTGCAGTGAAAATTTGAAAACTAGGTACATTTACATTTATTTGACCTTGTGGGAACAATTACTATTTGAGAATCTGGCTCTCAATTTCTTGAATAAAATTCCACCAACTTCTGGACATATCCAGCAGTTTATGCATGATACCAATGTAAAGTAAGTAGTGAAAAAGTGATTTAATATGATAGTTACATTGAAGGCTGGAAGTCTGACATAGCTGTTTGTGCCACTTTTTATCTAGCTCAAATGGTACAGTTAATCTATGACCCTGCAAAGTGGTCCATCTGGCTGGAAGGCACTGCGTCCTTTCAGAGCCCTGCTGAAGTCAATAGGGATCACATGCCGGGAACAGCTTGCAAGGCAGGGCTAATTCTATAAATTAATAACTGGGTTCCATTACACAAGCATCTGTGTTAGATTTCCCATAAGTAGTCCAACCAAGCTCCCCTATCATTTTATAATTGAGGGATCTTTTTCCAGCTGTAACAATTTGCACAAATGTCAGTGTATCACTCTCTGCACAGATCTGTGGAACACAACACTGAGAGCTTCTCCAAAATACTTGCCGTATGCATGAAGCGTATGGCACAGTTCTATTACTGTGTTATGTAGGAGGAACCTTGTAAATTTTCAAAGATCAAGAAATGGGGGAGAGAATATCTTAAACATTGAAGACCCTTTAATAGATAAGTGCTGTGCTCTCAGAAAACAAACAGTAACATAAATAGAAACGAATGTCTACGTAAAGTAACAGGGAAGATGAAGTAATCATTTCAGGCAATTGATTTTTGAGATAACTATTTTTCCAGATTTAAAGAAATGCAATCTATAGCATTTTATTTGTATCTCTATTTCCCACTATGTTTTGTTATGTTTTCCAGCAGAAGAAAATTAAAATCTATAGAAAATTCCTATCCTTAAGTGTATTAAGAATGAACATTATTTGTGTTACTGAAAATGCTTAACAGACCCAGCATTTGGATTAATATTATTTGTTCATATTTAGAAAGCATACATGGCCTGGGATTCAGTTGCACTAATGCTAGTAGATGCTGCTTGTGACCTGTGATTCTGCCTGTGTTGCCACCCAACTGCCTTATGGTGGATCAGCCTAGACAGGTAGAGTCTAGACCTAGATCTGTAGGCATCCCCCACCCCCCATCTTTGGATGATAGACACTTCATCTCTTTAACTGCAATTGTTAATTTTTCACATAAAAAGCAAGGAGGCACATATTTCATTGAAACGTACCTCTGGGAATGTGATATCACAGCAAAGGAACAGCTTCATCAACAAGTGCTGACTGGAGAGGCACAGTTTTGCATGTCATGAAAGTAAAGCTATGATAATCAGAAAACTAATGAAACGGCATCTCTGTCCCATGCTAAACAATGGAATAATGCAGAGCTTCCTCATGTGCTCCACATGTAACATAATGGGTTCCATGGAGTTTGCTATGAGTGAATAAGGAGGTGAAGAAAAAGAACAAAATACTCCAATGAATAGAGCTCTTGTTTTTGCTGTGATAACACACAGAGGTCTTCTTGCACTCAAATATCAACGTCTGCTAAAAGTACAGTATTTTCTTACAGTACTATGTTATCAAGGTGATAAAATGAAGTGCATACATGAAGGTGGAACTTACAATATATAGTGATTAGTTGAGAAAATGATTGATAATATTTAATACAGAGAAATTTAGTGCTATAGAGAGATTTGTGTAGAAAAAAAAAGTCCTGATTTTAAATATGAGAGTTATAATGCCTACTACCATTAAGAAAATATATATTGCAAGCACACTAGATAATTACATGAAAATATTGGCTCTGCAGAAATTAGGAAAGCAAATCAAATTATAAAGTTGTTACAAATGTGACAGGTAATTTTATTATGCCACTGAAGAGATCTAGGATGTACTTGGATCTTGAATTTCTGTGAATAGTTTGGCTCTTCATTTCTCCAAACAGAATGTAGTAACACCTTGTGTATCAACCTACAATAGAGCTGGCCTCCAGCAACCTCCCTTGTAGCTGTAACTACCTCACCAGTTCCTACCCAAAGGGGAAGGGACACCCTATGGGAGGCGGTAGGAACATGAAGTATAGCCCTAATCTGCAATACTCATTTCTAGAAAATCTTTATGACTGTAATGAGGGACAAAACACTTACTCAGACATTTTATGGATATCTTAATCATTATGTAATATTACCAACAAAATTGTCCAGGTCCCAAATGAAACATCATAAGAGAATCCACGAATGGAGAATCTTACCTGCTTTCAGATCGAGGAGCACAATCTTAATCACATATTATTTAGCAATAGCAATGGTTATTCCTGTTTATTAACATGCAAGCAGCAGCTGCTGTTTGAATCTAAAAGGCCTTTTAAGATAGGTATTTTCTAGTACAATTTAAATTGACTCACCTCATGAAATAATTTTTGTACTTTTTTTTTTTGAGATTATCAGGATTCTAGCACCATTAGACTTTGACTAAAAGCAATTTGCTGCTATTTAGGCACAAGTTGCAAATTCAGTCACTAAAATTTGACAGATAAGATGCATAATAAGATTAAAAAAAAGAAATTCTAAAATTTGTTTTCAGTATACTTTCAGTTTCTTGAAGAAAAAGAAGTAATGACCAAAAAATCCAACTTTTCAGCATGTTTACTCTCATAGAAGGGTTTTTAGATGTAGGAGATAGTATTCAGTAGTAGTAATCTTGAATCCATGTAATTGCAATCAGCAGAAGTGGGTTTGGCACTGCAACTTGAAATATACTATCTTAGACATTTTTCTCAAAACTTCTGCCTTATTACCTCCTGTTCTTTACAAGCCACAATCCTGTGCTGTTGCTTTTGCAAGTTGATAATTGCATGTTTTAGTAGTTTCCACAAGATCTCATTCTAATCCTATCTTGTCCTACTCAAACACTCTTTTTGTTTAAAATGTTTTCAACGTATACGAAATGTACTGCTGAGATTATTTGAACTTCAGAAAAGGCTGGACTTGTGTCTTCTCAGTTGTTTCCACTGAAAGAATTTTAAAACGAGGTAGTTTCAAGTCAGTGTTGCAGAAAAAAGCGAATTTAAGGTTAAATTTGAAATAAAGATGTATAATAGTTTCTATCTTAGAAATAGTTGTTTGTTTGTCAAATCTTATGAAAAAAAAAAAAAATCATACAGTATACTGAATCCCTGAGGAGAATCAAGAAAGCTGCAGTAAATGACACTGTAGAATCAACTAATGACATGCTGCTTCTTGGGTCAATATCGTCACAGTACGCCAGCACAGAGCAAGAAGAATTGTACTGTTGGGGTAGCACAGAAAATAGAGATGAAATTAATTGATAATCTGAATAAAGCTACAAAATGCAGACAACTTCAGTAGAGGCAAGATTTCAGCGAAAATCTGAAGATTCAATATGTTTTCTGTAATAAAACTTATTGCATGTTTTAGCACCTGTCTGTCATTGAAAAACTTGGTTTCCACAGTTTGATTCTACCTGCCTCTACCCAAAATTTCAGTAGTGACATGGGGACACATTCTAAAGCAAAACCACCAGGTTGTATATTACAGATATCACAACTCCATTACGTGCAGATAAATTACTGTAGCTGTACCTCAGGTAAAATAGAGAGGCATCTTTTCTTTCACAGAAGGTAAATGTGATGTAATTTATTTCCCTGTCTCTCTTTCACTTGTTTTGGGCAAAAGCATGCACACACGCACTCTTTATATGCGTGAGAAAAGATGTATGAATAACTGTAAAAACTGTTTATTTATCAATATAATTATATATAATACCATATAAAAACACCGGTGACTTCTGTGTTTAAAATTCTTAACATCTTTAACAGAAAAATATACATTGCTCTGAAGTACTTATTCCTTCCTGTATTTGTCAAAAGTGAATATCTATACCTATTAAACACCAGGCAGAGAGAAAACATGTAACAACACATAAAATGAGATTTCTAATCACATTTTAATAAAATAAACAGATAATTCATTTCTTCAAAAAATACAACATAAACTTAATTTGCTTTCTTCCAGGTTAGCATATATTTTGTGTGATGCAATTATAGCACAACTTTTTCCTGGAAAAGACTGATATAAATTCAATATTCAATAGTCTATTTGATAGAGTCAGCTATTATATGAAGAATCCATATACTAGGTTCTCAACTTTAGCAGTAATAGTGAATGCCACAAAAAATGTCATATGCATTTATAACAAACTTCTACCATTTACATCTGCCATAATTAATAAAAGCATTTGCTGTTCCAATAAACTTCTCAGGGTTTAAACCTGTATATATAGAGTAATTGTTTAAAGTATAGATGTTTGTACACCATACAAGAGGAGGGGAATGTTCTTCTACATCTTTTGGAACAAGTAGAAAAAGAACAATTTGCTTATTGACTATAATGCCAAAGTAGCTATAATTATGGTATAAACATATTGCTAGATCAATGTTACCCAACTACAAGCCAAATCCTTCTTATATTGTTGAATGTCTAGAAGCAAGTTTTTAAATACACTGTACAAAACAGTTTTTTCAACACATTACCTTTCTTTTTGGGATTGTATCTGTGTTTAGCAGACAAATCTTTACAGTATAGGTGGAAGTAATGAAAATGTTTCATTAGATCCTACACATTTTGACATCATTACTCCCCCCAGTTCAAGCAAAAAGTGAAACCCTGTTGTTTACACTAAGGTCTCTGGATGGCTATTAACATTTAAAAATAAAACCAAGGCAATACTTCATAAGAGCCAATTGTCTGAGGTTTTTTTGGTGTCTATTTCTGAGGGGTTTAGCACATTCTCGTGACATATAATTTATCTTCTGTCTCTCTCTGCCGGACAAAAATGCATTTTATTTTTGATGGTAGAATACTAACAATTCTGACACAATATACCTTTTTCAGTTTTTTCTTTTTGATTTAACATTTCGAAAAATACAGTATATTTCAAATAAAATAATTATGAAACACCAGTTCCATATCTGGTTTTTTCCTTTCCCGCTACTCTTTCACATTTCTGTTTTCCTACTTATTTTTTTCTCCATTGTTTTTCAACCTCATTGCCTTCTTTCCTATACCAATCTCTCCCTTTTGCCATTTACCCGCTTTTAGTTTAAAACCATTACCCCATGTCCTATAACAACAAGTCATCCTAAAAAACTTCTCTACATCTTTCTTATAAGACCCCTTTATATATTGACAGGCTGTATTAAGGTCTCCCAGGAGCCTTCTCTTCTCCAAGCTGAACAACCCCAACTCTCAGTCATAGAATCATAGAATGGTTTGTGTTGGAAGGGACCTTAAAGACCATCTAGTTCCAATCCCCTGCCATAGGCAGGGACACCCTCCACTAGACCAGGTTGCTCAAAGCCTCATCCAGCCTGCCCTTCAACACTTCCAGGGATGGGGCATCCACAGCTTCTCTGGGCAACCTGTTCCAGTGCCTCACCACCCTCTCCGAGAAGAACTTCTTCCTGATATCTAATCTAAATCTCCCCACTTTCAGTTTAAACCCATTACTCCTTGTCCTGTCACTACAGGCCCTTGTAAAAAGTGCCCCCCCAGCTTCCTTGTAGGCCCCCTTCAGGTACTGGAAGGCTGTGATAAGGTCTCCCTGGAGCCTTCTCTTCTCCAGGCTGAACAAATTCTCTCAGCCTTTCTTCATAGGTGAGGTGTTCCAGCCCTCTGATCATCTTCGTGGCCTCCTCTGGACTCACTCCAACTGATCAATATCCTTCTTATGCTGAGGGGTCAACAGCTGGACACAGTACTCCAGGTGGGGTCTTACAAGAGCAGAGTAGAGGGGGAGAATCACCTCCCTTGACCTGATGACCACACTTCTCCTGATACAGCCCAGGATATGATTTGCTTTCTTCACAGAAGTATTCCATCCTCTGTGGCCCTCCTCTGGACCGTCTCCAACAGGTCCATGTCTTTTTTGTGCTGGTGGCCCCGAATCTGGGTGCACTACTCCAGATGATGTCTCATGAGAGTACTTCTTGGTCATTACAACTTCAAGGCCCTCATAAAGGTATTTTCAAGGCCTAATACCTTGACCAGCTTGATGAGAAGCCATGCCACTGTCTTAAAATAAAATGGAGGTCTAAAATTAACTCCACAAGTACATCCCTCTCCATACAGTGCCAAATGAGATGAATTCTCCCTCCATATTTCATGGGACTTTCACATGAAACTGAATCACTGGTCCAAAAAGTCAGTCTGAAAGTGTCTTGCCTGGTATCACACAACATGGAATTTCAGAAGTGAGACTTCCCATAGTGGTATTCAATTTCTATCACTAGTTACATTTATTTAGGATGCATATGATTAGGGCCTGACTCTGAAAATATAGAAAAGTCTATAAACGCCCAAAACTCAGGTTTGCAGAAATCAATAACAAAGTAACAAGGCCTTCCTTCCATGCACACTTTTCCACCTGCACATCTTCCTCCAGCAACACTTTCACTTTAGACTGGAGTGTCTGTGGATACTGAATAAAGACAGTTATGAATAGAACAACATCTAAAGAAATTATCAAAGGAAAACAGGTAATATATGGAATAGCTTTCATTTTGAGAATGCTTATTTCAAGAGAATTTTGCAAAGACTGAATGTGTTCAAAACATACTAGTTCTGTGACAATATGTACGAAGTAAACAGACCAGCAAAAGTTAGGGTTAGACTTCCTATGTCAGGATATACTATGAAAATTAATTAGCTATTAAAGATCCTTTGCATTAGGGATATAAAATAATCTGTACTGCAACATAAACAGCTGAACTTGTTTTCTGTTTTAACATGATGCCATATAAACTATTTTCATTGCTACTGGTAGACGGGGGTATGGTTTTTTTTAACTTTAAAAAACTTTAAATGTTTCTGTTATAAATTCTATTTTACAAGTGAATTAACTATGGCAGGCCACTTTAATAAGCCTCAGACTGAACCTATGGGCCCTACTCATTTTAGTTACTTGGCATGTAACTCATGTTCCCATTTGCTTTGAATAATAAAGCTACATAATCCATCTATCCGTTAGAGTACACAAGCGTGATAGTCTCCCATCCAGAAAATTATGTGCAACTCAAATTACATTCCATTAACATGTTGACTAGCTGATCACAGGGAACGGGGTGTATTCAGCCAGAAAGGGCAGGAGCAGTCCAAATGAACAACTTTAATACATTCAAAGACAAAGCAGAGCCAAAGATCTGAGGATGGCATTTTAAAAGAAGTAACATAGTGCTAAACCACAACCGTTCTCCTCAAGTATTTATTTCTCTTCCACACTACTTTTAGGGGAGGATGTAACTGAAGTACAAATAAATTACTTGCAACAAAATCCAGACCTGTCAGGAGGTTACAGACACCTGCTAGTGGCACAGCCTCATCCAGTAAATGGATGGGGTTTCTCAAACAAGTGCATCTTCTCTCAGTCATGGTTCTGAGATGCAAACTATTACCTCTTCATGCATTTGTCATAAAAGCCAAGCAGCCTGTGTAATCTCCTCTCTGCATTAATACATCACTTCTGCTTTACAAAGATCGCTGATACACGTAAACATTATGACAACTGCCGCGGAGTCTTCATTCCTGCAGTTTATTTCCACTAGGAAATCCCTTCACTAGGAAGAGAACTTGGGAAAGACTCCCACAGGGAAGTTCTTGGAACAAGAATATCTGGGAGGAAGCTTAGATGAAATGTAGGTATGCTATTGTTCTTATCTACCAGTGAAGCCATATCCTGTAGAGAAGGAAGTGTACAGATACTAAATTAGGGTGCCTTTTGCTTGGTGTGGACAGAACTCTCTGTTCTTATGCAGTTATGTAAATGTATGAGTGTATGTGTCATAATCTCAAGAACATCTCTGCTGGAAAGCTGAACTGTTCTTTTCCAGCTACTTTAGCTCATGGAAGTCAATATGCACTACCTACAGACTTTACTTCACTAAGGCTATATTACACCATCTGTGAAAGACAAAATTTCATGCCTGTATTACAGCGTTACTGAACTTTGAAATAGGTAGCAGCCAAACACCTCTTTAAGAAGTCTTTGATTGCATAAGGTATTTAAGGATAGAAAAATATGTGTAAGATGTAGTGGAGCCATAACCAGTTCCAAATGAACACGAACATTATCATAGACAGCAGTTCTTAGTAGAGCTATCATACTTGTGTGAAAGGTGGATACAAATCTAGAAAACAACAGTGTTTAGAAATTAATATATGCATATTTAAACACTCAAAGATACAGAGAAATGTCTGGACTACATTTGAAGTTATGAGACTTGACACAATGGAAAACTAGGCCACTATATAGGTGGACAAGGGATGCCAAAAGGAGGAAAATAAACTAAAAAATTAGAGGTTTTGGGAGACAAGGAATAAGAATCATAGCAATAATCACTACATCTAATAAGGTGTATTTTTATTTAATGTTTAATGCCATAAGGGTTAAAACATATGTAAAACTAACATCTTTCTCCCAAATCAAGATAATTTTACATATGTCATTTGAGACCATTCTTCCTCATGTGTCTTTCTCATCAATTTTAATTTGATGTGTTATTGCAATACTACAGGTAAACAGCATCTCTACAATTTTCTTTTCCTTTTTTCCAGCTGACTTGAACTTATTTTCGTTCCCCTATATTCTGTTGGCATCTGCTGGAGAGAAAAAAGGTTCTAATGAAAGGGACTACTGTATACATTCAGTTTACAAGTTCTGTTGTGCTATATTTGAGAGAACTTCTAAATTCAGAGAGTGATGATGAAGTGGGAAGTATTACACAATTACACAAAATTCAAAAGCCTAAGAGGCTGCTTTATGGGCTACCCTAATCTTATGACATGGCTTGTACCTTGGCATAAAGAAAAATCCCTCTCATGACTGAAGGAAGACAAAGACTTTTCAAAGTGGGTTTTTTTTGGTAGTGTCGTGGTTTAACTTTATCTGGCAATTCAGTATCACACAGTTGCTCACTCACCTTCACCTTCATACATAATGAACTCTTTATCACACTTTCCAATCTTTCCCTTCCTAAATTCCTTTCACAGCAGAGGTTTGAGGAAGAAAATCAGAGCACTTCAGGCTTCTGCCACTATTACTACCTATCCCTGCACTGAAAAATGGTTTTACAGTAAGAATTGATAACACAGAATCTTGTAATTTATGCACACCAAAGCCAAGTGAGTTTCCATCATGGTAGAAGTGTTTACTGGCATATGAGCAGGAACAAGCTGAAGTGGGTACGATGCTTTTTCTGTGTCCATCGAATTGAGAGTAGAGGCTGTCATGTCTGTAATCTGTGTTCCTCAACCACTGAAGGGGAGCTGGAGTCACTCTGGAAGCCCTGAAGTGGCACTCATGGGTGTTGTGGTTTAAACTTACCTAGCAATTAAGTAGCACTCAGCTGTTCACTCACCTCCCCCCTTCCCCCAGTGCAGGAGGAGAGTCAGAGGAAAAGACAAGGAAGCTCATGGAGCTGAGATCAGAACTATTTGATAATATAATTGAAAAGTATAGTGATACTAACAATACTACTACTACTAAGTAATTAAAATAATAGAAAACAGAAGATATAATAGTTCACCATGTACTGACCAACACACAGCCAGGTCCCAGAGCAACAAGCAGTCCCTCTCTGAGAGCCCAAGAGAGGGGAGAAAGCCCACTGACCCCTCCCCAAACCACTAACAAAAGAGCCTGCCCCACTGCTAACAACCATACCAAGAGCTAACAAAAGAGCTGATAACCCAGATATCAAGCTAGCCCAAGTCTGAACAACCCCCAGAGGTCACTTCCTGCCTCAAAACTGTGGATGTGCCCTGAGCCTGACCATGGAATGAAACAAGTCTCTTGGCCACTCTGGGCCAAACTGTAGCACTGTGAAGTAAAGGAGCTCGTTCCTGTCTGAAACCAGCACAGGTAGGAAGCTGTATTAATTGCAGTCAGAAACAAATATCAGATATACTGAAAACCAGAAATGTTTAGCCAGAACAGCTAGAAAATATGTGCAACAACAGGCAAAAGAGAGGAAATCAAGAAACACCAGTACACAGACAAGCTGGTGTATGGCTTATGACCCCAAATCAGTTGAAGCATCACTGAGGTTTTTTTAACCCCTTTATTTTTTCCTTTTTTTCTTTCTCTTCAGTATGGCAACATTCTGTTAAATCATCTGATGTACTGTTTGTGAGTAGACAGATGTAGTTCATTGAACACTGAAGTATAATTTAATTTTCCTTGGTTTCTGTTTTCTTTGTTCCTATTTAACCTTGCAGTATTTACAAACCCCACAACTAGGCACAATTTTTACTGTTCTAAATCGAGGTATGTATGAGAAATCCCTATCCCAGGAAAGTATTTCTAGTGACATTTTGAGTTTTCTTCTGGTACAGCTTGTAAACTTACAAAAACTTGAGTAAACATAATGGTTATCATCGTAGTCCCAATAATTCTTCCTGAGGTCACTGCATGTTGAGTTTCAAGGGTAAAATCCTGGATCCATGAAAATATTTTCCAAATTCTCTTCATTTCATCATGACAATATTTATTTTACAGTTCTAAGTAATTAAACTTTTCACTGCAGTTAATGCAATGATATCACTTTTACTACAGTAGTTGTATTGAAGACTAACTATATTTACAAAATATTTTTATTTCGGTCTGCAGTAAACAGCAAAGGAGATATATATTCTCATATTTAATTTTACAATCCATACACCAATAAACATAAAGAGAAACATGGATGAAGTTTTAACATAAAGGAAATCTAATTTATTTCAATATGTATCTGGTAATGAGGAAAATATAGGCTAAGAAGGAAAGAAATTAAGAAATATTTGATTGGGGTACAGAACTTTATTTTTGGAGATATTCTATTACAAATATGGTTCTGCATATGTCGTAACGTCATCATCAACATCTATGGAAACCCAAGCACAGAAGGTTTCCTATTAGACATTGACAGTATTGATGAATGTGTATGATCTGGCTGGAAATCAATGTATGAGATGCTGAAAATAATGCTGGATAAGGTTTCTCTGATATGAAGACTGCAGTTGTAAGAAAGCTATGAAAATGTATGTGTATGAGTGTATGAAGGACAAGAGAAAAAAAAGTAACCTGATAAAGATGAGACTCACGAGAGGAATAAAGAGAGGCGTGCTAGGTCATTACGGAATACAAGACAGAGCTTACCAACCAAAAAAATTTAATTTACATTTGTGGAGACCTCAAATACCCATAAATAAGGCAAAACAAATTTAACTACCAAGGAGAAAAGTGTGGAAGGATCCAACCTCTGCTCTGAAGTTCAGTGTGTATCCACATAACTGCCAATATGAGGACAAATATTTCAGTGTGCTTGAGGACAGGGACAAAACCATCTGAGTTTGTTTTACAGGTATAAGGGTTGTTGTTTTAACTTTGAACTTATGTGGAGGAGTAAAGCTGATAGATACTAACCTCTGTAGTGGCAGACCTACATAAATGAGTATTGCAAACAAGCAACATAGGGAAAGATTTGTGGTACAAGACATAAGGAATTAGGAGATGATTCCCCTTACAGTGCAACATGATAGGGGCTGATACAGCTTAGTGTCTGGTAAAGAGGAGAATTTCCTGTGATGGAAGGAAATTTAGTGCCTCCCTAGCAAGAGCCAAGACTGATGAGAAACCCATAGGATGAGACCCTCTTACGAGGCTGATTACAGACCAAGAGAAGAATAATTTTCATAGCAAGGATGCTGCAGACTACAGAAAAGTCATGAATAACAGGTTGAAATGGAAGGGATTACATATGTCTTTTCAGAAATCTTGGATTTCCTTTTTTTCCCAAACTTGCATACACAGTATCTTGGATAATGATGCTTAATCCACCAAGAACTCAATGACAGTGAAATATTTATTTTCCTTTACATAATCTTTTAAAAAATAAATTTCCAGAATGTTGGTCAGGGAGGAGGGAGGGGAATGGTACCCTTTAATTATTAGCACAGTCCATGCTTGTAAATTAGATTGTAAATTAGAGAAAACTCAGATAAAATGTATAAAATTCTAGAAAACCAGAAGAGTTTGTTTAAAAAATACAGAAAAGATAAGTTGAGATCATAATTAAAATGTACATAAAAGATTTGAAAATATTTAAGCTGAAAACACAGTTTTGTTAAAATCAACAGATTTCAAAGGAATGTGTCAATTTGACAATGTGTTGGAGAAAAAGTCAAAACAGACTGTTTCAGATTTATCATTTTACCTTTATAAAGGAAAAGTACTATTTTGGTTTTACAATATTATGATAATAATTTTGTTTTGAATATTAAAGCACTATTTTCTTCTTTCTATGTCAATGAATCAGGACTCATTATGAACAGGGTATGTACACTGCCAAAGCTCCAAATCCTGGCAGAATGTAAAGGAAGAAAGAACACTTTACTGTCACTCAGAGCTGCCTTGTAGGTTGCTTTAGTTATTCAAGGTCAGATTAATCTAATTTCATTTTAGCTACCTCAAGTAAGATGTTCAGGCTGTTCTCACTTTCTATATAGTCAACAGACTCTCCAGTAAAAATCATTCTAGTTATTTTAACTCAGCTTAAAGTATAGCACTCTGTCTGAGGTATCTGTTTAATGCTGTGCAGCTATGCCTGCCTTACAATTTACCTTCTTAGATCAACACAAAATCCCTATGCCACAATCCCAAACAGTAAGATAGATTGTTCAGGCATATTGTCTCAAAACTACCTATATGAATTCTAGCTTTCTGGTTAGTCCTTCAGTGAAAAGACAAGTAAAAACAATTGACAAATATTTCCTTATGTTCACAAAAATTCTTTTTAATAATAAAAATATTGAAGAATTACTGATCTAGGCAACACAATGTATTAATAACTTCTGAAAATTATGCTTCTAGTTTGATCTTCCACTTTCTGTGAATCCCTGATTTGAAGCTGAAAGGTATTTGATCCTCTTTCCATGTGGGTTTTTAATTTTTTTTATATAAACAGTATTTTCCTCTTAATACTAATTCTCTCAGATACTTTCCAGTATATGAGATCTACTAGATTAGATCCAAAAATGATGGACATCTAGGAACACGAGACCAGTATTTCATAGAGAGAGAAGAGATATTCATTACTGAAGACCCGTGGTCACTCTGTATATATGTGCTATTACTGTAAAAGGATCACTAGATTCTTTCACAGTAACAACTTAGGAAACTGGAGTAATATAGGGTAATAGTGTAATTTAGGGTAATAATCCCTGTAGCTTCCCCTTTACCACACTGTCAATAAAAAACAACTCTTCCTCTGGGCTATTACATGTGCCAAAAATATACAGTGGTTTAAGGGTTTAAAAGCAAAATTCAGTGTTGAAGAAATAGAATTACCATGAGCTACAGTTAAAAAACCTCTAGATACAATAGTCATAAAAACTGGCAACTTCACATTTGGCATATGTCATCCAGTTTCTGACCATATCTGAACAAGCAAAAAATCAGACTTCTATATAACTATAACGTAGCTATGTTCTCTATAACATAGCTGTTGTTATTTCAGGGACTTTAGATTCCTTTAATCTTTATAAAACAGTATTATGGTAGTGAAGGTGGTAGCATTTCTGTACATCTTGCCAATCAAAGGTCAGGAAATTTATATTTTGTGGCAAAGATGTAATGAAACTATAGAATGTCAGATCAAAAGGAGCTATCTAGAAGTTTGAGGTTCCGTAACATTGACAGTTTCCCAAAGGAAGAAGTTCTGCTTCAGAGGGTTCAAAATATGAGCATTATTTTGAATTAACCTGTAAAATTTCTAAAGATTGTGTGTCTATTCCATTCTGATTCAACCTTTTTGTTATCTGTAAGTCAAATATTAAATGCACTTCTCATCTGAGAAACTGAGGTAACCTGGGAGTATTCATTACTGTCTAGATATCTGGAAACTCTAAATCTTCCAATTTCAGTGATAAATTAGGTTGCAAAAGGACTAAACCATCTATTTATCAAAAATCCCATTCAAATAGAAATCCCCAAACAGTTACAGGTGGATCTATATTCAATAAAATACTACATTTTAAAGTAAAGGTGGGACAGAGATCAAAAGCAATAGAAAATGCTTGTCTTTTAAAGGCTTGGTCTAGTTGTTTGTTTGTTTATACCCTAAAATTCTCTAGAGGAGGTTTTGATTTAATGTTTAAAATGTTAAGTACAGTCAAGCATACCTCTGTGCTATTGTATGAGTATGCTACAGATTTCTTACTGGAGATAAAAAGTAAAGAACACAAAACCAAATGATTTCATAGTAAGTTTCTATTATTGACCAACAACAGTAAACCACAAATTTATATCTATTATGGTAATCTCTGAAATGTATGTAATACAGATACCTTGGAGTTAGGTATAACGATATAGCTATTCTGTTCAAATAAGACTACAAATGGGACAATCTAGTGGAAATGAAAGTCAATCTTTCATAATATAGCTGTTCAAACCAGCGAAGACAATAATGCCTCCATCATCAGTGGGGATAAACCTTAGTTGTCTGGTTACATTGAAGTTAGAATGAGATCAAAACAGATCTAAAAATTCTCCTACTCCTGGGTAGAGAAGAGTTCTGAAGGAGCAGGAAGAGCCTGCCCAGTTTGTGCCAGTACAAAACTGTTGAAAAGGAACATATACACAGAGGGAGGAAGACAAGAGGGCTGCAAGGGGTTCTGCTATTTTTAGTTTTACTGATGCTTTGTTTTGAAATGTTGTTTTAATGTCAGAAAAGAAAGGCCAATTTTTACTCTGCTACATCAGAGAAAATATGAATTATGAGGTAACTTACATTCAGATGGAATTTCCATACGGAAATACCTATGGAATCCTTCCATATTAGCTAAAACTAGATTTAGAGTAATAGCATCTAGGTTTACGTTTATTTTCCCTGTACATTTTCTCTAAGGTAGTTGTAAAGACAGAGTGATCCTAATCAATGCGATATCGCAAAAGCAGTTAAAATAAACTTGTACTTGAGTTCATTTTAAATCATTATGCTTTGCTAAATCAAGACTTTTTGCTTTGTTAGGACCATTTACTAGTCAGTCTTAAGCCCCAAGTCCTTATCACAAACTTTGGCTTCAATTTATACCTAAATTACAAAACTAAGGAAAAAAAGAGTCCCAGAACCAGTTTTACTTTGCTTTTGATCTGCGTACTAGATCATAATGACTTGTCTTTTAGTCATTTCAGCAATGGACCATTCATCTCTGGGGCTGCAGCCTCTTCCCTCCTCCCTTGTCACCTCTTTAGAGCACCAGGACTGTTCCTTACACGGTCTCTATCTGCTAGCTGTATCGGGCACGTTATAAATCTGTGTTTCCCTCTGGTCTCCAAAGGAAGGCAGAAGGTTCAACCTCAAGGCCCAGAGGGACACTGGAAGAGTAGGCAGAATACCAGCAAAAAAGGACTAGGTATAGTGTGGGACAATTTTAAGGGTATTATTTATGTGGCTTTTCTGTATTACTTTGAAGTATAAGTGTTAATATTATTGTAAATTGGGTAATTGTTTCACTATTAGTCTGTAACAACATTAATTGGACTGAAACAAACCTGTGATTTTACACATGCACTTTGTTCTCTTTTGGCCATAACATTATTTTGAGTATTCAGTGCATATCATGGTCATCTGTTTTCTTATATCTGTTCTTCACACACTAGTATTAAAAACTCAATATCTCAGAAATTCCTTTGGGGAAAAGCTCCACAATTTAAAGTTTGGGTAAAATTTGTTTGGGTAAAATTTAACTTCACTTACTCTTTTGGTTTCTTTCTTTGTTATTTTAAAATAAGAGGCTGAATAACTGTGAGGGGGAGAGGCCAAGGTCCAGAGCAGGGCTGGGTGTTAAAGGGTTGGCATTATGAGACAAATTATGAGGCAAGGATTTGGAGTAGCAGTCAGAAACTTCAACTGCTGACTAACTAAAGTTTGAAGATGCTGCCAGTATATTGCAGTGACAAAGGTAACCATCCTGG
Organism: Rhynochetos jubatus; assembly: GCA_027574665.1. NCBI lineage: Eukaryota > Metazoa > Chordata > Aves > Eurypygiformes > Rhynochetidae > Rhynochetos > Rhynochetos jubatus. Next base: position 32,086,442 of record CM050649.1, on the reverse strand, counting down.
AAAGGCCTACTTATCCATTAGCTGCTAATAAAATATTTTTGTTCTCTTCAGGAAAATTCAGCAACCCCAACAGTGCTGCTCTACCAAACCATTTCCATCATAATCAACCTCCAAATGGTGACAGTGCATTGTGGGTTGACCCCGGCCAACAGTTGAACACCCATAGATTTGCTCACTCACTCCCCTCTTCTACAGGATGGGAAAAAATGACACTTGTGGGTCAAGAGAAAGAAAGTTTAATAAATGAGGTAAAGGATGCACGGATGGTGCATTTCTTACATTTGCCCATTATACTTTCCAGTCTACAAGAGTCTTAGAGAGCCAATGCATTTCCCAGTTCAGATCACTGATCTTTCACTCCACGTAACCTCGTGGTAGCATGTAAATTCATGATAATATCAAATGTTAACTTTAAAGTTTTCACTGCTTTTCTCCAACAAGGCAAATATTTAAACTACTTGGACACGCTCTAAGAATGGTAACTTGGAAGCCTGCTCAGAAAAGTTTGTATTCTCTTCAATTCTGTAATGAGGATACCAGCTTTATAGTGATCATGACTCCTGGTAATGCCATTTCTCTAAATGCTTGGAAATGTCTTGAAAACTAAGCTTATTAAGTTTTATGTAAGTTTTATTTTGATGTTTAATTTTATTGCAACTTCACCAATAGACTGTATAGCATTTAGGTAAGCTGCAAGCTGGTGTTCTATTCTTTACAGCATCTAAGAAACGGATTTTCTATCCCTGAAACATTCAAACTACAGATAAGAACCTACATATTATGCATATCAAGAAATATGGATAGATTTCAGGAATGAACTTCAAGCAAATCCAAATCTGTCTGAAAGTTTCATACTGCAATTACATTTATTTATCTACTAAAGTTAGAATTATTTAGAACGATTTTTTGTTGTTTTGTTTGGGTTTTTTTGTAGTTATGCTTTCAGACACATACAACAATTTTCACTGCAGTGGAAAGTACTGTTAAGTGACTTGTGAGATGGACAGACTATATATGCCTTCAAGCTGTGTAAACTAGTATAACATTAAATTTTGGAAGCAGTGTCTGAAAAATTCACTATGTCTTATCCCTAGACACTTCATCAGCGCTCCATTGTTCATGCCCTGTAGGCAGAGGAGAATAACCACAAGCCTTTCCTACTTTTTTATTCAAAGGCCATAGGTTTTATTACAACATAATTTTTTAAATCTCCTAAAACCACCATACAATTCAGATTTCTACAGGCCTAATTATTCAGACAAACTGATCTTCTCAAATAAAATTGAAATAGCTTTTCCTCAGTCACCAGCCTCAGTTGCTTAAAGACATAACCCCAAAATATTTTCAATTATATCATAAACTAAATAACCATATAAGTACTTCCCTTAAGAATGGTTTTGAGCACATGGATTTAAAAGATCTAGGAGATATATTGGGCTATGTCCACTGCAGAATGTCCTCAAACTAGAACATAAAATTTTAAAAATAACATGAGGTTTTATAGAGAGCAAGGGTAAGGACTATAACAACAGGGAAGTGGTGCTTCTGAAAATTTGAGAATGTCAGAGAATGGACTTAAATGTGTTGTGTATAAACTATATTTTAAGGATGCTGTAATTAGAAATTCCCACAGATAAGAAGATAAAAAATTGAGCCATAAACCAATAGAAAGCCATATGTGCTAACTGTAGGCCATTCTGGTTAATGTTATTTATTAAAAAATAAATAATATAAAAAGTCTGTCCCCATAGGAGGGGTGCTCCAGCCCTCTAATCATCTTTGTGTCCCTCCTCTGTACTCTCTCCAACTGGTCAATATCCTTCTTATGTTGAGGACTCCAAAGCTGGATGCAGCACTCCAGGTGGGGTCTCATGAGAGCAGAATAGAGGGATAATCACCTCCCTCGACCTGCTGGCCACAGTTCTCTGGATACAACCCAGGATACTTAAAAGAAGTTTTGATATTTATGGAAACGTATTCATATACTGCAGCAATATTACTTGTGGCCAATAATTTAAAAAAATATACCTGACAACCTAAGCTCAGAGCATTCAAAATACTCGGTCAAGAGGTGATAATGGGATGAGGCAGGTTCTGGAGTGTATGGTCTGACTTGAGTGAACTCATACAATGCAGTAATGTGAATAGGTTATTGGTGAAGTGGGGATTTCTCTAAAGCAGTTTCAATAGTGTAACAATGATAGTGTCGTAACTAAAAGATATTAATATGAACAAAAAATATATATGCATCTTCTATTGGATCGATATTTTCATTCAGTGAACTGTTCCAGGATCATACAGCAGAAGTGTGGGAACTACTGGGTTGTTCTATAAAAATGTTTGTTGCCAGGTAGCTTTTTTAATTTTTTATTATTATTATTTAAAAATATTTGTTACCAGGAGCTTGAAAGCTGTTGACTGAGAACAAGCAATTTCAATGGGGGCCTCCAAAAGTAAGAGTACAAGAAGATAACTGGGGTCTTGAAATTACTACAGAATGATACCAGTGACCCCAAGTTGATATACACAAATCATTAAAAATTTATTGGTCATTTAAGATTGCTACTGATCACTATGGAAATGCAAAATTGAAAGCCTGGTAGAACCCATTTAGAGTATTAATTTAACATGCATAGAAATCCGAGTGACAGACAGCATGGGTAGTTATGTCTCTATGTTATATATAAGACCCCAGTGAAAACAAGGAGCTGTTCAGACAACAACCTTCAGATAAGAGTATGCAGAACAGATCACTGTTCACACCTGTTCACATCTTGGACTATATACACATGTACACATATTGTTGTTAAGGGGACATATCTTTTCATTGTTTGACTCAGTGTTCATTGTATTTGGTCTGGTATATGACCCTTGAGGTTTGGTTATAATTTAGATGCATTTAATATATATATATATGCATACAGGTACATGTATGCTTAAATCATTATTAGATGTATGTAAAATAATATATATAACATAACATATATACAATGATTTTGTACTTATACACATAACCATGCATACATATAGCCTACAAGCCACAGGTTTCCAGCATAAGGTAGAGGGGAAAGGAAGGAAGGAGAAGCACAGGACAGAAATTGGGCCAGTGGGCACAAGAGGCTTCAGTGAAATTCCGTATTACTCTTTTCTCCATTCTTTCTCATTTTCCCCAAATCTTTTTTTCCCTATTTCTGGTTTGAAATTTCTCACAGTTCGGTCCAAGTGCTGTTAAATCAGTGTGAATAGCCTGGACGAGGTTCAAGCTTAAATTGTAGCATAATTTGTAGTTCTCCCCAGCTGACTAGGGAATGTCTGACTTTCTTATCCCAAAAAGTCTGTTGCTGTTGCACCATCCTCACAGGTTAGATTCATCACTTTTTCCCAACAGAGTACAGAGTAGGATCCACTTGGAGAGGAGGATGTCCAGCTCAGCCTGTGAACACTGAAGTTGGGGCTTAGATTGCAAGGGGCTGGCTCTAGTGGCATTTGAAGTGCTGAGTGTCAGAAGGATGTTGTCTTAAGATGAAACACATCAGTTAAGCAATAAGAAGCACTCTTTCAGGGGAAAAAGATTAGATGAAATAGTGAAAATACTGATATTCAGAAATGTTTAGTCGAAAGGAGTCTAATACAGGATTAGATGAAACAGTTATTAGACAGGAAATCTGATAGCTGGGCTATCCAGTCACTAACAGCAGACATATTTACGAAGACAGAGAAGGTCACTGTCTCACAGGAAGGAAGAAGTGGACAAGGAATATAAAACATTTGACACATGAGTTTAGTAAAGACATATGCTTTGTCTTTCAGTTTTGTAACTGTGGAAGTATATTACTGAAAATTCTGTGTCTAAAATAGTCAGGAAGAATAATTCTTCTGGAGATAAAACATGTATATCCTTGAAATGCAGGATTTGGCCTTTGTACGTTAGCAAGAGCCCAAATGCAACTGCCCAGTAGAATCTATACTCCGAAAAGTACACAAAGGAAAAAACCATGGTGTGGGGTTTTTTCTAACAACAGGGTGTGTCTTGCTCAAAAGTTCCTAGGACCAATTAGCAAGATTTCCATTATATTTGGATGCAATTTAATTAAATTATGTGACAAGAACAACCATCTGTCTCCAAGAAGTAATAGATTGATCATTTTTACTTATTCTTCTGAAGTGTTTCCAGTGTTATCCTCAGATGCATAGATAGCTATTGCAATGCAGACTAAGTTACACAGCAATGCATGAATATTACCTTTTCATGCATAGCTCATAAATCACATGAAACTACTGATAGCTCCACCTACAGTACTTAATGATTTGCAGTGGAAGTTAATTAAAACAATCCATTCAAAATGTTTGATTGTTTAAATATAAATTGCATTTTGTGCGCTATAACCATTGTAAGTCCTTTATTCCATCTGTTCTTTCCTCTTGGTTTTTATATAACATTAGAAATCTGCTGACACACTACTATTCACATAGCATCTGCCTGAACCACACTAGTGAAATGGTCTTCAAATATTCGCTGAGCTAACTGTAGCTTGATAAAAGCATAGATACATCAGAATTGAAAGCTTTTACTGTATTTTATGCACTAGATGGGGACACAGAATGTAATTTGTTGGTTTGACAAGGACCTTTTCTTTTCCTGACTTCAGTAAATCATAATTTCCCTGATCACCTATTCCTCCCTTATAGAATCAAAATGTGTCCCTTTCTTTTCCATTTGCTGTAGTAAAAATATTAGTAGAATCCATATTTTACTCTTCTCATACAAATGCAGTACATAATGGCCTTTCTCAGACTTCTTAGTGCTATTGCATTCAGAAAACAGTGTGACCTACTATTGGAATGTCGAAGTTAATTTTGTTCAATATTTAAAGTAACAAAACAATGAATCAAATATTGTTGCAATCAAATTAGATTAAAAAAATTAATATAAGAAGAGAGAAATTTAGAGAACCTTTTTTTATTGTTACTCATATTTTTGCATTCATAACTAAAACTCTAGTGTGGAGAAGTCTAATTTAACTAGCATGTTTTATCATGTTTAAGTTTGGAGTAGGAAACAAAACAGGGAAGATATCTCCAAGTGAAGATGGGTGAGAATGTACGTACTTTTTTAAGAGAATAGTCTATTTGGAAAACATAAACCAAAAGAAGTAGTATTTATTTTCTGGGGATTTTTTTTTATAACTAAGGATTTTAATCTTTTATTTTGAAATGACAGCTTTGTGTCAACGATTGGTTACAAAACTTCTTTAGTGAGTGATACCAGAAATGAATTTAAAAAATAATTATTTAGAGATCTAACACTCACAAGTTAAAAAAAAACACATTCCAAAAATATTCTTTTGAAAAGTACTGCAGAATCGAGGACCTTAGTGATAGCTCTCTGTTGTTCATAATTATGTGGACTAATTCTGATCTCTTCAATCATAGAATAACCTCATGTTCATTCAAAATTGAGGGTGGAGGGGGAAATAGAGACTATTTTAAAAAAAATTCCTCCTTTTGGGATTTGTACAGCAAATTAATGTCCGAGCGGTCTCTGCTTCAAGATAAAAGGCAAGATAAAAGATTCAGTTTGAGGCTTATATATCTCACATGACACTAACATTTATGTTTTGAGCCATTTTGCTATACACTTATTTATTGGTTGTGCTGGTGCATTTCTTCCCCTCTCAGCTCCTGGACTGCTCTATAGCCTGAGAGATTGCCATGAAATCTTAGCCATTGTGCAGGGAGTTTGGTAGTTAAGCGTCCCTTATCTTATCAAAACACTCTTGCATTGCTAAGGTGGGAACAGTACCGGCTGTACTAGGGTTCAGTTGCCTGGTTATGGTAGGGGTTGACAGTGAAACAATTCATCCTCTGGTGATCTTGAACCTTTTCATAACCTGGGTAGACCAGTACCAACATTACTAAAATTATGGGACCACCTACCAGAATCATGGACAGGATGTGACCCAATGGTAGGAATTTCCCTGCCCCTTTTCCCTAGTTCATATTTTCCCCATCAAATCCTGACATGATTTCCCTGATGCTGTAAATAATTTTTATTTTGTGCATAAACTATTTTAATCTATTGTTAATTTGATTTTGCCTTTGTATGCTTTTCCATGTCAAATAAATATTAGAGTGGATCTTTACCATCGAATTCTGTTAAGTCAGGCTTCTCACAAATTCACATTAAAAATAATAGCTTTTTCTCTAATACTTGTGAGACTGAACTTTTAAGTGGTCAAAAATACCCATCATCCCCTCCATTTCATGACATTGGTGCAGAAGATGTATTCTGTTTGTTTGGAATTTTCAAAATTACTCAGCACTGGCTTTTATCACTTCAAAAAGGTCATTTCCATAAATACATATAGTCGAACTTCAGTGTAGCTTGTGGCTTTTTGCCATTCCCTGTTCTCATCAAGGCCAATGCAAAGATCCACCTACTATTACTAATTAATTTTATCAAGGCAAACCAACTATGTTGAAAAGATTTAAATATTTGAGGTTTTTTTCCTTTTTGGTATCAATGTACATTTGTTATGCCAGTAAAGTTCCTATTAAAATACCAGACATTGATCAGCATGAAGCATTCACCAATGCAGATGTTTAGTTCCAGCTGGGCACCTCTTCACTATTCTGTCTCAACAATTTTTCAAATCAAATGGCAGAGAATAGCTTGACTAAGAATATCTATCAAAGTCCTATGGACAGAGCAATGCTATACTGCACTACAGTCAGTTTGGAATTTTAAAGAGTTTATCTAATTCCTTGTATAGTCTCTGGAAATGTGTTGTGGTTTAGCCCTGTTCAGCAATTAAGCACCACTAGTCGCTCTACCACTCTACAGACAGGCTGGCCACAGTGGGAGGCGGTTACATCAATGCAGGCATGGTGGAGGGTGATGCAGACGTGGTGAAGGGTGATGCAGACGTGGTGGAATGTGATGCAGGCATTGGAGGCAGTGATGCAGGTGTGGTGAATGGTGATGCAGGTGCGGTAGATAATGTCATTGGCACTGGGGCCAGTGTAGGCGTGGTTGCAGCTGGGAGGGCTCAGGTTACCACCTTGCCCCCTGCACAGGTCTGTGCTGCCCACTTGTGCCTTAAAGCGTCTCGGGTGGCTGCACAGATCCTGCGTCTGCCCTGGCTACTGCTAGAGTATGAGGCAGCATTCCCAAACATTACCCTAACTTTGCCCAAAGCCACTAGAACATTTACTAGCAAGCTGATCCCTAGCCACAGGTCACCCCAACCCCATGAAAAGTTTTCAAAATACTCATATGCCTTTGCCATAGGACCAAGAGGAGAAGGAAAATATTGAAAACCTTATTCCAAATCCACCCCAGCACCAAATAACCTCTTCTCTATTGGCTGGGTCCCGGAGGGGAGAAAGGGGGGAGGTGTAATTGTGGAAAGCCTCCAGGAGATAACTCAAGATATACCAGAGGGCTGACAATATTGAATACATATAGAGGTATAGTATCCCTGCCAGCATCAGCAGCACAGAAAACAGTCTAAGGAAAACCCTAAACCTGGCTTGGACATAAAAAATCAAGATAATCAGTAGCACGTAAGGGAGCAGCAGATCCTGGCGTTCAATCAGCAGCCTGAAAGAGCCCTGAACTCAGCACCTGGATCGGCTACCACATTGTTTTCCCAGGATTATCACATACCGCGATCTGTTTCTTGTCTCAACTCTCTCGAGCCCTACGTTGGGCGCCAAAAAGATCCGTCATGGTTTAGCCCTGTTGGGCAGTGAAGCACCACCAGTAGCTCTACCATTCCACCCAGTCCCCACTCCCAGTAAGGAAAGGTTGGAGGAAAAAAATAAAGGAGGCTCGTAAAAGTTGAGATAAGAACTATTTCATTGTATAAATGAAACTTATGGGGTTACTAAAAATACTACTGCTAATAAGTAATTAAAAGAACAGGAAAATAGAACAAATGATACAGGATCTCACCACCCATGGAAGGACACAGCCACGTTCCAGAACGGCAAGGCAAAAATAAATCCAAAACCCCGAGCGCAAAAAAAACCCCAAATAGAAATGGAGCGAGAAAACCCCTCCCTCAATTAGCCAGGGAATCTACAGCAGCTTCCAATCCCCACTTCCCAGAGCAATTTCCCTCACAAAAGATGCTACTTCTCTGCTAATCACCTGCCACGAGGTCCGAACAAAGACAGTGCTGATGGGAGAGAAAAAAACTCATACTGTTGGCAAAAAAACCGCGCTGCCGGCAGGTACCCCAGAGCTGACTCCCCCTCCCCTCCCCACACCACCCCACCTTCTGGGTCGAGCCTCTGCACGCTTCCCCCTGACCTGCTCCCAGCGCCGCTGTACGGGGGTAACAGTGACCACTCGGCTTGATGTATTGTGGAATGAAATAAAATCTTATAGACTGGAACCAGCGCAAAATACTTTGAAGAACTTACTGGCATGAGGTGTTTTAAAGAAATGCTTTACTTTACTAGTGTTAATTTGAAATATTAATCACTAGATTATTTAAAATACATATGCATGTATAAATCCAGAATGCTAGTATCTTTTTTCTTTTACAAAAAGATCATTCAATTAAATAATAATAAAACGTAGAAGCCCAGCCTATCCATCTCTCATTCAGTTCTTGTTGAAGAGTAATTCACAGGACAGCAACTCAGCTATCTAAATATAACTTCAGGGAGTAAATGAAGATGTATCTGAAGAGACACCTCAAGACTATGTATACATGCATAAGGCAGATAGATAACTTAGTGAGAGATGGGGGAAACAGAGGTGATTCTGTTTCCTAACCATACCAAAATATTTTACTGAATTTTTATAGGAATTTCACAGTATATCTTTTAAGGAAAAAAGGTAAAAACAAAGTTTAATTTTCCAACAATGCAACTCCCCATCAGCACTGCTGCTCAGACTGAGCCACGGGATGACCAACAACAGCAGAGAGCTGCTCTGTTTTCAGTGACCTGTCTTAGTTCTGGCAAGAGGGTGATTATTTTATAGTCCAGCTGCAAAGTACACTAATGAAGCAAGAGGCAAAGACACTGTTGAGCCTTAAGCTCAGTATCACTAGTGGAAACTTTGTGCCAGTCTGCAGGGGTTATAAAGTGGATTTTTAGATACAGACAGTGCTTTATTATAGCTCTAACATTACAAGACAGAGTTATCTTGTTGCTCTTTCCAAAATGACCTTCCAGACATACAGAATGTGATTTTCATCAATCTTTCTGGGCTCACCTTAACCTTTCTAACAAGCACTTTTTCTCCTGCCTGATAATATGAATTAGCAACATATCCACCTGCACAAAGCTGGAACATGGCCTGAAGACATTATAAATTTAATAATCAGCTTCTTTCAAATCACCCCATCACCTCTACTTGACATGATCCCAAAAGTCATCTCTCTTTCAATTCCCCCATCTCTCCCTTCATAGGCAGACTCTTTCTTGTCAATGTACAGAGAAAGGAAGTAAGCAGAAGCTTATTCTAAATGTACACTTACAGGTTCGCTCTGTCAGAGAGTGCGTGACTATCGTTGCACCTGATATGAACTAGAAACAGGGTATTTTGTTGGCCAGCATCAGACTGAGTGAGTCACCTGATTAAGTGACCACCAGAGAGTAGCAATGATTTCTGAGTTTTGATTAGACTTTGGGCTAGGGTTAGGGTATTGGTGCAGTTTTAGTCAGAAACTAATGTGCTAGGTTTAAATCTGATGCCTAGGAATTTACAGGTCTTAAGAGTTTAGCATTTAAGCCTCACCAGATTGTTGAGTAATTGCTATTGCATGATCAAGTCTAGTACTAGAAGTTAGAATTTGTAATGATTCTAGGTGAGACCTAATTGCAAATTATCAGAGATTCTCAGGATATCTGTACTGGTTGGTGCTTGGAAAGCACAACCAATGTTGGTATATGGTATATGTTAACAAAGGCTAAAGAGATAGGCAGCACAAAGCATTTTTAAAACATGCAAGAAAATGTCTATTTAGATTATATGGACAGATTTAAATACATCTAATATTTTCAAGAGGAGATAACTTTGAAGACATTCTGAAGTACTTTGGTTAAAAGCTTGGCTTTAAAACCACTCTGGTATAAATTAGATTAAAGATTAGAGTGCCAACATTGTCCATATTATAAGTATCAGTTCATTATTTTAATGAGACTATCTACAATGTCTGCATGAAAACCTTTTGCATAATTCAGAAAAAAAAAAAAATTCTTCGTGTCTATACACATAATTACCCGTGCACATTAATGCAGGTCGAGGCACATCTTTTCATATACATAAAAATCCATACAAATCTACAGTCTTTTAAAGCATTTGACATACCATTCCATTCTGAGTAACTGATCAACAATGAAGATGCAGGAAAATAAGTCAGAAGATGACAGGAAAGCACACCAGTAGAAAAAAGAAAATTACTGTTTTGAACCTGATTAATGGGAATCTTCCTACTATCTCCCTCTGTAATACAGAGAGAAATGTTACATTAAACCCTGAGTGCCCCTTTAGCTGCTCAGTGTGACAGTCTAATAGCAAAACATGAGTCAGTTCACAAAGGAGAAACTGGAGTACCCATCAGGCTTGGCACAATTCCTCCTGTACTTATAATTTCAAAACTCAAAAGAGTTATAGAGAGCAAGCAATCTGTTCTCAATAATCTGATGTTATGGAGACAAAGATGCCATATATAGTAATTCCCAAAGTGAAATTTCCTAATACCTCGTATCTTTAACAAATTGAAGAGTAATCCATGCTTTCTGTTTTAAGATATTACTGAGTTTTTGACAAGCAAAATAAGAGTTATGAAACAACAATAATCTAATTGACTGCTACATATTTGTTACAGCACAGAACAAGGATCATTGGATTGTATAGCTGATAATAAAAAGAACTTGTCTGGGTTACAGAGTAGATAGATTTTAAAAGATTTATTTTTTGATCAATAACTTCCACAATGAAGTACTGGAAGAAGTTGGGTGAAGTTATGAGGAGATGAATGTGAGACTGAGCAAAGTTCAGTATTGTTTTGAAGGACCAGTGCACTTCTTCAGTTCTTGACCCTAATTTGGTTAAATGTTTATCAACTGATTTTTGAAAAAGTAACTTTGGATTAAAAGTATATTTTCTGTAGTAAGGTCATAAACATTTTCACCATTTTAAAGACTTCTGACCAGATAGTTCTAAGGAACTTCCTTTTTCATCTGTCATAATAAGGGAACATTTTCCTTCTTTCCTTATTTTCAGTAGTTGGAAATATTGCACTGTAGTTTTAGCTCTATAAATTTAATAGGCTGTGCTAGCTAACAATCTGTATACTACAAGGACTTATTCTATCAGAAATTTTTTGGGACAAAATTAATGAAAACATATGAACTCTAATGAAAAGAAAACAGAAATATTACTATTCTTAACCAATATTCTGGACTTGCAAAAATTGCTGTGACAGAAAATAAAAGCTTGACAGGTTCCTTCAGAAATGTTCACCTTCAAGTCCAATATTCCAGGTGCTAAAAATCACTTATGTCAAGGAAAGATAGATTTTCTTCAGATGGGTAAACTTTCCTTACAGGTTTCAGCATGATAAATAAGAATTTCTTGATCAAAAATAATTCAAGAAGTAGTATTTTCTCAGCTCATTGTTGCTATTAAAAGTGGGGAAAAAAAGTTTTTTAATGATAATTAATATTATAATACTGACATTTATGTACCATAATGATATAGACATGACATTTCGTATCTACTATCAATCTCTATCTGTCTGTTACACAAACTTATCGTGATAGAAAATGTACAGATTCAAAGACAGAGATGTCTTGCACAATATTTCTGGTGTGGTATGGAAACACCAGCCCAAATCCGAACTCTGCGACAGCAGAGAGGTCACGTGAATTCTCCATATAGCAGCTTAAATTATGCAACAAAAATTCAGTGCCTTAAACAAACAAACAAAAAAGTATTTTACATAAGGTGGAATAGAACTGTAATAGATAGATGTCAGAAAACTAATAGGCCACAATATTCAGACATTAGGCTGCTTAATAATTGTTGTCTTTCTCAATTCTCTGTTTCTTATCAGAAACAGTCATTGCCAAAATAGAATTCACTTTCAGATATTTCTGGTTATGTTCAGCATTATATTCCTGTTAATTCACAAGGCTTTGATGTGAAATATTGTTCTCTGCAGGAGTTCTGTTTTTCCATAACACAGCTTTATGGTATTTTTCTATCTTTTTAATACTGTAATTTTGCTTTATTCTAAAATGAATGCTATATGTAGTGATCTTGGATGGGGAGTCAAGGACTGCTTTATTCAAGAAGTGTTCTGCCCACATGAAGGACCACAGAAATGATTTCTTTTGTAATTTAAGATTTGGCTGCATGCTCAGAATGTTTTGCTAAGTAGGTATGGAAAAAAATAGACAATAAGAAAGTTTGATTTGCGCTGGAAACAGTGCAATATGTTTTACTTTAAAGAACTCTCTTCTACTACACGAAGGTGTGTGCTTTCTCAAAGATGTGCAATACACTGCATGTAAAAAGTGTGGCCTGAGTTGCCTCCTTCCCACTCTGTTACCCATGAGTGGTGGAAAGGGTGAAATAACAGCACATGCATTTCTTGACTGAGAAATTAAGCTTTATCAGGCTCTGGCAGTAACATTAGGACTTGTGGCTTGAACAACCTGTCCTGTTCACAGCTCAAAAGGCTCTGGGTTGGAGTGCTCTAGTGTATTATCACCCATGGGACTGTGCCAACTTACATGAAAAAATAAACTAAAGGGTCTGTGAACTGCATTCTTTAATTTTATTTTAATTTTTTTTTTTTTTTTTCATTTGAAGCAGCTCTTAATGTGGGTTGTATCACTCAGAGTGTGTATAGTGAAGGACAAAGGGATGTTTCTTTAATCCTTTGTCCTGTAGCCTGCACTAACCATTGCCCATCCCTCCTTCACACAAGATTTAAAGCCAGCTGAGTAGACAGGAGAGAGCTATGGTGTTTCCAAGACATTACCTGGACTGAAAAATATCGGACTGTGGGGTAAGAGTAGAAATTGCCTTCTTCATAGTAAAAACATGAGTACCTATGGACATACATCAAAGATACTAGGATGAAGTTCCTGATGGTCCAGACACACAGCACATCATCGATTTTATTGGGAACTTTGCTCAGGGACTGATTCTGGAAAATAACAAGCACTTACAACTCAGTATGAAGCCAATAAGGGTTTTGAATGCTCAGTTAGCGTTTCAGCTGCTCAGCAGTGTAGGGTAAAAACGTGATCCTGAAAGTATCTACGCCAATGTGACTTCATTGATTTAAAAGCAACTGCTCTGAGTGAGACAAATAGGATTTGTCTTAGTTCTTAATTTTACACTGTAGACAGCATAGTATTCTGCAAAACTAATCTTTGTAACATGTCTGTCTCTCTGATCTCCTTATCCTGCCACTTCTAGTGTTCAGTCAACAAAAGAAAGACAGCTTCTCTTTCCTATGTCTTTTTGACACTTAGATTGTGCTTTATTTCCATCCAAGTACCCACAAAGCAGAATGTACATTTTCCTTCAACCAGTGTTTGACCATCAGAGTTTTCCTGAACTAACTGATTCCACTGACTGTTAAACAACAGTTTCCCCTCCTAAAATGGAGAAATGCTGGCTCTGTAGAGGGAAAACCCAAGAAATATTGTATTTTAGGATGGTAAAATGCAATTCAAGGGTCTCTAGTGACAGAAAACTATTTTGTCTGTCAAATATTTCTGTCAAACTATTTTATCTTCAACAGTGCAGCACTCTAGTACCTGAATATTTTCCAGTGTTGGAACTTTGTTACCTTTGGGTCTGTCTAGAAAGATATTGTTCTAAACAGTACTTTTTGCCTAAAAATAATCTTGAATCATCTGAAGAGTTAAATATATTTCATCAACTTCAAGTACAGATCTTATCGTTTATATTTTTCCAATTCATCAGTGCAATTAAGTTGACAGTAAATGTTTCCAAGAGCTAGAATATGAATGACACTTTCTCATATATACCCAGTGAATTTAATTGACATATATTTCTACTGAAATGGCTGACAATATCAATTGCTATGCCTTATACATATGCCAGCATGATTAGAAAATTAACATCATTATGTTATTTCTAGTGACATTCTGACTACCTCAAAAAGGATATATATGGAGCTCTTTTGCTTTCCATGGGAGTGTTCTGAAGTTATACAAATTAATGGAAATAACATACATATTTGTCAAATGCTCTAGCCTTTATATTAATTTTAGACAATCTGTACAAGACAGATTGCAATTTAAAAGTAGATTTAAAAAGTATTCACCACCAAAGTGTAGTGCAATGAAAAAAACACTAATGTTATATCCAATTAGTGCAACCTCAGAAATCCAAGAATCCTCACTGGTTGAAAATTGCCTATTGTGAAAAAGACCCAACAAACCAATGAGTTAAAATACATAACGATAATTTGGAAAGCTGTCTGTGAGCCCAGCCCAGCTTTCACTGTCTTTAACAAGTTTTGAAATAAAATCATGTGAATTATTAGCATTAAGGATTTGGAGAAACAGATCTTTAATAAATATCACATATACTCTGTGAATTAAGAGTGCATTCATAAAATGAATATTTCATTTTACTCACAATAACAGTAGGGAAAGTGTGCCAAAGAGTGGTAGATTAGGCAGCTTAAATGTATGGAAGTGAAACGCATCTCTCCAACCTGGGTGTTGTGGGTAGAACTTTTCCAAATCCTCCCCTCAAAATTGCAAATACCTCATGTCACCAAGAATAAATTGGAAAGAAGATTAACTGACTAACAGGAACAAATCATGTTCTAATATGCCACTGTGTCAGGGGCTTTCAGAGTTACAAGTTACTTCCTTACTGCTTTGCCGTATGTCACAGAGCTTTCCATGCTTATGCTCACTTTACCCTTACAGAGACTTAGGTTAGCAGGTACCAAAATGGCTTATGAGGACAGGCAGAAAAACATCTTGTCTTTAAATATGCAGAAAACTACATCTCTATAGTTACATCATTACTAATAAATTAAAGTTTTTTGTTTTGAAGCACCGAGTAAAAAAAAAACTTAGTCCTGTCTCTGTATAACTAAACTCTCCTAACTTCTGAAATAGGATGTTCATGTCGAAATGTCTACTGACAAAATATCCTTTGCTGATGCACTGACTCCTGGAAAGTATCTTTAACTTATTTCAGAGGCTTCTGGATGACATGGGCTGAAACGACACTGGGACACTTTTAATGTGTTAACAGCACAAGGAATTGTATTCCAGCCCTGGGAATTTTCTCTGGCGTTTTTCAATTTACAGGTATGGGTACTATTTATAAGAACATACAGTATCCTATTTTTCAAGGTTTTAGCAAGGCTAAAATAAAATAATTGAAAATGGAGACCATACTTGCAGTAAAACAGATGAAAAAATAGCCTAAGTGCAAGATCAGCTCAATTTTTTTTCCATCTGCCCAATTCAGCTGACAGATCAGGCACTCCTAGCTGATGACTCTGCTGTGGTTTAGAAATAGACTATTAACCTAGAGAAACCTTAGGCCTGTTATGGTCTAAATCCACCCCTGTGATCAATCAAATTCAATAACCTCTTCACCACTTTAATTGTTATTTATTTATTAAAAAACCTGGTTATTCCTTCCTGACACTGCTCCTTTGTTTGCCTTATTCTGGTTTGGAGATGCTGATGTCTCTTTGAAGTGACTCAAACAGTTTAGACAATAATTATCTTCCTGCTTGGCAAAGCCATATCAGGTTATTTATTGTGAAGCAAAATGTGCCTCCCCACAGGAACAGAAAATACCCAAGTCTCACAGAAAATATTTTTCATGTTTGAAAATGAATCACATTTTCACTGACTTGCAAAAAGCTGTAAAAAAAATGTAACTGGAATTACAGCATGGGCTTTATTGCTGAGTCATTTGAAATCCAGCATAGCCAATCATTCTGAAGTGGTAAGTAGCTAAAGAACTGCTGTACAAGAAGTTTCTGATAACTTTAGAGATATACCATGACACCAGCCCATGTGAAGTTGGCACAGAATAACCTTCCCTAGCACAAAAGAAGAAAGAAGACACTTCTGCAAAGCTGTTCTAGTAACTCATCAGTAAAAAAGAGTTGTAAGTGATCTCAATATTGTGGTCTACGCCAGGGATTAAATGTCACATACTAAGATTTTATTGACTCGTTTTCTGCCAACTCTGCTTAAAAGGATGACTTTCTAGGCAAGATTGAATGGAGGGTTACTTGCAGGTTTCTCAGTCTCCTAGGATTTTAACCATGGCATTTATCTTTATAAAAAGTACTTACATAAAGTAATAGACACAGGCAAGTTGTCTTGTGTGCAAAATCTGATTTTTATTGTTCCATACTTGCTGGAAATGACCATATTCTTGGAAGGAATTATCAAATCTAGAGGCATGTTTTCTTTGCTTTAGACTACTTACCATTTTTTTTCCCCCATATAGCTGTTTATCCTTTACACTGTTAAAGAAGCATTACTGTTCAAGATTTACTTTAGTTCTCATTAATGGCAGCCCCAATATGAAAATGTTGCTAGCAGATATGAACTCCTGTCAGTTGTTATACTGTGCAAATGCATCTCAGGCTGTCTAACCTTCAGCCTTCTGGTTACATGTTAACTGCTGAGCATCTGAGGTCTCTGAATTTATGGTTTAGCATAATATAGCCTGGTTTTGACACAGATAAAAAGCACTTTCATAGTCTGTGAACAAAGGTTAGCTGCTCTAAGAGGTAAGGCAAAGTACCTTAACTAAGAATCTGAAAATCACTCCTTAAAGGAGATCCTCTCTACTAGTTACAGAGTGAATCTAGAAAGGATGTCTTATTCATGTTATGAATAGTTCCCTAAATAATTCTAATGTTTTTGCAGTTTTTATGGTTGTATTCAATTACTGAATTCCTTCTGATGAATTTCAGAAAGGAAGAAGTATTTATAGGGATAGGTTACTTTCATGTTGAATAAAATACTATACCTAACAATATGTTCGTAGCTTCGATCTGTCGTAAGTTACCTTGTAACTGTCAGTCAACTGTTAAGATCAGAACCATAAAAACAGGAATTGATAATATTGTCATTGCTTAGCATTGGACAAGGTATTCTTGCTGCTGATGAACACAGAACAGCAGATATATGAGCATTAAAATAATTTTGATGCAATATTTAACTATGTTTTAACTCCTCAATAGTACACAATTTGCTATCCATGAAATAGCACTCTTCATTTGAATGTGGTATAGAATCCAGACCTAAAGATCTCAAGGGGATTTATTAGTTTGGACTAGCACCTTAGTAGTTATGTTTATAAGCTTGTCTTAGAGCAAATTTGCGTTTCTTTAATGTGTAGGTATATTAGTATATATTGTGAGTATATTAGGTTCTCCTTGGCAAAACTCTATCTAGACAGAACCATAGACAATCACTAATTCCATGACATCTGTGAATTTTAAGGGCAACATTTTAGAGTCATGGTTTAGTGATGGACTTGGCAGTGTTAGGTTAACTGTTGGTCTTGATGATCTTAAAGGTCTTTTCCAAACTAAAGATTCTATGTTATACAATTATGTGTATGTGAAAGATAAGTACTGGGGAACCCAGGTTTTTTAAGTTGATCTTGTGTGCAGAACTTGCTAAGGTAGGAGTCTAATTTTAGCTGAACTGGAAACATTTGGCAAGCTACATTTGATAAAGCCTAGAAAAAATTCGTGGGCGAAGGAATTAATTCCAATTCACAACCATTTATTTAATTTTGTGAGCCCATGCTGTCTTAATGTCATCACTTCTGGCTCATCAGGAGAAAACCTCAGGTAGATGCAGAGGGAGAAAATACAGAAACCTCTACTGTAAACAGAATTAGATATGTGACTATAATAATTACTTTCTGTTTAATTTTATTTTTTTCTCAAACACTAAGACTAATCCTGGCTGACTCTGTGGAAATAGGAAAAATTAAAAGTTTCAAATCCTAGTAATTGCCAAAGTCTATTTTTCTTCATGAGGAAAACCACTGAATTATAATTCTCATTAAAAAATAAAGAAATGAAGGAAATTCTATATTTTACGATATTTTGAGGTATTCTGGTGCTATGTAAAATGATCCAAATCTCAATACGTGACCATTGCAATTTAAAATGTTAAGATTTATTAATGGATATTGCATTTTTGAAGTATATCATATGAGCCACACAAAGTCAGTATTATAACAGATCAATACATATTGATTTGGAAGTAGGGTGTTTCAGAAGTACATGTGTACAGCGTCAAGATAGCTTAGCTGGAAGATAATTACATGATAACTTTGGCTTTTGCCATCATACCTCAAAAAACAAATACCTGAATATGAAAGCTCACAAAGATCAGACTGGAGACCAATCTACCACTGAAATGGTGAGGAAAGTGAAAGGTGGAAGGTGGTGAGGCACTGGAACAGGTTTCCCAGAGAAGTTGTGGATTCGCCCCTCCCTGTCTGTCTTCAAGGCCAGGCTGGATGAGGCTTTGAGCAATCTGGTCTAGTGGAGGGTGTCCCTGCCCATGGCAGGGGGGTTGGAACGGGATGATCTTTAAAGTCCCTTCCAACTCAAACCATTCTATGATTCTATGAAGTATGACTGCTAAAAACTAAAAATGTGAAACATTTTTCATAGAACCGTAGAATATTCTGAGTTGGAAGGGACTCATAATGATCATCAAGTCCAACTCCTGACTCCACACAGTGCAACCTACAAGTTAAACCATACATCTAAGAGTGTTTTCCAAATGCTTCTTGAACACTGACAGGCATGGGTCTATGACCACTTCCCTGTGGACCCTGTTCCAGTGTTTGACCACCCTTTCAGTGCAGAACTTTTTCCTGACATACAGACTGAACTTCCTGCGATGCAGATTTAAGCTTTTAATAGAATCATAGAATCACAGAATTGTTTGGGTTCAAGTGACCTTAAAGATCATCTAGTTCCAACTACCCTGCCAAGGGCAAGGACACCCTCCACTATACTAGGATGCTCAAAGCTTCATCCAGCCTGGCCTTGAAGACAGCCAGGGAGGGGGGAATCCACAGCTTCTCTGGACAACTTGTTCCAGTGCCTCACCACCATCTCTGGGAAGAATTTCTTCCTGACCTCCAATCTAAATCTCCCTGCTTTCAATTTAAAGCCATTACCCCTTGTCCTGTCACTACAGGCCCTTGTAAAAAGTCCCCCACCAGCTTCCTTCAGGTACTGGAAGGCTGCAATAAGGTCTCCTTGGAGCATTCTCTTCTCCAGGCTAAACAAGCCCAATGCTCTCAGCCTTTCCCCATAGGAGAGGTGCTCCATCCCTCTGATCATCTTTGTGGCCTTCTCTGGACTCACTCTAATTGGTCAATAATCTTCTTGTATTGAGGGCTCCACAGCTGATGCGGTACTGCAGATGGGGTCTCAGAGAGCAGAGTAGAGGGGGAGAATCACCTCCATCAACCTGCTGGCCACGCCTCTCTGGATACAGCCATTGATAGAAACATTGAAGAGATTTTCCTTTGCTTTTATGAGAGGATGCAGTAGTATTTTTTCTTCATTGTGTCCATTCCTTGTCTTTGTCTTGCTTGACTCTAGAACCCAGACCTTCCTCTTCAAAAAATGTGACAAAAGTCTAGGTTCAATATGACTTAACTCTGAGGAAGTTCAGACCCATATTTGAACTTTGAGATGAGTGTTTCATCCCAGTTTGAAAGAAAACAAAGTAATGTTGTTCTTAAAAAGCAATTATTATTACTGAGCTTCAAAGGGAGAGATGGCCAAGAGACACAATAGAGACTTTAGAATAGGTGGAAATAAAACAAAAGAGAAAAGACAGAGTTATGTTTCCTTTGTATCCTTTTATTATATAGTGCTTGTTACAGCTGGGTCCCATGCCTAGTTGTAACAGAATCGCTGAGGCAGAAAGGGACCTCTGAAGACTATCTAGTTCAAACCACCTGCTGAAGCTGGGTCAGGCAGTGCAGGTTGTCCAGGACTGTGTCCAGTTGGATAAATAGGATATAATATTAATTATAAATTTATTACAATCAACAACATCACATGTAGGTGTTCTTTTTTCTGAACATCCTAAATGGATAATGGTTATGAATGCATTTCTCCAGGAATCAGTTTAAAGCAGACAGGTTGCAACTACTGGTTTACATCATTTCATACACAATGAAAATAAAGCAGAATTTAATTAATTAATAGAAATTAATATAAATTTAATTTAAAATTAATAGGAAATTAATTGATTAATTAATTAATAGAAATTACAGAATATACAGTATATAGGTACTTGTATTGATTTGGGCCGTAATAGAGTTAGTTTTCTTCTATGTAGCTTCTTCATAGTAGCTTCTATGGTGCTGTTTTGGATTTGTGATGCAAACAGTGTTGATAACACACCAACACTACATCTATTTCTGAGCAGTGCTTACACAGTGTCAAGGCCTTTTCAGTTTCTCAGACTGCCCCGCCAGTGAGTAAGCCAAGAGAGCAGAAGTTGCGAGGGACACAACTGACCAAAAGCATATCCCATACTGTGTGACGTCATGCTCAGCAATAAAAGCTGGGGGAAGAAGGGAGGGGACACGCACATGTTCAGTTACGTGGTGTCTGTCTTCCCAAGTAACTGTTACTTGTGACAGTGACCTGCTTTCCTGGAGATGGCTGACCACCTGCCTGTTGATGGGAAGTGGTGAATGAATTCCATGTTCTGCTTTGCTTGTGTGCACAGCTTTTCCTTTACCTGTCAAACTATCTTTATCTACCCACTATTATCTTACTCACTTTCTCACCTTTGTCCTTCTGATTCTCTCCTCCATCCCACTACTGGGAGAGTGAGCAAAAAGGTGGGTGGGGCTTCACTGTTGGGGTTAACATGAAATAGCACTGTGTATGATACATATATAAGTATGTGCAGGTACTATTCCAGTCAAATCTTATATTTCTTCATCCCTAAACAAAGAGAAACCTATTCAGCAGGATCTGACTTGGCTGAGAAATTGGCAAATTACAATTACCGGTTTTATGAAAGTCTGTCTATAGGATGCTGCACTAATCACCAGGAACCTCAGTGCAAGTTTCTCTCAAATACTATAATAAGGATAAAAAGCCCCTATTACAAAGACGTTCCAAGAAAACAATGGTACCCAAAGTCTCACTTGTGTGAGCTAATTGGTCAGATGCAAGCAATGAGATATGCAACTCATTGTACACAGTACATCACTGTGCCTGAGTCAAAAATCCTTACTGAGAGGCAAACTGTAATAACTAAAACAATATTGATGTACTTAAACAGCTCCCAGGTGAGCTTCTGGGTAGTTCTGCTGTATCTCTACTTTTGTGTGTATAAGTACCCAAAGACTTCTCTTCTGAACTACTTTAAAGAGCAATGACAGCACATTTCTGTGACCCTCATCCTGTTTCCCTTGCATTTGTTTTCCAGTTCTCCACAACTTACTTTCTCTTTTTCTTTTTAAAGTGATAATTTTCCAATTCTTCCCCAATTTTCCATTGCCTTGCAGTTTCTCCTGTTTTCCCTCGATTGATTTGTCCCCCTTTTTTTGCCAGCCTCAAGACTTTACAAATTATAGATGGCTGTTCATTTTCTCTCTCACCAATTATACCCCAGCAGCTGTCTGTAAAAGAAAAATTACAAGTTAGTCACTTCCCTGTCTGTATTGAACTGTGGGCAAAAGACTGAACTTGGTGCAGGGAGGAACTGACTAATCAGCCTTTCTTTACAGTCAGATTCATGTTTAAAAGAATACAGAAAAATGAATCATTCCCCAAGCTGATAATACATTGCTTTGCACCTTGGGGGAAGTCATTTCAGGCTCCGGCAGATGAGCTCTGGCATCAGCAATTCAAGACAAAGTTGTGCCCAACTCTCTGCCCACCCACACATTAACCTTCCATAGCAGTGTGCAGAGGTGATAGGTACCATGCTTTACTTCTCCCACTGATTAGCTGGCTGTTCAGATTAAGTGAGACTCGAGCCTTGGGCAGAACAACTAAAATGTGAACATACTGTTTTTTCTTCTTTGTAGGTGGAATTTTTGTGCCTATATTCCTTCTTTAAATTGTGATTATAACCTAGAACAGCTGAAACTTTTGGTGAGGGTTGAGACATGAGCACATTTCTGTACACTTGGACACAATCGGTTCTTAAACCTTTGCATGTTTTGGTTAATTAATATCCATTTATGTTCATACTAATGCCCAACACACACAGCAGAGACACAATTGATCTGGGAGAAAGGAATGGAGAACAACAACCTGAAAGGAAGAAGTGAATTGTGAAGTTGTAAAGAAAACAAAATAATTTCAATTATCTCTCTTTTTTATTGGATTTTTGTAGGTATGCATATATATAACATGAGTTCTCTAAGGTAATTTCTAAAGACTTGAGGATCTCATTAACCATCCAGTTTATCACTCTAGATGATCTGAAAATGTCTAATTAGTATATGTAGACTCTAACCTGTTCTTTAACTACTGTGGGCTGAGGCTTTATTCTGACGTCACTGTTTCTAATTGTTTCAGCCATCTGGTTGACCATTTTGGTGAAAACTAATGCAAAATGATATTCAATACCTCAATTTTATTAGTACCATCAACCAGTAATTTTCCTTCTCTGTGAAGAAGAAACATGATCCCCCATTTATTACTTATCCCTTTACAATATACACTGACAATATTTTTTACATATTCTTGACACCCTTTGCTCACACCATCTTGAACAGTGTGCCTTGACTTTCTTGACTGTGTTCATGTAAACTTATGCTGAATTTATGTCCCCATCCTTCCTAATTTACGCTGGTTTATATGAAGTAAAGATAATGTATGCATTGGCCAAGTTGATGTATTTCTATTCATTCTATCTTTTCTTCTTAAGGAAGTTGGTTACATTTGAAACTTCTGGAACTGGAATTTTCTTAAAGAATCATCATAATTATCTTCACTATTATTTTATCTTGGAGCAGCCCATTAGCCATTTTTCCAAAGCAAGTGAAGTAACTTTTCCTAAATCCATTATTTTAATTTTTGATAATTCTCCTTGGTGTCCTGAAAGTTTTGAAGTCTGTGAGTTCCTGGCCATGCTCATCCAACTTACCTTCTATTCGATATAATTAAAGGTACCTCCATGGTAGATGAGAAGCATATCTAGAACTCCCCAGTTTCTTTTTTTATTTCATTTTACCTATAACCAAGTAGGACTTCACAAGACATCTAGCTCATTTGAGACATGTCAGGGGTTTTGAGATATCTGTATGAGGTTGGACATATGACTTGGGACCAGTGGACTGTTCTCATCCTTTTGGAGGGGCAACAAGAGATTCTTTTGCACAGCACCTAAAATACTACATTCAGTACCCATGATTAGGCACTGAATTCCATCCTGAGTCTTACAGCATCCCCCTCCAAACAGATGATTTGATTCACCTTTACACTGAAGGCTGTGCTCTGAATGACTTCGCATTTGTGCATGAAAAGCCCCATCCATCTGATATTTAAGGTTGGCCATGTAGAGTATTACCAGATATTTCAGTCTCCCTCTGTGTTGGACCTAAGACAGCTGTATACATTTCTGGTATATGAAGAAGCAACTACATCTTTATTTCTTCCTCTCCTTCCTAATCAAGATATTCCTCTTCAAATTAATATTCCATTTTTGAATTATCCTATTCTGTCTCCATTATATGAATTTATACTTCAGGTTATGAATTAAAATGTCAAGATCCTCCTTTACTTTCCTATATTTGTATGCTTTCTGGGAGAGAGAAGATTAACACAAACACACATACAGTTTGATAAGACAGTATAAAATTAGAACAATTTTTTTTCCATGACCATATACTTTCTGAAGATAAATACCTTTACTTTTGTGTATTGACTGCTGTTGATTTATATATAAAATCACTGAATCATAGAATGGTTTAGGTTGGAAGGGACCTTAAAGATCATCCAGTTCCAAGCCTCCTGCCATGGGCAGTAACACCCTCCACTGCAGGTTGCTCAAAGCCTCATTCAGCCTGGCCTTGAAGACAGCCAGGGATGGGGCATCCACATATTCTTTGGGCAACCTGTTCCAATTCCTCTCCACCCTCTCCAGGAAGAACAACTTCCTGATATCCAATCTAAATCTCCCCACCTTCAATTTAAACCCATTACCTCTTGTCCTGTCACTACAGGCCCTTGTAAAAAGTGCCCCCCCAGCTTCCTTGTAGGCTCCCTTCAGGTACTGGAAGGCTGTAATAAGGTTTCCCCAGAGCCTTCTCTTCTCCAGGCTGAACAAACCCAACTCTCTCAGCCTTTCTTCACAGGAGAAGTGCTCCAGCCTTCTGAGCATCTTGGTGTCCTCCTCCAACCGGTCTATATCCTTCTTATGTTGAGGGCTCCACAGCTGGATGCAGCACTCCAGGTGGAGTCTCACCAGAGCAGAGTAGAGGGGGAGAATCACTTCCCTTGACCTGTTGGCCATGCTTCTTTGGATACAGCCCAGGATATGGTTGGCTTTCTGGGCTGCCAATGCACACTGCCAGCTCATGTTCAGCTTTTCATCCACCAGCACCCCCATGTTCATGTCCCCATGTCCTCACGGCTGCTCTCTATCCACTCTCCACCCAGCCTGTACTTGTGCTTGGGATTGCCCCCACCCAGGTGCAGGACCTTGCACTTGGCCTTGTTGAACTTCATGAGGTTGGCAGAGGCCCACCTCTCCAGCCTGTCAAGGTCCCTCTGGATGGCCACCCCTTCCCTCCAGCCTGTCGACCGTACCACACAGCTTTGTTTTGTCAACAAACTTGCTGACGATGCACTTGATGCCATCATCCATGTCACTAATGAAGATGTTAAACAGTACTTTTCTTTCTTATTTCAAGAATTATCAGAGGTCACCTATAGTATTTCCTGAATATTACATACTCTCTCCTCCTCCTTATTTTCCTTATTTTTTTCCTTATTATTTTCCTTTTTTTTTTTTCTTTATTTCCTCTACAATCAAGACCAAGATTTGTGCCTCTTTCATCTTTTCTTAATAGGACTTGCAGGGAATAATGTTATAAATAAAGGAGAAAACAGCAAACAAAAGCCAGCAGAAATCCTCCTTATCTTCTATGCCACAAAAAGACATACGATGGCTCAGAATAAACTCAGTCAATTTTTTTTTTTTTAAATCAGATGTCTAAGACTTACCATAGAACTGAGATGAACTGAAATCATACCTGATCCTTGCCGTATGATCAATAATCCTTGGAAAAAATAATTTGATAGATTGCTTGCATTTAAAAGACTACCTTTCATACTTGTCACACAGTGATAGAATATCTTCACAGAATCACCACACTTTTTCTCCTCAGTGTTATGTGAAAAGGTGCCAGTTTCTGCCTTCTCAGTTAACTATCAGCAGCTATCACAGAAACAGATATACCAAGATAAAATCTTCATTTTCTAGAAAACAATACATTGTGTTAACACATAAACAAATTGTAAGACAATTATTGTTCCAGCTCAACTCTTTCTGAAGTCTCCCAAGGAATCATATAATTTTCTTCTGTATCTGACAGCATCTTAATCTTATCTTTGGAATTTCTACCTCAGTTTTTCGAGGCTGGCTCCCAGTAATTGTCTATTTCCCTGGTCACTACAGCAAAACAATTTTTTTTTTCAGTTCCTACTTTGAAATCTGCACTTTTCTTTCATTCATTTCCATGACCACATTTGATTATGCTGATGCCAGGCAGCATAAATACAGCACTTACTTAGCTGATTGCATCCATATCCATCCCTTCAGGTTTGGAGCAGGGTTGGCAGCTTATGAAAGATCACAACCTCTCTCATCAAGTGAAAGAATATGCATTAACAAGATACAGGTTGCTCAATCTCAAAATGTAGAAAGGAATGGAAATTAAAATCTGGAGGAATAGAATCACAGGCAATCTGAGCTGCATAGCGTGAATCTTACATAAATATCTCAAATTTCAAAATTTTCTGCTCTGCTTAATCTTGAGTAAGTTTCAAAGTCTATTAAGATAGCTCTTGTTAAATATTAATAATTATTCGTTCTGGTAAGCTGTGAACCAATGTTAACTTATCCATGACAAGACACAAGATAAGACTGCAAAACTTATCTGTGGGCTTTGCATATAGCAGAAGTTTAGCGCTGGTCTTCAGAAAGTGAATGAAAGCAGGGATCTAATCCACCAGTCACATGAATATTCCACAAGACTTTTGCATCCTTTAACAGATGTGTCATTGAGAACTTCTGCAAAATGATAGGGTGTAGCTATAAAAAGAAACAGCAATACAAAACCATACTGAATGTAGTGTTAAAATTATTTACATCTCAAAGGAGGAACAGTCTTCATGATGATAACCATCCAAGAAATCTGAAGTTATGGTAAACTTATTCTACCTGTACTTCTACAGATTCCTGGGTGTCAGTTTACTTAGCAGAGGGGGTTTAAAAGTAGCTGTAGTTTACGCCTTTTACTGTGCATATGTAACTCTAACCTTAATGGAGATTCTTCAGACACACCATCAAGAATACACAGAGTCTTAAAACAGAAAGCTTGGAGCAAAACATAAGTGAATTAGTAAAATGTACCTACAGTAAAATGACCCAATTAATTATCAATTTAATCTTAACTGGAATCAATTAACAATCATAACATTAAAAAGTGACAGAACTAAAACTACCCTAACAGTCCCACATTAATAAATTAATAAGGATGCATATAAACTTTGAGAAAATAAAGAAATTAAAAATTAATTGAACTTGTGAGACAACAACAATATTCCCAAATCATGGCCCATGGGCAATCCATGAAAGCTTAGATCTGAGCTGGTCTCAGAATAATACTAATTGTCAAACTCACTGACTTTATCATTTTCATGTGATTATGTTAGTTGTTGAGAAAATTTGAGGGCTAAGGCTTGTGAATTGATTTAATAGTTGTTTAGTGGTGACTTAGGATGAAGCCCCAATATTCAATATCTCTTTTGTTGTCTGGGTGAAAACGC
Source organism: Rhynochetos jubatus (assembly GCA_027574665.1). Lineage (NCBI taxonomy): Eukaryota > Metazoa > Chordata > Aves > Eurypygiformes > Rhynochetidae > Rhynochetos > Rhynochetos jubatus. The sequence goes on along the minus strand of CM050649.1, from coordinate 32,059,362 downwards.
ATCACTGAGTTTTCTAGAAGTACTGAAAGTTTACATTTTCTGTTATATTCAGAGCTATATGAAGACGTAGGCCGGCTGATTGCTAACACAGCCATTTTTCCTTCTTATGTCACTTAGACCTACAAGTCAGCCTCTTAGGTTTGAAATGAATTCTAAATAACGTAAAGTTCTATATTCACTTAGTATCCTCAGATTTAAGTATTGGGATTTCTCCAAAGTTTAGTGTATTATTCACTTCTTTCCTTTGGCATTCTATAAACTTCTCCCAGCAAGTGCTGTTCACTAAAATACGTCCTAGAATTTCCTTAACTGAAGTAAGTGACTGGGGACATAGGATTTTGTTTTCTTAGTGGGTCACTGCAAGCAAATATATAGTTTTTCTTATCTCAGAAAATATTGTTTCATTTCTTCTTAAACATTTCAAAGATCTCTGCATAAAAAAAAAAAATCCCCATCAAAACCCACAAATCTTTGCCAAAACATAGTAAACCCCATGAAGTCTGCATTCAAAAAAACATGTAAGCATGGTGATTCTACTTTTTGGCATCCTTTACGAAGCATTCTATCTTCTGCAGTTATCTCCTTTTTTATGTGAACCTCAAGGCTTTATACATCTTCATATTTTTCTTCCTTCCATCAATAGCTAAATATTTTCTTCTGTTGGAATGGGTTCTGTAAGCTAAGGCATGTGAAGATGCTCTTCCGTTTGCTACAGTGGAGAATGTTTTAAGTCTGTTCTGATTTTGTTGAATTTTTAAGAATTTACAGTTCTCAGTGGAATATGACATCACTTAAAAAAAACCCAAACCCAACAAAAAACCAAACAACTCCTTAAATCAGAAAAACATGCACTGCTCCTTACATCACCCAGTAAGACTTCTGTGAATGTGGTGTACATGGACAAAATAAAGTAAATCTTATGTTTTCATGCTACTGCTTGAGAGATTGCCAGGGAACAGCAATTTTTTGTCAAATTTATAGTGCTTAAATGCATTCACAAATGCAAAGAAATATTATTTCAGGTAAACCTGAGTTGAATAAAAAGAGAGGTATAAATTTGATAATCATTCTTGAAGTTTATAATATCTTTGTCTATATATTTACAATTTCTCAAACTACCAAAAGAAAATTCTCACTGAAGCCCCTTAAGAATATATTGAAAAGTAGTGTGAAAAGTAGTGATTTTATGTTCCTAGTTAAAAGCTTTCTAAATGACACTGACATCAACTCGTAGCGGAGCACAAAATAAAGCAGGGCTGGTGGTGGTGGAAGGAGATAAAAAGAAAAAAACTTAAACTCTAAATGCATTATTGAAATGCATCTGAGTCCAGCATTTACAAAGAATCTTTGATTGCTCTGATAGAAGTGTTTCTAACTGAAGTCTGCAAGGGGCAGCTGTTTGGGTATTTTTTTTGTTGTTGTTTTTGGTTTTTTGTTTTTTTTTTTTTTTTTTTTTTTTAACATTGTAACCAGTAGTAGAAGAAAAAGAACAAAAGTAAGGTATATACAGAAGTCACAATTTGGAAATAACTCTTCTGCATCTGGCCACAGAGTGCTTAGAAATTTTACTTGAACCAAAATTCACTTGCCTTTATGGTAGAAATGGAATTTCAGCTATTCCATCCTGTTCCTGAATATTCTGTGAAAAAGTTGCATATGATGACATCATTTATAAGGTATGGCACAAAAATCACCTTATAAACCTCATTTCTGACAATATTTATATGTTACCCTCTGTCTGGCAATTTATCCCTAACCGAACACATTATTTATATAGCACCATTAGCCTGCAGGATTTATTACAGGCATGCAGGAAGACATATGGGTAGATTCTTCCCTCATTTATACTATCATAAATCAGAACTAATGCTATTGAAGTCATTGGAGTTCCACTAGTTTAAAGGTGGACTAAAAACAGTCAGAACCAATCCCAACCTTACCAGTAAGTTTTCTACCTTAATGGGATCATACCATGAAGGTTCTAATTTTGTTGTCCAAGCTCATCCTTTTATCTAGCCTCAGAAGAGAGTTATTTAAACCTTTTAAACAGTTGCAAGGCTTTGTGTCATTGTCTTGCTGTCTTTGACTCAATCATTATCCAAACTTCTCCCTTGAAACCATACTTGTTATTGGATTAGTGCCAATATTCATTTTGTCATTTTTAGAATTTGGAGAAAGTATTTTAAAACCTTGAAATATTTATGGCATTTGCACCTTACTTGGTATAGCTATTTGGATGTAGTCACATCTGTTCATAATTTTAGATGCTCAAGGACATTTTGGAAACTGTAAAGCTGCCATTGTGAAAGCATTCAGTAGCCTGTAGTAGGTTTATGAGGTACCACTATGCCATAGCTGTTTGCTAACACCTTTGATTCACAGCAATAGAGAATATGGGTTTTTGAGAGCTTCACATCAGAAAAAGTTAATATAAATTTATCAATATTTATGAAACTTTTAAAAAAACTGAAATTACATACAAGCTCAACATATTAATCCTTTCTTGGAAACTATTATGTCACCATCCTGTAAAGAATTTTTAGTGTCTGTGTGTTACTGGGGAAGTCATTATAGTTGCTTGGTCAAGAGGGAGAGTTTAAGCATTGGCTTGTACTAACCAGAAAGTGAACAGGTGCTCTTCATACCTCCCCAATTAACTCTATCAGGGAAATTAATTTCTGATTTATCCTGTTTTGTCACTTTTTTCTTTTTTTCCAAATGAATCAAATCACAAAATGGCTTTAGTGGAGGAAAGCTAACACAAAGGCTCTACAACCTATTTCACTGGCCACTAATAGTCCAAGGTGACAGGAACTGGTCTCAGAGGTTTGTAGCATTTTAAGAAATGACACATTTCTTATAGTGACCAAAAAGTGTAAACTATCTTTTTTCTCAGAAATAATTTCTTAAGTAAGGGAGGGAGGGGGAGTGTAATTTCCCCTTTCTAGTTCATTCCTGCCTCAGAAATAGAGGTAAACCCCAGACAAATCCTAAGGTGATTCAGCTGTTGATCTTGTGCATCCTGAATGGAGGAAAAGAAAGAATAGTGTTAATAGCAGTAAGTATTTCAAGAAGACCTCATTCAGATTTTTTTCAAACTATCATTGTGTATATATCTATGAGTTAAGTATATTGATATTCATTATATTGATAAATACATACATGTGAAGGTGAAATGAACTCTTCATCTTAACAGCTAGCTTGATTCTTTTGGATCTGCTGAATGAACAGCTGTAGTGAGTACTGAATGAGTGAATACAGGCAGAGACTGAATAGGGTTGGCAGAAAAAGGCCACTTGTTTTCCCAGAGCTCCACTGGCCTCAAAGGAGTTTTGATCTGATTCTGTAGTGAATCTTCACACAGGGAATAAGAAGTTCTTAGTTTTGGTGACAGTAAGAACTGAAATAAAATGGAATTAATTTTATAATTGCAAGACCGAGCATCTTACATATGCTTAAATAACTTACGGAACAGGACATAGAAATGAGAAACATATTTAAAACAAATGGATCTGTTTAGAGGTTGGTTGTCTTTAACTACCACATCTTGCCCACCTTCATGTCTGGCATTTATGCAAATTATGTCAGGAAACGATTTGCACAATTAAGTAATTTGAATATGCTCACCTTAAGCAGAAGGATAGATTTCATGATGAAGAATATGTCAGCCTATTTGTCAGCCTGGACAGTTGAAGCTTACAGGCTGTTAGCCTGTAACACCACAGTAAGCTTGTGTTCATTGTGCCTTCTACCATCTCTCATTGTATTTGTAATGATGAAAACTGGGATAGCAATGAAATGTGAACTTGAAAACACCAGGAATCTGAAAATCTATTTTCATTTCTGTTCCCTCTCTGTGTTAATTGAAGGTGCTGCTTTTTCACACTCAAAAGTTCACTCTTCCTTATACGTGTCCTTACCAACAGTTCTTCACCCTGTTCTTCACAACTTGATTATCATGCACAAAACTAGTTAGTCAGCTGAGTCAAAATCATGATAATGTTATGCTTGCATGGATTACTAAATATTTGAAGCATGTAGAGAAGCGTTACCTATTTGCACTATCAACGAAATTTACACCTTGCAAAGGATCCAGAAAATGGCCTTGCATTAGTTTTGACTCTCATATTTAAAAGGTACTTGCAGTAATCCTAGACACTGAGTTGGCTTTCAACACAGGTATGAAGTCTTAACTTACTATTACATTAGAATTTAATGTTCCTGGTGAAAATTAAATAAGCATTATACATCATGTAAAAGTGGGCATGGGCTGCTAGCTGTAGATCCACTCCCTGAATTCACATTTTCAGACACCAGAACTTGTGCTATAATCCGTTATGTTTTCACTGATTTTAGAATAAAACTTGATAATGCTGCACCACTGCAAATATGGAGGGATGCAGGCTGTTCATGGAGTCTTTCCTTCATGCCACTTTTAAAAATGCCTAGGGATGGGAAAAAATCCTAAGTTTCCTTGTCATTCTACTTATCTAACAAAAATCCATGAGAGGATCTTGCATAAAAGTATGTCTAGATGCAGAGGACAAAATCGATACTACCTTGAGGATTCTTTTTACTGGATTGTATTGGGCTACTTTCATTGATATTGTCAATAAAATTGACATTGAACAAAACATCAAAACCATTCACACAGCAGGAGGTTCAAACACAAATTATTAGATGCATTTCATTGTTACTTGTACAGCTGGATTAGTAGCATTTTGTAGCTGTTTGGATTTTGGCCAGATATTACTAATCTTCTGAACCTTAAAAATTTCATGAATAACAGAAAACAAAGTTACTAGTAATTGTTATTAATTTTTGCATTATTCCAGCTGTGCCATTAGTGAGAAAAATTATCACAAAACTAAGAACTGTGATGCAAGTATTCCTACACTTAATCATTTAAATCCCAGTGATGCAGGATGGAAATCTAAATATCAGTGTCTACCTTTAGATCCTCCAACCTATTGTTTTCTTTTACAGTCATGCATACCAAATCTAGGAAGTCCCTGTTGTCTTTTTCATAAGTCTACAGTATACCCAGAAATACTTATACTTCGGCTTTTCTAGACTGTTTCCCTAGAAATCATCCTGAAGGTTGGCAAATATATACACCTGTATTATAAAAAAGAGGAAAGAAAAAAATATTATCTTTACTTCTGATTATTCTAAAACATGTGCCTAGAAAATGTGTTTTGCTGAGTCTTTTCTATTTTTAACAACATCTCAGATATAACACATTCAATGAAACAGCTTACTATCTGCATACAACATTCAAAGTACCTCAGTTTTTACACTGTGAATCTTGCGTTTTAAAAAAACTTCTGTAGAAATGCATTGATCTTTTTCTGTTGAAGTATAATCTTCTTTAAAAAAAGGTAACAAAATAGAAAGAATCACAGGAAAACCCAACCATTTTTGTTCTGTGCCAATAAAGAAAATTTTATCACCAGTGATAGCTTTGAACAGAAGTATGTGAGTTATATGAGACCTTTGTTTTAAACACATACCTCTGCCAACAAAGACAGGATACTAGTTAAGCTGTATTCCCCATCTGTATGGAATCAATAAAACAATCCCTATATCCCAGGAAGTTCTGCAACACAATACTAATAGTCTGTCTCTGACAACAAAGTTATCCCATAGGTGACAGCTCTTGCCCAGATTAGAAAACCCTTCCCTGACAAATGGATCATTAGCTGCCATCAGAGAACTTGGAAGTTTCCTAAACGGCAGCAGCAAGAACAGGGTGAGGTTATACCATGAGATGTCTGTCCTTTGAAATGTTGATTTATGCTGCTGTGCAAAGCAAAGGACAGAGGACAGGCAAGAACACACATACAAGAATACCACAATGCATGCCTACAGTTATCCTTAAAAATCAGCTGTATAAAAATAAATTGCAATGTACTCCTCCCCGAAAAAAGACCTTTAAGTTTTTTCCAAGATTTAATCTTGATAATTGTTGATAATAATGATCAGAACATGATCTATACAAAAATGTATAGAACATTTTTGCTTAAGACTGTCCAATTTTTTTCTGAAACTAGGTAAACAGTCTCAAACTTCTTTCTTCCAGGGACCTATGGCCTGTCTTTTAACTTGGATGAGATCAAGAATAGAGTCCAAATTAAAACTACTAAAAAAACCCAGTTATCTTGGAAGTTCAAGAGGAATTTCACTGAGATAAAAAAGCAGTATTATGTAGGAGATAGCTAATTAAGAGGTGGAATAATTAATTGTTTCTTCTGTCCTGACCCAGAATAAAATCTTTCCTACAGAAAAACCATAGTTAATTTCGGTGAAACAGAGGTGGCCTCTTTTAAATACTTAAATTAGTAGATTTTGAATGCATTCCTTTTTTATCCATCCTTTAAATTTCTAATATTACATCCAAATCAAGACATATGATTGCCTTCATACTCTAATGATTTCAAAGTAAAGTGGAAGTGCTACAGAAACTTAAAAGTCAGGTCCTAAAATAATTTGATTTGAGATAGACATGATGAGAGGACTCAGATAACAGTATCTGTTGAAAGATTCTTAAACCGAATAATTACATAAAAAATATTAGCCTTGGAACAAGTTCCATTACACTTGAAGGCATGCATTTGGGTAACTAAAATGGGAACAGACCTCAACACTGCCAGTGTTCTGAGGAGCTAGCTAGGAAAATGATCTTGACTCAGGACTGCTTTCATACACTACTGTGGTATGCTGGTGTGCACTGATAGCATGCCTTCTGGTGGTCCATGCAGTCCGGCAAGAAGGCAGCCATGGACAGCCAGGGGTACCAGGGAGGCAGAGGTGAACTGCCTTGCTGGAAGGTTTCCTGCCTCATGTGGGGACGTAGCATTACACATGAAATGGTGAATCTTGCTCCTAGCGAGCATGTAGAGTGTGCCAAGAGCTATGGAACTTAAGTGAGATATAAGGATAAGACACAGAATTCTTCTAGAGTTCTAATTGTAGTTTAGCTGGGGCCTGTGTGTGCTTTTAACTCTCTGAGTGAACAAGCAAATCCACAGCTAGTTGTCTCCACAGGCAAGATAACACCCTGGTTTGAAACAGTGGCCCGACTTGAAACTGCACCATCGCTTGAGCCTCAAACACCTTAAATGTGAGGTCAACATCTTTGGTAGAGTGACCTGAGGAGTCCTAGACATTTCCCGCTGCAGAAATGATCAAATTGTATTTAGAGAAGACATTTATAATGGGTGTAGGTGCTCTGCTGCTGGCAGGGCGTTTTGGAGGGTGGCCTCTGTGAGGAGCAGCCAGGGCAGCCCTGAGTCAGACATATCTAGTTCCAGCCAGCTCTGACTGACCCACCACAGGGCCGTGCTGAGCTCTACAGCCACTATGGTTCACTCCTGAGGGAAAGACTCTGTAAGGAAGGGCAAAATGCTTCCTGGCAGCAAGGAGTGAGGAAAAAACATTCCAGTGAACACCAAGGCTGAAGGTGGAAGAGGTGCTCCGGGTGCCCCAGCAAGAATCCCCTGGAGAGAGCATGGTGGAGCAGATATCCACATTGCAGCCTGTGGACAACCCCACCCTAGAGCAGATGGATGTGCCCTGAAGGAAGCTGCACTTATGGAGAGCCCAGGCTGGAGCATGTTTACCCTGAAGTAACACAAAGCATGAGAATGATCACTGTCGGAGCAGGGGAAAAGTGTGAGAAGGAAAGAGTGGCAGAGAGGAGCTGTTATGAGCTGACCACAACCTCCATTCCCCATCCCCTTGCAACACTTAACAGGAGAGAGGCAAGGTAAAGTAGTGAAGTTGAGTCTGGGACATGGGAGGAAGCGGGAAGGTGTTTTAACTTTTGTCTTTGTTTCTCACCATCCAACACTATTTTAATTGGCAATAAATTAAATAATATTTTTTAGCTAGTATGCTTGCCCATGACAGTAATTGCTAAGTGATCTCCCCGTCTTTTTCTCAACCCATGAGCTTTTTCATTATATTTTGTCCTACTGTCTTGTTGAGGAAAGGGAGTGAGAAAGGGGCTAAGAGGGCATATAGGTCAAGGTTAATGAAAATAAATATTAGAAAGGTTTCAGGTAGATGCAGAAATGGTTAAAGAGCAATGTCTTGTGTACACAGTTCAGACATTTAAGAGACATTTTGTAAGTAAGTAGTATAATTAATAGAAATGGATGGTGCATGTTTTGGGGTGTCTTATAGAACCATGGTCAGATGAAGAATAAGAAATGAGGAAAACAGCAGTTTGGAAAGTCTTACTTAATTGAGCTAAAGATGCTGCTCTCAGCAGAGGAGACACCCATCTCCACTGAATAGTGAGTGACCATCCTGTTCAGGAGATCAGACTTCCCATGTGAGCATTATCCTATGTTAAGATCTCAATAAATTGGTTTCTCTTTTTAGCCAATACTTAGTCCCTGAGGGTCTGTGCAGTGAAAGTATTATCTACAGCACTAAAGGAACCTACAGAAACCAAAATGCTATTGCTAATCACCATCTGAGGTTAAAATAATCAGTTCTGTCAATGTTTAGAGAAGGAATGTACACAGCTGAAATAGAATATCCTGGCTGACCCTCTGCAGAGCACTGCAGTTCAGATTTATTACATAGGGTGGCTCTATATTTTTTGCTTTGTTCTATTATTATTTTTTAAAAATCTTTCTGATGTGTGCAAAATGAAGGAGTTCACTGATTTATTTTACATTTTTTCAGTTTTAATTACTGACTGGTGATTTTTTGTTGAAAGCAGAACAAAACACTCTCTCACACCACTACCAGCAAGGACCATTTTAGCATTTAACAAAAATTTTTAATTAGTTCTGGAAAGTGCACAAGGTGTTTCATTGCTTACTTTACCTGTCTTTTCATTCTCAGTTGTTTGTGGGTATTTTTATTTGAGAAAACGTAATGCAATGTGTAGAGGAGCAAATCGAATCTCTCTAGGGACCTGTGCAGTACCTCTAGCCAAGTCCCTAGAGAGATTAAGAGAAATTTAATTTCTCTTGGTCATTTGCTCCCATGCTCTGACCTGTTCATAATCTGTCTCACCTATCAAAACTACAGGTCAAGAAAGAACTATCCTTAATTATTTTCATTTTAAAAGTTTAAGAGAGTGCAGCTGTAATTTAAGACAGAACCTAAAAGCTTAACTGTAATAAATATTAGTCTCAAATTGTAGTGATTCATGTAGTACACAATCACTGCTGTGTAATGTATTTAGATCCTTTTTGTATATTAAGAGCAAAATAGTTTCTGCATTTCTCCTGAGATTTAGTTAAAAAATAGATCAATAGTTTCTTACAGTATTGTTTCTTAATGTTTGGAATTAAGAACAGAGATATAGAAGTCAGTCTTTGAAAGCAAAGAATTTACTATTCATTATTTTATATGAAATTCCAAAGAAAAAAAAATCTTCCTACTAATTCTAAATTTTGAGATATTCTTCTAGTATTAGCAGCAGTTTAATAAAAAGCAAGATCCAATTTGAAGAAGCACAAAGGTGGGGGTTTTTTTGGGTTTTTTTTTTTTTTTTTTATGAAAAAGAGGGGCAGTGGAGGATATGGAGAAATAATTATATGGTGAGATAATATAAAGACTGCAGGTTTGTGTGTCTTCATATAACTTTACTGAGTATGAGATCTGGTGTTTGTTAATTAAAGACTTTTTTTATTTCTACTAGATGGCTGCTTCTGAAAGACTAGCTTCTTAGCATAAATTTAATTAACCTTCAGAAGACAGTCCGTGGTACTTCAGTGACCCCACTGGTGCCAAAAAACAAATCACATTACAGGATCTTTCACAAATATTTTAAAGGCCTTCTACAACATGTGATGAGAGTATAAAATATTAGATACCCTTTTATTTTACATTATGTGCTAGAATAACACACAAGGCAATTATTTCTGTACCATATAGTAGAACAGTGCCTCTTCTCACATTTTTAGAGGAATAGGGACTTTATGAGGGAACAAGTAGAGGATATCATATCAGTATCACTCTCCTTGCTCCTTATCCTACATGTCTAATGTTCAACTCTCCGACCTCCTTCTCCTTACCACTAAATATATGTATTATGCAAGTACTAAATATCAGAAGCTATAGAAGCAGGCCTGGTTTTATTTCACATCTGAAAACTGTAACTTTGGTCCAGATTTTGTGTAATGTGAAAATACCTTATTTGTAGCCTCCTTTTGTGAGCAAGTAAAGTAAAGGATGCATCCTGATCTGGCACCAATGCCGAAAGAAGGGCAAAGGCTTCATTTCTGTATCCTCTTGCCTTTTGACCAAGATCTTTATAGATGATTAAAGAAAAACAGCTCTCATACCAATAACTCTGTTGAATGTTGGTTTAGGATCTGTTTTGATTTAGACAGCTTTAATGAATTAATTTAGGAATGAAATATCTTCTCAAAAAGTAGAACTTATGGCTAACGATATGAAGCTACCCAGTGATTTGACTTGCACACATCAGATTTTTATTATATACTCTGGACTACTGTAGGGACCTTAATTGTGTGTAGAAGTGCATTGAAGCTACACAGACAGAACACTGAACTGAGACTCAAAGTATGAGCTTCCCTGCAGCCTCTGTACTTAATTTCTCCTATGACTGCGGAGAAGTTATTCTGGCTCTGTGATTTTAGTTTCCTCATCTGTAAGCTGAGAATAAGAGTGTTGCTTCTCTTAAGTCTTATGTAAAAATAAGCTGTATTATTGTACTACATATGCTACATATAGAAAATCATATGCTTACATGAAGGAAAAGATATTTCTATATCTATTGCACCTAACATTGTCATACTCCAGTTCTACATCTGTTGCTGCCAGACATTTGCCAGCTTTCCAAGATGTTACTTCTTAAGCTCAGACATGAGAGAAATGGAAAGTGGAGAATGATGGGATTTATTCAAGTCTTGAGTGCCAAGGCTAGTCCTTTTTTGTCTAGTGCCAAGTCTAATAAACCACTTAACAGTAGCTGTTTCCCGAGATCTCTAAAAATTATGGGACTATTTTAACATTCCTTTTTATAAGAGAAAGACCCATTTACTTGTGCTGTCCTTATTGCAATTATTTTTTCTAATGGAATTTTATTTACTTTTTTTTAACAAAGCTGATTTAACCATAATTAATTTTTTGATCAAGATGCCTGTATAACCCTTTCCTTCTTAAATCATTTTGCAATTTCTTCTCACCACAACCAGTTAATTCTACATATGTCTTTTAAGGATCCAAGGCCCAACACTGATACAGTGGCTCAGAGATCAGAGGAATTTACTACATTTTAAGAAAGAGCAGTGAGAAAGTCTGGGTAGCAGGGTCATGCAAGATAAGAAATGGAGACAGAAGTAGGACTACAGAGATAGAGATTATTAGTACCTCAATAATTGAAGAAAATCATGAAATTATTCCTAAAGGGAAAATGCAGAAAAATATCGGTGTCAGAGGATTTGCAAAACAGCAAGCTACCACACTGGCAGCTCCTTTCTACCTGACTGATGCCTGTCTGGCCAGCAAAGGCTCTTCAGGTGTCTTACTGGGGTGTTGAGCTTACTGCTGCATAACCTAGCAGCTTCTTAAATCCTAGTGATCTTGTATGTGTATTACCCACTACATAATTACCTTATACCTTTATTTATTTTGAGGTGTGTGTGTTTGCATGTGCGTTTATGAATATACACACATATAAACATACATGTATGTCTGTATCTATCAATATTCTATTTGCAAAGACTTTTCCTGCTCAGCTAAAAACCAACCAAATACAGTGACCCCCAAAGACAGACCATTAAGCATTAAAAATATTTTAAAAAGAAAATGTAAATCGAAGAGGTCACACAGTCTTTTGTTTTTTTCATATCACAAAGTAGACATTTAAAACCATTAATATAAAATCACATCTATACTAGTTGGTAAGTGCTATGCTCTTCACCTCCCCTGGAGAGAATTACTGAAATTCTGAGACAGTTTAAAATAAACATAATTAATAGTTCTCCATCCATTCTCAGTCATTTTGACACTCCAGAATTTCAATATGAAAGGCTGACTTTGCTGAAGGATAATGCTGGGCATTCTAAGTCACCAATTAAGATGCAAACTTGAATGCTACCCATTGCTAAAATATATGCCATTTGCATACAAAAAAAAGAGTCAAACAAACAAGTGAGCTGCTTCTGGAATCTAAAGTAACTGAGACACTTGGCTTTAAGCCAAGAAAGGAACCTTTTTTTGGGGGGGGGGAAGATATGAGAAAACTTTCTTATTTCAAAGATTGCTTTTAGTGAACTAATTATCAAGTTCTTCATAGTATCTGGTCAAATCATATGTTTTTGCATCCCAAACTGAAGATTATTTATTTGAAAAAATCTTGTTTTGTTGTATGAATTACAGAATTTAAAAACAAACAAACAAACAAACAAACAAAACCAAAACCCCACAACACCGTTGGAGACTTAAAGAGTGATATAGATGTATTTTGAGACTTTTATATGAAAACTTCAGTCAGCAGCCATCAAAAGCCAGAAGAGTTTTCAGTGTTCAAACCATCTCAGTTCTTTTCTCTTGAAAGTTATTCAAGTCCAAAGGTTATCACAGAACGGTAGGGGTTGGAAGGGACCTTCAGAGATATCTAGTCCAACTCCCTTGCCAAAGCAGGTTCACCTAGAGTATGTTGGACAGGAACCAGGTGGGTTTTGAATATCTTCGGAGAAGGAGACTCCACCACCTCTCTGGGCAGCCTGCTCCAATGCTCTGGCACCCTCAAAATAAAGAAGTTTTTCCTCAGGTGGAGGTGGAATTTCCTGCATTACAGTTTGTGCTCATTGTCCCTTATCTTGTTGCTGGGGCAACACTAAAAAGAATCTGGCCCCCTTCTTTTGACCCCTGCCTTTTATATATTTATAAACATTGTAATGTTATGCTTCTGTGCCTTATAACAACAAGATAGGCAGATAACAGAAGCTTAAATGCAGTTTTGGTCTAAAAATCTTGTTTTCTTTATGACTTCAATATATCATTAAGACAAAAATTAATTGGTGAATCTGTGTTCCATAGACATCTTCCTAGATTTTTCTGATAACATCCCAGCTGAATAGTCACCACTTTCTGGTTTGCAAATCATACGTGGGCAGAAACAGATCACTCATAGATTTAACATGTACCAAATTTCCTGTCACTGTTCTAAGCATCTTCAGCTAAGCAGAAACAATGTTTTCCAGTGCAGCACCACCCTGTTTTTAAAGTGGTTGAAATCATGCCTCTCAGTTTAATTTTCTTCCTTCTGGAGTTTGAAAGTGAGAGGAAAATGCCATAGTGACATTCCACATCTACACATTTATACAAACAAAGCTATTAATAGAATACTAGAGCTGTAAAAACAAACACTCCAAAGGAAGAAATGTCAGAGCTATATTTATTCTCTATGACCTTAATTCATTCCTTTTCACGGCATGTTCATTACGATATAGGACCTAATTACATAATGACATATTATGTTTATGTTTCCTCACAGAATCTCTACATGTTACTTGAGAAATAATTTGCAATGATAATAAAACGGGGAAAATCAAAGACACTTGTCACAAGTCATTCAGAGGAATCACCTCCAAAACTGTACTCCTAAATTAACTGTTTAAAGTAAGTGTAGCAAGTATATTCATTCTTCTGGAATGACATGACTGTGTTTTGTATAAACATAATGTTTTCATTACTTAAGTAAAGATAGAAATTTATTTGTTACTCAAGTAATTCCAGCCATTTATCATGGTCAATCATACACTTATATATGTTTTTGCTAACCTTGACAAGGGTAGACAGGGATTCTGTGGGGGGTTCAAAATCCAGTGATGAGATTTGTTACTCCCCTAAGCATTTAAAACCCTGCACCTAGATAGCTTCAGATTATGCCAGCAAGTAAAAGCCCTTAATTACAAAATTCAATATTAAAAAACAAAAAAACACCCACAAAGGAAAGAAAGCAACATCCTTCTTCACAACATGTGCCATAATGAAACAGAAACATAGTTTTTTCCTCAGTAGCTCTTTGACATACTGTATATATCTTATCCCACTGTCATCCTCCATTCTGTTCCATGTGCTGCGGGATAGCTGTTAAAAAAAAACCTTTCCTGTTACAGTCAGCATAAACATAGTTTTTAGCAGTTTCCAAACAGTTCAATTTGACTCTTTCAGTCTTGTCTGGTCCCAAAATTAGTGATCTTGAATTCTGTAGTTTTACATTCTTCCAAGAACAACAGGAATATCCTCCTGATTTTGTAAATGTTAACAAGCCTAAGGATGCTTGTTTCCTCTCTAGTGGAATTGTTGAGCTATTACTGAATTGATTACCTACTGAAAAGTAAAACAATAGAGATGTTGGGTGTATCTCAGTGTAAAATTTTTCTCTGAATTGTTAATTTTACATTTATAAGGATAGGGACAATCATAAGTAATACTTGTAGACACATGGGATCGAAATGTGCAGTCTTGACCAAGATCCTCACTGCTTCTTGACTAAGATCACCAGGAACCAGCATGCAAGCCCACATCTATTTTTGACAGCTATGCGGTCAGAAAAGGATTAAAAGAAGAGTTTTCACAGTAGATATAGCAGCAAAAGAAAATACTTTATGGAAGGCAGGAAGTAAGGAGAATGAGAAGGTAAGAAGATACACTGCATAATAGTAAATTAAAACCTGATTAGCTATTCTTCTTAAGGTTGCCTCCTACCACTGGTTATTTCATCTGAGGAGACTTTAGAAACCCTAGTCACTGTTGGAAATTATGAGTATAGCCATTTGCTTCAGGGACACAACTGCTTAGCCTAGGGTTTCTTAAACCCAGCAACCAAGATCACTTATTGTTTCCCAACAATTATTATTTTCTGAGAATTAATACACCAGACTTCTCATCAGAAGCAAGGTAGAATATGTCATTTCGAAATTGTTCTTGTATACACAGCAAATTACAGTCCTATATTCATGTGGGCACATGTTGAATGTGTATCCAATGACAGATTAAAAGTATGTAATGTGATGGAGTTCCTTAGAATTAAAAAAAATTTGAAGTTCTCCTGGTGTCAGTCTGCAAAGGAGGGGTGTGTAGTTTACCAATTTATAGGCCAGTACAGGATCTGCATAAAATACCAGAGACTTTCTTCAAAGATCTTTTTCAGACAATGAAAAGGGAATGTCCTTTTGCACTTGTCTAAAGGGACTTTAAAAGTTGGAAATACTTCTTTATTACAATTGATTTCTACTTCAGTGAGGGTCACTTTCAAGTAGTAACTCTCATCACAATCTTAATCAGTTTTTTCCTCAAATTCTTGATCTTCAGAAACTTTTGGCTGAAGAAACTTCAATTTCTTTTATACCAATTTCTAGCTCACATTTCCTACAACAACAGTTCATTGTGCACATTAAACTTTTAACAATGCTCAGTAAAGCAGAGAGTTTCCCGAGAAAACAAATACTGTAATACATATTTGATTGACATAGGAATCAAGACAATTAAAATTAATCCAACCTTTCAGCAGATTTTGTTTTATTTAGTATTTTGCACCTACTTAATCTGTCTACTTTAAGATGTACTTTTAAATCCAGGTAGCCTTGACATACATACAGATGCATGCAATACCAGATTGTTCTTTCCTTGGTAGCTGAAAACAGTCTAAATGGTGCTGTTATCTCTGTGTCTTTTCTGAACTACTTAAAACCTTGGTGAAATAGCACTGGAAAGCTGTTTGGTCCCTTAGCATTTTTATTATTCCTTTCACGATTCCTGGTGACTCAGTTCTTTCCTTACTTTTGATGTCCATAAATCCGGCTATTTTGATAGTGTCAGGTCATGACTGTTTCAGTTGTTATTCGAAAAGCTGGGTTTTTGTGCACAATATAATTAGATACTCAGAATCACAGTTGTCAACAGTTACCTATTGAAATGTTGACTACCACAGTGATATAAAACACCCATAATTCAATTTGATCAAAGCTCCTTAAACAACTACATACAGTGGTGAAACTATGAAATATTGATCAGTTCTTTCAAGTAACTCTGAAATAACCCACTTAAAATCTTAAAGACGTACAGAGGTTTTCTATTTTAATTGTCTAAACCAACTAAAACTCCTTTCATTTAAATAACTGAATGGTTTCAAAAATGTTTACAAATAAAATTACCTTAAGATTTTTTATAATTGCTAAGCTATTCAATTTATTTCCAAGACTATAAAGAGACTTAAAAGAGTTTTAGGTTAATTGGATAGCCATTATTTGTTTTGAAAAAATTTTTTTCTCCAGAATATAATGAAGAATAAATAAAAATACTGATCTGCCTTCATATAAAAAATACAACTCTTTTTATTAATTACCGTAATAATACCACTTAACATTTATATAACACATTTCATGTTCAAAACGCAGTACAGAGGCTAAGTAATTAATCCTTCCCAACCTGCTTGTGAATGAAGTGTAAAAACATTGTCATATTCATTTCATGTTGATGACACTGAGACAAAGAAGTAGAATGGTTTGCCTGAGGGTATGCAAAGGTATAGAGATGGCACTAACATTATGAACTGAGGACCCTTTTATTCCAAGATTACACTTTCTTCCCATGATAAACTAATATTTACATCTACTGAAAAAACGTCTCTCTTCCTCCTCTCCAATTTTAATGGATCATCCCTTAAAAAAACAATTTTTCCATCTATGGGTCTTTCTGAACACTGCAATGATTTTGCTCAGGGTTATATTTTGTTGTCATAAATTATATCATAATTTTTTACTTCCCCTTTCTAATATTTTCTGTATCTTTGCCTGTAATGCCAGATGTAAAGTGCCAGGGGGAACGAGCAAGTGGCTGTGTGGTGCATAGTTACCGGCTGGGATTGAACCATGACAGCTTCTCATAATCTTGTATTCTTGGCATGCTAAAAACTGTACTAGCTTCGTTATGGGAATGACTAAAAGGTGGAAGAAACTGATGGGAATACACTAACTGATTTGTTGGTTTTTTTTTTGTTTAGTCATACTTACATGGCAAATACTGTCAAACCATCCACTGCACTGAAAGGACCCTTATTTACTGAGTAATACTAAAATAGATCAAATACCCAAGTCTTTCTACTAGATAGCTCCAGAACTTTGGGATACTCACACAGTACAAGTCAGTCACCACACAACTACAGGATAGACATTCATTCTGGTTAAAGTGGAGATTTGATACAAGATGATATTGAAAAGATAAAAAAGAAAAAAAGACGGGGAAAAAAGGAACTTTTTATCTATATTGTTATTTAGTTTGTAATTACTAGAAGTTACAAATAATGGAATGAGAAGCTTGCATCAGTGTCTATGGGGTGTCAAAATAAGAGACTGCCATACAGATCAGAGGCAGTTTGTTCCCTTAGCTTTTATGGGCTAAGACTGAGAAGAAGGTAGCATCAATTTTGCAAGGATATTATTTGTCCTCAGGAAGATACAGGAGTCGTATATACTGACAATAAGCATATCAGATTATAATACTTAATGTCTTTAAATGCTTTGCAAGGGTGATAAAAAATTCATGGTTCATGGTTTAAATTTCTAAAGATGCAGGATTAAGATGGGACATTTATGTATGACAAATTATCTCACATCTACTTGCTACATGATTCTTTCCTTTTATGTAAAATATTTGGTTACTACTGGTTACAGTTAGAGATATAATAGGTAATTCAGAAGATAGACAGTTATTCACTACAGCAAATACTATTTTTATAATGACTTCTTTCAGCACAGTACTTTGGGTTCCTGAAATTAAAAATGTTAAATTCATTAACACTTTTTTATTGGGTTGTGAAGAACTTCCATCACACACAAAATTTAAAGTAAGATTAATTCCATTGATTGCAGTATAACTTCTCTTAAGAATGATCTGATTCAATATTTTAAGGCTATTCCTGTAGTCTAATCATATATCTTCTGTGGTGCCATAGCCTTCATACCATAACTGTATCAATGAAGAAGGAAATGATCCTTTCACTTACATCCATGAAAATCTGCTATCTGCTAAGTTAAAGGAAAGCACTGAACAATATACCCCAAAGTTTTGAGACAGAATGATAACTTGTGTATAGTAACTACTCTTACAAAGTCAACCCAAAAGCTGACTGTAGTGAAACTGAAAGGGAACCGATGACATCCCTATTACAAACTGGAATCTGTGAAAAGCCCTCTCATATCAAGAGTCAAGGCTCGTTCACCAGTATAAAAAATAAATAGAAGTAGTTTTGTAGTACAAATTTCCATTGTACTTCTTTGCTGTTGTAGTGTTGACATCTGTAGATCTCGGTCTAGCTATCACTGCTGTATAGAAGGCTAAACAGGAAGGATAAGGATGCTTTTGAGATGAACTTAATGGGCAAAGAGTAATACATCTTATTTTGCATTGGAAAAAACAAAAATTTAATTGGTTTTAGCTTAAGACAAACATAAGTTCTAGTAGTAGATCAACTTTGACTGTTCTGGAGACAGAATGGGCTCAGTTTGAAGTGTAATTACCATCTAATAATTTAAATGGACTTTATGCTATATTTTACAACAGCAAAATGGACCTTCTATGTGAGCCCAATGGACTCAGTTCAGCTACCAATTAAATGATCCACTATTAAACTAAGAAGTAGTTGATAGTGTATCCAATGCAACATTCACATCAACTTCAGAAAATGATTTTGAAATCCTCGACTAAAAGATCATAACACCTAATTCTAACTTTCATGACAGGAAATAAAGCTATTAGTTTTAAAAACCTCTGAAACAGTTTTGACTCATTTCCTGTTACAAATGAAGTCCTTGCTTATTTTCCCTGAAGCATACATAATCATAAAGGTAAGCCAGAGGAAAGGAGCGTTTTAAAATGTTTTTAAATAACACCAACATTGAGTTGAATAATTATTTATGCAAATTAAAATCAAACAAACAAACAAAAAAAACCCCCAAAACCCAACCAAACACCAACAATAAAACCCCAAAAAAACACTCCTAGAAAGAAAATTGGACTAGTTCAGCATTAATGATTTTACCAAGAAAAGCAATAGGTTGGGTTTGGGGCTGCATGTCCCATATTCCCTGAGTAGCTAGGGGATTTGATTTCCCATTGAACTTCTAACAGAGTAAGTATTTAGTATCTAGGTAACATTATACAGAAGACAGGGTAAGATGAAGAATGCTTCAGTTTTAAAGTACTAGAAGTCAGAATATTTGGTATCTTCTTGCAGACTTAGACTGTTAACAAATGGTGATATTATAAGCTATATTTTGTCTGACACTACTGTGGATGCTTCTAAAAGAGTATATGAATAGTGTAATGGTATGTTCTGCCAATTACAGATGCCTTGCAAAGGACAAATATTTTGGCAGTCCTTAAACAGCTGCCTCATGAGAGAACAGGAAACATGTTTCCTCCTAGAAATCCCAGAGGTACTAATCACTTCAAAAAAGATAGAGAAGACATGGGACACTGACTCACTCATGCACAAACATAAGTCTGTGAATAAAAAGTTTAAATAATATGAATGTTGATGCAGCTTGCACATTTTCACTGTTCCTTTGGGAAAAAGGGTACCTTTTCCTCAGTCGGGAAGCATACTTTCACCTTTTGTGTACCATAGGGTCTTCGAAGAGACACGAAGTTAGCTAGAGTTTCGAGGTGTATCTGCATAAGTCTGCCTCCTATTATAAATTCCCCAAATAAGAATGAAAATGACTTTTTAAGTTACTTCCCATTCCCCCCAAAAACCAACCCAATACAACCTCAAAGTCCCATACATTAAGAAGGATAGTTTCTATCAGATCAGATACTAAAAGTTGGGGGTTTTTTGTTTGTTTTTCTTTTTAAAGTAGACCTTACTACAAGCAATTAGATCAGACACAGTGGAAACAAGAACCAAAAAAAAAAAAAAAAAATAACCAACACCAAAACCCACAGAACTCTTTTATTTCTCACTGCATCTTTGAGAATGTTCCTTGGTCCACCTTTGGTGTGAATTAACCCATGACCGCAAATTCTAACAAACTCCCATAATCTCAAAGAATTTTCTTGCTATTATCCCTGATGCCTGGACAGCTGCTCTTTCCTTTTCTCAGATGAGTATCCTGGTCATTTAGGCTTCCACAGCATTTTGCTGGCACTTCTGTGTGCTACATCTTGCATTCTGTAAAACTTTACCTCCCCTGAGTATGGCAAGTAGCTCCCTGAGGAAAACACATTCTCACCCATGTGAGAAACATAACTTCCAGCATGTTATGAGAGGCAAAATGACATTTTTATCAGATCATGCATACACCATGATATTGCATCATATTTGTAGAAAAAACTTCATCCATTAATTTAGCATATTCATATGTAACTCACACAGTGTAGTTAGTGACGTATTTTCAACAGATTATGGCTTCAGTTTCACAGCACGTAGAGGCTTCATACGGCTCCACTCCCTTAATGGAATATAACATATACAGAAAGCAAAGAAAATACACTATGTCTCTGGTGCAATGTAGCATCCCAGAAATATATCTGTTTATGACTATCTAGATTTCTACAATATAACAAAATAAAAAGGTATGTATGATTGTTTTATGGGAAAAGGTCCATCCAAATGTATTAACCCAAGAGTTAGACTTGAGCAACATGTATTTAAATATGTATATAGATCTGAATGAGTGAGATTCTTTTATTGACTCTAGGGAAAGATCCTCTCCTGTAATACAGCTCTTAAGGCTGAGGTACAAGCATTTAAAACAAATGGAGTATGACAAGACCAGAATGCTGTAGCTAAGTGTAAGAAGTTATTTGTAAATTGACCATTTTACCCTAGTAATGGTAAGACTTGTAATTTTTAGTAGTAATGACCATGAACTATTTTGTTTACACAGTATAGAAGATTAAGCCATATTTTACCAAGCTTTCTTTCTCTCTTAGAAAAACAATATGATTATCTTGTGGCCTTTTGAGAAGTCATGAGCAGAAATTGCCTTGGTTTTATCTGGATCAGAATAGCTCTCTGTGATTTCACAATTAAAAAATATAAAAGATTTTAGTTTTAAAATATTTATTTGTTGTAATATTTATTAAATCCTCATAAAAATATTAATAAACACATTTTTAAATAATGGTCAAAGAAATGCAAATTCTTATGTTAATATGAGTAAGGAAAATGCTGTATTAAAACATAATTACAACTATCATGAAATATGCAACATTGCAATTTTATCAGCTCATATATCAGCAGCTCCTGCATATTTGTATATAGGCTTTCTTAAAAAGTAGTTTAGCAAGCTCATTATATTTAGTTCTATGTGTTTACCTTAAGAAGAAAACAAGTGACTTCTACAACATATCGTATTTGTGATTTTATGGAGGATAGTGTCTTCCTGTAGTCAAACTGTATTAACCCAGAAATGGTGTGAATGAAATTTCAGCACCATTTGTTATTTATATAAAGTCTTGTATATCATTTGCTAATATAGTCACATCCAGATAGCAACAACTTTGTGTTTATGCGTGCACACAGTCACATACACGTTACTGACATTCACTGACTTTGGGAAATCATTGAATATGATTCACACCAACAGTATGATTTCTACACCAACAGTGCACGTAGAGTTGAATTGTATACCTTATGTAAGTTGCGAATATCTGACCTAGACAAAATGTATTTAATTCACATTTCAACATCAGAGGCATGGTAATTTGTTTTTATCCTAGAGAGTAAGGCACTGTACAAAAATGAGGTCACGTAGTGGTACAGACTAGCAGAACAGTGTCATTCGGTGAAGAAGCTTCAGGAAATGGCAAACTGACTGTGCACCCTCAGGGTAGGTGAGCAAGCCTGCCAGTGTCTCTGGAAAGATCCTGCAGCCTGAGACCTTGAAGATCTAGAAAATACCCTCAGGTGAGCAGTAGATGGCGACTCCCGCAGAAATAAAGCCTGGAAACGACTTCGGGCAGCAGGAGAAAGGCTGCTGCCCTGCCATTTGCAGATCTGTAGTTTCAGGGCAGGTAGAGTGCCCTGAAACTCCCTGCAGAGTTGGAGATACCCACCTTATGGGCTTCAGATGTAACTTTCGTGCTTGCATGACTTCTAGAGAGTTTTGTTTGTTTTATCCTCTTACCTTATAGAGCTGATAAAGAAGATCCCTGTGGAGCTGCTGAAAGAAAGCAATTCCACACTGCTGTCTCTAGTCTATTGCCCACGGTCAGCTCCTGGATACACCTTGGTGACACAGAGTACGCTGATGTTGAACTCTTTCAGGCTAAGCATAAATTTTACTTAAAGTAGAGCCATATGTTGATTTAACTTAATTTTCTATTTAAGAAATCTTCATGACAATACTCAAAGAAGATGCATGTTGTGCCTTATTACTCTCCCTTCAGCTTTTCTTATATTTACATCAATAAGATATGTAAACTCCTGTTAGACTGACTTACAGACACACGGCCCTCCTCTGAAATGTACAAATATCTTCAGAACTGTTTAACAAGTATTTTCTCAAATAATAACAGATATTCATTTTAATGTGCATTCTCTGATTTATTGTGTTGACTTTCATTAATATTCTGTAAACACAGAATGTTAAAAGAATACTGGCATTCATATTAATATTCTCAATGAATACCTCATATAATGACTATATGATTATAACACTCTCAATGAATACCAGTGGGAAATATAACTGCAAGATTATTGCTGAATGGCAATTTCTATTTTATAAATATGTTTATTTGCACTTTTAACCTGAAACATAAGGGTGGTTCCAGTGAAACTCCTGAGTGTTGTTCATCTAATCAGAATCAAAGTCGAGTGACTTAGAGCTAGAAATTTACCAGATGTTTTGAAGTAATTTACATAACAATTTTGAAAGCTTTTGATGAACTATATACAGTCAATGTACTGAAGACCATATACATACAAAAGACTAACCACATAACTTATTTAGAGGGAAATTTATCCACCTTGTGGACAACAAGACAGAAAAGATCTAAACCAATCAAAATTTCAGGAGATAGTCTATTCTGTTCAGGAAACTTGTTTTCATTCTTCTTCTGATTCTTGTCACTTAACCCAAGTTGTTTGTCAGTATTCCCTGTGTAAGAATAAGGTAATTCACCTATTTACATATTGTCCATTTGTCTTGTAAATGAGCTTAGGAATGACTTCTACTTCTTGTGTGTATAACCTATGTTTAAAGCAATGTTAAGATTAGACATTGAGATACTAGTAGAGTACATTACTAGTTAGCACTATTATTTATTTATATTTATTTGAACATTTGAACATTTGAAAAATTTCAACCAAGAAGTTAAAAAAGCAGAAAAGAGGCAGACTTATAAATAAAAAAGTCCTTTAACTCTTTCTATCCAAAGAGTGAACACAGAGATTAAAATTAATTTTCCTAACTTTCTAGAGTTAAAAAAAAAGCTTGATGAAACAGTGGAAGAGAAGAAAAACAATGAAGGAATAGACAAATTTTAGAGATCCAAATAGGTTGAACACAGATTCTGACTGTCTTTCAAAAATGGTGGTGTATAGGCAGAAGGAAGTGAAACGTCTTAACGTTATCTTTTCTAGATAGTATTTTAGCATGGATTAAATTGTCATGAGTAATATTGAAGGCACAAAATCCTGGCCACCACATTGACAGCCTCTTAAGTATATTGTTTGATATGAAATAAAAATGAAATCCCCAGTGTTCAACTTAAAATATAAACCACGATGTTATGGAGGTTCATGAGATATATAGTGAGGAATCACATCCTTACCTAAACACTCTAGTATGAAGGAACAATAAATAATAGCTATGATAATCCTTGCAGTTTTAATCCTCTGGACACTGCAGAAAGAATTCTTTAACAGAAAATATTACGCACATTGAAAGGTTGTCACCATGAGGATCCCTAGATACAATTTTTACTTGATACAAGAGTTGTGTATCCTTTGTATGTCTCTCTTAAATTTTAGTTATCCCTTACAGAGAGAAAATTTGCCTCTTAAAAGCACAATATGAATAACAGATGTTTTTAGGGACTGAGTAACACAATTAATTATAAATTTTTATCTGAAACTACATATGGCTTAAGTCACAATGTTCGAGAAAGCACATCCAAAAGAGAGATTAAAAGATATGTGGCAGAAGACAACAAAAATTACTTTGGACTTTGCTGACTGAAGCTATCATGAAAGACAAATCAGAAATGGTCAACAAGTTTAGATGCAGGAGACTTCAGAGGAAGCTTATTGAAGTGCATATTTTGTTGGTGTTAACTTCAAGGCTACATTAATTTTAAGATGCATGAATTAAAGTGAAGTAGTAGTACATATATTAGCTATATAAATTATCTTTTTAGGGAATGAAGTTTAGCTGAATATTTAACTTGAATTCTGACATTTAGTCACAAGCAGGCTAATGAATCCAGGAATGTAGCCTAATTGCTTGTTTGCTACTTAACATTTTAACAGCTGACATTCTTGGGCATTCATTGTATCTACTCAGGAGAATCATTTTTGGCATTACTATCTGAGGATGTATAAGAAAAATAAAAACTCTCCTGAAAACTCTTTTCCACAATAAAAGTAATTGCAAAAGTAATTTCTCTGAGAATTTTCTAGGCACTTGCTCTCTTTCACTTCCTACACACATATTTTGACTGGCTTTCTCACCTATTTTCGGTCATTGGTAAAAAAATTTATTACATCTAAAGAAACTCATCATCGCCAAAAGTCAACGAAACATTGCCAACATATTCATATTGTCCTTCACAATCTGAACCAGGTATTATCATGAAGGTCCAAATTCTCAGCTTATTATCAAAAGAAGAAATTCATTCACCACTTCCCACTGGCAGACAGGTGTTCAGCCATCTCCAGGAAAGCAGTGCTCCATCACACTTAATAGTTACTTGGGATGACAAATGCTCTAATTCCCAGTATTCCCTCTCATTTCCTCCATCTTCCCACCAGCTTTTATTGCTGACCATGACATCATATGGTACGGAATATCCCTTTGTCCAGTGAGGGTCAGCTGTCCCAGCTGTTTTCCCTCCCAACATTTTGTGCACCCCCAGACTTCTTAATGGTGGGGTGGGGGGAGAGGCAGAAAAGGTCTTTACATTGTGTAAGACCTGCTCAGTGATAGCTAAAACATCCCTGTTATCAACACTGTGTTCAGCACAAATCCAAAACACAGCCTCATACTACCTACTATGAAGAAAATTAACTCTGTCCCAGCCAAAACTAGCACACCCTCATATTTCATTCATTTTGGTCTAACAAACTACACTCAGTTACTATGGATCATCAGACGGATAGTGTCCTGTCTGTTTCTTCACATGCTTAGTTTTAAGTGGCTAAAGAAACAGAAATCTTTGTGATATCTGTTCTACTGTGGAACAGAACAGACTTACAAATGTTAATAGCTTTGTCAATTTTGATTTTATTGTAAAATTGATTTCTGTTTATTAAAGGCTGTTCTCATGTCAAATGTGCATTTCACTGCCTCTGATTTTATCAGTTCAAAGTTAGCTAGAATTTTCATTTCAAAGTTAGCTAGCATTGTCATAATGAGAAATGTGTAAATTTGTCCTAGTTATAAACTGGTTATTTTTTAAAATCTGAAGATTTATAGCAACTAAAATCCTTCCAATCACCGTTCTGGAGAGTACTAACAAAAAGGGTCAAATAGGTAGTCAAGAATGCTTTCAAGAAGTGTATGAGCACTAAAGAATATTCAGCTTTAACTATTTTGTTCTGTATTTCTTCCATTTCATTAACACTGAGAAAAATTAGGTCATATACTACTTGTGACATGAGAATGTGTTTATTGCTGTAAAGTATAATGTCATATATCATCCTAGCTAATGTCTTTTCCTAAAGACAATGTAACAGAACATCAGCAGAATTTGGTTGCAACTCATCTTTATTGATGCTGATTTTTGTCCTGTTCAAGCAAAGCATTTTTTGACTCTTGGTAACACACAAAAAATAAAGAAATCTTTTTAATTTCTACCTTATTTTGTGTAAATGAGGGTTTAGAGCAAACATAAGAGCTGTACAACTAAGCAATATTTTAAATTATTGTTGACATGTTTTATTTTCTCTCTTCAATCAGCACCAGTGTTTTTTTAAGTAGAAGTTGAGAAGAAGGTAAAATAAAAGGGATATTTTTCTCTGCCTAGCATGCTGAGACACTGACACAATTCTCATACTGGTAAAGACCTTTGATCCCTCAAAGGAGAACTTGTAGAGCTGAACATGATCCAGGTGGTCAAGTGGGTGTTATGTGCTGTAATTCCTTCACAACAGTCATCAGAACAAGATTATCTTTTCTGTTTGACATTACTTTGCCATCCTTAAAAGGCAAAGATTCCTTCCAGATTGGTAATATGGTTTCATCTGGTCCTAAAATTAATAAAGTGTCAGTAGATCCACGAAGTATGCTTACAAGTGATAGAACTGAACCTTACTTACACTTAAAGGGACACAATATGAAAAGAAACTCTTTAGTTTACAAGCCCTATTCAACAAGAATTGGGACTTAACGTAAGTATTTAATATTTCAGTCTGCCCCTATGAGCTGGCATTAAACCTGATATCTGATACACTGCATTTCCATGATTTCTGTTCCTTAGTTTAGACATTTGTGATTTTAGCTAAAGTAGCAATAAAGCTTTTAACACTTTTCAAACAAGTAATGGAAAAATTAAGCATAATTTATTGATTTTCTTATTTTCAAGGCGTATGAATGTCATAATACTAAATTCATGTCTTGATAGTACTTAATAGCTATTATTAATCTTTATATAAAGCACCAGAACTTTTAGTCTACTTTCTGTAGAAGTTAAAAAGACAAAGAAAATCTTCATTTTGGTTATTTTGAATTGAGATTTTTCAACTCTACTTCCTCTATTTAGACTTCGCTCTGATATCTTCAGTTTTTCTAATGAGCATTTGTGCACACTAGAATAAGGAATGATATTTCTAAAGATAAGCACAGATGTTGACACTCAAGTCACAGAGACATAAAGTAGCAAAAATCCTGCCTTAGAACTGAGAAAAATGAATCTTTCAATCAAATAATTCAAAACAGAAAAAAGTACCTCTTTCTCCTTGATCAAAACCACTTGTGAATTTGAAAACATTTTCGATACTCTGAATTTTCTGTAAATAAAATGCTCAATTCTAAATTGTATAACTGAAATTATATTTTCCAAAAGCATTCTCCCTGCAGCAGACACAGGAATATCTGAGAATGTACATTATGCAAATTACTATTTAATGTTTTAAAGAACAAATTTTTAAGGTACACTCTACTGGGAAAAAAATAGTCGGTCTTTCTCCTCATTCAAGAACTCTCTGTCTTTCCCTTATTGGGAATAGGCAGATCACTCATGACAGTGGGAAGAATTGTGGCTAAAATTTCTAACCTACTAACAGAAATAAGACATCCTGCTGTAGGAAGCAGCTGTTAGATAATAACATTATTGAGAATTTGTAGCATTCTTGAGAAAGATAAAAAGATCAGACATAATTAGCTTGATGTAATCCTTATGACATGCAGTCCAATTTTCTAACCCTGGAAGTCTTCAATGAAAGATGATATATTTAAGCGTACAATGTTTTTCACCCCAACAGAGTTCTGTCCTTTTTTGTTTGTTTGTTTTAAAGGTGACTTATTTGTGATTTCATCCTAAATATTGGTTTTTGAAGCTTCCTCTTTACTTGTTCTTTCAAGGAAATTAGTAGTTCTTAAACAATGAGGACAGATGGGATCTGATTACTGATTGGAATTAACAATCGTAACCTGATGTTACCTAATGTTTTCAGAGGCTGATAGGAACTGTGGAGGGGAAATGTGAGCAATCATGAAAATAAGAAAGGATTTTGTTAATAAACTTTTAAACTTCTGAGGAATACCTCTAGACTTCTAAGGTCATAGCCTGAAAACTACTGATTTAGATGCTTTCTAGAGTTTCAGAATGAAAACTCTTCGTTTGGAGGAGCTGGGAACCAGAAGAACTTGTTTTAACCTACAGGGGCTTATTCTGCTTCAAATCAGTGAGCAACTCATCTACTGTTTAGTGACTTTCCTGGCCTCCCAAACACTGATTTCTTGTGGGAGGTTAATAAATCCAGTTGGTCACAAATCTTGAAGACCTACAAGCAACAGATCTGGGAAGACTTTTTATTATTAAGACCATATTACTATCTTCAAATTGAAATCACTCTTAAATTTTTTCACAGATATAAAATTATGGTTTATAGAGTTTCTATGGATACTGAAAATCCCAAAGCTTTTCTAGGAGGATATAATTTGCCAGACTACTCACTGGCTTCTTTCGTTAATTTCTGCAAACATTTATACAAGCAAATTTTTGTTTGCAAAAATGTTTGCGGAAGAAACAGTTGTGACTAAATATTGGCACAAATGTTCACTTGAGTATTTACCTTGATGACCCTTGTGGATTTCAGTCTGTCACATCATCAGGGAAAAGGAAGAGTTTGCAGTTTAACTCTTACCTGTTCTCTGTATTTCATCAATTTGGAAACTGTCCAGAAATCCGTAATGAATCTAACTCAATTTAACTTTAGTGTCAAGACAGATATAGTAAAAAGTTTATTAACAAAATTACAAAAAACCTGGTTTTTTTTTTCAAGAAAACCTTGCCTCAAAAATAAAAAGAAAGATATTTCAGAGGCAACTTAAACCACTATTTATAGGATTCAACCTCCCTAGCATTAAAAAAAAAAGAATTAGCTTGAGGTACTTCACCTAACTGCTCAGATACTGAATACGACAATATGAATAGAGTCTTCCTTACTGTCCTTCAATTTCATATGCTCTCTGCTACTCTCTTAAATATATGTATTTATCCACAAACATATGCACACATAACCAATCTCACTTTGTTTTAATGTCTTGTTAAACTTTAAATCAGCTATTCTGTTTTTGCAGAGAAAGTTTCATTGAAAGAAAAAGAACCACACCTGTCAGTATTGGACTATGAAGACCATGAGAGCGACATCTGTCAATGAATTTGTTTTGTTACAACTTTTCAAAGATTAATCCAGCTAACTTTTCAGATATACAATGTAAATAATAAAAAAGAAGGCCTGTTTTTTTTGAGGGGTAATGCAGTCTGGAATATTATGACTATAATTACTAGCTAAAAGTGGAAAAATATTTGTAATACAGCCTCTAAGATAAGCCAGAGACTAATGTAAAACCACTGAAGACAGTCATGAACTTTCATTAAGACTGCAGTGTTGTCCTGGGATTTTTTATTTTTTGGGGTTTTTTTGGCTTTTTTTGTGTTTTTTGGGGGATTATTTTGGGGTGGGGTGGGAGGAGATTGTTGCTGGGTTTTTTATTGAACCTTGCTCTTAAAGGCATTCACATTTAGAAATAGAATCATAGAATCATAGAAACTTAGAATGATTTGAGTTGGAAGGAACCTTTCAAAAGAAACTGTCGGATGTTCTGTCTCAATATTGCTGAAACATGGGACTCCTGGCTGACACCACTGCATGAACGGAGCAACAGTTAGAGACCACAAGGCCTGTTTTGTCACTACATTGAATGGAGCACCAGTTGGACTGCAAGGCCAGAGGTTTCCTGTTTTTCTGAGGAAACTTAACCTAACCCCTGTGCATGCACCCAGGCCTGGGGTCAGGAAGACAGTGTAGACGCCTGAAGACTGCCTGCGACTCCTGGAGAACCCCTAGTGATGGTATTGGGTGTGTGCACCACTGATGAGTGGTGCGTGTGGTTAAGCATGGAGGTTCCTGGAAAGAGACTGAATATGCAATAAGACAACCCCATAAAAGACCAGATACAACCCACATTGGACAGAACACCCTCCCACCGGACTTGAAATGGATCGGACCATTGGGATGCCATGGCTGCATGGTGGTAGCTATTGCAAATAACTCTTCCTTTCTTTCCTTCCTTTCTCTCTCTCTCTTTTCCCTTTGCATCTGCAAACCTGTTGTCAGGCACTTAAGGTTTCTTGGTGCCTGACTCTGTTTTGAGTCTTAATTGTGTTCCTGAGAATACAGGCAAAACCTCGCCCCAGATTTTTAACAGGCATATAACACCTTTAAAGGTCGTCTAGTCCAACCCTCCTGCCAGAAGCAGGGAAATCTTCAATTAGATCAGGCTCTTCAGAGACTAGTCCAGATTGACCTTGAGTGTTTCCAGGGATGGGACATCTACCAGCTTTCTGGGAAAGCTGTTCCAGTGTTTCACCAACATTATTCTTAAAAATTTCTTCCTTTTAGCTAGTCTGAATCTACCCTCTTTTACTTTAAATCCATCTCTCCAGGCTGAACACCCCCAAATTTCTCAGCCTGTCCCCATAGGAGAGTTTCTCCAGCCCTTTGATAATTTTTGTGGCTTTCCTCTGGGCTTGCTCCAACCAGCCCATGTCTTTCCTGAAATGAGGACTCTAGAGCTGCACACAGGACTCCAGATGGGGTCTCAACAGAGCATAGTAGAACAGCAGAACCACCTCCCTTAAAACAAAGTTTCTGTTTACATGATATTTGTATGAAAAACCCTAATGTAGTCATGAAAAACTTCAGAGAAGGAAAATGGAAGAGATAATTAAATAGTTCTCTGTTAATTGTTTGTGCAGATTTATGTATACATAACCTGACTAAACAAGTCTCAGTAATTTTCTTACATTTCATAGACAGGTACATTTGAGCATTTCTATAACTAATCACATATTAAATAGTAGTGTTTCTCAAGAAAGTAGTTTACACTGTGTGAAGTAAAAAAAAAGGAGGCTTACCCGAGTGTACTTTTTGTATAATCTTCACAATATCTTGTAAGATATTATACCAATATATCTTATAGCAATAAGACAACACTCTATATTATCACAGTATGATACATCTGAGAAGCCACATTATTATTCTTGTCATAAATATACTTTTAAAATATGACATGACGTTTTCTTACCTGCTGAAAATCACTTTCCTAATATTACATCAATGGTTTCTTTTTGGCTAAGTTTGTAGTCTGTCAAAGAAAATCTTAAAGAACCTTGTTTTAAGTTAACACAAAAGAGTACTAAGAACAACTTTTTAAGAGCAGAGCTACATTTTTTTGCATTTTACCAAAATTTACTTCCCCTTTGTCTCCCTTTGGGCAGCTTGCTGTGTTCATGCCTGTTGTTAAAATAATCAAAAGTATTTCTTATTGTTTATGACAAAAGTCCTTTGGAGGATAAAATGGAGTGTGGGTTCACCACAACAGTGGTTTAAAAAGATCTAAGGCAATATGGATCAATAAAAAGCAATTATTTTATTTTGGAAAAAAAAATGATAAGTTTCTTAACTTTTAGGATTTCATTGATTCATTTCATTATATAATTGTCATTAAAGAGAAATAGTCAGTCTGAAAATCTTGCCAGTACATTTAGGACTCACTGTTGATGTTGATGTGTGTTAGAGAGTTAGGCATCTGTTTAATTTCAGTCCTATGGACCCATATAGAAGAAACCTATGGTGAATATTTGCCTCAGAACAGCAAAGTACCTAAGTAACTATAGGAAAAAAAGATTTGGGGGCAGAGGGAAGAATAAACTCATCTGAAATGCTGAACTCTGTGTAGCCATCTATGGCTACAAAATTATCAATAACAGAGCCAGATATCTCTGCCTCTAACTTTGGAACATCTCCTCAGGCTGGAACCATGCTTCTCACTGCTGTGCAACTCTATGCCACAGAGTATATTGAAAAAATAGTGCTGCTCAATATTCCTGGATTTATACTGGTACCAGGACCTGAAGAGAAGCATTTATGCAGAAATACATAGAAGTTAAATGAGACTACTGAAAATCAGGGTGCATTAACTTGTTTTTGGAATGGATTAGTGTAGCGTCATAATTCCTAATCATGCTGGAGCATAGGCACAGCAAGTGTGCAAGCGCACACAGAAGTTCACACAGCTTTCCTGAATCTAGGGCACAAGCCAGCTTACCCATGGTCAGGTACAAAATTTCCCTGGGCCATGAATTTGTGTTTAGGCATGGCATAACTCATAATAACTATGTTTCATGTCAGTGCCTACTGGCAGTTGGTATCCCTAAAATTCTGGCTGAGAGTTCAGCATTTCAACTGTCATTTCTCTATTTTATCCAGTACTTATTTAGTAAATGAAATAGCTTTTAGCAGTGGAGATGGGGAAAAAAAATAATTCTTACTTTTGGTAGCCTGAACCCCAATTTTCCTTAAGCAAGCAAACAAACAAACACTGCATGGCACAATTTTAATTTCCTAAAAGATTTTTACTATTTTCTCAAACAATGTCATTTGATCTAGTGCCTCTTTCTTTTTATTCTGTTTCATTTTGCAATCTCTTTAAACATAGATACTTTGGTGAAGTAAGTTCTGTGCCAGAGGGGATCTGTGGCTAAAAGCATGTGCCATGATAAGACAAATGCAACTGTGGTTTTCTGTTCATATAGCATTAACACAGGGATTTTAGATTAGAAGGTCAAGAAGAGAGGATATCTAAAGCCCCTAAATGTAACATTTTCCAAAATCAGAAGAATTTTATACGTTTTTCCTATATTAGTTAATTTCCAAATAAAGTGTACAAAACAACATATGTAATCAACAGAGACAGGAGATGCTGAAACACTGCAGAAAAGGAGATACCTTCAGTAGAAATTTTCAGGCTCAAGAGAACATTATAGGCTTACGGAAGTAAGATATACAATCTAAGAATAGCTGAAACGATCCTGCTTAAGGGGCTCAAATTGTACAAGAATTCACCGTGGCTGCTGTGACTTCAGAAGCTCCAGAGGAAGGATGGCAGCTGTTTCTAGCACAGAACATTGTCTTGATTGTGGGAAAGAAGCATTCGGTCCTCCAGACACTGCCAGAGGAATGGAGATGCCAGCAGGTCTTGCGGGCTGAGGAAGGGACCAACAGTCAGCTTCCTCCCAAGGACTCATCTATCTCTGACCCCAGGCTGAGTTTGGTGCATTACAGCCCTGTGACCTTTCTCAGTGTTACTGGGAAACTGGTTTTAAGGCATAAGAAAGTATGTGAGGTAAACCCATAGAAAATAAGAAAAGAAAAACCCCAGAAGTTTCATTGCTGAAAATTTACAAGCAACTCAGGCATTCAAAAGGGAAAATACAGGCACGAAAAGTTATAACCTTTTGGGACACATTTGGAAACAAGGAATTAGATGACAGTAGTTCAGCAACATCACAGAACTCCAAGTAACAACAGAGGCTGATGACTGATTGGTGAGTGACTGGTCAACAAACACTCATCAAGCCTTCCATCAGGGCTTGTGAGCCAATTAATGCTTTGCCTAGTAACTTTTTAATCCAAGTTATCTACAGTGTATCTATTAGCCAATAAATTATTATGCTGCACTCGCACACTGTACGTGAATCTTCTAATCTCCTGATCTAAGTGACCCAGAGAAAGAGCGGCAAGGAGGGTTATTGAACACAGAAGTAGAGAGGGACCTGACTTGGTGTGGCTGCAATCAGGAGAAAATTGTGTCCACTCCCCTAATACAACTGAGTCTGAAGCAGTAGTTTTAAAAGGGAAATTAGCATTTGGCCTAAGACATGCTTTCATGATCCAGCTTATTTTCTTTAATGTAAAACACTGATACAAAAGACATCCATTGCTGGAAATTTGAAAGTATGAAAATCTCAGGACTGCTAATAGTGTTCTCTCCCTTCCAAAGAAACTTTATAAAAATAAATGCAATGACAGTGTCAAGAAGAAAGAGGAAGAATAATTAAGAAAGGGAAAAGAAAAAAGCAAGGAAAAGGAAAGAGATAAGAAGCAGTAGCAGAAAAGGGGAAACAGAAAAGGACATAGGCAATAGGAGAAAAGAATATATTACAAGAAAAAATAGTAATGTGGAAAATGAAAGTTTTTACGTTTTTAGTTGTTGGCTGCTATACTGCTATATCATTCTTTCATACACTTTAGGCTACTAAAATCACATTCTCTGAATATTTTGCAGTACAGAAGATTATTAATTCATAAAAAAAACCTCATGGTAGCTATCTGCAATTGACTGAGCTTTATGAATTCTGTCAAATGACTCTTGATAGCAATATTACAAACAAGTGAGTGTTCTAAAAAGATTCATACCCAGGAATTCTACAAAAATATATTTCAGACAGATGTGAAAGCATATCCTGTTGTGCTTCTGGAACAATTTTCTGAAACTACCTTCATAACAACCTTGTTCTTGTATTATTTATTATTCTATTGTCTCTGATCTATAATTCAAAAAGAAAAATTCTTTGATGAATATATATGTAATATATTTCTGAATCAGTGCTGAAAGTTTCACCTACTAGGTGTCCATTATTGTTATCAGACACAAAAATGTGAAGGTGGAGAATACTGATCAGGTCATTCTGTCCAAATTCCTGCCAATAAAGGACATACCTTGCCTATTTGTACTGCTGTTGTTGTCATAAAATAACAAATACTGCAAGAATTGCTGTGCTTCCTCACTATACAGCTGTAACTACTGAAATGAAAAAGTTTTACTTTCTCTTTGTAAACTAGTTCTGACCTGCCTGAAACATGAATTATTTCACAATTCGCTCCAGGGTCAGTCTGCAATCAGGTATTTCTTTCATTCTTCTCAGTGATTACATCCATCCATTAAATTACAAAAAATCCATAAAAATGAAGATAAGTATTCTTAAGTATACTACTGATGAGTTGAGCTCTAACATTCTAATAGGTATCATTAAGTTAGATTATGATATATCGTCTCATGTTTCTCATTAAGATTTCATTGCAAGTTTCTAATTATAATGGTGTTCCCTAATACTATTAAAGGAAAGCATGTGCTATAGCAAAAAAGTTAAGTTTCAATAGGGGTGTGTCATGGACTAATCCCAGCCAGTAACTAAGTACCACACAGCCTCATGCTCACAATCCTGCAGTGGAGGAGGAGAATCTGAGGAAACTACAAGGAAACAGATAAGAACAATGTAATAATTGAAAATAAATAAAATAAAGCAATGATACTATTAATAATTCTACTAATAAAAAACTACTACTACTACTATTACTAAGGATAATATATAATGAAAATAATATTAACACTACTACTAGTAATATGTAATGAAAATAATCGAAAATAAAACGAGACAACTGCGCACCACACAATGACTGACTCTCAGCCATTTCCCGAGTAGTGAGAAGCAGAGACGGAGGGTCCAAGAGCCAGAGCCTAAGAGAGATAATGCCAGAGCCAAAGCAAGCCCAAATGAGTAAGAGAGAAAGCCACTGAGGGAGAGAGAGAAAGAGTCAGAGACCCCTGACCCACCCCCAACTCATATACCGAGCATGATGTTTGAGGGCATGAAATGTCCTTTTGGTCAGTTTGGGTGGGCTGTCTGGGCTGTGTCCCCTCCCAGTTTCTTGTTCAGAAGAAACTGGGAACACAAGGGCAGTATCAGGAACTGAGAAAGTCCCTGAGTTTATATAAACATGTCTTAGCAACAACCAAAATCATTAGTATGTTGTCAATATTCTTCTCAGCACAAATTCAAAACATAGCCTCATACTAGCTACTGCGAGGAAAATTAATTCTATGCTAACCAAAACCAGCACATTGAGAAATTTGCAAAGGTACATATGTGCCTAACTTGCATTGAAATTCAGTAAGAGTTAGGCACCTAACTACTGTTTTTCCCTTAGGAGTATAACTGAAGTCTAAATATTCTTTTTGATTGCACACCTTCGGAGGGGTAAAAAAGGTTTTCTTTTCATTAAAAAACCCCCCCAAAACCCTACAGAAAATAACCACAATTTCCCTGACAATTATATGACAGTACACAGTGATATATTAATGTGCAATAGGTCTGTTACAAAATGTGCATGAATCTCAAATACCTAATATGATAGCTGAAACCCTCTTCTACAGAACAATCTAATTTTTTCTAGGAAAGCCTATGTCTCTTCAGTTGTGTTGCTCTTAATTCACATTACTCTTAAAATGAGGAGGTTGAAAAAATTCTATTCTGGAGGGATGAGAGATGAAAAGAAGATGCTAACTCAAGGTCTATTGATAGGAAAGTTCTCCTGACAACTGCACTTTCCCACTAAGTTTTCAAGCAAACAAACAAACAAAAATAATCTAAGATAACATAGGCATCATCCTGTCACAAAACATGGCAAGTGGGAACAGATAGGAGATAGAACAAAAGTACCAGGAGACTTAAAATCAAGGACGAATATGAATCTTGGCCTTGTTGGGCAAAAATGTCACATGAGGACGGTGGAGACTACAGCTGTGTGGCAGGAGCACAACAGCAACAGTCACTGGGGGACACAGTATAAGTCTGTGACACAAACACTCTAACCTGGACATCCTAGGAAATAGGATGATTTCCTCTCTCCTGACATGTTATTATATATAGGAATAGAATAGTCTGTCCTCTTGAACAAAGGACATAGCATAGACTTCAGCCTTAAATTTATCTTCCTTTTCTGTCTGTAGACACTCTCTTATTTCTGTTTGATATATGTGAGATGATTTCTATCAAGTTAGAAAATCTGGGTAATTTTACAGGAGAAAATCTGACAGATAGTAATGCATACTGCTGCTGGATTTTACCCTACAGACTTTTGGGTAACAAGAGAAGAATGTAAAACCATTAACAAATAACTGGGAAAAATATTATGAATTTAATCTTCTGTATTTTTAAAGAGAAATGTAATGTGCTCAATATATCTTTTTTATGCTTTAATATTAAACCTTTTTCAATTACCTAAGGCTGCTTTTCAAGTGTTCTTCTAGATGAAGTGAGACAATTCCTTTTCACTTTGCATTATCAACCTTTCTCTGG
Source organism: Rhynochetos jubatus (assembly GCA_027574665.1). Lineage (NCBI taxonomy): Eukaryota > Metazoa > Chordata > Aves > Eurypygiformes > Rhynochetidae > Rhynochetos > Rhynochetos jubatus. The sequence continues at coordinate 32,022,486 of CM050649.1, read as the reverse complement.
CTAGAGAACAACAGCATACAGACAGATTTATCAGTTTTGCACAGCATATACACTTATTTCATTTCTACTGCTACTTCACAAAATAAATGAAAGTGATGATAAATTAGAAAACTTATGCCTACAAATGCATTTCCTTATAAAATCTGACAGTCAGAATACTTGTTAAAAATACTAATGAATGATCACATGGGTCTTGCACAGAATGAAGGTTTTAAGCATATGCATACATTATACCATATATTATAACCTATAGTATACATATATCACAACTGATGTCCCACTGAATTCTGGTTCACTGACAAAAGAGTTTTATATTTTTTAAATAATTAGCATGGCTTTTCCCTACTAAGTATGCAATCAAATATTAAAATCATGGATATTCTCAAATTTTGGAAAAAAATCAAAATATTTTATATATATATGAAATTTTGCATATGAATATACATATTTACACAGTTACATGATAAACTGTTGAATGTATCAAAGTCACAATTTTTACTAATCAGAACAATCTGATATCTTAGGGTAACCAGTGTACTAATTATTATTTCATTGCACTTCAAAAGATTTTTCAACATTTTATTGTCACATATTTATAGAATTAGGTTTAGTGTTATATATCCTTATATGGCAATGATGGGGATAGTGGTGGTATCTTAAAATGGGTATTTATTTTTAAAAGCCCCTTAAAAAGTACAGGGTGTAATAGTAAACATCCTAATTTGAAATACATATTTTATTCCTCACTCATTTTGTAAATTCTGTGCAGAAAACAGAATTTTTTAAAATTTCTGTTTGTGCTGAAACTGATGAAGATTTTTAGGAAAAGCTTTCAGAGGGGATAATGCTTAGTGCTGACTCTGTATCCTGTTAATAAATGAAATTAAATGAAAAAAACAAATAATTTGTTAGATTTGGTTTTTTGGGTTGTAGTTTGTTTTTGTTTGTTTGTTTGTTTTTTAAAGCACATATCATGCCACAGTCTTTATTTTGCTTCAGAGAGGCATCATGGTTTATTAAACAAATGACTGGGTGATGACTCAGGAGATATGTAATGTAGTCCTCATATTACTCCTGGATGACCTTGGGCAGTCAGTGCAGCTCTCCATATCTTAAGTACTGACAAAACACAGTGGAAGAGTCAAACACCATTGAATCAGTATCCCAGCAAAATTGTCTTGGATTAGCTGCTTTGTTGTACTTTTTCTGGAAAATGTTCATACCACACAAAGATCCTTTTCCTGTTATAGCAACACTTCCTAAAGGAAACTTGCTTGGCTTCTACCAGAAGAGGCAGTTGGGCTGTGCTGTAGCTCCCTCTCCACATCCTTTCCTTTGGGGATCAGCCTGCAATGAAAGGCAAAAGCGCAGAAGTGTCTGAGCCAGAACACCGCCAAGAGAAGTGAGCAGCCAGAGCAGAAGCCCTAAGAGGTAAAAGAACGAGGTAGCAGCAGAAATGCTAGAGGGGTAAATACAAAAACCAGGTGAAAGTAGTGATGCACATGAGTGGAAGTGTTCAGTACTTTTTTGGTATACAGCCTTCTCATGCTTCTGGGGGGATAGACAGACAGACAGACAGACTGACTTTGTGACAGTCTAGGTACCATAGTCTTTTGTAATCTTTTATAATACATAAACACTTTTTGAATTAGTTGGATGGTTAGACCATGCACAAAATCTGTCTTAAGGTAAAATTCGTGTAATATTGAGGATAGCTTGAGAAAGGATTCATCTTTCTGAAGGTCAGACATCTGCAGCTAGCTACATCTCAGCCTATAGTTCCCTTTATATTCTGATAGATTTTAGACTTCTGGATTAGGTTGAGATTGTCTTTTTCTCACTGCAGACCTTAAAGGGAGCTAGCTGAACAGCAGATTCCTATAATTCCCGCTATGAATTCTGTGTATCCAGGAATTATTTTTAAAGCTGGTCCCTGAACACGGGTGCTGTGCTGTAACTCATCAGTGTGAAAGCTCTCTCAGTTTATGTCACAGTTAACAGAAAATTATTTTATTTAAGGTAGATGAAATTGTAGTCCAAAATATAATTTAGGTTTTTGACTCTTAAGGAACTGAAGACCATCACACTGTTTTAATCCAGCACTTTCGTAAACTCATTCATTACAATTAGAGGTAAGGTCTCTCCATTCAAAAACAAAAAGTATAAATTTACAGTAAGAAAGAGGTTACACAGCTTGCAGATATAGCAGCTATGGTAGAGGACTAAGTTATACATGAAACCATGATATAGATGGTGCTGTCTGCAACATTTATCCTAACATTTTCCTCACAGCTTTCTCTCATACAAAAAAAGCTGCTTTTTGTTCAAGATCACAGTAATTAAGAAAATAGCCAACACCAGTAGAAAAAAATAAATATATTTTAATTTATTCCAATAAGTTTATTTCACAAATGTTACCAATTACATTTACCTACAGTCTTCCCTGCTTGTGTGTTCTCCCCATGAGTCCAAACTAATTTCAAAATCTAAGGTAAGAATCCACAGGTTTTTATATTCCTTTTTCTTCTGCTAGTATCATAAAAACTTGTAAATCCAAGCCAACATTAAGGAGACAGATTGATAATATAATTAATTATACGCAAAGCCACCATTAAGTTAGACTAATTGCGTTCAGATGCAAATTCTGTCATATGGATGCCTATGGGACCTCTGCTATCACATACGGAAGGAGAAGTTTTTTGCTTTGTAACAGAGCTATTTTATCCCTCTGTTTATGTGAACTTAAACATGTCTTATATGAAGTGTATCTTATATGAATTTAAATGTATCTTATATGAACTGCACCATTACTACAACTTCAGATGATATTATTTGAGATAAATGATTACTTATCCAAATTACTACTTTTTTCTCCCCTCCCATAGTTTAGAGATTGTTAATTGATATATGGGAGGGTCTTCAAGCTGAGTTATCTATGAAAGCATAAGTAAGAAAAGCACTTTGTAACATTGGTAACAAAATGTGTTAGATCTTCAAGCTTTAGACAGTAAAATGTTTTTTTTCTTTGGTAAATTAAATCAAGATTTACCTGTGGAGAAATAGAAAATATGCACACAAGAGCATAAGAAATGTTGAAGTAGATACATACCAGTGAAAAAATTATTATGGCTACAATATTAAATATTCCAGAACAGTGTGCATTTCATACATAAAAGTCCATTTCACAAGTATGACTGTTTTTCTAAACCATGATAGACGCAAAAAGCAGGATTAAGACCAGTTCACACATGAAAGATTATTACATTCAGATGGAGATCATAATGATAAAAAGCGCACAAATTTACAGGTTTATCTTTCTAAATCAAATATGAGTCTCTAAATTGGAATAGAAAAAGTACATAGAAAAAGTGGAGATACAGACACACTTCACTACAAGTAAAGGATAAGTTCTACCTGAGATATGAAAGAAAGAAATGAAAGGATAAAGAGACCAGTTTATGTTCTGTAAGCAGAAAATCAAAGCAAATCAAACTTCTGAAGGCAAAAGTAAAGACACTAACGTAAATGTACATAGAATATTTTTTTTTCCTCTGGAGAATGTTATAACTCTAGAAAAAAAATAATATATTTTTTCTGTAATGTATACTGTTCAGTAGGTCTCAGATTAATCTAAGGAATGCATGTTGTTGGAAAAAGTACCAATATTCCTAAGTCTGAATTTTAAATAACAACAACAATAATGAATATTTACATTTATAAAAGAAATTGTAAAGTAAAAATATCTGTTAAAAATCCAAAATCTTGAAAAATCTTTGATAATTCTTCAAAATACCATGAAACTTGTTTTTCCAAATTAACAGCTTAAAAAGAAATTTTGTCTCTTCCACAGTTTTGTATGGTAGGGTCCGTAGCGCAAGAACTTCAGGAACTGTGATTTTACAAATGGATCAAATATTACTGGACTTCAATCACCTGTTACCAAGCTTCTAGACACGAAAAGAGTATACAGAATAATTTTAGTATGCTATTTGTTAAAATTATTTAAAGGAAAAAAAGAGAAATATTTAATGTGTAGAGGAAATAATTTTTAATCTGATTTTAGATACATGTATGTATAATAGAAGGAATTTCTTTAGTTTACTGTTTCAATATAACCTTGACCAATATTCCAGGCTTGATGAGAAAGATAACCGAGTGTACCGGCTGCAACGTGTATCAACTAGACTTAAAAATAAAACAAGCAGCAAATAACTAACTTCAGAAAGACACAATCATAGTCAATCTCCAGTCCAATTAGAATGCATAAGTTAAACAAAAAATGAGAGGAGAAATGCAGAATATTTTATTATTGTGGTCCAAAGCAGACTGCAGAGTTTTCCAAATTAATAACTGGCATCTCACGCTTAAATGTTCTATCAAAAGACCCTGTGATCACCTTCTCCTACCAAAGCATAATCACAAGCACTTGTTTCAGATTTATTTCAGCCTGACAAGGTTTTCTGTTTTAACACTGCAGAAATTTTGAAATCCTTTGAAAAATAATCAAGATACAAGGTACAAGAAACATCACAATAACTGACACAATGAAACAAGGCACTGCAGTTTTAAAATACTGAAGTGCATGATATGACCTAAATATGTCAGCAAAACCTTCCATGATAATTTTTCAAGAAGAGATAATTTTATACACAATCCACATTCTACTGATATACACAAAGTACTGAGAAGTAGTGCAGCCAGAATTACATTGCCAACAACCTTCTTCAGAAAGCAAGCCATGGCAGTCAGTATCCATATTGAAATTTACTGAACTTGCTTTTATCACAAGAACTCATCAGCTTATTTGAAAGGAAAGCTAGAAATGTTTTTCAAAAAAAATACTATTACTATAATCTGTGATCATTGATTATAAAGTACAAGCACTAGTTTCCTCCTATGGCATTGAACATGGCTTGGCCAGCAGTTTGAAGTTATGTTTTTGTAGCTTTGCTATCTTAAAGAGATGGAGAGCTGACATGGGCTCACAAAAATTTATAAAACTTTTAATTGCTTCATTAAGTTTCACAGGATTTTAAAACCAAATATTTCCAGAGCACAGGAAGGTAATGATCACAGACAAAGTCTGCTTAGAGCACAACATTCAGCATTTCATTGAGAAAAGAGAGACCAGTATTGCTGTTTTGATGTTTGTCTGACTGTATATATATTGCAACTATTAAACAAGAGGAGTGCCATATGCAAGTTCTCCCTTTTTTTGACTGATTGATAGGAGTGCTACTACGCTGTACTGTAGGTTACATAATCATTAATGGAAAATGGAATAAAAAAAACTAGCAGAAGAAAAGAACTTATCCTTATGTGGTTTATCTGACAAGTTACCACCAGACCAGCAGGAGTCTTGAATGTGTTCTGCCAAAACTGGAGCTGCTTAAACTCTGAGACTATGTTTCTTTAGTCAGTGGTGGGTAAATGAAATAAAAAAATTTAAAAAATTGAGGAAAAAAGATAATAATGTAAAATAAAAATTATATTAACATTTAAATATTAAAAAACATGTCAAGTATCAAAAGAAACATTTGAAGAATAAATACATATTTTTTAAAAACAGACAAATAGGAAAACCTACTGTCAATGTCTTCAGAAGAAAGGCTTGCTGAGAATAGGGATAATTACCTTGTAGATAAAATAAACCTCTATATAGACTTATTTATTTAAAAATCTTTATCTTTTTAATGATTTCTATATAATGTTAAAATATTCTTTGTTGCAGATCTGCAAATAGGTCATCGACTACTGTTGGGAAGAAAGCTGCAACAAGCTCATTTTAACTTGCTCTGTGAGATTCATTGGTGCAAAGTGTCCTGTACTTAAATGAGGTAAAGGCATGAAGCCTGACTTGTAAGAGAATGAATTTTATGAAGATGGAAAGAGAAAGGCTCCCTAAAGAGTTCTAAGATTGTTTTTTAACATACACCATGTTTTGAAGAATAGAAGTGAATGCCTAGGAAATTACTTCTATGAAATATTAATATTTTCTTATGAAATGAAATTGTAAAACTACTGACACATAAAAAAATTGAAATTAAAAATATTTGAAGATATATATGAGCTTCTTTATGTGGCACAATCTGCAAAAAAAGATGAATCACTGTTTATAGTCTTTTAATATTTCAACTGTATAGATTTTTATTTATTTTTCAACTGTATACATTTTATTCTACCCCCCACTTCTCCTTTTTTAATATATATTTCAAGAATTTCATTATGTTTATGGTTTCAGAGATGAAGGTTTCACTTAATATTACTTAGGTTAACAGTTAACATCAGGCATACATTTACTGAAATGAGTGGGATGTAAGTACAATGCAGTCTTGATTGTCGACTATAAAGTTCAGATACACATCTAAACTCTAGACTGTCTCTGAAATTTCTGGCCATTACCCATCAGTAACATTTATAAAGTGTTAATAAAAATTAAAACCATATAAAGTACAATCAGCTGATCGAAAAGACTCTAATATATACCTGAATGGATCTAACAGGTCATTATATACATGTTAACAACTCACAAAATTAAGCTTTTGACAGGACTATCAATGTATACTGTACCAACTACTTCACATACTTATAAGCTTTTAAGACAGAAAATACACTGTCCTCATCTAAATCGTAGTTTTAACAATAAAACAGAAAAAATGCATTTCTGGCCACTATGAAAACACGAAATGCTTCTGACATAATCATATATGAAGTTTGTAATTAGCTGAAAAAAATGTATTGAACGATTTGGTTTTTTAGAGCCCAATAATTGTGCATTTTCCTTACATCTATACTTTCAATAAATTGAGAAAGATGTAAAAGAGTTAGTAGATGCATTCTGGATTAAAAAGTTTAAAAGATTCTTATAGGAAATTTAGCACACCATCTTTGATATAATGAAATATATTTATCAAAGCAAGGAAATCTGAAATTACTATAAGAGTGAAAGTTTACAATTATTGTGAATTCTCCCTCTGTAATGATAGGTGACATTATTAACTGGAGCTTTAAAATAATAAATCAGACTAAACTGAAATTAAAAAGGGACCAAATAATAGTTGTCTTTTGTAAGATTTAAATCTGACAGCTTTTCACGTTGAAGAAGATCAAAAGGTGAAGTTAAAATTATTTCTCATGTTTTGCATCTAGGAATTACTTGTACACAATTTAATTTTACAATGAATTTTGTTACCCTTTATGTATCCATGTTCATTAAATTATGACAGAAGAAGATGAGCAACAGATGCTGGTCTTGGGAAAACCTCCATGAAATAATTGTTTCAAAAATTGCTTCACTTCAAAAATCATTCATATAATCCAAGACACCTAGTTCATATATTAACCAGTGTTAAATATGTATCCCATGATGCATGTGTATCATATTCCTTTGAATTACTTATATTTATCTAATTTCCACAATAACAACATATTTATATCACATCAAAATCTTTGTGGTTAGAAGACTGCATTCTCACAGGTGTCTTTTCAAGGTGACCTTGTTGCACAAAGCCAAATATACTCACTAGCATGTGTCTAAATATATTCCAATCACTCAAATACCGATATTTCAAAGTTTATCACCCGCTGGAAATTAATAATAGAAACAATCACTCTTTTGCCTCAAAGGCAGCTCATTCCTATTCACGTATCTGTTGTTTCAACCAAAAATGCTCTCATCATGCCCATCCATGAACCAGTTCCTTTCTCTGTCCACCACTGCAACTTTCTGCAATCAAAAAATGTCATAGACTTTATTATAGAACAAGCTGAATTCGCTCAAATTGCTCTTGGTAAATACATGCCTGATACTGAAGAGTTCACAATTTTATTGTCATTGACATTATTCAACAGTTTAACAATACCAGCTTTGGCAGTAGCAGCATGCAGTGGAAAACACCATTCCCACCAACTGCAGAACCTAGTTCTGTGCCAGGCTAAAGATCACTCAGAAATGTTGTGTGCATGACAAGCACTGGCTGGAAAGCAGGTTGGGAATGCTCATATATTGGCATTTGTGGATTAACTGCCGGCATGAATTTGGCTTTGTTTGTTAAATGTAGGGTTAATTATACACAGCAGTAGTAGCACCTTCTTTCATCCCTCTACAGTGATGTATACTTTGATGAATATATTATTTCCTTTTTGTGTCAGATATTTTAATGATAATGGAATGTAGCCTTGGAAGTATAGGCAGAAATATATTGCACATATATAATTCACAGTGTAAAGTTTAATGAATCAAAGATTTTTTGTATATTTCAGAGGAAAGTGATCATCTTCATGCAACAAGAAAGCATTTTACCTGTCCCTTAAATCTATGCACAATGCTAATTAAAATTTAATTGTGAAAGTGTTTAATGCTTTTGTTGTGAATTTAATCCAGTAATCTTTTTAAATAAACAAAAAGAGAACGAAAAACCCTACATTATTTGGTTAGAAAATCTTTCTTGTCAGAAAGGAAAATCACTGTATCTCATATCAAATATATACTGCAGTTGCTGAAATTAAAAATTACTTCATGAAGATCTGGATCAAGCCAAACAGAATACACATAAGTCTTGAAAAATTTCATATATGATATACTGTATGTCTGTCTTACGCCAAATCATTTCTATCCAGTGCATAAAGAATCACTTGCAGATGAAAATATTCCCTATATATAAAGGCCTCTGGTTTTGTGGGATTTTTTATTTTCACAGAGTTGCTTCTGTACAGCCATTGTCTTCAGCTTTTACCTTTTTTCTTCACATCACCTTGTAAAAAACCCATATGCTTCACTGCTTGGCAGATGACCTTCTGCTGTGCCTGGCATGCAAATCCTTACAGTTCTTCCCCTAGGCTACTTACTGCAGCTGCTTATCGTGGCTGACCCCTGGCTGTCCACTCCTGACCCCAGCTCTATCACTTATGCCTTACTTCCTGCCCTTGTTCCCCAAGTGCTGATTCAAAACCATTTCCAAAATGGCTGTAACCCCAAGGTGTTTACATGTCCTTTGGCTCAAACAGCCCCTGATTTTTGTCTAACTTAATTATGTCATCTGAAGTGAATTATGAACTAATCATAAATCCAAGAAATTATAATTCAACTATAAATCAAGGAGACCTTTTTCTTAACTCTAGATTCTTTACTTTCATAAAAAGCCATAAAAAATAGTGGTAGCTGTTAAAATTATGAGGTAAGTAAATAACTATAGAAATAAATTGATTCAGCGACAAAAAGGTGTCTGTATGCTTTTTAAATGTGGGATTTTTATTTCTTTTGTTTTCAGATAATGAAAATGACCTACAAACAAGTGCAAAACACATAACATTTTGCCAATCACATGCAAGAAAGTATCATTGGAAATCAATTTAAGATGCCTAGTCATTTGCAAAACCACTTCTGCTGCCTGATATACTTCTATGTGAATTCCAATAATATAAAATCTATACAAATTGTCATATTTACTTTGCTTCATCATTTCTCAATCTGTCCCAATATTCTTAAACTTGTTTTCATCAAACAGAATATTTAAAGGTTTCTGTGCCTCGTATAGTTTCTTTCTTCTACATATTGTCAGAATCAAGAGGAAATACATGATGAAAACCGAAAAACTGCTTATTATTTAGGTCGTACAACAAGAATTCTAAGAAGAACCTATAGAGAAAAACATTTCTGTCATTTCACTTATTTCATAAGTAATAATACTAAGAACTGAAAAACACTGCATGTCTGAAATGAGAATGGAATCTTATTGAAAAGCTATCTATTTTTACTGTAAACAGAAAGTAGAAATGACATGATCTAATTTTAGCTATTTAAGAGCTAGATTTGTGGTCAAAGCTAGTCCTTAGGTTAACTACTGACTAATCTAAGCCATCCTCTAGGGAAGAAGTATCCCTTCTAGTTTAGCATCCTGCTGTAGGTGTAACGTATTACCCTTTGCAGATACACTCTTAAGTACAGAAGAGGTCTGGATGACTTGGCCATATATAAACTTGCAGCGAGATGCGAGACGAATTGAAATAATCGTATCAAAATCTATAAAGCAATTAATTTATATAGTGCAACTTCATATTTCTCCTATAGGTTTGGCTACCTTGTTACTCTTTGAAGTATACATTTATGAAAATGTGAAATATCTGCTGATGTTATTTAAAGGAAACCCACAATTCAGTACTTTGTGGTGAAAAACAACAAAAAAAGATGTTTTAGAAAATTGAGTCTATGGTCATTACCTTCTCCTACATTTTTGAATAGACACAGCTGCTAAGTACAGGTTACATCAAGCTTACCAAGAGTGATATGGCAGGTTTTCAAGTGTACTTCTTAGAACCGAAGGTCCTCAGGTGCTTATACAAAATATGTTTGAAGGAGTATCTATTTAGTTGTCAGGTATCAGTACATTACAATAGACCTTGGTATAGGACAGGTTTCTACAGCTTCAGTTAATGTCAGACTGATTGTCCAACCTGATAAACAGATCAGTGTATGATTTACTGTGTTCATGTGAGGTAGTGAAATTAAGCCCTATCTTTGTGTATGGCAGAAAAGGCCTTGACTCTGAGTAAGCCCTGCTCAACAATCAAAAAACCATCTCTATATTATCAACACTGTTTTCAGCAAAAATCAAAACCATAGTGCCATGCTAGCTAATATGATAAACATTAACCCTATTCCAGCCAAAACCAGAACACAAATAACATCCATATAGTTGTTAACATTAAGGTCTAGGATAGAAAACTGAGTATAAAGTTTTTATGCAAGGGCTAGAGTGAAATGTAAATGTATAATTTCTAATTTCCTTCTGTCATATCAAGTAGTCTCTGGGATTATTCCCACTTGCAATCATAAACACAATTGTAAATACTTACATGACAGCCTTCTTGACTGGCTGCCAAGAAACAACAGAATACCTTTGAAAACCTTTGTTTAGAATATGAAACTTTAACAAAAGGAGTGTCAAATTATTATTACAAAATATTAACTATTCCTTCATTTCCATTGATGTCAAAGATGGTATTTTAATACCAATTGCAACTAGAGACAGAGTTTAATGCCATTTAGGAAGAAACAAGAACAAATCTGCAGTCAGACATACATGTAAGAACAGCTGTACTATTCCAGTGTCTCCGTTTAGGAGTAGAATCTAAACAGATAGTTGTAATGATACACAAATTCAACAGCAACAATAACATCAAGGAAAAAAAAAGAAATGTAAAATTGACCTTAAAAGAACTATAAAAATATAACAACAGAAAAGTCATGCTTATTTCTCTGTACTTTTCTTCCTGCCTGAAGCTCTGATTTTTCTTTATCCTGGCAGATATTATCAAGCTTCCAGTACTGCTAGACAGAAATTTGAGAAGCTAGAAGTGTTTCTGAGCCTCTTTACTTGTTTTTTTCTTTTCCTAGTCCATCAAAGCATTTGAATATATATGTAAAAGATGAATAACAATATATGTATGTAAAAGTCAAATAACTGCTGTGCTGGATCAAAGTGTGTTGGGTTTCTGTTGTGGGCGGTTGGTAGGGGAAGAAGATCCATGGGGATGGGTCTTGTGAGAAGCTTCAAGAGAAACTCACCCATCTCCAAATCGGACCCACCTCTGGCCAGGATTGAGCAAGTCAGCGCCTTTGTGAATTATCATATTTAAGAGAGGAAAACACAAAAGAAAGTAGCAGTGAAAGCAGAAAGGGAGTGAAGAGGGAGTTGGAGAGAATCAGGGTGGAGAGGCAAGTGTGATGTGAGAGAGACAACCAGGAAGACACTGAGGTCAGTGAGGAAAGGTGGGGAGGAGGTGGGCCACAACAGGGTTTTCCCTGCAGCCCGTGGTGAGAGGGCAGGCTGTGACCCTGCAGTCATGGAGGGTCATGGGAGAGCAGAGACAGTCCTGCCACCCAGGGAGGACCCCACGCCAGAGCAGGTAGCTGCACCCAAAGAGACCTTGACTCTGTGGTAAATCCAAGTCAGAACAGTCTACTCCTGAATCACCACACGTCCATGGAAGGGACCCACGCCAGAACAGTTAAGGGAGAAAACTACATCCCGTGGGAAGAACTCATGACAGGGAAGTTAATGGAGGACTGTCTCCAGTGGGTGGGACCCCATGTAACAGCAGGGGAAGAGTGTGAGGAGTCCTCCTGCTGAGGAGGAATGAGTGGCTGAGACAACATGCCATGAAATTACTTGGAAACCACCATCCCCTTCCCCTCTGTGCCACTGGCTGGGGAAGGATGTGGCTCAGGAAGAAAGGAGGAGTGGAGAGAAGGTTTTTAAGGTCTGTTTTGTGTTGTTTCTCATTGCCTTACACTGGTCTGATTGGTAACTTATTAAATTCTCCTTCCTCAGGTCAAGTCTGGTTTGCCTCTGACCATAATGCGTCAGTGATCCCTCCCTGTCCTTGCCTCAGGCCATGTAGTTTTCTTTGTATTTTGTCTTCTGCATCCCACCCTGGGGGAGGAGTGAGCAAGAGGTCTCCTGGTCTTTTCTTCCCATCTGGACCTAAACCACAACACAGTGATATTGTGCATATTCATTTACTGGATTAAAACATAGCTTTCCTTTTAATAGCACCAAGGATGACATTTCTATAAGCTCTTTGGTAAAGAAATAAGTATACAGTCTTTGGGCAATAATGTATTTTCTGAGAAGAAGGCATAAAGAAAAAGAGAATTAATATTTTCTTCTTCTAGTTCCTGGTTAAGTATTGTCATAAAAATATGCAAAGCAATTGTTTTCATTTGCAAAGTGAGAGGTTTTATGGACTTGTAGAGCACTTTGGAGCTGCCCAATTTACTCATTAAAAAAATTGCAATACATCTCTAATACTTTCTACATTATTGATTTCCTCAGGATATTCTTTGTCAGAAAGATTGGGTTATAGTTGAATACTGATAGTCAAATTCTCCAGGGTTATGGAGATAAACTGTGCACTGGAAATAAAAGAAGAAATATTTGTGTCTTTTTGATGGTAACTCCAGAAAAAGCAGCATCTTCAGGTAGTAAAGCCAGCATTTATTTTAGATGGACTTAACTTCTGAATAAATTAAAATTGTTTCCTCTCTAGTTTTTTTATTATTATAAAAGTGTGGTTACAACTTTGAGGTAATCTGACTTTGTTAATGTTCACATTTAAGTGGGATTAAACCACGACAAAAAGTATAGCCAACAGATGATGACAGAAGCCTCAGACCATAAAAAAAAATCATGGTTACTGGTTATGAAAGGAGTATAACCCTGTGGGTCAGGTAAAAAACAGCTTCAGAAATTAGAAAGAGATTTGGTCTTTGAGCACCCAATTTAGCATCCTTGTAAGTAGACTAGTAATAGTAATGGGGTTTGGTTTTGTATTTTGCTTATCTTGTTAAAACATTAATTCTTAACAACATATAGGGTGTTTTATCTTTTTGCTTAGAATAAGATTTTTAACGGAATATTTGTCATACCGATGTTTTCCACTTGTTCTTTTTGTGTAACTTTTCCTAAAGACCTTCCATTGTACAACTGGAAAGACGATAGTGATTTATCTTATACTAATAGCTTTAACACGGTTTTGGTAAGAAATGAAGATTTATCTGTTAAATGTAACACTTACATAATGGGTCAGGACCTTGTCCCTAATCTGTTTCCCCTTACATAATATCTTTTCTGCAAAATCTCCCTGAATCCATGATGTCACACTTAGTATATATACAATGAGTATTTTGAGTAAGTGTTGTTTAATCCATCCACTACATTCCTGGCATGCAGTTGCAAAACTTTCTTGTGCCACATATTAGTATGAATGCTGTTAAACTTGACTCTTCATAGACCAACCCAGCCACAATGCAAGAAATGATTCATTCTTCTAATGTTTTGGGTTTAAGACATACAGTTCTTTATAAAAAATGTTATTATGGAAATAAAGGATTCCTTTAGTGTGTGTGCATACATAGTCACATACAGCCATGTTTGCATATTTGTATGCATTTGATAACTGCAAAAGATTCTGCTATGCTTTCAATTGCCTGTGGAACTGTCATATTGCATCAACAAGCTTAATATTGACTTACTCGGCTGACTTATTGACATATTTCTGCATCAATTCTTTGTCTAACAAGATCTAGTTCTTTTCAGATTCTTTTACAATACATTTCAAAAATAACCTGATGTGGTGAAACAAGTCAACAGAAAATCTTGTTGGAGACACAACAGAACATATACAATATGTACCACTATTATACATATATGTATATATGCACCTATATATAAGAATTTTTACATAATTCTTACACAGTTTTACTGGAAAGACATCACTGCTTATGAAAGAATCGATATGTCATGTGAAGGATGAAGAGAGGTATATGATCTGACATCTACAACATTACAATGAAAAAGTCAATGACTTCCTTTTAAACTAATTTTGAATACTAATAAGCTTATGAAGAATTTATATTCTTAGAAATGTAGATTTCAGTTCTGTATCCCTAGCTTATCTGCAAGACTTACTGATGTCAATGAATTTTCTCATATACCTGGGTCACAAATCCTTCTAAGGAAAATGTTGCCTTAAGTTTCAATGTCAGTTTTTCATGTTTATTTGGGGTTATTTTTTCTTTCTTTTTTTAAATTTTATTTTCCCTTTCTGTAAGCATTGTTCAAGCTTCCTGACGTCACCAATGTTATTGCTACTATTGTAACTGATTTCCTGCTATTTTTTCTCTGTGTATTTCAGACACGCACCATTATCTTGTTCCGTTGAAGCTTGCTAAACCTTCCCTTATGCTGAACTGTTACGTCTTTTAAACCTTATTTTCATACAAAAATAGTACGAATATTATTACATTGATATAGTTAACACACTACAGTTCCTTCAAATTGGCACATGTGGTCTGCTATACATATAACCCAGTAGATACATTTCTTTAGGCACTGCTATGTGACAAATTCTATAAACTATTTCATATTGCTGGGTTTACTGGAAAATGAACAGTTTCTGTAGAAAATTGTACCCTTAGCCAAAGAAATTACACTAAGATGAAATTTAAGAATAGACAGCTATATTCTTTGGCGCCAATCCTGCAATAAACAAAGGATCAAACTTTAAATTTGATTACACAAAAGACTATATCCATAAAAATGAAATTATTAACATCATGGGAAAAAGTATCCTTATCAAGGGGAGTGAAAGAACCCAAACTTCTGCCAGTATGAAATGTGGCCTTTACATAAGAGTGTATAGAGAGGTTTAATTTTATACCTCTGCAATACTAAATGATAGTGTTTAACATCTTATTACTGTGAAGATGAATGTGATTAATACTTCTTCACAGAGAAATGACCATGCTTGAATCACACTTCACATGGAGCAATAAGTTCCCCTTTGAATATGAAACAGAATTTCTTTATATGTTACGTGGGAGTCTTGGAGGCTTAAACCATGATTCAACTGAGGTCAATCAGGGAAGACTCTTCATCTCCTATAGGGCCAAGATTCTGCCTAATATTTCTGTTTAATAACACCGCTGAAAGACTTCATAACCAACAGGCACTTGTTTTCAGCTGATAGTCTATACAATGAAGGGACATTTTTGCTGTGCCATGTTTTAAGATAGGAACATGTTTTATTTAAAAAAATGTTTAAGTCCTGTAATATTAAGAATGTAGAGATCTTGATTTTGTTTAGTTTTCACATTTATTAGGAGATTAATTTATAATGATAATTAATTGTGTCATTTCAGAAAAAAAGAATAGTTTGTAACAGAGGATAACCAAAGCAACTAGAGTGCTTGGAAGAATTATTCTTATGATACATTTACATAAAATGAGTACCAACAATTATTTTGTGTTCTATTAAGGATCCTAGTAATGCTATTTATTTTGCAGGGCATTTAAAAATTAATTAATATAAAAAAATCAGAAATTAAGTTTTAAAGAATATCAGTTGACATTCTGAAGTATATTAAAGCATTACATTGTATCCCACTGCTATGCTTTACTAGAGAGAACACATAAATGTTACAAAAAATATTCACATAGCAGAGTTGCTAGCAAGAACTTAATAGTAAAGAAGTATTTGTCTTAATGGATTTGATCACAAGTCATAAACATAATTCGTTAGTAGTAAAGAACAATTAAGTATTTTTTCCACACCTTTCAAGGTTTTTATTTTGTAACTTTTGCTTATTCTTCCATATCATTAAGAGCAGAGTAAACTAAAGTAAACCTCAATATATTTAATTGGTATTAGATCAAAAGTTAAATTAAAAACCCAAGCCATTAAAATTCAAATATCAGCCCAATTATACTGTGACTTCACAAATCCCAGAGGCATAGAACAGAGGAGTTTTGGCCCTGTGTCTTTTAGTGGAAAACCATCTTCAATGAAACTGTGATTTCCTTACAGAAGGCCTGATTCTCCAGAAAATCAGCAGGGATTCTTGATACGAGTTGGATTAGACTAACTAAGGATTTGTGAAGTTTTCCCTGAGCAATCTGAATGCAGAGTTTAAATCTTCTTAGTTTAGACAAGAAAATTTACTGTCCATCAAATTTTATGGTGTTTGTGTTTTATTTTGTTTTACTCCCCTAAAGCTTGGAATTAAAAAGAAACAAAGAAAACGTATCTCTTACATATGTAAAATATGTTTTCATGTATTTTTGCAATAAAGAGCAACATTCATCAATTTATTTTATCCTATCACCATCAAGTGTTGTAATGATTTAAAGAAGAATGGTGAGAGATATACTTAATGTAGGTGTGAATCAAGTCAGTGCACCCATTGCACAGCAGACATGTTATTATGGCTGTACACCTCATAATAAGAAAAGCATACACTTAAATCAACAAACGTCTGCAAAATTTTATCTTATGGGAGCTGGTTCAGTTCCTTAACACAGTAGCAATAATTCTGAATTGAAATACATATAATCTGTTTTGCCATTCTGCCTTGCACTGACATATGTAGTAAATAATGCACAGCATTTGGATATTCCAAAAGAAAAATAGGCTAAGGTTTGGTGCAACCTTCTATTTTTAGTCTGTTGATAAAAGATTCTTATTTTCTTCAGATCCAACCATTGTTGTGGATTGTTTATTGCTCACACATTTAAAACTCTTCAAGGCCAATTGAAATGCAAACTAGTCAGTAAGGGCTCATCATTCATATTACATATTGGTGTTTTCAAAGTTTGTATAGTTTGCAGTATAATCCAAGAACCAAGTGTTCATCTATCACCAGTTTAATTGTCTGTAACAAACATTCAGGCAGAAAGAGGAGGGAAGTGAAAGGACAGAGTGTATTATCAGCATAAATTGTAATCAGGCTATTCTTCTGTTACCTTTATCAAAGACAATGCCATCCGTTCCTATCCACAGCTCCATTTAAGGAATATATGGGGAAAAGAAAAATCCTTGAAAGTTGGAGAGATTGTTTTGCCCACATACACACTTGTGAAATATGTGTATTTCATACTTTCAAACAAGTATAGATTTTATGAGTGTTATGTTTTACTTGCAGTATTTCTTTTCTGTTAAGAATATGTATAAGGAGGATGCTGTAACTAAAATAATAGCAATTACATTGCTGATACATGCTGATACATATGCTGATATATATGGCTGATTGGCCATACTTAAAATGTTGACTGCTTGCTAGAAAAAATAGTTTGTAATACTTGTGGATTATAAATTTCTTCACAGAGCCTTGAACACTCAGAGTTGCATAAGGAACTCAAGAGAATTTTCAGTTAGTTTTCATCGTAGCTTTATCTCTGAAGTATTAAGTGCAAGCATAGAGCACTGGAAATAACCCATATCGCTTCACATTCCTCTATTCTTTTGTGATAAGAATGTGATGTGTTTGGCAGCATTGGAAGATGTCAGTGAAAACAACCAACAAACAAACCAACCAAACAAAAATACCCACCCAAACTCCTAATTCATTTAAAAAGTAGAAAACAACTCTAAAAACATTACCACTAAAATAATTGTTAATTTCAAGTAATGATTGTCTAATTATCATTATATAAGTCTATTCTTAAAACAGTTACAACATAACAGTTTACATGACACGTCTTTCTTCCACTGTAATTACAAAGGTACACGGACCTTAAGAGTACAGAATCTCAATAATACTAGGGTAGAATGAGGTGAACCTCCAAGTATTAATTCTCATTCAACATCAAAATGCAGGCAACGTTTATATTCCAGGAAGACAGTAACAACATATCTTTTCACTAGTCCAGTGTCTTTTTAGCATCACAAGAAAGAATGCATGTGTGTGGTTACCTTTTAAGAAGGTTGTATGTGTATGCTGAGTTCAGTCAGGAAAGAGTTAACTCTCCTTACCGTGGCTGCTAGGGATCTGTGTTCCTGGATACTGAGAGAAGTACTGACAAGGTCTTAGCTGGTGCTAGGGAATGCCTGCACTGAATTCAAGGTCTTTCTCCACTTCTGATACTGCAGCTGCCTTCCCAGCTCTCGCTGTCTCACTACAGGCAGTGTGGGGGACACACAGATCAGACAGCTGACCCAAACTGACCAAGGAAGTATTTCATTCCATAGTACAGCATGCTCAAGTCTTAGGTGAGGTCTGGGAGCCATTACTCTCGCCCTTACTCTCTTGCTTGTTTACTTCCATGCACTTGCTAACACTCTCCCTGACTCCTGCGTTAGCTGCTTTGTTAACTTCTGTGCTGGCTCATTCGTGAGCGAGTTGGTGGATTTGCTTAGTTTTCCTGGTCATGCTATTGCTGAGAGGGTTCATTTGGAATCTGCTGCATTAGCTCTTGGGCTCCGGCCCTTGGGCTGCAGCTCTCGGGCTGTAATCGCTCTCGGGCTCTCTGGGTCTGACTCTCACTACTCAGCACCTGGTTGTGCACTGGTCAGTGGGTGGTGAAAAATTGTATCATAATTGTATCATATTGTATCATATGTTTTATTTTCTATTATTTTAATTATTTGTTAGTAGTGGTATTTGTATATATTAATTTAGATTTAATTAATAAATAGCTCTTATCTCAATTTTACGAGCTTCCTTATTTCTTTTTCCTCCGATTCTTCCCCTCTGCTGGAGGAGGGCAGGGGGATTTGTGAGAGCGGCTTCATGGTATTTTGCTAGCCAGAGTAAACTATGACAATGTGATATATTCAGTGTAGATTTTTGCAAATATATGGCAGTACACTAGTAAAAAATAATAAATCATCCTCTTTCACTCTGTCTTCACACAGAAAATATACACCTACAGCTGTTCAAAATGCATAATAACTTTTCCCATTTTTAATGACTTTTTTTTTCCTTTGCATTTTCCTTTTAGATTTGTACGTAAGTGTTCAAGTCTGCGGCATCAGATTTAGGAAGCATTAACACACATTTCTCCTGCACAAGTTATCACAAGTTTGTATTTACTTGCTCTTTCTGCTCCCTGAAAAGTAGTATATGCCATAATCCAGAGGGAGGAATCCTGCCTGCGAAAGTTTATTCTGTATTTGTTCATATTGCAGTTCTGAAGGATCCTGGCAGTCGCTAAGGGTTTTCATTGAATTACCCAATTGGACAACGTCTGTATTCAATAAAATATGGTTAGCTTCTCCTAACAAAGTGAAGAGCAAGAATAAAGGATTTTGGAGTGGGCTGGCTGAACAGGAAAACTTTTCTATAAGATACCAAAGTTTTGTTGGCAGCGATTCATGGGGTTATGTTATCATGTCAAGTATCTCAACAATTTAATACCTAAGTACTTACATGCCTACGCTGCAGTATATGAATAGGACTTTAAAAATAGAAGTATCTATAACTGTTAGTCAGTGACACTGTAAGTGCATATGCAATTAAAAGAGTTTTTCTAACCATATTTACCCTGTTCTCATTTTTTTCTTTTACATTTCAACATCTGCTCATCTCATAACTGCAAAATACTCCCTGTGACTGCTGCCTGCTAGTCTGGTTTCTAACATCTAAGCTTCAGCATTTGCCTATCATTATCTTTTCTTAATTTCCAAATTAGTCATGTTCTCTTGACAGCTTAATGCCTTGTTTTACCTACATACTCAAAAAAATGTAATATGCCTCTGGCATTCCAGAGTATGTAACACTGGAATTTGCTCAAGAAAGTATTTTTACCCACCTTAGGTATTAGTGATTTCCATGAATATAAAACGTGGAATCAGAATACATGAAAACCTCCTTCACTCTCCTTCCAAACCTCAAAAGTACCTCCCCTACCACTTCAGCTGATACAGGTTAGCAATAGTCACATTCACTAAGATTGACAGATGTCACCTCTGATTTATTCGTTACCTTAAGTTTGCCAACATTTCGTGTTATCTTCATATGCATAAATGACTACTTTAATTTCTCTGGAGCTGTATAGTCTCTCGTGTATTCTCTACAACTCAAATTGCAAGCTATTGGAGGCAAAGTTTGGTTTTATGTTTGTACAGTCTTGTCATTATATGCCTCTAAACCTGATTTTCAGTTCCTGTGAGTCATCACAGTAAAATTAATAAACTTCTTTCTATATCTTTTGAACAGGAAATACCATTTCTCACCAGTTGACAGTGTTCTGACATTGATCTTGAAACTCAAACAAATGTTAGGAACTTAATAATTACACTGTCTTCTTGATACAACAACGTGCTTTCTCATGATTGCTTGATATGGTCATCTGTTTAAGCCAATATGACTTACAATTAGACTCAATTTACTAAAGACTTGAAGACCTTATGGGACATAATGCACTAAATGTGAACTTATTTCCCTTAAATTTGCTTATCAAGGCATAGATTAAAGTGTTCTGACAACTATGCCTCTTTTTTAGGCTGCTAAATTCTCATTGGTTTTCAGAAGCCTAACATGACATTCACAATAAACATTGCTCACAGTGAAATATCCTCTTCTTCCGACAGTGTGTCATAAATTGAATTAGATCTTTTGTATCAGGTGACTAAATAGACATGAAGATTTGTTTGTGAAAAGTTCTGACAAATCACAGGTTGCCCTGTGATCCAGGAGTACAATCCACCTTTCCACATCCCAGTGCTTACTGCCATCATGCTTAGGGCTCCTTAAACACAAGCTAAATGGATGCTTCTGGTTGTCACAGTTACTTGTTAACACTCTCTTTAAGCGATACTGGGGAATAAGCGTGCTAAATTCTTATGCAGATAAACTCTACTCCCCCATGTGTCTTTTCAAAAAGCTTGTTGATGCAAGAAGAGAAGTTTTGAAGCCCAGAGTGGCAAAGAGTTTAGATAATATCCTTTTAATGAGCTGGAAAGATTCAGATCATGTAGATCCAGTTTCAACAAAGTATAGCTCCTAGTTTTCCGCTAAAGTAAATAGTGAATAGTCATTGAAACAGAGTTAAAAATAGACTTGAAATAGCTATTGAAGATAGACTTATAAGGTTATATTTTTCCTGTTTGCTATGATTTAATGTTCAAGATTAATTATGGACTTGATATGAAGAGTGAAGTCTCCATTGTCCCAAACTAGTTCTGAATAACTAATCAATCCCAGTGATTTTTTTAATTATTATTTTATTGGTAGAACTCTTTTTTTTAAACAACTACATAAAATTAAAAAAAAAAATCACCATTCTTTTGATTTGATCTATATTATTTTTGATAATCAAAACAAGGCATCTGTCCTCATTTGGAACTCATCCTCTTTGTGTCATGAAATACACCTACCCATCTTGAAACTGCTGTTTTGAAATCATCTTTGAAGTTAGTCTGGTCAAATAATGATTTAAAAATAATAGCAACAGGCTTTTCTGTGAAAAGGCAATAAGGTCATCTACCAATTCATTTTTACCAGCTACATTCTCAGGCTTAAGCAAGCTTAAATTCATGTATTTTATCATAATTTTTATTGCCCTTTGTGAGTTTACATAAAGATGACTGGTAAAACGAAGGCACCTACTCCTATGAGCCCTTTTCTAAACGCTATATATGCTTATAGGTGGTGGTATTCCAGAGGCATAGATCTTTTTCTTATTAAGGATCTGAATTTAGATATAGCTCACTGTATATGGAAGGAAGAGAATATTTGGTGGGTTTTACTTTAGTGTCAAAGTGCATTTATAAGCTGGAGCTGCACGTTAGAAAGTTAAAGGTTTCAAAATGCTTTACATTCAGTACCACCTATCTAAACTGTATGTTAATTAATTTTATGGATTATATACCAATACAATATATTTATTAGCAAGTGCACTCAAGGGGAAGTTGAACATGGCTTCAAAACTTTAAAACTCAAGGTGAGGAAAGTTTCTTTAATTTATACCCTTCTTAGGTGGGTGCAGGAACAAAGAAAAGTGACTAACAAGATGTGTTGGTGTTATAAATACAAGATTTTCACACACTCCCTCATCGAAGTACCACATTCTTCTCAATCTTTCAACCTTTTGGCTTCCCTCAGCTGCAATCAATGTGGTATATAGCTTAGAGTAGAACCATCTAGTCACCTGGTGTTCTAAAATCAGTTATTCAGTTCAAGTTATGTTAGGTTTTCTCCTGTAAGCGTATCACACAGATATTGTTCCATGTTGTCTTAATAGTGTTTCTGTGATTATTTTTCTGTTTTCTTTCTTCAGCTGAATTAGAACTAAATTATTTTATTATAGCTCTTGAAATTATCAAGTTATATTTTTTCTATATATAATTATCATTTATTAAACATGATAATTTTTAATTATCATTAAAATAGGAGGAGATTCTTATTAGTTGCTCTCCTCCTACCTACTCTGCCTTGTGTCTCTGATCGGTGCAGTTAAGTTGATAACTTTCTTGTCTGGAACTCACCTGTATCATATCATTCACCTTTTCTTGGTTGTTTTTTGTGTGTGGTGGTTTTTTTTTTTTTCCCTTACTTCATGGAGTAGGCTAGAAAGCAGCACTGAAAAACAAAAAAAAAAAAAAAAAAAGGAACTCAGTTGTCTAAGCGTGTACTGGTTGCACTGGTTGCAGTCTATAATACTTTGTTTCATTCCACAATACATCAAGCTGAGTGGTCACTGTTACCCCCGTACAGCGGCGCTGGCAGCGGGCCGGGGGGAAGCGTGCACCGGGACGACCCCGAAGGTGTGTGTGGGGTTAGCCCGGAGGTTTCTGTCGGCAGCGTGTGTTTTTTTTCTCTCGGTGGCGTGGTCTTTGTTCGGACCTCTTGGCGGGTGATTAGCAGAGAAGTAGCGTCTTTTGTCAGGCAGATTGGTCTGGGAAGGGGGGTTGAAAGTTGTCTTTCCCCCTGCTCTCGGCTCCCGGGCTCAGGGAGGGGGTTTCTCTCCTCGGGGCTTTGGATGCATTTTTGCTTGCTGTCCTGGAACCTGGCTGTGTCCGTCCACAGGGGGTGAGATCCTGTATAATTTGTTCTATTTTTCTGTTCCTTTAATTACTTATTAGCAATAGTATTGGTAGTAATCCCATAAGTTTCGTTTATGTAATTAAATAGTTCTTAGTGAGATTTCTAAGGAAACACCTGTATCTCTGTGAGCTTTCGGGGCACTATTTGAAGTTCCACCTGGACCACTGATGTCATATAGAAAACACAGTGCAGTAACAGTGTTAGTGGAATCATTCTGAAAGTTCCTGGGACATTAAATTTCTCCTCTACCGTACAAAACATTTCTATGTATTTGTGATTCATCATTGTTCAAAAAATAAAGGACTGTTTTGCTGTTAGATTCACTCCTTTTTTCCATACAGGAAAGCCACTTGCAGCGTGACTTTAACAAATAACTTTATTCAAAATATTGAATAGAGGATTTATTTAATTAGTAAGCCAGAATAAAACATTTCAGACTAAAACCTACTTAGCCTGGGTAGCAAATTAAAATTGGTCTGATCATTATTAAACACTGAGCATCGTCTTCTTCTTCTCTTTTGTCCCTTCAAAAATGCACTGCAAACTGCTGGCAATACAGCTTGAGAGGACATTGAACAAAACATAAATTGAGCTACATTTCATGTTTTTAAAGACTATCTGGTCTTCAGGACAAAGATAAAAATTTAGAATACCATGGTTTCTTTGAAATCTTTCTTTTGTAGGAAGACTGGCATACACCACTTTTTTTCCAACTTGATTAATAGTATGTAATTGATGGAAACAAACCAAAAAATCCCAACTCCTAAAAGTGCAGACCTCACAAAGCTGAGCAAACAATAACAAAATTCTGATTCAGCTGTCTGCTTTGTGTTCAGCACTGAAAGCAATCATAAACATAATTTCTGTATAGATTGTTCACTTTTGAATGAATTGTTTCAGGCAAACATGTCTTTAAAAAATATATATCCTCGTTAGTGAATGCCTATCTTTTTCACCAATGGAACACATTTCTATACATTGCAGTGTTGAAGTCAAGTAAGTGGATAATAATTTTTACCACACACAGATTACAAATACTCTTATTTTAGGAAAAAAGTCCACAAAACTTCTTTTTAAGTAAGCATGGAAGTAAAGTGGAAAAATATGTAGGCAAATGAAGAACTATCAGTGAGCAATATTCCTAAGTATGGTCTAAAATATTTAACCGTCAGAGGTAATAATTTATAAAGTAGGACTGTAGACATTTTCCTGATAGATCTGAGGAGCATATTAATGGAGCACAATGAAGACAGATAGCTCCATTCTAATACCATCCAGCCGACAGCCGCCTCATGAAATGCGTCTCTGCCAGTGCCCATCAATCTCGCCATGATGGCTGCTTAGATTAGACACAGAAAAAGTATTCCTGTGAATCTTTAAAAGGCTATTTCTGTCTTTTGTGAAGTTGTTTAACTTTGTTTTCATTTTATGGATTTGGCTGGGGTTTAATGCACACAGGAGCCTGCAGACTGTCCTTATAAAATCCCATGAAAACATTTCTTGCTAGAGAAACATAAATTGTATCTTTACTGGTTTAACCACTTGGGCTTGTCCTCCTTCATGCTATGTAATATTTTACTGGTTTTGAATTAGTTACATAAATCTACTAATAAAGAAGTGTAATTGAATAGTCTGATGAATTTTAGATGTAAATATGCAAAGTTAAACTTTACACACTGCAAGTAAATCGATGAAAGTTTGGGGAATCTAATATTTGTGTTAAAGAGCAAACATGAAACCAGTTTATTCACCCAGATGTTACAGACATCCGTAAAGAAGGAAGAATTTGTGCTAGAAAAGCTTATAGTGTGAATGTTTAAATTGTATGCTGAAAGCAAAAACTACAAAGGTATTGGTGTCATTCTCTGTTCATTACAATGCTCAGTGACAATTTACATAATATGGTATTTTCTTACAGTGGTTTGTTTTCAGTCTCACTAAACCTACAGTTGAATAAAGGGAAAACTTCCAATATCAAACGCGAAGGTATACCTTTAGGTTTGTAAGTAAGAACAAATACTATTTATTATTAAAGACACCATCATCAAGATACAGGATATTAGAAAGGTATTGAAGTATTAAACAATGCTTTAAGGTCAGGAAGTAAATGCTGCCAAGGTAAGTTAAATTTATGATGGCCATGTTGCTCTCATTGCTAAAAAAGGTACTGTCATTTGTAAAAATTTAAAACTTAGTGGTTTTGTTTTAAAAATATATTTTTTAAATTATTTTTAACTTACTTTCCTTTTCAGTGATTTCTCCTCTTGGGAGTAGTGGAAGTTCTTTGGCTTGCTTACAAAGACCTAAATCCACTCATCTGATTTGCAGTGTGTAATAGGAAATGGTGTTGAAGTGAGCAATGTGGTACAAATTGCCATTAAACAGTGTGTGTTCTAATTTCATAACATTCATACAAAAGAGGAGCCTCAGACTCTAGCATTTATAAATCCGATTAATGGATTTTAACAGAACTTGGCCAAAATGCTGTTTGGGCCTTATATTAGAATATCTTTAAATATGTAGCTGTATTTCTACTAGTGTGGTTCAGCTAAGTCACTTCCAACTTCAGACACATCTGCACAAATAAGTGAAGCTATGGATACATCTTCTCATGTTCTGGGCGAAGTGATGTACTAGTAAATTTGTGTGCCAGGGCTAAACTATGGCTTCATCAACTGGGAAAAAAAATTCTCAGTGATAAAAAAATGCTGTATTACAAGTAATTCCATTTTTTTTCCTATTCACAAAGGAATTTCTGCTGTATAAAGCCGTAGAATCATAGAATGGTTTGGGTTGGAAGGGACCTTAAAGACCCTCTAGTTCCAACTCCCCTGCCATGGGCAGGGACACCCTCCACTAGACCAGGTTGCTCACAGCCTCATCCAGCCTGGCCTTGAACACTCCCAGGGGTAGGGCATCCACAGCGTCTCTGGGCAACCTATTCCCGTGCCTCACCAACCTCTCTGTGAAGAATATCTTCCTCATATCTAGTCTAAATCTCCCTGCTTTCAATTTAAACCTGTTACCCCTTGTCCTGTCACTACAGGCCCTTGTATCAAGTTCCCCTCCAGCTTTCCTGTAGCTCCTCTTCTGGGTACTGAAAGGCTGCTGTAAGGTCTCCCTGGGGCCTTTTCTTCTTCAGGCTGAACAAGCCTAACTCTCTCAGCCTGTCATCAAACAAGACATGCTCCAGCTCTTTGGTCACCTTTGTGAGTCCCTTCTCTGGACTCACTTATAAACACTGACTGCCATCTGGACAGAGTTAACATATAAGATAGACCTGGAATTGCGAACATTGATTCTGTGCCAAGTTCAGAGTATGAGATTCAAAAGTATCTCAAAATAATGGTTAATTTAGTAACCATCCTGAAACAGTCTTAAACCCCACTTTCATTTTGTTTCAGTAATTCCTTACCATTTATCCGAACAGCTTTATTTCCTTTGTTTTTGTTCTGATACGAAACCACGTCACAGAGTTCTACGTGTCTACATTTGTAATGCCATCTGAGTTAATATAATGAAGCTATTATCCACTTCAATGTGTGAGATCCAGCGTGTGATGACTTCTTCATACTCCTCCATTTTGTCATAGCTTAAGTCTAACTGATGGTCACTGTCATTTCAGTCTGAAAGCGCAACATATCACTAGAGAAATGTGGTGAGGTGCCATCTGTGGTGGTGTGATTGTCATAAGAAGAAGAGGTAATACAACAATGCTGACTAGTCATGGAGGGGAAAAAAAGATTAATGACATAAATTGCCAGAGGAAGTCAAAGAAATGAATAGTGGAAAAACGTAGCGCTGTAGGAATCTGAAAACATAAAACATCACCAATGTCATGATTACTTCACAGGCACCAAGAGAAACGCTTCCTGCAGAGACAAAAGTCTGGTCAGCTTCACTGCATGGTATCTTATCTGTAATATTATTCAGTATGTCTCCTGTTCACAGTAGAACAAAAGCCATAACAGCTGAGCTGCTATCATATTTTACTTGAACATTTTAATAACAATTCTAAGAACAGACAAAATTTTAAAAATAGTGATGATTTAAAAGTAATTGACTTCAATCACCCTACACTGACAGAATCCATTTTCATAGGGTGAAATGTATTATGAAACTACTACTGGGTAAGGTAATATACCCTAGCATGGAAGAATAAGGAATAGTTTGGTTTGGTTTATTTTCCAAATGCAACAAGACCCCTATTAGCATAACTTTTAATCACAAGTTTATCATTAAGCAAGTGAGCAGAACCATCCATCAAATGGATGCTGGAGGATTTTATCTAGTGAAGGATAACACATTCAGATATGGAAACAAAGGAAAAATTAATTTAGACAATGGATCTTCAGGATTTATACTACAGAGGATGCATATTAGGTGATTTAATTTCATTTCATTGAGACAGTCCTTCAGGTAGGGTAGCAATTTCACTTTGTGCGAGCTTCACAGGTTCCAGCATGTTTTCTGAATATCCATCTCAGCATGTTAATCACTATGCTAAGATGTTTAAAGGTTAGTATCTGCTTTGACAGGAATTTTTAAGTCCCTGAAGTACTTCCGGAACTATTTTTTAATTTGAAGTTTCTATTTTGAAACATTCTTGGGAAAATACTTATCAAGATTTTTTCATGCTAGAGTAAAGCACACATTGTTGCCTGCTTCATGGAGAACTAATCCACAGTCTTAGAAGTTACTGCTGAAAAGAGAGAAGTCAGTGCAGAGAAGAGTAATGATCTTCTGGTTGTCTTTCGTTTTCTCTGTATGTATGAGTGTGAATAAATAGTCAACAAATATTTCCAGTAACTGAGATTTAATATGTTTATTTACCAAATGAATAATTTTTTTTTTTTTTTTTTTTTTAGGAGTATAAGAACATTCTGATTTAAAGGACAGAACAAAGAAATTTCCCCAGTCCCTCCTGCTTGTTTCAATAATACATACTTGGGCGGAGGATGTGTGTGGGGGTGTGGTGTAGAAGGGTAATATGGAAAGGTTCAATATGAACTAACAGAGGTCTCCAGTTCTACATTATATTGTGTTTTCAAAATATAGAATCCCCAAGTTTTAAAATTTTTGTTTTTAAACTGAGGGTGTTTTTTTCCCCACTAGAATAAATGAGGACTTGCCCTGAAGAAGTCCATGTAGGACAGGTAGAATTATATATTCCTGAACAAGGACAGAATGAACCAAATGTATTATCAATTTCCATTGTGAACAATGTCTAGCAAACAATTTGTGCTCTGGATTGAGACATTTGTCTTCAAATTGTATACAAATAAATAGTAACACTAGTCTTTATGTGAGTAAAATCAGCACTTACCCTGTACAACACAGCACTTTTCTGTTGCTGATATCCAAGCTTTTTACCTAGACATTTTAACTGTGAATTTATGTGTAAAATCTCCGGGTCATGAACATCCCACAATACTAATCTCCTCTTTACACAAATAAGAGTATTAATGAAGTATGCTGGTGTTTAGAGAGGGTATAGCTGTAAGAACAAAGAGAAAGTCCCTATTATTTTCCCCAGAAAATAGGTAATTTATAACTATAAATATATTGTATTTCTATATTTTATAAATACAAATTTATGCCAACAGAGTAAACATCAGCTGACATCATCTCCCATTTCTTCTCTTCAGTTTCTGTGATAAAGGTGATAAACACAGGTACAATTCTCTGGAAGTTGCATTTCCATTGATCAAACAACCTCTGTTCCTAGTCGTATGCCACCGTCCAGAAACTTTCAGACTCTTGAGTTGCAAAATACCCAGAAAGCATCCTTGCTGGGAGACAAACTTTTTGTCACTCCCATTGAACTACTGAATGGGAACCTATATCTTCAACTTTGAATTATCTTCTGAACAGCTTTCACTTTACATTTTCCACTGAAAGAAAAAACTAAACCCACCACAATTAAAGCTTGAGGATTACTTGAACAATGTCTCTTAAGATACAGATGTAGAGAAAGGCCTGGAAAACTGCATAAATAGAATGATCATTCCTGGAGACGCAGCTTGATAGTGGTATGATGATGCAGTACAGACTCTTCTCTCCTTTTACATGACTCCATCACTGTTATTACACGGGTTACACCATGGCAAGGACACTCTGTCTGGCTACATTGGATTTCACTATGCTAGACATAGTGAAAGAGGGAGTGTCAGGCCTTTCTCCACTACATGACAGATGACTGCAGGAGGTTAATGGTAACAAAGTGTGATCTTGTTGAGATAGCAATTATACCACATTACATGTCAACAGATTTCAGATACATTGGGGTTAACTGTTACAGACTTCCACTGCAAAAAGCGAGTAGTATATGATGGGGTGGAGCACAGGTAGTGGGAATAATGAAGGGTATAATATGGTCACCTCTTCTAAGGAGAGAAAACAAATGTGGAAAAAAGTTTGTTAAAAACCTGAAAATAAAAATACTGCCTTTTCTAGCAGTCAATCTTTGACATGCTCTTAAGATGATTCAAGGCTTAAAACTCGCATTTACAGCAACACACACACATTCACTGGGAGAAAATCAGAGCTGCAGCACAGGCTAGATGACTGAGAGGAGGCAAGTTATGTCAATATAGTGGGAGAATATTATAACTATGTACGTTGATATGTGGATAAATGGAAAATGTTCAACTAGCAGCACCTAGATAAAAAAAGGTATCTCCATTTTATTTGTAAATTAACTGAATCTGGTTTAAGTATTAATTTATTTTATTTGGAGAAAAAGCATTTTTTTGAAAACATAATTTATACTGTAAAAGATAAAATGCCTCTGAAAATTGAAGTTTATCATACAGGAAAAAACCCTGAGATATTTGTAAAAGAGAAGAAGGAATACTATGACAGGGTTTCCTTCATTTCACAACTTAGTTTTCCAATATTAATCAATCATAAATGTAATTGCAATTGTCATGGGGAAATGGGTAGGTGTGATCCCATGGGAAGCAGCGATGAAGCACAAAAGAACTCAAGAAAACTGGCAGCTCCTTAAAGACTGCATACTCCAGTTACAATAGCAGCCCATCCCAATAGTCAGGAAAACAAGCAAATGTATCAGGAGGATGGCTTGGTGTGCTACTCCTGGCTAGGATAGAGTTATTTTTTTCACAATAGCTAGTATGAGGATGTGTTTTGGATTTGTGCTGAGAATAATATTGATGACACACGGACATTTTTAGTTGTTGCTAAGCAATGTTTATATTAAAATAAGGGCTTTTTCAGTTTCTCATACTGCCCCTGTCCTCACAGCTTCTTTTCTAAAAGACGCTGGGAGAAGACACAGCCCAAACAGCTGACTCATACTGTCCAAATGGACATTTTAAGCCATCAGATATCATGTATAGTATACAAGTTGGGGGGCAGTTGGCTGGGAGGCATGATCACTGCTCAGGGACTGGCTGGCCATCCGTTGGTAGGTGGTGAGCAGTTGTATCTCTTTTCTTTCCCCTATTCTTGGGATTCTTGTTTTTGTTTTGGTTTGGTGGTGGTTTTCTTTCCCTCTCCCTTTCCCTTTCCCTTTCCCTTTCCCTTTCCCTTTCCCTTTCCCTTTCCCTTTCCCTTTCCCTTTCCTATATTATTATCACTGGCATCGATTCACCCTCAGACAGTTTGTTGATGACAGCAAAGCTGAGTGGTGCAGTCAACATGCTGGAGGGAAGGGGTGGCCATCCAGAAGAGAAGGCCCCAGGGAGACCTTATAGCAGCTTCCAGCTGTGTATGTGGGACTTTTTACAAGAATCTGTGGTGACAGGACAGGGGGTAATGGGTTTAAATTGAAAGCAGGGAGATTTAGACTAGATATGAGGAAGAAATTTTCACGGAGAGGGTGGTGAAGCACTGGAACAGGTTGCCCAGAGAAGTTGTGGATGTCCCATCCCTGGCTGTCTTCAAGGTCAGGCTGGATGAGGCTTTGAGCAACCTGTTCTAGTGGAGGGTGTTCCTGCCCATGGTAGGGTGGTTGGAACTAGATGATCTTTAAGACCCCTTCCAACCTTAACCTTTCTATGATTCTGTGATCATTAGTAGTATTAGTATTACTACTATCATTATTTCATTTATTTTCAAGTATTAAACTGCTCTTAATTCAACCTATGAGCTCTGTTACCTTTTTCCTCTGATTCTCTCCCCCATCCCACTGAGGGAGATGGGGAGGTGAGCGAGCATCTGTGTGGTGCTTAGTTGCTGTGTGGGGCTAAACCATGACACCTGGCAAATCAGACAACTCAACACAGAGCTCCAGTGTAAGAAGGCAGTATACAGAAGGCAGAAGCAGAATTAAGTAGAGAGGAGGATTTTAGAAACAATTACTGGGCATGAAGAGCGGTGCTAGAATAACAAAAGCTAACTGCATGGGAGATCTGCAAGATAAGTAGTAAAGACTGACAAAGGAAAGCGTAGGTTATTTGCCAGATGGGATTGGAGATTTAGCAACAGCAGACAGATGTATGACTGCCTTTACCTTAGTCTTCATCAGCAAAGTCTTTTGGGATCTGTTCCTAGAGAAAAGGTTGAAATAGGAGGAGAACAACCTGCAATGGATAAGGATCAAGTCAAGGACTACTTTGGAGAACTCAATTTGTAAAAGTCCATAGGAGTGAACAGGCTGAACCCCAGGGTGTGAAGACAAATGGTCAGTATGTCCTTCACACTTTTATCTCCTTTGAAAGGTCAGGGAAACTGCAGATGACTGCAGAAAGGCAGATCTTTGCTCATTTTCAAATTATTGAAGGGGTCTAATTTGTCACCAGTTTTGTTTAAGATAATTATCTGGAACAGGTGACAGAGGGCATGCTTGCCAAATTTGCATAGGTTGAAATGAGAGATTCAGGCTGAATTAAAGTAAAATACCTTTTCCCTGTGAGGACAGGCAAGCAGTGGAATAGGTTGCCTAGTGAGGTTGTGCAATATCTGTTTTGGAGGTTTTCAAGACACAACAGATAAAAACCTGAGCAACCTGGTCTGATTCCAGGGCTGCACCTGCTTTGAGGAGAAATTTGGACTAGAGACTTCTCAAGGCCCCTTTCCAACTTGAATTATTCTATGATCCTGGGATAAGTTATAAACATTTAAATGGTATCTGGAGAAGGCACCACCATATAAATGGTTCTAAATCTGTCAACATTAATGAGACACTTCACTTTTTGATTTCAATTGACTTTAAGGTTCTACTCTAGTCTGAGAGGTATAGTATGGGGTTTAATATTGAACTGGATCAATAAAATTAGGTGGAGAAACCAGTGGACAAAGCACTAATTTAATTAGACTGCTTCCTCAGATGTGAGATAACTAAACAATACAACCCACTATAATATATTTAAACTTTTAAGGAAGATCTAACCAGAACCAAGTAACTCATAGCTTTCCTATTCAGGTAAGTTACTAGCATCACATGTTTTGAAGCTCTGCTAGACAGGCCACTGGGAACATGCTTCATATCAGCAGTATTTCTCCCTTCCTCAAAAGGATTTTATTTTGTGTGCTCTGCTCTCTCCTTTAGAACAAAGAAGGCTTAGCTGAGCACACTGATGATACTGTGAAGAGTTGGTACAAAGGCACTCAGTGTTTTGTTTAAGAAGCTTATCCCACCTTCAATAACTCACTCAGAATCCAGTCAATAAACATTTCATACAAAACTGAGTTTTAGCCATATTATCTGAAATAGTCTGATGAGTTTCTCCACACAGATAATGTCTTTTACTGACTTACCTGGTACTTTTGCTGAGTGTAGACTTTGAGAATATTGTGCTTGTTCCTGATAGGTTGACATTGCATATGGCTTGACTGAAATCTTTGGCACTCTCTACTTAGTGTCTGAATGAATGTCAGACTTAGTATTTGCTGAAAGGCATTTCATTTAATGACCAGTCAAATATGTGCTTTTCAGATCATATACCTTAAATTCAACCTTAGTTCTGTTTTATTAAGCATTAATTTTATAAAACAGTTTTTTTCAAGGTATTCTTTGAAATATTTGGAATGTGTCATATGATTTATTGTTTCTTACTGTATCATTCCATGATTATAGTGTTGGAAACTAATATATTTTATTTCAATATACCGTGGAATACTTCCAACACTTCCACACTTTCATTAATCAATAAGACCCACTACTTTATGCTTTGAAGAATGCTTTATTCTTAAAATGTGTTAATAATATAAATTTAATTTCTTTCTGGTGTTTATCATGCAAAATTAACTTTAGGGTTGTTATTCAGTTGAATGTTACTTTGCACAATATAACCAATTCAGTGTTGTATAATTTCTCTAAATAAAATACTCACATTTTTCTTTTTCTTTTTATCCTCTGTTTTCCCTAATAAATAGAAAAAAATAAGGATCTGGATAGTAATCATTTTTAAACAATAAATCACACATCACTCGTATAACTTTCAACTTACATGTAAACCATAAACATATAAGAAACTTGGACATAAATAGCATAAATTGTAGATGAAAAACACATTATCTGTTGTATTATCTATTATCTAACACCCAGAAATACTTTAGTAATCTATAGTAGTGACCACTTGATATACATTTTAAAAAAGCATATGATACTCTTAATTTAAAATCCTGAGTGCTAAAGGAAAAAATTTTACTGACTCACAGGGATTATTGTAAAACACTTTTTTTAAGATTTATGTGGTCATTTTACCTTTTTGCCTGTAGCCGAGTGTCTCCATTCATTGTCCCACCTTTTGACTTCTGTATGAATTCCACATCAAACCTGGAAAGTGAAGCAGAGCCACTGCAAAACCAGCAGGGTAAGGGTCAAAGGAGGATACTCTTCTAAAGAAGTAGCATTCCCATTTTTGAAGAACGCTTCTTCTATAGCACAAAAAAGTCTCTAAGAGAAAACTGCAACCCACAATAGACATTTTTTCTTAGTACCTAGTTGTGTTTTTCATGCTGTGCAGTGCTTTAAATTGTTTCCATGGGCACAGCAAGTTACTATCATTTTTTAAGAGAAAAAGTCTTTTTCTTAGCCTTTTTATTTTACTTTCAAGCTCCTGGGATTGAGGGATTTTTTTGTTGTTGTTGTTGTTGTTGGCAAATTAGGAATTTAATAACCCTACATTATATATATGTATGCCTGTATATACAACCTGTATTTTAATTGAAAATTTGAGGTGGGGTTTAATACTAGATACATTTAATTATCCTTTGTTGACTTTGAACTTTTCAGGAGCAATACTTCATCTTTCAGCTGCATCTGATGCAGTTAAAGAACAAGTAAAACTATGCTCTGCTCAGCACAGAAAACTTGTTGTATTCTGGCTGTTCAGACTGAGTCATCTTGTAGAGAACTTGCAGAGACCACAGCATATCAGGAAACTAAGGTTAGACTCAAAGCTAGTTCCTGGAAAACATAATGAACATGGAAAAAAATACTGTCGACTGAAAAACAACAAGAACAACAACAACAACAAAAAAAAAACCACAAAAAAGCTGTTTTTATAATGTAAAGCAGACTTACTTCCATTTGATCTGGCTCTTAAGACATTTGTTGGAAAAGGAAATTATTTAACACTTGAAAGCTACTACAGTGACAAGTCCAACACTTTGGTAATGCCCAAGCATGAAGTATGCTGGAACTTGAACTGCAATGTAGTCAAAATGTCCCTACATTCAACTGCTGTCTCATAAACAATTATTTGAAAGTGTAGCGATGTAGCTATAATTATCAAGAATTTACCTGTAATGGTTTCTCAGTAGGATTACTTGGGAAAGATTTATTCACATAAACAAAGGTTACAGGCATAATCCTTTCATTTATACAGTATCTTCCAAGACTGGGATATTATGATCTGAAATTTCCCACTCTCAACCTACTGGTGAGGGCAGGGGCAGAATGTTGCAGAGACAGCCTTGATGCTGTGTGAGCACTGGTCAGCAGCAGCCAAAACACTGGTGTGTTACCAACACTTTCTAGCTACTAATACAAAGCACAGCACTATGAGGGCTGCTAGTAACTCCATCTCAGCCAGAGCCAATACAGAATCAAACAAAGTTAGACAGCAAGGTTGAAAAATTAAGAGGATTTTAAAATTTATTTTAAATTTATTTTTAATTAAAAACAGTCATTCAAAAGCTCTTTGCGACATTACATATATTGTGCAGTCAAAAAGGAAGAGATCAGGGGAATAATAATAATATTTACAATAATAGCACAATTACCTTAGTATCAGAGTTATTTGCAGATGTCCAGACTTTGAGGATTCAGTTATATTAATGGGAATAATTTCTTAATACAAATGAGATTAAGTGGGTTTAACAGCTATGATGCATCCTAGCACCATATGCAAGCAGCAACTCTAAAATTATCTGCTTAAAGCACTCAGTAAAATATCTAGTGCTTTTTCTTGTACAGTTCATTTAAGATATTGTGTTTATAAATGACAAGAAAGCTAATAATTTCATGCACATGACTGACCAATTTTAATGAGACTTTTGCAGGACTGTGTGTGTTTGACAGAACAGTACAGATTGCTGATGCTCCAGGTGAGGTTCTATAAAAGCAGAGCAACACCTTACCCCATTGAAATTCTTAACAAGAAGTGGAAAATAAAGTTGCTGTGGCATGACAGAAATGAAACATCAAAAAATTATAAGAATATGTGATTATTTTAATTCTAGAATACAGTTCTTTCCTACATTCAGAAGAAATTTATTTATTCAATATTTTGATCATATTTATAAATGCCAGGCCTGATTCAACAATCAGTTTAGCATGTCTGACTTTTCAGAAGAACCAGTGTAACACTCCAGCAAAAGGATGCATCTAGTATGTTATCAACTTCAGTGAAAAAGGAAGTGTAAGCTCAAGAAGGAATTTAAATCAGTGTGAGATCTCTATATATGTATGGTGCATGAGTGGAGAGAAGGTGCTTTTTCTACTTATGTTCTAATGAACAAAACTCTTCTATTGCTAATGTGATGCTTCATATGGCAATATATCTAAAAAAAATTGTCCAACTTTACTTGTTTTTAATTCTTTCAGGAACAAGTCTCTGAGGATAAGAAGAAAGACAAAACTCACTGCAGCTGGTTGATAAGAAATTGTGTATCTGATAAACACTGCACTATAATTCAAAAATTAAGGCATAAGTGTTTTGCTGCAAAATAGTTATGGGAAGGGTTAACGACTAAATGATATCTTTTGAAATTATTGCTGTTGCTGCCAGTCATTCTAGAAGTAATTAAGTGGCTTTTTAAAAGCAAAGGAAAGATAAACTATATTAAAAAGCAAATAATTTATTTTGTAAGCAATGGACCTAAGCAAGGCTGAACATTAAAACCATAAAGATAAAGTGGAAAAGGAAAAAATGGTGACTCTGACAGAAACTAAGGTATGCCAACAATATCCTCTGCATGCTTGCAACAACCATCCCTACTTCATAGTACCTGTGAATTCTACTATCAAGAATTCTGAAGATCTACCTTCCTTAATTTTCCATTTATAATCATCTCCTGCGTGCCCCATGTTCTGTCTCAAAATACTCAAACTCTGTCACATAATACTTTATATACATGTATGCAAGGTGAACATGTATTTAGATGATCTGAAAAATGAATCTTTCATGTTTCTATGATGCTTTAAAATGTATTTAGCAATGGTCTCAGTTTAGGGTTTCTTTATGTAGTTTCAGTATGCAAAGAAGACGTGAGTGGCTAAAAATGGTGGTCAGTGCCGGCAAAGCATTGAAGTACAACAGTAAAGAATTTCAGGCTGTCTTTCTACTGAAATATAGTCCAAGACATCTTTTTTGCAAATAGATTTTTAGATATATATGTAATCATGACAGCCTGAGAACAATTGCTTATTAAATAAAACTTGTAAGTTCCACCATGGTTTACAATTCAGTTCAAATATTTTCATATTTTTTGAACATACACAGCTAATGTAATTGAGTTAATAGGTAACAGCAAACATTTGTGTGTGGGGGGGGATGCTGTTATAGAAAAGTAATCCTTTAAATAATGTAGTTCTAAATTGGGTGACAAATGCTAAAAAGCAAACTCAGCTCCCTCTTGGTTTAGGAAAAGAAATTTAAATCCAGATTTACAAGGACAAGGCCTGACTTAAGTATCAGTGAATATTGGCTTTAATGTAAAATTTAAGAAAAATTAAGAATGATTTAAAGCAGTTAAAAATTTATCTAAAGTTCAGATACATAAGTGGTTTTGGAGAAATGAAAACAATAGAATAATTATTGCTTGGATTTACCATATGAAAGAATCTGATATTTTTTGATATTAACGAACATGGCCATTATTTCACAAAATATAATATTAACGTGAGGAAATATCTTTTGCTCTTCATAGTTTACCATCATCAGTTTTCTTCGACTCCCTTTCAAATGACAGTAATCCACTGAAGAATACTACCATAATAATCAAGTGCTTCTGTTGGTCAGACAGGTCCCAGAAATAATATACTAAGCAACTGGAGAAAAATGAGATTTAAAGAAGGTGTTATATTTTCTCCAGTATCAGGAAAATGTCTGAAAAGCAAATACCTTTGAAAACATCCAGCACAAGTTCAACAAATCCATTAGGTAAAAATAGGATATAATCATAAACCATATTACAAATAAGAATCAAAGCTCTGAAATTAACATTTTATACAACATTTTTATGTGTAATTTTACACATATAATTTATAATTTTACTTATATAATAAAACATTGCAACATATGAAATAAGACATAAGAACCTTTACTGACAGTCAGTGAAAAGAAATTAAGTTTCAAATGCAGGAACTTTAATATCAGACCCCTAACATCATTTAAGCAGGGAGTGAAAAGCAGAAAGTGAAAAGCACAGGTAGCCAGCTATTTAGTGTGGACAATAATGTGTCTAGAGCATTAGTTTGGTTATGGCTATTTTTAAGGACCAATGAAGTAAACAAATGGGTGCATTGGTAAACTTACTCCTACCAATTACTGGGCTTCACATATATCTAGAGTTACACATGCCCAGAAGTCTTTGCACAACTTTGTAGTTTTTGGTTTTTAAAATTAATGTGAAATGAATCTTTCAGGAAAATGAATTCTCTTGGTGCTACAATAGAAGCATCTTTTAAGTGTCTTATTTCAAGAATAAGCAAAAAAATAAGGCTTCCCCAAGAGCAAACGAGAATTTAATTTTTAAATTATAATATATATCCAGAAGATTAGTAACACATTACCGTTCTCAAACTGTAACATTTTCAAAATACAAAACATTTTACAATAAGTTCATGATTAGCAAAATAATTTATTCACATTTAAGTTAATAATTTTACCTTTTGTAAGCTCTTTAGGCTTCAGTTCTAAGTTAATAATGATTAGAATTTTGTCTTTTTGTTTTTATTGCATAGATAATATTTTTAAACCATAACTACAGGAATAATTAACACAATTTTTAGATGTATAAATGAATTTGAGCAGTGACACTTTCCTGTTATGTTCACTTTTTGTTTTAAGCATGAGTGATTTTAGAGTTTTATTCCATCTACACCTTTGCTTTAATTTGAATTCGGTGGTTCTGGAGGGAATTCCATATATGCAGGCCTTACATGAAACCATGTATGAGGGTGGAAAAAGGCAAATGAGCAGTTTTGAACAGGAAGAAGAGAAAGCAAGTTCAGTGACAATAAAATCAACTCTGCTAGTTTACAGATAGTTATTCTTACTGGCAAAAATTATTTAGCGGCAACTTCAGCTTCACATTAAAAAAAACTTAAAATTGTTATGAAAAAACAACATGTGTATATCAAATTTTAATTATCTAGAAGTAAACAGCAACGTACGTTCCTTACTGTGGTGGGTTTGACCCTAACTGAATTCCAGGTGCCCACCAAAGCTGCTCTAACACTCCACCTCCTCAGCAGAACAGGGAAGAGAAAACATAATGAAAAGCTTGTGGGTCTTGTTAAAAAAAAAAGATAAAGCTACTATGAATCTGTTGCTATTTAGGTTTTTTGTAGTTTAACCCCAGTAGGCATCTGAACACCCAGCTGCTCACTCGCTGGACTGAGGAAAGAATCAGAAGGGTAAAGGTGTAAAAACACGTGGCTTGATATAAAGACAGTTTAATAAGCAAAAGCAAAGCTGCATCTGCAAGCAAAGCAAAATAAGAAATTCATCTATTACTTACCATTGGCAGGCAGGTGTTTAGCCATCTCCAGGAAAGCAGGGCTTCATTATGCGTAAAGGTTACTTGGGATGACAGGTGCCCTAACTCCCAGTGTTCCCCCCTACTTCCTCCTTCCCAGAGCTTTTATTGCTGAGCATTACATCATATGTTATGGGATATGCCTTTGCTCAGTGGGGTCAGCTGTCCTAGCTGTGTGCCCTCTCAGCTTCCTATGCACCCCCAGCCTATTCACTGGTGGGACAGTGTGAGAAAGAGAGAAGGCACTGACACTGTGTAAGCACTGCTCAGTCATGTCTAAAATATCCCCATTTATCAACACTGTTTTAGTCACAAATCCAAAATATACTAACATAAAAGTTACTATGAAGAAAATTAACTTTATCCCAGCCAAAACCAGTGTAAGATTCCATAGTAAAAATATTATTTTAAATGCTATTTCTTTATTTATATCCATGATTATAAACTTGATGTTATCATTAGAAACATGAATAATACACATAGAATAAGTACACCTTGTACTGAGCTACTTAGAATCATGTGTTTGCATACTGAACCATATATGAGCAACAAAATGTTCCAAAAATAATCCTGTAACACACTCACACCATAAAAATATTGTCAGGTTTAACATGTAATGCAATCCAGCACAACATTCTACGGAGTCAATACATTAGTTTTTATTGCAGATCTTTCTTTTCATCCCTGGCTGTCTCCAAGGCCAGGCAGGATGAGGCTTTGAGAAACCTGGTCTAGTATAAGGTGTACCTGCCCATGGCAGGGGGGTTGGAACGAGATGATGTTTAAGGTCCCTTCCAACCTAAACCATTCTGTGATTCTATGATTCATTTCCTCTTTTCTCTCTTTTCTGAGTACTGTTAACATGATACAGATAAGTAACATAAACTTTTTTATACACATCACCAAAGTCCTGTGAGTGACTTGTCAGACTTCTAGATAAGGCCATGGTTATTTAAGGCTCCTTAAAGGGCATTTTCTCCTCATTTTCTTCCATTCACTTGCATGTTTTATACTGTTTTCTGTTGTCCTTTACATTGCTCACTTGGCTTTGCATTCATTAAAAAAAAAAAAGTTAAAATGATTGGCTAGGGGTTTCTCCTAAAGAAATCATTAGAAGTTGTTGAGCCACTTTAATGTGCTTTTTTTTTTTAAAAAAAAAAAACCATGTCCCAATCCCTCTTCCTAGTTTGAGACAGACCAAACCCTCTATTTCATATGGTTAGTTGTATTAGGATTTCAAGGGGGATTTCCTGATAGGTATCATATTTCCTTCTAACTGCTCAAAACAGCAAATGGTTATGTACTTTGGAGTATTTAGTGAAGAGAAAAATCTTGTGCTGAGTTGTGCTAGTGGAGACATAATGATTAGTATTCCTAATGTTGCTAAGACCATGAGAAGCACTTTGTGCCAATCAAAGTAATTTTAATATATAACTTTCACAATGGCTTTTGTTGCTTTCTTGGTGAAATACCACTCCAGAATCCCAAGATCATACTTATTCTGTGCTCACCCACAGCCTCACTGAAGTCACCAAAATTAACAGCAGTGCCCAGCACACCTTTTTCCATCCCTTGAGAACACCCAGTAGAATACAGCTGCCTTCTGCATGGCCTCACTAGAACAAGACTCATTGTATTCTTCCTAATATAGTCCTGCCAAGAATAATTTGGCTGAAAACAGTGTAGGCCACAAGGGAAGAGTGAAATTTATTTCTACGTACCAACAGCAAGCAAGAAAGAATAATGAGAACCACAGGAACTCTTAACATAATTACATAAAGTCCAGCAGAGCCAGCAAAACATGAAAACTAATTTCAGGAACAAAAGCTATAAAACTTAATATCATCTTAAAAAAACTAGGAAATAACGTAATTCCACACTTCCACGATTTTCAATGGGGAAATAGTACTTCAGAGCAATTAAGTTCTCAGATCTTTATCTAGCGCTTATTACTTAAAGTGTTTCAATCCAGACACTGAAAATAAAACTCGTAAATGGAAGCTAGGTCATAGAGTGCTATATGATTTTATTGCCAGATGAAGGAATATTCTTTCCCATTGATCATTGCCTCTTCTGTCTGGAGTCCCTTCTACTTGCATGAGTGGGACAGGGAGGAAAAGAAACCCTATAATTTAGGCTATGGGTACATTATTCCTGTTTTCTCTTCCACTGAGCAGCCTCATGGTGCCTGTGTCTCTCCTTATGCAATATACAGTCTGGGAAGAGGAGGAGATAATGTATGTGTAAAAACATCACATGACTTACAAGAAAGGGAATGATGATACGTGAAGAAAGGCAGATTTGGTGGTCTTAGAATCCCAACTGAACCCTCCCATTGCAGTCCAACAAATAAAGCTGCTTTCTTTCCCTTTTATGGGCAACACAAACACACAATTTAGACACAGCCTGACACACCGATCAACACATAAAGAGTGCAGGGCCTTTACTTACCTCCAGATAAACACAAGCCTCACTCACATAAACATGAAATAACAGAAATGGTCCAGCCCTGTACCTCTTTTCCAGCTAATCAGACTGGAAGTTCACTGCCGACATTGACATATACCTTCATTTTCTTGATTCACAAAAAAAATGCATGTCCACTGGTCCATTAAATATTAACATTGTCTTGATGTTTGCCCAGTACCTGTGCCCTTACTTAGTCAGCATTGCATACTGCTACTATTTTGGGGTGTAGGTGTTCTCCTACTCACCAGCTAGTGTACTTTAAAACACACTAGCTAATGGGATACATATATAATCCCCTCCCCACACCCCCCCACACCCCCCCCGAATACAGAGTGAGATTGCACTAAAATATTTAGTAATAGAGTTTAATAAGAAGATTGGATAAACAGTGAGGATCAGGCACAGGGCTCAGTCAAAGCAGCATACCAACCAGCAGCTTGTTTACTTGCAATTATCCCTTTTTATCACCATTGTCTCCATTATTTTGTCCTTACTCTTCCTCTATCCATTGTGACCCCTCATTTTCCCAGGCCTTATATCATCCCAAATAAAAAACTCACTGCATTGGACCTTATTTTGCTCCACCAATACCCCACCTTTGTACTTGGGACATCACCATCTGGGCAATCTTGGCCTTATATGGTACAACTGATAAAATTACTGGGACACTGCTAGCCTTTCATGGTAGTGCTGTCCAAAGTGTCTCCAAGATGCCCCTGCAATTACCCCTGAAGTTCAGCTTGGTTTTGTATAGCTATGGTTTAAACCTTTGTAACATCCATCATCTCCTCATGGTACTGCTGTAATGTGTCAGTGTGCTGGGTTCAGTCAGTCACTGACTCTCTGTAACTGTGCTGGTTTTAGTTTGGATAAAGTTCATTTTCCTCACATTAGCCAGTAGGAGGCTGTGTTTTGGATTTGTGCTGAGAAGAATATTGATAACACACTATTGTTTTTAGCTATTGCTAAGGAATGTTTATATCAAGTCAAGGAATTTCTCAGTTTTTGATACTGACCCTGTGTTCCCAGCTTCTTCTCTACAAGAAGCTTCTTCTCTATGAGAAGCTGGGAGGGGACACAGCCAGGACAGCTGACACAAGCTGACCAGGGTGACATTTCATACCATCAAACATCATGCTCAGTATGTAAGTTGGAGGAGTTGGCAGGAAGGGAAATTGCTCCTCGGCTGGCCAGTGGTGAGCAGTTGTATCATTGTGTTTTCCTTTCCTTTCCTTTTTCTTTTTTTTATTACATATTATTATCTTTATTAGTATTAGTACTAGTATTTTCATTGCATATTATCAGTATTGGTATTTGTATTGCTAATAGTATTATTATTATAATTATTGTATTTCACTTACTTTCAGTTATTAAACTGTTCTTATCTCAACCCACAAGTTCTCTTTATCTTTTCCCTCCAATTCTGTCCCCCATCCTACTGAGGGAGGGAGGGAGGGAGCTTTAATAGCTGGGTTCTGATTACTGTTATGGTAATTAACCTAACACCTTTTACTTTGGGGTTAGATAGGTTCTCTGTCTCTCATAACTTTTAAATAAAAGTGAATTTTACATTGTGAAATGCACATTCAAAAAAATTATCAGTTGTGGCCAGCAAAATGTAGAATGTCAGCTGGCACAGTCAAGAGTGATTAGTTCTTGATTTATGGAAATATGATGAAAAAAAGATAGTGTGTTCTACTCTCTCAACAGCCCTTAGTCATCTATTAGTAATTTTTCTAGTAATTTTGTCTGACTTCTCATAACACTAAACACAAGCTAAAAAAAAGCCAAAGCAAAAGTCTGTCCTCTCACCTTTTTTTTTTTTTTTTTTTTTTTTTTTTTTTTTTTTTTTATGGCCAGCCAGTAAAATAGGATATTCTGTAAACAGAAAATGATCCACCAGTACTTTGGTGGTATGTGTACTAAGTGGGAAAGGTGAAGAGTATTGAGACTCTCCAGCTATGGCCTTATGAAATGAAAATCAATAGCAGTGTCAAGTGTCACTGAATGACTGACTATAATGAGCATGATTGTCCATATGATTTTCATCGGAATTTGTGGGTGATATTGATACATGAATTTGGAGTGTCTTTTTATTGTACTGCTGTTGTTGGGCTACAAAAAAATTAAGATTATCCTACCACTTATAGCACACTGGAGTGTTCAGTGGAAGCCTCAGGCAGCTGAAGTCCTACCATCTACAAAACTGTGTTCCAACAGTAATCCTCTTTGTGTTGCCTTTTGCTGTAATGTCAAGTTTATA
This sequence comes from Rhynochetos jubatus, assembly GCA_027574665.1. Taxonomy (NCBI): domain Eukaryota; kingdom Metazoa; phylum Chordata; class Aves; order Eurypygiformes; family Rhynochetidae; genus Rhynochetos; species Rhynochetos jubatus. The sequence goes on along the minus strand of CM050649.1, from coordinate 31,978,252 downwards.
AATATTACAGGCAGTACTTTACCTCACAGCTATGCAGCTTTGAAAGTGTAAAACCAAATGAAAATGCTATCAAAACTTTCACCTTTTTTTTTTTTTTATTTTATTCTGTCCTCAGTATTGTGCTGATGCTAGAGTTACAGATGAATACAAAGTAAGGAAGTTGAGATCTTTGTATCATGTGTGCTTGTGTGTGCAGTTTTGTGCTCCTTTTTAGACAGAAAACTAAAATATCTTTATATAAATATTTAAAAGATAAATATTTTTATATAAACATAAAAATAAATATATTTTAGGGTAAAGTATAGAAATGTACTGCATACTGAGAAAATGTAAGAAATTAAAATTTATATTATAGTTCAAGTCACAACTTTTGAAAACTTTAATATATCAGTCTGCAATTGCCAGAAAAAAACAGAAGACATCACAATTCAAAATAAGTACATTCAACGAAAGTCAATTAATTTATTGGAACACCTAAACTCTTCATTGAACAGGGTCTCTGCTTTAATTTCTTATTCTGCACTATTTGGAGTAAGAAGAAAAAAAATCTGTTTTGAGAAATACAGACTGAATAAAGACCAATTTCTACTTCCTTTTACCCAGAAATCTTTGAAGTTTTGTTATTATCTCAAGTACTTGTGGAGGAGTAATATTTATGGAGTTATTAAAGGCATTGGACAACTGTGTTGCAAAGGAGCCAGTGACACCAGTGCAAAGGACTGACAGCATTACCTATGCTGAAGATCTTTGTACATCAGTAACCCTACTTTTGTTTCATTTAAGAAGCAAGTAAACCCTACTTTGCTAAATTAGCATATGAGAAAGGACACTTTAGTTCTTCACTGGTGCAAGGCAGGAAAATCGTGGTAGACTGCAAATGAAGGACACAGAGCATCATGAGGCAATTTTCTGAAAGCAGATCTGAAAGAACTAACACTAACATACAGCGAGGGTATCTTTGGCCCGCTTCCTGTAGTTAAACTCACTTAAACTCATTGCAGAGCATCACAAAGAAAACATGGAAAAAAAAGAGATTTTGGGGATGTACCATTATTTTCAACATGATTAATTAAGAACCGAGAAAGATAGGATATTGAAGTAAAAATGAAACTCTCAGTATGTGAACCAGAGAAAACTGAATTAGAGAAATAGCATTTAACAGAATTTATGGCAATGAATACATCTAAGAGACGTATAATTTTTATATTCAGATAGCATCATGAAAACACCAGGATCCTTGCAGTACTGAAAAAGTGGAACAAATGTTTAATATATGACCCTATTCCATTCTACAAAGCAAAAGAATTTAATTTCTTAGAAAGTCACAGTAATAACTCAAAAGCTTGGATGATTTTTTTTTTTTTCTAGAGTCTACTATTTGATTGATCTGCATTTGAGGTGGCAGTTTCAATCGTTGTTTCTCCTGAATGGCCATCCACAAATTAAACCATCACATCTAATGAAAAAGCAAACAAGCTTACTTATATAATCTCTTATATTCAAATCTAGCACAGAATCATGGATTTTATAAAATGGCAAAACATCTTCCAGTCTATAATCTAAATTCTTTCCCTGAAAACTTCCATAAGACTCAGCACTTGAGTAGTAGGATTTCAAAGAAAAAAAAATATATTTTCAAATAATAAAATCATATAAAACACTATGTGTTGCTGTTCAGAGTGTCTTAATTTTGATGTTTAGAATACTTATTTGTCTGGGATGTCTGTTGCTATATCTGTAATGATAAATGTAGCAGAAACAACAAACAAATACTGCCCTTCCCATCCCCTGCACACCCCAATTATCTGTTTGAGATTATGCTGGTTATCTTGGCAATGTAAACTATGAACATAAAACCATTGCCTACATCCCCTACAGGATAATCATGTCTGGTTTAAGGGCTTTTTTCCAGGACAGAAGCAGTAGAAAAATAGATAAAACAATCCCTAAATATTATACAGACAAAAGGTAAAAATGTGAAGTTGCCCAGATTGCATTTCTATACTTTCATTCCATCTACTTTAAAAATAAAAGAAGTGTGACACTACTTTCCCTTTAACCATATGCCACATTCAAACTCAATGAAAGAGTACTTTTCTTGTTATTGAAAGGAGAATTTACAGTTGACTCAGTTTTCATACACAAAAAGTATCTGAAGATGTTTCTTCTACACTGTAACTGTTTACCCAAGATTTTCATCAAGAACTTTTTAAAGTTTTGTCTGTCACTCTCACTGAGTCATTAATCATTTTGGTTGTTCTTCTCTAAATTCACTCTTAACATTTTCTGGTTTTTTTTTCTGGTGTTATGAACATCAGAACGTAAGAAGTTATTACTGCCAATATTTGTTGAATCTTCGCTGGAGCACAGTAAAAGCATATGTGACACTGTAATAAATCTTTCCAATCAGATTTTTTTTTTAAACACAGTTAATTTCTCCACCAAAAGTTTTTGGTAAACAGACAAGCCTTGACAATTATCAACTGAAAATTTAATGTTTTAGACATATAACTACTAACAGTATAATGCAGTGCTGATGAACCTGTGACATTTGAGTCAAAACCAGTAAACAAACTACAGTCTTGTGGATATATTTTCTTCATCTTCTTCCCAACTAACATTTTCAGCGTTGCTGAAGAAGCTTTCCCACTTAGGAAAACGGCAATTAAAAAAAAAAATGTTTAAGAACTAAGTTAAGTGTGATGGCATCTAGAAAAGGTTTGTTAACTTATTCTAAAAAGTGCTTTCTCAGTGTAACAAAATAAATTCATCATTAGTCAGTCTTTTGAGAGAACCAAGCATTTGATAGTATAGAGAAATACTTCAAAATTCAAGAAATCAAAAATGTGACCAGAAATGCTCTGAAATTCAGAGGGAGTTCCTTCAAAATGGAACTACTGGAGTCAGTGTGGGGAACTCTTCACCTAGGTTGAGACTTTTGTTTTTTGTCATGGTACTTTTTCTTCATTTCATTAAACTACTGATATACAGATGTAGAGGCAACAGTACTATGCACCTGACATCAGGACTGATATTCTCATAAATCCATAAATAAACACACTAATTTTGCCTGAATTCATTGCAATTACAATTGTCTTAGGCAGAATTCGTCAGTAAAGAGGTTACCTTAAAACCAACATCCTTATCAATATCTGTCTTTTTATGACCCAAACAAGAACAACGAGAACACAGAGCTTCTTGATGTGCAACCAGTGATAGCAATATTCCTCTGGAAATTTTAGACTGGCAGATTTTATTACTATGGTAGACAGGAACCATAAACCTCAGGTTGCTGCTCCAAACAATAATAACTGAAAGAAAAACTCATTTCCACAGTTTACCTTACCATCAATGTTTTCTTTAGACTAACAAATGTGCTAAAGAAATGTCAGTTTGGCTCTTCTGAAAACTTAGAAAGAAAATAAAATTATGTATATTTTTATTAAAGTGGACAGCTTCTGAGGCACTACACTGATGGGAGCAATTTCAGTATTTACCTAAACAGACTGGACAATATTATCTATTAAGCTCTAATTAATATTCACCTGTTCCTACTTCAAAAAACAGAAGAGGAAAAAAAAAATCTCTATTTGGAATTCAGTTTTCCGTGTGATAAATTGTCGGAATCCTTGATATAAAAGTTGTAATGAGAATTTCAGAGGTTCATGAACTACTTAATATGAAACACAAGAATTTATATCTCTAGGTAAAAAAAATAATCCTTTAAGGTATTTACTGTTGAATAGGAATAAAAATTTACTTCTGTGCATCTTTTACTTCAGCATACTACCTTCTGGTTTCTTGCCAAATTCAGTAATTCTGTGGATTTGCATGATTGGTAAATTTATCAGTTACCTGCTCCTTTTCCTGCAGGCATACATCTCTTTCTCAGTAGTCTGACAGTGGGTTTTTTTTGTTTGTTTTGGTTGGTTTTTTTTCCCCACAGAGACTATATGAAGTTTCCAAACTCACATAAAACTTAATGACAATTATTAAAAAAGCTGAAGGAACCTTTTCCTGTGTCACGAGTGTATGTTGAGGATGTATAAAAGAAAGCATTTACATTCCCCTATTACATAGATTTCAAATGAGATTTAAGGTTATATGTAGGAGTTAGACATTAAATATAATTATTTGTTGGTTTATTAATATGTCTAATTTAGCAACTAAAAATTACACTAAAAACCAATATCCACTGAAAATAGAAATAATAATATGAATAACCTGGAGAACACATTATTCTGACTCTAACTGTAGCAGTGTAATTATGTACAAATGCCAAAATTTAAAAGAAGCTATCAAGTATAATTTGAAGACTTCAGATCTGAAGTCACATCTCATCAGTTGAAAATTTTTGACAAAGTTCTGGTGATAACTGCAAGGTTTCATGGAAAAACTGAACACAAAATAAATGTTAAATTCTACCCTTTGTACTTCAGAATTCATATTGATTTCAAACAGCATTACTATTTTACATAAACACCCAATATTCCATTACTTGTACGGTGAATTTCACGAAGAAAGAAAAAATAATTCCTTCATCTGTGCAAACTCCAGGTCTAGTGTTCATTGCCTGTGATTGGGACAGTTAAATTCTAATGCAATAAAAGCTACACTGTCCCCAGTAAAATCCTGTAGCTGAAGGCATAGAAGAGTTCTGACATAGCAACTGGTGGTAAAATATTGCCCACAATTTTTAAGGTATGGGGAAGATATTTTTTGTGTGCTTTCCCCTTGTGTAAGCAAGAAAGACTGTTAAAAAGTTAGTGAAAGAACCAACCAACTAATCAACTGGTCAGCAACAGATATTGTAGCTTTCACTGTAAAAAGAAGCTAGTGCTTTTATGGATCTCCATGGCATACGGCTTCACATGTATTGGTACAACATCGTTGATTCCACTTGATTCATTCATAAAAAGTGCAATCAGATTGGGACAGTGTAAGCTAAATGCATTTTCATTTTGAAAAATCAAAATCAAGTCTAGCTTGATGAAATTTTTCTGTTTCAGTTTCCCTTGCTTCTTGCCCTTATTTTTTAACTTGGCCTTGGTCATGATAGTCTATTTGAACTAATTCTACTAACCAATAGTTTAGGACAATGTAGGCCATCTAGCTTTTGATTTAGAGGAACTGTACTTCTATCAATGTCATGTTTATAGATTACAAAGACTATAGAGAGTACTTACCATTTGCTATAATATAGTAATTATCCATATTTTAGATCAATGTAGAGCTTAAATTTCAGCTCTGCTTTAACTTCCTGCAGCACCTTCTGCACATAGACATATTCTATCTTCCATAATATACATATCTATACTGTGCTTAAAGGACATTTAAATTATTGATTAACATTATATAAAGTATGTAGAAAATGTTTATTTCTACTTATAAAGACTTAAAATACAAAGGATGCAGCTAATGTTTTACACATGATCTATTGTTTCATCTTCATATATAATGAAAGACTGCATAATTTAAGAAAATAAGAGGAAAACTACACATAATAAATTTTAAATATGGACCCCTAGGCAATTTTATTTTCTTATATAACGCAATTGAGAAAAAATCTGGGTTTTTAGCACAATTTATCTCTATTTACAGATATCTCTAATTAAAGATAACTTTTATTAGAATTCTTTTTCATTTGTTTGGATTTTCTCCTTAAGCTATAATAATACTACAGAATAAAGTAGTGTAAAAAATAACATAGATACTGTGACTATTCATTGCTACAGGTCACCATATCTTCTGGAAATCACTCCTTAAGCTTGTGGTGTCATTCTCTGGCTGCATGATATATACAGATCCTAGATTTAAAAAAGTTTCATTGTCATAGGTTTTGGTAAAACTCAGCCTCCATTCCATGTCATTGAATATGCCTTTAAATTAGCCTGTGTATTTTTATACAGGAAAATTTTGTGGCATTTCCGCTTTCAAGATTTTGAGTGTCAGCACCTTTTTTTTATTTGATTCCAGAAGTGAATCTAAAGTAACCTGACTCCATACAAACAGACACTTCATTTTAAAGGAGAGCATTGAAATTTGAGAATTAAGAAACTCACCTAAAAAACTTCCAGCTAAACAATCCAGCTGTTAGTTTGGTTAGTAAACTAACCCAGAACTAGTTTACAGCTTTCAGAAGACACAATTTATATCAGCAACAATAACAGGCCCAACAGGCAGTAAATCTCAGGAAATTCTGTTTGAATTCTGCACTACAAAAAAAATCCAAACTCTCCTCACCTCTGTGGTTACTGATCATTAAAAGTTAATGTCCCTGTATTGCCTTCACTGCAGTACTTTTCAGAAAGATAACTCTAGCCAATTCTTCAAGGACATTTCATGGCAATCTAACTACCTATATGCTATTTAATTTACCATGTCTTGCTTTCTTTTGCTCTGAGCTGAGAGTAGCACTTTCATTTACAGAGTGTTAGCAGTAAAAAAGCCTCAGTATACATATCACTCATAAAAATGCCAGTGTGGAGAACGTTGCTATCTTCAATAAGAAGCTTTTTTGTTGACATCTCATAGGCTGAAAACACATGCAGCACATCTTACACTACAGTATGGAGAAGAATGCCAGAAAACTTCTGTTTCCTTTTTGTACAATTTAGTGAGAGAGAACTGTGTAGAGTTTTGATTGATTTTTAATACTTGTCCTGCAAACTTGATTACACAGAGAAAGCCTGAGGACAGAAGTCCTGCAGAAGGTGATGTTCTAAGAATTTTCAGTTCCTCTTCAGATTCATTTCTGGTTGTGAAAAGGACTTGACCTTGGAAAGGCTATTTTGCCATTACAATTGAGAGCTCCTTAGGACCATATTTGTGAAAATCCTTCTTCATGGTATCATCACTATCTTCTAAATATTCTGGGTCTAGGCTAAAAGTGTTTTATGATGAAGATCAGGGCTTTGATTTTGTTTGAAGACTTTAAGTCAATAAAGTTTATATCAATAAGTACTTTAAATCAATACATACAATTTTATATTAACAAATGCTTTATGTCAACACAATATATTAAAATAGATTGCTAACACTTCATCAAGTAACACATGGCTATCCTTTTAAGGGAAGCACAGTGCTGATTAAAAGCATATCATTTCATGACCAGGTGCTTAACACTGCTGTAGTTAAACTGAAGTGTGACAAAGTGAAAGGGATCTGTAGCCAACTACTCTGGAACTTCAAGGTTTTTATTTCCTCCCCACCGCCCCACTCCCCTCCCCGCGCCCGAGCTATTACTCCCTGCAGAGATTACATTATCTGCTTCCTTCATGGACAGGTTCTCAGTCTTTTATCATTTCTACTGACTGATCATAACTCCCCACTGTTGTTGCCCCTGTGCATCTCCCCTCACTCTTGGTGGCCAGACCATGGTCTCCACAGTCCTTGTAGCTCTTCACTACTGAAGGAAACAATGAGCAATAGAGAATACAGTGTCAGATGTTCCTCTTCCTCATCTTTCTTTTCATTTTACTTATTAACAGAAAGTGAGTTCTCAAAGGGACAACAAGGCCATTATGTCTGAAGGGCATCTAAGCACTTTCCTGACTGTGAATGTACTTAGCAAGGACTTTCCGGCTTCAGGTTTTCCTGAACCAGGACCCACAATTAATAGTGCAGTTACGTGATATTTTATACCAAAAAACCCAAAAAAAGAGTAAAAATAGTACAAAGGTGTCTTCATCTTGACCCAAAGTAAATGATAGGAATTATTCAGACATTTTTCATTGTATTTTCTGTAAAAATACTAACTCGAGAGAATAGTGGGTTTTTTCTTTTTCAATAATTATTTTCAACCATAATTGTAGTATATGTTCAATATAGAATCATATTTCACTAATTATTACTTTCAATTATTATTAATTTCAAACCATGAACAGAATTCAGGATCTGATAGACTGAAGCCAATATAGGCAGTAATCAAGTGCAACAGTGGTCAAACCAAAGTAAAAAGCCAGGATACGAGGGATGAATTTGGAATGGATGTGAATTTCCTACTCCCTGAGAGCCACGTATTTGTAACTAAGTGTTAGTAGTTTATTACGTACTGATTTTCAATTTAAATATTAGCATAAAAATCAGTTGTTCTGCAAGCCTCTTGCTTAAAACTTTCAATATTTCATTTTCATTTTAGGACCAGACTGATATGCGATTCTATTGTTTTAAATCTGATTATTCATTTCCAGCCAGACTCAAAAAACGTAAGTATATCTCTTGTCATAGGTGACAGGACATGGCTAATTAGTTATATTATAAAGTCAATAACCACATTGACAGTATGAAAAAGCTGTTGACATAGGTCATATATTTGCAAGGTAACTACTAATGGACTATTCTAATAAATTAGTTTAATAAGAAAGTCTTTGGATACAGTTCCTTGTTAATATCAGAAAAACATCTGTTTTAAAATCTCTTCCCAACCGCTTTTCCATATAGCAGCCTTCCAGTACCTGAAGGGGCCTACAAGAAAGCTGGACTTTGGCCTGTCTTGTAGTGACAGGACAAAGGGTAATGGGTTTAAATTGAAAGCAGGGAGATTCACATTAGATATCAGGAAGAAATTCTTCATGGAGAGGGTGGTGAGCCACTGGAACAGGTTGCCCAGAGTTGTGGATGCCTCATCCCTGGCTGTCTTCAAGGCCAGGCTGGATGAGGCTTTGAGCAATCTGGTCTAGTAGAGGGTGTCCCTGCCCATGGCAGGGGGTTTGGAACTAGATGGTCTTTAAGGTCCCTTCCAACACAAACCATTCTATGAGTCTATGATTTCTAGTAACACTACTTTAAATACATTATACAATGATTAACCGATGTGATAATATTTCTCTTGGCAAATAAAGCCAAGAGAATAATTATTATTTTATTCATAATAATAATAATTAAATCATTATTATTATTATTTTAATCCTATTATTATAGCTCCTTGGAAACAAAAAATAAATGGGATCCATATTATATTCTATTGTAATATTTTGGGAAGATAAATACTGGAACCTTCTATTGCTTGTTGAAAACACATGAAAGCCGTTTCCATCCTTCCCAGCTGGTTTCCATTTAAATGCTTTATCTCTTCCATTTCACCATAATGCAGTAGCAGCCTGTTTACCAAGTGTCAAAACCCCCAAAGTTTTGTGTTGAATTTTCTAGAATATATTGTCACTGACTAGAACTGAAAACTATTATTTTCTCATGTATATGATTGTCAGTAACAAAATAATTACACAAACAAATGGATGTGCTTCCTACAATGTGTAATTTTGTTTGGATTTTTTTGCACACAATATGTCACTTTTTAGAACAGATTCTTTCAACTGCATTGCAAGTGTTATTTATTGGTGCCATAAACAAAAAAGTTACCAACTCTTAAAACAATTTGGGTCGTAGTAGAGGAAAATTTAACTAGCAATATCCCCATATTCTATTGCTACAATGTGATAGAAGTACTATTGGAAGACCTGTATTTAATTTAAGGAAAGTTTAAGTACCCTTTTTTCCCACTACATGCAATCCATGGGCCCTCCCAGGCATTGTGAATGATAGCTCTATGATAGTTGCAGAATGAAAAAGCAAGAGAGAGAGAGCAGGACGAAGAGAGACAGGAAAATAAATACTCATGGATATCATATTTAATCTGGGTCTTACAAAGAATAAATGGATTTCCATTTTCAACTTGTTTGGCAAAAAGAACCCCACCAAATTAAAAAAAACCCCACACAACACACAAAAAACAAACAAAACAAAAACCATCACCACACAGAGAAAACTGAAGATCTTTCCTCCATTCCCTCTATATTTATGCATATTTCCACCATGAACCCTCTGGGTGCTTCAGGATGCTGCTGACATTCCCAACATTCTCTTTTTCACAGATGGAGACAGATTACATTTGCGTAAGACATTTCAGAGTTTCTTCCAAAGTGTCACTTTGACAAAAGGGCATCCATGTAGTGGGCATTGGAATAGCTCACATCTATACCACAGAACTGAAAATTAAAAACAAACAAACAAAAAACCTAAATACTGTTTTTCCAGTTATTATATGTTGGGTTTTAGTGTAGAAAAAACACACTAGAAAAATTGGGAAAAAGTGGTATCGTCACTGAGACAAAACTAAATATTGTCTAACTCAGCAAACCAAACCTACATTTTTAGCAGAATTGTTCACTGTTCTGTTTGCTGTGTATCTTCATGTTCGACCTTCAATATGATTTGAAACATCTTTACATGGCAGGTAAAGCAGAGCAGACTGCAGGCATAGAACAGTTTCATGTCAACTAGTTAAACTTGAAGTAGTATTATATCTGACATCACTGTACTTGTTTAAAAAACATGTTGCACTTTTAGTCTGAGTTAATATCACATTTATTATCAATGTTGTCAAGCATTAGAAGAAAAAGTACATTTAAAAGTAAATAAAAGATTTCTGGGATTTAGTGGTCACATCAACCTTCTGTCTGTGCTGGGCTCCCACGCACTTGGTGTTAATTGAGCTAGTGTTTATAAGGACAGACCTGTTTTACTGGCAAGGGCCAAAGACAATGAACAATCGATCACAGCACTTACCAATATTAAAGAAGAGGGATAAATTATAAGCTATGCAAAACAGACAAGTTGGACAGTATTTGACAGGTGAGTTATAATAATTATGTGCATTATCTCCACGCAATTGTGCAAGTGATAAGAGGTATTAGTTCTGGCATGATGGAGGTCATAAGAACATCTGCCACAAAGAAACAAAAAACAAACAAAAAAACCAACAAGACCTTCAAACGTCTTTTTTTAGCAAACTGTATTTAAGCTACTGAATAGGACTTAAACAGTACATAGACTTTGTGCTACTCACTGCAGAAGTGAGCTTAATTCATAATTTAGCCATTCATAAATTTAGACTTACATATAACTAGTTTAGTCACTCCTGCTAATCTGCAGTTGAAATTTGACTTCAGATGGAAAATAGCACATTGTGGCATTCTGTAGCTACACTCTCTTTCAGCATGGAAGCTTTGATTGTTGCATGTATTAACACCAAACAGCTTCTTAAAACTTACTTTAGTTTTTAAATAACATTTGGTGATCCTATATTGGGTAAATATCTGCAGATGAACCACCAGGAGAATGACTTCTTCGGAACAGTGTGCTAGATGTCCAGTTTTGCAAAGCATCACTTAGCATACACAGCATAGAAAGCTACCTTGGAAAGAAAATGTGTTTAAATATTCATTCGTATTATTTGGAAAACTATGGCCATTTTATATTGCTGTATTCTTTAATAACAAAAAAACCCCAACAAAACAAATAAATATTAGTGATTTCTTTTCCTATTCTGGGCCTCCTTAATTAGATTAAAAATTTTTTGGAGAAATGAAAAAAAACAACAAACCAAAACACCCCACACACACCACCACCTCAAAAAAACCCCCAAATCTACAAGCCTGTCACGTAAGGCAAAAACTTTGTAAACAAAATGTGCAAATGCACTTCTTTTCAAATAAGAATAAGGAAAAATAAAAAGGTACAGACCTTCAACATGTGAGGTAAAGATAACAAACCTTGGCAAAGATACTAAATGAATGCTCAGTTAACACATTTCATTTGGGAACAAATATCAAGCAACTGAATTTTGGCATGCTGAACAAGCATGTAATCAGCAAAAGAGACATAATATTGCAAAGGTAGTTTCTCTTTTTTTTTTTTTTTGAAAGGAAAGGAATCTAGAGCTGAAGATGGGGAAGAAAATCTAAGCCACTTAAGCTTAGACATATCTGAGATTTTGAACTACTTAGAAAAAATAAAAACAAAGGCAGGAAAATATGAAAAAAAAAGATTACAAAAGTTAAAAGATGGCATGTCAGATCATTACAAAATCTTTTTTTAATAACTGTCTTTTATTTAGAAATAGAAATTTTTTGTTGAATCTATATGTCAATAATTCATATAGTATTACACTACATAATAATAAAATAATAGTCAAACTGTGGAAAACAGAAATAGGAAGTTGGAGAAGCTGCCAGCAAAAAGTGCCAGCAAGTTGAAAAGATAACTGTCATAGAAGATGAAGATTATGAGGACAATTTCCCAAGAAGCTTCCCTGACATATTTGGTATTTTCATTAATGCTCTTGACCTAAAAAATAAGTATGTGTATGGGGAGTGTGTGTGTGTGTGTGTCTACTTGCTCTCTTCAAACAACCTCCCCCACCCACTGCACTTGAAGTGGCAAAATGTGCCAATAGTAAGCATCATCACTACAGCAGGAACAAAATACAAGAAGATAGGAACAACCTTGAATCCTGGAGTATCAGCAATGGAATAAAGTATGACATGTATTTATGCACTGGAACTACTCACAAGAACTTCTCATCTAAGATGAGTACTCATCACATAGAAATGACAGATGAATACATTGCTTCATCCAAAAATGACTATAATGTACCAACGTACTACAAGAAGATACAGGTGAATTTAATCTTACAATGCATCAGAAGAGAATTTTCTTGTGTTCTGTTTAAGTCCTGGGATTGTGAATTGGACAGTTTTCCTTAAATATATGGACTTCAGTGTCACACTATGAAAGCACAGATAAGTCATCAGATTCTTTTAAGAAGGAAAATACTGTTTTTTAACTAAAAGGAAAATTGAGTTGTGTTATAAAATTTTCATTAGTTATCACACCTTGTGGTGCCCATTGCAAATAATATTCCTGGATTTATTCACTACAAATTATTTACACTCTGTGACCCATCTATCTAGGAAATTTGATGCTGCTATATACTCCCAGCAATGTGGCTTCTAAAATAGAATTAGGATCCTGAATGTGGGGACAGTTAAATATAATAAATAGAATGTAATACAACAAAGCCATTTTCTTCCCATAGCAAGGACTAATCAAGAGATCTAGATGTTCTGCTGCATTTTGTTATACGCCTCTCATAAAAATGCAGCTTTTCTCTCAAAAACTAAGAAGAAATGTTTTTTCTTTAAAGACCTAGATGGAAGAAGAACTGGACAATTTCTGTTTCAGTCTCTAGTCAGCAGTGAGATCTTGGATAACTGACTAGAGAGAATTCATCTGGTGGAGAACTGTATTACAGTTATTTTCTTCTGTGACTTTAGCTTATGTCTTCCTCTCCCTGAAGCCATGTGGTGGGTTGACCTTGGGTGGCTGTGAGATGCCCACTCAGCTGTTCTCTCATTTCCCCCCAAAACAGGACAGGGGGAAAAATAGGATGAGAAAGGTCACAAGTCAGGGAAAGACAGGGAGATCACTTACCATCAGAGGCAAAACAGACTGTAGTTGGGAAACATTAACTTAACCTATTGTTAATTGTAATTGATTTGAATGGTGATGGAAAAACAAAATAAAACAAAAAAAACCCAACCAAAAAAACAACCCAAACAGAAAGCCAACACAAACAAAAAATCCCCTTCCTCCTACCCTTCCTTCTTCCCAGCCTACACTTCACTCCTTCACCTCAAAGTTCTCTACCTGTTCCTCACCCAAGCAGTGCAGGGGGATAAGGAATGGGGTACTGTGGTCAGCATAACAGTTGCTCTCTGCTTCTCCTTCCTCCTCACACATTTCCCCTGCACTAATGTAGGGTATCCACAGGCTGCTGTACTTCAAGATGTACCTGCTCTTGTGCAGGTCCTTCCCAAAGACTGCAGTTCCATCAGTGCATATCCTGCTCTGGCATAGAGTTCTCCACAGGTGCCATATAGATATCTGCTCCACCATGGTCTCTCCAGAGTTTGCAGGGAAATACCTATTCCACTTTGGCCTCACCAGGTGCTGTGAATAAATCTCTGTCCTGGCACCTGGAGCACTTCCTCCTCCTCTTCTTCCTCTGACCTCAATGCTCCCAGGACTCTTTCTCACACTTCTTCAGGGCAGCTTTTTTCCCTTTCATACACACATCTTCAAGGTCCCTTCCAACCCAAACCATTCTATGATCCTATGATATGTTATAGATAAACCTGAAAGTTGACCATCTGTATTACAGTGCTCTGAATTCAAATGAATGGATATTATTTCCATCGCTGAATACTTTCTGTCTTATGAACACTATATTAAAATAAAATTTTTATCACTTTGGAGTTCCAGTAGGAAACTGTCATAGGTAATGCCCGTGTGGACCGTATATTGATGGATTTTACAGGTTTGCCACATTAGCAATACTTCCATGAACATTTATCTTGCTGAGAGTGACTTTGACAGTAAGAGACCCACTATACAAAAATGTTGCATTTCATTAAAAACTGAAACTGCTTTCCCTGCATGGTGGTCTAGAGCACATGCCTGCCTAGTAAACTAAGATTCTGGAGAGTAAGAGAGAAAGTAACCTTGAGACTGCTTTGCCTTACAGACTCTCTTTTACTGTCTAGTGGTGGGGATTCATTTTTCTTAGTGCAAACGAGTGGTACTTGTTTTAATCTTGGACTTTGGAATCCCTTTTTCAGATTAAGTGAAATGTTAGGAGGAGAGAGATTCCCACTGAGAGCATCAATACATCATCTCTTTATGTTGTAATGATGGTACTTTCACAACTGAGCAAATAATCATATTCATTCTTGCAAGTTAAAAATTTAGGAGAACACTCTGGAATATGATAACAGTCTAATGATCCCTTGAAGTTATTTTCTAGGTTTTTCCCTCTACTTTATGCAAATACTAGAGAATATTGCCAGTAATTTTCAATCACACGTTTACTTTTATTAATTCATACCCAGAAAAAATCTGTTATTTACTCATTCTCATTGATGAAAATTAAAAAAATATGCTGTCAATCTAAAACTGCTTGAACCCAGAGTCTCATTTTCTTTTTCACCTAATTAGTAAAAAGATTCTTGAAAACAAAATTCCTAACATCACATACACTTTTTCAAAATGCAGCTAAAGGATCCTTCTTTTCAAAAATACATTTTGCAAAGAAGAGATTGTGAATGCTTCTGTAATTCATCAGTTTATTTTAAACAGGATTAACATTTTGTACACATTTCTCCTGGATATTATAGTTCATTATACTACATTGGTTCATTGTTATAGAAAACTATAGTAATCTGTTTACGTGAGCTTTAAAACTTTACATTTTTCACTGGACTGTGCAACGATTTTTCCATTAAGATATTAGCATGTGAAAGCATTAGTCAGTTGTGAATTTTCTGATTTCTTTGGGAAATTTGTATAAATTCAGGATATAAGACTGGTCTGAATAATTCTCATTTTCTTTTGTTACATAAGTGATAAACATCAGTGTCAGCAATGAAAATACTTTCCTGTGCGCTGGCTGCTACTGTTGGATGCTGACTGAAAGTCTACAAAATTATTTTTAAAAGCAAAAAATTGGTGAGACAGCAAGCAATAGAACTAAAAAAAGATACACTAAAAGAATTCATAAAGTTTCGCGCAGGTCTCTTCAGCAACATAAAGGACATTTACCCTGAGACAGGAGAAATGACAAGAAATTAAAAGTCTGAACAAATTGGATAGAGGAAGCGCTCAGCTATAAAAAAAAATAAGAAAAATCTTTTTTTTTCAGAAAGAAGAAATGGAGAATAAATACAGCAGCTGTTTATGAATCAAAGGGTTTTTAACCAAAGAGAGGAATTAAAATGATTAGTCTTGCCACTAGCAGGATACAATCTCATACAACGTACTGCAGTCCATAGAAAGAGGGTAGATGATTAAACAAAAGACAAAGGGGAAAAAAGAGAATAAGCCATAATTAGTAGTTCATTGTTCTGCTCAATTGTAACATCTTTCAAATTAAGTCAGTTTGAAATATGCAACTTATTAAATTCGAAGATGTTTACTTGGCCTAAAGTGGGGTTTAGAACTGAAGAAAATGTATTACAGTCTTGTAATTTATCTACTATCCTATTATGTTACAGACATCTAAGTGGAAGAGAATTTGTCTAAAAATTATATAAAATCATTCTGTTGGAGGTTAATTAGCTAGGTGTAGCAAATTGATTTTTTCCTTCTTTCTTTCATAATTATTGTGAAGGTCATTGAAAGCACATAGCAACTTACTCCTTTTGCTCATCCTGATATTACTTTTTTTCAGGAAATTTCACTGAAGCATTAAATGCATTTGTCACAGGACCTTGAAAAAATATTGAACTAAACCCAGGAATAAGCTTTTTCTTTACTGTTATGTGTTTGAAGCATTTTGCAGATTTCTTGTGATTCCATTACCAGAAAGATTATAGAAATGCTTTTAATCACAACTAAGAATTCAAGCAGCTTTTCAGAAAATTAAGACTTCGCTGTAAGTTGACCTATAGTGGATTTGAGAAAGCAGGAAAAAAATGTCTGGAGAGGAGCAAAATGTTCTTATAAATAAAGAAATTTTCCAGGTCTTAAGTTCAACTTCTGGTTCCAAAAATATCCAATTGACACATAATTTCTCTGTTTTATGGCAATTTGAGAAATCTGGAATCCAGTTCATAAAGAAGAGCTCTCTGTCAAATATTATGGGCATTTCACTTTGCCAAGATATTTCTCTGCAGGTTCAACAGACTTTTCCTCTGGAATACTCTAAATATTTTATGTTGTAAAGCTTCCTGTCTTTGGACTGCCCATGTGTTTTATCTTCAAGCGATGTCTTCATCAAAGAAGAGAGTTATTTGAAATTTTTGCTTTTAATGTTGAAGGACTATTTAATCTATCATCTTGATTTTCTCTCATTTGGAAAATCATCAACAGCTTTGCCAGCTGAATTTTTGAAAGATTAAGTCAACCTAAGAAATCTTATAAAGAGGGAAAGGAACCTTTCTTTTACTGAAACACGTGCTATCAAAATAGCATGCTTTCAGCAATGAAATATTTTAAAACTATTCTAAAAACGCTCCAGAAATATTGAACATTTCTATAACAATTTTAATGTGATTTAAAATCTAACAATTGGGAACTTCCATACTACTAAATCCTATGGCAAATTTCCTGTCTACTGCATGAAGAACTGAATTCTGATTTTCTTTGTGAAGGACTTTTGATACTAAACTACTAAATGGTTTTCAAACTTGCCAAAGCTATCTTCCATGGTATAAAGATGACTGTCTTATTACAGTTAAATCCTACTATTCATTAAGATTCACAGAATCACAGAATGGTAAGGATTGGAAAGGAACTGTGGAAATCATCTAGTCCAACCCCCTTGCTAGAGCAGATTCACCTAGAGCAGGTTGGACAAGAACACATTCTGCAGTGAATTCCTCTGTGGGTATATGCCTATACATCTGTACTTAATGAGAAAATAAGATCGAAGGCATAAAGCAGTTTGGAGATAGCCGTAAATATTCATTATACTGTAAGTATTTTTTAATAGGTCACAGAATTTTAATACTAAAAAAGATATCTGCATTGATGAATAAAGATGAGGGTGGCTGAAGAAAAAACTACTCTGTTTTCTGCAAATTTAATAAGGGGCTGAGCAAACAGGTTTAGAGACCAAAATCCAAAGGTTTTTTATCTGCAGTTTCTTGATACACTAAGACTACTTAATCATGATTTTAGATATCAGATATTCCATCAAAATACAATGCTTCTAGTTTGTCCAAACTGGTATTATGATGAGGATATTTTTGTAAATAATGTCCTAATATTTTATAGTTCTATTGTAATGACTGATATCTTATTGTCATAATTGGTGACAACTCAAAGTGTCTTTTTGACAGTGATTTGGGACATTTTTCACTGTACTTACTGTTGTACCCAACACCTTAAAAACCAGTCTTTAAAGGGTCCCTTAAATAATGTCAAACGTGTGTGTATTCTGTAATAGAAATAAAAATATGTGTTTCTTCAGTTAAAAAGATGTAGTAACCTCAAAAAATTTCTCATCTTTTCTTGGCTAAGAACAAACATTCATAGTGAAATGCAGACATCAACACCTATGAGCAGACCACTGACATCAGACATTAATGACCATACCAAGCTGTAGTATCTAGACTAAATCTCAGTAGCAGTGTGTAGAAGCAGTGGTATTTATCACGCATTGTACTCAAGTAGCATCTGCTTCTATACTACCTGCTATTATGCATGTATACACACATCTGTTCTGTACTTTGTATTTTCTCTACATTTACTAAGCTTCAGACTGTAAACAAGATTTGCTGAGAGAGGAAGGACAGAATACATAGAACTTAAATACAGTGGTTTAGGAATACAGTGTAGGATTCATCCAAGGGATTTGCTCAGATGAGTTCTTCATCTGAACAAGTCCCTTGAGGGTCCCCTAATGGAGAAAGAGGCACACATAAGGTATTTGGCAGACATTTTCTAACAAATTATATGAAATCTTCAGTTCTGTCCGTCACTCTGTACTGTCAGCTAGATCAGATGCACATATTTGAAGTTCGGAGAGGAAACCCCAACAAGTCACAGATTCCAAAGACTTGTCAAAATCTCTCAACCACTCCAAGGATACGTTCAAATGCGATGTGTGCCACTTGTGTGGCATATCCTTTAAATTAAATGCAAAATTAAAATTATATTCTTAGTAAGATGGATCACTGAGGAAGCTGAACTGCTGCCTTTTCCTGTAAACCACAGTCATTACAATTACAGTCCAAAATTCACTTGGGATTTTAAAGCATTAGGATTTTAAAACAATTATGTTAATTTATGTATGCAAATCAGTGTAATTACTGTTGCTTCCTATAGGTTTCCACATGATCAACGCGAGTTGTATCTTCCTGCTGAGGTTAAGACTAGAATTTCCATTTTAAGACAGAGCTTTCTGTCTGTTAGAATGATTAAAGTATCCTTCATTTAAAGAACTGCTGATATTTTCTTATAGCTCATATACTGTAACAGTCAAGGTAAAGTACATGTGACTTTACCCAATTATTTGAGTGAATTTATATGTATAAATAGTATTAGTATTCCTAATAGATTGATTAATTGATTGTTGATTTACCTTGTTTTCTTCCACCAAAATATGTAAATTAAGTTTTTCCTTGACTAGAAAAATTGATAAATAGAAGTACCATTTTGTACTATGACTCACATTTTAATGCCATAGAGTACGTCTTTTGTGTTCATCGACAATGTGTTCATTCGAGACACTTGCTTTTGGTAATGCTTGATAGACACCTTTTCCCCTCCTAACAATTCTGAAAGGAAGCCTCAATCTAAACTGTAGACCTATGCTAGTCACATGGACTAGGAAAAAGAAGCAAACAAAAAACCGCCACAATGCACCACATCCCCTTGAAAAACAAACAAAAAACCCACCACCACAAAAACCCATAAAACTCAAACTCATATGAGGATTGCTGACATTTCATATAGCTTTATAGCTTCAAGAGCCATTTAAGAGGTATTCACCACTTTAAGCAGCCTATAACTGATATTAATTTTATAATTGCTGCTGTTGTTATATGTTTCTCTTAACAGTGCTTCTACTTCAGATTGCCTGAAACTTCCTTTTCCTTGATGTTCTACACTAAAAACACCAACACGTTTACCAGATGGCACCTGCTCAGACATATTTTCCCGTTTGGGTGTCTGGCCCAATTTTACAAAAGTTTCTTGAAAATTATTTGGCTGCTTCTAGAACAAAATGAGGTGGAGTAGGGGTGGGGTGGAATGCTTTGTAAGTATTTTTAAAAGGCTGGGGCGTAAGGAGGAAGTTTCATTGCTACCTGTAGGAATGCTGACCTGTATTCTTTAAGCAATGATGGGAATTTGGAAAAGTGTTCAGCCCTGGGAAAAAATACATAATTTCTTTCATAAAAGTGAAACTCTGTGTTAGCGCTACCTGAACTATAAGCTTTAAAACAATCCAGAAAGAAACAAAGGGAACCTCACACATCTTCATCATCTTCTGAAGATGTGGTGATAAATCATTTAGAAAATTCTTTTGAACTAGGCTTTCCAGAGCTGAAGGGTGTGGATGAGGTTTGTTGTTCTTGATGGTTATGACACTTGGCACATGGAAAAGCAGAAAGATATTCTATCATCTTGTGTACTTGGCAGTGATCCTTCACCAATACCTGGTGATTAGTTGCAAGGGAATTAGGGAATAAAAAAGACTAAGCAGAAACCTTGCAATACAAATATCTGAAAGTTGAACAGTGGGAATGTGAAGAGACCTATGACACAAGTCAGGTAGTGCAAAGAAACAAAAGAGAGAGCAGCAAGAAATAGGAAATGGGTAGGAGGAGAGGGGAGATGGATTCTGGAGAATCAATACAAAGTATTGATGGGTGGATGGGTACAGAGAGGGATCAGAACCTAAAATGGGCATTCAGAAAGCCAATCATATTCTGGGCTGTATCAGGAAATGTGTGGCCAGCAGGTCGAGGGGGGTGATTATCCACCTTTGCTCTGCTCTTGTAACACCCCACCTGGAATACTGCATCCAGCTGTGGAGCCCTCAACACAAGAAGGATATCGACCAGTTGGAACAAGTCCAGAGGAGGCCATGAAGATGATCAGAGGGCTGGAGCACCTCTGCTATGAAGAAAGGCTGAGAGAATTGGGTTTGTTCAGCCTGGAGAAGAGAAGGCTTCGGGGAGACCTTATTGCAGCCTTCCAGTACCTGAAGGGGGCCTACAAGGAAGCTGTGGGGGCACTTTTTACAAGGGTCTGTAGTGACAGGACAAGGAGTAATGGGTTTAAACTGAAAGTGGGGAGATTTAGATTAGATATCAGGAAGAAGTTCTTCACGGAGAGGCTGGCAAGGCACTGGAACAGGTTGCCCAGAGAAGCTGTGTGTACCCTATCCCTGGCTGTCTTCAAGGCCAGGCTGGATGAGGCTTTGAGCAACCTGTTCTAGTGGAGGGTGTTGGAGCTAGATGATCTTTAAGGTCCCTTCCAACCCAAACCATTCTATGATTCCATGATTTGGTATGTACAGAGTAGAAAAGGGACAAACATCAAAGCAGAAGGGTATATGAATCAAGTTGAGTAGGAACTGGGGCAAAAGATTGTTTGAGAGATGACAGTGGACATGAATAAGGGTAATAGAGGTCAAAAACTAAGTAAAATTTATATCTATATTTTTTATTTTTGAATAAAAATCTGAAAGTCATAAGGTTAGAATGACCACTTAATTTATCAAGCACTGTCCTTATAAGAGAAAACCATAAAGTGTAACGCTTCTGAATCCTGTATTGAGCACAAATTTACACTGATCTGCTTTTGTACCTAAAACACCTTTCAATCCCAGAACAATTTTCCTTTGTTCTATATTCAACTCTTTTCCTATAAATTTATAGAGTAAAATCATATCCTTCATGAGACTGGAGTGTGCTAGCCTAAACAAGTAAAGCATTTTCAATAATTTCTTATAAAAAGATTCCACATTCCCTTAATAATTCTCTGTACCTTTTCTGTCTCAAATTCATCTATCTTGAAAACAGGTGAACTAAAAAACCAATATTCTGCACAAAAACTGAGTAGTTCCTTGAAAAAAAGTGTATTTTTTTTATATATAAAGATCTAACACCTATATACTCTGGCATCACATCTGCCTTTTTCACAGATGCAGTATGTCTCTGCCTGTGTGCACTGATCCAGATATACTACAGCAATCCCTGTCTACTGCAATGACTTTGGCAAAAATATTTGTGACTAAAAGAAGTAACGTGGTGATGTAATTGACAAATATGACACTGCATGAGTGACAGTCACATTTCCTTCATTTTAATTGCCATTTTTTAGTTGCTGAGTAGTTTTTAATTCTAAACTACGTATATTTTTAATATATATTTTGTATTATTATACCTCATATAAAGACAGCACTGCTATTTTTATGTTCTCTCCTAGCCCTCTAATAATAACAACATTGGAATGAAAATATAAAAATAAGACATGTCAGCCCATGTTGTGGATGCAAAAAATAAACTTAAAAAAATTACGAGGAATGAAAATAAACCAAACTCTTTCTTTATTTTGGTATAAGACTGCATGGAGAAACTAAAACCTGTTCACCATACTTTTAAATTTGCTTTCAGGCCTGTGTTCAATACCACATTAATGGGTTTGCATTCAGACATAACGTTAGTGGAAAGGAAACTACGATCTTGAGAAAAAACATTACATTCGTATTGCAGTTAGATAGCAGTCTGTTCTCAAAATATCCAATATTCATTCAAATGTACGTAGTAAAAACTCTTTCAAATGGAGTTTGTATATTTCCTGGTTCACAAGCAAAATTCAGAATATTAAATATGTAATTAAAGGTATGAGGTGTAACATGAGGCATCAGAGAGAAGCACCTGCAATGTTTTGGAGATTCTGGACATTCTATATAAACACCTCGTCTGAATGATGTAGTTTATGTCTGCATTCATTACCTCAGTTGCTGTGCCCTTCTCCCTGAGTGTTTGTGATACATTTTCTAATAAGTTTCATTCATATTTTAAAACCTGTAGTCCTTTATAATGAAACCACTTTATTAATAGTGCCGTTAAAATCATGATTGAATATGTCATTTTCCCTCTTCAGAATCATGTATGTATGAAATTCAGAGTAATTTAAATCTAATTTTAACAGACTGTCATTAAAGAGAACTTACATTTGTGTGAATTTAAGTCTTCACACTATACTACAGACATACAAACAGCTTTATGTAGGCCTTAAATAAGACAGTTCAGTCTCTGAAAAGATTCAAGTCTAATAGATACTCTAGAACGGCCACAGGTTATAGTAGAGATGGCAATCAGAAAGTTTACTCTATTCCTAACACAGGTAAAACATTCTTTCTGTGAACCGAAGTTCTCATTATTTTCTCACAAGCTCCATTAACTTAATCATATCACTGTAATCTATTCCTGAAGAACTATAATTTAATATATAGCTACCATTTATCTCCTTGGGTAGGTGCCTCATTTTAGTGCGTATTAGTTCTTTGATTCGTTTAACACTTTTAACAGAATAAATAAGCTGATGTGAGTTTACATCTATATTCAAAACTGACTAAGACTAGAACTGGTCACTGAATGTAATTCAAGTTTTCCTATTAAAAAGAGGAACATTTTAAGAGTTGAAGATAATATATAACAAATACACATAATTGTCTTATAAAGGTGGCTTAAAGCAACAGGTTTAAATATATTGACTATATTAACTATATCCAGTGTATTCATCAAAAAGAATATTGACTATTTACTAGATTACAGGCTTAAGAACTTACTTTGATGCAGAATAAACTGAGAATGGTAGAGGTTTTTAGTCTGGAGGAGAAAGGTATTCTAACAATCAGTGGTTATTCTCAGTCAAAATGGAATAGTTTTATCTTGTTGTGGTTTAGCCCCAGTCTTCAACTAAGCACCATACAGCCACTCACTCACCTTTTTCCTTCCCCAGTGGGATGGGGAAGAGAATCAGAGGAAAACAATAAGAGAACTTCTGTGTGGAGATAAGAGCAGTTTAATAACTAAAAATATATGAAATTAAATAACGACACTTCTACTACCGCAACTACTACTCCCTAAAGAAGAAACTGAGAGGACAGAGGCTGTATGAGAAACTGAAAAAGTCCTTAGTTTAATAAAAACAGTGCTTGACAATAACTGAAAACCTCAGTCTCTTATCAAAATCCTTCTCAACACTTATCCAAAACATAGTCTCATACTAGCTACTGTGAAAAAATTAAGCTTATACCTACAAAAACCTGAATATTCTTTATTATTGATTGGACAGTGGTTAAGGGCCAGCAAAGGTGATTTTATTCAGTAGTTTCTTCAAAGTAAGTCTTCAAATTTTTCTTAAAGTAGTAAGTTATGCTTTTGATAAAACACAAGTTATCAGACTCCATGCAGGGATAATTTTATGAAAGTTGCTGGTTTATAATCTACAGAAGGTCATGCTACATAACATAACAATCACTGCTGGTCCATTTTTTTAAAAGTAAGTTTTAAGAAAAGAAGGCTATTAAAGACAATAAGATGTCAAAGTACATATTTTCATGAAAGAATAATTTTTTTAACCTTTTCACACAGGTTATTTGAATAAAGGCATTTAAATTGTTATAGCAGGATTTACTGCATAATACACATAACTTCCACATATTTTTGGAAATTATTACTCTTTTATATGGAAAAGTTTGTGAAATCAAAAAGAACAGCATATTTTATGACAATTATGGCAGGTTTTAGTAGTGTCACTGAGAATAATAAACCCTACTGTTTAAATGACATTTTTAATCCATAGGTACGAATGACAAGAATGAGAGGAAGAGGAGGAATAAGAGAGAAAAATGAGAAATAAATACAAAGAAAGGAAGACTTGATTCGTTAATAATCTCACAACAGAACAAGCAGTACTCTTCTGTTTGCTAAACCTTAATCCAATGTTTAAATGATTCAGTTGCTTTTATAGAGAAACTGTTGCATGTGAAGGCAATTACTGGTCATACAAATTGAAGTAATTTACTCCCATCAAACACTTACTGCATAAAACATGTTTCCATAAATAGAGTTAAAAATATGATACCTGGTAGAAATACCTAGAGTTTGTCACAGAAATAATTGGCTTATGTAGTATTTGCCTTATTTTGGTGAAGGAAAAATACTGCAGATTTCCAGGCCTTCTGTATCAAATTATAGGCAATTAAAATACTTTTAGGTAACTTAACAGGCACAATAAGACAATTTGTTAAAATGTAAGGACTTTGAATAGTCTTTACAGCAGAAAAAAATTAAATGCAATTGAATGAAGGGATGCCATCTGGAGGGACCTTGGCAGGCTGGAGAGGTGGGCCTCTGCCAACCTCATGAAGTTCAACAAGGTCAGGTGCAAGGTCCTGCACGTGGGTCAGGGCAATCCCAACTACAAGTACAGGCTGGGTGGAGAATGGATCGAGAGCAACCCTTAGGAGAAGGACTTGGGGGTACTGGTGGATAAGAAGCTGGACATGAGCCAGCAGTGTGCACTGGCAGCCAGAAGCCAACCGTACCCTGGGCTGTATCAGGAAAAGTGTGGCCAGCGGGTTGAGGGAGGTGATTATCCACCTTTACTCTGCTCTTGTAAGACCCCACCTGGAATACTGCGTCCAGCTGTGGAGCCCTCAACACAAGAAGGATATCGACCAGTTGGAACAAGTCCAGAGGAGGTCCATGAAGATGATCAGAGGGCTGGAGCACCTCTGCTATGAAGTAAGGCTGAGGGAGTTGGGCTTGTTCAGCCTGGATAAGAGAAGGCTTCGGGGACACCTTATTACAGCCTTCCACTACCTGAAGGGGGCCTACAAGGAAGCTGGGGGGGGCACTTTTTACAAGGCCCTGTAGTGACAGGACAAAGAGTAATGGGTTTAAATTGAAAGCAGGGAGATTTAGATTAGATATTAGGAAGATATTCTTCACAGAGAGGGTGGTGAGGCATTGGAACAGGTTGCCCAAAGAATTTGTGGATGTCCCATCCCTGGCTGTCTTCAAGGCCAGACTGGATGAGGCTTTGAGCAACCTGTTCTAGTGGAGGGTGTCCCTGCCCATGGCAGGGGGGTTGGAACTAGATGATCCTTAAGGTCCCTTCCAACCAAAACCATTCCATGATTCTATGAACATGCTTCATTTTCTTTGGTTATTATGCAATATTAAAAATAATGTTGATGTATTGTATCAACTACCCTCTTTTTCATCTTTAAATATTATTAATCAGAAGCAGAGAGAGTTTCATGGGGGAAAGTTTAGAATAGGTTTTCTGTTTTCAGAATGGATCTCTTAAGAAAAGATGTACGTAGAGATACTTTTTCATTCTGATAATGTACCTCAGACTGGATGAACAAAAAAGGGGTCATAGCAAATTAACAGCAACAGGTTAATAGTGAAAATGGTACTTTTTCAAATTAATTTGCTATCTAGAAGATTCAGTGGAACCTTCTTAGGAATATAAATTGGGAAAATATATATTAAAGTCTAAACTTACTAATAAAAATAGAACTAAAATTGACAATGTATTTTTCTCCTTGTGGAGGACCAGATAAAATTATTTTATGTTAAGGATGCCAGAAATACATTAACCCTAGTAGTCATAATGAAATTTGTAATGAATTCATCAATCACATAATGAATTTCTATAAGGAGTAGTTAACAGGGGTCAGATCCAGTTATCCCTTCTGCGTGCTTTTATGGCTCTACAACAAGTGAACAAGAAATAGTTATTTTTGCAAATTTCTGTGATAAAACCAATATTATGCAAATATACCAGAACAGCTGCAACAAATTACTGTAAAACAGAGTAGAGATTATATTTTACTTCTCCTGTTTCTTTTTCTGGATTGCATGTTAAAACTTGAACTTAGAAAAGGAAGGAAAGATCCAGCAAGTTAAAAAAAAAAAAAAAGCAAACACCAAAAAAACCCCCAAACAACCAAAAAGACAGTGCTAAGTGCTATTTCTGCAGAGAAATAGCTGGAAAACAGAACACTGTACAGCGTGAGCTCACTGCTTTCTGACTCTATTCCTCTTAACAAATTTTCTGCTGGAGACTGTTGGCATAGTTGGATGCAGCTGAACTGCAGGTTCTGTGGTGTGCACTGTGAGTAAATGCTTATATATGTTTGTGAGAGGGAAAAACTCATAAAGTTAACTTATTTCATTTTGAATAGTATTGCAAATAAACCTGCACTGTTTTTCAGTAAACATTTCGTAAAAATTCCAAACTTTTCACCATTGTGTATATTCTCAGTACACATATAACCAAGAGCATTAAGAGTCTCTTGATAGTCATTGGCGAAATAGATTGCAATAAGTTCAAAGGAGCTCTTACTGTCTGGTGGGCCAAGACATATCTCAAGACAGAGCTATAAAACTGTAAAAATTCCAGAGGAGCAAGTAATATGAGTTTAAAGAAGTTCCACATGGATTAACCTAAAGAATCTGAAGTAGTAAATATGGGACATTTTAAAGAAAATATTTATTTTTTTAGGAAGCAAAGCCCTAGGTAGCTTTAAATTATTGACTTATATTTTCCTAGCTCTTTAGAAGAGTTGTCCCAGCAGTTCAAAATTTCGTACAACACCCCACAGAGACCTGATCTTTAGGTATTCAGGCAGGCAAAACTCCTGGACTCTTCAGTGATCTTGTTCTGTTTAAAAACATAAGCATGATGTAAGGAGAACTACACTAGATAGACAAAACCAAATAAGGACCATTTTCCACCTTGAACTCTCTCATTTTAAGTATGTAAAATAAAAGCAATTTGTCTTAGAATTCCATCATTTGTAACCCTACTGAAATGTCATTTAACTTAGATCAGAATTCATCCCTCCTTTGTTTTAGAAGCATTTGGTGTTTGTGCTATAACTGTAGTGACGACTTGCTAGTGTTCAGCAAAGCTAAGGGAAACACACTGAGAGGAAATGGTATTTTTAAGATAAACCTTTTCTATTTTCCACTCTAATAAAAGTAACAAAAGGTAGATCCAGTTCGCAATTTTAATTCTGAGAATTAAAATGTATCTGGTCTTGTATACTGTATGTATGACATTTCTAATTAAAGTTAGCTGTGGTTGAACTATAAGGTAAAATTAAATGACCAGAATTAATCCAAGTCCTGATTTCATAAGAAACCAGAAATGTGCTTTGAATACACTGAAATACAGCTATTAAACTACTATACAATGCTTTAGGTAATGTTAAGAGTCTGATTTATTTCAACAAGAGCAAGTCAGGGTGATTAAGTTGACACTATATGCCTATTCTGTCTGTTGGCTCTGCACAACTTGAGCGATATGATTCTTTAACAGGAATATGAAAAGTTGTGCTTCGTCATGTACTATTATCAGAGGCGTGGTCTGGGTCAAAAACGTAAACTAATAAATAATTTGGATTTCTGCTACTGGAATCAATGGTTCCCTGTGCCGTAGTCATAAATAAGTGGTTCAGAACAATCAATCCTTACTTGCACTGCAATTGTACCTGTGATGTAGTATTTTAAGCTGAAGAATTGCTGATGGATTTCCATGGTGTGTAGAACTTCTTTTATATATATGAAGTTTTCTAGTAGTCTCTGCTCTGGAAATGCATTTAGCCACCTACTCAGTTTTGGGGTTGATTTTGTCATAAATGTTTCATGGCTCAGGTTTTACTGATGTTATTTGCTAGTAATAACTACAAAGGAGAGAAAAACACAGGAAAGTTATTGATAATTTTGTGCTGCTATCACATAACTTCAACAAAAAGATAGAGTAAAAGCAGCAACAAAACAATGAAAAATTCAGTTACTGACTCTGGACACAAAATTCCATGGGAAAAAGGCTCTATATAACATAGCTATTTTCCAGGGCTGACTCCTATACACAAGGCAGAGATCCATACAGCTTTCACATCTAGTGTAAACTCCTGGTTCTGTTCAAGTCAATGGTGAAACTAACATGGAATTTAACCGTGCCCAGAATTTCACATTTTGCCCTTAATTTTTAATAAAGTTATTCATATTAATACATTTCTGTCATGTACTCACTTTCAAATATATGATACTTAGAACCAGGGGTCACAGGATAAGCAAAACTAAGATTTTAATGAAATATTAATAGTTAAACCTGTAAACCAAAACCTATATACTTACTGAAGGCTTTTTAACAGCAAATACAGCTACACTGTGTCGATCGAGTCTGTCAAGGCAACAAAGTATAGATTATATATTATGAGTGTTCATTTGTTCCTATATTCTAAAATTCTGAACATAGTGTGAATTTTTTAACAGAAATTGTAGCTTTCAACATGAAAAAAACCCCACCTCATTGACCTTTCTTTGTATGATCACTTTGCTCCTTACTAATGTCATTGGAATAATTTATCCATAGTGTAATTTTTTAGTTTTCAAGACCCATTCTATTTCATTTTGTTATTCCACAGTGTTTTGTATGTCTGTCTTTGTGAGGTTTATGAGCCTGCTCAGAAAACCAAAACAACCCTAATATGAAATGCAGTGATGAGATATCACAGGACTGTGAACTATTCAGGATGTTACTGAGAAACTCGGTGTGCCTCATGTAAAAATACATACATAGTTCCTCATGATGTTTATTATGGTTTTAGAAACATGGAGATACCTTTAAAGAGAAGCCCCTAAGAATCACAATAGGAAAGGCAACAAAACACAATTATAAACCAATGTAATAAACTATCCACATGATTAATTAAAAAAAAAAATAAACTAATTAGAATTATTTTCCCTGACATGAAGTGTTCAGTAAGTAGCATAATCATTCATGTCTTAGAACCAGGATAGAAACAAATGAGAATC
Organism: Rhynochetos jubatus; assembly: GCA_027574665.1. Classification (NCBI taxonomy): domain Eukaryota; kingdom Metazoa; phylum Chordata; class Aves; order Eurypygiformes; family Rhynochetidae; genus Rhynochetos; species Rhynochetos jubatus. The sequence continues at coordinate 31,949,051 of CM050649.1, read as the reverse complement.
TGAAAGATTGCTGGAGGGTATCACAATATACATAATCTAAACAAAGTCAGTGGTTACAGATGATGCTTAGCTATTGTGATTCTGAAATATTGAAAGGCATAACAGAACCCCACCCAAGTATCTATTCAGATAATAATTCTGGATACATGGAGATACAGATAAAAAAATTCTTAAGTAAAATGTGATTTATGCATGTTAGAAACATGTCCATGGACACATTATAATAATGTTAAGAAAGATGAAGACATGTCTTTTAATAAACTGAAGGAATAAAGGCTGCTTGGATCATTTTGATTCATAATATCTGGCATCTATTTTTAATTTTTTGGTGGGCTGAGATGCAACAGTGATGACAAAGCTAAGGCTAGAAAGTTTGCTTAGGAAATTTATATGTCTGTAAAGGAATAAACAAGGCCTACATGTAAGATACTTAATTAGAACGTTATCCTCCCAATAGGTTAATTAGAATACAAGCCAGGGAAACAAATTAATGGAATATCTATAAAGGGAGGAATTTATTCTTTTTGGAAAATATGGAAAGGAGAACAAACTCATCTGTGAGCACACATTGAAAGATTGGGTTTGTATTTAACTTGTGTATTTGTTTACCACAATCAAAATGAATTGCTTTCCTTCTGCTGTAGCTGACCTATGTTCTTCCTTCTATAAAAGGATGGAACAGCTTCATCTGTCTATCTCTGTAATCTGTTTATCTAAGATGGACAGTGTCCTAAGAGAATCACTTGCTGTTTCTTTATATGAATTGGAAAGAAAGAAAATATTGTAGATGGCAATCTTTAGAATTTATCTTTATCTCTTAAATGTCCCATTCTTTGTTATTCTGCCAGTATCTTTTTTCCATATTTTAGGAATTAAAATAAAATAAAATATCTCCTCATGCATTATTATGTTTTAGTTTAATTAAACTATTCCATTGGAAATCCACTCCAGCAGCAATAGGAAGTCATATTATCTCACTAACTATATGTAAGCTTCAATCTCATTTCTGATTCCTGTATTTTCCTCAGCAAGATATCTATTATTTCATGAAAGGAAGAAATGTTTGGGAAAGAATAGGAAAAAACAGCCAGGTTAAGTTTCAGAAAGCTGAAGTAAACATCTAGTCAAAGACTGACCTATAGAATCAAAAAAACATGGAATGGTTTAGGTTGGAAGGGACTTTAAGGATCATCTAGTTCCAACCTGCCCCTCAACCTGCTGGCCATGCTTCTCGGGATACAGCCCAGGATGCAGTTGGTGGAATCACTTGTGTACCTTCAGGTTCCTTAGGTGTTCCTGAACCTGATCTTCTCTAACCATGGGGGGTTCTCCCTTCTCTCAGTCCCTGCCCTTGCCTCCTGTGATTCCTGAGGTATGTCTGGCACCCTTGTCAGTGGAGACTGGGTCAAAAAAAAAAAAAAAAAAAAAAATTGAGCACCTCTGCTATCTGCATATCCTGGGAAACCAGCTTCCCCATTTCCTTCTGCAGATGGCCCATATTTTCCCTGATCTTCCTTTTATCACCTATGTACCTACAAAGCCCTTCTTGTTACCCTTGATGTCCATGGCCAGGTTTAATTCTGTCAGGGCTTTAGCTTTGCTAACCTGATCCCTGACTTGTTGGACAAGTTCCCTGTACAACCCCCAGGCTCCCTGTCCCTGCTTATGCCCTCTATAGGCTTCCTTTTTGTGCTTCAGTTTGTCCAGGAGCTGCTTATTCATCCACACAGGCCTCCTTGAATTTTTACCCAACTTCCTCTTCATTGGGATGCATTGCTCCTAAGCTTGAAAGAGAAGATCCCCGAATACCAGCTTTCTTTGGCCCTTCTTCCCTCCAGGGCTTCATCCCATGGACCCGCTGCTCCTCTGGGACCTGTCTCAGGGATTGTAGGTTTTTGGCTCCACCAATCTACATCCTTCTCAGCCTCCCTGATACCCCTCAGCCTTTCCACTTCCTCCTTCAGCTCTGCCACCAGGCTCAGCAGATCATCTCCCTGTTGACCCTTACACAGGAGCTGTCTCTGCTGCCCTCGGGTACAAGTGCTAGGCTCAGGCACTCCCTGCAGCTGGAGACCTGGACAGCCGCATGCCTGAGTAGGAGCACCATCTGGGTCGCCATATTCTTACAGGCAATACCTTTTGGCTGAGTGGCCACCATGGCTGGGTCCTGCCCACATGCATCACCTGCATGCCCTGTCTGTAAAAAATGCCACACAAACTGTTTCATCATGTTCTGTTTGGGTGCTGTGGGTTGCTCACATTCCCTGGGGGCTGCTCTTGTTTGTGGGGGTGTTGCCCGCCTTCATGCCTCTGTCTCAACACGCACACTGAGGTAGAGCTGCCACTTGTCAGCATCTCAGCATCTTACTCCTCCCACTCTTGGGGGTGCATGGTGGGCTGGGGCTCCCTCTCTCTTTCCTGCATTTTTAGAAGCTTGTTCTTCATGGATTTTGCTCTGGCTTTGCCACTTCAAGAAGACTTCCCCAACTTGATCCTCCACTTTGGAGCCCTTCACCTCGATGAGTTTGAGGTCATGTCACTCAGGTGAAACTAATTTAGCAACAGCCATCACAACCCTTTGGTGGTTCAGCTGGGCCTGCAGGTCAAGAATACAGAATAGTGGCCACTTGAAGGTCTGCTGTAAAGAGGAGTCAGATCCCCATAGTCTTGGTCTAAATTATAACTGAAGTCTAGTTGACACATATGTGCATTGTCAACGGCAACAGTGGATCCTGAATCTTCCTCCCAAACCCAGTTCCAGCTGAACCTCTTGACTCACAAAGACTAGGGGCAACAAAACACCTTATTGATGTCTTGAGGTAGATCATGATGTCCCTGGGAGAGACCACTGCCAGGGACAGTGAATTTACCTGAAAATTTACCTGAATTCTGTACAAATGCAACCTTTAACTGCAGAAAACATATTTAATGGATGAAGTAAAGGGTAAACATCTTTCTGTCTTTGAATGCTAGTTAAAGCTAACAGACTTTTAGAACATTTCTTCTAACGCTGTGGTAATCTGATCAGCTCAGCATTAATTGAAAAGATACCTGTAAAGGTTTGGTAAGTGTTGACACTCTCATCCTCACCTACCATGTGACACTTAGCTGCCAACAGCTTACAATTTCTAGAGGAGTGCTTTGGATTTCCTTCCAAGGCCCCAAAGTGAGAATACACCATAATTGCTAAATGCACATGTATATGCTCACCCCACTGGTGAAACTGCCTTGCTGCCAACAATTGATGGTAGTCTGCTCATGTAATCCTTTGCTCCCAAAAGTTCTGCTCTTAGTTTCCCACTTTAAAGTGGTTGCTGACTCAGATAACACTGAATGACTGCTGACTTCTGCCATCAAATTTTATTCCCCTTTTACTTGCTTTTGTGAACCTCAGTTTGAGAAATGCTACATTAAAGCTTTAACAAGCACTATAGCTACAGCATGTGCCTCAACACATGGCTGTCCTCTTGAGATTAAAGTGAAAATGAAAATCATCAAAAAATATGAAGTATAAAAGAAAAAAGAAAAAGCATGTAAGTGTGAACAGGATAGGCAAATGTCAAAGGGAAGAGAAAGAGCATCCCTCCTAGGAAATCTACCAGAATTTACAGAAAGCATATAAGGAAATAGCAAGAATATTAAGCTGTCCTGTTCAGATATTTATTCAGACAAAAAGAATGATATCTACATAATTCAGGAATCAAATGCCAAGAGACAAAAATGATGAATTAGGATGCCAGGAGATAACTCTGAAAATGATTGTTAAAAGATTAGAAGCTTGTAAAAACCTGAAAATTCAATAAAACTAGATTCTGCATGGACTCTTGGAAAAATTAATGAAAAGCTGTGTGAAGAAGAAATATTCTTAGTATACAATTTAACAAGTTACCTTTTATTTGACAATTAGAATAACCCCAGTCAAATAATCCTATCTCAGCAATGTCTTATTCATGAGAAAGACCAGATAGAATGATATACAGCAGCTTGTACTATTCATTGTTTCCAGGAGAAACAATGTCTATCCTAAATTACTGAAGTCAATGTTTTTCATATACAGAGTTTAAGTGCTACAGAACGTTGAAACCATATTTAAATAAAAGGACCAAAAGAGGGAGAAAAAAAAAAAAAAGGGGGGGGGGAGGGGGCGGGGAGAGGAAGATGAAACTGACTAACAGCCTAATAAAAAAGAAACACCCAAAGTGGGCAAAAGGGGAACCACTGACAACTGATGTAAAAACTAAACAATGGCAGCGACTTGAGCTGAAAAGTCTTGCTACAAAATGTCTATGCAGAAATTCAGAATAAACCGTTATCATTAGCTGTGATGATACTTAAAATGATAGAGATTTTACATAAAAATCCCTTGCTTTTTCATGTGCTATTTCGTTAAAATTACGTGTTCACTTACTGTCACAGTTACAGAAATGAGAATTACCTTCTTTGATATAATTCATTTTACTAGCCTGTGAACACAAAAGCTTACAGGTTTGCTTGTGTAAGAGTTCTTGTTTTGTTCCTTGTTTTATTTTTAACTAATTCAACATTCAGCACAGTATGTGTCTCTCTTGTCCCCAGCATTTGTTTTATCACAGTGATATTGTTTTTGCAGGAGAGGTACTCTTAAGGATAGAGTTTGTGGGTAGAGGTTGCAACTAATTAGATTAACCATTATACTTTTTCCAACATACTAACTTTTCTACTATTTATATTTAAATTTCTTTACAGACGTTGTCTTTCAAGATGTGAACATTCATGTAGTACGTAGGCAACAGTGTTTAAAAAAAAATAGTGATAATCACTATTTAAGGTTACAGGCTAAATGGGCATACCAGAAATATTTATATTTGCATTTCTTCCAAAATTTCTTGTTGATGGATTTTGAAGTTTTATAGATATTTATATATTTAAAATTTTAATAAACTTTAAGTGAAAGTCAGGCTGCCAAAATCAGAGTTAACTAAGCATTGCATACATAAGACTATACCTGCTGTTTTATTTCTGTTCTTATTGTCAAATTACAACTAGCTTTTTTTTTAGAAATTTGGAAGGTGACCCTCCAACCTGGAATATTAGTGATTATTAACCATTTTCTAAGATTTCAGTTGAAATTTCATTTTTCTAATCATATATTGGTATAAGCTAATTTATAAATGTCCAGCTCCTATATAATGCATTCAAAAATGTATACCTCTTACAGCTCTTCATTGGTGCTCCTCTACCTTGAACAAATCAGGACAAGAGGAAGCCTAAGGTTGTGTGGAATGATCAGTGCCAAAACTGTGAAGAAAAACTGATGCCTCTGTAACAAATTTAAGTGTCCACTTTTTCATGTACACAAGTCTTGGTTTCTCTATTAATTGCTTTTAAAAGCAGAAGAATTTCTTTTGAGGAAGGAGTCATTTAGATGGATGCAACAAGGGGTTAGGAAACAAATGTTGATTTTGAGCAATCAGTGTCATCAGTGACAAGGAGATGTCACTTTTTGCACAAAATATCTTCAGAATAATTTTAAAGAAGCAGAGCATATTCTGCAAAAGTCCGGTGGATGAAGTAAAAGTTATTTTGATTTCAAGTGACACCACTATGCCTCATTAAACTATTGGAGCGCTTTCAGGGTATTTTAACTATAGTCACTAAAGAATGTCTTATATGGAATGTGTTGTACTTAGATTTTTTTGACATTGATAGAGTTCCATATCTGAAGCTACTATATAAACTGCAGAATTATGGAAAACACACAGGTTTTCTGTTGTATAGACAGTACTTGATAACCCAACTAGTTTCTCCAACCTTATGGCTTACATTAAATAGGTGCAGCATATAACAAAGGACAGAGAGTTTCGTCTAATAAGCCAAAGTAACTGAGTTCATTTAGTGCCTTTTGGTCAATACGACAGTTTTTATTGAGATCAGTGATAAGAAAACCTGATATGAAAAAAAAAAAGTGTAAGATAACAAGAACTGGTAAAGAAGTGTATGAAATTTAAACTATTTTTGTACCTTTTTATATGTACCTGAGTTGTAATGACAGTTCTGTTTTGACAGAATAGAAATGTGTTTTTGTTCAACTATGACACCAAGACTGTAAACATTTAAAGGAGTCTGTAAAATAATAGGTCTGAAAAATCAAATTTTCTTCTCCTTGTTTTTTGTGTTCTCTCTCTCCCTCTCTCTCTCAGATACATGAGATCTAATATCAGGCTACACAGATTTCCTGGGAATGTTGTTCTCCTTAAAAAATATGATATTAATATTTTCCAATCATCAAAAAGCAACTTTTTTTTTTTTTTATATCACAATAACAGGTAACTGATAAGCTTTAAAGAGCACATATAAGAATGTTAAACCAGTGTGTTAGGCACTCGGTGGCCAAGTGCCTATTTCCCAACCTGTCTGAGCTTCAGGATTCTGAGGATATTATCACATAATAATGTATTATTCTTTATTTCTTATTTAGATTTTGTAAATAATCACATTAAGTAGTAGGAGCACATAAAACAGTACAGCTTTCCTGCATTTATATTAAGTATATATACATTAAGTAAATATTAATATAATAATGTAGTTATTAATTACATTAAGTATATATTACAAGAAGTATATATTATAGTGAGAAAATGTTACCAAAAGCCTCCAGTATGCTTTTTTCACAACATGATTTAAAAATTCAGAGGAATCCATGACTGAAATATACAGTTGAAATATCTGTACACAGATTAATTTGACAGTGTGCTGGGTTCAGTCAGGAAAGGGTCAACTCCCTTTACTGTGGTTTATAGGAAGCTGTGTTCCTGGACTGATAACTGTACCGAATTCAAGGTCTTCCCCCGCTTCTGATACTGCAGCTGACCCAAACTGACCAAGGAAGTATTTCATTCCAAGTACATCAAGTTCCGGGTCTTGGGTGGAGAGGGGTCTGGTAGCCACTACTCTTCCCTTTTACTCTCTCCGTTACTCCCTTGCTTGTCTACTCCCGGGCACTTGCTAACCCTCTTGCATTAGCTGCTTTGCTAACTCCCGTGCTGGCTTGTTGGTGAGGGAGTTGGTGAGTTGTTTAGGGTTCCTGGCCATGCTATCACTGATAGAGTTTGTTCGGAATCTGGTGCGTTAGGTCTTGGGCTGCGACTCTCAGGCAGTGGCTCTTGGGCTGCAGCTCTCGGGCTGCAATCACTCTCAGGGTGTGGTTCTAAGGGTCTCTGGGTCTGACTCTCACTACTCAGCATCCATTGGTCAGTGGATGGTGAGAAATTATATCATATTGTATTATATTGTATCATATGTTTTACTTTCTACTATTTTAATTATTTATTATTAGTAGTATCTGAATATATTGATTTAGATTTAATTAGTAAATAGTTCTTATCTCAATTTTACAAGCTTCCTTATTTCTTGTTCCTCCGATTCTTCCCCTCCACTGGAGGAGTGGAGGGGGATTTGTGAGAGCAGCTTTGTGGTATTCTACTAGCCAGAGTTAAACCATGACGCAGAGTTCCTTGGGAAGAAGAGAGAAGTTAGATATTTTGGTAGGGAAAAGGAAACCTGTTAGTTTCCTGGGTAAGTAAGTATAACATGAATATGACAATCTTCACAGTGCAGAATCTGTCACCAAGACAGTCAGATATTTAATGGAAAGAATAAAAAAACAGCTACTGGTCAACAGTCAGTCCACTTCGGATGAAAGGTACCTAGTATTACTTCTGGTATAGTGCTTGGTAGCTCAGACATGTCATGTTTTCCTTTATGGCATCACATTTGAATCTCTAACAGACATTCTTCTTGGGATAGAAGATTACATAACTCTTCATCAATAACATTTTTTGGGGGAGGGTTCAGACCCTTTGCGGTTCAACAAAACCATCCTTGCTGAATAAAGTTCATCCTTTTCTAAAAGGAGATAATAGCAGAGCAATTATTATGAATAAAATACAATATTATATTATAAGCAGGGTATAATACTTATTAAATTTAAAGATTTAAAACCATAATTAACCAGTGGGTTGTTTTATTCATTTATTTATTTTCCATAAATTACAATACTAACGAATGGCAAAAATGTTCTAGGCAAAAAACTCTTTCAAACCAAATATGTATATTTATATATGTCCAAGCATAATCAGGGAATGGAAAGAGCAAGGAGACAATATGCGATGAGATGGGAGAATAAAGTGGAAATAGTTTTGAAAGATAGTAGAAGAGTTTTAGCATCCCTTAGTTTCTTTCACATCCCTCCTCTGTTCTACAAACTTTGTTTGATAATAGGATTCAAATGTATGCAAGCATATCTCTTATCAGATATTCTTCTCTAGCTTTTAAGGGGCTTTGCCATACTGTGACAGGCAAGGTGTTTATTTTACCATTTCCTCAAAAAATAAAAAAGTCAATTCTATTTCCTCAGGGATAAAATCTGAAAGAGGAGGTTGAGAATGAGAATTATTTACCCATTGTACACAATGGTTCCCCAGAAAATACATTGAATGAGTCAGGGAAATAAAAATACTAATAAAATCATTGATATAAACATCTATGAATAGCCAATGAGCCCACAGCACTCAGGACAAAATTGGTGAAACTTACAAAATCTCCTTTCTTCCAAATTAGATTTCCATTGCAAATTTGTAATACATAAACTGATGCTCAGGGATCTGGTTTGCAGGTCCTCCAGAAGCTTTTCCAAAACTCAGCTATGCCTTCTTTAAACATATATATATTTCTTCCCACATAATCTATTTTTATTTCATCAACACCTAATCAGTGAAACCTGTCTTGATTAAATCCTGTAAATTCTGCAATAACAACAATATTAACTAACAGTAACAAGTAGTTGTGGTAAAATAAGATGGTACATAACAGTACATTATGGCTAGCTGTTCTCTTTGAATTTTCTGAAGGCACAAAATAATAATTCTGATACCATAATCACTTGTATTTGTATTGTGTTAAATTTCATACATATGTACTAAAAGTCTAACATGATAAATGGACAAAATATCATGGTACTCTATGACAAAAGACAAGACAATCTTTTTTGTATCTTTAATATCAAGCTTTATTTTATAAAACATACATTCCTTATATTTCCATTGTACAAAGAGTTCAACACTTTACCTGTTGATATCCTTATTTCTAAGTTGGAGAGGCAGGGATTTTATGGATGGACCACTCAGAGGATAAGGAACTGGCTTGATGGTTGCACTCAAAGATTTGTGGTCAATGGCTCAATGTCTGATTGGACAGTGACAAGTTTTGTTTCTCAGGGGCCAGTGCTGGGACTGGTACTGGTTTACATCTTTGTCAGTGACATGAATGGTGGGATTGAATGCACCCTCAGCAAGTTTACTGATGACACCAACCAGTGATGCAGTGGACATATTGGAGGGAAGGGATACCATCCAGAAGGACCTTGGCAGGCTGGAGATCTGAGCCTGTGCCAACAGCATGAAGATCAACAAGGCCAAGTGCAAGGTCCTGCACCTGGGTCAGGGCTACCCCAAGCACGAGTACAGGTCAGATGGAGGATGGATCTAGAGCAGTCCTGAGGAGAAGGACTTGAGGGTACTGGTGGATGAAAAGCTGGACATGAGCTGGCAGTGTGTGCTGGCAGCCCAGAAAGCCAACTGTTTCCTGGGCTGTATTCAGAGAATTATGGCCAGCAAGCCAAGGGAGCTCATTCTGCCCCTCTACTCTGCTCTGGTGAGACCCTGCCTGGAGTACTGCATGGAGCTCTGGGGCCCCCAGCATAGAAGGATATTGACTGATCTTTATGAAGACAAGCTAAGAGAATTGGGCTTGTTCAACCTGGAGAAGAAAAGGCTCCAGGGAGACCTTATAACACCTTCCAGTTCCTGAGGAGGGCCTACAAGAAAGCTGGGGGGGACTTTTTACGAGGGCCTGTAGTGACAGGACAAGGGATAATGGGTTTAAATTGAAAGTGGGTAGGTATAGATTAGATATAAGGAAGAGGTTCTTCCCAGAGAGGGTGGTGAAGCACTAGAACAGGTTGCCCAGAGAAGCTGTGGATGCCCCATCCCTGGAAATGTTCAAGGCCAGGCTGGATGAGGCTTTGAGCAACCTGGTCTAGTGGAGGGTGTCCCTGCCCATGGCAGGGGGGATGGAACTAGATGATCTTTAAGGTCCCTTCCAACCCAAATTATTCTATGATTCTATAAAAACAAATCCAAAATGGCACATCATCAACTGTTACATGGTATAAATTAGTTGTGCTACTAAGACGAATTCATGGTGTCAAAGCTACATAAGTGGTTATTTTATTTTAATTTCACTGGTATTTAAAGTAGCAAAGTATTATCATTATGCCCTGTGTAAAATTTTGCTTGTTTATAAAATATTTTTGTATTTCACTGTAACTATGTTGTACCTTATCTGATAAATTATAAATTGTATTAGAATTCATAGGTTTATAAAACACAGAAAATGCAGCTGAGCTATGTAGGAATGCTCGGAAAAAGCCCAGGATGTTTTCTAAAGCACACAGGTCTAGCTGGAAAATATGCAGAACATACATCTTCAGCACAGTTTGAGAGGTTATGTTGGAGGGTGTTAAAGGCAGTATCAAAAAGTTGTGGCATTTTATTATGAGGATTGGTGCTAGCAGGAGAATCCAGTGCTGGTCTTTGAATTTGGCTTGCTGCTGTGTGCACATTAGGAGATACTAGCAGGGAAAGCCCCTAATCTACCTGAAAACAGAAGGCTAATTTCAAAATGCACACAGCAGCAGAAGGAACTATCGAACTAAGATATGAGCAGCTGAGCTCACTAGGAGTTCACAGCATGAAGTAGCAATGAATTAGAATGAATTCTAATTGTCTTTACCTGGGAGAGCAAGTCTGTCCTAAACTCTCCAGGCATCCAAAGTAGCAATGGATATGGCACAATATGAGCTGCTGTCTCCTCAGGGGAGCCTAACCTCTTTTTTTCCCCAGCAGAAGATTTTGTCCTCCATTCAGTTCTGAACACCTTCACTGGAAATTCCACTAAAGCCTACCATCAATTTCTAAGTTGTAAATGCAAATGAAAGTTTTCTTTGACTGTATTTTTGTAAGAATAAAAAAAAAATGCTTTGAATTACTTACGTGTTCATGTTCAGAAAATCTTCCTCCTAAAAAGTATCCATACTTATATGTGGCAGCTGCTCTTATATCTAACAGCTTTAACTCCTTTAAATGTTTATTTTAGATGTAGAATATTCTCAGGTTACATAAAAAAATTGAAATTCTCCCATGTATGTTAAAAAACCAAAACAATACTGACTTCTATCTTTAATTCTATAAAATTACTTTCTCCTGAGACAGTAAGCCTTTGTTAGGAATTATTCCCTGGTTTTCAAAAAAAAAAGAAGAGGAAAAAAAAAGACCAAGAAACCTTCTACTACAGAACCATGTTCTTATCAGAAATTCTGACACAACTAACTGTGCTTGGGATGCCAGATACTGAGGAATGTTTTCATTCACTGTTTTGGAAACTTGAATGCTGAGATCTGTCAAATGTCTTTCAGCCTGAGCCCATATGCATTTGACCAATCATTCTCCATCAGATTTCAGTGACCATTTTTAGCCAAGCACTATGTAAATCAAAACTGTTTTAAACATGTTTATATTAATACTATATTTTATTGATAAAAATTAAGATAAATTTAGAAGTCAGAGTAAGTGTCAGAAGTGATTGCCCAAACCTTGCACTTTAACAGAAGTGAGAATTTTTGTTTGTTTGCAAATGACTTCAGAAGGGAAATAGATGGTAACTTAAACCAGCACCAAACAAAACCCAGGATAGCAAGCAACTGGTTACATTGGTATATCTGTCTCACTTCCAGGAAGGCTACCAAAATCTGAAATCGCAAAAGATATTTTTTTATAATGTTTTTAAGTCAAACGTCACATCGGTGACATTAGAATAAATTTGAATAAAAATTCAGTGTTATTTGGGTTTCTCCAAAATATTTTCACCCCCTATTTCTATTTGTTTCTTCTTTTTTCTTTTTTTCTTCCAAAGTCAGGTTAGCGTAAGAAATGAGACATGGCAGAGACTAACATGATTGTGAATACTATTACTAAAACAAAATACCAGCTCTACTGACAGTATTTTAAGTCTATCCTATTATTACTCTTTGAAACAAAAATTAAGCACACTATAGTAAAAGTGGTTTTCAATTAGTTATTTCAAAGTAGATAACAGTACATGGGAACAGCCACATACACTGTTGTTTGGCTGAGTTTCTATGCCACTGTCATTTAATTATCTGAAAAAATTACTTGATAAGGAATAAACCAAAAAGCTATTCAGAAATTAAGTACTAGTTTCAACTAGTCTTGTTTTATTACTATAAATCATATTTATTCTATATTATCAAATACAATAATGTCAATACTTGCTTTGTTAGTGTGAACCTCTGAAAGTTTAAAAAATATTTTGACAAATCTATATAAATATGTTTTCGTAAAATCATATCATGCAGATAAATAGGATCAGTCTATGTGGAAGTCATTGTTGGGCGTCTTATGAATCTCCTTGTAGATACTATATCTCTGTGTTCCCTGTAACATCTGGATACACAGTGCTATCTAAGCCTTAAGAATGGATGACTAACCAATTAGATGATAAGATGATCTTAAAAAAAAAACCCAAAAAAGGGGAAAAAGAAATTGGAAAAGGGGAAGTTGTACATTTAAGCTTCTAAAAAGAAAAAGAAAAAAATGATTGACCTTTCAGACCAACAGCAAAATAGAATATAACTGTCTTTTGAGTCTTCTGTAACCCAACCTTATAAATTAAGATTTAAGGAGTTAGCAAATACATCCCAGAGAAAATTTGTAAGAGAACATAGGGGAAAACGCTGTCTCCAAGGTGGCTTGAATTAAATCTCCATATTCTATGTAGAGTGATCTGACTTTCAACAAGATGAAAGCTCTTTTAATGTCACCAGTACAAACTGGGGCTCTGAACAGTAGAGGCAAGAAAATCACATGATTCTGAACAGCCACCAGGATTTCACGGGAACAAGAATTATTATTATGTTGGCTGTTTAATACAGGGGGTGTCACATAGGTGTTTATGGTTAGAGCATTTAAAAAAATGAGTTGTGGTATCTTCTGCAAAAGGTACTATACACATGGGGGATTGAATCTCTCGAACAGGATGGTCAGCTGCTGTCCAGATGCTGACACGAGTCTGTTGAAAGAGCCTTTCAACTGCATACAAATGGACATAGCAGGTGAGATTGCTCAAAATAATTTCTTTATCTACAGCAGTACCTACCTAAGTGGACTCATTGGATGGTCAGATTCTCTACCCAGAATCTTAATCAACCACCAATTAATCAATCAACAGGTACAGGTAGTGCCTATCACGTGATCTAGGCAAAGCAGAAGTCAACTGGAGGAATCTTCTGGACTGTCCAAAATTCTTGCCTGGAGAACTCTTGTCAGAATTAGTCAGGTGCAAGACATGTATATCACCTTGTGTGAAGTTAATCTATTGTCTCAACCTATTGTCTCATCTATGAGAGACTAACTGGGGAGTGCCTTGACCTCTCAGGGAATTGACAACTTTTGTGAAATGGGCATGGACATAGGCACAGACATATTTGGTGTACCCAGTTACACCAAAATTATAACTATAAGACAAACTTGAATTAAAGACTTTTATAACTTAAATTCCATAGATTTTGCATTGGGGTTTTTGTTTAAAAGAGCAGGGAAGCTACTCACAATACTTTCGGGATTGGTCTAAACAGAGATATTCACTGTAACTTGCAATCTGTAGCTTTTTTAAGGACCAGAGAACCTCATCTGGAATATACCTTTAGTTTTCAGTAGAAAAAACCTCATTTAAAAATTATACAAAAATCAAAGGAAGAATCATAAGTTACTTATTTTACTTACTCGTCATGTTAATAATAATTCTTATGAGTGAATATTAGAATCCTGTAAATGTCATAATTATTTTCCTCTAATTCCTTATGAATAGCATAGTCTGCTTTAAAACTCTAAGAAGACTCGGTGATTTTAAAGAGAAATGATTAAAGAAATATCCAGGCCAGTATAAATCAGATATATTATTATCTTGGATTTTTAGGATCATTGTAGTTTTCTAACTTGATAGCTTAATTTGTGTGAGGGTGCTGTAAATAAGTTTCAAGGGCTAATTTAAAAACCACTTTGGTTGCTTAATGAACATCAGAAAAAAAAATTGCAAATTACTACTGCGAATTAATTTATCAAGGATAGATTGTGATATATATGAGTTAGATGGGTAAGCTGAAGAGAACCATAAAAACTAATTTTGCAGTCCAAGGCTTTTGCAACCTGTGAGGTAGCTGTATTAGAACATTTTGGAATATTTCTGCAATATCCAAGGATGCAGACATACCTCAGTAAAATGTATCCTTTCTTGTATGTCAGGATTCATATATTCCTAGACTTGTTTTTCATCATCCCACATCAAAACTCAGTGAATTTATATAATATTCTATTGGTCATGAATCTTTATATAACAAGATTTCAGCCAAAGTGAAACAGCGAGTACTCTTCAATATGCTATATAGTTTAGCACTTAATGTAAGTGCTGTTTTCAAAGTTCCTTAGGGTTATCTTAGATTTAAAGCAAACAACCCTAATGGGTTTTGTGCATTTAAATACTATATTCAATACTTCGCATTTGATGATGAAGAAGGTGCACATCAAGACTTACATACAGCTTGAATTCAGGATGGACTAGTAGTCTGACAGCTGCTAGGGAAGAAAATGTGCATATTTCAGTTATGCTCAGTGTTCATCTTTGAAAAAGGCATAACAGTATAATTCTTATTAAGACTGTAAAGGTTAAAATTAAAGAAAATACTTATACAGTTTGTCTGATAACTGTATTAAATGTACCTGAATAACAATAATAATAATGAACCAATAACACTTAGACAAACATCACTAAGAAATATCTATAGAGGATGTGAGTGTAACTCTGTACAGAAGAGTTCAAAAACTTTAGACCTATACCACCCATAGTAGATGATATAAAGCCAGTATACAGAATTTCACCTTCTCATTGGTTTCAGAGGTCTTCGTAACAGTCATAAAAACTTTTCTTTGCATGCTTTGGCTTCTACAAGATATTTTGCACAGGAAGGAAAACCAATATTCTTAAGGATAAACACAAGCATTGAGTCAATATTCTCATCACTGCTTTCTCATGGAAGTATAGAAACCACGTGGCCTATTGCCACAGAACCATGTCTTTTATAAGAATAATGCACAGGCAAAGGTCTGTACAATAAAGAAGCCTTCAGGGGATTATTTTAGACCTTAGGAAACCAGAATGTATCAGGGAAGTCATGTTCATTTTTTGGCCCAAAGTAATTATGTGAAGAGGTGTGCTGGGTTTAGTCAGGAAAGAGTTAACTATCTTTACAGTGGCTGTTATGAAGCTGTGTTCCTGGATTTACACTGACAGAAGTACTGATAAAGTCCTCTTAGCTGGTGTTGGGGAGTGCGTGCACCACATTCAAGGTCTCTCTCAGGTTCTGATACTGCAGCTGAGATCCCAACTCTCTCGCTACAAGCAGTGTGGGCGGACACACAGTTCAGACAGTTGACCCAAACTGACCAAAGGGGTATTTAATTCCATAGTATATCATGCTTTGTACAGAGGTGAGGTGTAGGTCAAGGAGCCATTACTGTTACTTTTCACTTCCTTACACTTGCTAATACTCTCTCTAACTCCTGTGTTAGCTACTTTGCTAACTCCTTTGCTGGCTTGTTCATGAGTGAGTTGATGGGTCTGTTAGTTTTCCTGGTTGTGCTGTTGCTGATAGGGTTAGCTCGGAATCTGCTGCAATCTATCTCAGGTTCTGGCTCTTGGGCCCTTTGGCTCTGACCCACACTTCTTGGGATCTATCTGTGCATTGGTCAGTGGGTGATGAGCAATTGTATCATACTGTATAATATGTTTTATTTTCCATTATTTTAATTACATATTACTAGTAATAATGGTATATATTAATTCAGATTCAATTAGTAAATAGTTCTTATCTCAATTTTATGAGCTTCCTCGTCTCTTGACCTGTGAGAATGGTTTCATGGTATTTTGCTAGCCAGAGTTAAACCACAATGAGGGGAATACTGGTTAGATCATTAAAGGAATAAAGATTGAGGTAAAGTGAGGAATTTTCCATCATGTTCAGACGTCTGTATATTCTGCAGGTCACTTACACAGCAGCTGAGAGTGCTAGCAAAATGTGAAAGAATTAAAGTATTAGGAGTAAATATAGACAGAAGAATTTTACTGAAACTCCTAGTTTGTTTGATGGAAAATAACAATATAATTGTATACATTCATGTGAAGAAAAAGCTATACAAATCGGAATTATAATAATTTTAAAATAGTTGAACTAATAAAGATACATGGCCTCTAAGATGTCAAATGATCAAAGACAGCTTCTGATGCTGCTACTGTAAGAGTACCAAATAAAATTTGCAATCTTTCATCCTCTTGACTTGCTGTTTGTGGTTTTTATGAAAACAAACCCCACAGTCCTTACATTTATTAAATATTTCTGCAAAATGTTATTTATTTACTACAAGATGTTTTCCAAGCTTGTATGTAAATCATATCTTACACTGCAGTAGAGAAATTTTCTGGAAAGTATTTTGACTTTCTTAATAGCTGATGTTTCTTTTGAAAAGCAAACCATTTCTTCCTATTATTAACATTTTCTCAACAGTATACAAACTTTAATCATTTCAATTCAGTCACATTTGAAACCTTTTATTTCTCCTGCTGATACTTTTTAGGGAACATTTACTATCTCAATAGTTCCCAACAGATGTTCTGTAAGACTCAGGATATTTATTTTATGTCTTACCTGTTCAACAGGAAGTTAAACTGTGATAAATGCCCCACATGAAAGACCAGTCTTTTATTTTATACTCTAGGTATTTATGTTTTTTCTTCCAAAATACTTACCTGTAAGCAACAAGAAACATTTTAATGATGCATTTATCAGAAATCATGTACTTGATTTGCAGGAGTGTTATTAATCTCTGATTTTAATGGAAGGTATGATGTGTCTTCTGTAATTCAAACAGTGTTTTTATAGTCTTTTAGTGTTTGGTGTGGGTTTTTTCCAAATGTCACAATACATTAAATTTTCATTTTCATATTTTTTCTCCAGTATTAATACAGTGTTAAATATACCCTAAGTAAATTAGTGACAGATTTAAGATAACATTTCATATACCTGAATAAAAGTAGAAGTACCTCCTTAGAGTCAGAAAAATGTTTAGGAGGATAAAGAAGCTAACTACGGTTTCATAAAGACCTATGGAATTTAGATACCTAGATGCATTGTATTTTTTTTTCCTCCAGCTTAAACTGGGAGACTATTAACTTTGTTTCCAGAGAATTTTTCCATTGAGTACATTTTAAGAGCTTTATGGAACAGTGGGTATTATGAAATCGTAGTTGTATTAAAAAAAGCAAAATGCTATTTTAATGGAAAATGTAATGACACCAGCTAAGTTTAAAAGTATGAAATGTTACATTTTTTAAAAAATAGTGTCAATAAAAGGTATTGTGTATTGTTCCTTAAACTAAAGGAATATTCAATATCTTGATACATAGCATGCAGAAGACAACAACTCTTCTGATGGAGAGTGGGGTAGGATACAGCAGCTTATTCAAAGAGTACTTTTGCACATAGGCTATTTCAAGGCACCAATCTTTTCAACTCTCCATCAATGACAAAAAGAACTTGAGTCCAGAATCTCATGTTCATGTATGTTTTGCTGCATTCTTGAAGCACTAGATTTACTTCACGTTCAAATGTCAAATATATTAACTATGAGCATTATCTGAGACAGACAGAGGAAGAGTTACTGCACATGGGATGTCCAGTGATGATACTAAAGTTGTTACCATGCAGTGACCAGGGAGGCTTACCAGACTCTGAAGGAAGGCAGTGGATGTGAAAATACTGTAAACATCAGAACAATTTATCTGACCTGCCATTTACTCCTGAAAGGTCTTGGAAAAGGAAGAAAGCTCCAAGAGGTTATCAGGCTGGGTACATTGACCTAGCAGGTAACATTCAATCTTTAGGCCTTATATTGACCAGATCTAATCTAATCAGAGCCTTTTCATTATGTTTTCAGTCCTCATTGACATTAGAGCAAGATGGGTTTAGGGTTCAGTGCAGTTACAACTTACACCACACCAGCAAACCTAATTACAAGCACACCACTTTAAAAATGGTTAGCAATACTAAAGGCACCCTGGAAGCTTTTGATATGAAATTAAAGCCTCAACCTATAAATGTCAAAGGGCATTTCAGCTGAAATCTCATAAAGAAATTCCAGCTAATAAATAATAATAATTAAAAAAATTCTTAATTACATATATGTACTCCTGTACATGTACAGACACAAAGGGATAAAGGAAAAGTTTACTTTGTCTTTTTCATGAAACTCTACCATAACCTAATACCTGAATCACTCAATGCTATATTCACCCTTTTCAAGTCAATGTACTGAGGTATCAAAGTTTGATAAAATTCTATACTTGCACAACTTCTTAAAGAAACAAGACTATGTTAAGCAGGAAACATATACTAAATAAAATAAATGCTTACCATTCAATAAACCTTGCATTTTTTATACTTTATTTAAACAATCGAACAAGGAATTGCACTATGTTCTCTTGCTTGTCACCCTCCCCCCGTAATTTTTTGCATTATCCCTACCCCACCCCGTTTTTTGTGTGTGTTTAGGCAAGACAACATGTCCAAGGCTCATTTCATCTTGTATGTAGGTATAGAAAAAATAGATTTTTGGATACATGTCAACATTTAAAACTTGAGCGCCTCCTAAAAGGAGACAAACACCTTCTTCACCCATCCAAATGGGATAACAGTTTCTGTAGCTGTCTTCATGAAGGAATGGAGTGGTCCCATTCTTGTGCTATCATAGCCACATAATTGTTTATTGTTACATGTTTTGTTTAGGATTTTTCTGTGTATCCATAATTTCTTAGGAAAGATCTTTCATAATATAATAATGTGATTTTTGATTGAATGGATTAAATATTTTTAATTCTTCTGTTTACTTTATATTTAATCTATATAATTTGAGACATGTCCAATACAATTATTTCTGCATTTTTTTTTTAAAAAGAGAATTAAAATTGTTTTAGTCTACAAGCACTTGTCATTCTGGATAATAAAAATGCCTGTAGGATAGTCTATTTTATGGATGGAATTAGATTTAAGACTGAAACCCTTATCTTCTAAGATAAGGAACAACTGAAAGAGTAGGCTTGTGAAAGAAAGATGATATGAAACAGCCTAGCTTGAAGTGAAGTTTAGCAAAAAAATTAATATGAATAATAAGAAACAGTTACTTCAAGGAAAAATCAGTTCAATATCAAATTTATGATAGTTTTCAGAAAATGTTATGAAAATAAGTATGATTGTGAAAAGAAAACAAAAACAAACCAGAGAAAAACATACTGTATAACATACAAGGAAAAAAAGAAATCGTTGCTCTCAATAAATTAATAATAAAAAGGGAAAAAATATTTTTCAGGTCAAGAGGACTAGATTGGAAGAGGTCTTGAATATGTAAATGAACAAAGAGAACACCAGGAATTGTTTAAAATAAGCTTTGCTACAACTTGTGTTGATATGAGGACTGTGAAGTCAACTGTTATTTCCTAAAGATACCTTAAAATAGTTGGTTGGTTATTTTGTTCCATGAAAACCAAAGGTATATAAGTAGGATCATTGCTACAGTGTGCATCTGTAGGTTTCTCACAGTGAAATTTTACCATGTCTGCTCTGGTTGCATTTATTGGTCATTTACATGCTAAATATATCTATAAACACTCTATAATACATACTGGAATTAATCGCTCCAAAAAAATTTTCCTATAAGGAAATTGTTCTTAACACAATTTCTGTAATAACAGTCAACCTAAAATCTGCAGACACAAAACCATATTATTTGATGTTACTATTACTTGGTTAGTTAAAAATGAGCTGAGAGCTTCAAGAGTTTGTTCTGGTGTTCAAAGTTTTATATTGCAGTTCAATTAGCTCCTGAAAAAATTATTGAGGATTAGATCTTGTAATTACAAGACATTAAGTTCTTTGTCTTCTTTTCCAGTGACCGCAAAAGGACCTGAATTCTTGAAGAAGGAAAATCTGAGGCAACTATGATTAAAGTACGTGCAAATACAACATGAAACCAAAAATCAATACCTTTAGTTACTGGATACACATTCTTAACAACTTTCAAAACAACTCTACCTCTCTTCAGATGTTCTTCAGATTCCTGCTTTGCGTAAGAGTTCCCATGGAGAATTATGCACCTGTTATTCAGCACATTTCCAATTATAACACAGTGAAAACAAAAGAATAACAGATTGCACAATGTCAGAGTTAATGGGAGGGTAGAAATGAAACACCCAGTGACAGACACTCAGAAGAAACACAGTGAACTAAATCCATATAAAGGAATAACTCATTAAAAAGCTATAGTACATTTTCAAAACATTTTTAAAAGTACAGTAAATACCTCTAAATAAAGTACCTAAAAATAATAATTAAATAGTTAACTCCCAATGAAACCAAAATAAAACACAGAAATCTCAGCTGTAAAATAAATATATAAAAAAGAATACGTATGGAAGACCAGTCTTCAGTAAAATCAAAGATAACAAATGACCAAAAATAAACAATCTCAAAAGATTTTTTTTAAATAAAACAACACAAGAATTAATAGAATTTATCTGCCAAATTATTAATCACCTCTGTCATTTTAACTTGTAGTTATAATTATAATCAACAATCAGTGCAAATGTTAAGATAAAATCTATCTTCATTTTAGATACGGCATTCGATTGGGCTCCTTGAACACAGGAGAACAAGCCCACAGTTTGTTTGTAATAAATGACTTCAGTTTAAGTTTGATATTTGTAATGCAGAGGTAGTTCTCTCAGTGCTGGAAGACAGAGTTATCTCTTTACAGGCCATTGAATATTTTACTATGTTCCTCAATATCTTTTCCCAAATATCAGCCATTACTCTGTGACAGGCAAACTGATTGGGACTGAAATATTTTGGAAAGACTGTACTGGGATACTAGCCGAATTAGTATATATTTACAAAGAGATCAATAAAGAGGTGAAAATATTTGTCACCTTTCTCTGCACTTGCTGATGCATCTGCTCTACTATCACAGTTACTAGAATCCTCTTAGACATTTATTCTCTCCTGGGAACATATCTATACTGTCATCTTAAATTAGGACTTAATCCTTCATTTGAGCTCAGACTAACTTATACTACTTGATTCTGCGAATATTTCCCAACTGGAGCTGTCAGTGACATCAAAGTGTAGACTATTAGTTTCCACAGGGCCTCATATACAAACTCTTTGATCCTAACAGGCTTAAATCCAATGATGTTGTGGTCCATTTCCACATCTTTTTTTTTTTTCCCCAGAACTTAAAATAAACTCATTTTATTAACATATTATCTATCATAGTTTCCCATAGTAGAAAATGTCCATGCTCTCTCTACTGTAGACACCAGACTACGTAAGTTTTACACATTATTTACTCTTTAACGTAGGCATCAAAATGAAAAGAATTCCCATTTCATTCTGGTTGCTGCCTTTGTTCACTACAATGGTAGTGAACAATGTTTAATTTAGAAAAGGGCAAAGAGTAAAAAGAATGGAAATAAAACAGAAATTATTTTTCTCAAATTTCATCATTTGCTGATTGTACCTGAAAAAAATCATAGGATTGTACTTATCTCCAATGTTTCCCTTTCTGTGAGAATCTTGTTAGATATCTAAAGATCTGAAAAAGAAAAAAACCAAGCCCCTCATACTCTTTGAATATCAGGGAACAAAGCAAGGAGAAGAAACTAGCAATTGCCAATCAGAGCTAGAAGAGGTACGTGTCCAGGGAGCAGCAAGAGCAGGACTACTCTATGAGTGAAGACAAACTGGGAGCTCAGGACAAGCCTCGCACAGAAAAGATGGTGACCCCTGACCTAGGCGTAGTCCCACAGCGCATGAGCAGGGTGGGCAGAGCAGGTCCCACATTAGCAACAGGCTCTGTTAAATGTCTCTTGGCCATCAACCACATACAAATCCTTATATCCGACAAAAGATCAATCCACAAAAGCCATCAAAGAGTACAGGGCAAGCAAAGAGCAATGCTAAACAGAGGCTACCTGCAAAACAGCTCAGAGCGGGACTGTTTACATGAGAGTGAGCTGAGATAGTTCTCCTGGGCCATGATCAGAGGGGATGAATGAATGTCCCAGACGAGGCTGTCCAGAGTTGATAAAATCTGCTGGTGCACTCATAGTTTTGACAGCTCACCCCCAGCTGCCAGTAATACTTTTTTTTTTTTTTTTTAAGTTAACAAGTTTTGTTAAGCAAAAATACCTATCACAGATTAGAATGACTGTTGAAAGTCCACCAAGGTTAGTGACATCAGTCGTCAAGGGAAAGGTGTATTAGGGGCAAGCACAAGTGCTCCAGCTCCTAGGGAGCCCAAGATTTTATAAACTGAATATGATTTGTATTTATAGCAGTCAGTGGATTTCACTTTCATTAACTTATTCAGCCTTCCTTTGCACTCCCTGTAAACTTTAGTATCCATAGCATCCTATGGTAAAGACTTTCAAAACTTACATGTTCCCAGAAGATTCACCTGTATTTGTTAAACCTGGCTCCTGCTCCATAGAAAGGGTCAGTGACTATTTCTCACTAAAGGGACTCTGGAGCAGCATAATGGGGGCTTAAGCATAACATTCAAATGACATATACCCTGACTTTTTACTTCAGGCCATCTCTCATCTGGGTCCATGGAATGAAAGTGCATTAGAAACAGGAGCAAATAGATGGTGTCCTGCAGCACATCTTTCAATTTACTTTCACCTGGCAAAAATACCGTTTGCATGTTCTATGCCTGAAAACAAGGAGCTTTAAGAGGACACAACCTAAGCTTCAAACAAACACCCTCCTATTTCAATCAAAACCACTAGTGTAGACATATCAGCTGACAATTGCATCCCAATAACAATTTTTGTTCTGAAAAATTATCTCCTGTTGATGAGGGAAATTTCTGAGGATTTCTTCTTTATCTTTTATATTTTCCAGTTCTGTATACTGAGAACTGCATATGTGTAGACATAATGACCAAAGGAACTAATGAACAATTTACAGCAATACTATCTTTAAGCTGAAAAATAAGTTAAATTTAATTTGCATTAGAGATTTTGTTCAACCTGCATGTCATGCAGTTTTATCTTTGTCGTCAGTGAACAGAATGAATTCATTGCAGAAACAGCTAATCAAACCAATAAAACAAATCACTGACTACGTCAGAAGGCTTACTGTTTAACATAAGACAGTTAAATAACAGCTTCTCATCTGTGGAGACAAAGATTTCTTTTGTTTATTTGTTCATTGTTAAAGCACAGTCTATAATCATCGCAACACTGCAGAAATATAGTTTCTTTGACATCTAGTCATTAGCACTGGTGAGAACTAATTGGATATTAAGCCAATGTTCACAACAGTGGAACTGCTACGTATTTATTGAACATATAGTCTCAATCATTTAAGAATTCAGCGTGCTTCACTGTCTTAAAATAATAATTTATTCTTCTTTTTCCAATTTTTGCCTAACAGTACTGTAAATTAAAATTAAACCCAAATAATAATAATAAAAAAGAATCCAGTAAGTAGTTCATGGTGTTGATTTAATTTGTACAGAAGTAGAGTTAAAACCATAACGACTAAATAAACCCTGTCTGGTCCTGACAAGAAAGTCACTTGCAGAACTCCGATAGGAGAAACACTAGTAATTAAGAAAATACATAGGATTCTGGTCTTCAATATATTTTCTAGCTACATGGGTAACTTTAACACCTGTACAAGTAATTTAGGTGTTCTTCTCTGATTCTCCTTGCTCTAACTCTTAGACTGATTATCGATTTTTTGTGTTTCTTGGTTTCTTTCTCTAGCTAATTATGTATAGAAAGGGCAACAGATGTGTTAACTACTCACATTCAAGCAACTCCAGACTCTTAGCAGCTCACATAGGGCTCTATGCATTAACTTCCTAAGTCTTCAGTTGTTGAGCTTTTTCTTGGGCTGTGATAGTATTTTTTTCCATGTAATCAAGATTTTCTTGCCCATGTAATGTTGTCATGAGGTACTGCAGCTTGAGTTAATCCACTTATCCATTAAAAAATTATTTTATCAAACAGGGATGCAAAAAGTTGGATCTCGATCTCATTATCATCCCAGTTTCAGAAGTTAAAAAAATGAGGTGGAGATCTATTAGTGGTTCTGATTTAAAATCATACTAAAATATACAGAACTGAGAATATAATTTATTATGCGGTCATGCACAATAACCACAAGAAAAAAAACATTATTTTGACTGCAGGATCGGGCTTCTTCCACTTAGCTTTTTTATAAAAAAAAACCCAAACAAACAAAAAGCCTGAAACAACCCACCCCAAGAGAACCAAGAAAAAATATGTATGTGGATTGGGAAAGAAAAATTGGACAGAAAATTCTGATTCATAGAATTTTCAAATCATTGTTAATAGTTATTTTCTGGTTTTTATTTTATTTATTATTCTTCCTATCACTTAAACATCTGTCACAGCAGATGAAGTAGCCTTTATTTATATACAACTAGAGATTTGTGGTATAATTTGTTTCATATAAAGCTCACTACAATATTTTCAGTCTCCACAGAAAGACCTATAAGGATTTTCATCTGAAAGCTCACTATATAGACCTAAGAATTGAATGAAAAAAAAAATATACCAGGAATTTTGATTACACTTTGTAGAGCACGTCAGAGCACAACGTTAAAATTTAGTAGGGGAATTTTGTTCAGAACAGATGTTGAAAAGCCAACTCATTTTACATGTATTAAACACTGTAAAAGCCCATTTTTACAATGTTAAAATGCTGCAATGGTCTATTTCAAACTGAATAAAACTATTCACATAAACCTTTCATCCATAAGACTGTATATGGTAAGAATTCATTCAATATAATGTATATCAAGCTTGCATTTAAATGTCTCTCTTCTGTCTGGATCACTTATTTTAAAGGTAGAAGTCTGATAATTATCTTCTCCAGGGATTTTTTTTGCCCTTTTATACTTCTTGGATTGCAATTCTAAATAAGATTTTACCTCCCATCTATGCAGATGAATGCTAACTTTGAGAAATAAGTTACTATTTTAAATAAACTTTTTCTATACTGTTTGAACATATTCTGCTGGGAAAGGTTTGTCTTACAGTACAGCTATAATTTCATTTTCTAAAATC
The DNA here is from genome assembly GCA_027574665.1 of Rhynochetos jubatus. NCBI lineage: Eukaryota > Metazoa > Chordata > Aves > Eurypygiformes > Rhynochetidae > Rhynochetos > Rhynochetos jubatus. The sequence continues at coordinate 31,923,671 of CM050649.1, read as the reverse complement.
CTTGTATTATAGTTAGGGATAAATAAATAAAGGTAGACTGTTCCAATGAACCAGCAATTTGCCTGCTGTAGTTACAGCTGGCTGGGATTCATGTTTGCCTGATATAATCCCACATGTGTTTTGTCACTGCTTGAGCAGAGGCTGGCTTGGAGTAATAAACACATAGCTAGAATGTTGGTTGGAATTGGGCAAATTCTAATTCAAACTCTTGGCAAAAAAATTTGTAAAGTCAAAGCTTGGGGTAGAACAATTCGTTTGAACTGAAGAAAACAACAACAGAAACTTAGGAAATAGGAGACCTAAGATTTTTACAGGGTTGTTTTTTCTTTTTTTTTTTTTTTAATAATATTTTCATTGTTTTATTAAAATAAACAATCCAAAGAAAGAACAGAAAGTTAGACAATCATTGAAAATGCATTGCAAAAACATTCCCACAGCCAATTTCTGACCAAATATTTAATTTCCCTTTCTTTTTCCTTTTTATCTTGAGGTAGCAATTAACTTCATATGTATTTTATCCATATACATTTTTATATCCATTCATTCATCTTTCATACCCATTCACAGACAACTGTGTCTACAGTGGTACTGCATAACTTTGGTTTGTTGCTATAATGCTTAAAGCAGAAGTAAAAAAGATACTTAATTCCTGTACCTGTTAATAGGTCTACAGTAATCTGGTGTAGTTATTTCCTGTACAGCTGAATATTCAGGGAGATAGTGCTGGACTCTCTCTCTCAGGATCCCTGAGAGAGAGTCCGAAATACAGGAGAGAATTTCATACCTTATCATAGAATTCCTTTTATTTTTGTCAATTCTTGCTTTTAGAAGTTGAGATTTTCTCAAAGGAGAGAAATGAGTACTACACTGCCAAGTCCAATCAGATTTGAGAAAGGAGAACTACTTGAAAAGTCTAATCAGATTTTCACTGAGGTTGTTCCTTGGTCCTCAACGGTGTCCAAGAACTAAGAAATGGTTAAGAAACCAGAGGAATAATAATTATCCACCTACATATTTTTACGATTATTTAACTAACAGCCAAGTAAGCCAGATGCATGTTCATATCTTTACATTTATTAACTAGCAATTTAAAACTTTTATTTTCAAATGTTTGTTTAACTAGACACAACCAAGAAATATTTTACTGCAGAGAAGTTTTTCTACTATAGGAAACAAAGAGTTCTTTTTATAGTCAGATGCTTTCAGACAATAAAATGGAGATGGGCCTGTGCCAACCACATGGAGTTCAACAAGGCCAAGTGCAAGGTCCTGCACATGGGTCAGGGCAATCCCAAATACAAGTACAGGTTGGATGGAGAATGATTCAGAGCAGTCCTGAAGAGAAGGACTTGGGGGTACTGGTGGACAAAAAGGTGGACTTGAGCCAGTAGTGCACACTGGCAGCCCAGAAAGCCAACCGTACCTTGGACTGTATCCAGAGAAGCGTAGCCAGCAGGTCAAGGGAGGGGATTCTCCCCCTCTACTCTGCTCTCACGAGACCCCAACTGCAGTACTGCGTACAGCTCTGGGGCCCTCAACACAAGAAGGATATCAACCAGCTAAAGTAAGCCCAGAGGAGGGCCACAAAGACAATCAGAAGGCTGGAGCACCTCTCCTATGGGGACAGGCTGAGAGAGTTGGGCTTGTTCAGCCCAAAGAGAAGGCTTTGCAGAGACCTTATAGCAGCTTCCAGTACCTGAAGGGGGCCTACAAGGAAGGGGGGGCATTCTCAAGGGTCTGTAGCGACAGGACAGGGGTAATGGGTTCAAATTGAAAGCAGGTAGTCCTAGATTAGATATCAAGAAGAAATTCTTCACAGAGAGGGTGATGAGACACTGGAACAAGTTGCTTAGGGAAGTTGATGCTTCATCCCTGGAAGCGTTCAAGGCCAGGCTGAATGAGGCTTTGAGCAACCTGGTCTAGTGGAAGGCATCCTGCCCATGGCAGGGGGTGTTGAACTAGGTGATCTTTAAGGTCCCTTCCAACACAGACAATTCTATGATTCCATGAATATTTAAATAATATCCCCAGGATGGTGTTAAATTAATCAAGATTAGAATAAGTAGGCTTCATAGAAAAACATCTTTGGAAGCTAATAGAAGCAAAAGCATATGATATTCATAAACTGTGTTTTGCAGACAATGAAAATATGAGATTTGAAGAAAGAAGAAAGTATCAATGGAAGCATTTTGCCTGGGACAAAAGAACTTTGAAAATATTAGTATGGAGCCAGAAATATTTTGCCAAATTAATGTCGATTTTGGTGTTGAGACAGGGTATTTCTTGTTCTGAGCGTGAGAGACATAGCTTGATACCAGGTCATGAGGGGATTGTGTAATTCTCAGGATGGGAAAGATTTTGGTGAAAAGCAGTAGATGCTCCTAGGATCTGGGAGACTCAGGGAAGTAAAATTTCACATATATTTTTAGAAAGAAGGTGTCACGGCTTAGGCCCAAAACAAGACCAGGTAGCCACTCACTCCTTCCCTGGGTGGAATTTGGAGGGGAAAATTCAAGGAAAACTTTGTGGTCTGACACAAGAACAGGTAATGATCACTCACCAAACATGGTCACAGATGAGAAAGCCTCAATTTTGAGAAGAAAAATAGATTTTATCAGTTACCAATCAAAGTCATAGTAAGATAATGAGATACAAAACAAGTCAGACCTTAAAAAAAACCTTCCCCCACCCTCCCCTTTCTTCCAGGTGACCACGTTCCTTCTATGCCAGCAGCATAGAAGGGAGAGAAGGGAGGAGTTGAGGTTCCCAGTCAGTTCACCACACTCTGCTACTCCTTCCTCCTCAGGGGAAAGACTCCTCACACTTTTCCCCTGCTCCATTATGACATCCAGTCACACTGTAGAATCTTCTTGGTATGAGTCCTTCTCACAGGCTGCAGTTTTCTTCACTAACTGCTCCGTCATAGGTCCTTTCCGCAGGTGTGTGGTCCTTCAGGAGCGGCCTGCTCTGGTGTGGGCTTCCCATAGGTCTCAGGCTCTTCAGTTGCAGCTGGCCTGCTCCAGTATGGGGTCCCCTCTGGGTTGCAGGTGGGTGTCTGCTCCCCTCTGACCTTCCATGGCTTCACGGGCACAGCATGCCCTCTCACCATGGGCTGCAGGGAAACTCCTGCTCTGGCCCACCTCTTCTCCACCTTTCTGCACTGACATTTGGTGTCTGCCTTGCTGTCTCTCTCATATCTCACTCCTCTTTCCACACAGATTCTCTTCAACTCCCTCTTCACTCCCTTTCCACTTCCACTGCTATTTCTTTTTGTGTCCTCCACTTTTAAATTTATGTCAGTTCTCAGAGACACTGACTGCCTTAGCTGTGGCTAGAGGTGGATCCCACTCAGACCCGGGAGAGCTTCTCTCAAAGCTTCTCGGAAGAGACATCCCTGTGGCCCTTTCCCCACTACTAAAACTCCCACCACAGAGACCTAACACCGAGGGAAATTAAGAGTAACCTGTCTCTCTGCTTTTCATTTAGTTCCACATAAGGAAACGAGTGTTTCCTTATTTTCTATAGCAAGGAAACAGCATTGTGTAGCATTGAAAATTTTCAAGGAGAAGTGGAGGTATCGGTGCAGACTAAATTTAAATATTGATGTAGCATGGAAATGACAGAGAAAGGGAAGACAAACCCAAGGCAGTAGTTACGGCTTTGAAATGATAAACCATATTTTGATAAGACTTCGCTCAGCTATTGTAAGACAATGTCAAACATTAGATTGAGGCCTTGTGTTCTCACTGCATATTCAAGCATATATCAGGTAAAGCTACAGTATAGCTGGATTCCTTTTTATCCTGGGTAAAAATACATATACTTTTTATGTACTCAGATGAGGTATTTTCACCCCATAAAGATTGGTAGATTTTATGTAGTCTTTTCGGTCACCTTGAGTGCTGTTCCTCTTATGTAAGCTGCCTTATCTTTTTTTTTTTTTTTTTGATTCCACTGTATTCTGCCATATGCAGCTTTTCCTTTAAAATTGTTCCTTTAGTCTTATTGTGAGAGATGTACATCAAAGCTAGAGTTGTAAAACTGACTAAGCAAGAACAATAGAAAAGCCTGTGTTCAATTAAGATGCAGATTTCAGATTGCTGCATTGCTTGAAAACTGTTTCTCTCTTTTAGTAGTACTTCTTACTGAATTGAAAAAAATACTATCTTAATTACATTTCCAGAATACCTTTTTTAAAAAGGAAAAAGCATTTACTGAGGAAAAAAATTCAAATGTTTAAAAGTTGTTACTTGCTATAAACAACAGATAAGAGATATCATATCGAGGGGGAAACTCCTAGCAATTTAAGAAGGACTTTCTTTTTAGCACTGAAGGCAGAAATTCCTTACAAAGCTGAGAAATAAAAAATCATACAATCCTGATATGATCAGCAAGTTGTTTGGGGGTAGAGGTGTCATCAAATACATCAAGTACAGTTATTCAGTTGCTGGTTGAAATAAGAGGCAAGAGTATATCTGCCCAGAGCACAAGACACTAAAAGCCCTTCAAACAGAAGGACATTTATTGTACTGAAGATAGGAAAAACACAGGTTATCAGAGGTTTGGCTCTAAGTGATTGTATCAAGATTATGCAATAGGTAGAGTCCAGTCATTTATTTTAACTGTGAAACAAACCTCACACTTCCTTTTCATTCATGTCAATATGTAAGATGAATTAGGAGGTAGGAGATGAAAAGCTGATGACACATTTTGTGAGCTTCTTCAATACCTTCAGGGATTACTTGTGATTTAACTTATTTGATCACATAAGATCTAGGTTTGCAGCTGCCTCATAAAACGACTGCTTCTCCTGCGACAGAAATTTGTAGTAAGGATATTCCTTCCATAATCAGCTTAATGAAGTTTGTACAAGTTACTTTTTCCTCGGTAACAGAATTCAACCCTTACAACCTTCATGCATCTGTGCACTGATGCATAGGTGTTGGCATCATCTGCTTCCCCAAAGGCAGAATGAAGCTTAATTGGTTAACGGGATATTTTTTCCTGCAAAGATTATCCCTATAAAGAATAATTCAATTTCAATAAATTATTAATTGGTGGACTAGAATGCTAAGCAAACACAAACATGATTGCTATATATATGCATGAATGTTGCATGTATATACACATGCTACAGGAAAATATTAATTTATGATAAGAATATTAATTTGGTACTGAAAATACAATTGTATTGTTAGGCTTGTATATAAGATCTCTTCTGTACACACGAGAAAAGAGACATTAACATTACAGACCCTTCTTTCCTTGACACTTAATCAGATTTTTAACTTTAAAGAGAACTGAATGAAAATGCATATCCATTAGTCCCACGTGTTAAGATACAGAAGTTAGCACTTTATTCATTAGTTAAATTTAGGCAGAATACCTCCTACATCCTAAAAAAAAAAAAAAAGGGTAAGATTGTAATTTCTTTTACTAATGTTTTATACAAAAGGAAGGTAGCAAACACACAAGGAAATGCTAGTCAAAAGCTGAAGCATGAAAAAAGTATGACCACCTATGTAAAGCATGGAAAACATGGGTGGCAGTAGCTCTCTGGTCTTACTGCTGCTGCGTTTGCAGCTAGAAAGTGTAATCACATACAAACTCTACACAATCTCTTCAGCTGCTGGAAAGAGTTACAGCTGTTATCCTTTGAGGATGATACACAAATATCCCTACCTTCATGACATGGAGGAATTCTGACAGGTGGAACAAATGCTGTATAGGCAGTTTACCTATTAAATAGCAAGAGTATTTGAAAGCATACATAAGAAGGGATATTTTAAAATTTTGAAACAAATGCAACTCCTTGTTTTGAGGCAAAGACTTGCCTCTTTCATCATCATATTCTACTGTCTCTTATAAAACAGTTCGCAACTTTGCCACAAAAGGAGACTACATTAATAAATGTATAATTATTTTTTCCTCATAAACAGCAGAATTATCATTAACCATAAATAAAGCAAATGTAATCAGAATTTCAAAAATAATGAGCCAGCTTTTATTTGGAAACTTTACACAACCAACTTTGTATTATACAAACAACTCCTAAATATACTCTGCTTTCATGAGGCCTCACCTGGAGTGTTGTGTCCAGCTCTGTGGGCCCCCACTTAAGAAGGATATCAACTGTTTGGAGCGAGTTCAGTGGGAGGCAATGAAGATAATCAGAGTGCTGGAGCACCTCTCCTATGGGGACAGGCTGAGAGAGTTGAGCTTGTTCAGCCTGAAGAAGAGAAGATTCCCTGGGGACCTTATTGTAGCCTTCTAGTACCTGAAGAGGCCAAGAAAGTTGGGAGGGTGGGACTTTTTACAAGGGCCTGTAGTGATAGGACAAGGGGTAATGGATTTGAATTGAAAGCAGGTAGATTTAGATGAGATATCAGGAAGGAATTCTTCGTGTTGAGGGTTGTGAGTCACTGGAACAGAGAAGCTGTCAATGTCCTATCCCTGACTGTCTTCAAGGCCAGGCTGGGTGAGGCTTTGAGTCAACCTGGTCAAGTGGAAGGTGTGCCTGCCTATGCCAGGGGCGTTGGAACTAGATGATCTTTAAGGTCACTTCCAACCCAAACCATTCTATGATTCTTCATCTGGAGAAACCAGCTAAAAATCTTAACTAGAAGTAGAAATACCTTTGCTGATTATGCTGTAAAGAGGGAGAATATCTATGTCTTATATAAATAGAGTCACTAAATTATGGAGAGAACTCCAAAATCTGATATTAAATACTAATTTTTCTCAGATTAATTTAAAGGTATAAAATTGAGAAATAATCTTATAATTAAAGCTTATTTAGAAATAAGCTTAGCCATCTCACTGATGGCTAAGAAAAAAATGATATATTTGCATATTGTTCTCCTTTCTATTTTCACTCTGTGGCAATCTCTAAAGTACAACTCAATTAACAAGATATATTTAGAAAATAACGCAGTACCATTGACATTTTTCTATAAAAAAGGAATATTTGATTATTCTAGCACTATAATTTCTATTATAAAAATTTCTAGTGAAATTGTATTATGTAATGTATAAAGTATAATCTTGCTCTAATGAAAACAAATTAAAATTTGGCCTACCTAACTGGACAGTGCAGACGTTGAATTTTTTGATTGCTTGATGCTAAGTATCTGAATAGTAACTTCTTGCCTATACCTCATCATGTCCATCAATTATGCAGCTTGATGCTTTCCCTGGTTGCAGGAAATGAATGTTTTGTGAGAGAGTTCTTTAAGTAAAGAAGTTTATCCAGCATTTCAAATACATTTACAGATCAAATTCTTCAGAAATGTAGGTGAACGCAGGTACTATTTTTAATCATAGAATCATACAGTATCTTGAGTTGAAAGGGACCCATAAGAATCATCAACTCCAACTCCCTACTCCTGCAGGACTACCTAAAACTGAACTGTATGACTGTGAGCATTCTGGTTCCCATTTGTATCTTCCAATATAGCATTAAAGGAAGAAAAAGGAGAAACACAGCCAGCCAGGATTTCATGGCCATTTCACCAAATACAAATATACTCAGCTTGTGAACTTATAGTAACGAATCATATTTAAGCATATGGACATATGCATATGTGGAAAGGGAATTTATGTTCATCACAGTATGTACTAATGTTGCAATGAGTACATATATGACAGTGGATCTCCATGAATTGACACCAGCTTTTCTATGAAAACATGCATATTAACTTAGCTGTACTATCTGTGGATGTATGTGCAATCACTATGATTCATCTGAAAATTATCTAATGCCTTATATAGCTGGGTTTGGCTTGTGAACTGTGTGGTATTTGAAAGAAAATGTACATTCATCACTGGACCTAGAAACAAAACCTAGATGTTGAAATACTTTGATTGGTCAAAGGATATTTCCAGGACTATCTTTCATTTTCATTTCAGGTCAAACAAATTGGCACTCTGTTTCCTCTCTCTGGATTTGTTTACCATTAGACTCAAAAAATGCATTGCTTTTCCACTTTAAATGTTAAGAATATCTGTATAGATAGCAGCTGAGACTCCTTAATTCCTATTATATTCCTATACAGCTGAAATAATGAGATTATAGCCCATTTTAGGATCTAAATGTGGTCCACAATATCTCAGTCCAACATTTTAAACTTTCTGGCATGCAAGTAATATGTTTTTGACACAAAGTGTCAAGGGCACACTGATGAGCTTTCTGTTGAACTTTATGGACATACTAAAGACAAACACTGCACTTAATAGCTTTGACTGTTGTGGAATACTAAAGCTTTGGCTTTTTCTTATTGTTCCATAGCAGACTAATGTTTTGCTTTATATAGGTATGATTATATTGGAGTTTATTCAATGTTGTGCCAACATTTCTAAATAAAATCTGTTACAAGTAGATGTTGCAGGATGTTATTGAAGTCCTTTATGTGTAATGACCTCGTCAGTCCTACACTGAAGGATTACAGTCACTAGAGAAGTGCCAGCTTATCTTGGTAGTACAGAAAGTGGTAAGAGCTCATTCACCAACATCCATAGCTTCAATATCTTGTGACTTCAGTGGAAAATCTATTAAAAACTCAGAATCCGATAAGCTCCAACTGCTGGAGTAGTTTTGGAAGAAAACTCAGGACACCGTGAGCTCTCAACCTATTTGAATCGAATAAGTTTCTTAAAGCAGATGTGTAGTAGACAGTACAAAGCAAGAAACTGAAAAGGCCAGAGCATGTTATCAAATTACAATGGTTCAATGAAGAATGAAAATAATATGCAGTGTAGAAATTCCTACAGAAATTATCCTTGCAGTATAAAAATGAAGGTAAACATTTAAAATAACCTTAAGAAACAGTGCAGGAATATAAAGCTGTTACTACTTAATAGAAGTCCAATGAGAAAATAGTTCCAAAAACCATCAGAACCGCTGAATTTTTAAAAGACATCCTAGTGTATAAGAAAAAATATTATAAGTACAATAGTGATGAGGCATTATAGAGGAAGGTGTAACTAAGTGTTCTTAACATAATAACAAAAAGCCACACTGAAACAGACATTATTTACTCAATTATCATCCTGAGTCAGATATTTATAATGCACAAAGTATCTAATAAGATATTACAGGGTTTTCATCAAACTTTCCATTTACATTCCTGAAAAAAATGTAGAGCGAGATGCGGGCTTCAAAAACAGATTAGAAAAATGAAGGACAAGAATGCTCTATTTTGATGCATGGTGAATAAATAAATAAATAAATAAATAAGGAACTCTGCTCAGCTATTAATATCAACCATGTAACTTCAGAACTGGGTGCATGAAACGACAAGTAAAAATTAGGTATGAAATTACTATATATGGTGCTACAGGACAGAAAATACAGGAAACCTGTTATTTGAAAATGCAGCAAAATATATTCACTCATACTGATCACAGGAATCTTTCATTTGACATGGCTATCATCTTATGTTGTTTTCTGCTAAAAGTGTTTATTATTTCATATTCCATCAAATATATTTTTAATCTTTTAAAATGCTACTAAGTCTACATTTTGATGTACTTTTGAAACTCTGAACTATAAGAATCCACCAAAAGTCTTTCCTTCATTGAAATTCTTTGCTAATACATTTGTGGTACACAAACTCAAAATGACAAAAATTTGATTGATTCTGTCACCAACCTATATATCTATAGATTTACAGCTTCAAAATTTTTTCTGAAATCTGTAAGAAAAAATTATGTATTTACTAGTTGCATCTGAAAGTGAAATATAAAAACTAAAATTCATTGTGAACACCCTGTGTTATAGGTATAATAGTCTTACTTCATACCTAATTAATATAATAATAAAAAATAGCATATATAACCTTGAATGCAGAAATTTAACTTTTTTTCTATTCAGTGGGTTTAGTATTTTGTTAAATAATCTGAATTTCATTCAGTCATTCCTATAATTTCAGGATAATTATTTTAAACTTCTTCAGTGAGTAAATGATCTACTGTAATTTCTGTCTTGTAACAAAATGCTACTATACCTGTTTTTTTCCTATTTTACTCTCTCTGTTCTTACAGGATGAACAGCTCTGCTCAGGACACATTGGTGCATAAATTCATTCCTTAAATCAGAATCTACAGTTTTGTTGAAGTCTACCCCCACAATGGGTAGTTCCTGTTCAGAGTAAGATATTTTAAAATATTCTAGAGAATAAACTTACTTGTAGACAAATTTCTTAAACAAAAGGAAAGGGAGAGGTTCACAGTCACCTCTAGAACATGAGGATTTTGGTCAGAGAAAGGGACTAGGATTATTTACATTTGAAACAGTTCAGAAAATAGCTGCTTTGCCCTAAGTAGATTAGAGAAAACAAGCATTCTCCTGAAAGATAGAAACTTTTCACTGTGGTGGCATTTTGTTACTCTCGATGAGGTACTGGAAATGGAGAGGTGAGAACTTGCAGCAGCTGAGAAAAGCGATTGTACATGCGTATATGTGTGTCTAGGATTGTGTGCACACAGACAAATCTGCATGTACCTGTACCTCTGTCATGAAGAGGCAAAAAAGAGACAGCATAGACTTTTACAGGAAGAAAAAGTATAATCCTCCAATATAAAAGTCAGAGCACTACTACTCTGAAGGACAAGACCCAGAGCAAACCTTCTGAACAAATCACTGCTAATTACTATATGGTTTTCTCCAGAGTGACATTTAGGCAATATGACAAGAATGACAAATAGAATTACAATAAGGTATTAGAAAAGTAAGATTTTCCTTAGAGCAAATACTTCAAGGCAAGTTTTGCATGAGAAATGGGTGTTGGCTGTCAGAAACAAGTAATGGGGATGGCAAGACATACACAAGCCCAGAAGGGAATGTCCTACACTTTCAATTACTGTTTGCTGACATAAAAGCCATAATATTTCTCTGAAAAACATTTATTGCATTGGTTTTGATATGTTATTAATCAGAGAGTAGTGAAATGTATCAATAATTTCCTTTTTAATGAAAAATATCTTCTATCTGGAACTTTCTGAACTTAGTCTGCTAAGATCTTGTACTCTGGAAAACACTTGGAAACAAATTTCAGAATATGTCCGTGTGGTCTGGATTCAGCAATACTTTATCCAGACTTTTGGCTTGCTCTGTGCATTCAGTTCTTGATGTGAATGGTTCCCTGATCAATATTCAATATAAATGAAGATTATACAAAAAAATACAGACAAATATTTATGTGTTACTTCAACAAATTAAAGAAAATACTTTTGAAAACTAAAATCAGAAGCTGTTACTATATTGTGACAGGGCTTACTACAAAGATCAGTACTTCAAAGTGACTCCTAAAGGTTGTAGTATGATGCATACCACCTGTTGGTTCTTGTTAAGCAAGGTTTTTTTTCTGATTTAATTACAGCAGAATGCACCTTTGCTCTGTGAGATTGAACAGATAGAAATTGTCTCTGAATGAAAACTTTTTCTGAAGGTTCAGACAAACACAAGGAACAGTCCAAGTCTTACCATTGTTTTTAATAATGTGGAATATACTAAAGTTAAAACAAAAACAAGTGTCACATATGGGCAAATATCTCCAGACAGTTGTTTTTTTTTTTCCTTCTTCGTCTTCTTCGTATTATTGTTGCTGCTGAGAAACGATGAAATAAAGTAGAAACCAAACAGAGAAAGAAATATCCTGCCTGAAATATCTTCATGACACCTGAATCTCTCTCAGTAGCTTTAGCTCGAGTAGACATTATCCACTGTGTCTGGCTCACAACAAGAAGTCACACAGTTAAGGTCCCTTCTGTTTGCTCTAGGGGACAGTGTGGCTCATTCACCTGCAAGGCTGGGGAAACATATTTGCACAGACACTTCACTGCACTTGCATGCCAGGCTGGTAACAACCAGATGTTCTTCATATCACGTGCAAGGAAAATATGAGTGATACAAATTTCCTGAGGCTGACAAAGGAGGAGCAGAACACACACAGAATTTTGAATGACTGAATAGATTTGCTGGAACACATGCTATATGTTGGTGAAATACAACGCCTTCTTTCCTGGCAATTTTTAATTAAACACCTCTCTACCACAGACTCAGTCTCCTTCATCCTGTCCATGGCAGACTTTTCACCCAGCCACTTGCAGTTCTCCCCACGGCTGCCACACTGAAATTCTTCTGATGTCCTTCTCTTATTCTGGCATCCTGACTGACTCCGTCCCAGTCTTCAGCCTTAGCTTTTTGATCCTAAGCCTGTCTCAGTGTTTGTTTCCCTGGTTTCAGTCTGGTGACCAGCCATCTCCATGTCATTCTGACAGTCTTTCCATTTACAGCACCTGTTTGTAATGGCCAGAAGTGACAAGGTGTAAGTAGGAGGAGTTACAGTGGTACCCTGTGTGGGAGAAAGCCATGAACCTCCACGTACTGGTCACAAAGGGTGAAACATGCTAGAGCAGGGACATCCCTGAGGGACTCTGACTGTGGGCCACCTATGCAGAGGCTGGGACAACAGTGAAGGACTTCAGTCCATGGGTGACTGACACAAGAACAGGGACGCCCCTGAGGTGCTATGACCTGCGCATGAACCATGCCCAAGCAGGGACGCCCCTAAACTGCAGCCTGTGCACAACCCATGCCGGGGAGGGAACACACTTAAAGGCACCCCAGCCTGAGGGTAATCTAGGCCAATGCAGAGACACAGAAGAACAGGGTGGCAGGAAACCATTCATTGTAGGGTGCCAGAAAGGAACCATTACATCCAGAGTGTCCAAACACCATCTCATGCAAGAAAAGGCAAAACATAGTCATGCAGATCACTTCTTCCTACGTCCCCCAGTGCCTCCCTGAAAGAATTTTAGTAGAGAGAATGTAACACCTGGTGAACATATGGAAAATAGATGCTACGAAGGGAGGAGGGTAGATGTTATATAAGTATTTCTTTAATTATTTGTTATTCTTTTTCTCATGGTCAGAATCAAAGATCAGAGGTATGCGTCCACTGGCAAGGGATTAAATAAAATTTAGCCGCTTAAGATTGTTTTGCTGGCAACACCTTATGGAGCTGTACACATGCCTTTCACACCTCACCACAAATTCTTAGTGTTTGCCTTGCCAGCTCTGTCGAAGTCTCCTTTGGCCAAACTGATTTATTTTCCCAGTCAATCTCTGTCTTCAAAGCCACCGCAAGACCATGTTCCATTTCTCCATTTTTACCTGTCTTCCCACACTCAAACCCAAATATCTCCTTTTAATGCCCAATGTCTTGTGTACTTCTGTGGACAAAAATTTATTCAGGAAAAAAATTTTATTCTGTCTTTTGATTATTCCTTCAATGGGAAGTGTGGAAAAGAGAGAACAGGGAGCACAGAGAAGCAAGTCACACAGAATTTTTTTCTACTGGCCAGCTCTGGGCCTCAGCCTAACACTGCTTCAATACAAAAGATCAGTAATTGTAAGGAAAGTGTTCTTGGAGTATGGCCAATGCAAAGGAAATCTCTGAAGAATTCAGCAAAAAAAGCTCTAAAAAAAATTGGCACTGGGTATCTGCACACTATTTAAAATCAAAATGTTAAGGTTCTACTTCCAGTTATAAGGACACAAGTTTGTTTCAAGTTATTTCCAGATTTGGGTTTGGGGGGATTGGAGGGTGGAAACTGCATTTTAAAAATAAATATTAGAAAATAATAGTAGTCTTTACTAAAACATCTGACAGAAAATTCAAGCCCAGATGGTTAAAGTCTGGGAGAGTTAGAAGCTAGTGTGAAAACAGTATGTACCAGTTGATACTGAGAAGATTATAAACTCATAGTAAGATGCAAACCTGTTTAATATCAAATATCTATTATAATAAAATGAAGCAGAGCATTATTGGTTTTGCAGCAGAGGGAAAAAAATGTTCAACTTTCTCGCAGAGAGAAAAGTAAGCTCTGTGCCAACTCATTGATTTATAAAAGTTTCCTGTGGTATTTATTAGAGCAGGGTTGCACTAGTATTAGCATGTTTTACACTGCCTTCAAGCTTGTGAGGAACCTTGCCAAGAGACCCTAACAGCTTCTTCAAATTAGTAGTATTATATTCCCTGGTTATTCCAAACTTCAACGATGCTTTCAAGGTCATTAAATTATTTTCAAACAATTCTACTAATATATGTATATATTCCAATACATTCACTGTGAAGCTATCAACCATAAGTTTAATAAAACTTATGTTCTTATTTGTTATCTTCTGTATTGCCAGAGCAGGAAATTCAAAGATTAGGAATTCAATTCTGGTTAATATCCATTACATATTTTTTTCTACACCTACATTAAAATTCATAAAAACAATGTGTAACAACACAGCCTTGTTACTCAACTCTGTTTCTTAACTTTTTCTGGGGTTACAAGACTGTTGTAGTATTTCTGAAAGGTATAGCAACATTTCAAACCTTATCATAGTTTAGTGAGCTAAAATACTTGCAAGGAAAACCAGTAGCATCTTTAGAGACTATACTTTATTTACCTCAATTTGTGTGTAGTGTCAACCACTTCTGTATGTTTTATCTTATGAAAAATTTACTGTTAAAAAAGAGTCACACTATCACCAGAAAAAAAGAGTCACTCACTAGGATGGTCAACATAATGACCAGAATTTTCCTCCATGGTATTCTAAAGAGTCTGCTTTCTGTGTCTTTCTTCATTAGAGAATTTCTGTTACTACTGAAGAGAAATTTTCAAATTGAATGCTCTCACCTCAACACATTTTACACTTCTCAAAAGTAGAGTATTTCTTTCTGTGAGAGTGGGAAAAAGGAGCTGGCTTTCAGTGTATGAGATTATCAAGTATATTTTACTAGAATCTATCAGTCTTTATGCTGATTTTTTTCAAGCTCTAATCTCAAGAAAGATACCACGTTTGTGAAAGTAGCGTTCATACCAAGAAAGAAAAAATCTCCATGTTAGAGAGCTGGACTTTAAGTGAAAACACCTCAGTGGCTGAAAGAGTACTTCAATACCAGAATTCAGACAGGTAAAAAGATATTATAGCAACCACCAGTCTACCATTCAATTAATGTTTAAGTGGCAAGTCCTCTTAAATGGACTGAAAAGTAGGAAATTAATTCAAACTCCCAGTGTATCAAACATTTACATATGAACATTTATAAAGAATTGAGAGTGCTCAGTTTTCATGCCAATTCCACCGTAAATGATTCCGAGGATTTGCAAAACTAGAGTCTTATCCTTTACAGCTGATTAAGATTTCGCCAGTAGTAATGCATACCTTTTAATTATTGCATATGCCTGCTTGCAAAATTACCTTTGACTTGAGAGGAACACGCCTTCCAAAATCCCAACACAGATAAAAAGTTTGAGAGAGAAAGACCTTTTGCAACCAAAGGAACTATGTAGGAAGCAAAACTTGCTGAAGCCACAATTTCATCAAAGGATTTATAATATGGCACTTCATAGTTGGAAGACAAATGAACATTTGAAATGAGACAAATTTTAGTACAATACAAGACAACTTTAAACACCGATCTAGCAAAATAATATGTGCATAGACAATGTATATTACGCATCTGCTGCAGCTGACAGACAAAAGAAAAAAAGGGTGGTTCATGAATATGTACTACTGGCAAATTTGATTTTTGTTCTATTTTGAAATCACAATCTTGCTTTTTCCTTGCCTTCAAAAGATTATTTTTATTATGTAAATTTCCAGTAGTTTCTTAAATCTAACTTTACTATTCCTAAGGAGCTTACCAAATCTCTGCTACATTTAAAAACCTATCTTCAATTAATTATGTCATTTTGAAAAATGGTGAAGTAGTCTAAAAAGAATGCATTGATATGTCCAACCTGAACCACAGTTCCCTGCAATTTTGTATGTGATCAAAAGACACACTGACCTGTTTTACATCTAGTTTTTAAAAAGTAGTATTAGTGGTTAGAAAATCATTGTTTCCCTTCACTATGAAAAAGACCAGTAGTTACAAAATTAGTTGAAAATATACAAACCAGGATTTGTAAGTCTGAAGGCACATTAAATTTTAGTTCATGATCAAAAAAGAGCAATTCTGACTTAGCCAGCTCATATTGGTAAGATATGTAAATTCTTGTGATATCTAGAAAATTTGACACAGATATGAAATGGATTTCTTATGCAACATCAAGTACCCAGAGGCCATCAGCTCATCCACAGAAAATAAAAACTGTCCTTACTCATGCAGATAGCCTCTGTTCAGTTAAGGCATGCCCAAAACAAGGTGACATAAAGGCAAAAAGAGACCCAGAAAAAAACCCTGTATTTCATGGGATTCAGGAAGTTTCCAATTACTTTAATAGGGTTATGTTAGTAAGCAAAACAAGTCTACATATTTATGATGCAATCTATTTCCTTTTTAAATCTGTCAATTTGGGGGAATTAAAATACATTATAAAATTTAAAAAAAAATATTTTTATGAGACCAGATTTTTGCATTTTTACTTTATTGTTTTCAGTAATAGTGTTATTATAGCAAAGATATTGGAGCAGTGTTCTGGGTTCAGTCAGGAAAGGGTTAACACCCTTTACGGTGGTTGCGCTAAGAGAAAATACTGATAAGGACTCAGCTGGTGCTGGGGAGGGTCTGTACAGAATTCAAGGTCTTTCTCTGTTTCCGATACGGCAGCTGCGTTCCCAGCTCTCGCTGTCTTGTGAGCCGCGTAGGGGACACATTCCAGATAGCTGACCCAAACTGACCAAGGAAGTATCTCATTCCATAGTAGGTCATGTTCTGGTCTTGGGTGGGGAAGGAGTCTGGTAGCCATTACTCTCTCTCTCCCTTACTCCCTTGCTTGTCTGCTCCTGGGCACTTGCTAGCCCTCCTGCGTTAGCTGCTTTGCTAACTCCTGTGCTGGCTCATTTGTGAGGGAGTTGGTGGGTTGTTTAGAGTTCCTGGCCACACTATTGCTGATGGGGTTCGTTTGGAATCTGCTGCATTAGCTCCCGGGCTCCGGCCATCAGGCTGCGGCTTTCAGGCTGTGATCACTCTTGGGCTGTGGTTTTTGGGCTCTCTGGGTCTGACTCTCACTACTCAGCATCTGGATGTGCATTGAACAGTGGATGGTGAGAAATTGCATCATATTGTATTATATTGTATAATGTTTTATTTTTTATTATTTTAATTATTTATTATTAGTAGTAAATAGTTCTTATCTCAATTTTACGACCTTCCTTATTTCTTTTTCCTAGCTGCCATAAGGTCTCCCTGGAGCCTTCCTTCTCTCCTCCAGGCTGAACAAGCCCAACTCTCTCAGTCTGTCCCCATAGGAGAGGTGCTCCAGCCCTCTGATCATTTTCGTGGCCCTCCTCTGGACTTGTTCCAACCGGTCTATATCCTTCTTATGTTGAGGACTCCAGAGCTGGATGCAGTATTCCAGCTGGGGTCTCACGAGAGCAGAGTAGAGGGGGAGAATCACCCCCCTTGACACCCTGGCCACGCTTCACTGGATACAGTCCAGGACATAGTTGACATTCTGGGCTGCCAGCGCACATTACACAACATATTGCAAATCATATCTTCAAAAGCAAAGTCTTTTCCCTGGAAAATTGAGTTCTTCAGCAACAGGAAACCCCATAAGCAGAACCTGAAAGAGAGAAAATTTTTAGTAAGATCACAAGGCTTTCATCGGTTAGCCTTGTGAATAATAAGATTATTATTGGTGTCTCCACTTCTTTACTGAAAAAGTTGGTGCTGAAAGAAAACTATTTAAAAGTAATAAAATAATATGTGTGCTCAACATCCAACAAATCTTCCACTTGTCCTAATTTGTGGTGTCATTTCTGTAGTTCTTTGTTTTCTTTTAAAAGGCAATAGTGATTTTTTTCTCCTTTCTAACAGAGATATCTGATACAAATTGTGATTTAGCTGCAATTAGAAGGGAAAAATTATTTTCTAGCAATGTCAAAAAATAGAAACATTTTTCTTATGTTTGTGCCAGAAACACACTAGTGCCAAGACTTGAACTCCAGCTCCCATTCACCACCTTTACATGCTTGTTAATAACCAAAATATAAAGCTCCAGTGACATTTTCATTCACAGAATCCTAGAATGTTTTGAGTTGGAAGGGATCATTAAAGGTCATATAATTCACCCTCCTACCACGGGCAGGGACGTCTTTCACTAGATCATGTTTCTCCAAGCCCCACACAATCTGACCTTGAAGATTTCCAGTGATTGGGCATCCACACTTTCTCTGGGCAGCCTTTTCCAGTGTCTTACCACCCACATGATAAAAAATATTTCTTCGTTATGTCTCGTCTAAATCTACTCTCTTTCAGGTTAAAACAACCGCCCCTTGTCCTGTCATCACATGTCTTTCTAAAAAGCTTCTCTCCATCTTTCAGACTACTTTATAGGTTGAAAGGCCACAATAAGCTCTCTCTGGAGCCTTCTCTTCTTCAGGCTGAGCAGTCCTAACTCCCAGCCTTTCTTCATAAGAGAGGTGTTCCAAACCTCTGACAACTTCTTTGGCCCTCCTTGGACCTGATCTCACAGGTCCATATCTTTCTCGGGACATCAGAGTTGGACACAGTACTCCAAGTGAGGTCTCAAGAGAACAGAGTAGAGGGGGACAATCACCTCCCTCAAACTGTTGCCCACACTTTTTTTAATGCAGCTCAGGATATGGTTGGCTTTCTAGGCTGCAACGACACAATGCTAGTTCATGTTCAATTTTTTATCCACTACTATTTCTGAGTCATTCTCCACTGGGCTGCTCTAAATCCATTAAACCTTAAGTCTGTACTAAAATTGGGAATTTCCCTGATCAAGGTGCAGGACCTTGCAGTTGGCATTGTTGAACTTCATGATGTTTGCGTGGTCCCACTCAAGCCTGTCAATGTCCCTCTGGGTTTCATCCCTCCCCTCAAGGAAATCAACTGCACCATTCAGCTTGGTGTAATCTATAGGCTTACTGAGGGTACACTCAATCCCATTGTTATTGATGTTGATATTATATAGCATTGGCCCTAGCACAGACTCTTGAAAGA
The DNA here is from genome assembly GCA_027574665.1 of Rhynochetos jubatus. NCBI lineage: Eukaryota > Metazoa > Chordata > Aves > Eurypygiformes > Rhynochetidae > Rhynochetos > Rhynochetos jubatus. Next base: position 31,904,697 of record CM050649.1, on the reverse strand, counting down.
CACCACTTGTTACTGGTTTCCACCTGGACACTGAGCCATAGACTGTAAATCTTTGCACTCAGTCATCCAACCAATTCCTTATCCATCTATCAGCCCACTCATCAAACCTGTATTTGTCCACTGAAGAGGTAAGAATGTTGTAGAGGACTATATAAAAGACCTTTTGTACAAAGTAACAGAAGTCCAGGTAGATGACACCCATAGCTTTTCCCTTGTCCACTGATGCAGTCACTCTGTTATAGAAGACCACTAGGTAAGTCAGATACTTGCCCTTGGTGAAGCCACACTGACTGTCTCTAATCACCTCCCTGTTTTCCATTGTCTCAGCATATCTTCCAAGAGGATGTGCTTCATGATCTTACTTGGAACAGAGATGAGACTGACTGGTCAGTAGTTCCCAGGGTCCTCCTTTTCACCTTTCTTAAAACTGGTTGTGATGTTTCCCTTGTTCCAATCTTGGAACCTCACTTGACTATCTTGACTTTTCAAATATGATAGAGAGTGGCAACTTGGCAACTAAAGCAAACAATTCCTTCAAGATCCTGGGATATATCTTGTTGTGTCTCATGGACTTGTGTGTGTTCAGATTCCTCAGGTGGTCTTGAACCTAATCTTCTACAATGGGAGGGACTTTGTTCCTCACTCCTTGCCTTGAGGTTCAGCTGCTTAAGAAATGTGGGAAAAAAGATTACCATTGAAAAATGAGGCAAAAATTTTTGAGTATTTCAGCCTTCTCCATGTTGGATGTCAGGCTGGGTACATTTTCTTTTATCTTCCTTTTCTGGCCAACATACCTGTAAAAGTCCTTCTTATTCTTTGTATCCCTTGACAAATTCACCAATTTTTTTTATCTTTAAGTTGTTCATCCTTGTTGGCAAGAAACAGGTCTAGTAATGGTTCTCCTCTGGTCAGGCTATCTATCAGCTGAATTAAGAAATTGTCCTTGGTGTACTCCAGGAGTCTCCTGGACTGCTTATAACTTGCTGTGATGCTTTTACAGCAGATGTCAGGGTGATTCAAGTCCCCCAGCAGGATCAGAGCCTGCAAGAGTGATGCTTCCTGCAGCTGAAATAGGAACTCATCATCAACAGGCTCCCTTTGGTTGGGATGCCTGTAGCAAACACCAGCCATGAGGTTTCCTTTGTTGATTGGTCCCTAATTTTTACCCATAAACTCTCATCCTGTTCATCAGTTTTTTTCAAAGAGAGCTCTGTGCAGCTAATGCATTTGCTTACATAGAGGTCAACCGCCATCCTCTTCCCCTCCTTGATGCCTGTTCCTTCTGAACAGTTCATTGCCACCAATGGCAGCACTCCAGCTGAGTGATTCATCCCACCATGTTTCAGCAGGAGTCATTAGATTTTAGACTGCTGACTGCACAGTGTCTTCCAGTTCCTCCTTCTTGTTACCTATGACGCGTGCACTCTATAGAGACACTTCAGCTGGGCTATTGACCATGTTATTAACCACATAAAAAGAACACTATGTCATGAAAAAGATGGTGTGGTCAAGATAGGGGTGGAAGAAATGTTCTAGAAAAGAGAACTGACCCTGTAAATGATGATAACTATTAATAATTTGATAACATGATGCTTTGACTACACTTTATAAATTCTTGAACATCTTCACCAGAGGAATATTAGAATTCATTAACAAGCTGTGAAAACTAGGTAATTCCCTTAGCATTTTTACTGTTTATTCCACCTTTATGGATGGAGGAAATGAAAAAGGAAATGTAACCAGCATAAATGTTTATCTACACTTTAGCAGGCATTCCTATAGTGCCCTCTTGTGATAACTGAGCTGTGGCTTCTTGAAAATATCTTTGACAGTAAACCAAAGTAATAGAAATTGACAAACTTGATCAGAGCTGCCAAAAATTTGTCACGTGTTCAGACTCCTGTAGTGACAAGTACCAGCTGCTTCAGAAGACCACAAAAAGAACTCGTCATTCATATCAGAAGTTTCCTCTTAGACTTTGTCAAGGATTAATTTCTGTTAATAAACTGTACAAACATTTACTTCAAACTCAGTCATCATCGTTCTTAGCTGTGAAGTCTGTTAATGGCCACAAAGATTTTTTATTTTTAACGAGCTGCTGTTCTATGACCTCAAGAGTATATTCTGTCCCTGATTCTACCCGTTCATTTCTAAATTGTTAATGTATTGCTTTAAATTTCACTGATGTCTCTATTGTTTTCTTTGTAATAGAAGAAAGAAGACATGTAAATAAAACAAAGAAGACATGTACAGTGTAACTTTGTATGTCATTAATCATTACAATAAATTGATTTCCAGTCCTTTTTGGTCCGTTATTGTCTTCTATCTTCATGCAGTGTGTTGGCTTTTTAAAACTAAGGTGATAAGAGGATCTGACAGTATTCCATATGAAGACACTAATAGATAGTGTCTGTAATACTAAATGGTAGTAGGAATTTGAAATGCCTTTTTTTTATACTTTATAATATTGCTGGCTTTTCTAGGTGCTCTCTGATCACAAGTAACATGGATATTTCCTTCAAGATAAGAAAACAGCCTTTGTATTCCTGTTTTGATTTTTACCTTGAATCTTGGTAACTATTTCAAACTCAGTTAAGCACATTTGCTGGAGCCAGTTGAAATTCTGAATAGAAAGTATATTATCCATTCTACACATCTAGGAGGATCCCTGTAGAAAACAGAAAAGAACATTTTCACTTAAAAAAAATTAATTTACTCATATTCAGTACATATCTATGTTTATTTCTGTTTGGTCAAAATATCTTTCATCAACATCAGTATTCAAACTCTGTGAACTGTAGATGATTTGGCATTGCAACAAGCACCCTGTGTTTATTGCATTTCTTGTTTTCCTTCACTTACCATGTTTATTTACCCAAGACATGCAACTTTCATAGAGATTCTTCGTGAGATTTAAGTAAAATGTTCTTCTCAATGTCTACAGCTCCCCTCCACTTCCTACCCCCATTCTTCCGTTCTTTTATTCCACCCTATATTAAGTAAGCATGATTAGATTGGAAGACATTTTGGTGTGTAGTTCTGAGCTAGAAAACCAGAGTTATTTATCAGTCCATTTTGTTTATATTCCAAAGCATCTGGTGACGTGTTTTTTGCCTATGCTATGTTCACGTTTTTTCTTGTCATCTGTATTTCCAGAATATTTTTCTTAGTTTTATTGAGCTGTGTACACATTTTTTGTAGCTATTATGTGCTTTTGCATTCAAAGACAGATAGAAGACAGGAAATCCAAATTAGTCTTATTCTGTTTACTCTAGTTTATGCAGGCCAAAGTCTACAATTTGAATTAAACAGCAATTACCTTTAGATTTTTAACACATACCCATAAAAGCTTACTTGAGAAAGCTGAAAGTCTGAAATCTCTGGTGAGGTGATTGATGTGGCTTTATTGTCAATATATTTTCAAATTTCTAAAACTCTACAATATAATTAATATCTTTCAAATGTCAACTTCATCTAATTACTTTGATAGCATCATTTCACTTAGAGTTACACAACCAAATAATTTTATCATCTATTCTTCTATTTAGTTTCTGGTCTTGATACTAAACAAACCTGGTCTTGGTACAATATTTGAAGAGCAAAAAAAGATGGTCATTTTAAGGTAATTGGTCTGAAATATGTTTCTGGCTTGTCAGTATGTGTGCCATATATGGCTTTCTTCTCAACTATGGCATATTATAATTGCTCCTTCTGAGTGCGATACATGGTGGGTTTTTCCTGAATTAAGGAAAAACAAAACAATAGTTGCTGCCTTGATAACAGTATGACAGTATATAAGGTATGGTTTAGACTTTTTTTCTTTATTCTATCGGTATGTTTCTGGAAAACTGAAGATCATATTTCATTCTTATTATGATATTGATGTTTATACTGGGTCTTAATGTTACACAGGAATTAATGAAATACCTTTCAGTATAACTACATCATGTACTCCATTTATTTCAATAGATAATACAGCATAAGATATGAAGGTGTTCCTTATTTATCTGCCAGTTCATTATATATGTCAACAGTTGATTAGTAAGAAGTTTGAGTGTTGGGATCACTAGAGTATAATATATATATAGTTACTCATAAATATATAAAATATATATATAGTTATATAAAAATATATATAGTTACTCTACAATTAATTCCAAAAATAAGGTAGAAATATGAAATCTGACAGATTTCTTCAAATTCACATCATAATTTTTACAACATCCATATATAAAACAAACATGTCTTTCTAAGATTTTATTTAGACACAGGTTTTTTTGATATTTGAAATTCCAGTCAGTCATCCTGCTAATGCTGAAGTTAAAAGATGAGATTTCAGGTTAAATTCATTTTCTTGTTAAAATATAAATTGGAAGGAAATTCAGAAAAAACACAAGAAACTCATCTGGTTTACTTGTATAAATGACTATTGAAATCATAATGAAAAAGTTAAACACTATGAGCTTCCCTACCACTAGTCCATTATCTATTGTTTTTTAGAAAAAATAATAGTAACTCCTTATTCATACATACTCTTATTTGATTATCTTGCAAAGGTTGCTCGTTAGTTTTGCATAAATACAGCTATTAGTATATGTACTGAAGTACAATGGTATGAGTTATTACTAAGACAAATATATTATGCAAAGCCTTAATATATGTCTGCATAAAAATTAATTAAATCAAAGAAATTAAAAAAAAATACAGCTTTTAATAACACTCATTGCATATCTTCATTTTATCTATTTTTTTTACTGAACCAGAATGAGGGATATAGGCCTGAAGACTTGACCAGACCATGTTGTGGTTTAGACCTAGACGGGAACAAAAGACCACGAGGCTGCTTGCTCACTCCCACTTCTGGTGGGATGGGGAGGAGAAAATACAAGGAAAAGTTCCTGGACTGAGACAGGGACAGGGTGGGATTACTCACTCATTATGGTCAGAGACAAAACAGACTCGATCTGGGGAAGAAAAATCAATCTAGTAAGTTACCAACCAGAATCAAAATAAGACAATGAGGTACAAAACAAAACTTTCCCACTAATCCCCCCTTCTTCCCAGAGTTGAAGAAGGACCTCCTCCACTCACAGAGACAAAAAGGGGCAGGGGTTGTGGGTCTCTCCCAGTACTGTTCCTTCCTCTTCGTTGGGAAGACTCCTCATACTCTTGTCCTGCTACAGTGTGGGGTCCCACCCACTGGAGACAGTCTTCCACGAACCTCCTTGTCATGAGTCCTTGTCACGGGCTGCAGTTTTCTTCTCTAACTGCTGTGCTGTGGGTCCTTTCTGTGGGTGTGCAGTCCTACACAAGTGGCCTGCTGTTGTGCAGGCTTACCATAAAGTCACGGACTCTTCAGGCACAGCCACCTGCTCTGGCATGGGGTCCTCCCTGGGCTGCAGGCAGGTCTCTGCTCCCCTGTGGCCCCTCATGGCTGCAGGGCACAGCCTGCCCTCTCACCACAGGCTGCAGGGGAACCTCTGCTCAGGGCACCTCCTCCCTGTCTTTCTGAGCTGTCCTTGATGTCTGCCTGGTTGTCTCTCACATCCCACTCCTCTCTCCATACTGATTCTCTCCACTCTCTTTCAGCTTCCACTTCTTTTTGTATTTTCCCTTCTTAAATATATTAATATACACAGCACTGACTGCCTTGGTCATGGACCACGTGCAACTTGAAGCCAGGGATGTTTCTCTCAAGGCTTCTCACAAGAGCCATCCCTGTGGCCCTTCCCTTGCTACCAAAACCTCCCACCACACAAACCCAGCACATCATGGTCTGTTTCCCTGCAGTGACTTCATACACTGGGGATGAAATGCAATAGCATGTCATTTGTTGCCATCAGTAACCTTTCAATGACAACACAGGGGATCATGTTGACAGCTGACAAAAGCAAGATGAGGCAACCTACACCTTGAATTAGGTATCCTTGAGTTTATTTGCTGCTTATGTTACCTTTAAATCACAAATGCAAACATGATATTGCCTGCACCATGATCCCTGGTCTGAAATGGGAATTTGCCACACAACCCAATTTCTCTGAAAACAGGCAACGCAGCACTGACTATGGGTATAACTCCAGGTAGCACCAATTAACAGTGGTCTTTCCTCATCAGTACTCTCATTGTGTCCAAAAAATTTTGATTTTCTTTGTGGTTGCATTTTGTTACTGCTTCTCATTTCTTGTATTTCTTCATTCAATTCTACTCCGTGTGGCTACCATACTGGTTGTGAGAGAATATCAAAAAGGCCTCCAATAATTCTTCACAATAACGCAACTTCTCTCCTGCAGGTGAACATACAATTACCAACGTGGTTTCTGAAGTATAGTTTCTAACATCCCAAGAGCATAAAATTATGCCTTTCTTTATTCTTCTGTCCAGGCATACTATACATGTCAAACCCTGCCTCTTATTGTGCCAATTAATGTGGCTGACAATAAAAGTGTTCTGCATATCACATTAATGTTGATAAATAAAAATTACTTGATACTTTGAAATATGTTTCACCATTCCTTTTTTTTCCATTTCTTTTAATCATTTTGTCATCTGACCTCTCCCTGAAAAGGAAATCACAAGGAATTCTCTGTTAATTTTTTTCCCCTAACACTGAAAACTTTATTGTCACTTAACTACAGTAAGGAAGCTGAGGTTGAATGTCTTGGTGACTATTCTCTGCACAGAAAATATTTGGAGAGGCAAAGCACCTTAACACTGAAGTGATAAGAACTGGAAATGGTTGTGAGCAATAATACAGATGGTACTGTTGCAATAATATCTTAATAGTCAGGATGTCTTTGCGGAATGCCATTGTAAAAAGTTCTTAATAGGAAAAGAGGTTTAGTGCTTGGTTTGATGCATATATATATGGAAGGTGAAGAAATAGATCCCAAATCAGATATATTACAACTTTCTGTACTATGTCACAAGTGCAGTAAAATATCTTTGCATGTAAATGCTTTGGGGATTACTTACTTTATTTAAAAATCCAACTACCTATACTGCAATAGCCCTGCAACAGAGAAATCAAAATAACTGGCCAAAGCAGGAATTGGATTAATTTATCAGGTTTTTACTTTCCAAGTACCAATGCTGTTCATATAAAGAAAGCCACAAAATTGTAAATGGTAATGTAGTTATGAAAACAGAATAATATCATACATGAAATAGAATCTCTGGTGACATAACAGAAATGAAGTAGTTGTATACATTGTAGACATGACACCAAAGGGGCATAAGTGTGTAATTAAGCAACTTCCCTAGATTTGCAAGTAATTTGGTGAGAAGGTGAAACTACTTAGTAGCTGTCAGAACAGTGTACCTTGGGTTTTTTTAAGAAGAATTGCTCACTATCAGTTAATATTGGATTAGGTTACACTAGCCTATGGAATAATGAGCATGTAGGTCATTCAGCCTAAAATACTGCAGAGTATCAAGCTGGTTTGTCATTGGCTTCCATGGACTTCAGTGGAGTTATTGTAGAATAGGATGCAGAAAAGTTCCATATCTGAAAAATTGTATTGTTATAGGGATGGAAATACCCTTGGCCCAGTCATGTGTCCAACTTATAGCAATGCTGTCTCTTGGAAAGCTCAGGAAATTATTTTGGGATGATAAACAGATAAACATGGACACAACACTAGTAACTAAACCCAGGTTTTAATTGCTTCCTTTTTTCCACTGGAAGCCTCAGGGATTTTCTGAAAGGAAATAATATCCAAATTTCTGTCATGATATTATCATTATTCCTCACATGTACTTCTTTTTCAACAGTCGAAAATCTAGGTTGATCATCTTGCATGCTTTTGATGAGACTTTGATTTATTGTTCCTATTTGCCAGTACTCTATTTTTTAATCAATCACTTCTGTTCATTCTCATTGTTTGTCTCATTCACTTGACTACAGTTAGGTTATTGATTAGATATGTGAGGTATGGAAAACTTCCATTGTATTGATATAACACCTGAACATCATCTATTTATTCTGATACTAAAAAAACCTTATGCAGTACTCTGTGAACTTTAGACAAATATCATAAATATCTAATGTAACCAATGCAAGTCATTAAGATCCAGTCAAACTACTGACAGTTTAGATGAGATGATAGAAATTAATATTTCTTCCCATATTCCCTGCATTAATCACAAAACTATCTGTCTGGAAATTAAAGGACAAAGTTATTTATTTTTAATGTAAACTTCCAGCTTGAAAACTGATGAAATAAATATGTTGCATTTTCAAAATCTGAATCAAAAAGAATTTAATAAGTCTGCATCAGAAATCATAATGAAAGTAGAAGAGATTTCATCCAGAGAGAGTCAGTCTAGTGGTGATGGATTGTTTCCACCTTCCCAAACCATGATGACCTTCTTTACAAAAGGGTAAAATAGCTGCCTCAAGACGTAGATGATGGAAAAGCTTTTATAGTTTAAGTAGGGAAACTGGCTATTTGGAGCACAGACTGTTGGTTAGTAGGACCAATCATGACCTTCATGTATAAAGATGGATAAGATTCACAAGCGTGAGCACCTGTATTAAACGGGTGCTTTACAAAACACCCTAAGATATGCAATGGTCTGTGCATTAAGGATGCTTAATAACAGGGGTTACAGACAGGAAAATCATTGACTCCTCTTGGAAAGCCAGTTGTGAAAAAAGAGAGGAGCAAGTCTCAGACCTATTTCTGACAAAGTGCTCTAGGAAAGGTAGCTTACTGTTTCCAGTAATTAGCACATTTTAGTTTCACACTTTATCATCATAATGGACATAAAATAAAAACCTCCCTGACATCACTGTAGTGACTGTTGATCTAAAGTGTTTCTTTAACAGTTTTGTTGTGTCATTCATCTTCACTTGCTCTTTAACATCTATAAAGAGTAATTCATTTAAGACACACTTAGGAGAGAGGAGGTGTCTTAAATCACAGTGAGAAGACAGAAGATAAGTAGGAAATTATTGTTCACTTTTCATAACACCCCAAACACTTGGGGGCATAAAGCGTATAGAAACAGGCAAATAAGTCTTTTTTTTTTTTTTTTGCATGCATGATTAAAACCTTTCAGACAACTTTATGTACTAAAAAGAATACATTAATTCAATATATGTTTAGAAAAAGAAACACAGTAAGTGCACTGACCTAGAGGGTTCTTAATCTGATGGCTGTTAGATATCCAAAGGATAATGTTTACTTTCACAGTTTTTATGCTTCTTTTCCCAAGCTCCAAGCATATCTACAGTGTAAAAATATCACCTGAGAGTTTGTATGTGTGGCATGTGAACCTGCCCTGACAAAGACCTAATAAGGACCTGACAAAAGGCTGCCAAAAACTTCCCTGCACAGCTCTTGTCATATCGCTCATGGTGGCTCTTGTCATGTTCCTCATGGTAGTTCTTGTTAGATAGACACCTGGAAAGGTGGGGATCTCAGCCAATGCGGGGCTACTTGACCACAGGTCAGATTCAATAGGGTATTAATGGGGCCATACCGGAGAGCCATTTGGAGTCAGTCCTCCTTCGAGCAGCAGGTCTGCTACTGGGGACTCTCCTCTTAGGCTGGGATACCATCTAAGGAAACTTTTTGAGGTTGAGAGCCCCTTTATTAGGTGAGTGATCAAGCATCTTGGGTCATTGACCATAAAGCTTAAAAGATCTAAAGTTGAGTGTGTAGTATTAATTCCTGACTGATACTGTGAACCACTTAATGCTTGTTAGAGTCTCAAAGTGGTTTTGGCTACAGTTAAACTTAGTTTGAGTTTATTATCATTTTGTAAAAAAATATATTTGTTTCTGGTTTGTTAGTTAGTTAGTCTTGGTTTTGTGAGGTTCTGCAACAGTGTGTCAGTAAGGTTGCTGGAGAAGAAGTTGATCAGCTCCCACAGGACAAGCTACACTCTTTCCATCCACATTTGTATCCAGGTTAATCCACCTGAACCAGATCAATTCAGAACAATAGAGTGGTGAGTGAAAGAGTATTTTATACATTTTATACAAAGCACATTTTATACAAAGCACATCCCAATCTGTTAGACGCTTTCTATTGACTTCAATAGATTACAACCTTTTGAACACAATGAAAAATAAATATACTAGGAACAATACTTTATGCATTTAAAGCCACTTCAGACTTTCTAATCCTTTCTGCAGCACACCAAAGTTTTAGGAAACCCTTAATGAAAGAGTCCAGAAGTTACTATTTTAAGACATATATTCATAAACTTTACAGAAAATAAAACACACAGAGAACATAGATTTTACTCTTCTTGCAGGGCATTCTTTTATCATTTTACAGTACTTCCTGATGCCTTCAATGTGAAAGATGTCTTCTGCCTTATCATTATATTTGATTGAGTAACTTCCACACTTTATCAAGTCAGAAATCATTGGAAGGACATTCTAATAAGCATGAAGTGCAGCCATGTCATCCTTTTCCAATTCACTCTCACCCTCCCCTCCCTAATTACCAAGTAGAATAGCATCTATGTCCTCTATTTTTTGAGCTTTTAAATTCTCTGCTCTTTAGTTCTATGACATGGGCATAAATGCCATTGCATACAAAGCCACATCCTCTCCCCAGATTCTCACAAAAATTTTTCTTGATATAAGCTTCAAGGTGGACAAAATTCAGTTCTTCATCTGTCATAGCTTTCTCATAAAAATAATGCTTTGAATTCCTTTATCTCATTAGAAATGGATCACCAGAAACTTGTAGAAGCTTCTGTTGAAACCCTTCTTTGGCATTAAATAGTTATTTTATATTACTGCCATAGCCTCACTTTCCATGTACTGTGTGCTGTTTCTACTGCATTCTCTCGTCATAATGGACAAAATTTTCTCATTTTGATCAGAGAATATGGGAAAAAGTTATCAAACCCTTCATTTGGTCATCTTTAACAAATTCATGTTCTTGTCACAATGACTACTTGTAGGAAAAGGAAGCCATGCAGTCAGTCTGACATCTAAGCAGCAAAGAACTATGACATTTAAAGTATTCATAGGCCTAAATCACTGGATTGAAGACCATAATCAACAGTTTCCTTCTCTAGGGCAATAAACGTCTCATAGAGCATACAGAGATAGGCTCTGGTACAGATACACAAAGGAGCTAAGTATTACTTCAGATCCTAAATAGCTTCTTTATCAAGTCTTTATCAATTCTTTATCAACTTTCTCGTCAACTGTAACCCTAATACTTGAAGGGAGGAGAACAGATTTGGTGGTGTATATATATCTGGAACAGGACAAAGAAACCTAAAGAACAGCATCCTTAAAATTTACTACTGAAATAACTACAAGAGAGTGTTTCCAAGAACTGTGACTAACTTGTATAACTGACTGAAAGGCTAAGGATGTGATTTAGAGAGAAACTAAAAAAAAGACAGAGTGGGGCATTTCAAATGCACATTTCTTATCAGCTTCTCCTTTCAGCTGGTTAGTTTAAATATCACCTCAGTCAACGTGCCTATGAGATATGAATCATATTCTTTGGTACCAAACATTTGCTATTCAGGGGACATAAAGGTGAATTAAATTTTGAATTCCACTCCCCAAAATGAGGATATAGTTGTAATGAATGGAATTCTAGTTTTGGGGTTTTTTTGGGGGAGTTTTGTGGGGGTTTTTTTGTTTGTGTTTTGGTTTTTGTTTGGGTTTTTTTTTTATTATTATTATTTTAATAGCTCCATGAAACTTATTACCCATATTATGTGAGCTAAAACATCTTTTCCAATAAGAAGACTGATTTTGCTGCAAGTAAATTTTAGATTGATTGTATTGTTTTCACTTTTTGTAATTCATCCTTTAGATTCTTTATTCCAGAAGGATCACTGGAATTCCCCACCAGTCTGGGAATGATAGATGGCATTAATGAAAGACTTGAGGAAAACAAGGACAAGGTTATACCTGGAGTGGAAGGGAAGTATTTGCTGTGGAAAACCATAACTGATTCTTGAACAGAGATACAAGAGGGATGTGGGAGAGAATTTGAGACTTCCATGTGTGGGTGCACGTAAATCTGTGAGTGATGGTGACTAAAGGAGAAGATTTAGTGTGTGGGGGGAAAAAATTAAAATCACCAAAATACAATGGGGAAAATACAATGCATGTTTGGGAGGAAAGTCAATGGTAACTAAGTCAGAATATCTAAAGTATTAATAAATTGCACTCAAGTTCCAGTAGCTGGCCTGCTATATGTGTGTTGAATCTTACAAAATCTAAATGGCACAAATTCTATAGATTTTCAAGGAAGAAACACTCTTGCTATACATATAGGGCTTGGCCTATTCTGTGGATTCATTTCAACTAAAAATTGTAGAATGTAAATAGCAATGAAACTTGATTGGATACCTCTGATATTTGTGTTCAATACTCTATAGGCTCTATTTTAAGATTGGTTAGTTTATAATAAATAAATTAATTAGATTATTTTGGTTTCCAAACATATCCTACGATGGGTACCATTATAAAAGATTTTTAGTCTACATCAAGTAGTGTGTGGGTTAAAAAGAAAGGGAAAAAATAAAACAACCAACACAAAACACAGTATAGGAAACATTTTATAAATTGATTTTACTTCAAGCACACCAGAAGATTTACTCGTAGAATGCAGTGGTTTTACCATGGCTGGAAGTCAGGTGCCCATCAAAGCCTCTTTATCGGTCCCCCTCCTCAGCTGGACACAGGAGAGAAAATGTAACAAAAAACTTGTAGGTTGAGATAAGGACAGAGGGGATCACTCACAGACATCACAGATACAGCTCAGGGAAGTTAAATTATTACAAATCAAATAAGAGTAGGATAATGAGAAATAAAAACTAAATCTTAAAACACCTTCCCCCCCATCCTTTCTGTTCCTACCAGGCTCATCTTCAATCCTATTTTCTCTTCTTCCTCTCCCTCAGAGGCACTGGGGGATGGGGAATGGGGGTTGCGATCAGTTCATCACGTTTTTCTGCTGCTCCTTCCTCCTCAAGGTGAGGACTCCTCAGATCCTTCCCTTGCTCCAGCGTGGGGTCACTTCCACGGGAGACAAGTCTCCAAAAACTTTTCCAGTGTGAGTGCTTCCCATGGACTGTAGTTCTCCACTAACTGCTCCAGCACGGGTCCTTTCCACAGAGCGCAGTCACTCAGGAGCAGCCTGCTCCAGCCTGGGTTCCCCGGGGGTCACACGTCCTGGCAGCAAACCTGCTCCAGCCTCAGCTTCTGTCCTCATGGATCCACAGGTCCTGCCAGGAGCCTGATCCAGCATGGGCTTCCCATGGGGTCACAGCTTCCTTTGGGCATTCCCCAGCTCCAGCATGGGGCCGTCCCTGGGCTGCAGGTGGATCTCTGCTCTAGTGCCTGGAGCACCTCTTCCTCCTCCTCCTTCTGTAGAAAAGACCTTGGTGTCTGCAGAGCTCTGTCTTACATATTCTCACTTCTCTCTCCAACTGTCAGGTGCTGTTGCTCGTAAAGTTTTCACCTTCTGTCAGACATAGGGAAGGCTTCTAATCATTTCTCACAGAAGCCACTCCTGCAGCCCCCTCGCTTTCAAAACCTTGCAATGACAACTCAATTCATAGATTCTTAGAAATATTAAATATATATGTATGAAAAATAGCAACAATTTATGTGACTGCATTGAATAAAAAGTTATTCATAGTGATTTAACTTCTGCAATAAGAGAAAAATTAAATTTGGTAATATATATAAATGTGTGTCTGCAGGTCTATTATGAACAATTTCAAGAAGAAAAATAAAATGTATTAATAATTTAAGAAAGATTCTGTTTAAACACAATATCTTCATGCTGGAATTAGCATTATAGATAACTCCATAATCTATTTTAACTTGCTTTGTCTTGAAAATTATAGATAAGATATTATGGATCCAAAGATGCATTTATAGACACATTTTACAGGCTACCATATGGTTATCTCCTATTAGTCTCAGGTTTGCAATTTCTCACCATCCTTTGACGTGCATAATTTTGTAATGGCTATTTTTTTGGTTTCTTTTTCATTAAAATGTCTTAACTAGTAACATGGATTCCCAACATCAATAAAAATATATTTTAAATTTTTTAGTGTCTTCATAAACATCGTACTTTAGGAGTTAGTCTTCAGAAACTGATTGCTTAATAGTTACTGGGTATTTCTGTGATTAATTATGTAATTCCCATAACTTTTTTCCTTACTCCCATTCTTAGTTCTCACCCTCCTTTCTTAATTAAAAAAATAATCAAATAAACAAAACCTACAACAACAAAATCATAAAACGTCTATAGCACCATAGCTTATTTAGGTTGGAAAAGGCCATTAAGATCATCAAATTCAACTGTAAAACTCATACTGCCAAGTCCACCACTTTATCATTAACTTAATTGAAACCTGTCTCTAGAGGTAAATCTTACAGTTTTCTTCCATAAATGCAAAATGCAACTAAAATCAGACTCCTGAATAATTCCAATTTATTATAGTGCCATCAAAAAAATACTGAAAAAGTTCCTGATTATAAATACTCTTTTTTGGTCTACCTCGATCTTTTTGTGAATTCAGTGAACAGTAAGCCATCCTAATGCATATCATACTTCTCAACATATCTCTAGAATTCATAAACCAGATACGTCTGCAGTGAAAATTAGTAATTTCTAGTCATTATACAGTTGTTATTACAGTTATACATCTAGGAAGATAAAAATAAACCCACAAGAAGGTCCGCCTAAAATTTAGTGAAAGACAGGATTATGCCCACAGTGAGAAAAAGAGAGAATGGAAATAAAAGTGAAGTATGTAACAAATTAAAACAGATTCATAAGAAAGATATTTGGCCTTGCATTTTCCCACTAATACACAAAAACCTGAGTATAACAATTCTTTCATCAGTCTTTGTCTGAATGCCCTACAAAGTAAATGGTGACACATAGTGTCTATTGTAATTGGACACATGCATGTTTGCAAATGTCATCCACTATTTTTCATGACAAACCATTGCTCATCTGGACTGTATATCTGTATTTTCATTAGCAGCAATTTAAACGTTATAAACTATTTGTATAAATGTCTGGGGAAGGGTTATTTACATGACCTATATAAGTAGCTGAAATATGTAAGCTAAAAAGTAAATGTTATTCATGCAGTGTTTTTGTTATTCTATGTGAATGTGGACTTAATAAAAGCTTTTGAATAGAAAAACCTTTCTTCTTCTGTGTTTTTAATGGTTGTCAATAAATAAATGATGAGCAACTACACACTTGCTTCTGTTAAAGGCATATTCATTTACAGTTGATTATTTTTTTTCTGGTGAAACCTTTTACTCCTGAAATTTCCTTAACCATTCTGGAACTAGAATAAAGCTAATTTTTAAGTAAAAGGAAGCCTAATTATAGATGGTTTTGTATTCACTTCTTATGAGGTAAGAATGTTGAAATTCTGTATTTGCCTAACATTCTACTTGAAGAATGTTTTATACTGTACCTGCAGTGAGATTTGATTGTTTATTTTGTTGCTTGCAAAATGTAGTTATTCGTTGTCAAGATTTAAACAATTAAAACATAAAATAAAGTCTTTAAAAAGAAAGAAAACTGCCAGATACTGTGTTAAGCTTGATTCTGCAAAGTACTAAGATTTTGAAATATCTTTATAGTAAAAACAATTTAACATACTCTGCACTGAAAGGGAAGAAAACCAGTCACGCCAATATAGGAAAATAATCTAAATATTGCGGAACTGATTTCAAAAAGAAACAAAACTTTACTGTTGTATTGTAATAGATTTAATATTTAAAAAAGAGAAAAAGGTAATTATTTGGTAATGGTTTTCAGTTTTAGTCAAAGTAGCTTTCCAAAACTAGATAATTATTTTCCAACTTTCTGTTCTTTGCACAATCATCCGCACTCTCTACACTTTTCCCCTGGATTACTCATAAAGTTAAAATAAGTCTGTTTGAATGACCTATTGCCGTGGTTTAACTCCGGCTAGCAAAATACCACAAAGCTGCTCTCACAAATCCCCCTCCTCTCCTCCAGTGGAGGGGAAGACTCGGAGGAACAAGAAATAAGGAAGCTGGTAAAAACTGAGGTAAGAACTATTTACTAATTAAATCTAAATCAATGTATACAGATACTACTAATAATAAATAATTAAAATAGTAGAAAAGAAAACATATGCTACAATATATACAATATGATACAATATGTTACAATTTCCCACCATCCACTGACCAATGCACACCCAGATGTTGAGTGATGAAAATCAGAGCCAGAGAGCCAGAGAACCACAGCCCGAGAGTGATTGCAGCTGGAGAGCTGCAGCCCGAGGACCAGAGCCCAGGAGCTAATGCAGCAGATTCCAAACGAACCCTATCAGTGATAACATGGCCAGAAACTCTAAATAACCCATCATCTCCCACACACAAATGAGCCAGCACAGGAGTTAGCAAAGCAGCTAACGCAGGAGGGTTAGCAAGTGCCCGGGAGTAAGCGAGCAAGGGAGTAAGGGAGAGAGAGAGAAGGGAAGAGTAATGGCCACTGGACCCCCTTCCCCACCCCAGAGAACTGGAACATGATGTACTATGGAATGAAATACTTCCTTGGTCAGTCTGGGTCAGCTACAGTATCCAAAGCAGACAAAAGACCTTGAATCCAGTACAGGCCATCCTCAGCACCAACTGAGGCCTTATCAATGTTTTTCTTAGCAACTCCTTAGTAACAACAGTAAAGGGAGTTAACCCTTTCCTGGCTGAACCCAGCACACCTATGGAAGTGACATTGGTTAGCAGTGAAAACTAAATATCAAACATTGAAAATTAAGTATAATTTTCCAAAAAGAAAAAGGATCTTTTAATCTCTTCTATTGTATTCATAATATACCAATAAATCTCTTTTTTTGCCTTTAATTTTTTTTCTTTTTTTGTCTGCAATATAATATCAATCCTGTCACATAATATTTTCCATTTAAAATCCTGGAACTTTACTTAAAAATAAAATTTCTAGCAAAGAGACTCTAAAACTCAAGCAATACAAATTACGGATTGAGTGTTGACAATGAGTAATGCAAAGAGAAAAGAGAAACTTTACACTGTCAACACCTAACCAAAAATAATCATAAGGACAGCCAAATAATTTATGAGATTTCATCTTGTAAACAGGTCTTGACAAGCTTTGGCTTTTCTTTTTCTTTATGTTGCTCTTTTTGCCTTTTAAGTTTTTTGAGATGTGCTTAGATCAGATTTTGAAGTTTTTCTCTGAAAAAGAGAAGTAGCTAGAAATATATACAACTGTTAAAGAACTGTGTCCAATCTTTATTCTCAGAAGAGTTCTCAGTAAATTTTTAGAAAATATAAGTGATGAGTGAGAAATAAGAACACTGTAAGGCATATGCATCTTTCAAAGGAGAGCAGGAATCACTTTGTTCAACACCCTCGCCAGAAAATCTGTGAAATAAGTAATCAATCAAATGAACATTTGGGAGCTAACATAACGTTAAGTACTAGACAAGGTGAGGTTGCCATGAAAAAATATTGTCAAAACAGCCAAAATTTTCTTCCACATGAGAATAAAATCTTTGAAGGTAGAAGGTCAGTAATAGACACAGTCTGTCTTGACTTTGGTACACTTTCTGTAGTGTCTTGCAGGACATTCTCATAAGCAATAAGAAATACACTCAAGATTACTCATCTGGTGGATAGCCAAAAACCTCCTGAGAGACTTGTAACCAAAAAACAGCTATCAATGAATCACTAGCAAAACACACAGAATGGGCTTCAACAAGGGCCTATCCTGGCTCTGGTGCTCTATAGTGTTTTCCTTAGTAATCTGGCAACAGAAACTAAATCTTGTGGAAAATGTGTGTTTGATTTTGATTGACCCAAAACAGGGACATGTAAATATCTTGGAGAATGAGACTGAAATTCAAATTTACCATTATAAACTGGAAAAAAATAGGCCAGAAAATAGTATGGAATTCCATTAGGACATAGGCAGCAGTCATGAATTTCGGAAAATTTTCCAAGTTTCTTGAAAAATCACAACTGTGCCATAGTGTTGGGTGAACACAGTCCTATTAATGAGAAAGTAATGGAATATAACATAGAAGGAACATAGTTCTGTTCTGTTTGGCACAGAGATAAGCTGAACAATAATCAATTTTTGCAGTAGTCAAAGTCCACAGATTAACAAGAGTGATCTGTGGTCGCTAAATGGTAAAATTTTTGTGATTAGAAGAGAAGACTGGAGTGGAGTGAAGAAGACAACTTGGGCGGTTTTGAAATTGCATCAGTGTCACTGTATTAAAAACAGGCTACATTAGTATCTGAATGACAGCGCATATATTGAATTACTTTTTCTTTGTGGAAAGGTAATATACTTTTTCCTCTGCGGTTTTTATGTGGTTACATGTCATGCTGATCCTGGAGAGTTTGGCTTATTTCCTAAAAAGCAAAAACATCAGAGGAAAAATGCATTAAACTATGATGAACCTTAGTGGGTTTTACATAAAGCCAGATTGATTTTTCTGCACCATTTTCGTGGAAGCAGGCAAACTGTAATGTGCAAACAGTGTACATTCTTCTGGCTGGACTCATTGTCAATCCAAAACTTCAACCACCAGTAGAAATACTAATTAAAATTATAAAATAAATAGTTTATACAAACAAGAATTCAGAATTCAAAATCAAGGAAATTTGACTTATTTTTCATGAAAAGAATACTAAAATGATTAAAATTCATTAATTTATCACATAAAAGGTAAATAGGATGCAAATACAGTAATGATGCTGAATATGGAACTGTTCTCCATTTTCTGAGGGAAAAACAAAAAAGCAGCAGTAAAAAAGGCACAGTCCTTAAAAATAAAAAAGATGCACTCTCCCCCTCTTAGTTTAATAAAAGAGTTAAACAAACAAACAAAAAATGTCTCTAAATATTATTCTTTTTCAGTTTGTACCAATGAGGAAAAAGATAACTAGAAATGCTATAAAGTGAGGAATAAAGAACAACATTAAAAGCATAATAGTTGGCTGTTGTCTTGAAACCTGCAAAGTGTGTCTATCATCCTCATCTCTAAAAGCTGTTTTGTAACTGCAAAAGTGCAAAGAAGAGAAAAAATTACTAGAGTACTTATATTGTTATGTTAACAAGACTAGGACTTTGCAGTTTAAAGCCCAGGTAACTGGAAGTGTCCATAATGGAAAGTAAGTTGCAGGAAAACATCAATAGGAAATCATTCTATATTATTATTTATAATAGAAAAACTAGAAGATATTGCATATAATTAAGAGATAGTAAAGGGAAGTTTCTTTTTTTGGCCACACAGTATATAATAAGGTTGAACTTTATATAACAGGATATTTTGGATAAGGAACCTACAAATTGATTAAAAAATAATAAAAAATCACAGTACTCACCTGTGAATAAAATTCCCATCACAGGTAATGATATGCTGAAAATTATCAGAACTAGAAGAGTGTCAGGAAAGGGAATATGCTGTAATTAATTCATTCTGTTTTTCATTACTTAAGCATCTATTATAGGCCAACACCAGATAAAAAAAGATACAGGACTAGATGTCTGAGCTTTTCTTAATCTTGTAACGATGACAACTGTGTGAATCTGTCTATATACATCCCTGTCTTGATTATTTTCCATATTTGGCTTCCAAGTATAGTTGAATCTATTACTGACTGGGTTTTGAAGTTTTTGACACAGACAAATAAATAAATTCTACTTCATTAATTGTGTTATTACACAGTGTTGATATTTTTCTGTTTTTTTGCCAAAATTCAACCTGACCCACTTAGAGGTACTTCAATACATGACAGCCTAGGAGAGCAGGTACACATTTAATTATACAGTATTAACTATTCATGACACATATAGAAGTCTGACCCCAAGTGGACATAAGTAACAGCTGCAATGCAGCCACTTTCTTAAGAGAAAAGATCAGTAATGTAAATGAATAAGTAAATAGTGAAACAAAAAAGCAGAAATGCATGCCTTTAAACAGAGCATTTCCCCTGGTATCTGCCTTGATACAGTTATCATTCCTACTTTTATCTAAAATTTAGAGACTATTGAAAATACAAATAGAAGCAGTCTTTCTATCTATTTCAGAACAATAAATTGGAAAAAGTAAAGATCAGGAAACCAAACAGGCAATGTTTAAGGTTTGCTTCATGCCCATTTGCCTTCTCCTAAGGACAAATTCTTCAGTGTTACTGGTTTGGGAAGAAGGACATAGAATAATCCTAATCAGTAGTGATACTTCCTATTTGGCAGTACTTCTAAAATGGATTTGAGTTTATGCTAGTTGTGAAAAGATCCAGGACACCTTAAATTCAGTGTATGGAATCTATGCATCCCTTTCTTCTTTTACAACTGACAAACATGTCAGTGTGTGTCACACAAAAATTCACTTGGAGAATAAGAGAAATTTTTCTAAGAATTTGTGGTTTTTTGAAGTGCTTAATTAAAAAAAAATCATGTTCTATAACTGAAGATTTTGGTCATTTTTTTCCAGTCCATAATACCTTAAGAAGAGAAGATTAGCTTATTGCCCTGAAAATGCTGGGGAGGGGGAGGGGAAACAAAAACCCTTTAACAAAAGCATACAGTTCAGCATGGGAAAAAAATACAGTAGATATTTAGTGTTAGCATGCACTTATGATGAAATATGAAAGCAATGCTATACGATCTGCCCTCAATCCTCATCTCACTATAATATCTTACTTCAAAGAAGTAATTCTTTCAAAATCTGTTATTGCACGATGAAGATGCATGATTACTGGCTATGTGTTATACATGTATGACACACTTTGTACATCTACAGGACTTCATATATCTACCTTTTGCTGAACTGTTGACACCTATGTCATGGTCTGATAGAGAGCAGAAAGACACGTTGATCTATACTGTCAGGTTACAATAAAAGTGAAAATGCAGCAACAACAGAAGAAAGCTAACAGATATTTTATTATCTTTTTCCTTGCCTTACTTTTTTCTGTGCTTTTTTTGTCTCCTTATATATACATATCATACAATAGCAATATTAATGGTAATAAAGCAGTTTTGATGATAACTTCAGGGAGTAATTTTCATACCCTGCTAGGGAATCTAGTGGCTTACATTACCTCCTCATTATGGGTTCAAGACATTGACACCGATGGACATTAGAGTGAAGAGAATAATTTCCATCCTTCTTTCCTCCCACTCTCTTCTAAAATGAACAGTAGGGAGGAAATCAGCCAAGAAGTTCACAACCTTCCACATAACTCTTAAACCAGCTATTTTCCTGCCAGCTGCAGTGACACCAATTATTATAGGCATAATCCCCTTCTGGTGTTAATTTAGAGAAAAATGTAACTTTGAATAATGTTTGAAATAAGGAGTCAATTGATTTACCCCCTATCAGAACTTTAGTAATTAGAACAGTGTGCACAATATAATTATTCATGTTTTTTCTAATTTAATTTTAAATAATTTTAATTTGATAATGAAATATTAATGGTGTTGGAATATAGGCTATGAAAACAGGCAGGAAAACCAAGATGGTTATCCAGCTCTTATTTTTTAAACCCTGTTATATCACATACAGGAAAAAAAAAA
The DNA here is from genome assembly GCA_027574665.1 of Rhynochetos jubatus. Classification (NCBI taxonomy): domain Eukaryota; kingdom Metazoa; phylum Chordata; class Aves; order Eurypygiformes; family Rhynochetidae; genus Rhynochetos; species Rhynochetos jubatus. Next base: position 31,883,125 of record CM050649.1, on the reverse strand, counting down.
TATTTCACATGATAATTTAGCAATGATTTTCTGCATTTCAAACAGTTGGGATTTTTATCTGTGCAGAATAGTAACTGAGCAAATATCCCATTCAAAGAATACATTCTGTTTGTTACTTCTGAAGGACAGAGGAAAGGTGAACTGCAGTAGTAAAAGCTGTAGAGTAAGTCATGACTAGATCTCAGTTCCACTACCTCACTATGCTGATTGAAAAAATGGAGCATTTATTTTAATTTAGTGGTGCAGTGTATTGAATCTGTTATCACTGTTGGCAGTGGCAGTAGCATTTGTCAACTTAACTTACACAAGATATTGTGCAGAGAAGAACCATCGTATTACTTCATGCTCATCTTCCCCTACAGTTGTTCCTGCTCCCACTCAGAAGGACTGGTAGCAAAATACCTTCTACTTTGTCCAAAAAAATTAAAGAACCTATTTACACATGGAAGGTTTTTTTTTTTTTAAGAAACAGTCATTCATCTAAATATTCAAAATGTGTCAATACTCAAAATATGTGTACATTTTACTACTAAGCAAGAGGATAAACATATTTTTCCTCTTCCTTTTACCTGAGCAATGGACTTCTCCATCATTTTTTTTCCCCCTTTGTCAGAGTTTGTGACTTCCAGGGTTTAAAAAATACTGGGGATATCTTTTGTATGTTGCTTCACAGTTCTCAAGACTCTGAATCGTCCCAATAGTAAGATCTTTATATGTATCACTGAAAGAGTTTGCACTGTCAAAAATACTCCCCAAATCAGTATCTCTTACTGCTGAGATGTGAAAAAAATTGAGCATTTTCCAAGATAGCTGATCTCTATCCTCTATAATCATGGAAATCAGAAACAAAAATCTTGAATAAGAGCTCTCGACCCATGTTGACTAGAAACCCCTGCTGTGCTTGTAATGAGAGCTATACATTTTTTTGTGTGTGTTTTGCTGAAGAAGATGCACTATCCATTCATATACATAGCATTGCAAGTAAGAAGTGAATCAGTCTACTAACCATTAGAAAATTATAGGAAGTGATCCTAATTAAATTTCATGGCAGTCATTCAAAAACTTTCACATTGGGGAAGGCAGAGAAAAAAGCACCCAGCGATCAAGACAGCACAGGTTAGCAGTGGTTTAGTTCCCATCATTTCTTCAAAGCCCTTGCCCTTTTTTTCTGCAGCCGTTTTCAGCATGGGTTTTTTGTGTTTGTTCATTTGTTTTGGTGGGAGACAGGTGGGGGTTGCATTTTGGGGTTTTTATTGTTACTTTGAGAAGCCTGTTTGCCTAAACCTCATGACACAGTGGAGATAAAATGGTTGTCCATCTTATCGTTAGTTGTAACAACAAACACATCTATTAGAATAAGACTTTGATGAGCACAGGCCTCATATAAAGGCTAAGCTCAATATAAAGGCCTAGGTGTGAGAATCTGTTCCAGGCTCTAACTACAGATATTTTGAAACAAAGGACAACTTGTAGCAAAATAAAACTCTATTAGATACATAATTATAGCACTATTATTATCATTTTTTGCCTAATCATTAAGATATTTATTTTTACTTTAAATAGTGCTATCTACTTGAGTAATTTTTCAACTAATTTAACCCTAAACTTGTAGCTATTACTGCAACCTATTCAAGTATATTTGTAAAACTAATAAACTTTATCAATATTCATTTTATAATAATTTTAAAACACATTTGGAAGTGAGGTGAACAGAGGAAAATGCCACTATCAAATCTAAGCATTTAAGATAATTATCTACCAATATATCCTTCAAAAATATTTTATACTTTAGGATTGACCCATCTACTACTATTATTAGCATGAGATGGTCATATTGAAATAGACATTCACAGAGAAATTCTATCAAACAGCTGAAGCATTTATTGCATAAAGAAATTGCCTGTAATATAAATTCACCGGATATAAAAATTAACATCTGAGCATTAACTCAGAAGCAAGTATTTGCAAAAATAGGTCAGGAAGCATGAAGCCGATACTTAAATTAGAAATCACTTAAAAAAGAAAGCCCAGACTAGCCTGCTTGCCTTGTGAGTCCCCAGCTGACAGATAGAGCCTAAAATAACTTTAGCTATTGCTGAGGATGACAGATGAGCTGAATCTGTGTTGAGAGAGAGACAGTAAGCGAATGTTGAAGGAGATAGATTAAGAGCCTGCTGTTCTCTGATACTTGCAAAAGATGCTGAAAACAGCAGGTTTCAAAACTGTTTACAGACAGGTATTAAAAACAATTGCCACACAATCCAAGGAAATACAGGTTTGTATATACGTATATAAGACCTTATGAAATAATTGAATTTAAACTTTTGTTTTGTAAAGTGTTTTGTTTTGGCTTGGTTTCCCTGAGTTAATCTCATACAATCACAGAACCATAAAATGGCTTGAGTTGGAAGAAGATAATTTAGTTCCAAGCCCCTGCCATGGGCAAGGACACCTTCCACTAGAACAGTTTTCTCAAAGCCTCGTCCAGCCTGACCCTGAAGACAGCCAGGGTTAGAGCATCCACAACTTCTCTGAGCAACCTCACTCAATGCCTCACCACCCTCTCCGGGAAGAATTTCTTCCTGATGTCCAATCTGAATATTTCCACTTTCAATTTAAACCCATTACACCTTGTCCTGTCCCTACAGACCCTTGTAAAAAGTCCCCCCCAGCTTCCTTGTAGGTCCCCTTCAGGTACTGGAAGGTGCTATAAGGCCTCCCCGGAGCCTTCTCTTCTCCAGGCTGAACAAGCCCAACTCTCTCAGCCTGTCTCCATAGGAGAGGTGCTCCAGCCCTCTGATCATCTTCGTGGCCTCCTCTGGACTCACCTCAACCAGTTGATATCCTTTTTATGTTGAATGCTCCAGAGCTGTACAACTGGCAAACAATTTCCTTTCAAAGACATCAGTAACATTTAATTAAAATACAAGGAAAAAAAAAGAGAAAAAACCAAATACAATAAAATACGCTGTCTTTTCTGTGACTGCTTATATGATTAACTTGCATTATCAGTATCTGTCCCAATGTTTAGTTTTGTATACAGAAGATATACCTGGACAATTAAAGTTGTATTTTTATTAATAACAAAACAAAATAAACTCATAAAATTGAAAAATGCAGTGTTTTGAGAAATGCTTTATCCTACAGCAAAATATTCACATTAGGATTTTTGTCACAACCAAACATTTCAACATTATTCTAAATAACTTTAAAAATCGTACTTAATTTTACTTCAACTAATTTTATATTTATGTGTTGCTTAGTATTAGGTGACTTAAATACTCTACACTATATATGCTCTTTTCCTCTTTTACTCCTTTTTTCATCATCAAAGATTTGAAAGACATTTAAGGCTTCCAAATACTAAAAGTTTTTTTCACAACAAACTTGCTAAATTTGTTCCTAATTACTTTTGACACTTTAAAATCCTGTGGGTTGCCAGCTGTGAGCACAATCAGAAAAGACATACTGATAAACTGTATGAAAAACACCTGGACAACTTTTCTTCCCTGTTTCCCTCCATAAAATGTTTCCCAAGTGCATATACATCTGAACAGTTTGGTTGTTAAAAACTTAAGCAGGTCTTTACTTAGGACAGGACATAAAGCCTACTTTACAAACAACACAGATGTTTGTCTTGTATTTTTGTACTAGTATATTTAGAGGAATTTGTCAAATTATCTTCATCTTCAGGATCTTTCCACTAAACTATTGCATTCATTAAAAAAATTCACAATTTCTGAACAAAGTAAATATTATTTTCTAAGAATCTGATATCCAAACAAAGCAGCAAGCATCCCTAAACCATTTTGAATAAGCAAGTCTTCCACACTGATGTATTTTAAATGTAAGGAGAAATATAATAAACACACTGTTTGTCTGTAACATTATCACACTATAACTATAGACAAAATTCCTGGTTGTCTTTATTTTTGTACAATTCCAGCTATTTTAGCAGAATGCACCAATAAAACTACAAGAGCCTGTTGTTTAATAGGAATATCACCAAATACAACCTGGCAAATCATCCAAGAAAAAATATCAGAGAGTTATTCTAAAACTCATTTTTTAATACAAGCACATTATTTAATAACATTTAAAGAATAGATGAAACATGATGTAGTCATTAACTTTTCATGACACATACCAATGTGAATTATGGATAGTTTTACCAGGAAATCAACCCAAGAGACATCTGTGCTAAGCTTTCTTTAAACTTAGATTAAAATGTCTACACAGCAATGCATTTACAGCCTTTATTGCTTCTCACTAGTTATGTATACACATCTATCTAAAGAACATGCCTAAAGTGTCTAAAAAGAAAACCAATTTTTCCCGAGCATAAAAATACAACTACAGTAATCAAACAATACTCCAAAATTGAACTCAGACTTGACTAATTGTTCACCAAAATCATCATCAAAATTACGTGGTCTGTCCTGTATTTCAAGGTGAAAGATATTTAAAAGCTAGTAAAGATTAATCATTTAAAATGTGATTAATAACAAGCACAAGAACACCACTTAAGTACTAAAAGTTAATAATAATGCTAAGGTGGGCAAGTCACTGTTGATTTACCTCAAAAGCAGCATTTAAAATCTTTTCAGTCATTTCAACATCACCACTTAAGGTTTATTTCCTTCAATTTTTTTGTTTGTTTGTTTGTTTGTTTGCACTCATTCCCACATTTAGCAACAATTCCAACTTACACAGACAATACAAACTTACACTTGGTCTCTGCCTACACCCACTATCGCACACATATACATAGTTCCAAAACCAATCTTAGGAATCGGATACACTTGAAAGTGCTAAAAGGAAGGATAAAGTATTCTTTCATCCAAAGACAGTTAAATCTGGAGAAATTTAAGTTGCATGGATTTTTCTTTTGTCATGATGAGCTATAAAAATCAAAGGTACTTTAAAATGACATTAACCTTTAAATAATGTCGTGGTTTACTTCAGCTAGCAAAATACCATGAAGCCGCTCTCACAAATTCCCTCTCCCCTCCTCCAACACGGGGGAAGAATTGGAGGAAGAAGAAATAAGGAAGGTCGTATAATTGAGATAAGAATTATTTACTACTAAAAATAATTAATTTAAATAGTAGAAAATAAAACATATGATACAATATGATACAATTTCTCACCATCCACTGTTCAATGAAAACCCAGATGCTGAGTAGTGAGAGTCAGACCCAGAGAGCCCAAAAACCACAGCCCGAGAGAGATTGCAGCCCGAGAGAGATTGCAGCCCGAGAGATGCAGCCTGAGGGCGGGAGCCCGGGAGCTAACGCAGCAGATTCCAAACGAATCCCATCAGCAATAGTGTGGCCAGGAACTCTAAACAATTCACCAGCTCCCTCACAAATGAGCCAGCACAGGAGTTGGCAAAGCAGCTAATGGAGGGGGGGTTAGCAAGTACCCAGGAGTAGTTGAGCAGGGGAGTAAGGGAGAGAGTAAGGGAAGAGTAATGGCTACCAGACTCCTTCCCCGCCCAAGACCAGAACATGACGTACTATAGAATGAAATACTTCCTTGGTCAGTTTGGGTCAGCTATCTGGAATGTGTCCCCTACGCTGCTTGTGAGACAGTAAGAGCTGGGAACACAGCTGCCGTATCAGAAGTGGAGAAAGACCTTGAATCCAGTCCCACGCCAGCTAAGAACTTATCAGGAACACAGCTTCCTAACAACCACCATAAAGGGAGTTAACTCTTTCCTGGCTGAACCCAGCACAAGTAACTATTTGGAAAAGAAAGCAAAGTTTGGTTTTTTTTCCTTGTTTGTTTGCTTTCAGGTATTTTGGGGTTGGTTGGTTATGGGCTGGGATTTTTTTGCGATGAAGTAATGGATTCTGGTGTGTACCAAGCCTTGCAACTGCTGACCATTTGCAAATGCTACTCTGATTCATTGGTACCATTCCAGAGCACCTCCATCAAGTTTCAAGATCATGATTTTTTAATTTCTCCCCTTCCCCATGTTGTCATTTTCTTCTTGCAACAATGAGGAATAACAGACTGGGGAATAAAATGAGACCAACTACCAAGCTTAAAAAGAGATTAATTAAATAATGTTATTAATTGAGATTCTAAGAGAATTACTGGACACACATGAGCAAAAATGAAGATCCACCAGATCAAATAATTAATTGATCCAAAAAACAGAAGAATGTGTCAAGCAATCGACAGGCTGATACTGCTCCTATAACTAAGCAGATGATAGGCACTTTCTGGACTTCTGACATACACGACAAGGTGTGAACACAGAAGAGTCAGGCAAGCTCTCAGGATGGCTAAAACTAGCTCAGAAGCTTTCAAACATTCATCCACTCACAGGTGTTCTCCTACCTACTGTTAGACATTATGCAAATGTATTTTATCTAGAAATAAGATAATGGAATATTTGGGGGAAAATTCCAGTGTATTTCTCCATTCCCCTTAGCATTGTTGACAATTTATTCATCCTCTGTAGTTTAAAGCATGCTAACCTAGTGATTCTGAAAGGTTAGACTCTAACTGTGTCATAGAATGAAGATGAGTGATCAGCTGGTCTCTCAAGAAGATAGTCACAACTTTCTGATTAATTCAGGGAAGTCTGTTTACACAACCAATTGATCCACTGAACTGATACTGTCACTCCCTTGTCCCTTTTGTGTTGAGATAAGTTCAGCTTGCTTTGCAGCAACTGTGGACACTCCATGTATTCTTCCCGGAACTTCATGAGCACACCATTGGTGCCCATCTCCTCCGAGTCTTGTTCCATCGTGGAGAGTGTGTTGGTCAGTCACACTGGTACAAGAAATACACTGCCTATATACATATACTCCAACAGAAATAATAACACAATAAAAGACTGGTTACAATCTGTAAGAACCTGCAACTATAAATCTGTATTTTTTCTGTGGAGTTAAATTCAAAGCAGTCTCAAAGCTTTCTCCCTACATCATCTTGTGCCTATTGATGTGACACTCATTAACCCAGCATGAGTTAGAATAATAGACACACTAACAAGTAAAATATAAAAAAGACACTACTTTAGTTACTCAACAAAAGCCTGTTGTTTAATAACTGAATTTTAGCTAATAATGATAAAAAACCTTGCAGTCCTATCATTTGAAATAACGTGTCAAAAATACAGAAAATTCTTCTTAATTTTTAATGAAAAATCTTAAATCTTTTCTGCTTTCATCACCAAGCTAATGAGTACTTAGATCCTAAAATAAAGGAATAATAAGTAACAGCCATAACGGAGTTACAGGTGAACCTGGAAAAGGACTTAGGCCAGTAAGACTTGTACTATATTTCTTGATATCCTATTTCTTTGAAAATATTACCTGAAGAGTTGCAATCTTTAGATGTTCTTTTCTTACACTTCAAAATATTCAGTACTTCAAATACTTTGGGGGAAACAACACGGACGACAGGACCAACCAAAAACCTAACCAACCAAAACTAACACCTCTAGTACACCATTTAACTAAAACCCAAACATCTGAACTTTTCTTATGTATACAGAGGCTATTAAGATGAGGGAAGGTCCAAATCTGGCTTCTTTACTTCAGCAAAATGTGACTGAACCATTTACAGTGAAACTCACAAAATGTACTATAATTGCAGGTAGCATTTTTTTAATACTGATTTGAATATGTGCCAGATTCAAATATACTGAAAAAACAAATGTATTTTAATTCCAGGACCTGCAGGACTCAGCATTGATTTTTTTTTTTTTTTTTTTTTTTTGTGAAACTTTGGAAATTGAGTAAGATTTTATGTTAGAGGAAATATTAATATCTTATTTGTAGTAAATGTATTATTTTTATGTTAAGAAAATGGTATCAGCACATGGGTAATAACCAGCTTCATTACACAGGGGTCTGAATGCAGTATGTGGAGGATGTACACAGCAGTACATCTTAACATGTGATGTGGGTTTACCTTTTTTTAACTTTTGTTGTAGTGTGAGCACCGACAGAGGAAAACCCAGCTATTGTATGCAAACATTTTAGAGCTATATCTTGAATTCATGGCATTGGGATGCTGCTTAATTTGGATTTTGCAGAGAAAATGTACATTTTCTGCCAAGAGTAAAATCCTGAACAAAAGCAGAAAGAAAGTTAAGACGACATGCAATATATGTTGCACTATATAGAAAAATAACTTGTCTTCAAACTTTCATTTAAATGTTATTTTAATCAAGGTCTTGTTATAGAAAAATGAGGGTATGCCATAGAACCATGAATTTACTGTCAGTCCAAATATTGTTTTAATAGTCTTATAGTTAAAATCACCTAATTGAATCAGAAAAAAACTCATTGACAGTGGAGTTACAGGTGGTTATAAATTTTTGTGTTGGTTTTAGTTAGGAAATAGTTAACTCTCTTTACAGTGGCTGGTGCGCATCTGTGTTGCTGGATTTATACTGAGAAAATTACTGATAAGGTCTTAGCTGGTGCTGAAGAATGCCTGCATCAAATTCAAAGTCTTTCTCTGCTTCTGATACTGCAGCTGCCTTCCCAGCTCACTCTCACTACAGACAGTGCAGGGGACATACACACAGTTCAGCCAGCTAAACCAAATACTCCTGAAGGAGTACTTCATTCCATAGTACATCATGCTTGGGGCATAGACTGGGAGTGGGTCCAGGAGCCATTACTCTCTCTTATTCTTCTTTTCCATACACTTGCTAACACTCTAACTCCTGTGTTAGCTGCTTTGCTAACTCCTTTGCTGGCTCATTCATGAGTGAGTTGGTGAGTCTGTTAGTTTTCACAGTCATGCTATCGCTGATAGGGTTGGCTAGGAATCTGCTGTGATTGCTCTTGGGCTCTGGGTCTTGGTCTTCGGCTCTTGGGCTTTCTGGCTCTGACTCTCACTTCTCGGGACCTGGTTGTGTATCAGTCAGAGGGTGGTGAGGGTGGTCAGAGGGTATTTGAATTACTTATTATTAGTAGTGTTTGTATATTAATTTAGATTCAAGTAGTAAATAATTCTTATCTCAATTTTACGAGCTTCCTTGTCTTATTTCTCCTATTCTTCTCCTCTGCTGAAGGAGGGGAGGAAGGATTTGTAAGTGCGACTTTGTGGTATTTTTCTAACCAGAGCTATTCACAACAATTTTTTACAGAAAATGTCCTCCTATTTACATATTTTCAGTATGCTCAACCTTCCAGCAAACCTCTTGTGCACTTCCCACTGACAATTTCAGTCTTCTTCAAGAAGACGAAGGCAGTGGTGTTCAGCATCCTTCCATCTTTGTCAGGAGAGTGTGATCTTTACAAGGGAAAGGAGAGTAATTCTCCTCAGTTATGGATCTGCTTGTGGATGTTTTTACTGTTTCTTTCCCCAGCCTTCTTCCTTCCCCTTACTCACAGAGAAGGGATACATGTTGGTTTGCAGCCCCAATACCCTTAGGGGACATTTGTCCCTCAGACAAATGCTGAGGGACATTTGTCCCCTCAGACAGATGTGGTCCCACTCCTTCCCCAGTGGCACTCACAGAGCTGGAGCTCAGTCAGGCTGGGCAATGGGCACCTGGCCATTGGGCACCTGGTAAACCCAGCTCAGCCTTGCTCAGGCCAAGGGCAGCCCAGCCACACCCTGGGACCTGCCACAGCCTGCCAAGAGCAAAACAACATATTTACTGAGTTACTACACATCTGGAAGTTGCTTAAGACTCATGCCTTCTTGACTTCCTCTTTTTATCCACTTTCAACTTCTGAAATTAAGAATTGAGCGTTAACATTGGGAAGTCTATAATTTGTATCTCATCATGCTGGTTAGATCAAACACTCTCTGCCTCTTCGTCCTCCTTGCACTTTAAGGGAAATAGATAAGGACATGCCCTTTCACTGCTGTAACAGGTTTAACTAGGTTTTGGTTCAGATATATATGTAGCTCTATATGCCAGCTAGAGAATCCCAAAATGACTGATGAGAATCACTCAGAAATCCTTGCCAAAATTTAAGTGGTATTTTCCTCACTGAATAGATGAAGAAAGGAAAGAAATAAAGAGATTGCCTCTCATATCCATGTTTTCAAACTTTCATTAAAGAATTTCAGAGGTGCAAATCCCAATTCCAGTGAAACAGAAAGCTGAACGTATTTGCACTACATTGTAAACACCTATTCAGATAAGGTATTGGCGATCTTTTCTCAAGACATACATTTTGCATACGTGCATGATAAAAAAAAAAAAAAGTCTACTTGTCAAAATCAACTAGAGATCAAAATACTGATTTTTAATAATCTAAAAAATCTTAAAAAAAACCCAAATATTTTTTTACTCTTATAATTTTAATTTTCCCACCATGTTTAATTAAACTGAAGAGAGTGAAGCAAAATTATTTATGAAGAAAAAACACTATCAAACAAAACATAAAAGCAGAATATGAAGGAGAAATTAAAATGTCAATACAGAAGTAGGACATGCAGTTCAATAATGAAATAATACTAACTTGAAATATGTTCATGGAATTAATTTTACTGAGTGTAAAACACAAAATATGAATAAATGACTGAGAAAATAGAACCATTTCTGATAATAAGCACTATATATATTGCATTTCTAGTTGTCCTTTTATTCATTTTCTAATATATGCTCTGGGGAATCATGTGATCATATTCTTGCAGAGTTTCTATTTGCATAATTAAGTACTTAATATATAATTTTCAAGTGCCACATTATGTTATATAAGGCTCCATAAGCCCCATTCTTCCTCTTCCCCTGACTTAGTTACTAGTTCTATTGTGCCAATGCTGCATACCTAAAATATTTGTGTTGAAGCACATGTTAGACTCAACATTTAAGGTGTCTTGCTATATCCTTAAGGAAAAATATCCTGTGTTTTCTTTCTCTTGTAATGGCAAAGACAAAATCAAATACAGCAAGAGTTGAAGAGGAAAATCAATGAATATTTATGTCTTATTAGTTTGTATACTTGTGTGTATATGTACATGTGGAGGCATACTTATCCATATACGTTACATACATAACTATCTGTCCTCAAAAGAAACCGTTTATTTTCAGTGACCTATCACTCAGTTTCAGAATGCTGTAGGTGTCTCAAATACTGAAAGTTAAGAAGGCATTTTTAGAACCATGTCAGCTGTTAGTAATTTACTGGCTCATCTCACATAATACAGTTATCCTCAGGCTATTGCTGGTGAAGGAAAAGTACCACTCACTAGAGAACTTAGTTACAGAAATAATCAGTTCATTTTGGATAAAGTTATAAGAGCAAAGCATTTAATTTAAGCTAATTACATAGGTTCTCTCTAAGGCAGAAAAAGATAAGTGGGGTGACATTTGCTCTAGAGAAACATATTTCTCTACTTCGTTGCCTATAAAGAGATCTGATACAACTACTTAGGTTAGATGCTATCATTTTTGACAGTTAAGTTTAAGTGAGATGAATTCCACATTGGCTACCAAATTCTGTTGAAAATTTAACCTAAACAATTTATTTAAGGTCATATAAAAATTATAACATATATAATTGAATAGTATTTTCTGAAACTCAGGACTAGTGCTCTAATTATTGGCCCATTCTTCCTCTCTGTGAACAGTCTCTAAGTAAAATTTTTTGAATGGTTTTTAATCTGTGTTTGAATTCAGATAAGGATGTCAGGCATTAGGTCAGCTCACAAGATCAGGTAACAGTTGTCTACCAGCAACACCATATTTTTATCACCTCCTTATTTGTGTTCTAGTACTGTGAATAGACACAGCAAAAGAGACGCAGACTACCAAAATAATGTGAAAAATCTTTGTCTCAACAAACTCTTGGCTATCTTTCAGTGGCAAGATAGCTCAGCAAATACTCCTTTATTTATCATGATGTTGTTTATCTATGCCTTGTTGATCTTCTTGGGGTGGAAGGTGGTTTAAAGTTCTGTGCTTCCTTATGGAAACAAAAGACCAGTTAATCTATCTAATGAAAAAGCAAGTAACATATGTTTGGACAGAAATGATTTAAAGTGTGAGACTGAGAAAATGAGCTGGTGGGGAAGAAGACAGGCCTGGCTGAACAGAGAGCTTTGGCTGGAACAAGGATGTCCTGACTTTTTGAAGGGAGAAACCTAGAAGGTCAGAATTCCAACTAGAACTTGCCAGAGAATCATAAAATCATAGAACGGATTGGGTTGGAAGGGACCTTAAAGATATTCGAGTCCCAACCCACCTGCCATGGGCAGGGACACCTGCCACTAGACCAGGTTGCTCCAACCTTCATCCGGCCTGGCCTTGAAGACATCCAGGGATGGAGCATCCACAATGTCTCTGGGCAGCCTGTTCCAGTGCCTCACCACCCTCTCCAGGAAGAACTTCTTCCTGATATCTAATCTAGGTCTACCCACTTTCAATTTAAACCCATTACCCCTTGTCCGGTCATTACACGCCCTTGTAAAAAGTCCCCCCTCCAGCTTCCTTGTAGGCCCCCTTCAGGTACTGGAAGGTGCTATAAGGTCTCCCTGGAGCCTTCTCTTCTCCAGGCTGAACAACACCAGTGCTCTCAGCCTTTCCCCATAGGAGAGGTGCTCCAGCACTCTGAGCATCTTTGTGGCCTCCTCTGGACTTGATCCAACCATTTGATATCCTTCTTGTGTTGAGGGTTCTAGAGTTATATGCAATACTCCAGGTGGGGTCTCACAAGAGTAGTGTAGATGGGGAGAATCACTTCCCTCGACCTGCTGGTCATGCTTGTCTGGATACAGCCCAGGATATGGTTGGCTTTCTGGGCTGCCAGCACACATTGCCAGCTCATGTTCAGCTTTTAGGCCACCAGTACACCCAAGTCCTTCTCCTCACAGCTGAACTTAATCTGGCCTCTGTTATAAAAGGCAATAAAATTGTTTCAATAAATGCATTAATAATGAAAGTAGGGCTAAGTGGAATCTTTGCCTTATACTGGATACAAGGGAAATCCTAGGGACAAATGATGAGGAAAAAGCTGAGGTACTTTACACTTTCTTTGTCTCAGTCTTTAATAGCAAGACCAGCTGTTCTCTGGGTACCCAGCCTGCTGTGATGGTAGATAGTGATGGGTAGCATCTTAAAGCCCCCACAGTCCAAGGGGAAATTGTTAGTGAGCTGCTGCACCACATACATGCCCACAAGTCCATGGGATAGGATGGGATCCACCCAAGAGTACTGAGGGCACTGACTTGTCCTCACCTAGCCACTTTTCATCTGTCAGCTGTCCTGGCTAACCAGGGAAGTCTCATTGACTGGAGGTTAGCCAGTGTGATGCCCAGCTACAAGAAGGGCCTGAAAGAGGATGCAGGCAACTAGAGGCCTATCAATCTGACCTAGGTGTTGGGTGACATGGTTTAGTGGCAGACTTGGCAGTGTTAGGTTAATGGTTGGACTTGATGGTCTTAATGTTCTTTACCAACCTAAAAGATTCTATGATTTTATGATTCTCTGGTGAGGCACTGGAACAGGTTGCCCAGAGAAGCTGTGGATGCCCCATCCCTGGAAGTGTTCAAGGACAGGCTGGATGGGGCTTTAAGCCACCTGGTCTAGAGGAAGGTGTCCTTGCCCATGTCTGGGGTGCTTGGAAATAGATGATCTTTAAGGTCCTTTCTAACCTAAACCATTCTACAGAAACTGAAATTTATCATGTGCCTGTTCAGAAATACCATATATTGAAGTATCAACTATGTTAAGCAAACACTTTAAAATGGATATACTGGTTTTTATCTTGAAAAACCCAATGCTGTACATTTTAGTATAAAATAATATTTTTAATTTTGTCAATGAAGTGTTATAAGAATAGGGGCATTTATTTTAGCACAGCTCCATAAAAATCACAAAAGAGCTTTTACTAAATCTTTTCAGTAATGATTGAGAGCAGATGTTGATTTTTCTAAACCAGGTCCAGGAAAAATTTTTATATCTAGGTCACACTTCCTCACATAATGATTTTAGTCAGTTTTGAAAAATTTGTGAACAAGAGAAAGAATAGGAGACATTATTAGTATCCTAATGATCTTAAAAAAAAAAAAAAATTATCCATTTTGTTCCTTCAGGAAGCATTTGATTCCAAATTATTAGATTATTATAGCTTCATGATATGCTTTACTTGCAAAAGCTACAATTTATAACAAATCACATAAAATTATTATTATTAAAGTATTATAATTCCATTATAGTGTAGAAATAATAAAATCTCATAAAACAATACTGATAAAGCTTCAAAAAGGTCTGATCTTTTTCCTGCAAGCACAACAGTTAAGTAAGTGACATTAAGGGAAAACAAACAAATTGGTAGTATGGCTGTTATGATTCCACAGAGTTTAAATGCCTGGATACAAATACAAAATTGTACAAATAAAAAAATTTAAATGACACAAAAACAAAGCAATAAAAAAAATACAAAACACCCCCCCACCACCTTATTAATAAGAAAATGCAAAATTATATATTATTGAGGCCTGCTCTGTAGAAATCAAAATAAATATCCATTTTAGAGACAAAGTTTGTTCTCTAAAGCATATTACTTTGAACTTTTCATTATTATTATAAATTTAGTGAAAGAACTCTTTCTCCTTTAATAATATGTACATGTTTTAGTACAGATTGGGAGCCTCTTGTCTAATACTCTACATAATGTGTACCTCATATGTACGTAAGTAATTTTCTTTGGATGCTCTGAGGATTTTCTCTGTAGATTTTATCTCCCTGTGAAACATGTCAATCCTGGTTTTCTCTAAAAAAAAAAGAAAAAAAAGAAGAATAAAGATAATTGCAAGTTTCTCAGTTTTGTAAAAAATAAAATATATATATAAAAAATTACTTTTAGACAACAGAACACATACTTTCTGGGATTCCAGGTGATCCTTTGTCAAAGGTAAGTTCAAGCATTCATTTAGCTGGTATCTTCGTTATTCAGTGGATTATTTTAGAGCAGGTTTTGCCAGTCCAACCAGAGAACAGAGGACAAAGGAAGATCATCACCCACTCTGGTAACCCAGAGAATGTTTCCTTCTCAATAAATTCCCAATTTAGCACAGCTTGTTGTTAATCCAAACTGTTTCTAAACCAAAAAATTGCTATGTGCGTAACCTCCAGTTTACACAACTTACTTACATTGTAACACTAAGAGACAAGAAAAGAAACTGATATAATATGAAGACTGGTGAAAGTACCAATGCTCAAAAGCAATCCTGTAAAAAAATAATCTGTGAACCACTGATAAAGGCTCAGAGAAATGTGTTTAAGCAAAATATCAAGAGATATATACTTAAATACTCCATAAATACTTCAGAACCCGTACATTTATACAGAATAGCACATTGCTTCTGAAAACTAAGTGAAAAATTGCATAGATGATAGATTTATTTTTAACTGAGACATCATTTGCAATGTTTACCTTCTTTCCT
Source organism: Rhynochetos jubatus (assembly GCA_027574665.1). NCBI lineage: Eukaryota > Metazoa > Chordata > Aves > Eurypygiformes > Rhynochetidae > Rhynochetos > Rhynochetos jubatus. Next base: position 31,867,744 of record CM050649.1, on the reverse strand, counting down.
TATTTGCTCTTATTAAATGTAAAAAATTGGAACATGAAGTATAGTAATCCAGACACTGACTCATCAAGTCTTGCCTCATATTTATATTTCTTTAGAAAAAACAGCAAGGTATGAGATAAAATTGGTATGATAGGTTACCTCAAACAGAGATGTAGCTGGTTTATCCATATTTAAAATGGAATCCTGTAATACCATTTGCAGTTTAATAAAATATGACCTAAGTTTGCAAATATATTGACATATATTTCTGGTTAGGAAAAATGTTTTTAGTAGTGTGGTAAAGTTGAATACTAATAGTTTTCATTGTCTTATTTATGAAAAGAAAAAATTCAGGAAGTTAAAATGTAGCTCAGCATATGTCCAACTGTTGTCTTTCCTTCTCATTTGTCACCATGAGCAGACCAGGCGTAAGGCTGCACTTAAACCTGGGCCAACATGCTGCCTTTAGTTGTTCAGCTCAGGAACAGCTAACTAAAGCTTAACACAGAGTAAAGTTGAACAACAGAAAACAGTGGAATCCACCTCACTAAAATAGTCAGTGATATCCTTCCTTTACGATGGAAAAAGTGGTGCTAACTTTTTTTTTTCACTGAAGTTGGCAGGTGTGGCTGACAAAATCTAATCCCCATATACTGATAGAATTTTTTTAATAAAGTACTTTATATGTCACAGAAAGATTACATGTTAAATTCAAACCATTCTGGTCATTATAATCAAGAAAAATATTTATATATTTCTATTATGAAATTATTTTAGTACCAACTGACATAAAAATTTGATTTGAAATAAACCCTTTAACCAGAAAAAAATCCACCCCCCAAAAAAACCCCAACAGAACACCCCGAATAAAACAAAACAAAGCAAAATAAAACAAATGAAACCCCATAACCTAAAAAAGTAATTAAAAAAAAGGAAATAATTATTTAAATAAGTCAAATATCCAATAGCCTGGGCTCTTGAAAAACCTGGAAGGCATCATATATTCTCGTGGCACAAACACTCCCATCAACTAGCTTAGCAGAGTTTTTACTGCCTAAACACACATCACCCTATGAGAATGTCCGTAACCGATATAAGTCCTCTTTGCATCATGCATCAAGAGAAATTTAAGCAGACAATGGGAATGCTTCACCTTTTCTGTTGCTTTCACAGATGTAGAATAAAAAAGGGCTTTTCAGCCCTTTCTCTGAACTTTACAAAGCTCACTGTGCTGTTATAAATAACATTGGTTTTTTTCTAGAAAAAAAGTGTCAGTATACAAATAGAAATAGTTTTCATTGAAACTAAAGTATGTTTTTGAATAATTTTACCCCAGAAAGTCCTGTTATTTTTTGCTAAATTCCATATACAAAATTATATTCATAATAATAAAAAAGAATAAAAATATCCTGCTATGCCTTATGAGGATTGCAGTTTGATTAGCTTTGCTCTCACACTCCTCTTCAGGCCATCTTTGATTTTATTCAATTTCCCAAAGGGTACACTCACATTTTCTCCTGGAAAGAAGGTTATAGTGAATCATCAGAATGGTGTATTGTAAGAAGTGTTGTCCAGTTTGGGAAGCTAGCCCAAGACAAATAAGTACATAAAGGCAATAGAATTACAGTTCCCATGGAAGCCTATGCAATTCAAAATGCATTTATTCTGAAAAAATATTTTAGTTTGAAGACTGTGATTCTTTGCAAAGACAAACAAGATATTTTCTGAAGACAACGGGTATTAGTCATTAAATGTTTTCTTTATAATAAAAACAAAATTTTCTATTTAAAGTCTATTCCACTTCTGATGGGAATGAGAATATCTTACTGGCCTAATGAGGGATGCACTGAAGTTGGATAACAAAATGAAGGAAATAAAGCTATATAGAATTAAGCTTTAGCTGAACATGTGACAAAGAGATCACATAACAGAAAAGGAAAAACACTTACTAGTAACAAACTACAAAAAAATGCTTGAATGAAAGAAATAGCATTTTGGGATGTGAAACAGTAATAATAATAGTAAGAGTATTAGCAATAGAATCCATGTTTGGAAGCATTTTTTGCAGCTCCTGAAACTCAAACAATCTATACAGCAAAAGGGATTTACTATTGCTAAACCAGTTGTCAGAAGATACAACTTTGATTTAGCATGATAAGCACTAAGATGATAAACTATAAAGACAAATATTTCACACAAATATTATATAAACAATATACAACCATAGATACACATGTTCAGGTTCTTTTTTGTTGCTGTTATTTTTTTTTTGGGGGGGGGGGGGGGAGGTATGTTTGTTTGGTTTGGGTTTTGGGGTTTTTTTTCATAAAAACTGGGATTGGGGAATGGGGTCTGTGAGAAAGGCAGATCAGGAGACCGTTATTTTATGAACTTTGGACTTCACAGTCAGATTGATCTCAGACCACATACTTTAGTCTGATGGCTAGGAAAAAACAGTGTCCCTGCCCCTACTTTGCTGAATAGTTCAGCACAATAAAAAATGAAATGTGGAGAAGTGGAGAATATTGCACTCCTGATCCCTTACACCAGATAGACAGTCAGGAATTTGCATCTTCTTGGAATCACATCTTTCTACAGCTTCAGGAAGGAATCTAATCTGTCAAGGGAATCTTCCCCAATCCTTACCTGCATAGAAATGAATTTATATTTTTTTTCAAAACACACATATATGAATTACAGATATATATTGTTTATTGATATATAGACATTTTTCTCTAACAAAAATAAATAAAGTAAAACAAAATAATGACCAAATCCCTGGGCGAGGGGGAACAGCAGCATTAGGAGCATGTTAATACTGAATAGGCCAGAAATTTAATAATTTTGAAACATTTTTCATACTCAGATTGTTCAGAAATACATGTTCACAGGGTAAGTTTACCAAATAATGCTTTAAAAATTTTCATATGCCACTGGAAAAACTTCAAGCAGCTGCATATTTCATATATATACTGCTATTAGTATATATTCATATCTTCTTAATCTAGGGTTTGATTCTGTCTCCATCATGTAAACAGGCCAAATTTGGCCTGTCTGGTTGCTGACTACTTTTGGGGTGTTTTCCTACATTCTTTTTTTCAGAATATGTGAATTTTAATTTCTGTTAGAAAGACAATGTTTATCTACTTTTATTTGTCTAAAATTTAAAAATTAATCTAGAATGCATTTTAAAATACTCCTTATCCAGCTTCAGAAGTTAAAGTCCTTCCATAAAGAATGAATATGTAGTTTTTCATCCTCCAGTTAAACATAAATATCGCCTTTGATTTATTTTTCATATTTTATTAGTTTAATGGCTTGCAAATGCATATAAGAAATATCCTAAAAAAAAGAAAAAGAAAAAAGTTACTTGATATGTTATGAGTTTAGCAGCTATCTATTGGGATTTTCATTTACATTTCCAAATGCTATTTTGTGGGATCATTAAGAGTAAAAGATGCATAATTCTGCTATAAAATTCACATGCCATGAAGAATAGATGCACACAAACTAAAACCGATTAATAAATGTAGTCACTGTCAGTTGTCTGTTTTCTTTATGTTTTCTTTACAGTTTTATATCTGTTATACTTAACAGCTATTTTAAACATAATTTTAATATTTTCTTTTCCCAGCCATTTCACTGGAAATTTGTAGAACACAAAGATGAAAGATTAGTTTACAGTAAAGATTAAGATTAACATACAGTTTATCTGTTATAAACACATAAGGAAATGTATCTTGCCAAAAGTACAGTAATTTAAGGTGTTGAATTCCTAAAATTCATTCATAATATATAAAATACTGACAAAGGTTAGGATGAGGTACTCCTCTGATTTTCTTGTCTCATAACCTAGCCTGAATAGGACTAGTCATTTAAGGTCCCAGGTATCAAAAAGTGTTTTACATATTGAAATATGTAGACTGTGGCCAAATGCCCACTGTTATAAGTTTTAACCTCAGAAATCACTGAAAATGTCTCATATGATACGATAGGATTAAGACAATTTATTTAAAAAAGAAGATAACTCAGAAGTTGATTTTGAAAAATAAAAAGTAGCTGGAAAGTCTAATTCAGTGAAAAAAAGAATGTTCTGCAAAAACTGTAAGTTCTTATACTAAATAGCAATACCAGTCCATTGTTTAATTTTCCATTATATTTTGTGTGAGAATAGTTTTATAAGCAATTATAGCATATTGCATTGACAAAAGGCTTTCAGTTTAATTTTTTTCTTGTTTCTTCTATATGATAGCAGCAAGTAACTGAAAATTACATTTTGAAGCCAGTAGTTTACTAATTTTTGTCTGAAGATCTCAGTTATGATATATAAAATTACAAATCAATAGGAAAAGTATTTTTCTAACTTCACAATTCATATCAAATTTTAAATTATATTAATCCAGGAATGTAATGATTTAATAGAATATATATGTCAAATACTTTTTCATCATAGTTTTTAAAAAATGGGAATTTAATTCTATGTTTTTTCATTCTTTTTCCTCTACCCAAACCAAAAAAATAAGTGACAGTTAATAAGTTAATTTTCATGTTTAAACATACCAGTTTTGGATATTTTCGCACAGATTTGGAGAAGTTAAGATACTAAATAAAAATATTTCATGGTGATAAATAGAAAATATGTACTTTCATTTCTATTTCATGAGAGTTTATAACGCTGAATTTCTAGGGTAAAATAGTTTTAAAAGGAATGTTTTGATAAAATAAATATACACAATTCCTTACTCTAAAGCCAAATATTTTAAATTAAAATAAATGTAATATTAGAAGGAAGAGACTTGTCTAATGATGACTGCTATAAATTTTTTAATTGTGACTATATTTTATAGCTAAAATAACTAAGAAGGTAACTTGTTTGTGAATTTTGTGTTAAAATATTAGAAAATTATCATTTAAATACTAGGTTACTTAGGGGAAAAAAAGTGCAGTTATGACAATGAGCATGCCAGAAAGCATCATGTGAAAAATCTAATATAATATCCAATAACCTCATACATTTTCTTCGTCAAGCCTATAACAATTGTTCTAAAAGTGAAGCATTAAAAACATATATTAAGTTTCAAATTAAAGGATTCAATATGCATTTTCATACAGTTAAATGCAGAACATATTTAAGAACAAAGAATTTACAAACCGCTTAAGAGGCAAACATTGGTACTTTTCAAACGAAATTATCCTGAATAGGATCTAGAGACCAAGCTGAAAGCAGACTCTGAATACTGCTATGAGTGACTCATAATAAAGAGCATTCCTTTTACTAATGCTAGTAAAGAGGAATAACTCAATCTTTGGAAAAATATAAAAGAGAATATCAAATAGAAATGAAGATAAATTCCTCATATGTATTAAGCTTCAGTAGTAACATAAAAAAAAAATCAATTTGATAGTATTAGAAGCATATTAGAATTCTATTGGAAATAGACATGTATCTCATTCCCTCTCAGTGTATCCCTCTGACGTTTCTTAAAAACATTTTGTGTGTTGTAAATTAGAGAGGATATTCATACACTATTTTGAGACATGTTTTAAATAGTAGAATTAGGAGTTTTAATCAACAAGATCTCTACTTAGAAATGGAAAGATATTGGTCCCAAGTATCTCTGTAGGGTCCCCTGATGACAAAGTAATTCATATCATAACTCTGGAGGTATTGCAAACTAAATCTGTATTAGTAAATTAAGCAGTACTCAAGCATTTCACTGGAAATTTATATAGCAGAGAAGATATAAATTATACCTGTGAATTCCCAGGCACCAATATTTTGTAGAAGATTATTTTTTTAACAAAACAGAAGTGACACACTTTTGTCCTGTGTCAATGAGTAGACTTTCAGACAAGCCTTGGGCAGAATTTGGGACATTTTCAAGGGACATTTCTAAATATTAATGACAGTTACTGCTAATTATTAATGTAAAATCATTCAGAAGTAGTGCTTCAGCAGTATCACAGCAGGCATCATATCTCTACATACTTATCTTTTTGTCATGTCACACACAGCTGAGCATGCTACAAAACCCCAAGTCTAGGAAGCTACACAAAGTGTGTTTGGTCCTTTGACACACAAAATGTGCACATGTGTTTTTGATTAGTATCCTCAGAATGGGATGTCTATAATTTCCATCTGAGAGAAATAGAGTGAGGAAGAAAGTGGATACATCTCTGCCTGGATCTCCCTCTTTCCAAATATGTAACAACCCATGACTTGGAGGTATGTGGACTGAAGAAAGAAATCATGTTTTCCAAGTCATAGAGAAGGTAGAACTCAAAATGGCATGACTGAGAGGAAGGATCTGTATCATCATTCCAGGGTGTTGCAGCACAACTACAGCTGTGTGTCAGCTTACACAGATCTTCAGATGCTATTGAACCCCTTGTTACCTAGGTCCTGGAGGCGGTATTCCTTCCTACACCTGCCTCTACCTGGCTCTGCTGCTGCAGCAATGGCCTTTCTTCAAGGCATGCTGGTCACTGTGCACTCCTTCTCCACCCCACACACTGCCATCTCCATTAATCAGAAATGCAAATACAAATTTTGCAGCCATAACTGACTGAAGAGTTTTTTCAGTTTCCAATACCTATTTATCACTGTACATTGAAATGACATTATACAAACTTAGTTCTGCACTTGACCTAGTCTAGCCAAATTTGAATATGTTTACCCCTTAATTATTTGCAATGCATGAATGAAGGTTGACTTGAATTTTCATCAATAATTTTGGAACTTGTTCATGCTGCTAAAAAACCATGCAAATAAATGCCAGTTTCTTGCTGAAATACTTTATCAGCAGCAATAAGCAAAGTAATGCTTCAAGTTTTATTTGAAGTTACTGTTTGAATGCATATGATATACATTCACTTTCTTTTTTCCAAATTTATAGTGGCATAAAACATATATCAAATATAAAGCTTTCTTCAGGGCTTGGAGTCCAACACCTATTTAAGTTAATGGGAGGTCTCTCCTGACTTAATTAATATGTAATTAGGCAAAAAATAAATGTTGAGGATGAGTTCCTCATTGTATGTCTATGTAAATTACAGTAACTCACCATTTCCACAACTGAATTAAGAACAAGCAACATAATTTGCAAGGAAGGGGAGTCAAGAACACACATTGCTCATCATCCGACTATACATACAGAAGGCCATCTCAGCATCAGAGTAACATGCAGCTATAAGAGCCTGTGTGCCTACATATGGATATACACACAGCACTTAAACCCATCCAAGAAATTGATTTAATTCAGCTTTTTTGTGAAGAAATCTAAAACTGTAACCCTAATCACTTTTCAACTCAAATTATTTGACAGAAAGGAGTCAAACTCTCAATTTTTTAATGAAACTTATGCATAGGGGAAAAGAATAGATATGGATATGGTAAAAAAAGTGAAATTAATTTTATTTTTTAACATTAACAACAAAAATAAAATCCGTATTAAAAATTTCCCTTTGCTTTACAAATATCTGTTCTTTAGTTTGTTCTTTCTTAGCCACTGATGTGGTTCTCCTTCTAGTTATAAAGGTCTTTTTCATTTTCTGAAGCCAACCAACTGAGAAAACATTCCTACAGGACCAACAAGTATTCAAGAATAGGTAAAATTGAACAAGCACAGGTCATTAATGTAAATGAAGGCATTTTTTAGTGTTTCTAAACTAACTCTTACTGATGGTTGTGTGACTCCTCATTCTAGACTAAAACAAAACAGAATACTTGAATCCAGAGAAATACAAACTGAGGTCCCTTAAATTTAGTAGTGTCTCCAGGTGTGCATATTCTGTTTTTATAACACTGGAGTGTATAATAACTGTTACCTTCTTGGACTGAAAAAGAAGAAGTTCTGTTGCTGATTCATAAATATACTATATAACTACTTTTTTTTTTTTTTTTTTTTCTCTACTATTTTGGGGTCTTTTTTAAGTTTGCTGTCCTGTTTAATTTTTGCTTCAGTTTTTCTTATGTTGGGAAAAACAACTTTCTTTATTCAACATGTCTTTATATTACTTCATAATTTTAAAATCTGCTATGCCATGAGAAAAAGAGTTCAATATGTGATCCATTTATCATTAGTTTTGCTGAACAGGGTTTTACATTTTAATGTAAAGTAGGAGATTATCTCTGGTTTATAAAAGTTAGCAGTAAATAAAGAAATCATTGTCTAAATACTGCATGTAGTATTGAAATTAACAGTTATAGTTAAAACCACCTGCTTTTATTCTGATGTTCTCATCTTTAGGAGATGTTCATTTGAGTTTTTTATATTTGTTTTTGCTTATAAATATACTGTTATGATAAGAAATCAAATGAAACCTATAGTAAGTTTAATCAAAGTAAACACCATGAGATAAAATAATTTCAAACATTACAGAAAAATTACATTAGGATATTTTCTTTTCTGTTATAATCTGTCCAGAATCAGGTTTAATTTGGTCTAATTCTATTTTAAATGAACAAAAGGTCATTAGAGGAACACTGTTAATTTTAATAGATCTTAGCCAGATATTTGTTAGAATACAGACATTTTGAAATGATACAAATTACTTTGTTCATTTTGCAATGTTTTTCATTTGAAGTTGGAACAAACTTGTCTTCAAATAAATTGAATTTATGGACTAGTAAGTGTAATATTATTGGTTAGTCATAAGCAAAATTCAAATTCTAATACTTACACATTGGAAAAATTTAGGCTTTATAGCTCAACTTGAATTGTAATTTTTGAATTAAAATTGGCCATTTAATAGCAGCACATACAACAAACTGTTCTTGTCAAACTGCTAAGTGTTAAGTAGGGTGGTCTCCAAAATGGGGATTCTGAACAATGCCAAAGACCTAACTGGATATAACAAAGAATTAAAAAAAACCAAAAAAACATTGAGATCTATTGCAAGTAGGAGATTGCATATATGAATGCAAAATTTGAATAACATCTACAGAAATTTTGAGATATAAAATTTAAAAAAATATTAGAAAACAATAAGCATTTCTGTATTTGTGAACTGAAAGTAGTTTATCTTTTAATGTTGTACTAGCAAGTATTACAACAGAGTAAGTTGCTCTTAGCTCCTTACCATGTAGTATGAATTTTTGAAGTCAGCAGAGAAATAAACACAGATATGAAGTCTGACATTAGAAAGTTTTGGTGTCTAATTTATTTCAGATGCACAGTGCTCTGTTGGCAGCCTGTGTGTACTGTTATATGATTAGTCCATCCCAGCTGCTAGACTTCACCTTTAAATTTTGAGCTTCATACGGTTTTCATCAGCCCATTTCTCCAGCCTCTTGACCACCCTCTGAACCAAAGTCTTGTCCTTCTATTTGGCATAGTTCACAGGCTTGCTGAGTAGACACTCTGTCCCATCATACAGGCGATTAATAAAAACATCAAAAAATACTGCCTCCTATATTAATACCTGAGGGACACTGCTTGTTACAAACTGCCGGATGGACTTTGTTCCAGTCATCTAACCCTTTAAACCTGTTGGTCCAGTCACTTTTCCACCCACCTTATTGTGCACTTACTCAATAGCTCCAATTTTACTATAAGAATATCATGGGAGACCTCATTGATGATACTGCTAATGTCAAGACATATAATATCAACTACTCTGTCCCTGTCCACAAAAGTAGTCATCTAATTAAAACAGGCAACCAGATTGGCCAGACAAAATTTGCCTTTGGTAAATCCAGATGGCTGTACTCAGTCACCTTGTCTTTCCTGCGTCCGGACATACACTGGGAAAAAAATATAGCCAGTTGTGAGATGTTAAGTTTTAGTAATTATGAGCAAAGACGCGCATTCTTTTAATACTAATTGTGACATAAAATTTAAAAGAACAATTTTCAACTTTTGCAATAGAGAAGAGCAAATGATTTTTTCATATATTTGAAATTCAGCATGCAGGATTCATGATGGGTATGAAGGCTCAGAAAGTCAAATAGTCCAATCAACACCAAGATTCTCCATGTTCAATTAAATACTACTTAATTAATGATTCTTAATTAAAATTTGGTCAAAATTTCTCTTCTATTTTTGACAAGACAAAATTGACAAATTGTAACAAATTCAGTCTTTTTAATAGCACTCTAGAAAGTGCAGTACTGGATTTTTTCATACCTTAAAGAACCATAAATTTTTTTAGAGATGTTTTATTTATTTTTTTAGAAACTTTGTCAGTCTTTGATAAATAATCTTCTGATATGTAATTTCTAATGGAAACATGCCACATATTTACCAGTGTCTATATGTGTCCACTTATTTTATCCCATGATAAAACATATACGTACTGGCAATGGAGCATGGGCAGCCTTTAGATATGGCCAGAGGCACAGATGGATTGCAACAACACAAGCTTATTCATAAAACCAAGAAAGAAAGGAAAAGCATATGATAATATTTTGGCTGCAAAGATTTTTGCAGGCATCATGGAAACAACTGTGTCTGTTATACATATCATTAAGCCTCAGCTATTACATTAATCAGACTGTTTCTCAAACAATTAAAATGTATTTTGAGTGTATTACTCATACCTTTATAGCAAACATAGGCTAAAACACATTAAACAACTATGCTTTATATTATTAGGAAGTCAGGTCCATCTAGAATATTCACCCTGTGTGGTATGCTGTCCACAGCTGTACTGTTTTACACTGAATCCTTTCAAATTATGAACTAAACAGAGCCTGACTTGGTCAGCACATAGAATGTTTTGAATGAAAATACTGCAATAGGCTGAGGGTTGCTTTGCAGGTGCTGCTTTTCCTCCTGGGTTTCATTATCTTTATTTCAGGATGTAAAAATCAGCAGTCTAAAGATACTTGAAAGAGTATTTAAATGATCACATATATCCAGAAAACTGTCATTCTGTGCTAGCTATTACAGAGCAGGATGAGGACTCTGGATCATCCTGCCTCCAGGACACAGAACATCTGTCTTCTGAGGGTATCCCATACCTCTTGCAGCCCTTCCTCCCGTCTCTGCTAATTTTTCAGTCTTGACATGGGAATATCATCAACTTAACCTGACATTTTCCAGGAGAACATTTCTGTTTACTGAGTCTGATGGAATCACAGTTCCCTTATTTACATTAGGTAAGTGTTAAGCATAGGATTTACTATGTTTGCATTATAACGTTACACATTCTAAGTTCTGTTTTTGCCGCTCTTTTTATACGTAGTTACATAGTAGGAAACTTGGCCTACAAGAAAAGTGTTTTGCTCGTGACTTCACCAGGGACAGGCTTTTTGCCTTAGGGCTTTTGTCTTAATGGATTTATTTTGCATTATTAGTCCCTAAATTATTATTTATAATTTCTCCTAATAGTAGTCAAAATAATTGCCTTTGAAGTAGCTATGAGACGTAGTGACTATACTATTAAATTTGAAATACTGATGCAAATGGTTGGTCTAAATGTAACCTCAAGTGTACATTTACCTAATCGCTAGAGAGCTAAGACCAGGACTTCGCCCTTGTGGTAGTCAGTTCTGGGCATGGCGCTATTAGCTTTTGCTTCAGAATGCTCTGGGGAAGTGTCAGTTGCATCCGTTAGAGCTGTTTTTACAAATGCCAGCTTTTGATAATCAAAATGAGATGATCAAAATGTTTTGCTCTTACACCAACAATAACTATAACTGTCAAAACGTCTGCATCTTTGTAAGTGTGAGGGTAAGGAATAAAACAAAGAAATAATCATTAAATTATGAAGACACTACAAAAGGATTTTGGATGAATTAATCTGTCTTTATAAACTTCTCCCTTTATTCCTTTCCTATTTATATTTTTTTTAAACACATTCATGAGAAGAATTAATGTTACCAACTGAAAAAACTGCTAGGAGTTTGAGGGGTTTTTGGCAGGAAAAGCAGGTATTTTAAGAATTTGCTGTCTATCAAAGAAAACTAAACCTGCTAATCTCTCTTGTATCCTGATTTATCACCTCATATATCACTTGCATTCTCATCTTCTAGCAACAGATTATTTCTATTCTTGCAACTGAATCTTCCCTGTCCAAGGAAAAGCTGAGGTCATGCTGTATGGCTTCCCTGCTTTTTCTCCAACAATCAGAAAGTCGTGAATTTATTTCCTCCTGCTGCACTTTTCCTCTGTCACATGGAGGCTGTTTTCACCCACAACTATAAGAAAGGAACAGCAAACACTTGGGGGTGTAGAAATAGTTGCAGAAAGCAAGACAGGAGTAAGTATTAATGTAAGGACCAGTTAGAGATGGCACTGTTTAGGAAAGATTTCTTTCAGACAAACCATTTCTGTTGGAGAGGTACAAAAGAATTGTTTATTTCTTGGGGATTTTTTTTTTTTTTTTTTGAAAATATGAAGGTCTGAGGTGGAAAAAAAAGAGGAAATATGTAATATCAGAATCAAGAAGATGAAAGAGTGAATGACTGATCTCAGTACACTAAAAGGAAAGTCTTGTGTGAATGTTAGATGTTAAAGGTATCTATCAATACTGACAGGACAAAGATAGGAAGGTTAGGGAAGAAAAAATCATTCCATTGCTAGATGTGTGATTTCTTCCAGTCTTGCTCACTAAAGAAGATTTTTCCATTTTGGCAATTTACATTTCTCTAACAGCAGTACAGTGGATATTATGAAAAGACCTGTTATTTTGAATTATAACCTACTGACATTGTTATTTGTCCATTTAAAAATAAATAAATAACAGTCTCTGCAAGCTCTACTATGATTGCACTTTAAAACATACCAATTATGTGTAGAAGAAAGACAGTCATTCCATTTCTCTTGAGATAGGCAAGAAGAAATTATCTTCAAAGATGACTCAGGACTCTGTGCCATAATCTTTCAGTGCAGTATGAAGTAAAATTCACTGAGTAATTTACATGACAAAAGAAAATCTCCTAAAGTAATTCAGCAGGTGGATAACATTTCCAGGTTTTATTTTTTTTTCTTTTGAAAATTTTAGAAGAAAATAAAGGCAAAATGTTCAATTTTTTTTAGGTTGGTCTCTATTCTTCTCGTTATTGCTCCAGAATGTTAGAAGGGGTAGTTTATCTTAAGTAAACCTAAGCTTCAGAACAAAACTAATGGAAGTATTAAGGACAAAGTAGAATGAATTAATAAATTACATTAATTAAAACAAATTTATTTTTAAAGAAAACGTACTGTAAGTGGTACAATTGAAAAGCATTTGGAATGCAATGATGGTTCTTTGCTAAGGATTTTTAAAAATGACACAGAGACAAAAGACTGGCTCAGACTGCAGTAAGTTTTCTATGCAGCAAATAAAAAAAAAAGTACTGAATAGAAGTGAGGATCTAAGATTATCCTCTGGCTGACTGAGGTTATATAGGTGCCTTACTTCTTAGATGAAAAATGCTATTTTTGTATTAAAATTTTAATCCTGAGTTGAGAAGAAAATTAGTATCTTTAAAAGAAAAAACAAAACACAACAAAACCATACGAATCATGTAATTTGGTAATTTAAATACATCTATATAGATAGTGAATGTTTTTTTTAGCACCTCTTTGTTACCTGAAAGGAAAGAGACAACCTTGTAGAAAGACTTGTTTTTCCTCAGACCTTAATCTAAAATTTACCAGAACTATTTCAACAATCTCATGTTTTAGAACCATTAGAGGGAGGAATTACCAGACACCTCCACTAATGCCAGGGAATAAAATATAAAAGGAGAAAATGAAGCATACAGAAGAAAAGAATCCACCTTAATGTATCATATACTTATGTATTTTTTTTTCAAGTTAGCTTAATATACTTATGTCTACCATTAGTGAGCTTTTCCAGGCACAACTTTTCAGCCTAGAAGGAGCAACAGCAAAATCTGAACCATTTAGAAAAAGTGATAGACACTTGGACTTTTCAGGGAAAATTCACATTTTACCATAGTCTTTTGAAAAAATCGTTTAGGGACTGTTCTCAGAACAGCTGTTTAAAACTTAGTAACACAGAGGGAATAAAAAGAGTAAAGAATCAAAGAAAAAAAAAAATAGAAAGGATCTCAGTACATGTACAAAATAGTTTCTCTGCAGAGAGAATCACAAATGCCATAAAGAACCATAAGAAATTATTCCTAATGGATTGTCTACCAATAAAAGGAGTAGGGGATACTCAGTTAAAGAGTCAGGCAGTAATTCAAAACTAACTGCAAGAAGAACACTTTTCTTGGGGCATCACATACGTAAATTGGGGAGCTTATTATCATAGGATGTGAAAGTTAGAAGCATAAATAGATTCAAAAAGTACAAGACAAATTTATTAAAAACTGTTCCATAAGTTTCCCTAAAACCTTTAGATTATCTTTGCCCCTTTCTATACTCTTTCTATTAAAACCAGAAAATATGGAGTTCTAATATATTTACTTTGATTTTTTTGACATGTATTTGATGAGTCTTGACACTGAGTCTTACCAGAAATTGGAATGGTTGGCAAAGAAAATTAATAAGAAAAACTGCTTAGTGCAATGATACAGGTCTGACAGTGCCATCACAGTCGGGACATTAAATATCTCCAATTCCCACTGTTTCATGTGAGATTCAGATCGTGGCCATGCTGATTGAGGAGTTCTAAAACTATAGTAACTTGGAAAATTGCTATAAAAAGTCTTCAAACCTTATTTTTTACATCATTCAGCTACAGTTAGATGGAGTATATAACCAATCACACGTGCTGCATTATGTAGCACATGGGTTCCTTTGGGATCTCAAACTGGAGACAGAGGGACGTCTGCTTTATAACGAAGTAAGAGGCATCAGGTGGTGGGACTCCCCCTCCCGACCACAGGGGGCAACATATCACAGCCCAGAATCCTGTTTTTAAACCTTGTAGTGTTAAATTTCTTTTGAGAAGTTTCTAAAGTTGTTTTGACTCTCTTGTTTCGGAAGAAGCAACCAGCATTTTGTCAAATTTCTTCAGTGATATAACTGCTGAAGTATGGCTTCCTAGAGCTAAATGAATTAGCATCGTCTGCAGAGCTCTCCTACATTGCTGCCGGTCTCCTGGATCATAGTATGCACACCCTGCCAGGCTTCTCTCCATAGTAAAAATGAATCTAGTTCAGAAACCCATTCAACCGCTCACTTTATTTAATTATATTTTAATTAATTCTTTGAAAACTCCTATGAGATAAGGATCTGAACTTTTTCTGCATTGAGTTTAAAGCTAAAATTAAGACAATGAATCAGGCTGTGGGAAGTTGGAAACTAATATCCTAAAATTATTTGCCACACAGCACAACCAAATTGGAACCTGTGCACATTTATATTGAGCAGTGACATATAGTACATGTTGGTTTATTTTCAAAAAAAGTTTTGGCTTGTTTCTGTTTACTATAAGAACCTTGTCTCATTTTCTATTACAAGCCAAAAATGCCCTACCCTTCAATGTTATTATAAGAAATATCACCAAAATTACTCAACAGTATCTAAAAAAAAAAAAAGCTCTATGTTTAGGATTGAAAAACCTTTTTATATATGAGTGTATTTGGCTAATGATAGGAACAAATTTTTGGGTTTTTTTGCCATGCAATATACAAAACTATCACAGGAAAAAAGTTTCACTGTGATCGGATATTTCTTCAATTTAATTACTTCCCATGAGTTTCCAAGAGACACATTAGTTTCACTCATTGTCATGCTTTTCTTTTAAGCATTTCAGTTATTTGATTCATCATAGATTTGAATCACTTTAAGCACCTGTAACCAAATGTGATTTGTTCTACAATTTTTAATGGGCAGCATAATTTGGGGAATATTTTCTTACTGGAGAATATTTTCCTATGCCAGGTATTCCAGCATGCACCAAGAGCATGACAGAGGGAATGCAGCACAATAAATAGCTTCAATAGTCACACAGTCACATAATCACTGAATGGTAGATGTTGAAAGGGACCTTCAGAGAACATCTGGTTCAACCCCCCTGCCAAAGAACGTTCAGGTTGGACAGGAATGCGTCTGGGCAGGTTTTGAATATCTCCAGAGAAGGAGACTCCACAACCTCTCTGGGCAGCCTGTTACAGTGCTCTGGCACCCTCAGAGTAAAGAAGTTTTTCCTCATGTTGAGATAGAATTTCTTGCATTTCAGTTATGCTCATTGACCCTTCTCTTGTCTCTGGGCACCACTGAAAAGAGCCTGGCCCCATCCTCTCAACACCTGCCCTTTAGATTTTTATAAGCATTGATAAGATCTCTCTCAGTCTTCTCTTCTCCAGGCTAAACAGACAGAGGTCTCTCACCCATTCCTCATCAAAGGTGCTCCGTTCCCTTGATCATCTTTGTAGATCTCTGATGGATTCTCTCCAGTACTTCCCCATCTTTCTTGAACTGGGGAGCCCAGAACTGGACACAGTACTCCAGATGTGGCCTCACTAGGGCAGAGTAGAGGGGAAGCATAGCCTCCCTCGACCTGCTGTCATGTTCTTTTTAATGCACCCCAGGGTACCATTTGCCTTCTTGGCCATGAGGGCACATTGCTGGCTTATGGTCAACTGAATGTTCCCCAGGGCTCCCATGTCCCTCTCTGCAGAGCTGCTTTCCAGCAGGTCAACCCCCAGCCTGTACCAGTGCATGGGGTTATTCCTCCCCAGGTGCAGGACCCTACACCTGCCCTTGTGGAAATTCATTAAGTTCCTCTTCACTCACCTCTCTAGCCTCTCCAGATCTCACTGTATGGTGGCACAGCCTTCTGGTGTACCAGCTACTCCTCCCAGTTTTGTGTCATTATAAAAATTTCTGAGGGCACACTGTGCCTTCATCCAGATGGTTGATGAACAGGTTGAACAAGACTGGACCCAGAATTGACCACTGGGGAACACTGCTAGTCACAGGCCTCCAACTAGGCTCTGCACCCCTGATCACAAGCCTCTGTTCTCTGCCATTCATCCAGTTCTCAGACCACCTCACTGTCCACTCATCCAACCCACACTTCCTAAGCTTGCCTATTAGGATGTTTTGGGAGACTGTCAAAAGCCTTGCTGAGGTTGAGGTAGAAAACATCCATTGTTGTCCCCTCATCCATCCAGGAAGTCATCCATAGAAGTCATCATATCAGTATGGTCAAGCATGATTTCCTCTTGGTAAATCCATGTTGACCACTCCTGATGAGCTTCTCTTTTTCTACATGCTTAGAGATGACACCCAGGATATGCTGCTTCATCACCTTTTGAGGGATGGTGTTGAGGCTGACTAGACTGTAGTTTCCATGTCTTCCTTCTCACCTTTTTTGAAGACTGACAGGACATTTACTTTTCTCCAGTCTTCAGGCACCTCTCCTGTTCTCCATGACCTTTCAAAGATTATGGAAAGCAGTTTTGCAATAACATATGCAAGCTCCCTCAGCATTCATGGGTGGATCCCATCAGGGCCTATGGATTTCTGGGTGTCAAGTTTCCCTAACTGATATCTAACCAGATCCTCCTTGACTAAGAAAGTATCTTCCTTTCTCTAGGCTCTCTCTCTTACCTCTAGGGTCTGGGATTCCTGAGGGCCAGTCTTAGCAGTAAAGACTGAAGCAAAGAAGGCATTCAGTAGCTCCACCTTCTCTGCATCATCCATCACCAGGGGTCCTACTTCATTCAGCAGCGGTCCCACATGTTCCTTGATCTTTTTTTTGCTACCAATGTACTTGAAGAAGCCTTTTTTTATTGTCCTTGACATCCTTGCCAGGTTTGATTCCAAGTGGGCCTCAGCCTTCCTCATCGCATCCCTGCATACTCTGAAAATATCCCTATATTCATCCCAGGTGGCCAGTCCCTTTTTCCACATTTGTAAACTTCCTTCTTCCATTTAATTTTTTCCCAGAAACTTCTTGCTCTTCTATTAAGGTCTCCTGCCTCCCTACTCATAGGAATGCACTGATCTTGAGCTTGGAGGAAGTAGTGTTTGAATATTAACCAGCTCTCTTGCAGCCCTTTCCTTCTAGAGTCTTAGCCCATGGGTTTCCTACAAGTAGGTCTTTCAAGAGGCCAACTTAATCTCTCCTAAAGTTGAGGGTTGTAATTCTACTTTTTGCCCTACTGCTTCCACTCAGGATCCTGAACTCCACCGTCTCCTGGTCACTGCAGCCAATGCTACCCGCAACCTTCACATCCCTGACCAGTCCTTCTTTGTCAGTACAAAGTCCAGCAGCATACCTCTCCTTGTTGGTACCTCCACCAAGTGTGTCAAAAAGTTGTCATCAATGCTCTGCAGAAACATCCTGGACTGTGCATGCCTGGCTGCATTGCCTTTCCAGCAAATATCAGGGTGGTTAAATTCCCCTATAAGAACCATGGCCTATGACTGTGGGGCTACTTCCAGCTGTCTGTGGAAGGCTTCATCAAACTTGCTTTTCCTGATCAGGTGACCTGTAATAAATAACCACAACAGTGTCCCCCATATTCACTTTCCCCTTAATTCTTACCCATAAGCTCTAGACTCATTCTTAATCTACCCCTAAGTAGATCTCGATGTGTTCCAGTTGCCCCCTCACATGAAGAGCAACTCCACCACCACACCCCGCTGTCCTGTCTTTCCCAAAAAGTACATAGTCATTCATGACAGCATTCCAATAATGCGAGCTGTCCCACCATGTCTCTGTAGTTGCAATGAGATCATGGCCCTGTGACTGCACACAGATCTCTAGTTCTTCCTGCTTGTTCCCCGTGCTGCGTGCGCTGGTGTACGAGCATTTCAGAGAGGTAGTTGAGCATGCAGGTTTCCCCAGAGCAGTGCAAGAGATTCAGCAGAGCCATACATACCCTTGAGGTAGTTGGCCTAAGGGATCTCATCTTAAAAGCCAAACCACACTATGGCATCAAACATATAGCCAGGAGTTGATATACATTACCTGTCCATTTCTTGCTGTCCCTTTCCTTTAACCGGTAGAATGAAGGAAAAGATAACTTGGGCCCCTTTCCCGCGCCCCCGCCCCCCCCCCCCTTGCACTCCCAGGGCTTTATAGCCTTTCTTGATTCTGCCTAGGTTCTGTCTTGTGGTGTCATTCATGCCCTGATGAAAGAGTAACAATGAGTAGTAGTCTGGGATCCTAACAAGTTGTAGCACCCTCTCGGCAACAGCTTGAACCTTATCTCCCAGAAGGCAGCACACCTCATGTGACTCCCTGTCAGATGACAGATGGGTGTTTCTCTTCCCTTTAGCAGAGAGAGTCATCCACTCTGAGAATTTTTCACAACACCTACTGCGTACTTCTATGCAGTTCCTCCTGTCAGACCTTGCTCTTGAGTAGGTGTGTCTAGAGTTTTCATCTGAATTTGTGTTCTGTCAGGTGAGTATTTTGTTTTGAAGAGGATCTCCCAAGTCATGACAATTTTAACATCTCAGATACTGAAAAGGGGAAATCTATAAAGGCAACTAAACAGCTTTGGACCTGAAGATGCAATAGAGTTTGCTAAAGAGTACTGTTGTCATTTGGAAACATAGCTGAAAAAGAGCAATGAATACTGGAATATCATCCACAGGTCCAGAGGCAGACACAGGCACTGATATTAGGAAAGTAATCAACATGGACAAAGGATCTGTAGGTGTGAAAAAGCTACAGCTTTTTTTCATTTATTTATTTTTTTTTTTAAGAAGCTGTACTGTTGGGTTTTTTTTCAAATAGAGAATCAGATATTATTATACTTACTGTTTCATTTTCCCATGTTGCTGCAGTGATTTCTCACTGTTTATTGTTGTTTTTAATTTTTATGGTCTTTAATATTTAGAGGAACGTAATTAAAGTGTTTCAAGTTTAAATTAATAAAAATAAGAATAACAATGCCAAATGAAAAATAAATGATTGATTTGCAGTCTTTATGGAGTACTCATTTATTTAGAAAGATACAAATTAATGGCAGACACACAAGGATTTTCTGCCTCTTTTAGATATAAACTACTTCTAAGAGACTGTCAATATCAGAGACAGTACTTGAGTAAACATCAGTAAATGGGATATAGCTATTTACCTACTTTTAATTTAAGGGGTATTTGGTTTTTTTAATAATTATCAGTGAGAAGGTGAGAGAAATTAGCATTTGGCAAACCTTGTTGCTTATACAGAGTTACATTTCAAACTACTCAGAACTGTGAAAATGCTAATCTAACACAAAATTAACCTCATGCACTTAACTAAGGGAATTAAGCACTGTGTTAGACTTCTTATTTACATGGTGGTTTTGGGAATGAGTAGAAAGAGTAGACATGACAGAAAATTGTAGTTTCAGGCAATTTGCACTGCATTTGGTAAACTCCATGAGTCAACTGGAGGAATAGTACCCAAAATCTTTCCCCTGGGAGGGTCCAAGAGGGGGTAGAAGAAGAGACCCTAAAAAAACCCAAAACACTGCCACTAGGTTTTTCCTTGTGTTCCAAAGAGTAAAAAGACAGACTAGACAGTTCAAATCATGCTTCTTAACCTACCCACTTTCTGTTCACATTTCCTCCAAACCAACTGTCTGCTGGCAGCATGATGACTGGCCAATCCTTATCAGTCACACTGAGGTCAGTGACCACTGGAGGCATATCCTGGCCTCCCTGCCAATCACTCTTGAAAAAATTAAACAAGATCAGAGTGTGCCTTTCACAAACAATGTAGACACAGCACAAACAGAAATTGGGAAGTGCTTTTTATGGAAAGATGGCATTTAAAAGAATCATCACATGAAATGTCATCTTTGATAGATAAGGCTTCACTTTTTCACCTGCCAGAGCTCTGTCAGCAAAATAATTTCTGGAAAGCTGCTCAGATAGCCAACAGTGGTGCCACAAATATCTGGATCCTTAAATAAATTGCTACTTTAAACAAATTGTAAATGAATAATATATTTTTCATTTGATGTTTTTATATTATATTTATGGTTTTATGCATTTACCCTTCCAAAGACCATATAGCTATGTCATTGGGGAAGATTCCAGAATTTCCTATATCCTGATAAGAAAAGATGGTATGTTTGTTTCTTCTAGCTCATACTGAAATCAGTGAAAGAAACAAATGAAATTATTTGCTCATTGTAAAAAATAAGGAGAGAAGGAAGAGTGGGAAGGGGTGCTGGAGCACAGTTCCCCTTCAGCCCCTGGAGAGACCAAAGAGGAGCAGGTATTGCCTTGTAGCAATACAGGATGATGCTGGAGCAGGTATCTATACTGCAGCCCACTAGAGGATACCACACCTGGGCAGGTGAATATATCCTGACGGAAACTAGATCCCATGGGAAGGGCCCATGCTAGAGCAGGTGAAAAGTATGAAGAGGAAGGAATGGAAGAGAAAAATTATGGTCTCACCACACCCCCACCTTCTATCCCAGGAGGTAGAAGATTTGGGAATGAGGGACTGAAGTTGAGCCTGGAAAAAAGGTCCCTCCCCTCCCCTTCCCTCTCCTTTCTCCCTTCCTTCCAAGAGACACTGCTTTCTTCCCTTTCAAGTCCTTTTTAAAACACCTTCAATAAATTAAATAATTGTAGCTATTAGTAAACATGTAACAAATATTTTCTGTAATAAAAAATAAAGCTGAACACAAAATGTTTTTATGGATTTGTAGACTTTTGTTCAATGTGTTCAGTGTAGAAGAATCTGAACCCGTATAGGCAATAAAAGTGAGACATTATTTGCAAGCTTAATTTTTGGGAAAAAAGATTCATCATCTTACTGAGTTTAGAAATTGAATCACTTACTCATTTAAATGGATCTCTTAGAAGTCCAGCGATTTTTCAGTATGTTCACAGTATGCAAATATTTAATATAAATCTTAGATATCACAGTTAATATCTTTTTTTCATTAGAAACTGGCAGAGAAAACAAAGCAGTCTCAGTTAATCTAATTACAATGTGATTGAAACATACTTCTATATTTTAAGACAGGATTAAGATATTTGGTATCATCAGCACACAAGAATCTGAAATCTTTTAATTGGAGGTTCAAAATACCTCCTTCAGGTTTCTTTCTATGCCCTGAAATCATTAATGTTAAAAATGAATAAAAACATTAACAGTATCTAAAATGCAAAAGATTAAGCCCTTTTGTAAGCCTAGTATTTCATTGAGAATTTATAAGTATAATTTTTCAACTAATCAATAATTTTGTGCCAGACTTCAAAGCAGACAAACAAACATAGTTCTTTGACTGAGTAGATATTGAAAAAGCAAGATCCTCAGCCACATTTCAAAGGAGTTTTAAACCTACAGGATTCGAGGGAGTTGGCAACTTTACTCTGAGCAGGAGTTTAGTTTCTTTGGGGATATCGACAGTGATGCTTAGGCCGGAAAGTTCCACACCTGAAGCCAAATCTCAAATCCTCAAAGCCGAGTGTCATCCAAAGCAGTTTTTCATCAGTAAAAACCAAAAAAAGAATACTTAACTGGATACAGATTTTACATCCACAACTGACTCCTTTTCACTCCCTCTCACCAGTACTTTATGGTCTGTTTTGATATGGTTAGTTTATTTTATCAGACTATTCTAAAAAGTACTGAAATCTATAGTACCACACATAGAATTTGTTGAGAAGAAGGATTTCATTAAGGTCAGCTTCTATCACTTAAAGATTAATAGGAAATGTTTAATCTTTCATCAAAAATGGGCTGTAAAATGTAAGTATATTTTACCTAATTGTATGGAAAGTTTTTTTCAGTAATTTATACACAACTCATAAAAGTTTCTCCTCCATCTATTGCCTCTTGAGCTCCATGTTCACACAAATATTTTGCCAAAAAATCCTAACTATGTCAGGTAAGTTAAACCCTTCACTGACAACTATAATAGCAATTACTAATGTGGATTTAAGGCCTGTATCAAACAAACAAAAATTCCCAGAACTGAGAAAACACCACCATTCTTTTAAAAACAGTCAGATTTTAGGAAGAGAAAGAAATAACATTAAGGTTACAAATCATTCTACTGCATATTTAAATTTCAAATTATTTGAAACTCTGTTGGAATATTATTGAAGGAAGTATTGTGATTACCTTTGTTCAAAAAAAGATTAATTTGAGAAAAACAGAAGTGAAGGAAGCTGAAACAGATTCAGTAGCATCTGAGTTGTCTTGGGAAGTCTGTTATTTAAATACTAACAAGACCATATGGCTTCAAGATCTTACCAGAATGGTTTCAGGCTAAATTTATCACAACATAGGAGACAAGCTGGCTAGTATCTTAGTCAGATTATACTAAAAATGTAATATCATCTGAAAATCATGTTGGAAGCCTGCAGGCAATTTTTGTGTATCTTCACCTACTTGTTTCTTCTTTATTTCATGCTTTGAATAGGTTTCCCAAAAAAAAAATTGTTGTGAGTTAATGTGCCTATTTCCTTAATCTGACATTTATATTGCATAAAAATCAAGTCCAATTTGGGCTTTTATGCATAAGTGTTAAACAGATGGTAAGATTAGTACAAAAAAAAAAATTGCTTGAGAGTTTTTTGAATCACTTAATTTCATTACAAATGTTTCACAAAATCATTCTGCTTGATCTTTCTGAAGAACATTCTAAATATAACTGCATAACCCTTCCTGACTAAAAAGAAGCAGTATTATTGGCAGTTACAACTACTGACTCCCTTTGGAAACAATTTTTTTTTTTTTAAATAATAACATTTCATAACATTTTGGGTGGGTTAGGGTTTTTTAACAGATATGATATTGACATTTTTTCAAGAAGAGATGTATTTTCCCAGTTCAAATAATATACAAACATTTAATAAGTGACATTTTGCAAATATTTGGCTTTCAAACTGCAGATCTGTTCCACATTTACAAAGAAAAATGTGATAGATTGATCTATGAACAGATTACTTAAGATAGAGGGTTCTTTTCTGTAATGAAATTTTTAAAAAGAAAAGGACTCAACACTTACGCTTTACAATGACAGTCTAATTACTGATGGAATTAAAAATGTTCAGAGATAGAATATACGCCTATATATCATACGTACGTGTGGTCACATATATATGACCCTCTCTTAGGCAGAGTTTTCTACTTACATTTCTTCTTATGAAATCAGCAGAGTATATAAAATGGCTACTGAAAACAATTTCATAACAAAGTTGTAATTGACAGTTTTCTATTTATCTTCATTTAATTCCTTTTCACAAACTTTCAGAGAAAATCTAATATGCCACATATTAGAATGGCAAATACTTTTCCATTCTAAACAGCAGAATTTGTACTTCACTTTTTTTGCAAAGACACAAATAGCAGCTTCAAGCAAAGCCACAATAAACAGCTAATGTAACTGTTGATGCCAGAGAGGTGAGGAAGCTTAGCATTCTGATGTATTTG
Organism: Rhynochetos jubatus; assembly: GCA_027574665.1. Classification (NCBI taxonomy): domain Eukaryota; kingdom Metazoa; phylum Chordata; class Aves; order Eurypygiformes; family Rhynochetidae; genus Rhynochetos; species Rhynochetos jubatus. The sequence goes on along the minus strand of CM050649.1, from coordinate 31,843,513 downwards.
TCTTTGAATAGAATAAATTAGTCTGCCAGACTTAATAAAAAGATCTCAATCCTCTGAACATCAGGTTGTTTCAGGGATTAGAGACTCTGAACTGTACAGAATCAAAGCATATTCTAATGCAAGTTACAGGGTCAAATTCTGCTCTCAACTTCTACTATCTACTCACTGAAACAAGCTGAATAAGAGAAGTACTTGGCCTAATCTGATACTCCAATGCTTCCAAAATATTTCCTTTGTAATCAAACAAACTACAAAGTAGTACCTTCCACATAAGTCATCAGACATTAAACTTAAGACTACTTTGCAAATTAGCTACAATGTCTTTCTCTTGCCATAGACATAGACCAGTATTCCTTATTTTCCAAGTATGTTACACTGGCACTCATAACCATACAACTTAAATTGTGAAGCTCACTGACAGAGCACACAATTTTCTAATGTTTACACATTTTTTATTAGTTGGACAACATTATTCTAAATTCAGATAACTTGATTGGAGGCAACAAGCTTCTGAGGTCTTTATTACCAACTTTGCCTTTGTATATATTCTTCTTACATATCTGTATTATAGCATTGTTCTTGAATCTGATTTATGTAATAAAAGAAATGAAAAGAAAAAAAAAATCCTTTCTCTTGTTATAATTGCTAAACTTGATTATGACAACATTACAACCTAGTTTGGTTTCCACACTAAATCTGAGCTTAAGTGGAGCTGCTGTTTTCACAATATAGCTAGCCGTTTGTTTTTCAGGTCTCCACAATCCATGCTGTCACTCTTCCTGACAGAATCCTGCTGTCACAGGGCTCTCCTCCTCAAAAAATTTTTTATTATAACTTCCTGGTTTGCATGTTTTTTGGTGTGTGATTTTGTTTGTATCTTTGTTATTGGTTTTGGTTTTTTAATCGGTTCTGAATATCTAGGATGGAATGGATTCACTGACATAGAAGGCTCTGGGGAAACCTTATCGCAGCTTTCCAATACCTGAATAAAGTGGAAGGGGGACTTTGTACAAGGGCCTGTAGTGACAGGACAAGGGGTAACGGGTTTTAATTGAAAGTGGGTAGATTTAGACTGGATATCAGGAAAAAGTTCTTCCTGGACAGGTTTGTGAAACACTGAAACAGTTTGCCCAGGGATGCCCTATCACTGGCAGTGTCCAAGGCCAGGCTGGATGAGGCTTTGAGATACCTGGTCTAGTGGAGGGTGTCCCTGCCCATAGCAGGGGGTTGGAAGTGGATGGTCTTTAAGGTCCCTTCCAACCCAAACCATTCCATGATTCTATAACCAGGAGTAAGCACCCATGTTTTCCTAGAACAGCAGTGAAGGTCATCTAACTGTTGTCTTCTAGGTTATCTCTTGGTTTAAATTGCAAAATCTCCAAGGGGACTAGTTGCCAAAATGTCTTTCCAGGAGAACAAATGGAGTATATCAGCTGTACACAATATATGAAACCTCAGCTTTCTACACATGACAGTACTGGCTTCTTTGTCATCAAAAGGGGAACTGATATGGAATTAAAACTGCCACAGGAAAAAAGCTCAATGCAACCCAAAATAATCCAGGCCTAAAATACATTGATGACTATTAGATGTTATCTGCTTCTGTGATACATTCTTATTTAAGTACAGTCAGAAAAGATTAACTGAGATTGTTATGAATTACTATATCTTTTGAGGTAAAGTCCAGAAAAATATAGCTCAGTGTTAATGAAATTACAAAATCAAGGGTATTTAAAATCTTACTGTAAAAACATGTGATTATGTGACAACATGTATGATAAAATATAAGATTCAGCTAACCGGTACTAAGACTTATCCTACTACAAATTTCAAGAGAAAATGACATTCATAAACTCCATTATCAAAACCATACCAAAGAGTCAAAGGGAAACATTAAATCACATAATCTGCTTTAAGACTTTATTATTACAAACTTCATGTGCAACAGTATGTGGTAAAAATATTATCCAGATCACCATGAAAACATAAAGGGCCATTGTCAGGAAAAACAGAACAGAGAAGGTTTTTATGCAAACTTGAAATGTTATTGCATTTTTAATATTCTTATGCTGATGCTGAACAAGTTTAAAAAAATCAATGACAGTTTTATTCTGCTCATATCTGTTCACATAGATCCCTGTGTCTTCAGGAATTTTTAACAGATTTGAATACTAAGTCCATTTTCATGGAATGGGTGGTACCTATATATTGTAAGATCCAGAATTTATTTGAAACTAAAATTTGTAATTTTTAAACCTGCATAACTTGAAATAAAAAAGGAAATGTGTACATAGCCACTTAATTATTCTAATAGTACCATCTGAAATTTGACTTCACATGGAGTATATTAACAAGCCAGAGATATTGAGTCTGATGAGTTAACCAATTGAAATATTCTAGAAGTAAACATTTCAAAAAGTCTTTTAGTGCAATTTGATAGCTTTTAGTCTGTTCAGTTTTAAAACCACAATTGTTATCTAAATTTTTCAAGCTGTTCTCTTTTCTGTGATTTTCTTAATAATAAACTTTACTATACCATCAAAAATTGTATCAATGTGGAGGACATGAATCTTTGGTAAGTACACTTTCACAGAGAAAAAATGATCATTACATTCTTAACAAGTGTCCTTTTTTGAAGAAGATTTTACGTAGGAAGAAAGAAAAAAAACCAAACAAACAAGGGAAAATTTCCAACAGAATTCAGTTTATGTTCTTAAAAAACCTCCTTCACTATCCCCCCTGTGACATGCACTTACCATCTGTAACCATGCCAAATAAGCATATTCTGTGAAAAGAAGTGTTAATGCTATAAGCATATTTAATAAGATAAAATTATTTTAAATAATTTTTACCTGTGCTGTAAAGCCTACATATTTTGCTGATCTTAGATTCTGCAAGTGGCCTGAATTACACTGCCAGAGTGATCTGGGGAAATAAGAAAAGCAAACTACGATGAGGTTGTGACACCATCACCAATTTCAGATTGGTATACATTCAGGTACTGTCATCACATTTGATATCACAGTGTCCAATGACAGTGAAAGTATTTACTAAAAATAAGATCATTTCTTGTAAGCCTTCTCATCAGCTCATAAACATCCCATAGGTCCTTCCCAAAAGAAAATTGAAGTCCATGTCACTTACAGGCACAAGAATAAAATATATTTTCAAGATCAGGGCTTTCATTTTCTAGATGACTTAAAGCTCCTTTTTTGAGAAGGGAAGAGAGAGAAGGAGGCAGGGAAAAGCAAGCTACACAAAGGGCTAATTTCTTGCCAAACTGATAGCCCTCTGCTATTGTTTTCTGAAGAACTAAGTAAGTAGGGAAAGTATTTCCACTTATTTATTTGGTTTAGTGTTAGTTTAATTTTGCATTTATTATTTTGTTAGGCCTTTGGGCTCATTATTATCTACTAACCACAGTTTCTTGAAGGCAACTTGACTTTACTTTTGTCAAAATAACTCCATGCAATGATCATCTTGAAAAGGACATCTTAGTACAGGGCATATGTACATCAAACCCTGTTACTGCCACAAGACATCAATTCAATTAATCATAACAAATTGGTGATTTTAAAATGAAATATTATGTTTATCTGTTTAATACTTTCTGACAGTAGACTGAGAAAATCTAGAAGCTAGAGATGTAGAAGAACAGGAAGAGTTAATGTGCTTTTTCTTCAAGATATCAACCTCAGTGACTTTTACTTACTATTAATAAATCAAAAAGATTGAGGTATTTTAAAACCACATTTCTGACTGTAGCTGAGATATTCTAAAACTTTGTTTCTAATGTTTCTTTTAGAAAAAAAATGGATCACCTTTTGAGTAAAAGTAGAATATGGAAACAAGGGTAATCTTCTAATTGTGTGATATCCATAAAAACCAGAGCAGGACAATAGATAGGATCTAAAATACTAAAAATGTAGTATGAGTATATTAATACATAGAAGTACTTAAAAATTAACACCCTATTATGTTCAAATTCCTTCTAATCATCAAGGACAGTTTGTTTTCTTAGAAAGGACTAAAATCCTGCTAAGGTTCTTCCTTTCTTAATTCCAGGAATTTTATCTGTAATATAATATTTAATATTTATTATATTATTTATTATAATATTTATAATGAGGTCTTTGTAAATTACAGTGATTTAGTTAAATTAATTAGAATCATGCCACACTACCCAGAAGATCCATCAACATCATTGCCTTCAGCCATTATTCTCTTCAGAATATCTTCTAAGAAAACACAAAATTGACAATATTTTTACCTAGAACACAGCAGCTATTTTAATTCTCCAAGAAGTGTTTTAATATGACAGAAAATCTAAAGTATAATTAGAAGAAATGGTGCTAGAACATGGAAATAAGAATTCATTCTGAAAAATATCCTTCAAAAATATAGGACATGTATTAAACCTCATAACTAATTGTAGCTTAACTATTTAGAGCTATTCTTGTTTAAAAAACAATTTTAGGTATTTGCATTAAGTAGTTACTGCTTCTTCTGGCCTTGAAAGCTCTTAAGGGATCTGAAGGTGATAGACACCATCGAAGACTATACACAACCTATATGACTGAATAATTAGTTAACATAAAATCTATCCATCCGTCAGATGCTAACTATCCTTACCTACAAAGCCCTCAGTGTTCGTTACTCACATACTTAGGCATATTGAAGAAACAGTCCCTTAGCTGTATAAATAGGCCTAAAATTTTATGATCTACTAACAGTAAAGTGGCTTTGTACATTTAAGGTAGCTAGTACCTAACAGGTGGTTTTAACTGGTTTGTGCCTGGATAATTTTATCTATTGCTTATCTTATAGATGAAATTTTAAAAGGAAACATTCAGGGTTTTCTCTCATTTTGTATGTGTATCAGTGAATATTTTTGGGTATTGACACCAGGAATATAATACAAGAAGAATTATACCAAAATGCAGTTTTGGCTTGAATTTCCCCACTACCAATTACATTTATTTCCTGAATTTTAAGATGTTAGATTCCATTAGTACCCCAAATGTAACTATGAAGATGACTTCTGTTGTGAATGGCTCCAAACAGATCCCTAATAGTTCTTTTTACACCAAAGATTCTTTATTGGTCCTATAGATCCCACTACCCTTTTTATATAACTTTATTAGTATTCACAGTTCTGAAGTCTCTAACATATAGCAGTCTAACAGATAGTCTAACAGATAGTTCTAAACATTATAGTTTAGGATATAAGTAGGTTTTCTCATGGTCTGTGCTTTTCATGAAACATATTTTTATTTTTATTTTTCTTAGAAGTCTACATATACAAGACAGTTACAGATTAGATCCATCTGTATATGCTCTACTTCCTTGCCTGACACAATAAGATACAACATGCCATAAATCATTGTATCAATCTTTTCAGGATATTATTGTATGACATAATACCATATGACATTACTATTAAGAACCAGATGTAGTGCTTCATAATACCACAAGTCAGTCTGAGATAAAAGACAGTTCACCTTCAACTAAGATCAGAAAACTATTCATGAAAAATTAATTAGCCCCCAGCCTGTTGAAAAGGTCATAAAAGTAGCAATCTTTGAAGGTATGTTTGCATTCGCATGTGTGCAACCAAGCTGCTGCTGTGAAGTAATAAAAGATTACACAAGGCGTATATTTTCCCCTTCAATTTCTTTGAATGATGAATTCAAAATTTTTGTGTAAAAATAACAATTTAAGTCTTACAGAAACATACAGACCGGCATTCACATGATGAAACTCCTTTAATGACTTTTAAAATAAGTACATCAATAATTATCATTACTTCCACTCTAATTGTCCACGTTGTTTGAGTTCATAGACTTGATACTATCTCAGCTGATCACTGAGACACTCAGAGAACAGCTTGAAGAGGTCTTGCCAAAAAATTTGCCCTGTTTAATGACAAAGGGAATGCTCTGATTTCTGTATTGATTTCAAAGGGAAAAAATAAGGACAATAGAAAGGAAAAGGTGTAAAGAAGACTGATTAGCCCAGTTTACTTTAGGGAGGGCTGCACAGCTGGTGAGAAGTTCTATTAAAATGATGGTGAAGTAACAAAAGGGCTTGTTTCAGATGATCATAAAAATGCTGGAAGATTTCCCTGAAAAAATTCTGTGCAGAGGTAGTCAAGTTGTAACTCAGAGACAGTTCAGATAACTTAACAGCTATACAGACTGAGGTCCAAAGCAACCCTGTTCTGAGTTCCACAAGAAGGTACATGCACATAAAAGCAAATAAGTACAAAAGTGATTGCCTTGTACAGCTACCGCTTGCCAGCTGACACATATCTATGCCTGTTCTTCAGCGTTGCCTTTAGTGATTTCTCCACAAATTCAAACATTTCCAGGACCTCGCTTGTTACTGAGCCAGTTTCTGTCATCAGTGATGTATAGTATAAGACACAGGTTAGGAGGATGGGCAAAAGAGGAAATAAAGGAGTTGGGAGAAATGTGTTCAGGTAACAGAATAGTACATATAGGTTTAGAAAATTTGTATAATATTATAGTTCTAACACAGTTAAGGAAACTGAACAAAAAGCTGATCTTTAGGAGTTTCATTCCTAATAACTGCAGTGCTGGAAGTGGGACGATAGAGATTTAGAAATTTACAGAATAATTAAACACCTTTTTCCATGTCGCTGTTCTGTTGTCATTCCCAGTAAAGAAATAAAATAATAAATGTCAGGTTCCATAGATGGTTAAAATCCAAAGGAGATTAAAAGGGAAATCAAGCACTTTCTGTCCCCAACCCACACCAAGGTGGGGGGGTGGGGGGGGGAGGAGAGAAAAAAAAGGTGGTGGGGTAGAAGAAGAAAGGAAAAAAGCCATACTGTTACCAAAACAGCAATTCATCTCAGTCTTGCCTAGACTCCTTTTAGAATAACATCCTCGTTGTTGCTGCAGAAAGGAGGTTGTCCTTCGCAGGATCAGCTGCTGTCACTATTCTCTTTTACCTCCCCTCCCTGTCCAGTCCCACAGGAAACCCAAAGGTAGCAGAGACAAAAAATAGAGCAGTGCTTCAGCAAAGTTAAGATTCAATACTTATGATCATTTCAGTTAGAGAATGGTGCATAGCTTACTTACAGCTCCCTTATGCCCCATAGAGCCCCACCACCCTACCTGTCCTGCCCAGAGCTGAAGATACACCTATCTCAATCTTCTAGCCATTCAAAACTACAGCTAACATCTAGCTTTTTTTCTCTTATCCTCCCAAAATCCACTGGACATAAAACTGAGTTGCAGCTACAAGCTTTTAACCATCACTGGCTGACATCAAACACTGCTGGAAATGAATGAGTGGACTAAGAGTGCCATTCATCTGGTAATGACAACTGGCCAACCTGCAAATTTTGAACATAAGGGGAAGGAATATTCGCATCAAAATGTGTCATGAAAAAAATCACAAAAAAATTAAATTGAGCAATATCTGAGTTTATTTAAAAGACTACAAAGGCCATAAATTTAAACAACTCTAACCAGTCACAATTAGCGAAGGAAAAATGCTTCCAACACCCCTTTACATCTTTTTTCTGTGGTGCCATACATGGCATTCACTTCCTTGGAAACTACATACACGGAATATATTTGAACAGTAGGCTGTTACCTATTCTCTTTTAACTCCAATTTAAAAATTGAGCAAGTTAATACAGTGATATTTTTTATTTGACTGTAATTGGAAAGTACATAAAGGGGTGAGACTGTGAGAAGTATGAGGTTATACAAGAAGGCTTTCTGATCTATGTATCTTGTCAGCCTGCTTGCAAGGAGGCAAGAGAGCATCAATGAAAACATGACATTAGAAAATAACCAGTGAAGATTTCTGTCAGTAGCTCAGTTAAGACTGAGAACAGGAGCAGAATAAATTTGAGTCAAACTTAACTGGATAACTATGAAGCACAATGTTCAGACAAAACCCCAGAATTAATGAGATTACTCCTGACAGGCTGGTGGTGGATAAGGGGAACATGGCATACAAAATAATGACATTTAATATTTTCTTTGCCTCCCTTGTGCAAGCCACATTAAAAAAACAAACAAACAAAAAAACCCCACCCACACACATGAAAACCAAACACAAAACCCAAAGCAAAACCAACAACAGAAAAAAAACCAAAATGAAAAAAAAAATATTGTAGCTCATTTCTAAAAATAACATACAAAATGGTCCCAAGATAATTGAATTTACAACCGAACTGTAGAACAACATTCAAAATACCTTAATGAGAGGGTATAAAAAGGAGTTTTAAAATTTACCTGCTCTTTCAACCCTTCATTTTATTTGTATGTATATGAATTTTATCTTAAAATATGAGCTTTTATTTTTTTCACTACTTTGAAAACAGAAAATAGTGGTAGTATCTTAAAGGTAGAAAACAATATGAAAAATTATTCCTTGCATCTTCTTTTAGTTTTAACCAGTTGTTGGAATTAAATCCAGTTGTCGAAAAGAACCCTGGTGAAAAATGGAAAGAATCGGTACAATACTTGCATTGGATGAGTTTTCTCAGCTAATGGAGACAACAGCTGGGAATTTTGATGAATCAGACTTGTGAGATAATGACTACACTAAGTGAGCCAATTTATACCTCACTGCTGCTGAATCCCCTTTTTTTCTCCCTCAATACTAAACTTCCAGAATATTCTTTTAAGTGTCAGAATGTTCATACACCAGACCACTACTGCTGATGACAAATGAAAAGAAGACCACTCTAATCATATTGTGTATGTGGTTAGAGTGGTCTTCTTTTCATTTGCTATTAGCAGTAGTTAAAATAAGAGTGTAAGGGCACAGGTGAAACGTGTCAAACAAATTACAAAACACAGTAGTTAACAGACTGCTCAAGCTGCTGCCATTCAAAGCTAGTTATTCATGAATACTTGCAGAAAATTAGTGTCAGACACAAATATACTTCCATTTGAAATCACACACTTGCTGACTGTAATGGAACAAGCACTCAGCTATGTAAGAAACAGATTCAGCATCAATAGATGCCTTTCCTGTGGCTTGGAACAAAATGGGTTTTGTGAGCTGAATGCAGATCAAATTGCTCACTGTGCTGCAAACATGAATAGTAGCCAATGCATGTTAGCTGCAGTAGTCACAGCAGAAGAAGCACAACCTACATGACAATTTTTTTGCACTTACTTACACACTGTGACTGTAACTAATCATATAATAGTTACTCTATTACCTCACTAAAAAGAGGTTTTTAACTAATCTAAATATTTCTGAGTGAATCTACTGTGATTAGAACTGTGCATGTAATTTTCTGTAACCATAACAAAAAAAAAAAAAAAAAAAAAAACAACCAACAACAACAAAGTTTGAACACCTCATGCAGGCAATACTTTTCACAGTACTACATTATTTGTAGAAAGAAACAAATAATTAAACCAACCTCCAGCAGAGTCGGTATATCTCACTAAGGATTTATTTACAAAGATTCAAATAAAATCTCTTTTGGAAGGGATTTCAAATCACTTCATGCATCCTCCTGCTCAAAGCCCAATTTCCAGTTAAGCTAACTGGAAGTTAGATTGTCTTGCTCAGGGTTATGTCTACTTAGGTTTTGAAAACTCCAGGAATAGATATTCCCCAACATTTCCAAACAGTGTTTAATAAGCCTTGCTATAGTATTTTGTTACCTCTGGGTTTCTCTTGCAACCACTTGTGACATTTGCATTTTATCTTCTCACTGTTTACTTCAGATGAGTCTAACACCATCTCCTCTGTCCATATGTTAGATAGTGAAAGGCTGTAAACTAGGTACCCACAAGCCTTCTCTTCTCCAGGATGACAAAAAAAACAGGTCCAGATTCAGTAACCCTGATCAATCAAATATAGACCCTCACCACCTCCGACAACTCAAAAGATGCCTAGGTGGGAAAGGTTTCTAGAACATCTACTGCAATGCATACTCCATTCACCACTGAATGATAAACAATTTGATAACACTGATTGATAAACAATCTTTTTGAATACTCTGTTAAAAAAGAAAGCAATGAACTATAGGAAAGATCAAAACCATATAAATTTATACAGCCTATGAAAAAACAGAAAATAACAAGACTTAACTTTCTCTGTCCCTGCAACATATTTTTGCTTTGTTAAGTCCTCTTCTCCAAATAGCAGACAGAACAAACATCTCTGTACATTACAGAAGAAAAATAAATCAATCCAAGTTACTCTCTAGACAGAAGCAATTTACACCTGACTTAAGCCTCACCTTCAAATCCTATCAGAAGTGGAACAAAAATCAGCCGTTTGATTTTTTTTTTTTTAAAGTGGCAATAAAAATTGGAGTGCAATCTTCTCTATGTCTTTTATCCAGGTATGGTTAATTTTTATTTAGAAACATATAAAAGGATATCAGCCAAGTTATTTTTTTTTTCTTTTAACTTGAAATATTATTTTCTGGTCCCTGAAAACAGACAGCAGGCTATCTGAAGGATGAGATTAATGAACACAGATTTGTTGCAAAAACCTTGGTTATGTGGAAAAGATTTTCAAAATTGTTACTGTGTTTTGAACTGGTATAGGGTTTGTTAATGAACTTGCGCTAGTGACATTTTTATTTTGTAGTAAAGTTACTACATACAGTCTCAACAGTTTTCAGAACTGGGAAATACTTTGCTGATAACTGGCACAAGGGAAAGTCCATATTTTACTAAGAGAATAGATTTATTCTTTATTAATATTCCCTGCTAAAGATAATAATCCTATGCAGTAAAGGTGTTAGATGTCTTCATACAGCCATTAAAGAAAATGAAAAATATGCTCTTGCATCTAAAATACTAGAATATACGTTGCTACCTTAAAAAGACTACTTTGATCCTAAAAATATTTCTAATGGTAACTGACTGGAGTAAGGTCAAACATATTAATGTCGTAACTAGATGAATTGGAAACACCTAATTTATTATACTTTTATAGAGTATTCCATCATAATTTAATGGGAACAATCCTATCCATATTTTTCATGTACTATGTAAAAATGTAATTGTTTTGATGAATGATTCTCAAGGTGTCCATAAGTGTTATTGATTTTGCAGAAGGTGTGATGTAAAAGTGATTTTTCTGGGTCATTCAAATAAACTAAATTTAGAAAAGAACATTTACGTTTCATTTGTTTGAAAATACTAGAATAAAGTCAAGTGCAGCAACTCAACAAATTTCCCTTGATTATAAATTTAATGTCTAACAGTGGAAAAGCTTTACCATCTGTAATCTCCAGAATCTTTGTTCTCCAGCCATAATCCCTCTTGGAGGCATTTTAAGTGGGGGAAAAAAAATAAAATCAAGCAACCCCTCTTCTATTCTGAAAAATATAATTGGGTCATTTTATGGAGGTGTGTCAAAGCATGGTCATTTAGAAATATTATTTACTTCAGTTATTAAATGCGATGTAAACTTTTTACGTTTGTTACATATGCAGCTTTGATATTCAAGATAATGGAGTCTGGGCTTGTAAGAAACTGTTTTTTGGAAGATTAACTAGAAGAAATATATAAATTAAGGAACAGATATTGTCATAAATGACAGATTTTGTCCTCAGCAGCAGTTAATCCTGAACATACGGTCTGTTCTATCTCTTCTCATATTGTAGTTTAACAGAAAAAATACCCAAGAAGATATAAGGCACAGAGTTTTGACATAAAAGAAAAGAGGCAAAAGTCAAGAAGAAACGCCTAGTCTTAAAACAGATGTGCATACAAATCACATTGTTTTACTTGCAAAGCAAGGCTAACATTAAAAGACAAGAGGGCTTTAGCAGAATTTCAAAATCTTAATATTTTTCCCCTGAGAAAAGTCAATATGTTTACCATGCCATATATCCCAGGACATAACTGAGAAGTCAACAACCCAGCTGACATCAATGAATAAACTGAAGCTGCTGTTCAGCTAAAGGTAATCACAGCTACAAAAATTCTCTCTGAACAGTGTTGGTGAGAAGCAACAGTGTATCCAAATACTCTGTTTTGCAAACTGTCTAAGAATGTCACAAAGTCACTGACAACAGTAACACCTGTCTTTGAACCAGAGCTGTAAGTCATTTCACGGGATTATTATCAAATTTAGCAAGATTGCAATGCTGGGGGGGATTTGACAAGTGTGGATTAATCACTTACCCAAACAGATTACCTTTAGGAGTCATCTTAATTTGAAAAAGAGCTTCATATTTATTTATGTATGCTACTTTTATTTTTTCTCATTATTTTTCTTTATTTACTTCTGAAGTAACAATTTACGCAGGGGTCATTTTATATAGTTGTTTATGTCCTTCCTTTAAACAAATAGTAAATATTTATCAATCTTGCTTTTCACCAAGTAATGCTTTGGATACATAAGAATTGTTGTATTTTAGTCTTGGGACTTAAACATTATCTCCCTGCTGTCACCGACTATATTTAACTAACTCCGATTATTTCAGAAAAGTAATTGCAATTCCCAGCTATTAACTTCAGCTTCCCAATCCATTAACATAAAATCACATTGTTAGTCCCTAAGTCAAACCTTTCTAGTGTCCTTACAAGAGAGTTATACTTTACCCTGATACTGAGTTATACTGTACTACTTAAGAGGATTACAAAACTGGTTCACACAAGCTCTCTCCTGTATTTGGTTCTCATTTCCTCTGGTCTCACCTGGATTTTTTTCGGCTTTTTTTTTTTTTACTCAGCAGCTCCTTCAGTGAGTCAGACCTCTGACAATTTCTAAGTCCTCTCGAGAAGTCTTAGCTTCTGCATTTTTGTTTGTTTATTTCAGGTTACACTAGGTTCCGTCTTGCCAACAGTAGTTTTATAAGGTGAAAGTTGTCTGGTTTGCTATTTATGGAACAGTTTAGGTAACAGCGTAAAATGATGGGAAGATGTCATAAAAAAACCCAAACAACCAAAACCAGAGAGTACAAAAGTAGTAAAAGTAGCCACACCAAAAAAAAATCAATCAAACAAGCAAGCAATGACACTAACACCCTAAACTATGTAAAGAGGATATTTTCATGTAATTATGAATGACAGTAAATAGTGACCACTATCAGCATACATATCAATGGTAACTCAGTTTATGACCAAAATAATCTTATGGCTGTGAAGAGACTTTTAATATGCTATTACTATTTTTTTCTTGTAATTGAACCCCAAGAATGGTTATATTTACATCTAGTACTTCACACAATTTTTCATCTAATTCTTATTTCCCTTGCTTTCATTAAAAATATCCCATTCTTCAAGCTAAGAACGTGAAAATGGTTTGGCAATTTACTATGCATGCATGCCCTTAATTTTTATTTTCTGTTATGGTACTTTTTATACAGGAATAGTAACAATATGGTACAAATTCAATTGAAATTCTTCTGGAAAATACTATTCTGTTTGTGGAGGTGAAAAGGTCATCTTTCTCCATCTTACACTAGGAAATTAAACACATATTTTCATAATGAAAATATGTGGCAAAATAGTTGTGAAGTTGTTCTTGTCTTTTGAACTGAAATCACTGCAATTGTTAATAGTCACCCAGAACTGTTACTCAGTACTGAAATCAACTTCCATTAGATTTGTCTTATTTTTCATACAACTGTAAGGGGTTGACTTGACAATATTACTTGAAGGTAATTATGCAACAATCCCCCCAGTGTTTAACATTAAAAATATGTGAAATGTAAATTATGACAGCATATAAAACTCTAGAACTTTATTGTTAAAAAGTGGAATTATTGATGCTCACTTCATATGCACATTATCAAACATAATTTAAATTCCTAAGGAAATGGGATAGAAATGGTCTTAAGGGAGGAATTGGATGTGTAAATATTGCATTATGAGAAGTCTTTTTATAATTCTAGCCTTCAAAAAATTTTTGAATATTTTATTGTTTTATATAGTATTTCTTAAATATAAAGACTTACTGGTTACAGATTGAGGGGCAAGCAGAATTTACTTTTCAAACTTCAGCTAGCATTTGTAGGGCTTGCAACTGACCAAATCAGTATAATTCAAGGTTAACCTTTTTAAAATACCTGGAACTAAACTAATCTAACTAGGAGCTTAATCTAGCAAATAGCTGCCTGTGAATAATTAGTTTTGTGATCCGATTATTTCAGTCACGTGCGGTGGATATAGTTTCTAGATATACAAGACGCTGAACACTTGAAAGGCCAAACATGTAGCTATCCAAAGCAACACTTGTCCATGACTAAACTCATAAAAGTTGGAACCTATGCCTTTGCTGAAACATTTTGTTCCTTTCTACTGTAAGTGACTAAAAGTAGAAGTGTATAACAAGTGAAATATTTTATTCAATTCTAAACAAGTCTTGGTGTTTTCTTTTGTCAAAAATTTGTGTGTGTATGTTCCTAATTGATCTAAAGAAAAAACTTTGAACAATTTACAAGAACAATTCTGAACAATTACATACATTGATGTTAAGCCTTAATCCTAGAATAGAGCCTTGACCAATACCAGTTTTTTATGTTTATGTTATAGAACAGAAAATTCATAAAATAAAGATTAAAATGCTGATGTTTCACCAGCTAGTTCTTAACCCTGCAATGCAAGATATTGTGTACAGGAACACATATGCTGCTCCCAGCAAAATGGTCATTACAGGTTGCTGTAAACAGTGTTTCATAAAAAAAAATAATTTTATTGTGAATTTCTAGATGAAGAGATGAAAAATGATGTGTTAGTATTATTAATGTTACATGGTGGGTACGGCTTATAGCTGAGAAAACAGAAAAAACAATTCAATTTTTTTATTAAAAAAAGCAATTACAAATCTTACAATATTTAAATTTATCAGAAAAGGAATTTTTTATCTCCATAATAGATAGTAATAACAAAATCTATAAGAAATATTTTATTATTTTATGAAAATAATGAACAATAAACAAAAATTTGATGATGTGGAAGCCCCCTCCCTGGAAGTATTGAAGGACGGGTTGCATGGGGCTTTGAGCAACCTGATGTAATGGAAGGTATCCCTGTCCATGGCCGAGGGGTTGGAACTAAATGATCTTTAAGGTCCCTTCTAACCCAAACTATTCTATACTTCTATGATTCTACATCTGTTGCATGAAATGTTAATTTTACATAGATAAACATCTATGACTCTCCCAACATTTTTCTAGACATAGCAAAAATTGTAAATACTGTTAACTTTTTTATTATCTTTAAAAAACACATAATAGAAACTGGGCTCCTTCTGTACAATTAAAGAAGTGGAAATCTACATATGAATGATACAAAAAAATGTTTATTTTAAGTTTTGAAATCTGACAGACTACTGGAAGCCTGACATAAATTACACTCGGGTTTTTTTTTTTTTTTCCTTTAATAAGCTTAAATGTTTGTAAACCTAAACATGATGCTTCTGTAATATGTCAGATACATCTAGGCCAATATCTGTTTCAGAAGATAAATCATGTACCTTTTTAAACCTTTGTCTCTTCAGAGATTAACACCTGAATGTCTTGCAAAGGTAATTTAAAAATCCAAGGGTGCATCTGCCTGGCAGGATCAATTATCAGAAAGAGCTAACACTTAAAATTTAATTATACTAAATCATAAGATGAAGTTATCTTTTTCATGAAGAGACAGAAGTAGCTGGAATGGATTATAAAGCAGTATTTTTTTCTTATTATTTTATTAGTGGGTTTTGTAATCCTTCACATTTTGTTTTCCTGGAAATATAATGTCAGTCATCATTTTGCATTTTTTCGTTGAAGTTTCAGATATTGGCCTCTGTCAGAGAGAGTAGACCAGACAATATTTAATGTCTCTAGCCTGATTTAATGTAGGAACTATTTTTTGTGTTCTCAGTGTCACTGCTAGACAGTGAATCTCTTAAAATCTGGAGGAAGAAAACAATAAAAAGAAAAAAGAAAAAAGAAAAAAGAAAAAAGAAAAAAGAAAAAAGAAAAAAGAAAAAAGAAAAAAGAAAAAAGAAAAAAGAAAAAAGAAAAAAGAAAAAAACCCACCCACAACGAGAAGTGCAACTGGGTTACATGTCAGAAGGCAATAAACTAACAAAATAACAATGTACAAAGATATTCAATGTCAAGATAATGGGGGAATACAGGAAAACCTTAAGTGGGAAGATCACAATGCAAGGAGGTCACTTGAGTATTCCAAAATCCAATGCTAAATTATTAGCTGTGAAACTGAAGCAGAAGTGAACAAAGCACACTTTAGATGATAAAAACCAAGCAATTAAAAACCTTCCACAACGTTTGCATTCGATCAAGACTTTGTAACATTACACCTGATGAATGTGAACAGGTAAGAAACACAGAAACCAAACTGCAGAGTACAGAATAACTTTCTGAACCTTTAGTGCTAATAACTTGCAACGTTAAAATACAAAAATTTGAAAGAGTAATGGGAAACCATTCACACTTTATTTGTTAATGAATGGAGCGGATATTTGGAATAGAGCAGAATCAGTTCCAAAATAGAATCATAAATGTATTCATAGAGACCAAATTTCCCAAGTCATCTTGATCACTTTTCTGGTGCTGATACAATTGCAGAAATATGAGAAAGGTATGCAGGAGATCTATCTGGATTTCTCAAAATGTATTTGATACTATGTCACTGCATATCCTATGGGGAAATTAAATCAGATTGGTTTGGAGAGAAATACTATTAAATGAATCAAAAGCTGTCTGTTTAACTCAGAAGAGGGTAATTGCAAATAGTACTTCCATCTAGTTAAGGAAATAATGTCCAACACTGTTCCTCACAGATGCCCTTAGGGTCTTAATCTATCCAATATCTTTATTCTGAAAAATTATAAAAACAGCAATAAATAGTTGCATTCACAACTGCTGATCACTTATCCCCACGCTGGAGAAACCCCATACTATTTTTCAAACTTTGACAACCCCTTTTGTATCCACACTGCAGGTCCTTGGGCAATAATTCTGCAGCGCCATTGTGAAAATGTGGTGTAGACATGGCAGGAATGTACTACCTCATATGCCTTGATAGAGTCTGAGCAAGGCCTTGCATGACCAGTACCTCATTAACCCTGTGGTACAAATGACTTTACCTGTGTCATGACAGTCATGAAAAAATCCAAGGCACTTTTCTCCTTGAATTGGAAAAATGAGACGGTCCATGATGGGATCCCACAGACAATGGACATTATTATCCCTGTCACACAACTGTACATACCTCATGGTCTTCCAGGCCAGTAAATATGGGGACGTTTGCCATTACTGGGAACAGGTAGCAGGCTGGGGTGCGTCCCAGTGGTTGGGACCCTGGTGTCTACTTAATTTTTAAGCAAAAAACATTTGTTTGAACACTCTCTTTGACTCACATACCTTTTTTTAAAATTTAGAATGATCTATGGATTGAGAGCAGAAGGAAGGATTAAGCTGACTTTTGATTCCATGAACTACACACACACACACTAGTCCTTTCACTGCTGACTAATACAGGACAGACTCTTCAGATCTACTACTGCCCCTTCTCATTTCTTTGCTGACAAAACCACAATCAAATACTTCTTTGGATCAGTTCTACCTGCCTCTGGCACCTGTTGCCAAATGGTGACATCATTCTTCTGTCTCTTCAAGTTCAGGCTCTCTAGGAGGACATGGTCACTAAATTAACATTTTACAACAAAATTCAGTTTCCTGCAATCCAGCTTCAATCATTTGTCTGTCATATTCCCAAAATGCTCTTTTGATCGGCTCTGACACTTCTCACTTCCACCCCCCCACCCCGCTCCCCATAGTGGTGTCTTCTAAGTTCTATAAATAGGAACTAGAAGTAGAAGAAAACTTTTAAGTAAATATTAAAGATATGATATCCTGAGGGTACATGTACTGGAACATAGGAACTCTTTTTATGGTCGCCACCCTGCTGTTGATTCTTCTACATAAAATGTTTCACACATGTTAAGCAAGTGGAAAAACTTAAATCTCAAGTAACAAGACACATGTTCCTCTTTGCAGGTAATGTATCATTCTGACTGTCACAAGCCAGGCAAGGATAATAAAATGTGCATAAGAAAGTGAATTCCAGTAGCCCAACCTGATCCCGAGATTTTAAAACTTAGTATGGATTTTTTAAACAAGCTTCATACAGTGTTATGCATAATTTCCTAACAATTTTGCGAGATTATTTAAAAAGTCTATCTTTTCTACATGTCCTGGTTTGTTTTCCTTTTTTTTTTTTTTTATTAAGAAATTAGGTTATCCATTAACTTTTCACCTTAAATGCAAATGTGATTACAACAGAATACTGTTTTATGCTGAATTTACAGATTTATAAACACTTGAGAGAGGTCCAGAGGTGTAGTTATAAATTTGTTTGGAAAAAAAAATAACACATAATAGCTCATATATATTTCCCAATCTTGAATGTAATTTTTTCTCAGTTCTAAGTAACATTTTGCATTGAAATATTGGTTATTCTGAGTTGCTGGAAACTGTATAAAATAGGAGTTCTTTTTTCCTTGAATATGAAAAACATCTGTGAAACTAAAAAATAAAATTTGGATTCTCCGGTGATAAGATTATGTTTTTCTCTTTGCTTTTCTACTTCATTTCACAAAAAGGCCCACAAATACTGTATGAAACCTTCAGGAACTAAACTGTATTTTTTTCTGAAGGAAACTCCCAAACCCAATCCCAAAACACTGAATCAAGCATATGCAGTCACAGAACAACATATAGCAATGTAGCATTCTTGTAAGATTGCCATGGAGATCACGAGCAGATTTGAGTTACTTACACACAGTTGATGCAAGCCCTGGACCTGCAGTATTAATAAACGAAACAAAAAAGAAAAAGAAGAAAGATTCATCTCCCTCAAACATTTCTGTCTAACCCTTGAGCTTAAATTGTCCACATCATAACACAACCACTTCAGGCCTCTTGCGTGGTATAGTAACTTACAAGCACAGACAGCATCCAATACCAAATTCCTATTAAGTCGATGGGTCCCCAAAGGGAGTGTTTGCCTTCAGATTATTTCATCCCTAAACTGGGCACCCTACAGAATCCCAGTTAGCACAAGTATCTAGATTTTATTTTGTGAAAAAAAAATTAAACACAAATGCTGTCAAAACTCAAAGTGAAGTCTGCTTTTCTTTCTTTGCTAGTCATGAATCTTATTTTTCTCAGACTAATGTTAGGTTGCTGCTTTCAACATCCTCTTCCAGTTTAATTTTTACTTGGTTTGTTTGATGCTTCTTTTCATATGTTTTTGAGGAGAAGCAAACTTTGCGTACATTGCAATTTGACAAATCAACAGACTAGCTGAAGACCGTTAATGACACATGATTTTTATGAATTAGAAGTCGTAAGTTATTGATTACACCACTAGATTCACTTAGAACACTTCCACAAATAATATGCACCACCTAAAATTGCTAGAAGGTAAAATAAACCTTTATTTTAATATATTCTGTATTGTAATTTTGTGTCAACAACACTGGTTCTTTATTCTATCATATCATTTACCCATATTTTTTATAAAGAATTAATCTAAGTTCCTTTTGAACAAGTACCATTTGTTGGATCTAACAGAGAGTTTTATCTAAGCTGGGATCAACTTTGGTTTCTCCACAGCGAGGATCCAAAAGATTATTGCTGGGTGTCTTACAAGAGGGTAAAGAGAAGGAAAAGGAATGTTATCTATTATTTTGTGTAGTCTAGCTATATTTACCTTCTATATCACTAATATTCACTTTTTTTTGTACTTAGGTAGCAAATTATGTAAATGTATATGCTCTGAAAATCATACAATAGATCATTATACCTTCTAAAATATAAATCTAATACCTTAAATGTTTCTCAGCACAATATCCCCTTTGCAGGTCTGTATAATATTGTATTTACATTCTATAATTGCTTCTAATTTTAATTATATATATTCAGCTTTAGAGAAACTTGATTTCTTTTTTCTTCTTTCTTTTAGGATATATTTAATTAGTTTAATTCAAACTTGTGCCCTTCCGGCATTATCAGTAACACACTCAGTATAATTAGCATTTTAATGTACAATAAATAATCCTGTACAAGTCAGTTTTTGTACATTAGTCCTTTCCTTTTAACAACAAACCTATAAACCTATTTTCTGTGCTACCTTTTTTTTCTCCCAAGGGTAACAGTGCAGATAGCAGAACACAAAGGTATTAATTGAATATTCTTCCACTTGTCAACCCACTCTGACCTTGTTGCCCTTAGTACTTCACAGTGGTTTATACTGTGTTTGACAGTAGCTGTCAAAGTGGTTGACTAAAACATCTATCTGTAGCTGAGCTACTCCAGGTGTCCTGAAAGACTTTTAGGGATTTGAGTTCTTGAGTTCTAAATTACTAGCTTACCTTGTAAATTTACCCAGCTTCAAAAGTAGGGGTTGCAAGAAACTGGATGAACAAATACAAGCAGAGATAATTAAATTGCTATAAAATTCAGAAAAATAACAATATTAGCAACATTTTTTTTAAATCACATCTTGCAGTCAATGCAAATTCAAAGGCTCAAAAGCTAAGATTTTTTTGAAAGCATAGCTTTGTTTTTACCTCTGTATTTACACCTCCAAATACACATACTGAAAATTTTCAAACTGAAAGTAATACTGCATTTTTAACAGCTTTATGCCCTAAACCATAGGTCTCACTAAAAATCCATCCAACAAAATTAAAAACAAATCATTTGAAATAAAATGAGAATTCAGACCAAGTACAATTTCAACAAGCCTCTCTAAGAATAAATTTTGCAATAAGAATATTCTGTGGAAGAAAAAAGAACACTGTGAAGTCAAGCAGAATTTCTAACTTTTAAAAAATGGCCCTGATGCCAACATACTTTGGAAGGTTATAAATGTTTTACAGTTAACACTGAATTTTAAACTGAAGCTCAAATCCCTTAAATTAACATTAAATTTCTCAGAAAAATTACTACCAAAATTATGTCACTTAAATAGAACAAACTAATTTTCATGTCAGAATGAGCTGTGACCTTTCAGAAATGAGTTAAGTGGGATGTCCAGTTCCCAGAAGATAAGCAATCAATTAAAGAAAGAAAAAAAGAAAGAAAGAAAAAAAAAGGAGTTAGAAATACACTACTCATATCTTTTGTTCACTGAACACATTAAAATATAGAAAGTATCTTGGGAAAGACTGTGACAATTTATATGTCAAAAAAATTAAAGAACCATTATATAATTCTATATTATTATTATTATTATATTTATTTATATGTTGCTTTTATTCTTTTATACTGTATTCTTTCATGGATGTGTGAGTTGGAGGAGTTACCGCCAGTCCAGGTTGATTTCTAGCTCTGCTATACTTTTCCTCTTCCCTCCCTTCTTTATGGTGTTTTTGTGTCGTCTCTGACATGCACAATCCTGTGCATGCATAATTCAGTAACATTTGAGTTTCTTGAACTTTAGAATGAAGAGTAATTTAATCTTTCAATCCTTTTCTGTTAATTCTATCTGTTGATAATTTCAATTATGTTATATCACCAATAAGTCACTGATGTTTGTAACAGAGACTTAGTTATACATATTAGTTATGCAGAAAAATTAGCTTATATACAGTATCCATGAGAAAGTTGAAAACCATTCCAATATATAAAAATATTTATTTAAGCAGGAAATAACTTGGCATAGCTCCTTCATCTGTAAGTTGGAGATACCATTACTTTCTAAAAAATATTACTGCATTTTCAGATGTATCTACCTATTCAGATATGCTTTTACACTTTAACAATTAAATAAATGAAAAAGAGGAAGCCTTAATAAATTTTTTCTAGACTGATAATTTGTGAAATTACATGTAATTCATTTCAAAATATGTAGCAGAACTTTTTTTATTACTAATAAAGTTTCAACTACTGACCTCCGTTAAAGCTGGCCTATGGGAAATCTGCCTGGCAGAAAAAAACCTGGGAGTGTTGGTCAACAGCCAGTTGAATATGAGCCAGCAGTGTGCCCAGGTGGTGAATAAGTGCAATGGCATCCTGGCCCGCGTTAGGAACAGTGTGGTCAGCAAGACGGGGTAGGTGATTGTGCCCCTGTACTTGGAACTGGTGAGGCCGTACCTCAAATCCTGTGTTCAGTTTTGCACCCCTCACTACAAGAAAGACACTGAGGTGCTGGAGTGTGTCCAGAGAAGGGCAATGAGCTGGGGAAGGCTCTGGCGCACAAGTCCTGTGAGAAGGAGCTGAGGGAACTGGGGCTGTTTAGCCTGGAGAAGAGGCTCAGGGGAGATCGTTTCACTCTCTACAACTACCTGAAAGGAGGTTGTAGAGAGGTGGGTGTTGGTCTCTTCTTCCAATTGACAAGTGATAGGACAAGAGGAAATGATTTCAAGTTGCACCAGGGGAGGTTTAGATTGGATAACAGGAAAAATTTCTTCATCAAAAGGCATTGGAACAGTCTTCACAGAGGGGTGGGAAAGTCACCATCTTGCAAGAGATTGAAGAAACATTTGGATGAGGTGCTGAGGGTCACGGTTTAGTGGTGATATTAGCAGTGTTAGCTTAATGGTCGGACTGAATGATCTTAAAGGTCTTTTCCAACCTGAAAGATTTCACGATTCCATACAGGAGCTGAGCTGGTTGCAGTCAATCAGTCTGCCTATTTTCCAGGTCATCCTTGATTAAGCTCCGTTTAACATATTGGGCTTTTGCTTGTTATACATATGTAATGAAGCTTCAATTTTCTAGTAACACATACTATCTTATGCACATTTTCCTCCTTTGAAAGAGAATTAAAAAAAAAAAAAAGTCTGAACAAAAAAAGACGAGGATTGTATTTCATTCCTTTAGTCAGCCAGATGAATTAGTTGAGAATGAAGCTAGGCAGGAAGGAGATGTACTAAAAGAAAAAAAGTACATATTGTTCCATGTTTTACATAAAGAAGGGTCTTCAGTTTGTAATGAAATACACTTATATTTTGGACACATTCTGAGCAGTCTGATTGGAAAATACTTCTGATAAGACCCAGAGCAGATGCAGGAATAATGAAAAGTATAATAAAAAATCTTGCTATACATGCATATGTATCTGAGGAACAATAAGAAATGTTAAGATGCTGGAAATACTTCAGTGTGTAGGATAAGAAAAGGATTCCACATCAATATCTTAATTTTATTTTTTGTTGGACAGAGGAAGAAAATTGTCATAAAATCCCAATACTTACAGAGTAAAATATGTGATAACACTGACTCAAGGAAAAAAATGTTCTAATTTTTGTTTATTTTGTCTAATATAAACTGACAAATCTCTGATGCACTAGAAATGCAAAAAAAACCCCAACATACTGACATATTTAAGCTTTGGGTTTTTTCAAAATACATTGATCACTTACCAGAGATGACCTTTTCAAATAATTTCAGTGGATTTTGTCCACAAGAGAGTTTATTTTCTTTGAGGTTTTGCATTTCTAGAGGGAGGAAAAAATAAAAAGGAGTGGTAGAAATGGAAAATGACAAAGAGGTTGTGATTATTTTGTCCTTATGACAAAACACAGTTTTGGGTGACATAAGGAAAAAAGGAATGAAATACAGAGAATATAAGGTAAGAATTATATTTGATCTCAGTGATGAAGAATTTTAGATATTTTTAACCCTTAGCTGACTGGATGTTGCAATAATGATTTTATTTTGATTTCATTGTTATTTCATACCAAACTTTCTGAACTAAAAAAAAAACAAAAACAAAACCAAAAACCCACTAAGAAAGTGTGTTAGAAGTTTACGGTTTAGAAATATATTTCAAATGTAAAATCTATTTCTTGTTAACTGTTTTGAGGATTGTCTTAAAGATCATATCTATAACTAAACTGAACAAGTTTTGGAAGAATTATAGGTAAATATTTCTATATTTTGAAAGTAGACTCATTAGTTATTTGTGTATTAGATAATAAATATATCATCTGAAAAGTCTAAAGTACAGGTCTGAATTTTGTTAAAATATTTCTTCCATGTTTAATAAAAACAATCTCCCTTTATATATATATTTTTGGTTTTGTGGTTTGTTTTTTTTTTAAGGGGAAAATTACAGCTCTCAGAATGGCATAAAATATGATGGCCCTAATTCACTTGTTATTCTATTCACCAATTCTTAAAAGCAAAAAAAAATACATACCCTGAAGAAGGAATTAGAAGTTGGTATTCCTTCACCATTATACTTAAACTTTCAGAGTCAGGTTTCCTTTGCTTCTTTTGTTTTCCGAGCTCCATGAGGCTCCTGCTTTTGACTACTCTATGATCCAATCCCAGTGGAAGAAAGTGGTCCCAGGTAGTGCTTCATGGAGGGTTAAGTAGGTCTAATATTCGTTTCCCACCTTTGGAATCTAAGCTATAAATCAGAAGCAATTGCTCAAATTTATATTACATATTTACAATTTAATATGCAATAACAACACTATTAGCTAAGAACTACATTGACACTGTGTCCTGGCCCAGTTATCCTGGGAAGGGGAAGATTCGTTGTTGCACCCAGAGTGAGATTAAGACACAAACGAGGTCAGATGCCGCTAACAAGGAGTTTATTTTTGTTGTAAGAAAATAGCAATAAGAGAGAGAGAAAATAAGAAAGGAGGAAAATTTAGCAAGCAATTGGGATAGAATTGCGAGAGTTACCACCATGGATCCAGCGACGTCCCGTTGGTCCATATTCTTATAGTCTTAGGTGGGAAGGGTCCCTGTCAGGGTTTGGTCCCACAGTTTTCTATAGGGTATTTTTTGTGGACTCCTGCCGCCTGTGCACTCTCTCAGGGCGGGCAGCTGATCCTGTCGTGTGCACAGGACCACTACGTGACCACTTGCATGCTTTGGCAGGCTTGGGGGTCATCTGTGTCTGGACCCCCCATGAGGCGATGTGGTTGTTCTTTGTCCTTGGTCAGAACTGGTCTCCAGAGGCTATTTTCTTCTTATCTGTTCAGTAGGCCATTTGGCCCTTATCTATTCAGGCCTGCAGGCAATCCTTCCTCCTCAATCCACCAAAAGCCAAGCCACCAGGAAGTTTCACAACTTTGTCAGCAAGCTTTGAGACAATAGCTCAAGATAAGGTCTCACACACTGTAATAATCAGTCATGCTCTAACTGCATTGTCATGATACGTACCTCCTTAGCAAGACAAAAAAGACAGAACTGCATTCAGTACATTATTGTCAATGCACAACTACAGATGTAATATGCAGGAAACAGGATAGGTGCCAGATTTTCAGTCTTGATAGTCTTAGTAAGGATGACTAAAGCTCACATGTGCAAAAAGAAAGTACTGACTGTTGCAGTGAATGCATGGCAACTCCTATGTTGTTAAAATCCTGATCTCTAATAAAATCCACAGTCCTGAGATAAGCACTGGACTATGTGTACAGCCTCTGATGAGGATAGTGTGTCTCAGTAAACAAGCCACAAAAGTCAGCATTCCCAGTGAATGAAGCTACACTGCTTACTAAAGGGAACTGTGTACCTTAAATTCAAGGGACAGGAAGAGACTTATTTTTCTACAAGTCACATTAACACAGGGCATCTCTTCTTCCCTTCTTATAAAGATCTGAGAATCCTCTTCTGAATTAATCTTTTCCAGTTTTCGCTAGGGTCCTGTGCAAAATACAACACCCTGAACTCCCTGGGATACATTAATTTTTAATGGAATTGTGGCATGAGCAAGATGAGTGAGCTAGATTATAATCTATTCTTCTTCCTTACATTTACCCTCGTTTTTGTGCCCTCCTAATAACACCTCCCTTCTCCAATTGCAACTCAGTGTTGAAAATGCAAAGACTGAAAATTTAAAAACTTCTCCGATTTCTTGTTAAAAACCAACACTGTATATATAGATATATACACACACTTGTATTTTGACACCACCAACCACCCCTTCACACACACACACACTCACACCCAAACAAATTAAAAAGGAGCAGAGAGAAACCTCTTGCCTTAAAGAACAGCACTAGGAAAAGAAGTTGTATTACTTTCTCCTCTATCACCTCCCCAATCCCATTTTATTTGATTATTCAATTGCTGAATACACACCAAGGATTTTTATTCCTCCCCATTCCACACTCCTACCACCTGAGGGGATTATTGAAAACTACCTATCCAGTAAGGATGTCCTGGCCAACAGATTATAAACTTTTATAACAAGGTATCATTACTCTTGTCCTAATTCAGTCTCCATAAAGGAGTTAATGGTTCATTGAACCAGAAAGGACAAACAGACTACAAAAGCAATCATACCAATCACTTAGAAAGAAGGAGTCCTTGGCTCCAGTTTCAGTCTCAAAGACCTTCCTAAAACTTCAGTGAATAATATCAAGTACTGATACTATCCTTAATGTAGTGTCTACAAGAAACTGTGGTGGTGGGAACTGTAACAACATTTTAAAAGAGAAGGCTTAATAATAGTAATTATCAGTATTACTAGTTAAATACTAATTTCTCTGGTTTTCATTTTGTTTCCACTTTAAAATACCACTAAGTCCAAAAAGAAACTTGATATATTTATTCTCAATTCTAGTCCTGAACAATATTGCTTTGTTTTGTCATCTTTTTTTTTTTTTTTTTTTCTTTTTGCATAAGAGTTGCTGTTCAAAATATAACAGGTTTTAAAAAATACATATATGCAATTGTTATTTGTTAATGAAATACAGGTTCAAATAGTCCCTAGTAAGAAGGCATATAAAAAATATTATAATTTTGTTCCTGAGTAAGATGAGCCAGAGTGACAGGAATAGTTTGCTGAATTTAGCAAACTATTCATTTGCTAAAACAAAGTATCCTAAGCAAAGATAAAACTTAAGGACATCTATTTGTGCAAAGTCTATCAGAAACAGGTTCTGCCCATACCGAACACATGAAAAGACACCTGTATATTTTTATGTAGCCCTACTTATGAATTTAAACCTATTTCCTTTTACAGTCATGATAGTTGATATTTAGAGCTTGACAGTATTTGGCATCACTGATGTTTGCACTGATTCTTCAGACCATTACACAGCAATCACCAATAGCAGCTGTGGGCAACCAACTTTAAAAAAACTACGTGATGTCTATAGTACAATTACTAGTGAAATCTACATTAACCTGAAGATTTAATATTACTACATGAAAATCAAGCCAGTCAAAGAATTTAATTTCTATACATTTTTTATATAATAGATAATAAAGTTATTATTTATGTTGGTATGCCAGGATTCATAAGATTTTTATGTGGTTGGATTATAAAGGAACTAAATCTGAATATTTTTAAATGTTACACTGCTATATCATAACCATATATATATCTCTTTATAAAGAGTAAGAGACTGTAACAGCTGATATTTAAATACCTTTTTAAACACCTTTCCATTTATGTTCAAAGTCTCCTGACTCCCTTAATGTTCCAATTTTTAGTGTCAGAACATTACATCTCCCCCCCTTTTTTTTTTTATGTCAGCTGATATAAAAATAGTAGTAAGTTAATGGAATTTTTGGGTTGTTCTTATCAGTATAGAAAGCAGAAAGAATTCTTTCATCATGGAAACTTCTTACCTGGTTTGCTGGGCATTATTTGTCCCTCATATAGAGGCACTTCAGAATATTCATGATAGCTGGTCAAGAGCAGATCTCAGCTAATTTTTGCAGGTGAACATCAGTGAATAATAACCATTTCCATTGTTCAACAAAAATACTTTTCATGGAAACAAGAAAAAACAGCCTCTCAGAAAAAACAAAATCATTATTCAGGTCCATAAAAAAGATTACACTGAATTTTGAAAAATTCTGTAAATGCTTCCATAAACACCCATTTGCTTTCAAATGTCTCCTGAATGTAGTGAAAACCAATCTGATACTATACCCTACAAATATTGTCTTCATATTGTAGTGTGATCTCAGCAGCAAAGAGCTGTTTTCAGCAGTGTCATCTGATTGATTAAAAAAATAAAAAGTATTGAATTATTTCCTTTTTTAAAGCATTTTTTCTGCATTCTACAATTTCTAGCCTTTATTTACAAATTTCTTCCAATTAATTAAAATCTAATTATTTAAACTCACAGAGTTATGACATCACACAGTTTATTGTTATTGTAATTCAACCAATTTCCACTTAAATAGTGGTTTTTTCATCATGTGTGGAGTTAAGAAGTAGTTCGGTTATGTACCTATTATTTATCCATTCACTATGTTGGATTTTTTTGAGAGATGATGCAAGTGTCTTGGAGTTAACTGAGAAAACTGATTCATTGCATATGGACATGCTATCAGATGTTAATAACAGAGAGTTCATTTCATGGCATTGATAAGAAGTCAAATATCCTTTCTGAATTTAAGATAAAATATGTTACATTCTTTTTATTGTTGATTATTATTACAAAGCTGGACACTTATGCATTATCTTTACTCCAGCATAAAAGCTGACCCTCCAGGATTTTTGGTTACATAAAATTTTGCTTGCAGTTTTCCAATCATATAAATATTCACTAGAAGATAACAAAAAAGATCAATATGTAAGTAACTTTCTGAATATTAAACCTGACTTCATTATGAATTCTATCCATAATTGCCTTTTCTCATGCTTAAACTGGCACTGCGAACATAAATATTTCCCAACAATGCCAGAGCTGTGTACTTTATAAACCCTCTGCTTCCATGTGTGTTAGATCACATTTGTGTTTGCTCCTCCTTTCATTCCTCCACATAATGTATTCTCAATAATGGCTTGCTGATATTTTGTTTCTAGGCTTAGAAAAAACTTTTGTACATGAAATAGCTATTTATCACTAAGAGAATAATGTAGTTTTAGAAAATAACAGTGTAATAATTTCACATCATTAGTATTTTTCAGAGTTTTCTTGAGAATTGGTTAGGATTAACTTTTATCTTGGGAAATTAATTGTATTTCTCTGACTATTACACAAATACTTTTTATAACCTTTTCATAATTTACACCTTTTTGATGGGGCTTTAAATG
Source organism: Rhynochetos jubatus (assembly GCA_027574665.1). NCBI lineage: Eukaryota > Metazoa > Chordata > Aves > Eurypygiformes > Rhynochetidae > Rhynochetos > Rhynochetos jubatus. The sequence goes on along the minus strand of CM050649.1, from coordinate 31,814,555 downwards.
ACATATTACTTATGTGATGGGTGCTTCACCACTCACTGAGGAAGGAAAGCTGGATCATGAATATAGTTGTGCAAAACACAGCAGTAATGTAGCAGCTTGGATTTAGTACCAGGGAAATGATAAAAACAATTTTATTCTAAGGAATGATACAATTCTTCAAGCAGTAAATCTCTTCACACGTTTTTCCTTTCCTGTTCTTTTTCTTTAGCCAAAAATTGTTGGTTCAAGTCACTGAAACTGCACTGACTGCAAATGTTCACATCAGGTACAAATTGTATAAATATTTATTAGAAATGTATGAACTAACAAAAGGTCATAAAGACAGTATTATCTTTTCAGCTAAATTTATCTCCAGGGAAATTTTATCAAACTCATTTGTACTAGCAAGATCCCCAGAACATACATGTACTGTATATATATCACAAAATATGCTAGTTTTCATATCTTCTTTTTATACATTACACCACACCTGACAGTTGTTTAGGAATCAGATGGCTGGAAAGGAGTTGAAGAGGCCAGCTAGCCTGTTACTCTGCTCTTACCTAATGCATTTCTAAAAGGTACTTTCCTAACCTATTTCTTCTCAGCTGTGGTGACAAAACATATTCCATTAATTCAGTACCTTTATGGTGCTTTCCTGTTTCAGTTGTGTTGAATCTTCTTTCTTGCAGATTAAGGGCATTACAACATGTCTTATCCACCATGGATGTAAAACACTCCATTGCCTTACAATTGCCTTTTACACATTTCAAATTATGAAGTTACCAGCCTTCCCTCAATCTTAATTTTTTTAATTATGACTACAATTCATATAATATATTTCAGAGTTCATGATTTTTAGATCTATAATTTCTTTCTGTCCTCCTTCTGGTCTCCATTTTTTTCTGGAAATGTGGTACTTAGAATTCAATACCATAGTCTAAACAAGTCCATATCAGTGCTGGAAAGGATTATTTCATGTCTATGTGCCTTCAAAACAGTGTTAGATTTTTTCAATTTACACCTCAACACATCAGCATTGACTCAGTCAAAATCTCAGTTTCTTCTTTGAAGAAACTACTATGGAACTATTTTTTGTGGTCCATAATAATACTGATCCTGCTTTTCCTGCTTTTTCAGTTTATTGCTCAAACAACCAGCAATTTCAAATTCTAATCTTGTTCTTCAGTGTGTGTTCTATACAGGTGCCAGCTGTACATTTAAGATGTATTCTTTCTGTTTCATCATCCAGGACACTAATAAAATTGATTGGAAGTGAATTTAGTAAATCCAAGAGAATTGTCATTCCTACATCAATACAGATTTTTTTTATTAAGCCTTGGTCACTACTGTCTGTATAATTTTTGTTTCCAGGGTTTTGTGGGACATGGTTTCTCTGAATCACATGTGAATTTTTCATGAGAAAATTAAAAACGAGGCAACTAAAAACATTCCATACCAACCGCTTATGAAAATTGTAAGTATGTCTGGGTGGAAAATACTGAGAATCCACTAGAAAAAGATAGTTTAAATAAACAGATAAGGTATTCAGTATTTACTCAGAATTTCAATAGGGTAAACCTAGAGAATTTGTGTGTAATCCTTCATATTTACTTAAATAGAAGCAAAATGAGAATGACGAATAAAGAAAGAAACTATCTTGTAAAGTGGCAAGCAATCTCATTGAAACCCATTTGTCTGATTTTGAAGACCTTGTAAAAAAAAATTACACAAACTGGAAGAGTACATACAAATCTTCAGGACGACGCTTTTACTTAGGAATATCCAGTGCCAATTGATAAGCACATTCATTTGTGATGTAGAAAAATGGCAAAGAATCTATTAAAGAAACCCATACAGATTTCATTCATATGGAATGAAGAATGTGGACTGCATTTCATTTCTCTCTGTTCATGATACACAGCTTCAGAAGAATCAAACTATTCAAGGGCTCCTGTGCGGGACATGTTCACAAGGTAATCTACCTGCACGCACAGTTCCACATTACAATGGGAAGTCTTGCTTCAGCGGCACACAGCAATGACAGAGTTCACAGGCACTTTCCCCATTACTACTTATAACCAGTGAAGGAAAAGGTGGACCTACTATATAAATGCACATGAATCCATAAATACTGGAAGTGTTCAAGACACAGTTTTCTACTGTCAGCTAATATTGTACTGAGGTATATTTCTACAATATTTCATCTTTAGTAGGATCGGTAAAATTTTAAAATTAAATCGGTAAATGCTCATAATGTGCAATTCCAGATTATTCAGATTCAAGCAAAATTTAAAGAAGACAGATAAGGCTAAGATAATAAAGGAAGTAATTAGTATAAGATAACACATTTTAGTAAATAAAAAAATACAAATTTGCGATCATTCTTTTTTTTTTCCCTGAATATACCTCTTCGTTGCACACACTTGAGTTTTGCCATAAAATCTACTCTTTCAGTATATAAGATGGCATAAAACTATCTACTCTCTTCATAGGGAATTTGAGAAGATTATTTAATTAACATCTGAAGATCCTTGAAAAGACAAAGCACTGAATGGATACTGACCATTTCAATGTATAACATATATGTTCGATAATAGTGTGATTCCTCTATTCACAGCTTCTTTACCAGTTACAGGTTCATCAGAAGTGGAAGAATTTTTATGAGTAAGAATGTAGTATCCAAAAGCTCAGCTCAGTTAAAAATCCCTGAGTATTTTCAACAACTAAAGCTTGCAGAAGAACATCTAGATATAAACAACCTCCTCCAAGAAAATAATACTGTTGAAGATGGGTCTGTTATTATATTTACTTAATCAACAATTCAAAACACACTTTAAATTATTACTTAGATTACCAGGATATGAAACACCATTTCTTACCTATTTAGCTGAGTACATGATTTTCTGAATTCAGATAAATACGCCCTTATGTGAGAGTTCACAAAAATAAACATCCCTTGGTTAAGACATAGAATCATACAGAATGGTTTGGGTTGGGAAACAAGATCTGAAAGATAACTTTGTTCCAACCCCCCTGCCATGGGCAGGGACAACTTCCACTAGATCAGGTTGCTCAAAGTCCCATCCAGACTCTCCTTGAACACTTTGAGGGATGGGGCACCCACAATTTCTCTGAGCAACCTGTTCCAGTGCCTCATCAACCTCTCTGGGATATAATTTTTTCCTGATATCTAATCTAAATCTCCCCACTTTCAATTTCAACCTGTTACCCCTTGTCCTGTCACTACAGGCCCTTGTAAAAAGTCCCCCCCCCAGCTTCCTTGTAGGCCTCTTCAGGTACTGGAAGGCTGCTATAATGTCTTCACAGAGCCTTTTCTTCTCCAGGCTGAACAAACCTAATTATCTCAGCCTTTCTTCACAGGAGAAGTTCTCCAGCCCTCCGATCATCTTTGTGGTCTCCTCTGGACTCTCTACAACTGGTTGATATCCTTTTTATACTGAGGGCCCCAGAGCTGGACACAGCACTCCAGGTAGGGTCTCATGAGAGTGGAGTAGAGGGGGAGAATCTTCTTCCTAGACCTGCTGGCCACACTTCTCCTGATACAGCCCAGGATACGGTTGGCTTTCTGGACTACCAGGGCACAATGCCAGCTCATGTCCAGGTTTTCATTAACCCGTACCCTCAAGTGCTTCTCCTCACGGCTGCTCTCAATCCATTCTCTGCCCAGCCTGTCCTTGTGCTTGAGATTGCCCCGACCCATGTGCACAACTTTGCACTTGGCCTTGTTAAACTTCATGCAGTTGACAAAGCCCTACTCTCCAGCCTGTCAGGGTCCCTCTGGATGGTTTAGCCTAAGTAAACCTCAGTATTAGCTTGATGTAATTCTCATTACCTTGCACAGAAAAAAATCAGTTATGACCTGATAAGACCTTGCAAAGGAAATGTTAATCATCAAATGTGGTATAGACTCTCAGCTTACTTTGAAGGGCATGTTTGATTCCACCTCCGATTCTCACCTTAAGTCTGTCCACTTTGCATTTATGATTAAATATTCAGACTAGCTGAGTGTGCCCTAACCACAAGGCTAGATTATCACTCTTTGGCTCAGAAAATATTTCAGTATTTCACATATGTTAAGCAGATGGCCAGAATGAAACCCTCTCATATTATTCTAATACTTGAGCTCTTTTCCTGCATGAGGATTCTAGGAAACTAGAATCAACTCTGATCATATAATTAGTTCCTCTTTCTAATACCTGTCTAAAAGTCTTTGTTCTATCAAAAGTAAATGGAGATCTTAGTCATCATCCTCTGATAGTGTGTATAAAAGGACTTATGTATTGATAAATATCTGTCCTTTCTTACCTTTGTCTTTATAGTACAGAGAATCCTATTAAAAGCAAGATTCCCAACTATTGCTTAATAATGTATCGTCTGTAGCTGGGTGATAGAATGAATTAGAGCTTATATGAGGGGAAAAGAAGTGTCAAGTTTTACTCACTGTTATAAGCTTTGTCTCTTTCATGCATTTTAAATCACTATTGAATGTAAGTTAAATGATGAATTAGTGTTTAATTTTTATTAAAAGAAGTCACATGATAGGATTCTACTTGAAAATATAGATGGAAACTTGAAATTGTCTGTAGAGAATGAACCCCTATCTTTCTATCCAGATAGCCTTATAGCAAAAGGCATAGTTAAAAAAATTAATATGCTCAAGCAGCAGAGAACTGTATGTATACCCTCTTCATGTTGTCTTTATGTCTTTAATAGAAGAAGTTGTCACAGCAGAAGACACTCATTTCCATGAAGACAGGTTAAAAAATTTGGGGTTGTTTAGCCTGGAGAAGAGAAGGGTCTGGGGAGACCTTATTGCAATCTTTCAGTATTGAAAGTTGGCTTTTAAGAAAGATGGGGACAGACTTTTTTTAGTAGGGGCTGTTGCAATAAGACAAGGGGTATTAGTTTTAAAGTAAAGGGGGGTAGATTCAGATTAGATACAAGGAAGAAAACCTTTTTGATGAGGTCTCCACGATGTTCAAGATCTTCATAAATGATCTGGATGATGGGATTCAAAGTGTTGTCACCAAGTCTGATGATGACATTAAACTGAGTGGTGAGGTTAACATTTCATAAGGGAGATATCTTACAGAAAGGCCTGAACAGCGTGAAAGAGTGGGCTAGCAAGAACAGTATGAAGTTTAAGAACAACAACTGAGAAGTCCTGTACCTAGGATGACATAACCCAACAGCCTAACACAGACTAGTATCTGTGTGTTTAGGGAGAAGACTTGCTGAAATCAACATTGAAGTCCTGGTAGGCAATGAGCTGAACATGAGTCAACACTATACCACTGCAACATCAAAGGCAAATTGGATTCTGGGCTGTATCCACAGGGACATTACTAACAGAGACACAGGTAGGATCATCCTGCACTACTCAGCACTTGTCAGGTCATACTTGGAGTACTATATCTAGTTCTGGTCCCCACAATTCAAAAAAGACAAAGACAGACTGGAGGTGGTCCAAAGGAGGGCCATTAAGATGATCAAAGGCCTGAGAACTTGACCTATGCAGAAAAACTGAAGGCATGAAGTCTTTCTTAAGACTTAATAATCTCATGTAGGCTCTGTTTCCCCTGAAAGGTTGGACCAGAGGATCTTTCAATGCTTATTCTAACCTGGGCTATTACATGATTTATGATATTATGGGGAGAATTAGGAGTGCCTGAAAATATATGTAATTTGTCACAGTATCAGCAAATAGGAAGTGACTGCTCAATAGTAAAAGAAAATACTTTTTTAAGAAGACAGCTAAGAAATTAAAGATCAACTTATTGTAGATATAAATGCTTACTCTGCAGCATCTATGTCTTTCCTGTTTATAATTGTGACAGGACAGGCTAGAGTATAGCATAGTTACGACACCTAACATTTATATGTCAGGTTATTGCAATTCATTAGTAAGATATTTAATTTCCTCTCCCCACACAAACATATTCCCATTTCCTTTTCTGTCTATGGCCTAAGAAAGAAATTACTTTATCTGAACTAACAACATGAGTGTAAAGCATTAAGGAGGTATTGAACAGAGACTCTAGTTTAAGACATAATTCTTTTCTCTTTGTGCTATGTTTGGCTTGGATAGAGTTAATTTTCTTACCAGAATAAGAATCCCCACTGGATATCCAGATTACATTTTCTGACCTTGGGGTTGTTATCAGACCTTGAACCCTACAAACCAACTAGTGGTTTGAAGTCCCTTGAGCAGGAACTTTTGACTTTCCAATTACTTTTTTCCTTTCTTGAAAATAAACTGAAGTATTGTCTTCACAACTTCTGGATACTGCCCAAAACTGACTGATTTGATTTAAAATGCACTTAACGAGGACTTTTTAACCTTGTGACACAAGATTTCTTTAAAAAATAATACTTGTCTTATTTACAGTTCCATATTATCTAATGCAGCTCGTATTTAGTGCAACTCTCAAGTCTTCATAGAAAATCACTTCCTTACTTCTATTTCCTACAAAACTCCCTGCCAAACAGTTTATAAATCTGTACATCTGGCATATAAAAAATATTGTAGATACCTGTCATATAAAAATTAAAAGAACTGTTTCTCATTCAATCTTGTTTTAACTGAACACAACGAAATAAGCCACAGTACTGAAAATGGTCTTCACAGAAATAAGCATCACGGACAGTAGTACAGGAAAGAATCCTTTCACCAATATGTAGGTACATTTCTTTCTTACTTTATACACTTGTATTTATTGTCTATAGGATGTTCTAAAGCAATGTCATTTTCAGTCATAAGCAACGTTAAGCAAACAGAACAAAATGAGTAGTATGGAAACAAGACATTTTAGGCTAACTGTACACCAGGGAAATTATAACAGTGTAAGTGATGTCTGTAGTCAGTTATATAATTTATTCAGAAAATAGTGATTAAAACAAAAAGATCAAAATGTAAACAATATTTTGAAATGAGTTTATAAGGTTTAGTGTCATACAGCCTTCACAATATTAATGAACTAAGCTCCAGTTTTGCCAAAATTATGTATGCATGCACATTCTCTACATGAGAATTCATGAAGTTCATTTTGACATTAGAGAATTGGAGTTTGACCATGCCCCTCCCTCTTTCATGTTACTTCTGTGAAACCTTTCAGCTAGCTGATGTCACAAATTTGCTAAGAATCTTCTTTGAAAAATAGTAAATATTTACTTGACTTTACCTCATGTATTCTTTCCAGGTATAGGAAAACAACTGTCTGAATTTTCTACATCATGATACAAATGCATTTTTAAAGAACTATAACGGATCATAATTTATTTTTATAAATACATTTTTACCTTTACTTGATAAATTGCACCAATTTTCATTCAAGCCTATCATGTGAGTAAATGTTAGGCAGGGACAGAATTTCTGTAGGCAAGCTACCTTTCCTCAAAACACTAAGCAAACAAACAAGAAGAAAACCTAAAATAAACCCAAAAAAATAGTGAGCCTTGAAAGAAAATATAGATATTCAAGAAATGTGTTTTTTCTTTAGCTTATGCAGTCAATTTTTGTGTGATACAAGACAGATGAAATTATGATAATTTGTGTTGACTTACGACTAGAAGAGGTTAACCTGGATCAATTCTTCATGCAAAGGCTGACTCTCTGGGGTATGGATTGTTTATATGCAGTTATTTTATTTCACTCTGAAAGTGAATCAGAGACATAGGTATTTCTAAATATGGGTGGGAGTCTGAATTCACAGAATCCCAAATAAAGCAATGATTGCTTCATTTAAGAAAGAAAGTGACCATAGCTGAAGTTAATAAAGTATTGCAGTTATAATTGCATTTCTATTTCAAACCATATGATAATCTGAATTAATAGCTCTATGAAGGCAAATCCTTAGAGCTTATCTCAATGAGTTTGTAATTTCATATAATGACAATAACTTCAATTCTGATTCTGTTATAGCAAATAGAACCAGAAAAATTAGCAGTGATTAAAGTTTAATGGGGTAGAAACCAGCTAAATTTTATTTTAGCAAAATATTTATTAAATTTTTGAATTTTTATGCCACATGTATGCCCTTGTCTTTTTCTCATTTGTTCTTTCAATTTTATTTAACCTTTTGTCCCAAAGCAAGACTTTTATGTGTTCCTCATTTTCTTTTTTTTGCCCTATGATTATCACATTTTGTTGACTTTTTTTTTTTAATATTACACTTTTTTCCTTTCTTAGGAGCACCCTGTTAAAAGATATAATTGGATCAATGTTTGCATCTAAGAGATAATGAAATAATGACGTAATTATCCTGAGAAAGTTAGCAAGGAATGGTGATGTAGTCTCTCATTTAGTTCCATTAGGAGGAAGTTCTTTACAGATCTTTAGTGCAGAGTTGAATTGATGAGAAGATAGCATGTCTATGTGGTAAAATTTAGCCATAGAGATTATTTCATGTCTTATATTCACATATTAACAGAACTCATGGAAACCGCCTGCAACAAGAAGGCAGATAACCCATTTGCCAAAATTCTGCTTTCCATTAGTTAGTCACAACTTCTGAGAACACCAAGGCATAATTAGCCTTAACTTCCTTGATTTTACATCTTACAATGCATTGTGCACAACCAGATTAATCCAAGGAGAATTGATCCTTCTTCTCTCTCCTGGACATTTCAGTATTCAAAAATACTCTTAAAAGTGACTGAATATAACAGAAAAAGACATGCTGGTCCTGGGAACTGCACCAGGAATTTTAATTCTCAGTAAGCGTATTTCTAAAAAGCCATTGCATGCATACTTTCCATGATTTGGAGGTTTCTGGGTATATTTCATAGAATCATGTAATCACAGAATGTTTTGGGTTGAGAAAAGGATCTTAAAGACCACATAGTTCCAACCCCAATGACATGGGCAGGGACAGCCTCCACTACACCAGGTTGCTGCAAGCCTTATCCAGCCTGGCCTTGAACACTTTCAGGGATAGGACATCCACAGGTTCTCTGGGCAACCTGTTCCAGTGCTTCACCACCAACTCCCCACAGAATTTCTCCCTTATATCATTATAGACATTTGTAAGGTTAAACCCCTTTTGACGCCTGTTAAAAATTCATTTTTGGCACTGACATGTTTTCAATATTGTTTCCACCTGTTAGTATTATTTATCAATGAATAATAGCATCATAAAATGTTATTTAAGAGGAATAAGTTGAGCTCTGTGGTCATTGAGCTCAACTTCACACACAAAGTGGGACTGTGACCTGCACTGAAGAAGTCATCTTTGCATTTTTCTAGCCAAGTCCTGAAAACCTCTAGTGGTGGAAGAGCCATGGCTTCTGTGGGCAACCTACTTAGCACTTCACTGCCCTTCTGAGGACAAGCTTTTTTCTAAGGTCTGTCTTGAAGTTTCCAAGAAACAGTTTGTGGCCCCTGTCCCATCATTGCATCTGAGTTTGTTGCTACTGAGAAGAGTTTGGCTTATCATCTTTGCAATTCTCCTTCAAAGGATTGTAAGGCTGTTTGTCAGATGAATCAAGACCAGATCCCTCACCTCTTCTTATGGCTGGTGTGTTCTAGGTCCCTGAAAATCCTGTAGCCCTGTTCTGGTTTTAGTCAGGAAAGAGTTAACTTTCTTCACAGTGGCTGGTATGAAGCTATGTATCTGAATTTACCCTGACAGAAGTACTGATAAGGTGTCTTTTTAGCTGGTGCTGTGGAGTGTCTGTGGTAAATTCAAGGTCTTTCTCAGCTTCTGATACTGCAGCTGGGTTCCCAGCTTTCTTACTACAAGCAGTAGTGGGGGAACACACAGTTCAGACAGCTAACCAAATTAACCAAAGGTATATTTCATTCCACAGTATGTCATGCTCAGTACATAAGGAGGGAGTGGACTCAGAGGCCATAACTCTTTTCACTCTTTCCTTAACTCTTCTGTTAGCTCCTTAACTCCTTTGATAATTCCTTTGTTAGCTGCTTTGCTTCCTTGCTCATTTGTGAGTTGCTGAGTCATTTAGCTTTCCCCGTTTGTGCTGCAGTCATGGGGCTTGCCCAGATTCTGCTGCAATGGCTCTCGGCCTCTGGCTCTCGGGCTCTCTGGCTCAGACTCACTACTCGGGACCTGGCTGTGTATCAGATGGCGGGTGGTAAACAATTGTATCATATGTTTTATTTTCTATTACTTTCATTATTTATTATTAGTAGTATTCTTATATATTCATGTATATATATATATAATTCATTTATAGTCAGTTAGTAAATAGTTCTTATCTCAATTTTATGAGTTTCCCTGTCTTTTTCCTCCAATTCTTCCCCTCTGCTGGAGGAGGAGGTGCAGTGTGAGTGGCTTTGTGGTATTCTATTGCTAGCCAGAGTTAAGCCACGACAAGCCCTTAGCTGGACCCTTTTGAACAAGTTATGCATCATCCAGAGTGCAGCCTCACCAGTGCCACACACAGTGCAGAGACTATTTTCCCTCAAATTCTGTACTGTTGGAATTGCAACGTGAGTTTTGAGCCACGTACATAGAAATAGAATGTGCACCAAATACTATAGATGTATAATTTGCAACAAATATTTACCGTAACAGATAGAATAATATAAACCAGACTGAATGAGAAGTAAGATAATTGGTCCTCTTCGGTATAAGGTGTCGGTTTTGTCCAGTGAGGAATTATGACCTAAAGGTTTACTTACTAAGTAGGTTTATCCACTGAGGAAACTACAGTATATGCCATGAATACTGCCATGAATACTATGGAACTAAGAAGATACTATGGAACTAAAAAGACACAATGAAACCTCAGATTTCAGACCTATGACTTCAGCAGCATATATTAATATTACCATAAAAATCAAGACTAAAATATTGCATTGAGCTTTTTATTAAATTTTTCTTAGCTTTACAAGTGTTTCATAATGAATTCATATTGAATCAGTACCTATACAAATGAATTTCATTGTTAAAATAGGAAGAAAATCAAACATAACATCAGACATATTTGCGACATGAAGATAATCACAAGAATTAAGAGTCACAAAATGAATGCAACAATTATACAAATAGTCATCTCCCAATATTTTCTTATACATTAACTAAAATGCACTGAGAGTGTGCTGCAAATCTAACCCAAGGGCAACAACCAAAAGTCTGGAAGAATCATTAGATTTTCATTTAGATCATTTAGATTTCTCAGAAACCGAGTTTCAAAAGAAAGCAAAGTATCCTTTTTACCCATGTCTGTCTTGTCTCCCATGTTACATGAATTCCTAAACATAGTTTGTTCTTATTGCAGATTAATAATTTCATTTATTTAATCTTTTCTACATATAAGAAATAGTTACAAATTAGTATAACTTTTATTCACTGTACTTACATTTAATACTGAAATGTTACCTCTAGAGAGACCAGAAAGGCAAGACTTCTTAAAGTTACAATTGTATGCTGCCCTGAAAAAGAGGATGGATAGACTATGACAATTGGAAACTAATACTTTAATGAAGTTATTAACTACTTATATTTCACATTAAAAAGATATACAGAGAAGCAAAATAAAAAAAATATATTAGCTTTGCCAGATTTACATCAGAACGTTAATAACAAAAATGTTTCAAAAAGGTTTCTTTCTAGATTTTGGGAAAACTTTTAGGCACACCAGTTTCTATCTTAATTAAATTGATCTTCTTCACAAAAAGAAGAAAATAAAGCAAGCAAACAAATTAAAATCAGCAGTACCATAAGAATGATAAAAGTAGACTGAACATCATAAGCAGTAGCAGTACATTGTAACAATGTAATTTCCCATAGTTGTGTGTTGTTTTTTCGGTATGTAGAAAACTAAGGAGTAAGCATGGGTAACGTAGGTAATCACGTTTGATGGTGTTAATCTAAAATATTGTGGTATTTTATTCATTCATAACATATTTTCTCTTTCAACAAAAAAAGTTTGTTCTACCTGTTTAGATGTCTAAAGTTGATAGATATGATTTTATGTTTTCTTGCAGCAGACAAAAGGCTCTTCTAAATTTTAAGCATGGTGATGAAGGTGAGCTTGAATTTCTTGAAGCTATGCTTTTGGAAGTGTCTATTAGTCACTGTATTTGAAAAATTGTACTTTAATTGAAAGTTTCTTTCATGTATCTTATGAAGTTACAGTAACACTGGAATTTCAGAATATTATAAGCATGTACATAGCAATATAAAAATCAATCTTTGCCTTTTGGAGCACACAGTTAAGAAAATGTATTATCAGCATTTATGAACTCATGTTCATTATTGTGTTTTACGAGAAGACAAATGTATGGTTGTCTTTATTTCAATCATTTCTATGCACTTAAATAATATGTTGTCAGCTTTATTTTATTTAACCATTCTTGACAGTTGGCAACCTTCATTGCAATATATTACAGAGTAAATTATACAGACCGGGTATTAATTTGCATCATGAATGTAATCTAGTCTGTAACTCTTGAGCACAGAAGTGCATCTCATAGAAAACAGATGTTGGGATGCCAAGTTCTGATTTGGTGTCTGGTTTAGAGGGTAAAAAATACATACATATAAACAATACGCATTTCCATTGTTTCTTGTGTGTTTTTAGTTATAAACATTTTTTGCTTCAAAATGAAACTTTTTGATATAATGATTTATTGTGTTAATACTATACTGTACCTGAACTGGACTCACAGAGTTACAGAATCAGAGAATGGCTGTTGCAAGGTACTTTTGGAGGTCATCTGGTCCAACACCTCTTCTCAAGCACGTACAACCTGTTGCCCAGGATCATCTCCGGACAGCTTTTTAATATCACCAAGGATGGAGACCACAAACTCACTCTGCAACCCACTCCAGTGCTCAGTCACCGTCACAGTAAAAAAGTGTTTCCTGATGTTCAGATGGAGTCTCCCCTGTTTCATTCTGTGTCCACTGACTCTTGTCCTGTCACTGGGCTGCACTGAAAAGAGCCTAGATCCATTCTCTGCACCGTTCCTTCAGGTATTTATACATATTAATATGATCCCCCTGAGCCTTCTCTAATCTAAACAGTCCCATCTGTCTCAGTCTTTTTTCATATGCGCTTAGTCATCTTTGTGACCCTTTGTTGGAGTCTCTCCAGTATGCTCATGACTCTTCTGTACTGAGGAGACCAGAACTGGACACTCTAATTGCACTCCAAAATCATGCATCTTCTGAGAGATATTCTCCCTTTAGGGATGCTCCATCCAGACACTTCCAAAGCCATTTTTACTTCTTTTTCAAAGTCACAAAAAGACATTACTGTCATCTGAAACAAATGACTTGAGACTTTCATGGTTTAATTTATACACATATATAATATTAATAATTACTTTCTAGATCTTTTTTTTTAATATGATTTTTTTCCAGTCGAAATGGAAGCTGCTCACAGGATTTCCCATCACAAATTACATTCTCACATTTATGTTACAACTTCATCTTCATTTTCATCCTTCTACTGCAGGATACTAATGTTATGATCAGTTAATTTAACCTTTTTTGAGTGGGCCTACAATAGCATATGTATTACTGCATTATTTAGTGACGTGTTTCTTAGTTGTTCTACACTGAACTTAAAATAGACATAAAATAGATCTATCCAAAATGCAAAGAAAATATTTGTGGGTTTACCCTCACATTTTTTTAATGTATTTTTTTAAGAAATTAATAAAATTAATATGATGTGCTTAAGCTGCAAGGCAGTGGAGGGGGAAAAAAAAAAAAAAAGAAAACAAACAAAGAAACCACTGAAGTAACTTTCTATGTGACCTGGCAGGAAATGAAATGCTCTCCTTATTGTAAACAATGTGGTTTTAAAGTAAACTCTTTGCTTAGAAAACACATGGGACCATATGTGTTTTCTACAATGATGACATCCAAAATGTCATCTGAAGTGTCTGGTGTACTCCCAGTGTTATCTCAATAACACTTGCAAGCTTGCTTATTTTTCTTTCCAGGTGTTCTCCCTTTTGCTATACACAACAAGGAACAGACTAGCATCGCTTTACACCAATCAGAACTCTGGGTACTCTTATAAAAGCCATGACATAAATCATCCATAGTTAATTCTTTTATTTTGTCATTTTAAATAAATAGTTTGTAAGTATCAAGTCTCAACATTTATGAATATCTACACCAGAGTAAGAAAACAACAGTTGCTTTTGGAGGAAATTTTGGATTTCTTATCACTCACATGACTCACTCTTCATTTAAAGCAGTATAAGAGTGACAACAATTCCACATAGCTCTGCAGAGCACTGTTTCCCACAGCGTTTTCCTGGAGAAAATAGCTGGTCATAGCTTGGATGGGTGTACTGTTTGCTGGGTTAAAATCTGGCTGGATGGCTGGGCCCAAAGGGTTGTGGTGAATGAAATAAAATCCAATTGGCGCCCAGTTCCAAGTGGTGTTCCCCAGGGCTCAGTCCTGGGGCTGGTTCTGTTTGATATTTTTATCGATGACCTAGATGAGGGGATTGAGTGCACCCTTAGTAAGTTTGCAAATGACACCAAGTTGGGCAGGAGTGCTAATCTGCTTGAGGATCAAAAGGATCATCAGAGGCTCTGGACAGGCTGGATCAATGGGCCAAAGACAACTGTATGAGGTTCAACTAAGCCACGTACTGAGTCTTACACTTGGGTCACAACAAACTCACACAAAGTTACAGGTTTGGGGATGAGTGGCTTGGGGTCAGTTGACCTGCAGAAAAGGACCTGGGCATGTTGGTTGACAGCCAGATGAATATGAGCCAGCAGTGTGTCCAGGTGGCCAAGAAGGACAATGGCATCCTGGCCTGTATCAGGAACAGTGTGGTCAGCAGGACTGAGGAAGGCATTGTCCTCCTGTACTCAGCACTGGTGAGGCCACACCTCGAATCCTGTGTTCAGTTTTGGGCTCCTCACTACAAGAAAGACACTGAAGTGCTGGAGCCTGTTAGAGAAGAGCAACAGAGCTGGGGAAGGTGTGAAAGTACTATTCAGCTTTTAGTTATAGTATAGTGTCTACTATAGGAAAACAGACTAAAAAAAACCACAGCAGTCCAGTCAAACAAAAGTGAAGTTGCTGGGTTTTTTTCTTTAATCAAAGATAAACAAGGATCTTAATTATTTTCTGGCATTTACATCCCTTCATTAATCCTCACCACAATGCAAAAAAAGTTCTCTCACAGTCCTTAAAGTCACGGAAGCTACATATGGGTGAGTTCTGGTTTTGATCCAATACTACAGGTTTTAGTTTTGAGTCAAGCATCTCAGAATTGGGATCTGCATTTATTTCCATTCTTAAGCCACCATCTGAAAACAACTTTGTTTTCTAAATTTGTTTCCTTCAAAAATTATGAAAGTTACAGTTATACTGTCATTAATAATAATGTAAATTTGTAATTATTGTTTTTATGAATTTTAGAATGTATTCTGTGTTTGTAACTTATTCTGTGAATTTAGAATTACCAGTAACAAATGTATGATTAAAATTGAAAAATAAATATAAACGCACATAACTGCCATCATCTGGTAATTAACAGCTCTAATTTCAACAAAGCATGAGGAAATGGGAGGGCCTAATTTCACAGTTTTAACTCTGATCTACATTAAACATGAGAAAAGAAGTTTCACCTGATTATGAATGTAGATATTCACTGGTTGTCTCTCATCAAAATTCTGCAGAATTTGAAAGAAATCAGATAGTATTGATTTTTCTAGGAAAATGTCTCTAAGGTATTTCTAACCCATGAAGTTTTTACACAAAGACATGTTTTGAGGGACAATCCATCTGTTAGTTAAATACCACTAAGGGTCTGATTTTTTGAATGGATAAGGTTTGTTGAACGTTTCAGTCTGTGTTCCTGAAACTGTAACATATCTACATTTTTATTTTTTTTATTATTAGGCTCCTAAATTATAAAAGGTACTGTGTAGGTATCTGAGTGTTTTAAGAAAACTTTAGAAAGCAGTTCGAAAGCTCTGACTGCAGGCTTTTGAGACAAGGACTTGAACCCTGTGAATGACTCCGTTTAATATCTGTACTCTGAAGTTTTTTTCGTATTACTTTCTTCTCTAGTAGGGTAAAACACTTTGGCAATTGCTTGACTCTTAGCAAATATTTAAATTACAAAAGCTTCAGCACGATCCCTGAATAGGGATGTGCTCCTGAACTGGAGCTGTGAAGCTCAGTCATTTAGAGAGTTTACTTTTTTCCTTCTTTTTTTTTTTTTTTTCTGATAGATTTTAACTAGGTTTAAATTACATTTGGTAAATGTCATTAATAAATGAGAAAACACTCTTAATAATATATATTGGTAATAAATAAGATCCTAATTCATTCTTTCAGCAAGTATCATAATAACTGTTTTAAAGGAACAAGAGGCTGCCAGTTTTGAGATGACCAATAAGGTGACTGTGAGTTATTATCTGAGAAGGAAAGGGTAGTGAGTTAGACAAGACTAATAACTTATCTGAGGATTACTCATTGCCAACAAAACCAAGAATCCAACAGTTAATTGAAAACAACCAAAGGTAAACATATTTCACTAAGTAACTTATTGAAGGTAGATTTCCAGTAACTATTTAAATACTAAGGTATATACAAAATTTTGACGTTGCAATCTATTTATATCTTATATTGTTCCATGTATAAATATTTTTTTTTAAATCCAATTTTTTGGAAGCATTAATCAGAATAATTGGCATAAATTTGAATAGCCTAAAGGCAAAATGAACATTATAAAGCTAGACATTTTTAAAAAATTCTAAACCCATTGCCTGGAAATAAATAAAATTATGGTACTAATAGAAAAATGGACTGTGCATAAGCCAATCATTGTTTGATCTTAAAAGAAATTCATAAACATTTTTTTTCAAGGAAAGAAAACACAGTTCTCTAAAAGAACTTTTAAAGATGTAAGTTGGGGGGGGGGGGTTTAGTGTTTTTTGGGGTTTTTTTTTACTAAAAGAGACTACTGAAAAAATTCCACAAAAAGTCCTATAATACTTTAGTCCTCTAAAATTTTCAGGTTCAGAAAAAAAAAAAAAGCAAAAACCTCCTCACTTGAATGGGAAAAATATCTTTAAAAGTAGAAAATAACATTTCTATTATAAACAGTGACTAAAATCACATAATCACAGAATGGTAGGTGTTAGAAAGGACCTTCAGAGATTGTCTAGTTCAACATCCCTGCCAAAGAACGTTCAGGTTGGACAGGAACGAACCTGGGCAGGTTTTGAACATCTCCAGAGAAGAAGACTCCACAACCTCTCCGGGCAGCCTGTTCCAGTGCTCTGGCACCCTCAAAGTAACAAGTTTTTGCTCATGTTGAGATAGAATTTCTTGCATTTCAGTTTGTGCCCATTGCCCTTTGTCTTGTCTCTGTGCATCACTGAAAAGAATCTGGTGCCCTCCTCTTGACACCCGCCCCTTAGATAAGCATTGATAAGATACCCTTTCAGTCTTCACTTCTCCAGGCTAAACAGACTGAGTTCTCTTAGCCTTTCCACATAAGAGAGGTGCTCCAATCCCTTGATCATCTTCACAGCCCTCAGCTGGACTCTCTCCAGTAGTTTCCAATCTTTCTTGAACTGGGGAGCCCCGAACTGGACACAGTACTCCAGATGTGGCCTCACTATGGCAGAGTAGAGGGGAAGCATAACTTCCCTCAACCTGCTGGCCACGTTCTTTTTAATGCACCCCAGGGTACCATTTGTCTTCTTGGCCACAGGGCACATTGCTGGCTTATGGTCAACTGATTGTCCCCCAAGGACTCCCATGTCCCTCTCTGCAGAGCTGCTTTCCAGCAAGTCAACCCCCAGCCTGTACCAGTACATGGGGTTATTCCTCCCCTGGTGCAGGATGCTACACTTGCCCTTTTTGAACTTCATTAAGTTCCTCTTCACCCACCTCTCTAGCCTCTCCAGGTCTCACTGTATGGTGGCACAGCCTTCTGGTGTACCAGCCACTCCTCCCAGTTTTGTGTCATCAGAAAACTTCCCCTCATCCAGGTGGTTAATGAATATGTTGAACAAGTCTGGGCCCAGCATATTCCCAGCATATTCTGTTCCCCAGCCTGGGGAACACCACTAATCACAGGCCTCCAACTGGACTCTACGTCCCTGATGAAAAATCTCTGTTTTCTGCCATTCATCCAGTTCTCAATCCACCTCAATGTCCACTCATCTAACTCACACTTCCTAAGCTTGCCTATGAAGATGTTATGGGAGACAGTGTTGGCTATGAAAAATATTTTAGTTTTAATAAAAATTATAGCTGATTTGTTGAAACAGCAAGTACTAGACCAGTGAGTCTACAACCTTAATTACCTTCCTAGACCCATAGTAGAACCACTAGTGTCAGAAATCTCTCAATTGTGTAATAATCTATCCACCTTTATCTTGAAATACAATATATTTTCTTCAAGAATAGGTTGTAAATTCAAATACTAAAGTTGAAACAAGCAGTGACATTTAGTTGTCTGCATCTGACATCTAGATGTTTTTAGTTTTTCAACATTTGCTTATTTTTCTCCTATTGTAAAATGTGTATTTCTTTTTTCTGCCTTTTGTACAAAGACCTGTTATTTATCCATTTTCCAATTTTAATTAAACTGTGGGTGGTAGAAACTTTTCTTCCATGCTACTGACTCGCATTTGACATTTTCTTTTAGACTAATTCTTCTCTAAGGGTTAAACAAAGAACACGAGATTTTATAATTTTACCTCTGAACCAGTTTTAGCAAGTGGCATATATTACATTTTCTTAATTATACAGGAATCAAAATTATTATTTAAAAGCTGGATGATAGCTACAAAAAAATAACAATAAAAAACAACTCAGTTTTCATCAGGACTCAGAGTATTCTTACATGATTTTAAGAGAGTCAAGAGGTCATATATATAGTTAAGCAAAATGTATTGTGTAATAAGGATGTTGTGACTCTTTTCTCAATTTTCTTCCTGTAGATGTGAAGCTAGAACTGCAACATAACTGTGGTCCTCTAAGAGAAAGTGGATGGTAGAGACTCCAGGCTTGCCTTCCCCAGAGGTCTGCCATACAAAGGTTAGATATGGAATAGGGGATGGTAGTTGGGCTCTGTAGACTGTATGTCTCTACAAGGCATCCTTATGTGTACTGGTCAGGAAACAAGTGCCCCATAGTTGCAATTTTGACATAGAAACATGGAAGGATTTGGGTGGGAAAGGACCTTAAAGATCATCTAGTTCCAAACCCCTGCCATGTGCAGGAACACCAAGGTCAAATTCCTCAAAACTTCATCCAACCTGGCTTTGAACACATTCCAGGATGGAATGTCCACAACTTCTGTTTTTTTGACAGAAAAAATATACTCTTTCATCAGCAGATTCAGCTATCAAAAAGTATTCATCATAGATCTAGATAGGTTACCAAGATATTTTCTGGATATCTTTCTGTCCGAAAGAAAAAAAAAGGCATCAGTTATTTCCACCATAATGTTTGGTTTACATTAGTTCTGAAACAATTTTTATTATTTTAATCCAAAATAAAGCCTATCTGAACTTTTGAGTCTCTGGCCAGATCTAAATTGATATTTTACTTTACTAGGATACTATAATGTAATACTTTATTTGAGGTAACTTATTTTATTTTATAGTTATTTGCAGCTCAGAAATCATTGCTTCATGAAAGCTTACTTGGACAACTAACAAATTTTAATTTGGCAAGATTTTTAAAAATAACATACGATCTGAAAACTCGTAGAAGTCCATAGATTAAAAAAAAATATATTTTGATTATGGTTTTGATTTGCTTCAGGTTGAAACCTGAACTACTTTAAGACAAGCAAGTTGAAAAGGAATTTGCAGAATATGTCATGAGGATGTAGTAATCTTGAATAGTAATGATGACTTTTTTCATTAAAAATACTATTTTTTTAAAGATACAATAATATGTGAAAAGAAATCCTTCCTATACTGAACAGACTACACCAAACAGGAATGAAGAAAGCAAAGAAAAAAGCACAGAAAAAATTTTTATTACATTTGTCGATTTGTTGGTTGTTCACACTAGACTTCATACCATGTTGTGCAAACCAATATATGGATAAAATCTCACCAACTCACAAGAAGAGGCATTAAGATGAGTATTAATTGCATAATTTCCTCCATAATCATTATTAATTAAAATATCAAAAGGCATTTAGGGAATAATGCACCATCCTGTCATCGACTGTCAACAACATCTAAACTCTTTCAAATCCTGCACGTACTCACTACTCTGTAGCTAACAAAAACCAGCAATGAATCTGCATACTGAGATTTCTTTTTTCCTTCATTTTAAGAGGTTGCCTAAGCATATTCTTTGAACTACTACTATGCTCTCTTAGGCTGCCCTGTTACAGTTTTATTGAAGTTGAAAGGAACTGCCACTGTTTAATGTAAAAACAATATATAAGTCAGGATGACAGTGAGGAGAACTTGTTCCAATTTGTGCTTTCCAGTGCTTATTTAAAAACAAAAAACAAAAAACAAAAAAAAAAAAAAGCAAAAAAACAAAAAAAAAAAAAAAACCAAACAAACCAATCAAACATAAAACAACAACACGACAAAACAAAAACACCAAAACCCAATGTCCTATTTCCCACTGGAAACCCACAGTCTGTTTTATGGTGCATTTTTCTTTTGTTTCAAAGTTGTCTTGAGGATACATTGCATTGTGACAACTCAAATCAGGTTGTGTTCCCTGCATTCTGCCAAGCAGTATTACAGAAGATATTACAATGTGACTCTAACAACCTGAGAAAATGTTACAATGAGATACAGCTCAGGAGATCACAAAAATATTCTCTCTAAAATTTAAAAAGGGTTATGGGCAAAATGCATATTTTCCCAAAGCTTTATGAAGCTTAGTATATCCTTTCTATTCACTGTCAGTGATATTAATACTGTAAAGAACATGTGGCTGTACTGCTGCGAAATGAAACACATGGAATCAAAGTCTTTTTCCTGTTGCTCTGGCTCAACAATGAAGTTCCACATCAAGATCTCACATACTGAAGGCATTCTCATACATAAATATCCTACACTCGCGTTCCTAGAAAGGCTTTTCCAGGTGCGTAAAAGCACATATCTGCGATGCAATAAACTGGTGTGGAGAAAAAGTGAAATTCTGTTCTAAATAATGTGGGACTTCTTGGATCTTAATGTAAAGAAGCTGGTTTATACATATTTCAGCAGTTCTTACAATGTCTGTAATCCTGCAAATATGCATATATGTTAATCTAGATTTTGTATTGTTTAGGAAAAGAGGTGTAGAGTCTAATGTGCAACATATTTATATGCAGTAGATCCAGATAGAAATTAAATATTTCATTTAAATAAAAATTAAAATAAAATTAAAAACCAATATAGAATAGAGGAAATGTTTTTCCCTGAGAAGCTTTTCAGATTGGTAAGTGAAAATATTTTTGGAAAATTTGGAAATGGAAAAGCAACATTTAATTTCATAGTAGTGTATTGAAAAATTACATTTCATTAATTAATGTTTTCCTTGGCTTTTTTAACCTTTCTTATGGTTCATTTAAGAGATTATAACAATGACAGTCACTACAATGAAACACAGGCAGGGTTGCTTGAATATAGTATATTGTTATGGATATATATTTATGCAGCTATTTTCCCCCATGAATATTTCAGGGGAAAAGTCATGCTTGAGGTGGTAGAAAATTATCTTCAAATTGAACCTATGCTGAATATGTTAGTTGTTGTTGGGTTTAATAAGATTTGAGAGAAATAATCTGTGCTATTCCAGAGCTGAAGTATAGTTTGAGCCAGTGGAAAACTTTCTCCTAAGGGCTGTCAAGCTAACATATCCATCTTGGCAGTGAGTCCATTTTACTGCTTCTACACATAATTAATATTAGCAAGTTAGAAAACCAAATTTTTCAGCAATCAGATTCATAACAATTTCAAGAGAAAACCATGTGATATTGTTTTAATACACTGATGAATACCAAATAATATCCAACTGAATTAATTTTATAACTCAGAGGTAAAACCTAGTAAAACACATCTTGAAGTTTTCAAGTCATGATTTTTAGGAAAATATTAGAAATATTTCAGCTTCAGAGTAGAGACTCTTCTAGGTAATGTCTTAAGACTTCATTATAGTAGACAGATTGAAAATTTCCTGGAAAAATAAAATCATATACCACATCTTTGGCTTCAAAAGGGTGTGAATCATGACTGAAGAGGAAATGAGTGGCCTTTGTAGACCAAATACCAGCATGTCAGGCAAAAAAAACTTGCTCCACTAGCAGTTTCTGGAAAGACACACTGTATTTGTGAGCAGCTCATGCTGTTTGGAGGACACCCAGAGCCAGATATACTGCATAAGTCAGCATGCACGTCTCAAGCTAGAATGGGTTTATATGAGACTATTTTATGCTTTTTATTTCAATACAATAATAAGAATTCAGTCTACACTGTGTAGAAAATCTGATATTTTTCTATGATCAAATTTTTCAATGAAAATATCTCCTCTTTTACTCTTATGATTGCCTTTAAGCATTTGAGTGAGTACCACAGAGAGCAGCAAGATCAGCCACATCAGTAAAGACAAGCACATAGCCTAGTTTGCAGTTATCTCTCGAATGTGATTTTACTGGCATATTAAAGCATCCATTTAATCTCCTCACACAAGAAGAAATCAATTGGTTTCCTCCCTGCAACTTACATAAAATACACTAGTCTAAAAATCTCTTTATAGAATTCAATAAAATAGATCAAAATTATTCTTTTAAAGAAAATATTCTATACTTGAAATATGAACCTAAAAACATACTTCAGGGGATTTTGAAATACACTTTATCAAATTAAATAGGTGTTTCATAACAACACCCCTTTTCCACAGATACACATCATGATTGCTCCAAACTGAGCCCATGTCTAGCTCACTTACTTCCCCTTTTTGCATATCTGTATTGTCTTTGGTTGAAATGTTCAGCAGTTGTAGCCTGTTGTGAATATTCAGCTAGTTTTAATCCAACTTCTCAAGTATCTAGTACCAATGTAACCCTAGTTTGGCTTTTGTAATAGGATTTCATATTCTAAATCATTCTTCTCTACAGTTCTTACCTGTGGTTAAAAAAATCAATACATTTCATGACTTTTGTGTAGTTGCAGAAAAAATGTTTACTATTTCAACAACTCATTACAAAGGTTAAACCACTAGTTAAATGTATTTTTCATCACAAACTCCTCAATGATTGCTAATTATTTGGAGATTGTTGATATGTTCCTATCTATTTGGAAATTTGAAACAATCATTACAGATCACGATGTGAATGCCTTATATTAACCATGTTGTATATTCTAGATGGTAATTACTTGTACTCCACAGACAATTCTGTCTCTGGGGTTAGAATTTCTTATTTTCATCCTCTATTTCGAAAATGAAATGTTTTTATGTTTTGTGGGGTAAAAATAAAATATAAAAGTAAGTAAGTGTAAAGACAGAAGTAAGCACTTATGAATAACTGTAGACTGATGTATCATTCAGTGACATCAGGGAAGTGTAAGGATATCAAGAAAAAGCCACAAAACCAGAAGAGTTGTAAATAAATTAAGAAAGTATATTTATATTTTTTTTAAAAGGCTACAATTATTAAAACTATTTCTATTCAATAGAGATTTCATATTGGGATAGCAAAGGCATTCAAAGAGGACCACCGCTCTGCACTGACGTTACTCCCTCCACAGCATTCCTAGACAGAATCCAGGGGGGCCAGGGCCAAAAGCTGGGGCCGTCAGCTCTAACGGTTAGGTACAGAAAACCAGAAAGCTGAGAGCTCCAGGGGTAATTGAGATTGCAAAGCCCTGCCAAGAGCAGCACAACACTGCACTGACATCACTCCCACTCCAGCTTCCCTAGACAGAATAAAGGGGGTCAGGACCAGAAACTGCAGCCAGCAATAATTAGGGTTAAGGTTCAGAAAACAAGAAAGCCCACAGCTCGAGGGTTTATTGGTATTGCAAAGGCCTGCCAAGATGAGCAGAGCACTGCACCGACATTGCTCTCTCCCCGGCTTTCCTAGACAGAAGCCAGGGTGGTTGGGGCAGGAAAACACGTCTGGCACATAGGGTTAGAGTTATGGTCAGGAGAACTAGAAAGCTCACAGCTCCAGGGGTAATTGGGATTGAGGAGACATGCCAAGAGGAGCACAGCACTGCGCTGACATTGCTCCCTCCCCATCTTTCCTAGCCAGAATCAAGGGGGTCTGGGAACGGAAACCACAACTGGCAATTATTAGGGTTAGGGTCTGGAGAACCAAAACGTCCACAGCTCTAGGGACAATTGGGATTGCAAAGGCCTGCCAAGAGAAGCAAGGCACTGAGCCAACACTGCTCCCTTCCCATTTTTCCTAGCCAGAACCCATGACAGCCAGGGCTGGAAAAGGAAGCTGACAACTATATAGGGTTAGGGTTAGTGTTAGGGTCTGGAGAACCAGAAAGACCACCTCTCTAAGGGTAATTGGGATTGCAAAGGCCTGCCAAGAGGAGCACAGCGCTGCACTGACATTGAGCCTTCCACAGCATTCCTAGCCAGAACCCAGGTGCACCAGTGCCCCATACGGCAGACGGCAACTCTTAGTGTTAAGGTTAGGGTCCGGAGAACCAGAAAGCCCACCTCTCCAGGGGTAATTGGGATTGGAAAGCCTGCCAAGAGGAGCACGGCGCTGCACCGACATTGCTCCCTTCACAGCATTCCTAGCCATAACTCAGGTGCGCCAGAGCTGGAAACCACAGATGGCAAATCTTAGGGTTAGGGTCTGTAGAACAAGAAAGCCCAATACTCCAAGGGTAATTGGGATGGCAAAGGCCTGCCAAGAGGAGCACAGCGCTGCACCAACATTGAGCCCTCCACAGCATTCCTAGCCAGAACCCAGGTGCGCTAGGACCCCATACCGCAAGCAGCAAATCTTAGGGTTAGGGTCCGGAGAACCAGAAAGCCCACCTCTCCAGGGGTAATTGGGATTGCAAAGGCCTGCCAAGAGGAGCATGGTGCTGCACCGACATTGCTCCCTCCTGTCGTGGTTTACTCCAGCTAGCAAAATACCATGAAGCCGCTCTCACAGATCCCCCCTCTCCTCCTTCAGTGGAGGGGAAGAATCAGAGGAAAAAGAAATAAGGAAGCTCATAAAATTGAGATAAGAACTATTTACTAATTAAGTCTAAATCAATGTATACAGATACTACTAATATTAATTAATTAAAATAATAGAGAATAAAATATATGATACAATATGATACAATTTCTCCCCATCCACTGACCAATGCACACCCAGATGCTGAATAGTGAGAGTCAGACCCAGAGAGCCCGAGAACCACACCCTGAGAGTGATTGCAGCCCGAGAGCTAACGCAGCAAGGTTCGCTCGGAATCTATCAGTGTTAGCAGGGCCAGGAACTCTAGACAACCTATCAACTCCCTCACAAACGAGCCAGCACAGGAGTTAACAAAAGCAGCTAACGCAGGAGGGTTAGCAAGTGCCCAGGAGTAGATGAGCAAAGGAGTAAGAGAGAGAGAGAGAGAGAGTAAAAGGGAAGAGTAATGGCTAGCAGACCCTCTCCCTGCCCAAGACCTGGAACATGACTTACTGTGGAAGGAAATACTTCCTTGGTCAGTTTGGGTTAGCTACAGAAACAGAGAAAGACCTTGAATTACAAGCCCTCCCCAGGACCAGCTGAGGCCTTATCAGTACTGCTCTTAGCAGCTTCCTAGCAACCACAGTAAAGGGAGTTAACCCTTTCCTGACTGAACCTAGCACACCGCCCCAGCTTTCCTAGACAGAAGGCAGGAGGGCCCGTCTGGGAAACCGCGGCCAGCAACTCTTAAGGTTAGAGTTAGGGTCCGGAGAACTAGAAAGCCCATCTCTCCGGGGTAATTGGGATTGCAAAGGCCTGCCAAGAGGAGCACAGTGCTACACCGACATTGCTCCCTCCCCGTTGCATGTCGGTCAAGAAACCAGGGCGAGTTTCTACCAGTATTCTCAGGAACAGAATTAAGACTTGAAACGGAGTCAAGCGCCAGGAAACTTTATTTGCCTGACAATAATATTTGCTATGGTTTTGCCTTGTTGAATATTCAGTGTTTTTCTGGGAATCGCTTTTCCTAACCACCCCCACCACGCAGTGGTCATGCGCATGCCCAACACAATCACTGGGAGGTGTCCAGGAGTCGCAGGTCATCATCCAGGGTCTCCAAACCCCTCTGTCTTCCCAATCCCGGGCCTGCGTGCATGTGCAAGGGTGAGGTTAAGCCTCCTGAGAAAAACAGGAAACCTCAAGCTTTGTGGTTCAACTGGTGCTCCATTCGGTGTAGCGTATAACAGGAAACCTTTTGACTTGTGGCCCAACAGGTGCTCCATTCGATGCAGAGGTGACAGCCGGGGCCCCCGTGTTTCAGCAATGTTGAGACAGAGTTCCAACACCGTTCTAAAATGTCCGATGCAGTCTCTCACACCGCTCCGTGGCTCAACATTGCTGTCCCAGGGGTGGTTTTCCACAGAGGTAGATAGAGAAAGAGAGAAGGAAAAGAGATAGTGCACGACATGGTAGTCAATAACTGTCAACATCTAACTAACACTAACTAACAACTACTTTACCAAACTAATTTTGTGGTTCCGATGGCTCAGGAGGAGGAGGAAGGAACATTTACAAGGGAAATTAAAGGGTGTACACTTACGTGAACAAAAAAACATTATCACACGAATGAACATTGCAATTGCTAACAAAGCTGATGCTATATAATATATAGGTATAAGTACATGAAAATAATCCATTGTTTTTTTACAATTGCCCTGGATTCCAATGGGCGATTGCAGTCCTCATGGTCTGCGCAGTCTGCTGTTCGGGTCCACGGGGGTCAGTGTCGGCATACACAGCAGAAAATTCGATCCCCATGCCCCCTTAGCCTAAAGCGCATGCGTTGTTTGGGCCTAGAAACGTCTATCTCAGGTTCAGGCAAAGGCAAACAGTCAATAAAGCTATAATTTTGCTGTTAGTTTCTTGTACCACCCCATGGGCCCAAGGTGATTTCGAGAACAAATTATCATTTAAAAAAAAAATTATATAATTTGTATTGTTGGTGGTGTGGTTCGGCGTATAGGTCGAATCTGTTTAACACCGTCAAGTGAGACAGTAGTTATAAATTGCATTTTAGTTACTACATGTTGAATCAATTAGATAAAACATGGAATGATACATGCCAAAAATAACACCATGGCAAAACCACATAACAGATAAAATAGGATTCCTTTAACCCATGGACCACCAGGGAGGCAGGAAAACATATCAATGTTCCAGCCTTTCTATGTCTGGTAAGGAACATGGACCAGCTTTCATATTCCTGCAGTAATTTGTTTAACGATTTTCCCACTGTCATGAATTTTTAAGCAACAATTCGAATCATTTAGTTTACCACAAACACCTCCTTCTTCTGCTAACAGGTAATTGAGAATCATGAAATGTTGCAATACCGCTGTTCACATTTGTGTGGCCTGATCTGTCAATAAATCAAGGGCACGGGCTGCCTCATTAGTGATGATCTCTAGGACAGCTTGCAAGCAAATAATGCGATTTAGATTATAGATAGGTTCTCGAGCACCGCTAATCCACTCATTGGGGTTCCAGGTGGCAGGTCCATAATGTTGCATGATACGTTGAGGAGTCCACCTATCTTGGCCCCAGGTTTGATCACTTTCACCTGCTATAGAGGTATCAATGGACTGCCGATATCGATTAAGATTGTCATATAACGTCACTCCTAAACCGTATCCCCTTTGATTTGGTAACAAAAAGACGAAGGGGCGTATGTAACCTACATAACGTGTTCCACTCCAATTATTGGGCAATTTTTGATAAGCGTGATGGCTGCAAATCCAGTAGTGACCTTTGAGAGCCCAAGTTCCATTTACAAACGGTCCATTCCCTTTCCGTCTTGAATCAGAATTACAGGGAGTTTCAAAATAAGTGGTATTTTTTAGACCCAAAGGGTGCTTAATTTGATTGTTCGACTTCTTTCCATTAATCAAAAGATCACATTTCTGTGTTTCTACCGGATTATTATAGTTACACAAGATGGTTATCCTCTGATTAGTTATACCACTTATGGCACAAGTCAAAGAGTTAGATTCCCTGAGTATTCCAACTCCTGTGAGATTGGTATTAGCCCAAAAGCTATCAAAGTGTTTTTTATGTCCAGTTTCATTGACCCATGCCCAACTTAGCCTTGGAAGGATGAGTTTTTCATCAGTGATATTGCTCAACATACACCATAACATGTCACCTTCTACCGGAAAGTAATACTTATAGGTTGAACAATTGATGGGTCAGCACCCCGGGATAATACAATGATTTCCATGCTTTAATGTCAAATTACACATGCTATGACCCACAAAAACTCCATTGTTGTCATTCCCATTAAGACAATACTCTCCCTTCTCTGGAACTTGGATTTTCCATGGCTTTGTCTCCTCATTCCAGTATAGTGAATTATTACCAATGGTTATGTCACTCAGATTGCTCACAAGCCATTTCGGGGATATCAGGTTCGATGTCCATGGCCAAACTTCAAATCCTAAAAGCCTTCCACATACCCAACAGTCAATTAGGTTAAACGCGTTGGCCACCTGCTGGCCTAGAGCCATGAATTCATTTTGCCACTCCAAGGTGAGGGGCAGGGCACAGGAGATTCTCCAGGCACTAAAGGTGGCGACAATGGTCCACCAAAACGATGTCTGCAATGGTGTATTATGCATCCTATAAAAATTACAAAAACAATTATTATCAAAACCACGCAGGTAGTCAGCAGCTTCATGTATCCTTCTGAGCAGGCTTCAGATATTTTCTCTACAAGAAGAAAGAAAAAAAACACAGATTCAGTTCCTTTGACGGAACCGGACACAGATAATTATTAAAAGGACGGAATAATCCATCAGATATTGATTTTATGTTCTTTTCCATGAGCATCATTGGCTTTCCAGTCATATTTATTGAGCGGTTCAGCAAGCACAAGAGGAACAGCTCCAATAGGTGGCATTTCTACCAGTACAGGTTGTCTGGGAGAATAAGCTAGTTCTCCAGGAGTGCTGAGAGTCTGGGACTTTGGGGTCAAAGCAGGATGGTCAGGACAAAAGACATTCAGTTGAGGGCATCCATTTATCCCTCAGCGGTTGTTAAACTGAGTAACTGTGTCCCAAAGACATTCCACGTAATGCAGCTTGTGAAGTTTTAGAAATCGTTTCAGGAGACCATTAGTTCATTCCACTATCCCATTAGCTTGGGGATAAGATGGAGTGTGGAACACCCACATGATTCCCTCCTCCCTTGTCCACTCCTGCACTTTGGCAATGGTAAAATGGCTGCCATTGTCTGATTGAATAGAATCGGGTTTTGGGAGGGAACTAAACCAAATTTTCAGGGCTCGTTTTGTATTTTCCCCGGTTGCCCGTGGAAATGCTTCAGCTTGAACTAGGCCAGAAATCACTTCCACACCTACTAATACATATCGTTTCCTTACCAATTTCCAGAAAGGTCCGATATAATCAATCTGCCAAGTTTCCCAGAGGGTCCTTTTATCTCACAAATGAAGGGGGGATTCTTCCATGGGGTGTTGCTCCAGTCAAAGTCTGCATTGCTCACATCCTGAAATACAGGTTTTGCAAGTTTCCTAACAGGCCAGCCTCTAGGGTGTGCATCCTTGTATAAATCATTGGAGCCTGTATGACCACGTTTAACATGTAGCCATTCCAAGACCTTATCTCAGTTTTCCTCTGTTAGGGTTTCTCTCTGCAAGGGGGCAATTCTGGCCAGCTCGTCTGCCTTATTATTCTATTCACCTGCCAGAGTACCTTCTCCCTGGTGGGAGAGTACCCATGCTATCACAAAATCTCCACGTTTGGCAATATCTAAGATCTCTTGCCACTTCTCCTTTTGCCACACCAGCACCCGGTTTACCTCCCAGTTGTTCTGTTCCCAAAAAAGGAGCCATTTTGTGCATCCTTTGAACACTGCAAATGAGTCAGTGTAAAAGTACACTGGAGTTTCCACTTCTCTCTCACAATTGAACACACTCCATACTGCTACCAACTCCCCTACTTGAGCACTGTCCTCGCCTTCAGTAATAATTTCCTTCTTAGTATTCACGTTAATAGCTACAGCTCGATATTTCCACTGTTTGCCTTCTCTCTTAGCAGAGACGTCTGTGAACCACACATTCTGCAACTCCTCCAAAAAGGGTGGGGCAATTTTAATCACAGAAGGAGGAGGGGTTTCAGTCTCCAGGAGGTTCGTTACTTCTTCATGGATGCTTAACAGTTTGGGGGTAACCTCAGTGATGGTAAAACCACTACAGTGATGTTCGATCTTAGCATACTATTTCCTTACGTGTCCCTTTGGGCCACCCTGTCAGGGGGAGGAGTTCCTGCCAACACAGGTTTAATTACTTTAAAAGGTTCCCTCAAAATTATAGGCTGTTGGGGTATGGTTCACTCTGCTTCTCTAAAAACCACACTCACTACAAACAATCCTTTTTCCCAACTGGAATATCACTTCTCAGCATCTTTAAAGTTCCTGGAGTAAAATCTGACTGGGCGGATAGGACCTTCTGGTCCCTTTTGCCAAAAATGAATTGATGACCCCAAGCATGCAAACCCCCATTCAGTCTGGACAGGGTCAGTGGGGTGGATAGGACCCAAAGCCTGATGGGTTCTTGCTTCAAACACCAAAAGCTGTAAGGCTTCATTATGGTCTGCACCCCATTCTCAAGTTGCTCTTTCTTGCAACAGGTCGTATAAAGGTTGTGCAATTATTACAAAGTCTGGGATGTGTTTTCTTCAAAAGACCAATAATCCCAAGGCATGCTGCAGGTCCTTTTTATTTTCTGTCATTTTTACTTGATCTAGTGCTGAGAGGGTGTTTTGAGGAATACAGACTGACCCTCCTTTCCACCATGTCCCCAAAAACTTCACCTCATTTGCAGCAGCTTGTCTCTTTTCCTCAGGTATCTGGAGTCCCAGAGATTCTAAGTGTTGTATAATTTTTTCCTGTGTCACTAGCACTGGAATGCTTTGATCCCCTCCTATTAAAACATCATCGATATATTGATAAACTTCAACTCCTGGTTCTGGGGGAATCTGTGTGAGTTCTAGTACCAAAGCATGATGTGCTAAAATAGGAGAATGTTTATAACCCTGAGGGATGCGAGTGAAAGTATACTGTTGTCCCTCCCATGTGAAAGCAAAACAATCATGGTCTTCTTCTTGCAGGGGAACCGTGAAAAACATATCTTTCACAACAATTGTGGCCATCACTTGGTGAGCTTGTTCCTGAATGAGTGAGATTAGCTCAACTATGTTAGGTACTGCAGCCGTTAAGGGGCCAATATTAACATTAAGTCACCGATAATCTATGGTCAGCCTCCACTTCCTGTTTGGTTTACGCACTGGCCACACTGGGAATTGTATGGGGAGTGGGTGTACGTTAAAGTTCCCCGTTGTTTAAGATCCTCAATCACAGGGGCTATCCCTTCCTGGGCCCCTAATGGCAATGTGTAGAGCTTCATGTTAGTTACTTTAGAAGGGGGAAGGGCAGGTGCCACTTGCAATAGATGCAACTCTGACCAGGACGCTTCAGCTAATTTTCTGATCTGAGGAATACCGAAAGACCATGAATTTCACTGGGTATCATACCATTGCCTGCCTTTCTAAACATCTATGCCCAAAAGATTCATTGGGAAAGGGTCTATTGCGACCTGCGTTTTAACTGGGTCTTCTTCCCTAGGCAGCCACAATGTTACTGACACCATAGGTACCGACTGGGTTTCTCCCAGAGCATTCTGGACAATCAAATTTTTAGACTAAGTTAAAATTTCATATTTCTCTGCTTCAGTCTGCATCAATGCAGTGATTTGTGCCCTGGTATCAACTAAAAAGGTTCCTGATTTTTTTTCCATGGCCCTACAGCCACTGTAATAAATAAATCCCCTTTCACGTTTAAGGTGAGTTGTCTTATAAACATCCATCCCCTGTTCCCCAGCTCACCTTCGGGGGATGGAGGGTCTAGTTTCTCATCATTCTCTTTTCGTCATTAGGTTCTTCCCTGGGATCTATCCCTGTTGGGGCACTAGGGGTTGGATCAAAATTAATTTTTTGCCCCAACCATTTTTGTACAAGTGTCTCCAATTCCTGGGTGGGAAGCCCATCCATTAGCTCTTGGGGGATGCCTTTCTGGAGCCCCAGTTGCCACCATTCATGGCACCTGGGGGTCCTTCCCCTCCCAGGATCAGTAAATCAGACGGATTTCAAATCCTGGCTTCTCTTAATTAACACCGACCGCCTTTCACCTTTTCCTGCAACTCGTACGGCTTTGGTTTTGGGTTTTTGCCAGGATCCTCCTACGGGATTATATTTCCTCCCAGAGTTAATTAGTTCTTGGGCTACTTCTCCCCACCTCCACACTTTTCTCCCTGACCACTGGTGACTGGGGGTTGTAACCCCCTCTAGAGCAGCTGTAACCCTGTCTGCTACAGGGGTATTTTGTATCTTTCCCTGCAGCTGGATCCCAATAGGCTTTAGCGAATCAGGAAGTCCCCGAATTAAAGGAGTCATCCATTCTGGATCCACAGGCATCATCATTGGGGAGCCTTGGTTAGGCTTGAGCTCCCTGTCATACATCATCTGTAAACAAGCTGCCTTTTGCACACTTTCTACCAGTTGATCTACCGTACCTGTTATTGCTAGGTGGGTTTAGCTCCCCAGCCCAATACGCTGCCCTCTGTGTCAATGACCATGAGGCCCGATAATTGTTGGTAGTTAAAAACATGCTTGGACCCCAATATCCTTCTTCTTCCTTTTCTGACAACTGGATTCTATCTCCTCTTGATAATTATACTCTCCAGACATATTCTGTTTCTGATTCCTTTGGAGTCCTTTCAAAATCTTTCCTTAATTTTGCCAACTCCATTGCTGTAAACAGAACCTCTTTTGTTACAACCTGGGGATGATCGTCGTTATCCGCCTCATATAAATATTCAGTTTTGATTAGGGGATACACATGAGGAGGGCTTTCTGCTGCCACTTTTGCTCTTTGTAAGTCCTCCTGGGGATAGATTTGTCTTATACCTGTCTCTTCTAACTTTGACTCCACCTCTCCAAATGAGTCACTCTCTTTCCACAACTCTTCTCTCAATGCTTCTTTTGGTAAAATATTCTGGTTTCTTTCTTCCTCTAACAACTGCTTGGTCTCATAACTGTTCTCGTAATTACTTATGTACCATTTTCAGGGAGCGTCTCATAGTATCATTTTGACTCAGCCTCCTATCTTCCACGGCTGCTGCCAAACTTACTCCCAAAACTGCACAAATGATGGATTTTCCCTTCCCTTAGCTTCCTTCTGCGATATCATGATCCTATCCACTATACTCTGCAATTGGAATAGATGATTTTTTGCCCATTCTCACCCTTGGAGAGACAGGCGAGCATGATGTTTCCAAAAAATCATCTAGTTTGTCTAAATCCCTGTTTTCTACTTTCATGGGGAAATCATCATGAACATCTGTAATTGTGCAGGCAGTCATTTCAACAAGGAGGGGTATTTCGTCCTGAGAAAGTCACACCATAAATTCTCTACCACTATCCCCCCATCACTCTCAGGAGGACAAGACTTAAACTTCACAGAGTTCTCAGTCACTCTTTTCACCAAGGGGGTGTGTGTGTGTGTATTTCATCCCGAGAGGGTCACAACACAAATTAATTATCACTAATTCCCCATCACTCTCGGGAGGACAGGACTTAAACATCACAGAGTCTGCAGTCACTCATTTAACCAAAAGGGGGGTTATTTCATTCTGAGAACATCACACTGTAAATTCTCTATGACTTTTCCTCCCTCCTGTCACTCTCAAGAAACAGCTCCGGGGGTAATTGGGATTTCAAAGCCCTGCCAAGAGGAGCACCACACTGCACCAATATTGCTCTCTCCCCAGCTTTAATAGCGAGAACTCATGGGGGCAGGGGCCGGAAACCACAGACAGCAAATATTAGGGTTAGGATTAGGTTCCAGAGAATCACAAAAGCCACAGCTCCCGGGGTATGTGGGACTGCAAAGCCCTGCCAAGAGGAGCATAGCACTGAACCAACATTGCTCCCGCCCCAGCTTTCCTAGCCAGAACCCAGGTGGATTGGATCTGGAAACCGCAGCCTGCAACAATTAGGGCTACGGTTAGGGTCCGGAGAACCAGAAAGGCCACAGCTCCAGGGCTAATTTGGATTGCAAAGACCTGACAAGGGGCAGGGGATTTGGAACTAGGTGATATTTAAGGTCCCTTCCAACCCAAACCACTCTATGATTCTATAGAAACCAATTGTTCTTAGAATGAAACATGTACTGGGATTCAACGGAAATTTATGCAGTGTTCAGCTATTCTTACTATCAGAAATGACCGTGTATTCTACTCTTTAGAATCTACAGAAAAATTCCTACTTCCTTTAGGTCACCTCAGAGTCCTTGTAGTCAATATCTTTGCCGGAAGTCTTGAAAGTTCCTAGAAGAAGACGACTTGCGTAATATCATCAGGAACAAGGTAGGGAGCACACACGTGACAAAAATGTTACAGGATGGCTGCAAAGTATTGAATAGTGTCACAACGTGCTTGCTTATTGTTCATCATGCTACTATACTTTTCTTCTTACAACATTACTTTCTGTTTTTCCCAAACCATTACATCAGCTGTTCTGAACTCTAAACCTCTGCTTCAGTGCGTTTTCAATCATTTTCATATTGGAGTCATCTGTAAATTGAGCAAACGCTGTCTCTTTTTTTCCTCACTTTGGCTAGTAGGTTTTCAATTGCAGAAAGGAAGAGTCAAGCTAGGCATTAGAGTTAGAGATAGGGAACCTGTGGAGTAGATTGGCTGGAGATTGGATAGGGCCTTTTTCACTGGAGGTCTTTTAAGAATAGTTTAGAGAAACACCAGTTAAGAATGAGCACAGCTTGTCATGCTTTCAGAGAAGGCAGGTGGCTATATGCATTCTTGTAGTCCCTTTCACTCTTGCCTTCTCTCATTTTATAACATCCTACAGAAAAGTGTGGCTATTCTGTCTATCCTGGGCTGTACCCAGAGAAGTGTGGTCAGCAGGTCGAGGGAGCTGATTCTCCACCTCTACTCTGCTCTTTTAAGACCCCACCTGGAGTGCTGTGTCCAGCTGCAGAGCTCTCAGCATAAGAAGGATATCGACCAGTTGGAATGAGTCCAGAGGAGGACCACAAAGATGATCAGAGGGCTGGAGCACCTCTCCTATGAAGAAAGGCTGAGAGTCTTGGGCTTGTTCAGCCTGGAGAAGAGAAGGCTTCAGGGAGACCTTATTGCAGCCTTCCAGTACCTGAAGGGGGCCTACAGGGAAGCTGGCGGGGGGGGGGGGGGGGGGGGGCTTTTTACTAGGGCGTGTAGTGATAGGACAAGGGGTAACAGGTTTAAACTGAAAACAGGGAGATTTAGATTAGATATCAGGAAAAAAAATCTTCATAGAGAGGTTGGCAAGACACTGGAACAGGTTGCCCAGAGAAGCTGTGGATGCCCCCTTCCTGGAAGGGTTCAAGGCCAGGCTGGATGAGGCTTTGGGCAACCTGGTGTAGTGGAGGTTTTCCCCGTCCATTGCAGGGGGGTTGTAACTGAGTGATCTTTAAGGTCCCTTCCAACCCAAACCATACTATGATTCTATGATTTTGTACCATTACACAAACACCTTGAAAATTTGCAAAGTGTGAAAAATAAGAAATTTTATGTTCACTTGGAAGTGATTACAGATTGAATCTGCAGGAAGTCCTGGCATAGTTTGAAAATCATACACTCCAGTGCATAAAGTAAACCTCTGCAATGCCTTTAAGCCAGCTCATCCATTTTACAATGAAATTCTCTATTACACAGTTTATTGAAAGTATCTCACCCAGAACACTGTTCTTCTGTAAATCTGCTTTACAACTATATTTCATGTTACTGTTAAGAATTTCTATAACTTTTTTATTGATTAAAGTAACAGCACATTTCTTTTAACTAACCCAAACTTATTTTGATAAGTAACCAAATGGTCATGTGAATGCCAAGTGTCCATCTATCACAAGTAAGTTTATCTAATTTTTCTCCCCGCTAACTGGCAATACCCTCTCTCAAAAAATCTGTGCACATGGTTAATTAGTTATGGAAAATGACCAAAAGATACAATAATTGAGCTGTCATCTAGTGTGAGTGTTTAAAGGAGTAGTTAATAACATATTTATCTTTTCTGTATGCACTCTGAGAAAGCTTGTACCAGCCTTTCTACAGTTCAGAGGACAGATGCAAAGAAAACACATTGTAGGAAAAAGAAAATATTTTGATTTTGACGAAGTAATTGCTGCATACAAACAATTATGATGTAGTACAGAGTTTGACTCAAGTGGGTATAGAATATACAGAGAGAACAAACTTTCATTTTTCTTAGGCAGTCTTAACACTATGCATATTCCAAACTTTCATTAGTGATAAGTCCTACTGAATTCATATACAACATACACAGCAAGAGCACATACTCTTCAAAATCAAAGCCCAAGTCCATCTATAATAAAAACCTCATATATTTCAGATAGCTGACAGACACATAATTTATCCCAAATTATCACAGATCATACTCATGCATCTAGTCTTTGTTTAGGAAAGTAAGTTTTAGTACATAAAATTGTAAGGGAGTCCAACTTCAAGACTACATATGGCAAAAATTCTGAATGGTTGTGAAATTGCATTAAGATCTATTTATTTAACTGCTTGCATGTAGACATTTCTATTAAGATCAAATTTCCTTAATGTGTTATGTTTCAGACACAAAGTCTCTGTTATTATACAAACAATTGAATAAGTATGAATTGGTTTTTTTTATTTCAATGGGCTGATTTTTGTAAACCTTAGGGTGCATTATTTCATTCTTCACTGGAGTTTAAACTATATAATTTCTTACTGTGTAGATAAAAACACACAGGCATTATCACATTGTTCAAATAAAGGGATAACTTCAATGGTGTCTGAATGCTCTTAATATAATTTGACTTTTACTACATAAAGAGCAATTTTTGCCAAACAGGATCACATCCCTTCTAATGTGCTTTTTGAATAGTAGCAGTTCCCTGGTGCCACACAAAATGTATCTCTCAACTTTCAGTGTGCAAACATTGTTGGTTTCCTTTCAAAACAGGAGGTGTCTTTGCAGATGAATTTCATTTTCACTAACTTCCTAATCACAGGGACTTGAGCACAGCTGTGTAACAAGCTTTCTAGCTGTCCCACTGGCTATGCTGTCATTAATTCCTGATCCCACAAATGTTGGAAGAACACACTGTAACCACCTGACTGCCACAGTTAGATAAAAGGAGATGTAGTAAATGTACAGGTGGCTGGAGGGCAAGGAAGAAGAAAGAATTGCAGCATGGCTTTTCCATAAAGTTAATATTTTTCTCTTCCTTACTCTCCAGCTCCTCCTGTTTCTCATTTGACAAGTTTTGGTGGTGTTTTTTTTGTTGTTGTTTGTTTTGGGTTTTTTGGTTTGGTTTGGTTTTTTTTTGTTTGTAACAGTGAAATTAAAGCATACAGGACAAAACCAGGGAAAAAAATCCCATGATCAACAACATCATATACTTAATTAGAAAGATGGAGCAATTAGAATTTTTAGAAGCTTATTTGCATATTTACACATACCCTCACAGACACATGCAATGTATACTACAGAAATTCAGTGCATTTAATAGACACCTAACATGCATTTGGGAAAATGATGAAATTAAACCCTCAGAGATAAAAGCTTTCCCCCCTGCCCCAACCCTGTGTTGCTTCCTCTCCATCCTTCTGTTTTCTGTTAAGCTGTTCTCCATGTATTTGGCAAGGATGATTTACCAAACTGTTTTGGGGTTTTTTGGTTGTTCTTTTTTGGTTTGTTTTCAATGATGTTGTTCGGAAGGTGGTGATGGTACTCCTATTTGGAAAATCTGCCAGAGTACATGCTGACTCACTTTTGGACTAAATGCAACACCTACATTTTCTGTACCAAGGCAAGCACTGAACTTATATCTCATGCAAGAAGAACAATACACTTTCAGTTTTGTTGGGTTTTTTTAATAGTTGTACATACTTTCTTGTATTTTGTTTCTGAAATCTTCTGATTTTTAAAATAATTTTTTTCTTTAACCCTGAAGTGCATTTTTTAAGACATTTAGTTTTATCAAAGAATAAGGAGTGCATGATACTGATTGTTTTATTAAAAAAAAAAAAAGCTGAAATTAATATTGCAATTACTTTCTTCTTATATGCACCTTTGTTAACTCAGATTTCACTGAACTGTTCCCAATTTCAATCTTCCATAAAAACAATCCCTAAAGGTTAAAAAGAAAATCATTAAAACAGTCAGGACAGTGCTAATTTCTTCACAGTAGCTGGTATAAGGCTACGTTTTGGATTTATCCTGAAAAGAGTACTGATAACACTTGTGTTTTAATTGTTGTTAAGAACTGTTTGTACCAAGTCAAGGAGTTTTTCAGATTCTGATACTTCACCAGTGACCCCAAATTTCTCTCTACAAGCAGTGGGGGAGACACAGTTTAGACAGCTAGCCCAAACTGACCAAAAGAGTATTTCATTCCATACTACGTCATACTCAGTTCATAAGGCAGGGGTGGGCCGGGGCTATTATAGTTTGTTGGTGGGCAGGTTGGCTTTCTCAGTTCTGCTCTCACTCATGGAGCTCACTCAGACTCTGGTATGATCTCATTCTTGGGCTCTCTCGGACTCTGCTGTGATCACTCTTGCGCTCTCTGTTTATGACTGTCACTACTCAGGACCTGGCTGTGTATCAGTTGGTGCATGGTGAGCAATTATAAGTTCTATTTACCTTTATTTTCATTGCATGTTATTAGTAGTATCAGTTTTATTTTCATTGCATGTTATTATTAGTACTGCTAGTATTACTCTTAGTATCACTATTTTATTCACTTATATTCAATTATTAAAATTGTTCTTATCTCAATCCATGAGTTTTTCTTGTCTTTTCCTCCAATTCTCCTCCTCCACTGAAGGAGGGGGGAGGTGAGTGAGTGGCTGAGTGGTACTTAATTTCTAGCTGGGGTTAAACCACAACAACAAGATAACAAAAGTTAGGTTCTTATTATCTCTATTTGCTATAAGATAATGGGAACATTAAACTGTCCTGTAATTCAGCATAAATTCTTACCCTGATGAGCATGATGTTTTTACTAAATGGATCTTAACATTTAATCTAACTCATGTCACTATCAATTATCTATCAGTCTACAGATGTATAGGTACATTTTACAGCGCAAAATTTGTCTATTTGCTTCATACAGCTAACCATAACATCATCAATAGCTGCTTCATTAGAAAAACAGCTGTTTGATGGTTTAAATTGTTCCACTTTAGAGGTCCTGAAAACCTTCAGAAGCAGCTTTTTCAGTTCCTGTTTATTGGCACTGATCAAAACTCTTCCTGCTTGACTTTTATATATTCCCTGAATAAAATTAAAACTGCAGAAATAGCTAATAGTAATGTCCCATTACAACTCAGAATCTCTTGTGGATTTTTGTTTATTTTGTTGTTGTTTTGGGTTTTGTTTGTATTTACATTCATTTTATTGGTTTTTTTTCTCTTACATATATTTAGACCCCTTGAGAAGTACATCTTTTGCCAGTCATACTTGTTTCTCCTATATGTCCTTGTTCATTATGAAATGTTTCTCTTGTAACATTTTCTTCAACAATACTTTCAGAGTTCTTTACATTAGCAAAGATATTTCTGATATTAATTTAAACTTTTTCCAACCTGTTCCTAGTCTCATGAATGTTTTTGATTACCAAATTAAGCCAAGATTATTTGTCAATTCCTGTGTGTAAAAAAAATCCATTTTGTACCTCCTACTAACATTTAGCATTTATTCTGTGTTACTATATCATTTCCATGGCATCATCTAAGATTTAATATCACTTGCTTTTCCACTTTCCACCTCAATGAGTGATTTCAGCTCCTGTATTTGTCTCTTACTTTAAGTCCACCTGGTAAGTTTCAGTAAATTTTATTATATGCTTAATTTTAAGAATTTCATTGAATTACACTATGCTTAGCTATCAATTTTAAAAAAATCCCAAAATTTCCATCTCTAAAATATCTTTCTTCTTCTTCACCATGTTTTTAAAGCATCTGTGGATTGCAGTTTAAGAATCCTTTCCTAAAAGAAAAGCAATAACTAAACAAACAAAAACCTCTCTCCATTTTCTTCAGTGTTTTACATTTTTAGATTGGAAATCATTATACTTCTTAAACAAATGTATAAGTAAAAAAGCTCATTTTTTTTTCAAAATGTGGCATTTTTACTAAGGAAATAAAGATTTTAACTGAAAATCCCAATCGTTGTATTCTCTGCTTTAGCAAGCAGTTTCAAGAGTCTTCATATTATTTTTATATACATAACTAACAGAAGTTTCGGATCTTTTAAAAAGATTTTTCAGAAGTGTTTTAAGCTGACAATTCTTCTATTCATGAAGAAAATAACAAGAGAATCAGTTGACGTCTACTGCACTTTCATTATCAAAGTGACCAGCAATGATCCTACCACATACAAAACATAAGATAGTACATACTTTCCATTCTCATTCATTATTGGCTTTATGAAGTTAGTCTAGCTATTTGAGCAGATTAGAAACAATTTGTAAACACATATGCTTCATAAAAAAATAAACCTTTATTTTCTATAAAAATATGTCTATTGATCTTTTCCAGTGTCTTTTATCAATACAATCAACTAAAGAGTTTATTCAAGATTGATGTAGTAT
Source organism: Rhynochetos jubatus (assembly GCA_027574665.1). NCBI lineage: Eukaryota > Metazoa > Chordata > Aves > Eurypygiformes > Rhynochetidae > Rhynochetos > Rhynochetos jubatus. Next base: position 31,773,712 of record CM050649.1, on the reverse strand, counting down.
CCAGGCCATCTTCATTCTTTTCTTTTTTTTTTTTTAATCTAGAAGGAAAACCTGGTTATATAGATTGATGTGTGAATGCCTAGGCCTGGTACAATCAAGCAATAACATCCACAGCATCCTGAATTTTATTGAAATATAAACTCTGAAGCTTTATTAACAGCCAGTCATCACCAGTAGATGATAAAATGGAAGTTACTCTAGTAAGTCGAGCTGATCTTAAATTAAATTTTGTCAAGGTAGGGGATTTCAGCTTGGCTGCAGTAGGAAGGAAAGGATGATCTTCACTTGTGATCTAGCCTCATTGCTTTAAGCTCTTCATTCAGAATTATTTTCTTTTTCATCTGATTCTTGCTGTACTTCCCCTGGCCAAAGCATAAAGTTAAAAGAAGTTAATGCGTACGAAGTTATATAGCTTTAACATTATACAGGATTAATACACTGACTGCTTTGCAGACTGAAAACTTTTCATGTTCAGTGAAGAAGAAAGATGCTAAACTGTTCAATATTAGCTCCCCCTCTTTGTCTCAATATTGAGAAGGTGGGCTATGGCAGTGAGGGGGATAACCTAATTGTCTCAGGTACCAACTGTTCTCCGTGTTGAGGGCACCGAAGAGGAAAGGAGAGACAAAAAAATGCAGTGCCATGCTTTGTTTTTCTAGTATCAAGGCAATCCCTGTAGTACATTTCTTATTAGACAACTGATATGTGTCTTCAGGTGACTTAACTTCAACTGGCTACTGAGCTAGAAACAAAAAAATACCAAGTGAGACAGGTTTATGATGGTTTTGGCTGGCAATACTGGATTGAGCCTTTAGTACTGTAGATTTGCTTGCTAGACAAACAGTAGTAAGTCAACCTGAAGAAAACATTTAGTACTTCCCTCCGCACCTTTTCCTGCAGAGCTTTATCTTTTTAGTTCAATAACAGAGTATACTGAGTTAAACATCAACTCTGTAGCACACAGCTTGCCCTGACTGAACAAATACTGCCAACAGTGAACACTAGGTAGGCTTCAACAGCTTACATAGAGGGTTATTATCAATGTTAACTAAAAGGTTTTTTAATAAATAAAAGAAGTTTTTTATGTTGGTTTTTTTTTTTCCTTGGGTTTTTCTGTTTGGTTGTTTACCTGTTTTTTAAAGACACCATTCAGATGACAGATGTGTATACTTGATTAAATGTATTTTGGAAACATGACTATTTAAATTTTAAATACTTTTAAAACTTTTAAAGATACCTTTTTCTTTAATCTTCTTTTACTGATTCTTATTTCAGTTTTTGCTTTGTTCTGCCTTTCTTGACATTTGATGATAAACAGAAATACAAGACTTCAAATAATTAAGGGGCTTAACCTACTCTAAGAACTGTTAGGTACTGGAAAGTGAATTAAATATTAGTACAGAGGTAAACCATAAATCCATTATTTGAGAAAAATATGGCATTAAAAAAACCCATAACATCTCTGTATGTCTAATAAGATACATTACAGAACATGAAATCAGATAAACTTTGCAGAGACATGTGCAGGTATTTCATTGCAGTAATGAAACTTTCTTAATTAATCCAGAGGTTCTGATGTGTAGCTACACAAAACAAGTGCCTTAATAAAAACATAAAAGGGGCACTATTAGAAGAAAATTAAATTTTCTGTCTAGTTATTTGTTTGGAGTAAAGATTCTGTGTATGCATATATAAGTGTGCAGAAAAAATCTATGATTTAGCTGAGATGTGACTAAAGCTCTTTTCTGACTTTGATAATGATATAATCACTTTCTGAAATCAGATACATAATTTAGACTCTTGGCTACATTTTGTTTGTAAGTTGATTTCATTAGAATTTAAAGAAAGAAAAGAAGTTTCTTTTCATAAACAACATCACTGATGTTTAGAAACATAAAACAACACTAAAAAAAGAGATCATCATATAATCACATGGCTCTGTGAGCTGGTTTTTAAGATCCTTGTTTGCAATAAATTATCATGACTCCACTAGTTTTAGCTCAGTTATTTTTGTGTAAATAAAAACATAGCATCAAATATTGTAAGGGATGATAAAACTTTGAGAGTCAGTAAAACAACACTAATAAGTATATGCATACATTGTTGGATTAAAAACGGTCACAAAGTAGTATGCTGTCCTTGTGATCATGAGAAACACTTTAAAAATGTAGGAACTACTACTAGCAGTTATAATGAAGTTCTATATAAACATTATAAAATATGGCTGAATACACTGATCTTCATCCTTAACATACTTCAGAAGTACACTTTTAATATGTAGATTTCTACTTCTGGTCCTGTGCACCTCATCTCTATCAATATCAACAGAGCGACTTCTTATAGCAAAAGCCTTAATAGATTGGATGGTCTGTAATCCAAAACTACCCATTTCTCTTCATTGGCTGAACTATGATAAGACACGCAGAAGCAGAGATTTAAAGTTAATGAGATCAATTAACAAATGAATGAAACTGGCTCAGATTTTCTTCGGACTTCATTAAGAGGAGAGAACTGAATTATGGTTTTATATTCTTTGTAACAGCTGCAGCTGCTGAGCCTTGCATACAGAGGTGGGCCTTCCCGAGTCAGGGTCCTCATGGATATGCCCTTCAGAAGTCAAGAAGCTTATATATTGTTAAGAAACTTAGATGGCAGTTGATTATAGGTCGCTGCAGGATGACAGTTAAGCTTAGATTCTAAGGATCTAAATATAATACTTTTTTTTACATTGGAAATATTATCCCAAGTACCAGCTTCAAGAATTTGTTGGATTGTTGTGGACAAAGCCATCTCAACACAGGGAATATAAAGTTATTTTCTTAATGAGTGTCGTGGTTTAACTCCGGCTAGCAAAATACCACGAAGCCGCTCTCACAAATCCCCCTCCCCTCCTCCAGTGGAGGGGAAGAATCGGAGGAAAAAGAAATAAGGAAGCTCGTAAAATTGAGATAAGAACTATTTACTAATTAAATCTAAATCAATATATACAGGTACTACTAATACTAAGTAATTAAAATAGTAGAAAATGAAACATATGATACAATATATACAATATGATACAATATGATACAATTTCCCACCATCCACTGACCAATGCACACCCAGATGTTGAGGGATGAAAATCAGACCCCGAGAGCCTGAGAACCACAGCCTGAGAGCAATCGCAGCCCGAGAGCCGCGGCCCGAGGGCTGGAGCCCGGGAACCTATGCAGCAGATTCCGAGCAAACCTTATCACTGATAACACGACCAGAAAACTCAAAACAACCCACCAGCTCCCACATGAAGGAGCCAGCACAGGAGTTAGCAAAACAGCTAACACAGGAGGCTTAGCAAGTGCCCAGGGAGACGAGCAAGGGAGTAAGGGAGAGAGAGAGAAGGGAAGAGTAATGGCTACCGGACCCTCTTCCCCACCCAAAGAGACCGGAACATGACGTACTATGGGATGAAATACTTCCTTGGTTAGTCTGGGTCAGCTACAGTATCCGAAGCGGACAAAAGACCTTGAGTTCAATACAGGCTATCCCCAGCACCAGCTGAGGCCTTATCTATGTTTTCACTTACTGTCCAGCAACAGAGTTCCCTGGCAACCAGAGTAAAGGGAGTTAGCCCTTTCCTGACTGAACCCAGCACAATGACCAATTAAAATAAACTTTTATTTACCATTGTGGCTTTTAAGGGGAAAAAAAAAAAACAACCAAAACCCAAATAGTTAAGCAAACACTTAGAGAAGCACCTTTTTTTCCCCTTTCCCTGGCTCAACTCCAGGTCAATACCTCTCTTTTCCCCTTTCTAGGATCTGCTTTCCCTGTTTTTGCTGACGCTAGACGCAGACTCTCCCAATCCCTTTGGTGAGTCATCTGGTAGTGCAGGAAGCTGAGTTCAGTAATGGTTTATTTCTGTCACTCCCTGCTTCACACTTGTTTTCTTTCACTGCTTTGTCTTTCTTATTTGTTCCCTTTGTACCAACATGGGCTCCTCCTCAGAGTTTACTCTGAACCGGTGTGGGCTCCTCTATGGTACACCATTCATTAAGGACATCCCCACCCCAGTGTGGTTTTCTCTGTGGGCCACAACACCTTCAGGCCATCTCCACCCTACCATGGACTCCTTAATGGTTCACAGTCCATTCAGGGTCATCCACATCCTGGTGTCGACTCCTCCATGGGCTATGATCCCTCAGAGATACCTCCTCTGTCATGGAGCACCTTCTTCCAGGAGTGCATTGCCAGCCATGCCCCTAAGATTATGCCTTTACATGTACCTTCTCCATTTCTTCTCCCTTTCCCTCACACAGCTCTCCTTGCATGTCTCCTTAGGTGTCTACTTTTGTATGTCCTTCTGTTCTCTCATGTGTCCCCTTGTTACACCTCATGCCCATTATTGCTGCTGCCCTAAACATGTTTGAGCAGCAGTGACATAGGGTGCACTGCCCCTGGCAGTGCTGGGGCGCAGTGGGCTTTTTCCACTGTTTGCTGAGCTGGCCCAGGGCAGCTCATGGACTCCCTCCACAGGCCGCAGCCACCCAAACATTGCCAAACATGCAAAATACATAGTCCCAGTGTAAAACCTTAGACACAAACATATATATTAATTACATTTCGATTGGTTTTTTTTTTTTAGGAAAACATAGAGTAGACACCTGGTTTTTTATTGAGATAATGATACATTCTTGGGTTTAGTTTTTTTAAATTCATTTCCTTTCTTGTTCTACAAGGAAAATAAAGCCTTCCTGGCTTAGCTTGTGCTGCACAGTAAATTGGAATGGTCTAATTTCCCAGAAATTTCTGTAGATAAAGGAGCATCATTATTAATGAACTTAGATAACCTGCAATTTTGACTTACAGATTTAATTAGCTGTAGCTTAAAAACAGTTTCTTGTGCAAACTTTTAGGCTTATAGCTGAAAAAAGTTTGGAAGGCTTTCTGAATGCTCTGCAGCATACTTTGAAACTTTATTTTCCAATCACTCCATATTCTCATAACTTCTTTGAAAGAGAATTAGTGCATAGCAAACAAAGGAGGGTGAGCCTATCTTACATGAACTGACTGAAAGAGCTTGGCTTGTTTAGCCTAGCAAAACGTAAGATAAGAGAGAGGGCGGATGATTGTTCTCTATAAGTACATCTGGGAACAAACACAAGAAAAAGGGGAGAGCTATTAAAGATAAAAGACAGTATCACTGCTAGAACAAAAGTATGTAATTTGGCCTGAAAATTGAACTGTAAATTAGAAGATGATTGCTAACCATGAGAAAATGAAACTGTGAAGCAATACCTAAAAGGAAGAGTAAAAGAAACCTGCAGACATGGACTAGCTTAAATAAAGGGAGATCTGAGTATATGAATAACATTTTGTCTTGAGTAACCTACAATAGCAGATTGGACTTGGTGGTCAAGGAAAATCCTTCCACTCCCATTTTTTTTCTGGGTTTGTTTTTTTGTTTGCTTGGACGTTTGTTTTTTTGTTTTTTGTTTTGGGGGGGAGTTGTATCTTCTAATTTGTTTGTTTAGTTAGATATATTTTTAGTATTTGATGTCTGGATAAGTTTGTTGGGAGCAAATTGGCCAGTCATAAATAGGTCTTTTTCATACCTATTTCCAATGTAAATGCATTTTTACTCCAACCCACAGTATAATGAAAGAGTGACATGACTGTATGGCACTCACTGTCAAATTTCACATCTCACTCTAAATAGGTGGAAGAGAGAGACTTTTATTCCAGAGTGTTCCTTGATCTCACTGTAATTTTTAGCTCTTGAATTAGTCTTTCTGATGTTAAAAAGTGGTATAATCTCCTGTGAGCACACAAACCTAATTACTTATGCTAGTGTAAGGCACATTATTCATTCTTTGGCACTTCCTTTGTCTATAATCATGCACAAACGTGGTGGACAGTGGCAGATCTGGCAATGCAATGTCATGTGCAATTAGTTTTTAAACTGAGCCAACTATGTACCCGTCATGTGTTAGATTACACCATGTGTATCAATTCAGTTTGGGAGATATTTTGTAAGAAAATAACATTCTGTTTTGTGAGCATCTTAAATTCCATTTCACACACTCACTGTGATTTTGTTAAGGACATTTGTTTCATCTGTTCAAGATCTCAATTTTCAGAAAATATTTAGAAAAAATGAGGGATTATAGGCTAAACTGTCAATAAATTTCCAGTCTTCAATAAAACAAAAGAATTTCAATAGTAAATCAATATATAAATAAAAGAAAGGCTTAGACTGTTTCCCATGACTTCTCTCCTTCTTCACCTCCACCCCATACTGAAAAACTGCACATTTAATGGAACTTCTTATACGAAAGCAGCTCCTGCTCCATGACAGATGCTGTAAAAGCTAAATTCCCAGCTATATCTAAGGTCTATCTTCAGAAATTCCAAAACATATATAAATGACTACGAGATAATGAGAAGACCAGAGGATAAATGGTATCACATCAGAGCAGGTACATGTCCTTTCTGCAGCACTAAGGACAATCTGTCAAAATGAGCTCCAGTTTGCATTGTCTGTTCAACTGTATATTTATTTTCTTCCCAGAAATATGTAGTTTTTGTTAACAGGCAAGAAGCTGTTACCCCTTGAGCACTGTTCTAGTTACTGACGTGTAGCGAATGTTTTCTGACTGCCCATGGAACTTCTTTAGTTCATAGGGATTTTCATGTCTACATTTACAGTGGCATTTCCCCAAATAAGATGTTCATAATGTTCTCTTTAAAAAGGACCTGCACACCACTACTGCTGTTTTAACCGTATCTACCATGTGTGCAAGGGTAAACACAAGCACATTAACACCTCTGTTTTCAACAGCATGTAATTTCCCCCCTTCAAAATGATAGGTTATCTTATGTATGCATGTATCCCCTCGCCACCGAATTGTGCTAAAGTAAAAATTCCAGATCTAGCTAGAGACTAATAATGACTGTATCTGAAAAGTACTGCTCACTACTATCTGAAAATATGGATTCATTCATGTCTCACACCATTAGAATTTGTGCTGTGAAAAGGAATTAGTAAAATTTACCTCAAATGTAGAACGAGACAAAATTCTGGTATAGGAGAATTTCTAGAAGTAAGAAAACAATAAGGATGGTAGAAAGAAAACACAGTTTTTGCAGCACTTGCAAGTTACTTTATTTTGATAGACAGTGGTCTTTCTGTCCACACAAGCTTCTTCTTCATGTCTGCTAGAAGTTATCAGCTGATACTGTTCATTAATGCAAGTATAAAACAAATCCCAATGTCATTTTAGGACCATCAAATCATACCTAGTGAGATTTACTGCTGGGACCTGAAAACGTTTTATTCTAGCTTGCAAACCTCTCCTCTCCTTTGTGGGCCTGTGTATGATAGAGATAAAATACTGACATGAGCACTTGTTTATCCTGATTTAAAGTTCACTTAAGTCTCTGGGGTTTTTTCCACTGACATTAATGGGTTTTGTATTGGGCCTTTTTAGCACACTGGCAAGATCCTACATGTCCAGGCAACACTCCAAGATCCTTAAAAGGGCATGACAGCAGTCTCACTAAGTGAATAGTACATTCACTATTCCCCTCTGATGTACCTTCTCAAAATTTATGTTTTGTACCAAAAACTCTTCTATATGTTCATGATAGATACAGGAACAACCAAGATATATGATCAGCCACACGCTCACAGCTTTTCCATTTTCCAAAAACAGTTGGGTTGTGGTTTGTTTCAGTAATTTTAAATAAAATTTAAAAAAATTAAAATTAATTAAATTAAAACACCAAACCACTCCCATCCTGAATTCAGTAGCAGAAGAAATTTACTTCATGTACCTAGGATCATGCAAGGCAACATCATAATAATATACAGTATAATATACAGTATTTCTTGCCACAGTAGGACAGAAATAAAATTATTTCTAATTTGAGGACACAATTAAAGATTGGTCTTATGTTTACCAACACCTTTCCTTACCCTTTAACTAAAAAAAGATATAATTGAGATTAAGCTTGATTTAAGATATGTGTCTGCATGTTTAAATATAAATATTTATTAGATAGAGAAATAATATATTTACAGCATTCTTTTAATTGTAAAAAATTATTTCAGGAGTCATGTAATAAACTTGTGGTTGGTGTGGGAACCTTGTGTTTGATGTTTAGTACAGGCCACCCAATACAAGGGAGCCTATTGATGAAGCCTTCTTACTCCAGCGATAGGAGGCATCATACCTGCAAGCTCTTGTCCTGCTGGGGGACTTCAACCACCCTGACATATGCCAGAAAAGCAGCACAGCGAGCTGTGAGCAATCCAGGAGATTCCTAGAACGCATTAAGGATAACTTCCAGAGGGGATGCGATACTGGACCTGATCGTTACCAATGCCAGTGAGCTAATTGGTGACATCAAGATTGGAGGCAGCCTGGGCTGCAGTGATCATGCACAGTGATCATACGGGTCAGGTGAACAGTAAAGTCAGGACACTGAATTTTAGGAAAGCAAAATTCCTGTTGTTCAAGGAGTTAGTCAATAAGACCCCTGGCAAACTGCCCTCAGGGGCAAGGGAGCAGAACAGAGCTGGCAGATCTTTAAGAATGCTTTCCATAGAGCGCAAGAGCTCTCAATCCCCAGGTGTAAGAAATCAGGAAAGGAAGGCAAGAGACTTGAATGGATGAGTTGAGACCTTGACTAAAAGTCAAACTGAAGGGCAAGAAGGAAATACACAGGCAGTGGAAGCAGGGACAGGTATCCCTGGAAGCGTACAGGAATGCTGCCCAGTTGTGTAGGAATGGGGTCATGAAGGCCAAGGTGAGGGTGAAGAATAGCTTGACAAGAGATGCAAAGAATAATAGGGGCTTCTATGGGTATGACAGCCAGAAAAGAAGGTTAGAGAAAATTTACCCTGCTCTAATGAACAAGACTGATAAACCGATAACAACAGACGAGGAGAGGACTCAACAACTTCTTTGCACAAGTCTCCATTTCAATCTTTCTTCCCACACCTTAATAATATTTGAAATGTCATGGCAGTCAGGTGAAGTCTCCAGTAACTGGAAAAAGAGGAACACTGCATACAGTTTTAGAAATAGTAGAAAGGAGGAACCTGGGAACTACAGACTTTAGCCTACGCTAAATCACATGGAGGGTAGGGAGGTGATTCAAGAAAGCCAACATGACTTCAAAAGGCCAGGGCTTGTCTAATCAACCTACTGGCCTTCTATGATGGAGTGACTACATCAGTGAACAAGGGAACAGCTATGCATGTCATCTATCTGGAATTCTGTAAGACCTTTGACACGGTTCCCCACAACACATTTCTCTCTAAATTGGAGAGATACGAATTTGATGGATGAACTGTTCAGAGGATGAGGAATTAGAATTATAGAATCACAGAATAATAGAACCATTTAGACTGGAAAAGACCTTTGATATAAGCAAGTCCAACTGTTAACCCAGCACTGCCCAGTCCACCACTAAACTATGCACCCAAATACCACATCTACACATCTCTTAAGTACCTCCAGGGGTGATGAGTCAACCACAATCCCATTCCAGTGTTTGACAAAGCTTTTAGTGAAGAAAGTTTCCTAATATCCAATCTAAACCTCCTCTGGTAAAACTTGAGGCTGTTTTCTCTTGTAGCTTGATCTAGTTGAAGATGTCCATACTCAGTGCAAGAAGGGTTGGACTAAATGACCTGCAAAGATCTCTTCCAACCCAAACTATTCTATGATACTGTGATTCTTGTAAAAGTGGCAATTTCAGTTGTCAGGTGAAGCCAAAATACAAGATATTTATTTATTTATTTCTATAATCATCATTATCATACCCATATATTTAATAGATATGATAGGTAACACAGTAAAATTGACTTTTTAAAGACTCACAAAGTCACTGAAAATCTTAGTTGATTGTCGTGTCTGTGATACACAAAACAAAGCCAGAATGTTGACTACTACCGGTGATTTATATTCTCTAACTGCACTGTGGCTCATGGTGAGAGACATTAAAAAATTAGTAATGTTGACTACAAGTCAGAAAAAGAAAAACTACAAATCTATAGATGACAGGCAGGGCACATAAAGCCACATTCTGTCAGCAACAGAAGAGGTTAATTTTTGTGATGACTAACAAAGAAATAAAAGTCCTAGAGATGGAAAGTGTTAAGTGTTAAAATTGTAATCAAAACACTCAAACAAAGACATCCAAACCCCTGCTATGCTATATAACACTTTTTGACATATTCAACACCGGACAGAAATGCTACACTGAAGACAAAAAGGAAGATTAAAAAATAAAAATAATAATAATAAAAAGTTAGCACAGCATAATATTACTTAAAAAAGAAAAAAAAAAAACCACACCAGAATTGTCTTCAGCCTGCTCTACCTACCTACCTAAAACTCTTAAAGCAAGACACTAATAACTTTCCACAGCTTTCTGAAACACAAGAAAATATTGTAGATGCAACAGACTGCAGTGATACCATTATGCTTATGTATACTGATGAATTCGCTGGACGTGACAGCTTTCCAAAACAAGTTCTTTTTAAACTGGTAAACCCTACATTTTCTTATGGTGACACTTGAGAAGAGGATCTGCTGGAACATGAAGAAGATGATAGAATATCTACCAAGGGTCTTATCTTATTAAAAAAAATAAGCTGAATGCCTGAATATTAAACCATGAAATATAAGACCAAAGACATTAAATTCAGCTATAACCTCTGACTCAAAACTCAACTACATCACAAAGAGCATTGGCCAAGTAAAAACTAATAAAAAGAATGAGGTGACAGTGGCTGGAAAAACAAACAAAAAAACCCACAAACATTTGAAGCAATCATCCTACTTTTAAAAATGTAGTATATGAAAGAAATAGTAGATATTTTAATGAGAGAAATTTTAACCTACTTAATAATCATATTTTAGGAAATGTCAAATGTCTCTGAATTAGCTAAAGAAACTAATGATTAGATATTTTCCCTAGTGTAAAGAAGTACAAAATGGTTGCTCTGGGCAGTGAATGTGATTGCACATTAGAGAAATCCCAAGTACTGCCTTGCTCTAATTTTTTTACTAAAATCATCAAATAATTTGTGTGAAACTTTTCAGAGAGGATTTGTAAGAAGTTTAGTTGATTGTGAATATTGTTCAAATGATGAAAAATGCTAAAAAGAATAGAATTATTTTAATAGACCTTTGTAAAATATTTGGAAAACACAATTTAAAATGTATTAATTTAATGTTCACATAGGTTTGTAGGGTTTTTTTCCTCAGGAATATATATGTATATTATTGACCACTTATACAGCTGTTAAATATTAAAACAAATTGAGGAATGTCAACCAAGCTTGTGCTGGTTTTGGCTGGGATAATGTTGATTTTCCTCACAGTAGCTAATATGAGGCTCTGTTTTGGATTTTTGGTAAGAAGAATGTTGATAACAGTGAAGTTTTAGTTTTCCAAGAAATATTTATATCGTCAAGGATTTTTTCATTTTCTGATACTGCACCTGTGTTCCCAGCTTCTTCTCTACAACAAGCTGGTAGGAAACACAGCCTGGACAGATGACACAAACTAACCAAATGGATATTTCATGACATATGATGTCATGCTCAGTGTATAAACTGGAGGGAATTGGCCAGGGAACATCGCTGCTCAGGGATTGGTTGAACATCGGTCAGTGGGTTTTGAATGTTTATATCACTTTTTTGTTGTTTTTGGTTTCCTTTTCAGTAATTATTATTATCCTTAGTATCACTATTATAATTATTATCTTTATTATCATTATTTTATTTTATTTATTGTCAATTATTAAACTCTTGTCATTTCAAACCGTGAGTTTTCTTATCTTTTTCCTCTGATTCTCTCACCCATACCACTGGGGGATTGGGGAGGTGAAGGAGCAGCTGTGTTGTGCGTAGCTGCTGACAGGTATAACAATGACAAGCTAAAGTGAATTTCACAGTTAAGTGATTCCCTCTTTCTACAGAACAAAAAACATACTCTACAGTAAATTACAGAAGACATGAGGTCAGAATTATACCAATTTACTGTGGAAAAAATTTGGCACAGTAACAGAGGTGAAGTCACGTCTTCTACAAATTTTTACTAGCAACTTCTAAGGGAAGAGTGTGGACTACACATAGCATACCTTTTGTCACATAAAAAATGTGTAATCTTTCTCCCTCACTCACTAATACTAGAATTAGTCTAATTAACTCCTGAGGTTTGAGATAAGCTTCAAAGATATCTGATGCATAGGATCTACCTTTTCCTATTGGCTCTGGTTCAAAATCCTGTCTCCAAACATTCATCTCAGACGTTCATTCTCTGAGCAAAACTCTGGATAGGCTTCTGTAAGAAAACAAGTACAGCACCACTTATCACTGAAACACACAAAATTATTTTCCCAGGCTAAAAATATCCACCTTTCCCATAGGAGTAAGCATCAATGATAAGAGAGCAGGCCTTTATAGAGCACAGAGCAATCTGTGGGTTAATGTCACTTTGGGGAAGAAGGAGAAGATTATGATGGATTACCTTTATTCTTGGAAACTTTATCAATTAAATTCCCAGTTCCTGCAAACTATTCCACTTTACACAAAAATTAAGTTCTTAAATATTTTGATTTTGTGGTTTCCACTGAAATGAAATATACCCCACTCAGTGCAGCTGTTGCTGAAAAGTCTCTTGATATTTTTTCTGGAAAGAAAAAAACCAAAACATTTAGGAATATGCCATGCAAATTACTGCTTGAGATCTTGTGTCTGCCCTGTGACTGACCTGCACTCCATCTTGGAAGTCTAATGCTGTTACAAAGAACCAACAGGTATGGCATCCTTCTTGGAAGAAGATAATTTGAACTTCAACTAAACAGCTTCATTCAGCAAGAGATCAAATTTTAGGACTCATGGTTTAGAAAGCTTATTCATAGAATCATATAATCGTTAGGATTGGAAGGTACCTTAAATATCATCTAGTTCCAACACCCCTGCCATGGACAGGGACAACTTCCACTAGATTAGGTTGCTCAAAGCCTCATCCAGCCTGGCCTTCAACACTTCCAGGGACGGGGCATCCACATCTGGGCAACCTGTTCCAGTGTTTCACCACCCTCTCCATGAAGAACTTCTTCCTGATATCTAATCTAAATCTCCCCACTTTAAATTTAAACCCATTACACCTTGTCCTATCACTACAGGTCCCTGTAAGAAGTCCTCCCCCAGCTTTCTTGTACACCCTTTCAGGTACTGGAAGGCTGCGATAAGGTCTCCCTGAAGCCTTCTCTTCTCCAGGCTGAACAAGCCCAATTCTCTCAGCCTGTCCCCATAGGTGAGGTTCTCCAGCCTTCTGATCACCTTTGTACTCCAACGGGTCCATATTCGTCTTACGTTGAGGGCTCCACAGTACTGGCAACACAGTACTCCAGGTGGGGTCTCACCAGAGCAGTGTAGAGGGGGAGAATCCTCTCCCTTGACCTGTTGGCCACGCTTCTCTGGATACAGTCCAGGATATAGTTGGTTTTCTGGGCTGCGAGCACTGGCTGGCTCATGTCCAGCTTCTCATCCACCAGTATGCCCAACTCTGTCTCCTCAGGTTTGCTTTCGATCCATTGTCCACCCAGCCCGTACTTGTAGTTGGGATTGCCCTGACCAATGTGCAGGACCTTGCACTTGGCTTTGTTGAACTCCATGAAGTTGGCAGAGGCCCACCTCTCCAGCCTGTCAATGTCCCTCTGGATGGTATCCCTTCCTTCCAGCGTGTTGACCACACAACACAGCTTAGTGTCATCAGCTAACTTGCTGAGGTTGTACTGGATCCCCTCATCCATGTTGCTGACAAAGATGTTGAATAGCACCAGTCCCAACACCAACCCCTGAGGAACACCACTTGTTACTGGTCTCCACTCAGACATTGAATCATTGACCACCACTCTCTGAGTGCAAACATCCAGCCAGTTCTTTATCCATTGAGCAGTCCATCCATCAAATCCATGTCCCTCCAGTTTAGAGACAAGGATGTCATGAGAAGGCTTTGCACAACTCTACGTAAATGACATTGATTGCCTGTCTTCTACCCACCGAGGTCATGACCCCATTGTAGAAGACCATCACATTTGTCAGGCATGATCTGCCCTTCATGAAGCCATGTTGGCTGTCACCAATCACCTCCTTGTTTTTCATGTGCTTTAGCATGATTTCCAGGAGGATATGCTCCATGATCTTGCCAAACAGAGAGGTGAGACTGACTGGCCTGTAGTTCCCCAGGTCCTCTTTTTTTCCCTTTCTAAAGATGGGGTTTATATTTCCCCTTTTCCAGTCAGCGGGAAGTTCACCAGACCACCACAACTTCTCAAATATGATGGATAGAGGTTTCACAACCCCATTTAGTTTCTATTCAATATTCTTTTCTACAGGTGCTACTTAGAATGTCTTGGTTTAGGCTTTAGAAAGTCTTCAGTCACTGATACCTGATATTAATTGCACTTTGACCCCCAATCATATTTTGATAACAACTTAGGTTATATCATTCCTAGATTGTTAATAAAAGCTCTATATACTTGTAATTACTATGAAATACTTTAGCAAAAATTTAAAAGGTTGGTTTCCAACACATGTAAAGTTCTGTGTCTTTGTTTATTTCAGGCTTAGAAAACTGTACTTAAAATAATACTAGTCAAATTCACAAGTATCAGCAAAATAATGGTTCTGAATAGACCTCCCAAGCCAGTAACAGATCTACCTAGCCTCACACTTGAGCTACAGAACTCATTTTAAAAAGGCAACATCATTATTTATTGTCTTTTGTCTAAAACATCCTGTATATAATTCTCACAAACATTGATAAGGAAATAAATGGTAAATCTTTGTATATTCATTTTTAAAACTATGTTAGGTTGTAACCTCTTACAGTATTCTAGATTCAAAAATATTTTGAGATGTAATAGTCAGTATCAAGTTTTCATTTACTGTATTAAATTTAAATTTTTTTCATTTACTGTTTCAAATTTAAAGTATAAAAATAGAAAAAAAGTGTTTACTTGATAATGCTCCTTCCAAAGTCTCACATTTTTCAAAACCACTATTCATGACATACCCCTAATTCCTTACAGCATTTTCTATAATGATGTGATATAAAAAATGTACTTTTAATGACATAGGTGTACTTTCAGCGAAGATGAACTTAGATGGATCTTTCTACAGGAAGGAGATTAAAAAAGGGGAACACTGCTAGAACAACAAGTTTATTTCAGATATTTAACTCCTTCCACCAAAAGTAAAGAAAACAATCCACACATATGCTAAAACTGTATTTTCTTATCTTTTATACAAATACTATATATAATTAACTAATTCAATTGAGAAACAGTTATTTTAGATGCTTAAGTCATCCAGTCATGTATTCAGTTATGATTTCATGGTACAACATGAGCTTCAGATATCTGAAGGATAGAATATTTCACATTTGCAACTAAAATGGAGAAGACAGAAAAGGGTTGAGCATGAGAATGGAAAAGTATACGAAAGGGATCCTTGAATAGAGATTTCTACTACAACTGCATTCTTCTACCTGTAATGAAAATACATAGAAGGAGGGCAATGTTAACAAAAAACCATACTTAGAGATTACACCATCTATTATTTGCCCCTTTAAGTAAACAATTATGCAGCAGGATTGAACAGAAGAGTGCTGAGCTGGTATTCTGTGAAATGTGAGTGAACAATTCACTCAAAAGAGAAGTGAAATCTTCCCCAAAGGGAAATTTAATACCTTCTATTTGTCATGAATTGCTGTTTTGTACAGGCAAAAAGGCATGCTGATTGAATGAGGGTTTTTTTAAGCTGCTAGACCAATCAGTTTTACAGTAAGTGACTAAACTTGTATTTACTACAATGTTGGTTTCCTTTTGAATTTGCCAGTTCGGAAGAGAGGATGGTTGAGCCACGTGGACCAATTACAGTAGCAGCTCTGAACATTCATGTCATGATCTACGATGCATAATCATGTTTTTAAACTTGTTTTAAATACATCTATGCTAAGTTGAGATTTTTCATATAGATACAGAGTTTGGGTTTGGAGTAGTACCTGAAATGTTTGCATTACTCCAGTAACATGAGATAAGTTCTTGTGTGTGTTGCAAAGGAAATGCTCTTTGCCATAGAGAAACATTTCAAGAAGAATCCCCTGCTGAGAAGTCTCAGAACATGTTTGGATATCTGTAGTTTCTCATTACTACTGCATCAACTAGGTAAAACAAATTCCAAGTCCTGGCACTAAAGAAAAACAAAACATCCAGTTTAAGATGAAAAGTATGCCTCACCAGACTGATGGTATTCTACCCTGAAATGAGTGACATTTACAGGAAGACAGAGAATAGCGAATGCTGCTTACAGAAGCAAACCTTATAATCCAAATGGACAGATATGAAATGGGTAGGTGGACAATCTATGAATTTACCTGGACTGCCAGCCTCAAAGACTTTGAATCAGCAGTAAAAAAGTTCAACTGGAAGCTAGTTGTTAGAGACATTCAGAGCATGTTCTCTAGCTGACACTACCAAGCTGGGGTGTATAAGTACAGGGTTGTTACACTTTCAGGCCCTGACTGACTGAGGAAATGGGTTGACAGGAACTCCATGAAGTTCAATGAAGTAAGGCAATGTTAAATCCTGCATCTACAATGGAATAACACCATGCTACCACATGTGCCAGCCAGTTAGAAGAGAGCCTTGCAAAAGGCCTGGGGTTCTAGTGGAAAACCTGAACATAAGTTAGAGGCCTGATTTTTTAGCAAGGCGGTATAAGGGTTTACTGGAATAATGTTGCTATTACTAGCATGAGTGTAGCCAGTAGGTCCAGGGAAATAATTATTCCATCCTGATCAGTCTTTGTGAAGCCATGTCTGTAGTATGAATTCTGGTCTGTCCAATAAATGACAGACATGTACATATTGGAACAAGTCCAGTGATCAGAGACTGTATCACATGATGTATGAGAAGATGCTCAGAGAATTTGGCTTTTTCAGCCTTAAGATGAGATGGCTCTGGAGAAACCTTACTGCTGCTTAGAGAGGTTGTTGGGATTCCATGCTTGGTAATATTCAAAACGTCCCTAGACACAGGCCTGAGGAATTTGAACTAATAACCTGATCTCAGCAGGAGGCTGGACAGGGTGACTTCCGAAAAAGAGATGTTTTCCAACTTTCATGACACTGATTGTGTGTTGAAGTAGTCTTCATTCATACTTCACCCATCCATACAAGTTGGATATTTTGCTACTCTTTGAAGTTGCCTTTTTTTTTTTTTTTTTAATTACAACGGACACTGACAGCACTATTTCTCGTTGCCAAAGGGTACAAGATAAGACTTATCATACAACATGTAGATATAAACCAAAGTGAGTCCAGAAACGATGCTGAAAGATATTCTTCAGAATAATTCAGACTTTCAAAGAAATCACTGTTGGGAAAAGCTACCAAAAAAAAAACCATTTTCAGTAGGTAGTAAACATGTTCATCTCTCACACATTTACTGTTGTTAGGGGATTATGTATTAAAAAGTAATTTGTGAAAGTAAAAATTAATATAAGTTGTTATTATTTAAAAAGAAACATCCCATTTTAAATGTGGTACCCCCACAAGATTTTATACACTGGGTCTGAAAATTCAGACATAAACTGAGCAAAGAATGAATAAAATAAATATAGTAACTAATTTTTAATATAGCAAAAATTGATCAAAATAATTTTTAAGGATATTAACAGGCCATAACTTACCTGGGAAAAAAAAAATTAAAAAATTATAGAGTCAGAAAAGTTGTAATGAGACATCAGGAAGAGTTACCTGTACTTTCTAGCTAATATTATTTTCCTTGAAACCTTATTATACTGGAGCCTTAACTGAATTAATATCACTTTTTTTTTTTTTTTTTAATTGCAGAAGCCAAACTAAGCAGACCTTTCACCTCCAATTTTGACTGCCCACTTGCTTCAATTACAAAGCCATGGCATTTTCCTGTCATTTTAGAAGGGGCTCTTTGTCTGCTACTCCAAAAAAAGGAACAAATGTTACTCTCTCTGATGGTACTAATTAAACTGAAATGGAAATGCGAAAAAACACTGAGACCCCATTTGCCTTAAAGCTCAAATATATTGCCTCTCATAAAACAGGTTTCCCTATGTAAGGAGCAAAGATCTGTAGCCTTGACCTCCCACATTGCCACTGAAATGGCTAATAGCTACTTTTTAAGACAAATTTATTTTCTTACAAACCCAATTTAACTGTCGTTCAATTTTATTATCTGTGGCCATAAGCCTAAAAAGTAATTACTCTGTTAACATTTTTAATTAAAATGATGTTATGTATGGTTTTAGATGCATTAAGAGTACCGCTGATCTCAGATACGAAATGAAATTTTGATAGATGAGTCACGCCGTGAGATTTCCTGTTTAACATGTTGCATTGTGACTGGTATTATGAAAAACAGATGGAATAGCTATCGACCAATTTCTCTCATATCTAACTGTCAGATATAAAAAAGTATGTTTATTGAGTTCATTGAGTCTGTCCCTTAATTATGTCAAATATGAAGCTGTATTGGCTTCTCGGCTATTAATGAATTAATTAATTACAAGCAACAATAATAAAATTTATAATGCAAGGCATTGATCATCATCATTCTCTCCTAAGCAAACTACATGTGTTAAAATTATCATTTATACATTTTCCATTAACTTGACATTATTAATTCCCAATTTGCCCTAGGCTGCTTATGTCTAGTGCTTAGATCTGTAGCTATCAGGAGATCAATACCCAGTACTATATTTTTCAAGAAAATGATGTATAAGATATTTGACTCAGGATCAGTTATGACAAGCATTATTTTGCAACTGGTAAATAATCATCTGCAAAAGATGCACCTGCAATGTGCATCATAAGAACTAGAAAATAATGTCATAATATAAATTTATTAAATTTTTCCTAAAAGCAATGTAGAACAATCAATGTTTTCACATGGATTGTAAGTGCTAGTCATGTAAATCATGTTGCAATGCAAAGCACTATCAAACATAATCTCAAAAATATTAAATATATATATTTTTTATGACTAGGAAAAATAAAAAAATGTCAATATAATTTCATTAAGTAATATTCATGAAGTTTTCTTATCCAAAAACTGGTCTAGATGTAGACCCAACATTACATTTTTGCTGTACTCCAGAAGCTTCATAAATAAAACAAAAAAATATATTTAGTGTTGTCATTTTGAATTTTGGCTTTAGCTGTCTTCTAACTGGTGCTGTAGTTAAAATTGAAACCTTCTAACTGGTACTGTAGTTAAAATTGAAACTTATGACAGTTGAAACAGCTGCCAGCATATATTGCACTAGCTGGCAACACAAGTATTTTCTAATCTTTATCATCTCACACATCCATTTGTCTTTGTTACTAATAATGTATATTATATCAAATTTTAGGTTCAATGATACTTTAATGAAGTATTCTGTAAATGTTGCAAAATTTTAAATTGAACCTCCAGTAAACGCATTTTGTCTCTGCGATCATAGAGTCTGTTGTGACAACAATTTTCTTCCCTCCAAATGATCCAAGACATCGTCCTCACACCAGTAGCCCATTCCTAAACTCTGCTGAAATCAATGTTAGTCTTCTGGCTTGTTCTTCCATGTGTTGAATGAACTCAGCACCTCCGAGTGTGGAAAGTCACAAGTTCATGCTTTTACATTTGGTATTTTCTATTTTGTCACTGTTTCAGTTTATTGCTCCAGTCTAAGGAGAGAATTAGTTCCTCTATTCTGTGAACATGTGACTGTTGCGTGTGGACAGTGATTTGTGCATAACCATCATGCCCAGTTAGTATGGTCGCACAGCACAGCATCCCTGGATGGGGAAATATACAAACTAACAAAATTAAAACAAATGAATGAACTGGCACGTATCAGTACAGGCTGAAGTTTGGTTGGTTGGTTGGTTGATTGGTTTGCATGTAGCAATATGTTAAACTTGTCACACAATGTCATATAAAGTCCAAAAGAGAAAATTTACTAGTAATATTTATGCTAATATTTGAGACAGATAAATGTCTTTCAAACAAACCCTTAAACCAGGACAAGCTTTGATCCATAACTTTCCAGAAGTTTTCCATCTATTTACTATATTTGAGATACACTTATTTCATTTCCAAGTTCCCACAGCTGCATTTTAAAATTATCTTTATTAAAGTCTCTCCAATTATATAGACTTCTATATTTAGATAGTAGTTTCACTCAGCTGCATTATATTAATTTGGATTAACACCAAACGTGGAATTGGAATTCTGTATCTTAATATAACATCTCATAATTGGAATTCTTGACACTTTACAATAAAAAAAAAAGCTGTATCAAAATGAACATTTTAATAATAGCACAGGTACGTTGAAAGACGAGATGCTATATAGGATTTTGCCCCACTACAGATCCGTTAAACTAGCAATGAAAGGAAGTTTTCAGCACAGTTATGAGTTAGTAATTAGTTAACTGCACATAGTAACTATATGTTAGCAGAGGAAGTTATTCTATGCATTATTTTGGGTTTAAGTCACATTTATTTATTAAAAAGAAAAACTCTTGAATGGTTAATAGTGCATTAAATATAGTTTTTCTATATAATCTGACATATGCTCTCTCATAAGACGGGGGAAATATTTTAATTGACACAGTGAAATGCAATATTATATTCTGGGAAATCAAAGCAACATGCTTTTACAGTCTATAAGTTAACAAAAATCCTGTGTAAAGATGTATCAAGGACAAACTGCCACTGTTCCTTAATGCAATGAATTTAGTGTTTCCTTGTTAAAGGATAAGTGCTTGCTTTACTAATTTTAGAGTTCAACTTTCATGTATTGAGAGAAGAGGGAACAACAAAAACAAAATACCCATATATTGCAGAGGATATATTTCCCTTAAAAACTTCAAGTAAGGTTTTCTTATTTCCTACTTGCCAGAGAGCAGCTTCAAAGAAGTAAAAATGATTAATGCTGCTGTCATCAACTATCCAGTTTTCAAGTAGTTGCAGAGAATGTAAATAATAACAAAAGAAAACAACCACATATGAAATGAGAGCATGGATGTTACTGCTGAGCTGTTAATTTAGATTTTGCTTAGACTATAACTCTCTGATTCCTAAATCTGAAATGGCTATGAGAATTCATTTATTTATTTTAAAATAAGATGTGCTTTAAAAACAAACCCAGATATCACTCTTTTTTTTTTTTTTTCTAGCTGTTCCTGAGGGGACAGGAACAGAACTGTATCTGGATGATGGAATTTTGAGGTACCAAAGTTGCTTTAATCCTATATTGGAATACAAGTAACTAGATTAACTAATCTGGTTACATGAGACTATAATAGTGTCAAAACAGGTTTAAACCTTTCCTTCCTCCATTTTCCCAGTTTTAGAAAGTTTTGGGCATGTAAAAACTAAGAAATCCCTGAGAAATTGTTGTTTCAAAACAGTTCTGACCACTTACAGTCCTGACTTATATTTCAGCATCCGGTTCATTAACCTATTTTGAAAGTTAAAGATCATGGACCATCTGGTGAATACTTCTGGCCCTGGGATTGTCCACAGTGTTGTACCTCACTTTATGGTGGTGTGTGGTATGGAGAACACACTGAAAAGAACAGCATTCATTTTAAAGAATTTCAAAGCACCACGTATTTCCATGGCACTACAAGAAAACTGATCATGTGTATGTCATTAGAAGAGAAAGCAAGAATGCAGACAGCAGTAATTATTTTTGTCTCATCTCTTCTCGTGGTTCTTGATTCTAGATAAATAAGAAACTAATTAGACTAGGATGCTTGGCTTAAATGGAAAAGAGACCGCTCTATGTGACAAGTAGAGCTTTGCACCTCATTTGCAGTTTACAAAGTGAGAGTTAGGGTATTCTACCTAGTGAATAAGTTTAATGATCACCTTCTTTCCTGGATGGAGATGTGAAGGCAGGATTTTCAGACCCTTGAAAGGCACAGCAGTCAGGAGTTAAACAGATTTCCCTTTAAAGGAAAAAATGAAACAACAAATTCCTTCTTTGGACACCAAGAGAAGGGATGAACGTTTTCCTATCACTTTTATCAAATTTTGCTATTACATACCTAAAATCAGGCACTGAACTAAAATTGTCTTTCACCTTCATCGTACCTTTATCTTAGAATCAGTTTAAATCAAATTTAAACATTTAGAATTATTTCTTTTAATCATACAATTTCTGGTATAATGCTTTTTAAAACAGACCTCAGGGAGAATGGGAGGGAGGGGAAGAGAGTTTCTTTTACTGACAGTTTTATACTTCTCACTCTGGTTAATATTTTAGTAGCCTACATTTATCTCAGAGATTTCTATTCTTTCTATTCTCTAATGTACCAAATACATTCCAAAATATACTCCTGATTTCCTGCGGTTTTCCACATTTGAAATTCAAACTGAATGCATGTAATTAGAACCATTTCACTTTTCACTGAAATCACTGTAATTCTTTATTGTTGTAGCACTTTTCAGCAAGTTACTATGTGTTTTTGAAGACATTCCTTCCTTTAGAAAATGTTAGATAATTTAAACACTTTCTTCTTTAAAATAGAGGGGAATTATAATTGTACCTTTTCAATAGCAACATACCTAATGTTTTGAAGAACTGAAACCGATACTTTTGAATAAGTCATATTTCTTGAATGTTTTCAAGGCATACATGTGAAAATTGTCAGAATGACAACTCCATATGCAAAAGCTTAGATTTCGTCTGCAAGAAAGTGTTAGATACACCACACAGAAAGCATTCAGCAAGTTTCTTTTAATTCTTCTCTGCTCCAGCCTTTATCCACTGCAATAACTATGACCATTAGCCATTCCACTTTATGACAGCCAAGTAAAACCTTTTAGGATTCAGAGATGACAAACAACCAAATGTTGAAATCTCTAATGAGGTTATACAGGGATGACATAGTAGTTGTTTTAGAACACAGTGTTTCTTGTTTGGATAAAAGATCATGTCATGAAGACAGCTATTCTGCAAAATATTTGACAGAGGAGTAAAATTTAGGCTGCCTCTATAGGGAAATAAATACCTTTAAGCACTCCAGATGTGGCTTCTAGATTCCATTATTATAAAATATACATGAGAATTAGGATTAGATGATCACATGCATGTTTTCGAGCCCTCCTAACCCTAACCCTAAGCCTAAGTCTCACTTCGCTAGCATTTGTTTTTTTGCCAATACTTTGTTCGTGTCATGTGTATCATAGAATCACAGAATAGTTTGGGTTGGAAGGGACCTTGAAGATCACTCAGTTACAACCCTGCTGCCATGGGCAGGGACACCCCCCACTAGACCAAGTTGCTCAAAACCTCATCCAGCCTGGCCTTGAAGACAGCCAGGGATGGGGCATCCACAGCTTCTCTGGACAACCTGTTCCAGTTCTCACCACCCTCTCCATGAAGAATTTTTTCTTGATATCTAACCTAAATCTCCCCGCTTTCAATTTAAACCCATTACCCCTTTCGCTATGCCTACAAGCCCTTGTAAAAAGCCCCCTGCCAGCTGCCTTGTAGGCCCCCTTCAGGTACTGGAAGGCTGCGATAAGGTCTCCCTTAAACCTTCTCTTCTCCAGGCTGAACAAGCCTAGTTCCCTTGTTCTGTTCTGTTCTGATCTATTCCAAAGTCTGCACATTTATCTTTCAATCTTTTACTTCATGCGCAATCATAGAATCATAGAATGGTTTGGGTTGGAAGGTACCTTAAAGATCATCTAGTTCCAACCCCCCTGCCATGGACAGGGACACCCTCCACTACAACAGGTTGCTCAAAGCCTCATCCAGCTTGGCCTTGAACCCTTCCAGGGATGGGGCATCCACAGCTTCTCTGGGCAACCTGTACCAGTGCTTTACCAACCTCTCTGGGAAGAATTTTTTCCTGATATCTAATCTAAATCTCCCCACTTTCAATTTAAACCCATTACCCCTTGTCCTGTTGCTACAAGCACTTGTAAAAAGCTCCACCCGCCCCCCCCCCCCCCCCCCCCCCCCCCAGCCTCCTTGTAGGCCCCCTTCTGGTACTGGAAGGCTGCAGTAAGATCTCCCTGAAGCCTTTTCTTCTCCAGGCTGAACAAGCCCAAGTCTCTCAGCCTTTCTTCATAGGACAAGTGCTCCAATCCTCTGATCATCTTTGTGATCCTCCTCTGGACTCGTTCCAACTAGTTGATATCCTTCTTATGCTGAGGGCTCCACAGCTGGACACAGCACTCCAGGTGGGGTCTCATGAGAGCAGAGTAGAGGGGGAGAATCTCCTCCCTTGACCTGCTGGCCACACTTCTCTGGATACAGCCCAGGATACGATTGGCTTTCTGGGCTGCCAGTGCACACTGCCAACTCATGTCCAGCTGCTCATCCACCAGTACCCCCAAGTCCTTCTCCTCAGGGCTGCTCTCGATCCATTCTCCACTCAGCCTGTACTTGTATTTGGGGTTGCCCCAACCCAGGTGCAGGACCTTGTACTTTGTCTTGTTGAACTCCATCAAGTTGGCAGTGGCCCACCTCTCCAGCTTGTCAAGGTCCCTCTGGATGGCATCCCTTCCTTCCAGCGTGATTGCACTATGTGATGGTAGGGTAGACATTACTCTTACATTTCCTGATAGGATTTTTTTTTTTTTTTTTTTTTTTTTTGTAATTTTGAGAATAGGTTGTTAAATTGTACAATACTGGACTATGTGTGAAATAATCCCATTATACATAACCATAATGGATCACGTTTACCTATTGCTCATCATGTTGGGCTGAATGGTACCAAGCAGTTAAAAGGGTTCTGCACATAATCTTTTTCCACATACAAAGGATGTGATTTTGTTTTTCCTTAGGTGTAAGTCAATGGAAACAAATAAAAAACATCAAAGGGAAAAGCTATCTAGAATAACATTTTTTCCAATATTTTCGCAATATTGTTGCATTGGTCCAATGTTATAAGACATCAAATGAGGGAATGTGCTGTTAATTTCCTTTCCTTTCATACCAATTCCATGTATGTCCTCTTCTATGGCTTTCATTATTGGCAACCAGGAGTATTACTTTAACACTGTTGTACATTCACACTTATTTAAATTGCTCAGTATTTATTATAACTACTAGAATTATTTTAAATAGGGATAAAAATGTAATTCAATTGTAGAACTATCCCTCCATTTAAATTTACATTTGACTACATTTTCAATAAAAAAGTAATACAGATCTTAGCTCTGAATAAAACCATAAGACAAGCTAACCTTATGCTACATTTCCACTACTTAACAATATTAGTAGGGAAGAATAGCTTGGATTTTTGGAGAGGTTGCAAATAATCATGATTTTATCTCTTTAAAAGACCTAGTCTTTAATTATCTAAGGTTGAGACCCTTTCTTGCCTTCACAGTTTTTGTGCTTTAACTCAATCAGTCACTAAGCACCACACAGCTGCTCACTTACTCCCCCTACAATGGCATGGAGGAGAGAATCAGAAGACTAAAAGAGGGAAAACTTGCTGGCTGAAGTAAAGGTAGTTTAGAATCATAAATCATCTCTTACATGAGAATATAATGGTTGATGCTGGAAAGTAAAATCCAGATTTGGTCCCACTCTTCTCTGTCCACCCCCAATCTACTCAGAGTGGCCCGCTTACTCCAGGTTTCATGATTTAATCTCTCTTCTCACGTTCAATACATTTGCTGCATCCAGATCAAAAGTAAATAGCTTAACTGTTTCTAATTTTATCCTAGAAATATACTCCTGCATTTAGAGGAAATAAAATGCAAAAGAAGAAATATATCTTTATGAATGCAAAGTATTTATAAACTGCCAGTGCTTCTGTTTCTCTAATAACTAAATGCGGTATGGAATAGTTAAATGCTTGGTTTTATAGAATAACTAATATTTCTGGATTTATTAAAAGGTTCTGTTTTACAATCCTGCCAAACTTGCAGGTAAATCAATATAACTGTAACTATTTTTGATTTCACATTAGTTTAACACAATTATTTCATTCTGGAATTTGGGAGTACTTAGTATTAATGCAACTGATTAAATGTGGTAGTCTACCTCTTATAGTGAAAACATAATTTAAGAAAGAAGTATTGATCCAGTTAAGTTAGAATGGTGAGAAATGATGCCTGTCTATAATCTTAGCATTTCTTTCACATAATTAGAGCTGAAAGCTAAAGTTACTATTACTTGGTTTTGTTCAGAGATGGTTTAAAACAAATGGCTTGGATCTGGACTTCAAGTAGGTTGGAGTCAGACTTAAGCCTCCACATCTCCACAACTATCTGAAATTTCTAGCTCTCACTGTGTTTCACACTTAGCAGGAATCCAGTTTTATTTTAGAAACATCTTAAAATCTAGTTTTGACCTACATAGTGGGAATGCAAGAAAAACCCATAGGAGAATTTGCCCTGCTTAAGAAATAAACTTTCACCAAAACTACTGAAATTTTATAATCCTCAAACCCAAGTCTTTCTTCAGACTTGGAGAATGTCAAAGGAGAGCCTCAATTTGATAATATTTACCATAATTAATATTTACTCATAATTCATGTCTAATCAACTAAAATTAGCCTAGAGATAAATATTTTTTTTTCATAATTCTCATCTAATTGGATCAGGTCATGCAAGTTATACATAGTTCAAACAAAGTCCTAGAGAAAACACATGGGCTTCCTAATTAAAATTCAGTCACCAAGCTGATGTCCTGATTTTCCAGGAGCTATTCTTATTCAGTCATTCTCTGTCTATTGCTCAGTCATCCTGTCACTGATAATACATCCTTGTGAGTCATAACAGTTTTTATTGGCCTTCATCTGGGAGAATCTGGTACTTCCGATTTGTAGCCTTGTAGCACGAATAACGAAGGAATTCTAAACCCATGCCAGTAAAGTAATAAAGCCATAGTATCATATGTTACACATAAACACAGAGTGAGTGGCTGGCTAAGCATTATTTGCATCATCAGTTTATGGAAAAATAATGGACAAACAGAAAATATAACCTTTATTTTGTATTGTATTTATTAGACTGTGCCTTCATATAAAGTCAGTATGAGTTAAATAATGAAAGATAAGACTAGCCTAAAAGACCTTTATATCCAAAGATTAATTTCCATATACATCATTTACTCTCAAGTTGTATCTTACAGTCCCGGTATTTCAAGTGCCAAAAGCAAATATTGTCCACCGAAAAACATATATTTTCTTTATGTGTGTGGTTCATTATGAGGAACATTATGTAGTAGTATAACACAGATGAGATAGATAGATATATAAGCATCTAAAAGAAATGGACCCTTAACAAAAGTAAATCTTGGGAACAAGTCAAATTCCACATTTTGAAATGTAAAATGTTTGGATGATTTTTGAGTAATGTTCATAATTTTATACACTATTTCAATAGTATCTTTAATGATAATAAAGATAGGCGTATTAAGTAGAGATGTTAATAACAGTGCAAATCAAGATCAAATAGCTCATCTGGGAAAAATAATTTTAACTCCTGGATTCTTCTGGCTGCACACTGATGGTTACATACACCACTGTGGCTGTCAATTAACAGGCTCTGTCATTACACTGTATGAATACCTGTTTGTCTTCAGAGTAGTATTCAAGAATCTGTTTCAATTATCAACACCATTGTCTATGCCTATTTGCAGACCACTTTGTGCATCCATAATACATCTTCCCATTCAAGCATAGAATAATGTAAGAAAAAAAAAAGTTTATCTTCTTTTATTTTAGCTTTAAATATAGATATAAATGTATACAGTTTTCTATTCTTTGCCTTCCATTAACAGTTAGGAAATAGGAGAAGCTATTGTATTCCACTAACAATTTCTTAATTAGTTATATAGGAACACAACATTAAACAAGAGTAGTTTCTCAGAAACTGAAATTTTCTTAACAAATTCTCTAAGTTATAGGACTATAAAAACAAAAAAAAGTTATACCATGGTTATCTTCAAAAATCAGTTCTTGTCTGGTTTATGTGTGGATTTTGCTATTTCTTTTTCTAACTGGAGGACTTTGAAAAATAAAGGACTATGGTAGGGTGTCCTTTAAAATTTACTTGAAGGAACTTTGTGTGAAAGGTTATTTCAAAACTGTAAATGTCTTTCCCTTGAGAAATTTTCTGCAAGAGAAGCTGCCAAGTAGGGAAAGGGAAGAATAGTCAACAAGAAGACTTATAAAATCAATTTCACAAGAAAGAATTTAGCAAAACACTTCTGAACAACCTCTTGTAAATATCGTAAGAGCTATGCGCAAAAGAACGAAAGAAATGCTGACATACAAAAGAAAAGAAACCAAGACAGCATCCAGACAAAAGAGCATAAAAGCACATGCAAGTCACCTCACCAAAGGTGACAGAACTCTTTCACTAAAGAAGACAGTTTTTCTTAGAGAAATATTAAGTCTGTTACAAGATACCAAGAGCTAGCACATCAATCTGGGAAGAAAGAAGGACAAGCAACAGCCAAAGCCATCAGAGATTTCTATTTCATATCCCCTGCTGGATAATAACATAGGAGGATTCCATAAAGTTTTCAAAACTGACCTGTCTCCTTGCCAGAAGTTTCTTTACATTGACATTTTAAATGCAAACTATGGTGTTAATCCATAAATATTGATGGACCTTGTCACTGTAGCCAATGCAGAGGTTAGTGACACACGTCAATTATAAATCTACTAATTAAGATATAATTAACATATCAACTTGTCTTGAACTTGAAAGTAAGTGTGTTGAAGTGGTGTAGCTAACAACAGTATATTAACATTTTGCATTACTGTCATGACATAGCCAGGCAAAATTTTACATTAGTGACAGATGTCATCAGCAGAGGGAGGAGGAGGCTAGTTACACCTCCCAGGCACCTGAGTAACAAAGTTGCCAGATAGAGGAAAAGGATGAAAAGAGGCAGGAGGTGCTGCTAAAAACACTAGGCAAGATGGAGTAAGATAAGCAGTATGGAGAGCAGAGGACATCCCCCTTTCCTGGATGGAGCAGGACAATACCATAAAGGCATCAGACATCAATGCAGAAAATCGGAAGACAAGTCTATTTTGCTTGACAACTCTCTTTGAGAAGCTCTCAAGCCTAATCATCTGGACCTTAGTGACTAAGAACAGTAATACCCCCAGCCATCAGTGCTGACTGTACAGTATCATCTCCACGATAGTCACAGCTAATTTACAAAATGATTTTAAAATATTAACAGTTTTCTATGTGTAATGATGATATGAAAGAATTAAACACTAGCAAGAAGAATGCTTTTAAGAAATTAATTTAGTAAAGTTGATTTTTATAGTATAAAACTGTCCTGTTCCATCAGTCTTTTAAACAGTCACATCACAGTAATCTCTGACATATGGATAGAGAGACAGACATACAGACAAAAAGATAGGTTCAGTTACATCATGACTCCTCTGAAACTCTTTTTTAGTATGCTCTGTTAATCCCAGAAGAAGGTCCAATGACTTGCTACAAAATGAAGGAAATTTCAGGTCAGATAACAAGAGATGATCCTCACTTAGTACAGTAATTAATATTAAAAATAAAATTTAACTCAAACTGCTTCCTCATTCACATATAAAAAGTTGGTTGTACATCTGCAAAGTCCTAAGAAGTGTACAGTTTCAAACAAAATCTCCAAGAAAGCTATTAATGCTATCTAGAAAGCATAAGCAGTCATTTGACAAAGACTTCTTTTGTCCTTTTGGAACTTTTGTGCAGCAACATTGAAAAAGAATTCAACCTCATCAGAATTCATTCATGATACAGGAATGTGCTGTGATAATATGTCTGAAATTTGTGATTTCTATAGACAATGGTGAAGAAAAGACAAGGTATTTCCAGAAGCTCAGTTGTTACTGTCAAACCATGTTTGTGTCTTCCTAATCCTTTGCTGTTAAAGACAACAAAAGAACAGTCAAAGGACATCCTTAGAATCATTACACACTGGAAGAAGAGATGCTTTTAAAATATTTTTAAAAAGTGTTTCCTCTAACAGCTATTTAAATGGGAAGAATTGTAAGGGATGATTCCCTTCAAACTATCTATTTTCCTTGGGCTAATCATGATAAACTAATCACTAAGCATAAAACTTCACAGCAACATTAGTGAGCTTTTGTTATGTAGAAGAGATACATAACCTAAAAACTGAAATTTTGTGACATTCCCAGCTTTCTAGTATGAAATAATATGGACATTCTGGGTTTATATCTCAGTGTAGAGGAAAGGAATTTACATCACCAGGTGGAATATAACTTCAGGGATAAATCACGTCTCTAACTGCAGGTCCAGCATGTGTCACTTGTATTGCCACTAAATAACACATGCAAGAAATCACCAGGTTAGTGAATCAAACACAAAGTCAGATAACACAGGCACTCCATTGCTGTATCTTGAAATGTGAATGCTTTGCTGAAATCTCTAGCACATCTTTCTTTCTCAAAGGAAATTCTGTTTACTCATACATACACTCTTATAAGAACTTAAGACCATTCAGACATTGAAGCAATATCTTTACAAAAATATAAAGTAAAAAGAAAAAAAAAGTGAGCTGCAAAATACAATTTAATCTTCTCGTTAAATTTTTTGCTGGCTGTATGCTGTCTTAAAAGGCATATGGTGTAATAAGCTCTAAAGATTGATGTACAGGAGAGTTATACATCCTGCAGTGTCTGACCAGTTTCTAAAGCTTCCTTACAACTCAAAAATTCTGTGAAATTTTGTCTTAGAAATAGTTAGAAGTTAGAATGTTTAGAAGATTTATTCAGCACACAGAACTTCTCTTTAAAATGTGTCAAGCAAAACAATATGTATGGTATGGCAAGACAGTAAGTGCAAGTAATGAATCTCAAGATTCAAACCATAATCAGAATAGATATTTTAATGCAGCAGATTCACATGTCAAAAATTGGATGTTTAGCTTTATTTACGTTTGATGCAAACAAAAAATAACTTGAAAAACTTTAATATAGAAAGACCAATGTTTAGATGCAGGCAGAACTATTCTTCTTTTTTTTTTTTTTTTCTTGCAATATTTTACGTGAATAGGAAGGTTAGGTGGCACTTTCCAAACAAAGTGTGACTGGGAAAACACATTTCAAAATGCCTGTTTTCTCAGTTGGTCAGTATTCATGTTATTTACAAAAGCAGCGAACAGGCTAGGGATGCATAACACTTAAAAAGAAAAGCCGTTATCAAAATAAAGCATCTCCAAACATCAGTCTCCCAAACAAAATTATTTTAGTTTGGTCCAGTACTAGGTGTATGGTTCAGTTGCCTAATCTTGACTGACTATTTTTTTTCCACCCCAAAATTGATACCTATGCTTTTTGCGTCTCAAAACGTTTCACTTATTTCCTCATTTTAAAAGACTTTCACAGCTCTGTCTAACTTTTTCTACTGTTATGGATATCAGTGCTTTGGTTATCCAACCCTCACCCTACAATTCCATTTCAGGTATAACTGGTTGAATCAGAAAAGCTTATTTAAAATTTTTGAACCACTTCCTGAAATAGTTTTAATTCAGTTCATGAAGTCCTCTTGATAACTTGTACTAATCCATATAATTGCACTAAGGTTCATTTTTATTGCACATAGTGATACAAGAATGTTGCAGCTATATTCATAGCCTAAGTTTTCATCAAAACTTCTAAAAAACTACTTCTAAAGGACAGCTCTAGTTTTCTCCTAGTGTTAATTATTTCTGTCTCAGACAGTAAGTCATGAGGTAGACAAAAATTGCAGGAAGTTTAAAGTATTGATGATACACTGATTAAGCAGAGGAGACATGTCCATCAAAAATCAACTAGAAGTGGACTAACGGTGGTACACTATTTAGTAGCTTTTGCAAATTCCACATTTCTTTGATTTTCCTCCGTAATATTTTGTCTTCATTTTTCATCATCTTCAAAGTGGAACTGTAAAACAAATGCCACATTTTTATAACAACTATAGTTGCAGCATTGCTATGAAAAGCTGCTTGAAAGCTTGTTATTAAAAAAAAAAAAAAATTGTATATATCAATCACATTCTAGAACATCAAGAATATTTTTCAAGAATTTACTATATGGATAGAAAATACCAAGGAAATGGAGTTAAACTAGACTGCCACCTGTCAGCCAAAGATCCTTTATGCAAATGTGCAGTAACTGAGCTCACAGATCACACATAATCACACATATGCATTTCTGTATAGATAATGCTTAAATTTACATCTATACCTTAAAATTTATTTTACTGAAGCTGTCTGCAGGATAGACAATTTTCTAATGCTAATTCTAATTATGTATCTCTCTGACATTTCCTGTGTTATGCTGCATATAGCCAATCAATGCTATCTCTGATGTGTAGCAAAGTTCTCCATGATTACTATATGCTGCTTGATTTCCTATCCATTTAATTAATTCTGAGTACTTTCTGATTAAATTTTCATAAATTGTATCTCATTACTATGTGTATTAGACTCCTTTTTGTGGGCAGTAATCACCGATGATACACAGATATCAGAAAGCACATTAAACAAACCACAAGTACAGTGAGGGTTGTATAGGTACAGTTTCTGTGGGTATCATAAGTCGATTTACCCATCACCTCTGTGACAGAACACAATAAGCTGCTATTTACTATCTAAAATCTTACATATCTAGCTGTGGGAAAAAAATTATTTATGTTTATGACATAACTACTGCATTTTAATTTCTGCTTTCTGTGAGCTGCTAAAGAAGAAATTGTTGTCAAGGGAAGAAGGGTCAGAAATAAACATGAACCAGGGAAGATGGAAGGGCAAGGAGAAATTTAGGTCACTAATTAGGCTGGGCAATCTGATTTTCCAAGATGGCTTTTATGTGAATGGCATAATTAGAAGACAGTTCTCAACATTTGAGCTCTGGCTACGTAATTCTCTCCAGACGATCTTGGCAGCATAATATAATGTTTTCAGGAAAATCAAGAATCCTCTTTATTGGAACCCTGAATTATAGTCCTGATCAGGATTATTAAAAAAAGGAAGGGATTTAAGCATGATCCTTAATTATATCTACTTTTATAAGGGGTGGCTTATTACATTTATAGTTATTTTTTTCTAGTTTACTGCTACCCATATACATCACTGTGGCTTGTAAAGGCTTTTGTGCATGATATAATGAGCTTTCTACAAGGAATATCATAGGTCTCTATTTCAGTTATATTTGGGCAGAGTATTGTAGAGATAGTAGAGCTTGTTTTTCCCATACTCATTTGCAATCACTTTGACTGTTAAGTCCTATTGGAAATCCCTCCATCTGAAAAGAACAGAAGGATTTCTTTGTGTCTCCTGTTTACAACACTACCATGCTTTTTCATCAACGCATTAAAATAAGCTTTTTTAATTGGCTCTGTTCCATGTTATGTGTAGAGTTTATCAGTATCTTACTTGACAGGAAGACATTCCAAATACTGTAGCAAACTCGCCTAAGACTGCCTCTGAGTAGGCAAAATTTGATTGCAGAGGAACAGTCATTCTAACACTCCTTTCTGTATGCTGTCTGGCTACAGAAAGGGCTTTGCTTTTTTTTTTTTTTACTCACTTCAAACTTGTGCATTTGGATATTTTTATTGGGTTTGGGGTTTTTATGTCTGATAAGCTTTCTATGTTTTGGGTATATTTTCTAAAAAAATGAAAAGCTTTTATCATCAGTTCTATGCTAGAATCTTTTGAATTAATGAACCTATCCAGTTGCCTTTGAGTTATGACAGGCAAGTTTAGAAACCGATCTTTAAAATGATCCTTATTTATTTATGTTAGGATTTTCTCCTTCTTCCAAAGCTGCACATTTAATCCTTTGAGAGTAATCACTGGATACTTATAAGATTTTTATCTCCTTCATAAGCAGCTCAGAGACATTGAACACTAGCATGATACAGTCCACATTTCTTCCTTTGAGCAAAACAAGTTAAACAGAGACTCTCCAAGAACTTTGAGAATACATTATCAAACCTATGCCTACAGGCAGAATGTAAATAATATCATTTAGTTGCTATTTTTGTTGATTCTGAGCTTGATGCAAGAGTTCTGGTTGGGTTTATAAAGGAGATACGTTATCCAGGAAGCTTTCAGAGGGAGTGAGATTAAAAATAACTGCACATTTGTGAGATATCTTGTAAGTATAAATACCTTGTAGGATTAAGGAAAGGGTAGAGAATATAGCTTGGAAAAATTATATTAAAAATGTTAGTTATTTTTAAAGTTTGTGAATAGCAGCATTATTAACACTTTCATATTATTTGACAATAGTAACCACCCTGTTATTAAGAAAGCATAATGACTGAAGATGTGTCTAAAACTTTTATGTTTTCATTTTCTGATGAGAAGAAAACAAATGTATATCATAACCAGGATGTTCTTTTCTTTTGACAGAATTTTTTTCATCAAAATTTTAATAAAAGTTTTTATACCAAACTTGAGGTGAAAAAGGAGGGAAATAAATAATTTCTATAAAATCAACATGATTTCTGAAATTAACAGTTGTGAAAAGAATAAATATATGGCAGTCTTTTAATTCTCCTAATATTTTTTGTAATAAAATTAGTCTTTTTGTATGAGGTATTTATCTTCATAGATTTCACTTACTATTGTCCTTCATGACTGTTTATCTGAGTATCTTTCCTATTTATTTAAGAAAGACCCTCTTTCCCTGCAGTATATGGACCAGTACTTTTATTTTTTCCTGACATGCTGTAATACTGATACATTTAGTAAAATTGTATGTTTTCCTTATAAGCCAGCTCATTTCCTTTTGTTTATCAGTTGTTATTTCTGGCTTTCCAACCTACCTAACCCTTATGTAAATCAGTCCTACTGCCAAAAATCTTTTTTAATAAAGTTGTACTTCTATACCTTAACTCAAGGGCAATAGGCAAATAATATTCTCTTCTCAGTCATTTATTCACTGAGGAAAAAAAGAATGAAGAAGAAAACCCTTATAAATATTTATTAGATACCAGCTTTTTTGAACAGCTCTATTTTGAGCCAATCATTGGGAATGCCACAGATCTGACATTAATCTAAAAGTTGTCAAAATTTTTGAACAGTAAAAATCTCCTATTGCAGTAGAGTGTGCTAAAAGCTGATGATAGTGAAACTTTCTTCTCAGCAGTCAGACTAGGATATCATTTTGTCTTCACATCGCAGAGTCCATTTCTTCCTTTTTGTTAGTTCATGTTCAGGAAACAAAAATAAACCCCAACCATCTACATTTCTAAAAGGAAACATAAAATAAAGGCCTAGATTACTTACTTGTGTGTGAAAAACTAAGAAAAATCAGACAGCTCTCCCTGTCTAACTTGGCTCTATCAGCACTTTGCAGGCCCTAGCCAATCCAGACTTCATGTAGGAATCACAGATTGGCATGGATAAAAAAGATCTACAGAAGGTTTAAGAGTTACGCCTTAAATATATAGTGAGGTGTGTGTTGTCAGGCCTGTTAACACACTGATATTCCTGAGTGTTCATGCCCTTGGCCTCTCCTGGGGCCTTCCCCACATTCCCATGGACCAGGAACCTATGACTCAGACCCAACCCCACTGATGTCACAGCAGGGACTGTCTCCAGCCCCCAATAGCCCTGGACAGCCAGGCCATGGTTCCTGCCGAGCTGGGCCTGCTCACGGGCTCACTCATCCCAGTCAGGCCTCATCACATCCTCACTCCCAGGGAGGTGCCCAGTATAAATGGGGTGGCCCCAGTGCCCTCCAGCTGCCCTGCTCCTGGCTGGAGTGCTGGGATGGACCCTGATTGCCAAGGTCTGCCCTGCCGCCCACCTGGGGACACCCAGTGCTCCAGCCTACATGAAACTGCCAGTCTTCAAAACTTTAGAAATCAGAATAATTTTTCTGCATTTGGCTAATCCTACAACTTAGATCTCTAACCCATGGCCCTACAATAACATAGTGTTTGTTTGAATTTGTAAAAACGTATCTGTAAATTTTGGCAGGACAGCAAACTAGAACATCACAGCTCTAGAAACTGCAACCTTTGTTCAGTATAACACAGTGTAAATATCACGCTGCTTCCTAGGATTTCCTTCACACTCCCAAAGGACAGCGTATTCCTTCTCAATAGATAATAGGACATAATAAACATGGCTTAATAGTTATATTAACATTGAAACTCAATATGTGAAACTTTTTTCAGTAAGGAATGTTACTCATTTGACTGGCCACGTTGCCACATTCAGAAACCTGGAAAGGTTTGGAGTGGGGATGGTATGCATCTGCCTCATTCAGCACAGTGAATACTTCAACCACCACCACACACATCACCATCCCTAAAATTTATGTGGGTGGGTGTCTTTGTCACACAGTGCATTTTTCTCTAGGAGTGAAATTTGGTTCAGACTGGAAATCCATCTCCAGATCCTGGTTTCTTTCTGACCCTGGTGGCACAATACCAGGCCTCTGAGCTAAAGGACCACTAGGAAATTAAGCCTCTCTGTGTGCACAATGCAAGGTAGCACTTCTAGCTCCTGTCAGGGTCATGTTAGCTCCAGATATTAAAAATGAAGCTGTTCTATGCAAAGACCATTTAAAATAAGTATTATTAACTGTGAGATATTACTTTATGGTGAGAAGGTGACTCAATAATTCCAGTTGCACAACAGTAAGTTTAGATTGGTTATTAGGAAAAAAATCTTCACTGAAAGGGTTACCAGGCACTGGAACAGGCTGTCAAGGGAAATGGTTAAGTCACCGCCCCTGGGGGTATTTAAAAGATGTATAGATGTGTCACTTAGGGACGTGGTTTAGTGGTTAACCTGCCAATGTTAGGTTTACAGTTGAACTTCATCTTAAATTGTTCTACCATTCCATGATTCAATAAGAGCACCCATTTTGCTGGAGGGAATATATTGCAACTCACATTTTACTTTACTTTTTGTAGTATAAGATAATCTCAGATCTTTATCCGCTCGATTTACTATACTAATCCTACCCAATTTACTATAAAGTCACTGTTTTTTCAGTGACAGAAAATTGAATCCTAAAATCAAATTGCGGGAAGAAATTAAACATTTGCTAACATGGACGTGAATAATTCGAGCAAATGCTCAGACAAAGCACCTAAATATTTGGCTGTATGTACAAGATCCATATTCTGAACACACACACACACACACACACACAATTTTGTTATTCTTTGAACAGGAAGTACTCCAACAGAAGTAAGAGCTAAAGGACATTTTTTTGATGTGAGAATCTTATGTGCTTTTATGGGCCACTTTGATGAATAGTTGGCAGGGAGATTCACATGCTTTACAAATAGACAGACCTCAAGAGGCACAGAAAATAGTTCAAAATAGCTGAAGATTTGGAGAATGTTAGGAAGGCATATTATATATGCTTGCCATGTTCTTGTTCTAATACAAGTATCCCTCAATGTGTGTCTATCATCTAGGTTCTTCACGGCAGACAAGATTATGGTGCAGGTTTTTAGCCATACAAAATCAATATGGACATTCTCATTTTCTTAACACCTAAATGCTGAATTCTCTAAGCTGGCTGGGAGATGATGAGTAGTAAGTTTACCATACTCAGTCACAGAATTTGTGTGAATGTTCCAAGCATATAGGCAATTTTATCCTCTATTAAAAAAAATTGAAAAAAACCACACAGGGTGCCTGTGCCTGTTACTCTACTGGGAAAGGCTGTAAAGGCTATTGTTACTACTTATAGGAAAAATACAAGCTGTTCAACAAAATATAAACAAAGGAAGTAGCATTAAACAAATCTATGCAAGTTACTGGAATTACAAACTTCTTAAAATAATATTTTGATTAAGAACATATAGCTCATTAGTTGCAAATACAAAAATATCCCTCATCACTGGTAATGTCCATGAAATAACTGACATACGAAGTAACATGATTCTATACAAAATCTTGTTCCCTAAATTAAACTCATGAATGTAGTCTCCTGAATGAATTTTTATTTTTTTACATTTATAAAAGGTAAAAATTAAAAATATATGCAAAACTATGCATCTAAAAACCTATAAGATGTATCTTTAAATATTTACGTGTATGCACCTTGTCAAATAGTTCTGCAGAAATTACAACCAGTAATAAATACAGTATGTTAATTCTATATATAATTCACAGACGTACAGAAAGGTGATGATTCTATCAAAATTATTTTACAAATACTTTGCATTTACTCCTTACTGAGATGGAATCCTTGCATTTATCTCATGTTTGAAAAATCTATTCCTTCAATATTTTTTTTGCTGGCAGGATGTATCACTAAGATTCCTAATACAACCATTTTTGTATTGACATGAACTGTAAACTACTCAGTTACCTCAACTTATGCTTTCCCTGATGAAGCTTCTGCCCAGCAGCAGAAGGGATCCTTGATTTTGCATGTTCTCATATACTGAATATTCCACAACTTCTGAACTTATGTTGAAAAGGCATAATACCAAGCTGGCATTGCACTGCGTAAGGCTTTTAGACTCCCACTAAACACTATGGGTAGAACAGATGAATGATCTCCCCAGATATGAGGATAGAAGAGCTATGCATATATCCAGTGATTAATTCTTTAAGATCTTAAAAAGCAGTGGTAGGGAAAAATATAGTGATTCTCATAAATACAGCTCCTCAGGCACTGGCTGGAGGATGCAGCATGGGCACCCAGCTAGGTCCTCACACAGCTCACTCTCACAACTTGGCTGTTTACACAGAAGTCTGATAAAAGGGTTTATGGCTGCACAGTGTCAGAGCTGGCCTTGAACATGGGCAGGAGAAACTGGAGTGAACATGTAAACTTTGTATTTTATTGCAAATAACGATTATATAGGTAAAAATATAAACCACATATTCATATGTAATTGCATTACTTGAAAAGAACATATTTTTAGCATTTTCTAATCCAAATTATACAATTTTCAAATTCTAAAGAAAAAGTGTCATCTGGATCCTAAAACGGTAAATTTTTCAGATAAAATAGGGCTTTAAGGATGAACTGGTCTGATTTATATTAGCTCCATGTTTGCAATTTTCCATGGCAGTGGTTCACAGATTTACTTTTCCCTAATTCCTCATAGTCACATAGCTCATCTATAATTTTATCTTTATTTTGTGATTTATTTTTCCCATTCCTTCTCCTTAATAATACAAGGTAACTTTTCATATTTTACTGGAATGTAAATAATATTTTATTATTTTTCAATATTTTACTGACTTTGTAAGTTAAAAATTATTTTGTTCTCTTGTGAGTTAATTATTTGTGAAGAACTGTAAATAGTAAGACAACTATGTCCCAAATTGTCCTAGCTCAATTCATGAAGGACTTCCCAAGAGAGTAGGTACTTGGGTGGTTAGCGTATCTGTCACCAATGCTTGGATTTGGGAATCTTACTGCCCATGTCAATTAACCCAGGATTTGGTTTCACATTCTAAACAAGGCTTATTGAGGTTAAATGCTACACTGTTTACAACTTATAGTAGAAGTCTTACTATTGTTTTCAGATAGCTGTGAGATTGCTTACAAACCGCACTTAACTATATACTTGTGCTAACACTGTCAAATCATCTGAATGTTTCTTTGAAAAGTTCTTATTGACTTTTAATAAGAACTTATCAACTTTGGATAGGAACTCAAAGAGTCCTGTCATTTAATAACCTTAACAATATCCACTTGTTAACCTGTTAGCTAAACAAATGCTTGAGAGCATACTACCCTGCAGAATTTAATAGGCACAGGTATCTTTCAAGTTGAAATCAGCAATGTCTTTTGGTTTTAAGGGTATTAACTAAGAGGAATAGGAGAAAATGGTTGCTTCTTGGTACACCTGAGGCAATTGCATCTAGTGATGAAGGACTGAATAGATTTTCTAATTTACATAGAATCAACATTATGCTGTAACCCCCTGCATCCTAATACTAAATGATTGACTCTGATTCATTCTATTTAAAACTTACTTATTTAAGCTAAAAAAATAGTATTTCTTAAATGAGACAATCATTTTATTCCATAAATATGTCAGCCTAAGTGAGCTTTCTTTGAGCTCTCCCCCTGAGGGTCATGGCTACATGCAGTTTCCCTTGAGTGGGACACCACTCAATGGTGTTTCTCGACAGATGTCATCTTACCAATGATGACAGATTTTTGGTAAGCGACAGATACCGCGCATAACTTATAGTATAGTAACTTTGTTTTTTGTCTTTATATCTTTGACTTTTGTCTCGATAACTTTGATTTGTGTTCTGGTAGTTTTGAATCATTGCTCAAATGACATAATTGTACAGTAATAGTGTGAACCTTGCCATCAAACTTTGCTAAGTCACACTTTTAGAACATCATATTAAAACTACTATTACAAGTAGCTTTGATGGTGATTCTTTAACAGTCTAAATAATCCATTCACAACATGCAGTCTCACACAACTTCTGTGTTAATGTAATTACATTACTTTCAATAAATTTACTATTGACTAAATTAGTATTGTTATCATAGAGATTCTACTAGCATAATAATACTATTTATGTGGAGCCTCAGCAGCAAAATTTGTTATGAATAAGAAGCTATTAGAAATTACAATCTAAGCAGAAAATGTACATAGCAATGCAAGCTAATATGTAAAAATATTTAGAATGGCATGACACCATAGAAATCACACATTAAGAGAAAGAAATGGAACACTTGAAAAACTTTCAGATCCTGTTGAGAATCAAAGTCTCTATTTCTCTTAAATATTTGTAACTATTAAATACTTTCTGCTTCTTCAGACTTCTCTATTTAAGTGAATACTTTGAAGAAAATGAAAAATGAGCACACAATGTTCTAAGAAACGTGAATATTCAAATACCTCATTTAAATAATTCTGATTTTAGATATCATTCTTTTATGAATAAAAAAATAAGGAAAAATACGTTTGGGGAATCTTAAGGAGTTTATAAAAAATTGAAATTCTACTAATTATACATAAGTACTCTCCCCAGAAAAAGAAGTATAAAAGTTCTGAAAGTTAAAAAATCCCATACTCATGAAGCTATGATACAGAAGGTATCAAATATCAATAGGTATAATATTATTTGGAGATGGATCAAAACTTATTTTTGAAAACTATTAATTAGATATCCATGACTTCAAATATTCTGCTTTCTATGTAAACTAAAGCAGGAACGAAAAGAATTCTGTCATCAATTGTTCAAGGAAATACATTTTCTTGGATAAAACATAAATCTTCAAGATCTATGAAGTTATTCATAGTGTCCATGATGAGCTGTATATAAATTCAATTAAATTTTATATCAGGGTTATAAAATCTCAGTAATAACATACTAAATGAAAGTGAATAATTATATTTGACCAGCAATATATTTATAAGACTCTAAAAAAGTAGAACAAAATAGGTCAGATCACATGCACATAAAATACCTTCAGAGAAACACCAGATGTTGCAGTTAGTGGTATGGTAATGAAAAAAGGAAAGAATTTTTCCCATTGTGTTGATGCTCATGAAAACCAACATGATGTTAGCAGGAACTGGGAGAATGGAAAGCCACCCATGGTAGGAGAGGATCAGGTTTGGGAGCACCTAAGGAACCTGAAGGTGCATAAGTCCATGGGACTTGATGAAATGCATCGACGGGTCCTGAAAGAACTAGTGGATGAGGTTGTGAAAACTCTATCCATTATATTTGAAAAGTTGTGGCAGTCTGGTGAAGTTCCTGCTGCCTGGAAAAGGGGAAAGTAAAAAGAGAAAAAGGGAACTACAGGCTAGTCAGTCTCACCTCTGTGCCTGGCAAGATCATGGAGCAGATCCTCCTGGAAACCATGCTAAGGCATGTGGAAAACAAGAAGGTGATTGGTGACAGCCAACATGGCTTCCTGAAGGGTAGATTGTGCCTGACAAATATGATGGCCTTCTACGATGGGCTCACGACCTTGATGGATAAAAGAAGGGGAACTGATGTCATTTACCTGGACTTGTACAAAGAATTCGACACCTTCCCGCATGACATCCTTCTCCCTGCGTTAGATTTGACAGACGGACCACTCAGTGGATAAGGAACTGGCTTTATGGCTGCACTCAGGAATTTTTCAGTCAATGGCTCAGTGTCTGAGTGGAGACCAGTAACAAGTGGTGTTCCTCAGGGATCGGTGTTGGGACCGGTGCTGTTCAACATCTTTGTCAGTGACAAGGACGGTGGGATCGAGTGCACCCTCAGCAAGTTTGCTAACACCAAGCTGTGTGGTGCGGTCGACATGCTGGATGGAAGGGATGCCATCCAGGAGGACCTGGACAAGCTGGAGAGGTGGGCCACTGCCAACTTCATGAAGTTCAACAATGCCAAGTGCAAGCTTCTGCACCTCAGTCAGGGCAATCCCAACTACAAGTACAGGCTGTGTGGAGAATGGAACAAGAGCAACCCTGAGGAGACAGAGTTGGGCATACAAATACAAGGAAGTATTTGTTGGACCTGTTTCTGAGGCATTGTTGATGTTGCACCAATGTCACATTTTACCTTTAAAACTCAAGTCATGTTTGCAAATTTGGAAGTTCAAAATTTTAAATCATTATAGTTTACAGGATCTAGAATCATGAAGATATTATTTATAACTTACACTCCAGCATTGAAATACTACCAGTATAACTTGACTTGTGCTGCTGCTTAGAGATGCATAAATCTAGATTTTGCAGAAGCATTTTCATAGCTACCTACAAGTTGTATATGATCTACCACTGTTTAGGACTGCAGAGATATTTGTGTAAGAGAAGAAAATTCTCAATTTAGACGTCTGGAAAGAAAGTTTTTCAGGATCAAGCTGCAATTTAAGGCATTCAAGTGTATTTAAGTTTGTCGTACAGTACTTGCCTAAATTAAGATACAAGCAAACTAAAAAGAAAAGAAAGCCTGGGAGAAAAGGCAGTTGAGAAAGTAGCATACACATCATGTTTCATACACAGGAGAAAAATGAATATTCCTTACGTACTAGCTAAAATAGTTCTGGGTTTTTTTAGAAACCTTTTAAAAAGTGCAGTCAAAAGAGTCAACTGTTTTGAACCAATACATCCCAGGACAACTTATAAAATATGGAGGCATTTACAGTAAATGTTGTTTCACTTCCTAGACATCAACTGAATTTTCGGTAGTGCAAATAATCCCTTGCCCCACATTTCAGACAAGTGTGTAGGCTTAATTAATTTTTCAATCTATCTTTTTCCTGAATGAGTATTTAAATGAGTTATCCACTATGTAGTAACAAAAGGTGTTTAGTAAACTCTACCACAGAGTTTCCTATACCTGAATTGTTGGAGCAATTTCCTATGATATGGATCCCAGTGTGGTGGCTTGACCCTGGCTATATGTCAGGTGCCCACCAAAGCTTCTCAATTACTCCCTTCTCCAGCTGGACAAGGGAAAGAAAATACAACAAAGGCTCTTTGGTCTAGCTAAGGACAGGGAGATCATTCAGCAATTACTGTCATGGGCAAAATAGACTTGATGAGGGGAGATTAGTTTGATTTATTACCAATCTAGTCAGAGTAGGATAATAAAAAATAAAACAAAATCCTAAAAACACCTTCCTACCACCCCTCGCTTCTTCCCAGACTTAAATTTAGTCCTGATTTCTCTACCTCCTCTCATCAGCAGTACAGGGGTATGCGGAATGTGGGTTATTGTCAGTTCATTACAT
Source organism: Rhynochetos jubatus (assembly GCA_027574665.1). Lineage (NCBI taxonomy): Eukaryota > Metazoa > Chordata > Aves > Eurypygiformes > Rhynochetidae > Rhynochetos > Rhynochetos jubatus. The sequence continues at coordinate 31,729,977 of CM050649.1, read as the reverse complement.
GTTGTCTCTGCTGCTCCTTCCTCCTCAAGGTGACAATTCCTCACACTCTTCCCCTGCTCCAGTCTTGGGTCCCTCCCATGGGAGACAGTTCTCCACAAACTTCTCCAGTCTCAGACCTTCCCAAAGTCTACAATTCATGGTCTGGTCCAGCATGGATCCCTTCTACAGGGTGCAGTCCTTCAGGAACAGACTGCTCCAGTGTGGGTCCCCCAAGGGGTCAGAGCTCCTACCAACAAACCTGCTCCAGCCTGGGCTTCTCTATCCATGGGGCCACAGGTTCTGACAGGAGCCTGCTCCAGCATGGGCTGCTCACAGGGTCAGAGCCTCCCTCAGACATCCCCCTGCTCTGGCATGGGGTCTTCCCTGGGCTGCAGGTGTGTCTCTGCTCCACCGTGACCCTCCATGGTTGCAGGGGCACAGCCGGCCTCACCATGTTCTGCACCATGGGCTGCCAGGGAATCTCTATTCTGGCACTTGGAGGACCTCCTCCCCCTCTTTCTCCACTGACCTGAGTGTCTGCAGAGCTGTTTCTCTCACATATTCTTACTCCCCTCTTCTAGTTGCTGTTGCACAAGGGTGTTTTTTTTTCCATTTCTTAAACATGTTATCAGAGAGGTGCTACCACTGTTGCTGATGGGCTCAGTGTTGGTCAGTGGTGGTTTCATCTTGGAGCCGGCTGGCATTGGCTCTTCCAGCCATAGGCAAAGCTTCTAGCAGCTTCTCACAGAAGTCAACCCTATAACCCCCCCAATACATGCAGTCTCCATGCAAAACCTATAGACCCAGTCTCCACTCTAGTGAAAATTTAAATGGCAATATACAAAACTGATGAAATAGCATTGACTTAAAAACCTAATGTTGAAGCTGTTACAAAATACAGTATTCATTTGAAGCTGCCCACCCCACCAGGACCACAACTTTCAGTCATTCTATGGTGTTACATGAAATCTAGCAGATGTTAAATGTGTCAATATCTATGACTAAACAATCACCTAAGCCTTAATTTTCTGTGGTTTCTCTTACTTTTTCTCCAACACTCTCTGACTCTAGCAAGCAACAAACTAAATACATAAAACTGTCTTAGGAAAAATTAAACTGTATTGAGACATCTCCTATTCTTTGAACAAGGTTCATTTCATCTCTATTGACATCAGATAGTGTTCAAAGATTTTAGGGGGATTTTTAAAAAGCTCATAAAATCATAATCATTATAGTCTGGGTGAAGGTTGTGTGTTTTTCAAGCAGAACACTAAGCTTCTGTCTTTGAATGTTAGGCTTGTTTTTTATCTCATACTAATTATAGAAGGCCAATTACTTTACTGAGGAGGAGATGGAAAATAGAGTGTACAGCCAGGGGACCTACAAGTGCCACTTTACTAGGCATAACACCATTCAACCAGGAACACTAAAGGGATTAAGAAGGCAGCTTTGTATTGTCTCAGAGGTACAGTAACACAAGCACCATACTAGATTGTATGACAGTTACTATAGCAACAATTCCTTCTTTTCCTACTATTAAGCCACACATTTTTTTTGTTGGGACAAACCAAATAACCCAAAAGCATGTGAGACCAAGGTTATCATGGAGTTCTTTCAGTATGATAAGGTTTTTAAATTCCAAGATTGTCTATTTTGAATGCTTAAGCCTCTAAACTGGGTTATATTGAGCACTTGTATGCAAAATAATTACATCAGATTCTTTTGGGAGACCTCCTGCAAAAAGGAGAAGAGTGCCTCCTAAGAAGAGTGCCGTGAACAAGTTACAAAAAGGAACAAAATAATAAGACATAAAGGAGTGACAGAATACTGCAAGACAAAGATCTTGATAGAATTATCCTTATCTAATAAGAATCTCTAATAATCCTTAAGTAGAACAGAAATATATGAACTCTGTTAAGGGGCAGAGATGGAGGTTAAGGGAATACAGGTTCAAATATTTAGTCGTAATTGTTAGAATGCATGTATGTCTGAGGTGACAATTAGGAATTAAACACAAATTCTACCCAAATGGAGCAATCATTTGACTGCGTTAAAGATAACAGTTCCTACAGGAATAAGAACAATATCATAGATAAATAAGCATATTGTGCTTATAGTGTATATACAATAATGAGGGACAGGGAGGAAATGCTACAGAAAATAAATAGACAGGAGATTAAAAGCTTTTTATTTTGGGGGGAGGGTGGTGGTCGTGGTGTGTGTGAAAGAGTCATAATTTAACAAACTTCTTTGAATCAGTGAGCATCCTAAGTTTGACACTCTTGGCAAACTCCTTCCACTCTGAGCATTTCATTTTCAAAAGTGACATTAAAGGGTAACCATTTTGATTATCCATCTTTCAAAAGTTTGACTCATGTTCAAGGCCCTGTACATTCTTTTTTCCACTGAGAAACTACATTTTCCAACCTCTATGAAATTTAATGGAAGTCTTGTGGGTTTTAATTTTTTTTTTTTTTTTACTGTAGTGTGCCACTATTAACACCTCAGGAGAAAAGTAGTATAACCTGCTTGTTTTGGGAACAGTACATTTTTCTGCTTGTTTGAGATCTGCCCTGTTGTCAGTACATTTTTAACAATAGGTAAAAGAGCCTTTTAAAGTTGAATGAAGGAATGGATCAAGGGAAGATTCATTAAATAAAGATATTCTCTTGTCCTCCACATCTCCTGCTACTGTGAGAAATGCAATTCCTTGGTAGAAGACAGCGCGGGCACGTTCTTAAATAAAAATTGCAAAGATTAGCCAGGATACTCAAAACAATTGTTGATTAAAATAAGCTAGTTTCTAAGACATATTTGAAAATCCCACAACCTTTAGTTTTATCTCCCTCTGTAGACATCTTTAAATACTTGTAACTCTTGTCCCTTGGTATTTTGATGTATATATATGAAGCATATTAATTCAATCAATAAAACACAACTAGTATAATTGAACTGAAAATGTACTAAAAAATTATTAAGGGAGAGATGAGTCTTACTTCCTCCTTAGGAAAATCAGCAATGTTTCTACCCTATATTCAGCAAAGCCAGTGATGTAACCCAAATGTCCTGACTGATGGGGAAAAACCAGTAGGATTCTAGGGTTACAAACTTAGGAAGAAGCCACAATACCATGTGCTAGCTCAGTTTTGAATAATACAGATAATGAATATAGGAAGAGCTAAGGCAACGTCTTTTACTGAGGCCTACATTTTGTCTAGGAAACATATTTCCTTTGAGAATGTTACCCTTAAGATAGACATGTACAGACAAAAATGGGGATAATAGCATTTCTCTGCCTTGAAGGGTTAGCATCAAGATAAATACTCAGAAACTAAGGTAATGGAAGACACATAAAAGTTCTTCAAGATGAATTTTTTCTTGAAGTGAATGAAGACCTCTCTGCTTCTTTGTCCTTGAATTGTCACAAGCATCCTTTTTGCTATCATATCCTTATTTGCATATATAAAAAAGTTATTTCAGTTTGTTTCCTTGTGAATTCTACAACGAATGAGACAAAGGTGCTGCCAATAACTGTGTCAAGAGTTCACAGATTATCTATAAGGAGGGAGGGAAATATAGGTCATATGGACAATAATAAAGTTTTTGTTCCTTCACTCAAATTTCTTTATTTCAGCCTTAAAATATTTTTTAAAGTTTTAGTTACATGCAATTATGTTATCATATATGTAATTATCACAGATAACTCACATTTAACTTGCCAATGTAAAATTCAGGATATACCCCAAATTTCACTTTATTAGTAAACTAGAGGGTTTATCTTTGTTGATAACTGATTCATGTAATGAAGGATATCAAAAGCTTTTATTTTATTTGAAAGCAGATATTTGAAAATATTATGAGTTTGCAAAAGAAATGAGACACATATTGTTGGTGTCACTACCTATAGAATTATGAAAAGCAAGTGATTTGAGCCGGAAGTGTGTCTTTCAAGTCATGATCCTATTGCCTTTTAGTATGGGAGTGTATTGGCTCTGGCTGAGGTGGAGTTACTAGCAGCCCTCATAGTGCTGTGCTTTGTGCTGGGAGATAGAAAGTTGTTGGTAACACACCAGTGTTTTGGTTACTGCTGAGCAGTGCTCACACAGCATCAAGGTTGTGTTTCCAACATTTCCCCCCATCCCAGGGGAGGGCAAGAACTTGGGAGGGGACATAACGAGAACAGCTTACCCAAAATGAACAAAGGGATATTGCCTACCATATGACATCAGCTCACCAATAAAAGCTAGGAGCACGGAGCTTTTGTTATTTATGTTTGTGTTCTGGGGCAACGCCTACACATACTGGAGCTGTTTCCTGGGAAGTGGTTGGAAATTGCCTGTTGACTGGAAAAAGAGAATAAATCTTTGTGTTCCTTTGTTTTCATGCATGTCCTTTGCTTTTGCCTTACTAAACTGCTTTTATCTTGACACACAAAGTTTGGGGGGTTTTATCTTATATTCTCCCCTGCACCATTCTGAGGAGGAGAGGGGTGAGTGATAGAGCAGTTTGGTGGACACCTGACATCCAGCCAAGGTCAACTCACCACAAGGAGATGACAAATGTGTGAGTCATTTGTATCACACTCTTCTACATTGGGTTGAGCATTACCTGCATAGATGATCAGCATTCATTTAACACAATGGATTAGTAAACTTAGTCTTCAGCTCAATGAGTATTTACTAGTATGCATTATTCAACAGCTCACATGAATGTATAGTAGATTTTAAATAAAGTTATGTGTCTTAAAAAGATCATATTATACAAACTTGAAGTAATTTTTAAAGACAAGGTTTACAACAGGAAGATTTTTTAAATGAAGATTTTTTTCACTCATTGGGAAGTTGAGAAAAAGAGAAGAAAGGAGAAACTGAGAGAGTATAAGTAAGAAAATCAACTGAACCATTTATTTCATAGAATCATACAGCCTAGGTTGGAACAGACATTGAAAGATCCTCTGGTCCAACCTTTCATGGGAAATGGAGCCAAAATGATATTATCTAGAACCCTGTCCAGTTATATCATGAAAACCTCCAGTGATGGGGAATCTACCATATTTCTGGAAAGGTTGTTCCAAAGGGTGATTGTTCTCACCGTAAAGAATTTCTTTCTTTCTTATATCAAGGTGAAACTTCTCCCAGTATCACTTGTACCGATTGTGCCTTGTCTTCCCCATGTAGTTCTTTGGGAAAAGACAACCTCCAACATCCTTGAAGCCACCCTTTAAGTACTGGAATATGGTGATGAGGTTCCCCTAAGCCTTGTCTTCTCCAGCACCTTCAGTCTTTCTGCATAGGTCAAGATCTTCAGCCCTTTGATCACCTTCATGTTCCTCATTTGGACCATCTCCAGTCTGTCCTTGTCTTTTTTGAATTTTGGGGACCAGAACTGGATACAGTAGTCCAGGTATGACCTGACAAGTGCTGAGTAGATGTTGATCAGGTCTCTATCTTGGATAGTAATGGGCTTAAGGATGAAGCCTAGGTTTCAGTTTGCCTTTGTTACAGCAGTGGTTCAGTGCTGTCTTATGTTCTGCTTGTTTTCTACCAAGACCCCCAGCTTGTTTTCAGCAAGCCTGTTCCCTAGCCACATAGATCCTAGCCTGTGCTGGACAATTTTGTTATGTCATCTCTTTGGTTATGTCATTCTCTCATTTTCTGCCAGACTTTATTACAACTCCCTCTTCTTCAATCAGTATTGTGGTTTTAAATTTAAAAAAAATAGCAAATATCTTATAGATGAAGCAACATATATTTCAAGTTAACTAAAAAACATGTTAACATTGTTGAATTGAATTGAAACATTGACATGCTAACCGTTTTCTTCTGCTGTCTGCATCATGTTTATACTAAGGAATGACTGTATTTAAAAGTTGCTTGAACCAAAGCGGGTTGAGGTGAGGAGACGGTAATGATGGAGGAAGAAGATGAGTCTCCTCTGTAAAAAATGTATGTGAAAGAATAGGTATAAACATCTGGTGTGGGGAAAAAAAAAAAAAAAAAGGTAGATAAAACTTGGTTCTACAAACTTATTCTAAATTTTAAAGAAAATAAAAGGCAAACTAAGAACAAAAGGGGGGGAAAGAGAAGAAATTACTATAATAAAAAGAAAAGTAGGATTATTAGAAGCAAAAGGTCAATGTAAACATTTTCCCCTTACAAAAATGAGATAATACATAAATCAAAATAAAATTATTTAAAAAAAATATAGTTTTTTGAAACTTTTAGCAAATAACTTCACAGCTTTTTTAAATTCTTTTTTTGTTAAGATTATACATGAAAATAATATTTTGCTTTGATTGTCTCAAATTTCTTTGACATTAAAACTTCACTGACAGCAACACAAGTACCAACAAACAGTTCCATGGAAATAATTAAAAAACTCTTCCAGAATGATAGAATACATAATGGATTTCATACTATTAGAATCCTAGGAGCTGCACCTATTACAAGAATTAGTGTTGCTGATACTGTACAAATGGTTTGACACTTTGGGATTTGTTAAATAAGGCTAATGAAGGACTCAATGCTTGAGAAGTGTTACACAGGGAATAGACTATAGTGAAGCTTAAAAAAAATCCCACAACAATGATTATGAAAATATTTTGGAACAGAGCCCTTAGAGAATTAATTTGGGTTAGAGCAGATATTTAATTTTGTACAATAACAAACCCCAAAGCAGTAAATTAATGCTCACTGGTCCCCAAACACATTTGTGCTATCTATCCAAAGTCACCCTGAAAGATGATGCAGCCCCAGTTAGAGCAAATCAATTTATTTATAGTAGTTGCAGTGAATAATCCTGTTTTGTTACCTTTCTTCCTACTTCTAAATTGCACTTCTTTACAGCACCAGCTTTATTTTTGCAAATGATGTTGTCCAGCCAGCTTTAAAATGAAATTTGCAATAGTAACATCTGTTTTTCAGTTTGGCACTTCCTTTGCTCTGATCTTGTCCTTTTCTGGCATTATTACTGGCCTAACCAGTTACATTCAAAACAATATATAGCCATATTTTCCCAAAGAAACCCCCAACACCACACCACAGTTTGTCTTGCCTACAACAGTGTGTGCATATTTAGGAATCAAGGTAGCAAAAGCTAGAGATACATGCCATGAATATATACGGGGCTATATATTTTATCTCTTTTTCCAGACAAAAACCTAATCAACCAAAAAACCCAAAAAACCTCCAACCAAAAAAACACCTATAACAATTGAGTCATGAAAAACTGACACTCTGTTTGCAAAAAAAAAGTGTTACTTCCATGATCCAAACACTTTCTTCTTCTGTGCTTAGCAGTGAATGACAGAAACATCTCTGTACTATAGCAGTGCCTAGTTGTCAAGGTGGCCCACAGGGACTAGAGGCAGCTGGGCATAGAATTAATCTCTGCCAGTTTGTTCCAGATGAAACCCTGGCACAGAATACTTGCTACCTTGTGTCACCTGGTGTGCTTTTCCTTCTTAGAGTACAGTAACAAGAAGGATCCTTCAATTAAAGTTATGTATATTCCTCCCCACCCCACCAAGGAATAAAAACATATAAAATTCTGTCAGGTACAAGTAGTGTTCTTGACTAAGTGGTTAAAGCAAACATGTATAAAAGCACCATATATACAAGCAGACATACTGGAGAGGCAAACTATTGTATAAATAGCTCTTCAGAGAAGTAACAAAATCGTTTGGATCTGGCATGCATCATTGCTGCTGCTTTTTGCTAGGATTCACCAGTGGGAGACTTCTGTAGTTCCAGATTGCTACTTGAGGGGTGATTTGGTAGAAAAATCCACACAGAACTCTCACAAGACCTAACATTGCATTTTAAATTAAACAGCACTTAGATCTTAGCTTAAATCCACAAGTGCCCAATTGCAGAAGTTTAAGTTTATTTACAAAAAATAGTGCCATTATCTTTTAAGAGAGATTTGACTTGAATTAACCAAATGCACCAATATTTGCAGGCTCATTGTCAGGGTCTTGAGGACACCATTACCCATTACCCTTAACTCTTCCTGCCCATCCCCCTGGGATTTCACCCACCTGCCAATGGCCAAGGACTTCATTTCCACAGCCCAGAACTCCCTCCACCCTGCTTATGGCCCCGGACCCGATGTCAGCCCTCTGGGAACATTAGCCTCTGCCTCAGTAATGCTGCAGTAAGGTCAGCTTCCAGCTCCCCACAGCCCTGCCTAGCCATGGACCTAGCTGGGCCAGGCCTACCCATGGGCCCAAATCCCTGCCCAGCCTTTGCCCATCCCCAGGGAGGTGCCCGATTGCTGGGGATGGGGATGCCCTGATGCTTCCTGGCTGGCTGCTTGCTCCTGGCTGGGGTGATGAACCCTGACTGCTAGGCCCTACGCAGCCACCCCCTGTGAGAAGCCCCCTTGTGTTCCTGACTCCTCATCTCTAAGGGGGCAGCTGGCCTTTGTTTCTCGTTGGTGTGTATGGTGCATGGACTTCAACTTTCCTGACAACCACTGGCATTACTTAAATCCACTCAATGCACTGAATCATGGCTGCTGGTATCCTCACCTCTTTTTGAACTTGTGAGAATATTTATTTACTTTCTCTTACTCTACTGGAGTAATTACAGGTTGGTCTAGACAATGGGCATGCATGACCGAGTGCAGCACACACATAGGTACCTCACAGCCCCTTGGGCATTCAGGTTCAAGAGCCACAGATGTTGTGTTTAATGCAAGGAATTAATTAAAAGATGGACTAAAACAAATAGGAGCCTAAACTACTATCTAAATTAATTATTCCTCTGTAGACATCCATTAGTTATCCATAACTATGTAAGTTGGTTAACTGTAAAAGTATATTTATAAAAGGAGATTCTCATTAGTGTCCATATAGGTTTACTGAGCTTACAGTGACTGACAATATTTGTTGTCTATTTTAGGACAAAAAAAGTAGCTCATGAAAAAGCAATTCTTTTTCACTCTGTTCTTCAGCAATAACTCTGGCATACTCCTCATACTTCTGGCTTCAATTCCTTGAGCAGACACTCTGATTCAAGGTTTTATGGTGCTTTCCACCTCTTACCTCAAGGCCAGGTTTGAGAGCAGTGACTAATACTATCCCTTTGTGTGTCCAATCTGTATGATAAAACCTTCACAACTCTTGAATTATTCCCTATAATTTTCTCCTAGCAGTTATTTCCAAAACTCCAGTTAAGGCTCATTGTTTTGAATCTACACTTTAACAATATATTCCCTTTATTTTCTATTTATTTTCCTCTAAACAAGCATCTTCCCAAAATTGTTTTTCATTCCAATAATTCAGAATGTTTCTTCCATACTTTGGGATTCAGCTTATGGTCCTTTTCAAGTTGCTATTTCCAGGTTCTTACCAAACCATAAATAGAATGTTGTTAATTTTAATGACATCCCAAACACTAGACATTTAGAAACAAAAGTCAAATGCAAAAAAACCAAGTATTTTGAATACTGAACATTTGAAATGGATATTTATTTACCCCAAATAATTTTTTGGTTCTGTTTTCCTTTGCAACTACCTCCAACAGTCTCACCTTTTATTTCTCTTACTGAGAAGGGCTTCACTGCATAATATGATCTTCCCTCCACCATGCCTAAAATGCTCTTAAATAAGTCCAGGATACAAGTCAAAAATGTTTCTTTAAGAAAGTTGCACCAAGCCAGAAGATAGAAGCGTCCAACACGTTCTCTGTGGCTACAAACACATTAATATGTAAATACATCACTGATTTTACTACGTGTAATAATGAAGTGTTAAAATTTCCTAATGGAGACAGTGAATTTTATTGAATAACACTGTTTTCTCAAAACAAAGTAACATTTGCTTTCAGGCAGGGGGAATTTTAAAGCTCCAATGCTTTTTCTGTATCTGTATCTATGTTCATTAGCTTAAAAATGAACCATACTGCGCCACTGTCAAAATGAGCTATGCTGTGGCATCTGAAAATCTCATCTACATATGTATTTATTTTCTAGCATTAAGGTGGAATAAGCTCTACAGACCATGTGCTATAAGTTTTAGTACTATTCCTTTAAGAATAACTTCCAGAGAATATCTCAGTATTCTGAATATAAGAGGTATGGGCTGTATTAAAAAAACCCTACCTTTCTTATCTATAAAGTACATAACAATCATATCAGTGTGATTTAAATTATGACGCTGCTTGGTTTTGGCATTTTTTGTCTTCAGTTTTGCTGTCATTTGAAGCATTTAATCTTAGTTTCTGATGTCTCACTCAAAGCTGTATGTATCAGGTCAATGATAATGGATATGTATTTGTACACTATTCAATATATAAGACATGCACTATTTGTTGAAAGGATAAGGTGCATATAGATGAAACTTCAGCATTTCAATGGTGTATAAGAAGCGAATAGAGGGTAATCTTCGTTTGGTGATTTTTTATTTTTCTCATTAAAATTACCTTTGTCAAATTAAGCCTGCTTAAAAAAGAATATTACTTTTAAAGAAATGCACACAGATACAGAGATGCATTTCTCTATTCTTACATATTTGAATCTATATCAAAGTAGCATAAAATTATTCTGTTGGAATTTTGTTTGTAGGAGGGCAGAATTTGACTTCCAAAGTAATAAAAGGCCATTTTAACTGGTTTATTTCATGCATTCAAAAATTATCCTGTACTTTGAAAATAATTTATGTAGGAAATATAACAATTCCAAACAACTATTCTAACTGAATTGTGCAAAATAGAACTGATTGAATTAAGGTTAAAAACTTTTTCATACAAATTCTGGAGTGATAGCAATCTCTGACTTAAGAAGTAATGGCAGCTTAGTTTATTGTGGGAAAATAAAAACCCCAAACCAAAGCCAATCAAACAAAACAAAACCACAAACAAAAAAACAACCCAGAAACAAAATTAGAGCCCCAAATTAAATATAAATTAGGAAAGGTGTGTAAGAATCAGTTTAGACCTTAACAAGCTGCCTACTGACAGTCTAATACATTTTTACACAGCAACACTCAGAATGAGTTAGAACGTTAATTTTGCTCAGCATACTATTTCCAGCAGTAGGCAACAGTGGATGCCTATGGAAGAGCACAGGAACACAGAAACCATATGGCAATGCTCACACAGAGTGCTCTCCCAGTCTATAACAGCTTGAGGCTGAGTCAGAAATGGCATTTTTATAATAAGCCTCCATGGATTTCCTGCATCAACCTGTCTCTTTTTGAATCCAAGCAAAATTTAATATCCACAGCATCCTAGGGAACTCCACATCCTATTATATGTGAAGAACTAGTGGCTTTCATGGGTGATTTTTTGTTGTTCGTCTATTTGTTTGAGGGGGTTGTATTTTCCAGCCACTAGCTCAATCTTCTACTAGAAGAGAACATGATTAATTGATTCTTGTTTTCTTTCTATTTCCCAGTGATAACTTGTGAAATCTCTATCTCATCTTATGTTGTCCTTTTTATTTTTTTTCCCCAAGCTTAATTTAGTAGCCTATTTTGTCATATCTCATAAAGAAACCTTTCCAACCTTTGATAATCCTTGTCACTCTCTCATCTGCAATTTCTAGGACAGACTTTTGAGATGGGAAAACCAAAGCTACACTCAGCATTCAGGACAGAGATATTTTGTATACTTCTGTTCTCATTTTATTCTCCTTTTCTTCCCTGAAATTCCAACTATAATGAAGATCAAATTTTAAAAATAGTAGAGTACTGTTAAAACATTTTAGTCTAAAGATGTACAATAAGGTTAAACCCCATAATTTTCACATAATCATAGTCTGAACTAGCAGCCAGTATCACCAACCAAAGAGCAAATGAGTCCAACAGACATAGGTTTCAAGTTTTTCGGTGCTAATATCCCTAATTGTAAAGGATCCTTTATTTGAAAGGGAAGAAAAAATTAAGTTTTCTAAAGACAGTTCTGAGGAGACTGCAATCTTCTAAACTAGTCCCAAAAGGTACTAATGGAAAAAGATTGTCATTTATGCATAACAACACTTTTGTTACGTTACATCTAAGATGGCAATGATCACAACTGTGTGGGTGTCATTGTTAGTTTCTGCAAGATTCAAAAGTACAGTATGGGATGTATCTTGCCAAATGTAATGGTCTACCTAGTAGGTATTTTCATCGGAGCAAGTCACCACATATTTCATCTATATATTTTTTTCTGAATTATACCTGGGATAGAATACCCGATGCTGAGGAATTTGGTGCAAAATTGTCCTCAGGACCATTATAGCCTTCTCCACCACCACGGCTTTGTAGCATAACAGTCTTCTGCTGGATCCAAGAGGTATCCTTGTAAGCATGAGACACAAATACTATTTATAATGTTGTTTTCAATTGAAAGAGACTGAAATAATAGGAGGAAATTTCACAGACTACCAAAAATAACTTTATGATCTCAGACTGTGAGGCTGCATGAAGCTTTGAGTATTTGAGAACCAGTGACCTCCCTAGACAGTGTTGAAGAATGATGGTAGATGGCGACACCCATGCTTGGTATACATCCACAGTGTCTGCCCGGACCCAGTTGAAAAAATGCCTGTGTCTCTTCCCACGGGAATTACTTCATTATCCCCAGAAGAAACCCTGGGAGTAAATTAGCTTGGCCCAGACCAAAGTAAGACAGAAATGGAAAGTAAGACAGATTTATAAAAAAGATATTGTTAGCAGAAAGAAACAGAAATTTAGATAAGTTCCTAATATCAGATTCCCTAAAGTGTGAGATTAGTTTCTTCCTAGAAATAGCTACTTGCTTCCTTAACTCTGCTTTGAGTCTAAGGTGAGTAGCCCAGATATAACATCAAACACTAAGCAAGCTGAATCCCTTCTCTTATTTGTAACCCCTGAACACTAGTCTAAGCAATAAATTGGTGATAGAAGAATTATTGTGTCCTGAAAACAGGACATTGATATGATAATTTGTTCCATATGTACTACTTCTAAATTCAAGAACAATACCAATAGTCTCTACCCCATCATCTTTTAACATTTTGTTAAACAATATTGTAGATGTAATTTATTGATTTTATTCACTGTAGTTACTGTGTTTTTGGTAAGAAACATCAGAAAAATCATTATAATCCTGAATACTGAACACTACCAACAAACAATTAATGACACTGTCACTTAATGGGAAATAATGATCACATCCTGCTCTGCCACCACAAATGGCTAATTTGGAATCACATCATTTTTTCATCTCAACTAAATATATATCCTGAAGGGAATCATGGTATTTTCTTTAAACCTCAGGGGAAGTGAGTTAGGAAAGACACTAATATAGCCTTTTTGACAGCAAAGCTCACAGACAAGCAAAAGTCACAGCAGGCCAAGTCTGAGCCCAAGCATTTGTTGCTATCAGAACTGATGGGATTACCGCTTCCCACATATTGTGACTTGGAAGGATAACTGCTAGACCACATGATAGCAGACAGTGTCTCAGCCAAAAAAGATTTTCAGTAATTTAGTTATAAATATTTACAGCTATTTATTACATCAAAATTGGTTGATTAAGTATTATTTGTGTTATATTTGGTTGGAGAAGCTACACTTTTAATATCATCTCATAGGAATAACCTGAAACAGGTTGTGGATTTGCATAGTGATGTGTGCTATGAGCAATCATAAAATGAGTGACGTAGATCTCTGTCAACTCCCACACTCTGGGTGATTACTGAATAATTGAATTATTATAGTGAAAATAATGAGCTGAGTGTACAGAAGGAAAAATATCTTTAACTATTTAAATCAAATTTTGTTTCTGGCCACATTCACTGAAGAAGGTCTTATTAAAAAAAAAAAAAAAAACAACAAAAAAAAAAACAGGAACACAATTTTGCTCACAAAAATGTAAGGAGTAATCAAGGCAAAATAAATTTTCTCTCTCACCTCCCCCACTTTCTTGTTCTTACCACAAAAAAAAAAAAAAAAAAAAAGAAAAATTATGAAAGGACACACTGTGCCAAACAATGACAACCATGTAGACCAGATGACTAATGAGATTTTGTTATTGTTTTTTTACTGCAGATGTAATTTTTCCAATATCTCTCTCTACCTTATTAACTAGATATTTAAGAGAATCACAAGAATGTATGCAAAGACTCAAAAATAATCATAGACTATAATTTTAGCATCTTAGGCACACCAGTATGATTCAGGATTTGAAAGAAAATGTAAGAAGATAAAGATAAGATATATTATTATCTTGGAAAAAGGAACCTGATGGGAAGGGAAGGGAAGGGAAGGGAAGGGAAGGGAAGGGAAGGGAAGGGAAGGGAAGGGAAGGGAAGGGAGGGAGGGAGGGAGGGAGGGAGGGAGGGAGGGAGGAAGGAAGGAAGGAAGGAAGGAAGGAAGGAAGGAAGGAAGGAAGGAAGGAAGGAAGGAAGGAAGGAAGGAAGGAAGGAAGGAAGGAAGGAAGGAAGGAAGGAAGGAAGGAAGGAAGGAAGGAAGGAAGGAAGGAAGGAAGGAAGGAAGGAAGGAAGGAAGGAAGGAAGGAAGGAAGGAAGGAAGGAAGGAAGGAAGGAAGGAAGGAAGGAAGGAAGGAAGGAAGGAAGGAAGGAAGGAAGGAAGGAAGGAAGGAAGGAAGGGAGGGAGGGAGGGAGGAAGACAAAAGTTAACAAAAAAAAAAAAAGCAGTTGAATCCAGGTCATGGTAAAGACAAAACAAACAAACAAAAAAAAAAAACCCACCAAACCTGGCAAATATCTCGAAGAAGAACTTCCAAATATACCTGAGATCTGATGGCCAGCAGTTGAGCATTAATGCTGAAACCTTGCCATCTTACAGTGGACAACTCTATGTAGGTCTGCTCAAGTGCAATAGGAAAGCTACATTCTCAAATTAAAAGTAAGTTTTGTTGAAATTTACCATTTTGAGCTCTTCTGGAAAAGTAGTTACTCAGAATTCCTAACTAGATATTGTGTCACCTAAATATCTTATGTGAGGTTGTCAGGACATATCATATTTGCCATCTCATGTTATATTAATAAACACATTGTTATATTCCAGTTTATTATATATTTAACATTTATGAGTTTATTTGGGGGGGTGGTGGGGGGGTGGTGGTGTTTGGTTTTTGTTTGTTTGTTTGTAGGTTTGTTTCAGTTTAAAACATTTCATTACCAGGTCGTTTGTACTGACTATCTCACCAAGGTCTTCCAAGAACTTTGAAAGGGTATTAATTTATATTATTATACACACTAATCATGCAACCTAATGTTATAATTTCATCATAGGTCAGTGATTGCTGGAATTATACTGTATTTGTTTAAGATGATACGTAGGCAATGAAAAATTATTCTGAAAATTACCTCTGTATTCAATATTGTAAGGATATATTCCTCATGTTCTTGTCTTTCTGTTGCAGCTATATTAAATTGTAATAGTTTTCTTTCTTCTCTTTCCTCTAAGTCCACCTGTTGTACTCCTTATGAAACATATTGAAAAAAACGTAACTGGTACAAAACCCATGACTGATCAAAAAAAGTTTTTGTTTGTTTCTCCTTTAAGAAATTAAAAAAAAAGTCAATTATGAACAAATGTTACTATTATCTTAATCAAACATATAACAATTAGCTGTTCTTGTACAACTAAGAGAATATAGAAATAATAAACCAGTCCTCTCAGTTATGTCATAGGTATAGTTCAATTCAGCTGAACAGGGCTATTTTATCAGGCTAACTTATAGCTTTCTGTGAAGTTATTTGTGCTGGGAGTGAGACAGAAGCTATTAAATTACTTGATTAAATTTACAATAGAGAAAAATTAGAAGGTATTTTAAGGTAAAGTAAGGTCCTAAACTTAAGACTTTCAGATGGTAATAATACAACACTTAGGATAACTCTTAGTTCATTCCCACCATCCTTGGTGTCAGTCAAGCTGTGTTAGGGCAACACATTTAAGATAGATTCTATAACAACCTGATTACACCAAGCTGCTAATTTATGTAGCCATATGATATAAAATACAAGTTTAGTGTATTAAAAAGTTCTATCTTTAGATACACATATTGCTTCCTGATTAGTGTTTTATTTTAATACAAGTTTAATTCAAGTAAAAAAGAAGATGCCACAGGAGCAGCAGTTCCAAAGAAGTGAAATAAGTCAGTAATACAGGGGAAGAATATTGAAAATGTTTCCTGAGTAAGTTAATAAAACACTGCATTTGCTGAATTAGCAGGAGAGGGAGCGTAGGAGAGAAAAGTTAATACAAACTGGGGACACCAAGAATGGAACCAGAGTATAGAAGTTATCCTAACATCCCCTAAATGATGCATTTCATAGAATCATATAATGGTTTGGATTGGAAGGGACCTTAAAGATCATCTGGTTCTATGCCCCTGCCATGGGCAGGGACACCCTCCACTAAACCAGGTTGCTCAAATCCTCATCCAGCCTGGCCTTCCTAGACACTTAAGTGATGCAAAAGGTGACCAAGACTTCTACAAGAGTTGTCTACACTCTGTGAGATGATGTGGTGTGTTGGCCCTAGTTTGAGGCCAGATGTCCATTAAGCCAAACTATCACTCCCCTCCTCAGCTGGGCAGGGGAGAGAAAATAGAACAAAAAGCTTGTGGTCAAGATAAGGGAGAGATTACACAGCAATTATTGTCAAGGGCAAAATGGACTAGACTTTGAGAAAGATTAATTTATCCCCAATCAAATCAGAGTAAAAGAGAAGTAATCCAAATCTTAAAATACCTTCCCTCTTCTCTCCCCCACTCCCTCCTTCTCAGGCTCAGATTTGCTCCCCATTTCTCTGTCATCCTCAACAAGCAGCACAGGGAATGGTGGTTGCAGTCAGTTCATCATACACTGTTTCTGTCACTCATGGGAGGAATCCTCACATTTTTCCCCTGCTCCAGCGTGTGGACCCTCCCATGGGAGATAGTTCTCCACAGACTTCTCCAACCTGAGTCCTTCCCATGGGCTGCAGTCCTTCAGGAGCAACCTGCTCCAGTGCGGGTCCCCCATGGGGTCTCAAGCCAGCAAACCTGCTCTGCCATGACTTATGACCAGATATTTGTAGGTGGAGTGGTAATGCCTGCATCCGCCACAGAAAGACTTTTCCAGGATGTCAGGAAAGCACAGGAGTCTTCCTGCCTAAATGCATAGGCTAACATAGAGTGGATTATGCGGGCATGTAAGAGTTAGGGGTATTCTTGGCTGTAGCCAAGAAATCTCTCAAGTAAATGGCACAGTCCTTAAGTAGTTTAAATGGTTGATGGCAAAATAAATTTAATAGTCCAGAATTTCAGAGACTTTGGCTTCCAGCAATTTTTTATGCCTTTGTCTAAAACATTAAAGGACTCTGTAGTATCAGATATTTTTCTACTGCTGCAGGCAGTTTTAGACCATGATCAAGCACTATTGAAGGAGTTAAAACAACTCAGGCCTTGAAGTCTTGCTACGTGAAGAGTTTTCTAAATCTTACATCAATTTGTTTTCTGGATATTCCAGGTTTTCTTTCTTCCCTGTTTAAAAAAGTGGAACCTATGTATATAATAGCCATGTATTTATCTCACTTCCCTTGCAAATAAACATAGAGAGAGCACATTCAATGTTACTGTTTTGACACTATGTACTGGCTAGGAGAAAATCTTAATATTTGACATGAAGTTCACAGCCAAACATGTAATATGGCTTCTCTGTACTCTTAATGTAAAGATTTCTTTTTCCCCTGCAAATATGTTCTTAAAAAACAAATGTTTGACTGTATGCAATTTCCCAAGTGAAGCAGCTTGTTTAGATTAATAAATCACAGTAATCAGTATTTGCTATTCTAATGCTTGATTTTAATAAAAAATTTATTCCTCAGTGATGAGGGTCATGGTCTTGTCTCTTTAATAAGTGCTTCTGTTTTCTTCTAAATTGTATATCACACTTCACAGCCTCAAACTAAACCTACTGGAAATAAATGCAGGATTCTACTTGAGAAAATGCCATTAACCAATTAATCTCATTCAATGTGTATACCAAGGCTCAGTATTTTGTACAAACCTAACACTCACAAGTACTCTAAATATATTGTAAACAATTTCAAAATAGAAAATATATATTTAAAAGGTTTTTTTATTGTTTTTTAGCTCCTTTTGATCTATGATACACTCTAGGTACTGAATACCTATATTTGGATAATTGTAACCAATACTTTAGTGTATAATTTAGAACTTCTTTAAAATCTCCTTGGTACTTCTCTGATTTTCCTTACATAAATCTGTCTGCATTGTTAACAACTTCTGCTTTGATTTATGATGCATTTTACTTAATGTTTTATCACTGTCTGTACACTGCCTTCCCTCTTGCTTAGCAGACTAGCCTATTCCATCCAGCTAACAGTACTGTTGTTGATGCCTGTGGCTGAATGTAATTGAATGGTGTGGAGTGCCCCACCTGACCTTCTCAGCTAAAACCCCATTACTAAAAGTGCAAAGGCTAAACATGTCTGATATCTAAGTATCAACTTAAATGGTTCCAAAGGAAAACAGCTTTAAAAACACATTTAAGAGTTTCATTCCAATAGATGGTTTCAGTTCCTAAGTGAAACCAGAGTGGAAGCAGGAGATGAAGAGAGCATCCTGGTCAAGTGAGCACAGAAGAGATTTATTAAGTACACTGTAGAAACATCACTGCTGAAGTTGTACTCTTTACGAAGCAGACCCTCAAATTAGACTGAAAGCTGACTCAGCAGGATTTAATGTTTCATACCACGTGTTTCTGCCACATGCAAAGAAAGTTCAAGATTAAAAATAAATTTCTATAGACTTTGTCTTTCCTTACCAGGTGTAAATCTTTTTAAAATGCTGATGATGAAACTACCTGACAGGTGAGAAAATTAAGTACTGTAGATTCCTTCACTTATCTCCTTACAAAAAAAAAAAAAAAAAAAAAAAAAAAAAAAAAAAAAAGAAAGAAAATATAAGTGTTACAAAAAGTAGTGACCTTCCCAAGCTGAAGAAAATAAGGAGTCTACTTTTTTTGCTGTTGTTTAAAAGTACTCCTGCAAACCATTCTGACTTTGCATAGTTAAGATACTGACAAATGTCAGTTCGTAAAAGAAGTGGTAAATGTTTCAAGTATCCAGAGATGGAGAGTTATGCATACATATTTTAAAAGACTTCTGTCATGAGTCCAGCATTTTCCATGTCACTGTGCAGACTTTATGTATCCTTATTCTGAGATCCTTAATTTTCCCTAAGAACTGAATGAGAACACTAATTTCATTCTGTTAATAATTCCACTCCAAGGCACCGAAAAACCAGTAATGCAGCCCATGATATAAGAGAATTCTGTCTGCATATGATGTAGGATGGATGTAGACCTGTTTTCGACAATCACGCTGATGCCGTACAGTGTGTGATAATAAACACTGCTGAGAGACTGTGAGTAACGTTGTATTAAAATTATGTTCATAACAAAACCAGTTTCGAGGGAAATCAGCATTGTCAAAAGCCTTAGGAGATCTTGTCATCATTCCTCATAAATATGAGCAATCATTTTTCTCTACAACCCTGTAACACATGAATGAATGGCAAAATAGAAGTAGTTTTGTCATGTAGATGTCATTTCAAAGCTAATGACTGGAACATTACCCTGCTGCCCAACCAGGTTTAATGTGGCAAGAACGACATACAAAAACATGAAAAGCAACAATAATTCAAAGCTTTGGTCCTAGAACTTCTTTCCTCTGACATTTCTTTAAGAATATGTTAAGCTGTATTTAAAGAAAGAGTAAGGAGGAAAACCTTGATGTTGACTCGTTAACACTCATACACAGGAAATCCAAACATCGTACAAGAAGAATTGGTAGAATTCAGGATTGGTTGCAAACTTCAAAAGCCAATGACTCAAAGATGAACTTTAGATTATTTGCATGAATTAGAGTGGGTGAAAGAGAAGTATGGAGAATAGAAAGTGCTGGGAAAATATTAGGAACTTAATATTTAATGTTTTACATTTCAGTTTGTACTTGAATAAACACACAGGGGTTTCAAAAAGTTAAAGGTTGTATATATCTGGTTTTACTCTCAAGTTTAAGAAATTTTTTATTTTATTTTTTTTAAACAATAAACAGACAGACATGGCACAAGTTCATTCTCATTCAAACAGATGAAATTCAGTGCCTTACATGGAGTTACTATGGTGTAAGAAAAATATAGTTGTAACACTGTGAATTTGCAGCTGTGTCTCTGCAAACCTTACCATATGCTACTTACTGTGTACACCTGTGTAGGCATGTATATTAATATAAACAGACTTTGAGTCAGTAGACTTTCCAAAAACACAAGAGGAAACAAACGTCATTTGTAGCTACCAATTAAAATGTACTTTCCCTTTGTTTCCCTTATGAGGGATCCCTAAATGCACTGACATTTCTGAAGGGAAATCATCCAACTGACAACAAGTTGGAAGATGAGTATCTGCAAGTTTTCTACCACACAGTGAATTTCTTGTGTAATTAGATTTTCATGGACATAGAATTCAATGACAAGCTCCTGTACTTTAATTGAACTCCTGGGACCATGTTCAAGAAATCATTTTCAGAGGCTGCTTGCAAGCAGTGACTACTTCATATATATGGGATGACTTCTCAGGGGTGCAAAACTTCTGTGTAAACAAAGGCTCTTTTTTGTACCACATCATGGAGGGATGTCAGAAAATAATCTATTCCTGTTGGTCAAAAGACTATCAACTTTGAAAAAACAGCAATCACAAGAGTAAGCTGTGACTTTAATGAGAGCTACTCAGGTAAGTACAGTCAAGGAAGAAATCCCTGATTTACTACATCAAAAGTTATGCACATACAAAATATCCCAGTATTTGCTGCCGAACTCCAGGAATGAGAATTATCTACTTGGACAGTGGCAACTGATGTATATGATCACAATTTACCCTTTGCAAAGGACTTACACCTATATTAACATCAAAGGCCTTTGGTGTTGTGGCTGTGGTGTAAGGAATAATTCAGACATAACTGTGTGTAAAGTCATACTAGAATCCATGACACACATAGGTTTAAGAAACTTGGTACTGTATGTGTTATAAGAGGGACAGGCATGTTCTTCACAGGATTGTTAATGTTACTGAAAGCAGTAAAAACATGACTTTTACTTTAGATGTTCCATATCGAGCTATTAAAATGGATAACAAAGCCTTATGCAGCATCACAAATTCTTTCACAGTTTAGAAATGCTTTTCATTTCCTTGCTGATGTAATGACAAGAGTCTAAAGGGTGTTTCTTTTTCTCCTAGATTTTTTTAAGTCTGATGTGAAAGTTGACTCATGCTGCTTATATGGTAAAATAATTTGCTACCTTCTAGACGCTCTGAAGGTGTATTTTGGAAAAGTAGGAACATCTGAAAATGCCTCAGAATTGCAGGGGTCAATTTCTTCATTGCAATGAGTCATTTCACTTTTAGGTATGAAAGTCCTTGGTGTCAGTTCTTTAGTTAATTTTTTAATAAAAAATTTTAAGACTGAAAGAACACATTTCCATTAAACAATATAAAATATAAATTAAAAAGCCTAGTATATTCTATAGTTTATAAAATTAAAGATCACAAAAACGATTCTTCCTACCTGCTTCAGTATCCTGGCTTTAACCTCTGGCATCTTATCTATTACTTCAGAGAACATTTCTATTTCTGGAACACAGGGAGAAGTATCATGAAAAACTAACATTCTCAGTATTTACTTACTTCCTTTTAGAAATATGTTTCTGCTTTCTTACTGTGAAAAAGTAGTTGAAATCACAGTCACCCTTGCTTCAAGGGCAGGAAAACGTATTTTTCCTTTTCTCTTTAGTTTTTGAACAGTGTTCATATTGTACTTCTTAATTACTTTTCTAACTTCAGGTGTTTGTCTGTATTACAATCTTCTAAATATAAACACGTAAAGCATTCTATGTCATATGAAAAAAAAAAAAAGAAATAATCTCACATGCAGACAGCAGGAACAAGCACAATCTGTTCAATAAATTCCTGACAACACTACTTGAAGACAGTGTGTGTTGAGACAACTCAAAGAAGAGTCTTGAATAACTACATACATACTAGGTTTAATTATCATTGTTATATTGTTATATTTGTGAGCTTCATTGGATATCTATCATGGGGACACTAAGAAATCTAGTAGCATAAGCTATCAGTTTTCTCAAAGTTCCTTGAAGAAATAAGCCTTTCTAAAGGTTTGTCAGCACTGAAAAAGAAGAGTCTAACCTCCCCTGTTCCTTTATACTCAGCCTCGAACACTCTGCAGCCATGGTTCTGAGTGCAAGCCTACTGGTATGACAAGAAAAGCACTGTAGAGAATAACAAGTGGGAAATGCTTCAGCTGTATTCTGAAATACAAATTATGATATAAATTTGAGTCTCAGACATTCAAAAGTCAGGTTCTAAACTGGTTAAATTAAATTTAGCACTGAAATTCATTATTATGGTTTTTAGATCCATGAGCACAAATTGGTTTTACTTATTCAAGTACGTGCCAATGAACATGTCATCAGGAATCAAAAGTTTCAGTATGAGCTACTTCTCTTCCTTGGCCTATGACTAACCCAAACACTTCTACTCTTTCTGTATCTTCCAGAGCTGTTTTGTAAGACAGGAGACTCTCACTCTGGAGTCCAGGAATTGTCTTTGGAAGAAAACTGCAGGAGCGTAATCCAAGAGTTGATAGAAATTTTCATTTTTCTCTGTGAACAGTGCAGAGAAATTTGCCTTATTGGCTGTAAGTAACATAATGGGAGAAAAGTTCTGCCCTTCATAGATGACCTATTTAATATTTGTATTCATCAGTTTCCATACTAACCTTGATATACATTAATAAAACTTAAATATTGTGTGATTTTCAAATACACTTTAATTAAACTATTGAGGACTTTTCATAATATGTTATTTGAAGATATTTAGAATTTTTGTTGAAATGTTTTGTGAAGAAAAGTGAAAAAACAATCTGTTAAAAGGAGGAGATAGTATTTGATATCTTCAGTGCCATTTATCTAAATTATGCGGATTATGAAATGTTTTTTAAACATTGTGTCTTCTCGCTTATGATTCTTGCTTTTGATGGCTGTGGTAAATATGCAATTTTTAATTCTTCATTACATGGAAAATAATGCAATTTTTAATTCTCCACTCCTTGTAAAAGAATGCCATTCACCTATATAAATGTATTCCCAACACAGTGTTTATTAGGAAAAAAGGTGTGCTTTTCAAAATGCCTTTCATTTTTCTACTTAGCATGCTTAGAAACAATGGCTTGAAAAAAAGTGTTCATTTACAGCTAGTGTGCAAGAAGGTTATATTATTTTATTAATTATAATTTTAAAATATATATATATTTTTTAGTTCTTCAGCACATCTTTGGCTTATTTATCTGGAAAGTAAATAAATAAAATTAACAATGTAAAGACCGCAAAGCTCCGCACTATTTTATTTCCTGTTTTAAAACCTTGAATACTTCCCTTTTTTACATCTGAATCAAAATGACTAAAAAAGGAAAAAAAAGTCTGGAACTGTTAACAATTTACACAACTTCCAAGACATCAAGGATACACCTCACGCTTACATTTCAAACAACAGTTATCTGTGAGATTGACTGTGTAACGCGTGAAGAGTGGAAATGTTCAGCATGAACACACACATGATTGAGATTGGCTGTGAAGATCTAGGAAAGAGTTTTTTGACTCATCAAGCCATCATGTAGTCCTTCCTCCTGCCTCTGGAGCATCAGAAAATGGTATGTCTAATGACTGGAAAAACTTTGAACCTACTCTCCACACACTTATGTAGCACCTATGAGAAAGTTTTGGGCAGGCTACCTGAGGTCTTAGATCCATGTTAGCTATGTGCTGCTACTCTTCCAGGAGGTCTCAGAGTGGTTTAGCCCAACAGAGGAATACAGCAAGGGCCAAGCCTCCAGAATTTTATAAGTACTACTGACACTGAAGCTTGTAAGTCTACAGACCTTTCTGTCACTGACATTGCTAACTTAAACAGTTCTTGCTTTCCTAGTTCTTTATTTATGTCTTTGTGTCTTCCTGTCACTGGTAATGACAAATCACATTTCAACACAGCAAAATGATCCATCTTGTGTAATGTGGTGTTTTGGGTTTTTTTTAAGACAGTTTGTACAAATAAAGGCATAGAGGAATTTTATTCCTATTATAGAAATAGATAGCTCTTTGTCTTTCCAATGTTCTGCATTAACAAACGAAGTTGTTGTATCTTTTCTTCTCTTAATTATATCAATAATGGAACAGGACTGGCCTCCTAAAATCATCTTGTTTGGCTGAGAGATATCCAGGAAGGTGGAAGAGAATATCTTTTTTTAAACTGTCACGAGGGACTGAGATGGGATGTATGAATGTTTGATCTGAAGATATTAATGTGCCTTTATCAGCAATACTGAAATTTTTTTGTTTTCTTCTAGGATGTTTTTCACATGGTATCTTCTGTAGCTCATTACTGTGCAGTGTGCAGGCACTGCATAAAGGAGGAAGGATAGGATTTTCCCCAGGTCTCATTTCTAGAAACACCTATATCCAGGTGACAGAGGTGCTGCCGTCTGTTATATCTTGTCCATATATCCATGCTCATCGATTTCCTAGGGGCCAGCTTCTGGCATAAGCAGCCTCACAGCTTACAGGTGTAAGTAATTTTGAAATGTTTACTCTCTTTACAAGTTCAGATATCAATTTGAATACAAATCCTGCACTGTTTTTTGCCGCACCTCAGAATTACACATCAGATATGATTCTTTTGACATTATCTTTCTGTACTTCGTTTCTTGGGCACATGGACACACATGACAGTATTTCTGAGCCTGGAAGATTTGGGATTTAGAAACACTTTAGAAATTGCATTCATGCACTGCAATACAGAACACCACACAAACATCTATGGAAATGTTATGCGTGAATCACAAGTGATTGAGATTGGCTGTGAAGCCCTAGGAAACTGTTTTGACTCATCAAGCCATAATAAAGTATCATCACATGTGCATCTTATAATAGAATCATAGAATGGTTGGGGTTGGAAAGGACCTTAAAAATCATCTAGTTCCAACCCCCCTGCCATGGGCAGGGACATCTTCCACTAGACCAGGTTGCTCAAAGCTCCATCCAGCCTGACCTTGAAGACAGTCAGGGATGGGGCATCCACAACTTTTCTGGGCAACCTGTTCCAGTGCTTCACCACCCTCTCTGTGAATAATTTTTTCCTGATATCTAATCTAAATCTACCCACTTCCAATTTAAACCTGTTACATCTTTTCTTGTCACTACAGGCCCATCTTTTGCTGCTGCAGTGGGGAAGGCATAGTCCATACTAATTCTGTGGTCCTATTTAGGTTCACACAGTATTATATTCCACAAACTTAAAACCAGGATGGAAGCCATATCTAGAAGTAGTCCTACCACAGAGAAATTTCTAACCAGCTATCATGAAGCAACACAAGCTTATTTTAAGTTTAGGGATTACCTTAAGCATAAAAGCATGCAAAACTCACATCAAGACAGTAGATGGAAAACCAATGTTATACCTTAAATCTACTATATGAACCATTTATTTTTGTGCAGCAGAAATTGCTTTAGTCTTATAAAGTTTCTGATTTTTTTTTTTGTGTTATACAAGACCGCATTTTGTTCTTTAAAATATTCATGTAGAATAAGAGTAGTTATAATTATGTATCAGAGAAAACATTCACTTCTGAATAGTTGATATCTTTCGTGTAGTAGTCACTCTGCAGAAAATTGCTCTTTCAACATTTATATGGCTAGTTCATCAATATCCTTATTTTGACATCACCGTGAAGACTTGATTAAGTGAGTGAGTTTAGAATTGTTTTTTACTTCTTATTTGGGTGGATGCAGTATAGGCAACAACTCAATAACGTAGATTATAAAATAGAATGACTACAGCCCAAACTCTGATCTTTCCCTGATGATAAAAAAAAAAAAAAATAAAAAAATCCTGGCTGAAAAAGCTAAGCTTACTGCAACATCAATGAATTTACAAGGCTCTGCATAAGGAGCCTTACGTTTTTCCGATATTACTAAAATTTTATTCTTTAACACAGCTTTGTAAGATTTCTTTTTCACAAAAATATTTCTTTAATCTACATATATAGATGCAAGACTGAGACTCCATATTTATTGTCTGTTTTCAATAGGAGGGAGAATCACTACATAATATTCCAGAGGCACAACTAAGAAGATCTGAAGTGCTATGTGCCTTATAACTTATAGTTCTTTACACAGAAAAGTTTTCCTCTGCAAGAAAGGATGGCAATGAGATAAGGGTGTCAGCTGAGGTCAGCAAGACTACTCAGAAGACTAAAGTGTCTTCAATGTCTTGATAAATTGAGCCCATAGCATTTTTTAATTTAAACCAACTATAGCAAAGAAATTTCCCTTAGGTACAACTATTCAGTGATCTCATTTATGCGATCTGTTACATTGAGATATTCTCTTCATTGCCAAGCAGCCCAGAATGAGTGTAAAAATAAAAGCTTCAGACAAAAAAAAGGTGCTTTTTTGTTTTTAAGTTTGAAATAAGTGAGAAGAGCTAAAATAAGTACCAAAAGAGACATACTACCATATATCTCCAGTCAAATTCACTCCCACTTCATTTAGTACAAACCAGAGTGAAACTTTAAATTTGTTTAGTTTTGTGAAATAATATTTAGATGTTCAACAAGTCTTAATTTTTCTGCTTTTCAAAATAATAAATATATCTTATTAAAGAAAATAAAAATTATGTTGTCTTTTGCCTTATATAGGCAATCCAACATTAATCCTTCTTATGTTCTTCCTAGTTGTTTATTTTGTCTTCAAAAAAGTAGTTTGCAATGCTGTTTCTACTTTCTTTCTGCTCTCTCAAATGTCTTCTTGATGTCATAGAAAAACATATTCCTGAAAAAAAAAGAAATCTTGTCTTTATTTTGAGACTTCAAAAAAGGAAACTTCTTCAGATCTTGTCTTTGCTGTCTAATCAAGTAGTTAGTTAATTTAGTCCTCCTTTTCTAAAATCCCAATTTCAATGAAAAATAAGAGTTCAAGTATATCTGCACAGCTTCCAATTACGATAATAGGTTGTTTGAGAGTGCTAACTACTGCAATTGCTCTTGTTGAATC
The DNA here is from genome assembly GCA_027574665.1 of Rhynochetos jubatus. NCBI lineage: Eukaryota > Metazoa > Chordata > Aves > Eurypygiformes > Rhynochetidae > Rhynochetos > Rhynochetos jubatus. The sequence goes on along the minus strand of CM050649.1, from coordinate 31,702,873 downwards.
TGCCTTATTTGGAGTAGAAAAAAATGACATAAATGAAATTATTTGGAAAACCAGCACTAAGCCTGTTGGAACAAAGGAAAAAGAATCAAGCTTCTGGCAAGAAAGGTGTGATATAATAAAAACAATTACTAATTTCAAGTTCTAAGATACCATAAAGCATGGGTTTATTCATTTAGTGTTCATTTGCTGTGAATTGATTATATACACCACAGAAATGCAGATCTCCAAGGTCTTACTAGGTGCCTCACAGTCACGGAATGGACTAAATTCTCCCATCAGCAGCTTGTCCTGTAAACTTAGAAACTAAAACAAGTCAGCAGGATATCTCAGAAAAACACAGTTTAGGTGGGCAAGAGATCACTTTCAACTAACCTTACCACACCAGAATTTGCTACCTTCTCAGCTGTCAGAGTATATATATGAAGATGGGCAATTTCCAAACCATTTCTATCAGAGGAAGTCAAGTTTGAACAAGCTATCAGTAAAAGTTGAATCAGATCATTTTAACAGAAGTGAAATAGGGATGTCTAGATGTGAAGGTTGAGAGGGGGCAAGACAACTTTCAGTCAGAAGGTGCTGAAGAGTAGCTGAGAACAATCTCTTCAGCTGGCTCAGCTGCACCTGGAAAAAAAAAAAATCATAGCTGCTGCTGTAATAAAAGAAGAAATCTGATTAACTGAAATTTCCTGAGACCTAGATTAGACTATTAACCAAAAAGCCAAATAACTTTATTGTGTACACTATATTAAAACGTGTTAATATAGGTTTAGATTCTAATAATACTGACATCTTTCTGAACAATTAATATTTTTGTAGCAATTTATTCCTCTGGAATTTGTTGCACAATTTAGTGCTAAGTAAATTAGGTGCTATGGTCTAAGCTCATTCTTTCTGCTATTTCCTTTCTGATTCTTCTGATAGTAGTCCTAGTTAAAAAATACTTTTGCAGTCACAGTGTGAGATGAGAAGCTGTTCTTCCTTATTAACACAGAAAAAAATACTTTTAAATTTCTTTTCCACCATCATAGAGTACTAAAGCATCTACTGTACTTTATGCCAAAATAAAATAAAGTTGCAGAGTCAGACATTTAAATGATGGTTTTGTGCAATTAGAGATGTGCTGAGCATTTCAAAACCAAAACAAGGCAGAACCATCCATATCCTGTGCCAAGACCATTTGAAAACATTCTGCCTTTATAAAAACAGGTTGGAAAACACTATTTCCAAGAATAAAAAGCAATTACTTTTAAGAAGCCAGTGAGATTTGTCTTTCAATGTTTATTGCTGAAATCTCTAGTAGTTAATGAGTCACATTGCTTTCCTTCAGTCACCTTGCCTTGACCGACACAACACAACATGACACATACCATTGAACAAAGTCAGCCAGAACATTTGAACACATGTATTTTATGGAAAACTGAGCCTGAAGTGGCAAAGGGTCTTTAAATATCTGTACTGAAAAACAAATAAATTATGTTCAAGAATTTAGGGACATCCTTGGCAATGTCCCTAAATCTTTACCCTGGGCACTGTGTGTTTTGGGGTTTTGTTGGGGGGTTTTGGGGAGGTTTGTTTGTATGTTTGTTTCCTAAAAATCATGTAGTTGGTATTCCACAGATCTAGATAAGTGTAGAGTCAATAAAAAACTTCTCTGCAGGCAGTAGAAATGTCACCTCCTAAACAGTATAGATGCGTATTGCCAAAAGCTGAAAACGTCTTTAACTGCTTGTTCTTTCTCTTTTAATTTCACCCAACAGAAGGAAGATTAACAAGATACAGACATTGGCAATAAGGAGCATACTAACTGTAGAGACTTCAGATTTAAAGTATAGCATAATCTCATTTAAAGCATAGCATAATCTCAGACCATTAAGGATCCCTGCAACAGGAAGCCAGGATAAACTTGATCTTCCAGGAGCCAAAGCTGTTTAGCAAATAGAGGATGCTACAGGCTGTGACCACAGGACCGTGGTGACAAACCCTTTGCTTTCTTGGCAAGGTAGCTCCCATGTTAAATGTGGGAGAAGATTTCTTACGTATAACTTTGAGGAACTTGTTTAGAATATTTGTGCATACATAGTACATATAGGAACGTCTGGATAATTAATAGACCAATGTGGCAAATAGGTATTTTTTTTTGCCCCCCACAAACTAGCTCAAACTTCACCCTTAATTTTATTCTGCTTTTGAATTTGTTGATCATATTATCCAATCCTCTTTTTATTTATTTGTGAATCCACTGTGTTATATAAGGCAGATACTTAAGCAGGTGCTTACAATTTGGGTATGAAATAACTAGGTCAGCATACCAGGCATGAGAATAGTCATGTTTAGTCATATATTTAGTACTGTAAATACTGAAGGTTTCTCAGAGCTGCGCATATTTTCCTGAGCTACAAGAAAACAAACGAAAGAAATATACAAATGTTATTTTATTCACAAAGAAATAGTCTAATATTATTGAAGGTTTTCTTTCTGTTCATGAAAAGAATATCTCAGTATAGCTTTATTACACATTCTTCCCATCAATCTCTTTTTATTATTAATTTGGAGTCTCTTTTAAAGAAAATAGTACCACGACCAAGCCATAAAATACTCGATTTATAAAAATTACTTTTTCATAAATTGAAAGAGATTAACAGGCTACCAATTACTTGCTATGTGATGCAGCATATAATTCTCTATAAAACAGTGGAGTTATGTTTGTTTGGTATATGAAAGGCGCCACTGCTGCACCACAGTCCAAAACTTCTAGATGTTTTAATTAAGTAATTTTGAATAAATATACCAGGGTTTGAAAATAAAAAAAAAATTCAGAGAGGGAAAGCCACAATACTCAAGTAATATTTAATGTTAAATTAAGAGATTCTTATCATATAATTAAAAGATGCATTAAACAAATTCCTTCATGTAAATATGATTAAAAAAAAAAAAAAAAAGAAAATACATCTTCAAAATAGACTTCTTATTCCCTCAACCTTTATCCATGTTTGTGTCAGAGGCATTGTGATCTGGGAGAAAATAACTTGTCTCTCTTAAATGAATAAAACCAGTTCTTTCCAGTCAAGTACAATAATGTATTTCTCATACAAAACCCTATTTTGTCAGATGACATATTCAGTATTTCCATAGTTTTTCTTTCAGACCAGCAGAGGGAAGGATATATCTATATGACCACATAATTATCAATACATTATAGCATGTATGTCTCATAAACCACAGGCTGCTCAAGGGCTTAGACAACTTAAGGTGACCAGAGATTTTTCACTGAATTTATATCCTAAAATAGGAAATTGTGTCCTATTCTGAAATAATTCAATTACCAATAGTAATTGCAGGATATGATACTACGCAATATATCAGTATGTGTGAAAAGCAAAATCCAAATCAATAAAAAGGTAAAGAATCAAACTCCATACCCAGAAAAAAATAAAAGTATACTGAACAAAGTTTTATGATGAACAGTATTGAATAATATTAAACTGCAGCTTGGAGCTACAGTGGTTTCAAACTATGTTTTGCAAAGATACATACAAATCAAAGAAAAAAACACAGAGATTGTTAAAAAATCAAGGCCTACTTAACACACTATATCTACCTCACAGAATTGTTTGTGTTTCTGAAGTGTTAACTTCTAGCAAATTTCATCTGTATAGGAGTGCTGATTAAAGAAATGTCCATGAAATGAAAAGGCAACATAAAGGGCATAGGAAACTTTTAATCACATTTAAAGCTGAAGAACAAAAATTGTAAATTACAAATGATACAAAACTGCTTTTGTACACACTTGAATACCAGTTTTGTTCCCTTGAAAATTAACAAAATAGCAAAAAAGAAACAGAAGATGTGTTGTACTGCTGTTATTACCAGCTGCAGAGTTTATTGTTATTCATGGAAGTTAGGACTTTAACAGTGAAGTGGCAATGATTGTATCTTGCTATCCTGGAGTATCAAGATTTTTTTTATAGGAAGGGATAAGTCCTCAGCCCAAATTGTGTGAACATCAGGAGAATATAAATAGCTTATCTGAGGACAGCTCATCCTGAAATCGTGATTCAAAAGCTGACATAGGATATATTGAGTTGCTTCAAGGGATTGAGATTCACGGTTGTGTCTTTATGTATATACAGGTTTCTTCAATTTCACCAAATATTCTTCTTCAGAGATTAGTTTCCTGAACTATATTTAAAAACTTCACTAGAGTCTCAGGGGTTACCTTAGTCTTTAGGCTGCAGAAGTATTTGGTCTTCTGTATTTGAGTAGTATGAAGTAAGGATGCTATGGTGATTGTCTTCATTTACCAGTTTTGCTTGAGGATAAAAGCTATTTTATATGAACATTTGGCTCCCTGCTTGAACTTGAAATTATTGGCAATGAATAAAAAACCCTCAAACAATCCACACAAGAGCTGAATGTTTAGTGTGAAACACTTAGGGTTTATTTCTTTTTCACAGATATTATTTTTATCTCCTTGATAAACATTTAAATTAATTTTATTCCAAAATAAAAAGTTAAAATTTTTAAGAACTACAAAGTATATTATATTTTTATTGCTGAGAGTAAATTTCAACACAAATGTGCAAATATTTTTTGGCCCATTCCACTCTACACAATTAAGTAAATGTATTATAAATCCAAAGAAGACATTTTTTAATCTCTATTGGTAATACGCTTGGAATTTTTGATCCTCCAAATCTAGATGCTTCTTTTTCCAATTACTGCTTTTGAGGCTCTTATTTGCAAGCCTATCAAGTCACTAGCCTCTGCAAATTATGCAAAAGGGGAAGCAAGGAAAATTTCTACCATGAGAAATGTGAAAATCAAATTAATCAACCAAATGTTTACACATCAGAAAAACAGGAATGTCCTTAAAACACACACACACACACACAAGGTAACCTGTAATGCAGTTGCTAACTTTTTACAAGGGTGTGTAGTGATATGACAAAGGGTATTGGCTTTAAACTGAAAGAAGGTTGGTTTAGATTAGATAAAAGGAAGAAATTCTTCATTATGCATGTGGTGAGGCACTTGAACAGGTTGTCCAGAAAGGCTGTGCATGCCCCATCCCTGGAAGTGTTCAAGGCCAGGCTGGATGAGGCTTTGAGCAACGTGGTCTAGTGGAGGGTGTCCCTGCCCATAGCAGGAGGGTTGGAACTAGATGATCTTTAAGGACCCTTTCAACTCAAACCATTTTATGATTCTAAGATTTTAGGACTAGACCTGTTTCCACTTTACTTAAGGTGACAGAAGATTCATAGATAACATTATCTACGGGGTTGGCTTTCTGAGCAGTTATGAAGACACCTAGTAACAGTTTAATGTTTCTCTTTTCATCTTCCTTATTAGAATAGAAGAAGAAAGATCTGATGTTCTTCACTGCTCACATATCTACTAAAAGTCATAGAAGCAAGTTAGGTTGATTTGATATAACTTGTTCCTGACAACTCCAAAGCATCTGTTATTCATCTCCTAGATGCTCACAGAAAGTTTGTTTGCTGCTATGTTCTTGGAAGAACTACATTACTGAACCTACATTACCTGTTGTCCTCTCCCACTTTTTTTTAGGTATAACTTAAGTATGCTTTTCTGTAATATTGTGCACCCCGTTGCCTTTCATATGATTTTAAAAGGCTGTGTCAATCCACAATGTCCTATGTTATCAATACCATACAATGGAGTGTATTAGGATTGCATCTGTAGAAACAACAATTGAACTGATGAACTAACACATATATGTTACAAGTCTTGGAAGGATTTGAACTATCTAATTAGCCTATAATCTAAATGTCCAGGGGGGACATCAGTTGCACTTTTGGAGTTCACTTATCAGTTTACTCCTGTTTGAAAGGAATCCAGTTCACCTGCTCCAAGATCATTACACTGTCTCTGCAAAAGTACAGTTAATGGATGATTTGGACATTTAGTTCAATAGCTCATTCCTCATTTGAACTACATTACTAATGTAGATGTAACTGCACTGTAAATAACCTATTTATCCTGGGCCATTTATTATTTGAAGTTGTCTACTTTCCTTGATGAAAAGTACCCAAACAAACAACTTTTCTAGTTAAAGTTGTGTTGAGGCATTCTATAAATAAGAGTTCTGTACATTCAGTAAGTTTTAGAAACCAAATAAATGATATTTTTTTCATGTAGCTACACTTACATGAAGCAAAAGGTAGCAGTGCAATATCAGGAAGCAGGTCAGTGTTGCACATTTTACATGTCTATTTAGTTACTAGGAAACAAAAAGGAAAAATAACTTGTTAATTGACATTTATGCCCTAATTGAATAGAACAAATACACTTCCCAGCATTTTGATCTCTGACTTTACTTTTGTGGTTATATCTTTTTTTTTTTTGAACATTCCAGAATTTAACCCTAAGCACATGCACAGCTGCTGAGCTTCTTTGTCGTCACTGATGTGTTGAGTATCTCTGTCGAAGATAAGTAAAGCATAAAGTTCATATTGTTCCTGCTCTGCATTTTCATCTTCTGCCTTGTTAGTCACCGATCCCAAAACAGCTTCAGAAATCACTGGATTTACAGGCAAAGTGATTCAACTCAAAAACTACTTTCTTCAGTGGAAAAGTTTGATTGTTGTAATGACACTTAACAATATCTACTTCTCTGTGTTTTGTTAACAGAACCAGAACAAATGGTGCCAATCAAACTCTCTTTCTTACAAAAAAAACATCAACTAAACAGGGCAGTTCAGAACAGAATATGTTCTACTTTTACAATCAAGTATCTATTATGAGTGAATCCGGAAGCAATAAGCATAGTTTAGGGATTAATCACTCCTTATTAACCAAAGTTATTTTTAACATCCAAGACCAACGCAGTAAGTGGATTTTGTTTGGCAGTTTTTCCTTGCTGAACAAAAGAATAGACTCAGTGTAAACAATAGCTTCTCAGCAAAACGTCCCTACAGAACAGTTTATACTACTATTTTATTTGCAGTTTCCTTTCATTGGAAGTGCAATGTGATATAGCATTAAAATGGATTTGATGAACGTACAACTCTAAACAAGATCCAAATCTCTTATCAAGAGCTGTGAAGAATCTCTAGTATTTTTAAGTTAAGAGACTTTTAACTGACACTCTATGCATCTTTCTGTCCTTTGTCTTGATAAGAACCAATTTATAAAGACATAGACCAGATATTTGAAAAAAGATTCTGATCATAAGACTACTGTCCCTGAAGATACAGAATAGAAATTGAATCAAGAAAACACTAAATCTGTAAAGTATAAAGCAAACCTATTCCTTCTTTCTTTTATTGTTCTTTTTCTATCAAACTATAAAAACCCGCTACATATGTGGTAATGCATGCCTGGGAGATTGAGTGCATATGCAGTCCCTTTGAAAACAGACTCAGTCACCTCTCAAAACAAACAAACAAAAAAAACCACACTATAAATATTCTGTGAAGACTTCAAAAGTTTTTGCAGTAATATTTGAACAGCTTGTTAGGGTCGTATTTTAGCTCTGGCAACAATTTAAATCGAGGTAGTACATTTATAAATTCTTAAAGATAAGGACAGGAAGAAGAGAGGAAATGTTCTAACAACTCCTACTTAGGGAAGTGAATAATCTGTGTGATGTGCATGATGAAAACCATTGTTTCTCTAAATGCTAATTTGTCTTTTTAGAAATGCTCTTTTTTTTTGGGTACGCTTTTTTTCAGGATTTTTGAAAAAAAATCAAACATCTTCAATACTTATGTGAATTTGTATTTTCTTTCACCAAAGTGGAAACAGTTTGATATTTCCAAATATGGACACAATTTCTTAATCACAGTAGACTTTTACTAATATACTAAGTTTTGGAGCATAGCCATGTTCTACTACCCATTCAATTAATGCCATTTTTACAGTTATTAAAGTACCAGAACAAGTGTTGGCATTTTCAAACTGCTACCACAGCACAAAGAGTGTTAAACCCACATAAAAATGTATGTTTAGATGTGATTTAAAGGCTTGCCTGCAAGTAATGTTTTCATTTTCAGTGAGTTTTTCCTCATAAATTTTTTTTTAAGATACACTTTAAAAACTCAGGTAAGGAGTTTATAAGCAGAAAACTCATATAAATTGGCCTTCACTGATTTAAATTTTGAGTAATCTTTCAAGTTCTACAACATTCGTAATGGATTTAATTTGAGAATAGATCAAAACATAAAAGCCATATGTGCTGTTCAAAAATATTATTTGGGCTGTTGTAGTCAAAGATTACATACTCTAGTAACAACCATGCAAAGTCTAATTGCCCTCCAGGTACCTATTAGTTAGTGAATTATAACAAATTTAGATCTGTGAATACTGAACACTAAGAACAAGCTTGTAGAAATGAATGCATATAAATTCAGGAGAAAAAAAAAAAAAAAAAAAAAGACTAGCGTGAAGTAAAATTTTAACTAGTTTAACCCATTTTAAAATTTACAAAGATTCTCCTTGGAATTTTTCTTCATTTCAACAGAAGCTCAGTTCACACCTGATACCAATGAGTGTAAGAAGATGACCAGTTTCTGAATAATTATTCAATTAATAATTTTTCTCAATTATTAGAAACAAGTGTCCAACATTTACAGTAATTATGTGTAAATTCAGAGAAAGGGAGGATGTGCAAGTGGCTACCTTCATACATACATAGAGCTGTAAATTGTAAATTAAATTAGCTTTGTGGCTTTCAGTGTATGCCAACACAAAGAAGGAAGAAATCCCTGTAAGTCTACCTGGCCTACTTTGACCTTTGGATCTGGGTACTCAGAGCTTACTGAACATAATTACTTGCTTACTTGTTCCCCATTGCAGGTGGGAAATAGTCAATCTCTTGACTTTACTTAACAGTCACTTTGGAAGGTTTATTGTAGTATCCCATCAGTAGTTTACTCTTTGGGAAATGAATGGGGAATTTACTCATGGGGAATGAATGAATTGTGGAAAGAAAAGTGGAAAGAATAGAACGGTGAGTGAAGAACACCACCTGAAGCAACTTCTGGAGCAATACAATTACATATCAGCTCCTGCTCAGGGCAATGCCTGAAATCATATTCTAGCAACCTATGTTGTTATGTCTTTGTTCAGGCACTTCATTGATCTAATGAGTTTGCTACAATACTGTATGTATCATGATCTCTATTTGAATTCCTGGGTAAAATATTGTTATTAAATTGGACGCCATTGATTTGTGGAAGGCTTAATTTTGAAAAACAGTAACATTATCATTCAGCAATATCTCAAGACAAAGTAATTATAGCTGAAGCTACATAATAGTTGATTAAATATCTAACTTGAAGCCTCCCCTGCATTCTCAAAGATTTTTACTATGCTAGGGAAGTGAAATTCTTTGTAAGATATTCCAAATCATATTCATCTGACCCATTCCATGAAAATAGCTTTCTTAAAAGCTAGCAAGAATAAAGCATGATACAGGCTTGATCCAGAAGAAGGGCTCACTGTGGTACCTCATATGCTTTGTTAGATTATTCAAGCTCTATGTAGGAAGCATGATTTTTCACTGAATTTATCATACCGAGATCATAATTAACATGGTCTTCCGTGAATATTATTTACTACGTTATCCACTTTACTGTACTTACTGTTATGTGCCAGTGAATAATCTCAGTAAGTCATTAAAAACAGATGTAGCTTAACATAATATTGGCATCCAATGTCTCTATTTACAACGTTGTATGATGCACAGTATGACAATATACGACATACAATATTTAGCATTTTTAACAGAACATATGAGAAGGGAGGTAATAAGAGAAACTGAATGAAGGATCCACTAATGAGAGAATTTCAAAAGAGAAAATACAAAGCTGTATTCAGTCCACTCAAAAGGTATATGAACATACAGATATCTATATTCATTCCCAAGCTAGTTAATGTCTGCATGATGCAGAAGTCTAAACACCTAAAGACAGTCAATATCTGGATCCCCTTTCATTCCTGAGCTGATGGAATATATTTTAATGCAACCTACTCTGTTTAAAGAACATTGTATTTGACATGATTATAAACTACTTTTTACTGCTGTACTGTTCTTTCAGAACTATTAAAGTGACAGCATAGCAATCAAAGGAAAACCATTTAGGAGTAATGGTGACTACAGATAAGATACTATCTATTGCAACCTGCCCTGAAAACGTGATGATAGTGCCCAGATAATATTCTAAATTAGTATTTCTTAGATGTTTAATAAATTAAGCATGGAGATAAACAGAAAATGGTATAAAAAGGGATAAACACATGTATTTATGTTTGATGAAACGGTTAACTGAAAATCAGGCTTAGAGAACATAATTGATTTTATTGACAAGAGAAAAAGAAGCAGCTTGTTAATGAAATCTGTTGAAGGCACAAAGTCAGAAGCATCAACACAAAAGAGGATTAGAACCTGAGGACTTCATGGATTGGAATAAAATAGATTTGAATAAATTTAGCAGTACAAAATACCATATTAAAGAGTTTATTAAGATTTCTGAATTCATGCTAAAAACTTCCTCAACAGAAACTATAGGAAGAGAAGCAAGGCTTGCGTATTGCACACAGTTTGACATTGCATTATCAGTATGATACAATCATGAGCTACTTACAAATGCAGCATTGACTTTTTTGTATCTTGGAAGAGACTTCTGAGAAAGGGAGGGGTGCTCATAGTTAAACGAGACCTCTACAAAATGATAGCACATACATATTTCAGGTCATCCACATTCAACACAAACTGCCCCAGAGTTGAACTTTTACAGCCAGCGGCAAAAATTGAATGATGAGCAGAAAGGGCATTCTACCTTACTAGACAGACAGTAGAACAATTTGACTTGAACACAGCTATGCAGTGCCAGAGAAGGAATGTAATTGCAATTTTGGAAGCAAGGAGGAGATCAACACTCGAGAAGAAAAAGTTTGTTAAATGAAAGGGCAAAAAAAGAATGGCTATATGCTGTCTTGAGGTCATTTGAAATCAGAAAGAAGCTTCCAACACCAAGAAGACAACCTGGTAGAATCTTTGAAAGTATCAGTGGGGCAAACATTTACAAACTGTTCCCTCAAAAGAAGAATTGAAGTTTGCATAGTATATGACGTATATTCTCTGCCTTGGTTGACTTTGATAATAAGGGATAGGAAAAATAGTCTCAAGCCTCCTCTTGACTACCGAAAGATAGAATGTGCGTTTTCCTGCTTTTTAAAATTTGAAGTTTTGATATTGTAATATTTCTATTGTAATTGTATGTGAAGTTTCTATTTTAGAAAAAAAGGCTAAAGTAAATACTTAAAATTATTCATGCAGAAATTATTTATTTATGTCCATCAACTGAAGATTTGCTTCAGAATAGTAACAGCAGTAAAGAGAGTTCTTGAGCATGCTGTTTCAAATTTCATGTTTATGAGACTCCTTTTGACATGTCACATGATACAAGCTGAAACTACTCTTTCAGCTCCAATAATACTGTGATGTTTCTCAAGTCAGTTACCAAAAGATACTAGTACACTTTGTTATATATTTTATTGCTTTTTAGGAGCTTATTCTTAGCAATCTGGGTGTGTCACATAATGAAGTAGCAGAGCTACAGTTTTTCTATTAAATGTATACATACCACCATTGTTCCTCAACAAAAAAAACTGAATAATTATGTAATAGATACAAAATTAAAGAATTTTCATGGTCCTCTATTCTAACTATACTAAAAATAAAAATAAGAATAAACAAATAAATAAATCCTTGTAGCTACCTGTTTAAAGAGAGTAAGAAAGGATCTTTCAGAAAGTGTTATGATTTAGCAGATTTACAATTTCAGGTATCAGACTGGTCTCCAATGATCATAGCTTTAATCTATCTACACAAATGGATTTTAGACAACATTTCTAAATGCAAAAAGAAATTTAAGGTTACGTAGCTTCCCCTGGATGTTTATTATTACAGTACAAACCCTTCCAGACATCTTTTTTTCCTGAAAAAATCTTCAAATAAAAAAGGATTTCAACATTTTATTTTCTGAACATTCAAACCGCTTTTTCCAGAGTTTAACAAGAATTTATAAATTACAACACCTTAAAGGTAGAAGATAATTTCCTATAAGAACCAGCTAATTTATAGCTTTCTACACACCAATGACCCTTGCAATTTGGCAGTTGCTTCATTAATTCCTTTGCAACTGACATGCTTATCTTGAGAAAAATAATAAAGTAAAGGTGCAATTCTTTCACACTGCATTCACTGCTGAAGGTATCGGGGAAAAAATGTTGTTTTACTACTCTCTGCCATAGATGATTGTAACTAATTCTGTAAATGTGAGTGGAACAAAATTGAAAGTAGCATGGCAGATAGATTGATATTATCAGTGTGCCACTGGCATGGAGAGAAAAATCTGAATTCCTCTTCGGTGGAATGCTGCTGAAATTGATTTACACCAGGGATGCATTTGGCATGAAATCTTTGAAAGCACATATTTGAAAAGGAAGTTCTATTTGCATTGTGGTGTTTCCAATTTAATTTTATATGTTCCAACCACTAAGTCAATTCAAGTAGCAGAGAGAATCCATTTCAAAAATAAAGATGTACAAATGTACTTTCAGTTTCTTCCTCAAAGAGCCAAAGAAACAGCTACCTTTCACAAAAAAAAAGAAAACCACCAAAAAAAAAAAAAAACAACCAAACAAAAAAAACCCCACAACACATAAAGAGACTTAAAGGAAGTTTGGGCTTAGTGAAATAAACACCTTTTAAACTGTTTTCCTTATTAAACAAAGTGAATTAGAAACTGAAAATTATTTTAAATAAAAAAGAGTTTGCTTTTTTACTTTCAAAAATTATTCATGCTAAACATTAAATTTGCTTTGCAGGGTATTGAGTCCTTTTCTGGAGTAAAAGAGTAAAACCATACATAGGTCATTAAACCATAGTTGTATTTACTACATTTTCTTTAAAGCAAGAATATACATCCTGCATTTTTCAAAAATAAATCAGACATAAGATGATTAGGCTTTTGGGAGAGACTAAGTTTACATTAAAGTGTTTCATAATTTTCTGCTCTCTATGTGATTGAATTCCTAAACCAAATTTATTTGTGACTTCTGACAACTCAAGATTTTCACTATGTTCTTTAGGACATTACTTTTTTTTTTTTTTTAAGACACACTTCTATCTGCATTCTTTTTTTCAGAGGAGTAACATAGTATGTCAAGTTATCATTGCATTTTGTTTGAAACAATCATTTATTTTTCCTAAACAAACTTCTGCTTTTTGTTTATCTGCTTGGATAAGTTTTACATGTGAGCAGGTCTCACTCAGTAGGATATGAAGGGGAACACATTACATTTTATTTTTCTTTCTGAATACAAAAAGATCACTAGTGCAGTTGTATAAACCTGAAGAAACTTTTTAGAAAGTTGTTTAGCTGTCTGATTTTTTTCATATGCTTTGCTGTGGATACTGTATGAAAACATTTGATAATTGCAACTGAGAATTAGATTAGTTGTGATTCCTTGTAGGAAAGTCCTGAAAGCCTAGTAGAAACTTTAAATCAGATGCATGAGAAAAAAAAATAATCTAATTATTTGTATTCAATGGATTAGAAAACTGGGCAAATACATGAATCAAATACATTTCAAGGTATTTCAAAATATTATTGATATTATCCCAATAAGTTAGGACTTCATATTTTGGCTGCACACCTGCACTACAGATTAAGTATCAAATAATGATAAGTCTAAAGCAGCAGTCTGGAGAAGATTTATTATTCTACTAGCTTTAATTGACATAGCTAATGTCAAAAATCCTCGTGAAAAGCCTTCTAAGTTGTTTCTTCAATCAGAATAGAATTTTAAATTAATTATGTTCCATTATCAATAATAATAAACTGATTCAAAAGTGTAAGCAAGTCCCACTAGTTTGATCCTGATGCTTTTATAAAACACAGTCAAATATATTTTCCTGTCTTTGCCATAGAAAAGTACTTTTCAGAAGTTCCTGACATACTGACACATTTTATTCAGAGCCCAACCATAATGAGGTGAGAGTAGCAGTTAAGGGTACCTTCTTATCTACATAACAGCTCCTCTGCTGGAGTCTCCTTCTGTGATCCAAGCACTAGCTCTCACACCAGAAGATAATGCAGCCTTGGAGGAGGGCAGATGTTGTTTGCAGTGCTCCTAAATAACTATAAAGTATGGATAATATCTGCTAGTCAAATTTGCCTGCAAGAAATATTTCTCTCTCCTGTGGTATGTCTCAGTTACTGCCAGTTCCTTTCCAGCAGCCACAGGTGTCATCTGGCATGATAAGAAGCACAAGCACACTGACCATATGAAGTCCCTTTACCAGTAGGTCTATGATAAGAGAATTTGACACAAACCCTATTATAAATCAAAAAACATTATTTTGAACTACTGTTGTATAGCTCTAATTGTCTCTATTGAAATATGGTAAAAAGAAGCCTTTATATTTTCCCCCAGATTGCATGTTCATAAATTATCCCAAGGCTAGCTTTGCCGAGGTTGATAGTATGAGCAGACTTGGGAAATAATATCGTTAGAAATTTTGTGGAAAAAAGACTAATTTCTGCTGGAAAAAATATTTTTCTCTAAATATAGAAGAGAACAATTATCCTTTTCAAGCTACATTTCTAAGGTTTCTCAGTGATACTAAAGCAAAATTAAGTTTACAATATGTTCTTGCTCAGTCTCAAATGTTGATTAAATATCTAGCTTTGAAGAATATGTTTTACATAAGCTAAGAACAAATGAGATATTTTCCTTTCTTTAAACAATTCTGCTGAATTTAAAAAAAAACATTGTTTCTAGGAAGGATTTAATTTTCTTTTATTTTTTAAAAAATCCTTGAAATGGTTTTCAAATAGTGCTACTGTCTTAATAATAATGAATGACATTTTAATCTAGGGATTAAGTCAGTGATGGGAAAGAAAAGCTAACTCAGTTCACACTTTAAGTGGGTTAGATTGTTTGTTCCCACTTCAGGATCTAAAATGAGTTGTCAATGTTTTATTTTGTTTCACATTGCACCCCCCAGACCTCCTCTAGTTGGAGCAATTTTATCTGTAACTATCAGTACAAAGAAGGAACATTACTTATGTGCACCCACCAATTGTACTTTTCCCAGCTGACTGTAGACTGTTACTGAGGTTCAGTGCCTAAACTACATACAGTATTTCAGAGAATGTACTGCCAAGAACCCGCTTTTTTACAGAATAATGTCTTAAAGAAAAAAGTTTTTGAACAACTGCATAAATAATAATGATGGATCTGATAATTAATTGATAAAGTCATGGATAAAGAATAAAGGAATAACGTCTGTCAGAACATGAAAGGCTTCCAAAAAATATGATCATCTCAGGTTGGACACCTGGATGGACATTGCCAGAAACCCCCAATTATCATAAGTTTATAGATCTTGGTTACCATTCAGCAAGTCTGTAACATAATATCACAGTGTGATTTTCATTTACGTCCTCTTTTCCTGTCCATTAAGGCCCTGAAATCTGATACGAAAAGCCTGTGAGAAGAGCAATAGAGCCTATCAAAGTCAGAGGGTTAACTCAAAGAAAAGAATTCTGTTTCAGAAACAATGTGAGAACGAGGACAAATGCCCACTTAAATGTTGTTTGAAGTATTCCTCACAAACTAAGACAAACTTGAAAAAACACTGCAATATCAGTAAAGGCTTGCCTCACTTCAGAGCTGAGCTTATTAGCATTATAACCACCTTATAGAGCAGACACTATAATTTTATCAAGTACAAAATGCAATGGTCTTATCATGAAAAGCATATTCAGCTGCTGAGTAGACAACCGTCTGAAAAAAATATTTCTAAAGTATATTTACTGTGTTACTAATTTTGATGTCCCTAATTTAGGTATTGAGTATTTTTCTCAGTAGAACCAGTACAAAGGCTACCCTGCAAGTCACTAGTTGAAAGGGACTGCTCTTAACTGGTTTATCTCTAAACAGACCCTGAACCAAACTCCCAAACAATCTGACTCCCCAGGAGGGGGGAACCTCAGAACCCTTAAAATAATTGAGAAGTTTATTTTGTGTCCAAGATAGACATGAAAACAATACTATCAGCTTTTTTCCTGTGACTATGGAAGCTGCTTCTGAAATACCTGTGAGCATTCATTAAAATGTCTTGGCTAATGAAACACCTGAACAACAATTCTCTTACTCATCCATATTATTATTTCCATGGACCAGCAATAGCAGAACTGTTCCATATCACACAGAAGACAGGTGCTGAGGGGAGCCAACAGTCAGCAGTGCAGGGGCCACACCATATCCTGCAGAACTGGAGAGATGCCAGCAGGACATACCCACAGATGATAGCCAAGACCAACCAAGAGTCCAGAACAAAAGGCAACATAATGGTGATGAGACAGGTTGAAGGTCAATCCAGTCATGAAGAAGGGCTGAGGTAAAGCCAGGCTTCAGATTAAGGGGGTCTATGACTGAGCATAAGCACATTTGTAACCAAGACAGACTTCACTTGTCCTCCAAGGTAGCTCAGACAAGAACCAAATACCCCCCCAAACCAAGCCTAAATAGCCCTCCTCTCCATGAATGAGTGTGGAGGTTGCAGCTGAAGGTGGTTAAGGTCATTAAGGTTTATTAGTACACTTAAGGACCCAATGATTATTTTCTTCCTTTACCACTTTATTTTTTATTTTACTATCCACAACCAACTTTATAACCATATAACTTTGCTATGTACATACTTGTATAAATCCAACATATGACTTGATATCTCTTCAGTGAGAACACTTTAAAGTACCAGCATGTTTCAGCTTATGAGGTCTTAAAAAAGTAGTTCATAGTATGAGATTCATGTAGCATATGGCTTCCTAAAGTGGCAGATAAACCCAAATAACTTTTATATCACTCAGTGTTTTAACCAATGACACCATAAAATGGAAATTGAAATCAACTTTCGTGCTATCAGATGATTTTCTACTGATGTTACACTCTTCTGTGAATTCCATAGATCACCCATAAGACTATCTGTAAGTATTTAACATTGGGTATGTTTTAAAGCCCTTTAAGAGATTTTTTTAAGTCTTTCATGCATGTTTTCTCTAAATGCAATGCAAAATTATATAAAAAATAATTAGGGCCTTTTAGTAATATCAGAGTTAATTTCTTTTAATTATATTTGCGCAATCATTACTAAATTTAGCCCATGAATGTAAGTAAATGTGAACTGTAATACCTTATCAATCTTACAATATCAGTCATTACACTGATGGATGTATAGTCACAAGAAATGGCTAAAAATATGCTCAGGATGGAAGGAATTTATTTCCGTTCCTCTGGAACTTCATTGCAACAAACCAAATAGAATTCTTTTCTTGAGAATATACCTCTGCCATCTTTACCTATTTTGTGGTCTATTTCCAGATGATGTAACTTGAAACTAACAGATTTCTATTGCATTTTTGTATGAATATGTATATAGACTCACACAAAATATACACACATGTGTACTCAGAATCAACCAATTTTAAAACCAAATTTCTCTTTACAAGGTCTTTTTTCTTGACCATGTCACCTGTCCACCACCAAGGCTCCCTAGTATAGGGAATTTTTTTTTACTTACCTATGTGGATATTTTTATGCAGTCAATGCAACTGATTTTATGAGCATTGTGCAGAAAACACTTTTATGCTTCTGTAAAACCCTGATATGCAAAGAATAATCTGTATTATATTTCTGATCTTGAACTATAAATCTCCATAGGTTGCTTAAGAAATTCTGTCTGAAAAAATGGTGATGTAATTTATGGAACTCATAGTAAGGTATGGTGCTGTATGTCGTTTACTGTAAGTTAAGATTTCTTTCCCTTCTTAAATGCCTTTATTGGAGTGTTTGCTTCCACACAGAGTCTGAAATTGATATTCATTTTTTATCAGTGCATCATATCTTTCAAACATTTTGGTATATACTACTTTAATATAAAAGACAACAGAAATGTAATCCAGTTAACAACATGTGGAATAAGACAAAATTCATATCTTCATACATGTAAATCTATTGAGTTTGTTAGCTGAATTCCACAGAAAATTCATTACTACAGCATCTGATGACTTAATGGAACTAGCAATTTTCAGGGTATTTCTTACCTCTAAGAGGACTAAAATGACCCTAATGTTGTGAAATTTTATTATTCTGTACATAGAATGTCTGAGATGGAGAACTAAAATTCTCTTTTCAGATTAAGCAGTGATTAGGAGCTTTACAGTTTCTAGGACCATTTATATTTTAAAGACCAAGAGCATGTTCTACCTACTGTACGTTGTTGCTTTGATGTTTGGGCACTCCGAAACAGAAGTACTCAGGAACGCTCATGACTTATTAACATCAGTCAGAGTACCCATTGGAAAACCTGAGAGATTTTTGCAGGCCTTTGCTGCAGATTGTAACTTAGTAAACGTAAATTAAACAGGCAGAGTAATAAAAATTTGTCTAGAACCTATTTCTTTCATTTGCAGTATAAGACACCAGTACACTGATAGTCAGAGGTTCTGAATATGTAATTCTTATGAGACCTGTTCAGGCACATAAACTCTGAATAGCAGACTTTAGATACAGAAGGCAAAAAGGCAAAATTACCAGGAGCTTTGTAGGCCTATATGAACTTAGCACCTAATGGTCACATACACAACAAACATAGTGTCACAGCAACAGTTGTCTTTCTGATGTCTGAAAAATAAGAACATCAGAAAAACAAATGGACTAATAAATCAGTTTACTATATTACAAAAATAGTCTGCTGGTTTTGACTATATAATGGCTTGAGTCTTGATCAGATTTTTGTATAGAGGTACAGTATTAATCAGACTTTAGAAAAGAATTAATTTGTTAAATTCAAAATTAGATATTCTTCATAATTCAATATACATAAGCATCATCACTGTATACTAAAACTCTCAAAAATAGAAGACTACCAGATTAATAATTTCAAGAGTTCACAGAAAAGGTTTGAGAGCACTAATATAAAATGAAGCCTTCATTTAACCAAAGGAGAGAAAAGAGTTTTGGTGGATATGTGACTTTGTACAACAATCTTATCCCAGTAGGACAGTGATTTCATGAAAAACTTCAGTTTAGCAATTATCTTATCAGCATAATTGGTTATTTGGTGAAATACAATATATATCAGTTACAAGTGAGAGCACCACAAAATGAAAAAAAATATTTTGTGTACAAAGAAAGGAAAATGTCCATTGTCCACGTTCAGTGTGTGATTTTTTTTTTTTTTTTTTTTTTTTTTTTGCTATTGTTTCACAGCTATTCTCCTAACGCAGGAAAATCTTTGTAGCTTTTCTAATACTAACGATATTTGGAGAGTGGTATTTTCTGTCTAGCAAAAAAATGACATGCGGGTACAGTGAGTGAGAGTTTCTTGTAAGAACATAGGCTTTTATTCTTGCCTATAAGATATAGCTTCTGGCAAGTGGAACCTTCCTGTGACAGTTTAAGTTTTTGCATGGCTTCTAAAGCGAATAAGATGCCTTTTCTTGTCCTTTGGAAATGAAAATCAGATATATAAACACCTATTAACCTTTACAAGCTAAAGAAAGATTGTGGTTATTGTTGATTATTTTCCTGTTATTTTACAAAAGTTACTGAAAAGTTATCATAAGGCAATCAAAGGATCAGGTTCTGAATCTATTGTCTTTCCATTTAAAAATATGTTTGTCTACATATTGAGGAAAAAATGTCATAAAAGTTTCTTAGGAGATAATCCTGCTGCCAGCTATTTTAGATGCAGTCAAACCCTTGCCATTAAAAGGCATTTTGAGTAATATACTGAAAGTAACCAGTTTTAAGCAAACATAGATACGGAGGAATTACTGTACTGATTCGTGGTACTAGATCTATTGGTTAAAAAACAATCACTAAGGGTAAATGTTAACACCAACCTTCACATTCTACATTTCTTTGCCCTTGTTGGTGCATAGTCAATTCTGCCTGAGCTAGTTCACTGTTGAGACAGATGGAATTTCCAAGACCCCACTAATGTCTTTCTGGATCTTTGAACAAGAAGTTTGGTATCAAGAATGGTATTTATGATACACTGAAAGAGCAACATAGAAAATAAGACTAGTAAAATAGAAGGGAGACTTCCATGTGAAATTAAAATAAAAGGAGCTAGGGGATAGAAAAAAGGCCAAAGTGAAAAAAGCTTTACTTTTACGGAAAATTAAAATGCTTCAATTTTGATAAGGAACATAAACAGTGTAATAAAAACTGTCAGAAAATCCAGCAATATTAAAATATGAACACAAAATGTTTCCATGTATGTTTGTACAAAAGGGGAAAACAAATGAGTCTTAGATTATATAAATTGCTATCAGCAAATGATAAAAAATTTTAAAACTTAAAAAGAGAGTCAAAAAGAAGAAAATTAGCTGTCTGTTCTGATGTATTTACAGTGGAAAAGCAACATATCAGAGAATTTTACAGAAACTGCCATGCATTCCATTATGTCTTACTTAGTCGAGGTTATATTTCAACCTCGTTACCTTGTTGGTTTTATTAATTTCTTTTCCTGCATAGTTTTAAAACATTACATGGAAAAATCTTTACAGTGGGAATAATTTGATTAATATGAACTAGATCTGCTGACCTTATTCATACTCATTATGAAATGTTATTTAGAATTGCAGGTGTTAATATATAGCCTACTTAACTTCTGTTTTGAGGACACAGATTTAACTAATGTCAAATACTTTCTATGACTTGCAACTTTGTGGGAGCAAAGGATATACAGAATCTCTTAAAAGTTAATATCAAATAATGTAAATGTGTTGCTGTTTTGCAAAACAATATGTGCATGGTCTGTACAAAACAAACATTAAAACAATAAACTGTCCCTCAAAGATGTCATTTCGAATATATTCACTGTCAAACAGATTTTGTCCTCTTGAACTCAGAAAGAAGACACGATTCCAAACACTTTTGAAAAGTCCTATAATAAATTTCTGGTTATCTATATATCATAGCTATGTCAAATCAGCTGCCAGTTTTCTTTCATCCTTGACTTGTTAGATTACTAACTGTTACATAATTCTGAGGATTTTTGTTGTGCTTTGTTCTGTTTTATAACAAGAAACATGCTTTACTTGAACTTCATTTAAAATTACCTTGTATGCTGGGCACCATATTTGTAACAGGAATGGAAATCAGATATGATGTTTCTTGTTAAGCCTGCCAGGAAAGTTTTATCCATAATTGTAATTTTTAACAACAAGCAACAACAACTAAAAATCAATTATTATTTAAAGTCGTCTCTTCCCCTTAGGAAAATCAAAGGTGTTATCCAGTATAAGAAGGATTTAGAACCCTTGGCCATGTACCCTTACATACAGAACAACAGCATGGAGTTTAGCTTGCAGACATAGGAAGACAGGAATAAATAAAGTTAGTAAAATATATATTCTATTTAAAATTTCTTTTTCTATTACTAGAAAACATATTTCATTCTTCTATAACACCAGAAAATTAATCTGTAATGTTTAGCTGACTGTACCTGACATGGTCAATTTCCTCTGAGAGGGAAATGGGCATTGATGTATTCAGCTCTTTTACCTCAGCACGTATGATGTTCTGGCATATCTCTGTTGTGAAAGAAGTGCAGAAGGTGCCTATGTCCTCAGGGGATACTTAAAATTGCTGTGGAAATGTTGAACTGGAATTGGTTTTAATGTCTGACTGTGGAAGACAAGAGGGAGATACCACGTGTGAACTGACTACTCCTGGTTTGAATGCTTCCATGTTTACTTTTTCTTTACTCTCAATTTCTTTTTAGGATCTTACATAGTGCCTACAATAAAAAAAGGATAATCTTAAAGAGGAAAGTAAGTATTTTCCTGTTAACAACAACAAAACCCCTTCAAACCCTCTGAAAACTTTCTATACCCCTTAGCATTGCTACCTAAAGCTGATTGAAACTAATGGAAAGACTCTCATCGGGAACTGAGAATTTTACTAGAAGATAGAAAAGTAAAGGTGAGACCCACTTAAACCTGAGTAGTGTACTATGAGGAAAAAACATGGAAGGAAAAAAAGTCTTCAAAATAAGCATCCATTAAATAAAACTAAGCTGTTATATAAAATCTAACAAAAGATAAAGTTACAATTTTGTTAATCATAGACAACCAAAAAAAAACCCCCAAACCACTATGAAAAATTATCAAAATGTAGTTAAAATACAGGAAGAAATTGTTATTGCCATAAGCGTTTTTATTGAATGTTTTTGGATGTGTGCATATTGAGAGAAGAAAATGTATTTTATTTAAAAGGGGAAATCAAATAAGAAAAAAACAGTACAACACCTGAGAAGACTAAATAAGAAATGTTAAACCTGGTGAAAGTAACATGTATAGGATCAAACTTATTTCATTTATTTGTTGTGACTGCACACTGTTTTAACACAAGTACAAACTACCAGTGTAGACAGTGGGCATTAGAAAGCACACATAAAACTGGGTAGAGCATGACGTCTCTGAACCAAGCCTAAATGGCTGCAACTACTAGTTGAGAGAATGACCATGAGGACTTGGAAGAACTATGAGAGTGACGGTACATAGAAAGACATGCCCAAGAGGAAGATATTTGAGGGAAGTATTTGTGAGAAAAGGAAAATATCTATAAAGCTTGCCAGAGACCAGAAATTTGGGGATCTTTTGATAGTAGGCTGAAATGGTTCAATTTCTGTCATCAATTTGTTTCTTGCCAAATGCTAGCCCAGGAACAGAAATTAAAGAAAAAACTTCTTTGCTCTTTCCCATACTGTATGGTGGTTATCAAGCACCACATTTCCTGTGATACTGATAGTCAGGAATACATGAGTTACAATCATAATATAAAAGGGCTGTGGTCTCTCATGACTGATTTTATTTTCCTACATCTATTATTGTCTTCAAATGTTCTTACTTATCAAATGCTTACTGAAATTCTCCATTAAGC
This sequence comes from Rhynochetos jubatus, assembly GCA_027574665.1. Lineage (NCBI taxonomy): Eukaryota > Metazoa > Chordata > Aves > Eurypygiformes > Rhynochetidae > Rhynochetos > Rhynochetos jubatus. Next base: position 31,679,881 of record CM050649.1, on the reverse strand, counting down.
TCACAACTAAATGGCTAACTGACAGAGTTTAACTTTTCTCTTTCATGCCATCCCATTCCAACCTAGTCACATTTTATTTTTTTTATTTTTTTCTCCATAAATTATGCTTCTCCAGAATTCTATTGCTGCTCTCAGAACTTCATTTAGTCTGTTCATTTTTTACTTCTCAGCAATGATCATAGGCACATGGGTGCTGAGTTTTATCATGGTCATTTAAAAAGATCACTCTCCCATTTCAGTGTGCAGTTTATCTAAAAATGCAATTCACAGAACAGCTGGTCCCATCTCCAGGCTCTCTCTTTTATCCGTTTTCTATATTGCTTTGCAGATGCTACGTATTGTTAACTACAGGTCATTTCTGCTCCTTTAAGGGTTGTGTTTTCATGGAATACTGGCAAGACAATTCAAAAATGAACAAATCAAAGTAATAATATTGCTGTTTAATTACATATCTAATTAAATGAGAAATTAATTTGCAGTTTTGAACTTGACTTTGCAAGCCTTAAAATAAACCTAAAACCAAACAAAATAATAAAGCTCTCTGAGCCTGACTAATTCTTTTTGGTTTTCTCGTTTACACAAAGTATAAGTAGTAGTATATATTTGGAAACAGAAATTCATACCTGGAGACAGAAATTCATAACAGCCTCATCAATATTTAAAATAGATTCTTCCCTTCCTTTTCGTGTTCTGCTCAGGAATATCCTAGGGAATCAGCCTTGCCTTATACTGCAGAAAACTGCCATTCTGAATAAGACTGGGTAAGAATGGTCACTTAGAATAAGCCCTTTTGTTTCAGTTGTGCTGGAAAAACCCACAGCAGTGTGGTTTGAATTTATGATCTTTAAAGGTCTTTCAATCCAAAGCATTCTATGAATCTGTGTTTAGTGGAGAAACCAAAGGCAGGGAAAGGGAGGGATCAAGATAATTCAGGGAAGATCAAGTATGGGAAAATAAATGGGTGATAGGATAAAAGGAACTGGATGTGAGTCAACAGTTCATTGGTTAATTCACTCTTCTGGCTATGCCCTGAGCCTGATTAGCGCCGTCCCTCTTATCCTGACATTAAAATTCATTTCTAATTATTTTCCTGAGTGAGGGGCTTTCTATTCTGCGTGTGTGTGTGCACGGCAGTCTGGGTGCCAGTAACAGGACTGCAGGTCATAGGGTCCCATATATACCAGGTGCTAGCAACTGACGTGAGTGAAGGTAGGAGTCTGTGTACCAGCCAGTAACTAAGCCAGCCTACCTGGGGCAAACATGAAGTGGCTTGGGAGCCAGCTATATGTGTGTCTCTGGGAGTGAGAGAGCTAAAAGAATGAGGGACCAGAAAGTCCAGGCTGTATGCCAGAGAGACTATTGAGTCTGGGAGTTGACTGGGAGATCCGTTCTAAGCATGTGCTTCTCTGTGCAACTGGAGACAGGAAGATTCAAGGGCCAGTCACCGGGTAGACTGAGTGTCTAAGTTGAGTGACTGGAGGAATGCAGTGTTCATGTCTCTGTGTTGGTGTGTATATTGTGTCTGCACCAGCAGCTGAAGTGGAGCTGCAGACCCTGGGGTCTTGTATGTTCTGGTGACACCTGCTGGGGAGGGCAATAGTGAAAAAAGTTAATCTTAAAATGTCACTAGGGAGGTATCATAGCCTCAGGTAGAGGGTTGTGTATCAAACATTTTCAGCATCTGTCATGAGAGAAAAAAAAGATCAATGAATATTTATAATTGCAGTAAATTTCTCATTTTAGTTCAACTTGTTATACCAAAGTTCTGTTACAGCCAAAAGGTAACAGACTGTGTATAGAGAGTCAAGAATTGCTAACACAACTAATGTGTTACTACTTTAATAATCCAAATGATCTGAATACAGAAAAACCTAAATAATAATACAGCTTAAACTGTTATACAAAAAACCACCCCCTATCCTAGTACCTACGCCTGATGTTAGGGTCATTCTTTCAGTACCCCTCTGGATCTTACAGTCAACACTGAAATCATCCTGAAGAATGGGGGCAGGAGAGGGTGGACACAAATCACCAGGACCCTGACGTCTTCGTCTGAAGGAGCTGAAGCTGGTGGTGGGCTCCCTTCCCCCTCAGTCCTGGGAGTCCCCTTGGATTTCTTTTTATACATTTTCCCATCCCCCACCTGCTGCCTTCCCCTGCTCCCAAGACAGAGGTGAAATCTGCCTCGCAGCTCCCTGGTATCCCAGGGGCCATTTGTCCCTCAGACACTGGCTGGGGCTGTCAGCCCCTTCCCTGACAGCACTCAGAACTGGAGCTCAGACAGGCTGGGCAATGGGCGCTTGGCCACGGGGCACCTGGTAAACCCATCTCAGCCCTGCTCAGGCCAAGGGCAGTCCAGCCACTCCCTGTGACCTGCCACAGCCCAATGTCTGTCCCCAGAAGAGGCAAAATCATATTCACTGGGCTAAGAAATGCACTGGTTTTAGGCTATAAATTGGCTTGAGGATTGGGTACCGCCTTTCAACCAGCATATATCAAAGTTCTTTCTGCATGTGGTATGTATTTACATTGTTTACCTGTATGTGGCTGTATTCCCTTAAAAGAATTTACATCCTCTCACACCAGTAAACTTATTAATAAGAAAATAGGTTAGCCTTCTTTAAGGGAATAAAATGACATATAAAAGAATACAAGAGTTTTTCAGCTTCTAGAAAGTATGTTTTTTTGGGGTATTGTGTCTTGAACTGCTAATAAATTAGCTGCCCATAGCTCTACAGTGATAAATAAGGTAAGTCAACTCATGTTATGTTAGCATAAACCAGCAACAATACCAGAGAGACAAATAGAGTCACACTGATTTGGTGTCAGGATGAGGGCCAATGTAAACAAACAAGATCAGTTACAAGAGTTTAACTCTGCTACTAACTGTGAATATAAAATCTAAAGGGTATGTAATTGTGGTTGTGTATGTGCACAGTGTCTGTATAAACATATTTACCATGTCAAATTTTAACTTCATATTAATTGTACCGTCAGAATGCTCTAGCATAAGCATAGCTAATGCTTTGAATTTGCAATTTTATGGAAAATCTGAAGTCTGGTGTGTGTAAATATTAATACAGAAAACAATAATATAGCAAATAAAATTCATAGAAATATTATTGGTTTAATATAACAGCACTGAAAATATGTTACCATGGTTTTAAAATTAAGAAAAAAAACCACTTTGTCTGTAGCAATATACCAAATGTCTCATAGAGACATTTGATCTGGCAGAAGACAAATGGACATGAGGATTTTAGTTTTTACTGATCCAAGAAAAAGATTTCTGGCTGCAGGCATAGCAGTCCATTGGTAATTTCACACCATGCTATGTTTACACATAAATTTCTAGCGTTGCCTCCTTTGACTGTTTTATGAGAATTCTTCCATGTTCTATCTCACAAATATACATCAAACTAATACACTGAAAAGAGACAGACTATGCAAACTGATTCTGGTATTACCATTCTTTACTATGAAGAATAGACACAAGTTGTGAAACCCATAGACTCTTGAAGCTTCCACCATCAGTCAGATGTCTGCTTTGCTGCTACTTGTCTCTCATAAAGCACATATGATCTCAGGGTTTCAAAAATTCAATCGTTTTTCAGCAAGTTGTGCAAGTCTTGTGGGTGTTACAGGTTTCTTTGTAGTCTCCCCAAAATAGCTAGCTTTAAATATAAACCAGGCACATGGCAAATTGAAGTAGTAATTTAAATGGTGAAGTAGTAAGACAAAAAATATCTGAGCCATCCTAAATGGATAGAGTATCAAAGATACTTCTTCCACTGAGTTACATTATATTTTTGTCACGTTAGATGATGAACATATTTCTCTGGTAAAAGTATAATTTTGTTGATCTACATTCAAAATTAAATTAATGTATTTTGCAGATGGATGCAATATTATTTGCTATTAGAATGAGTTCTATGGGGGGAGAAAAGACAATTAAAATCATCAGTGACAACATTATACTGTATACACTTCATAGAGAGCTGTATTCTGGACTGCTAAATCAGTGTGTATTACATTCATTTTATCGCGACTTTCTCTGAACCTGGTTCTGAAGTAACCGTCAACATCTGTCTCTGCACTCAGGCCCCCTCATTATCCCCAAATAATGGTAGCAGGCAGATTCACACACAGAGATAACAGAAGTGCAGCAGCTTTAAAGCAGAGCTCTGACACAACATCGTCAGAACCCACATTTAATCAACAGTGCCACCACGTGGTTATACAGCACCAGACCTTAAAGGTCACCCGTAAAAATGATTGAATGACTAAAACCACGTTTGTGTTTTGAAACTGATGTCTTACTAGCAGAGCAATCGAAGTTTCTGTACGTGAGTTGTTAATTTTAATGGAAAAGTAATGCAAATGCCTCCACAGCAATATGTTGTCTGCTAAAAATTTTCTGTAATTACTCACCTATCTTGAAGACCTAGTAATCCTGAAATTTCAATAAATAACATGTATTTTTTAAGGTTTCAGTACATTCCAGATAAGGGTTCATAAAGCACTCTGAACTTGTAGGAATAATTTTATCCTTCAACCTGTTAGTTTTATGTCACATTTTTTATTTAAAGCGTACAGGAGATTATTAAGGATAATGTTGTTCTTAAAACAACAGCCTCTAATCCAGTAACTTTATTAAGAAGTCTTTGTTTTAGTCACAGATTATTTACTGGTACTGCTCCAAATGACTTAATTTTTGACATTCTAAGCAGACAACCTAAAGTAAATATTAGCTATATATCTATGAAAACAGTATACCTTTTCAAATAATAATGTATCATATTTCACACAGACCTCAGTCCACATAGGAAGATTGGAAATGTTCTGTCCCATATTTTCTTACCTAAGACGTAAGGCAGCAACAGCAGCAGCTCTTAAGAGGAGGTAGAAGTGAAGCAGTAAACATCAAGATAGTGAGAATAAAGGCCACTGACAGCTTTAAATAAGCAAAAGTGCCTTTGCAGTGCATCCTTTGCTACTTGATAGAGAATTTGAGTAAGTTAATATCTGTGCCAATGTACTTAGGCCACATCTAATCTGACAGCATATTGGAGGATGACATCCTTGTGACCACATTTCAGTGGCAAATCATGACTTTTCTACATGTATTTCCTACATATCAGCTGCATCTAACAGTATCTAGTATGGGGCCAGGTTTTGGATTTGTGCTGAAAACAGTGTTGGAAACACAGGGATGTTTTCATTACTACTGAGCAGGGCTTACAGAGTCAAGGCCTTTTCTCCTTCTCACATCATCCCACCAGCAAGTAGACTGGGGGGCACAAGAAGCTGGGAGGGGACACATCTGGGACAGCTGACCCTAATTGACCAAAGGCATGTCCCAGATCATACGACATCATGATCAGCATAGAAAGCTGAGGGAAGAAGAAGGAAGTGAGAGGGATGTTTGGCATTATGGTGTTTGTCTTCCCAAGTAACCGTGGTGCAGCCCTGCTGTCCTGGAGACGGCTGACCACGTGCCTGCCAATGGGAAGTGGTGAATGAATTCCTTGTTTGGTTTTGCTTTTGTGCACAGCTTTTGCTTTACCTGCTAAACCGTCTTTATCTCAATCCACGAGCTTTCTCACTTTTACTCTTCCTATTCTCTCTCCCATCCTCCTGTAGAGGGAGTGAGTGAGTGGCTGTGTGCTGCTTATTTGCTGACTGGGGTCAAACCACAACGGTCTTTTTTGGTACCCAATGCAGGACTCAAAGGGTTTGAGATAATGACAGGTATGATTAGAATGTGCCCAATGGAATTTATAGCTGTTATTGCTGTTTAGCTATTAATTGTCAGGCTTCTGTTCTTGCCATGGGGTTTGATTGCCTTAGTGTATATTAGAGTCTACTGCTCATTAGTGGCTGCTTTTTGCTTTCTCTGCTTGCCGTGCTGCTGTACTGCTGATCATCTTAACTCTGCTGTGCCTGGGAATATTTTGATAACAGCAATGGCAATGTGCCTGGGCTGGCAGATGGCCAGGGCACCGCTGATGGTTCTGTGCTGCTGTACTGGACAGACTTGGGAACTGTGATCTGTGGATGAGTCCACAAGGGAGCAGGACACCCCAAAGCATCTGTGTCTGTGGATAGATTCACACTGCAGCAGGTACACCTGGAAGCATTGGTGGCTGTGCACGAGGTCATGCTGGAACACCTCAAAGATTGCAGCTATGAATAAGCCCATGACCAAGCAGGTACATCCTCAGAGAGATTCCCCTGCAGCTGTGGTGAAGACCATGGTGAGGCAGGCTGTCTTCCTGCAGCCCATGGAAGTTGACAGTGGAGCAGAGTGCCACCTGCAGCCTGTGGAAACCCCATACTGGAGCAGGTGGGTGCCTGAAGGAAGTTGTGACCTCATGGGGAGCCCACAATGGAGTAGGCTGCTGGCAAGACCTGAGACCTGTGGAGAAAGGAGCAGATTTGCTGGCAGGACTTGTGATCCTGTGGGGGATCCATACCAGATCAGTACATTCCTGAGGGAACACACCCTGTGGAAGGGATTCCTACTGGAGAAATTCATGGAGAACTGTTGCCCATGAAATGGACTGAGGTTGGAGAAGTTCATGGAGGACTGTCTCCCATGGGAGGGACCCAAAGCTGGAGCAGGGGAAGAGTGTGAGGAGTACTTCCTCTTCAGAGGAAGGAGCAGGAGAGACAACGTGTGATGAACTGACCGCAACCCCCATTCCTCATCCCTCTGCGCCGCTGTCAGGGAAGAGTTAGAGTAAGGCAGGAATAAAGTAAAGTCCAGGAGGGAAAGTTCTCTAAAAACTTGTCTAGTGGCTATTCTATTCTTTCTGAAAAAAGAGGTAAAGCAGAGACAATCTAATGGTTGAAGTGGGTTCAATTTACTGTACTTTCACAAGATAGACCACTCCAAATCCAAAAAGAAATTAACAAAATTGTGCTGACAGAAAAGTTTTGTGCTTCTTCTTCCTCAAATGGAAATCGGCAGCTTATACTAGATGGCAAGATTCCACCTGCAGCATTCAGGAAAAAAACTAGATTGATCCCAATTTAACAATAAACTGAATACATAGCCACAGAGAAATATCCTCTGTATAGGTTCTTTATTTAAATAACAAAGCAGAGGTCACACTTTTCTTTTAGTTCATAGCTAGTCAACGAACAGAATGCATAGTAGTCATGGTGGGAAGGATGAGAGGCATTTTTCCTCTGACCAAAAAAGTGACTGTATCATCAACTTTTCTTCTCAACTCCACAGTAGCTGTTCTGTTGACAGGACTTCCATCTAACTAGTCAGACTTTCAATTTTTAAGGGATGATCTATTGGCTTAAGTATTATGTTTTCCAAAAAGAAACCTATGTTCAAAATTATTCACAATAATTAAGGTTTTGTGCACTATATCATCCTGCTGGCATTTCCCCTGAATTTGTAAACTTCTGATTAAGCAAGGATAGATAAAGCTATAATGAACAATCCCATAACATATAGTCAGTTCAGCCTTTATGAAGTGACCCCAGAATTTGAGAATATGTCACTATGTTGTCAGTCTGCATAGTCTAGAGCTACAAAATGCAAGTAAGTGGTCATATCGGGGTCCATTCACTACTGGGAAAATCTGTGCTGGACAGCTGCTTACTTACTTGAATTCAAAAATTTTTCAAGAATGTGACTGTTGTTCTCAGGGCATAGTCATAAGCTTTATTCATGAATATATCCACTAACTTGGAAAAAGAGCTAATGTTTATTCTATTTCTTTTGCAAATATCACTCTGATCCAACCTGATTTGTTTCCCACAAATACCTCTTTCTGAAATATCTGTCCTAAGGTTTTTCCCATATATATATGTAAGCTTTTTGAGAGTGATACCTGATTCTTCTTAATATCTTTAAGCATCTTTGTATGGCTGCTCAAGTTAAAGTAACCCTAATAATGGTTTCATTTGCAAAAGCAGATTCTTTTCTGTATGCCTACCACTATCCCTTCCACTATTTAGTGTTGAAGTCTCAAAATCTGTCTTTGGTTTCTATGTAGAAGGATGAGGTAATTATGTATACTGTACAATCCTTATGGGTCCCTTATGTGTCTATAGCCTTATATTTTCCAACTTCAAAGAAGCTGTATATATTAGAATACAGAGAGGGGAAAAAGCAAGAACAGTATGCTTTTTCAATGCTGGAATATGTGATTTTGAAATTATGAATTTAGACTCCTTTCCTACTCATCATAACATTACCACATTCCCAGAGTTGCTGTCTCAACCTGGCAGTTAATCACTGTAGATAGCCTGTGATAAAGAAAACCATCTGAGTATCTCTAATAATCATATTTAGTTTTTTTGAACAATGACACAAACGTTCCTTACAAAAAATTAATGAACATGCATATTAAATATTCTCCAACACATTTTGAAATCCATGCATCCTTTCTTCTCAAAGTGTTATTATCACAACCATGGTCACCTGCTCCTCTGACATAGTTAACATATCTGCTCAAAAAGCAGACCTTATTTTACAAATATTTTATTTCAAATGTCCCAAATAATCATATATCAATAAATGATAAAGGAAATATGATTCTGTAAAGCAAGCATTAGTGCATCATATGATTTTATGAAACAGCATAAGAAACCTGACCCTGACTTCTTATATACAGCAATTGTGTTGAATAAGGCTAAATGCACTCTAATATTTTAGCAAAATCAACAATTAAGCATCTTTCGTAAAATCTGAGCATTCCATGGAAAATTGCATGGCCAGCAAAAGGACTTAAAGTATTTTAGCACAAATCTGGACATGGAAATTCTCTTAAGCTACAAAGACATAGGGTATTAAAAAAAACCCACCAGTTAGTCTAAAACAAAATATTTTAGAAGCCAAGATCCAAATCTCACATATAAATAAAATTAACCATCAAAATTACACTTTTGTTCTCAGTTATATCCTTTTGAATGCACAAATCATTCAAATTTAAGGATTTCCTGATGTTTTCTTTTCATTCGGTTTTAATGACACAGTTCAGAGTTTGTGTTATACCAAGATACCTCCTGAACTTTGCCTAAAGTTTTTATGTTGAGCTGTGAAGTTCCTAAAATGACCATTGTTCAGTATCTTGGAGTACTTCAAATTGATCCACTCTGAACCAGTATGTACCTGTGTTGAGAAATGTAGTGTCATCGCATTCAGGATTTCTGAAGAGACATTTCTGCAGCACCCCAAAGTGGTCGTATGTTCTTCAAAAAAAAAGGCTTGCCAAAGCCTTTGGACTTTAATTTCCGTGTGAGAAACCAGTGACTTAGCAATTTCCTAAGAAGATATAGTGTTTGGGTAAAAGTGCAACTTGTTTTCCTTGTTCTAGCTGCTGCCATTTGGAGAAGCTTCAACCTTTAGACACAGGAGAACTGATTCCCTAGATGTAATTGAGCTGGCATGAGAGCACTCTGACATCTCTCCTACAAGTCAGACATCTTCAAATTGATGAAACTTTGAGAGTAGCAGAGAGCAGACACACAACATGGCTTTAGGCAGAAAAAGAGAAAGACTTTCACTGTCTTTGAAATTTCTTCATCCCAGTAAATAATTGTATTGCTAACAGTGGAAGGCTGAGGGAAAAGAGTGTGTATGTAGCAAAGATTTGTTTATACTCTTTTATTTCTACATACTTTAAATGAGAATTTTCTTCATATTATTAAGTCCACTCCTTAAGTTCCTGCTCAAACAAAGTCAGATTTCAGATACAAAATATTTTGGAGCATGGCCTTTAATGAAAAAAATGTCAGTTGATCTACATTTGGCAAGGAGATTCAGCTTCAGGTCCTGTCACAGCTTAATGATCTATGACTTTTTAAGAAATGTGCACAAATAGCACCTAATTACTCCAAATCCATTGAATTTCTGAATTTTCAGTCACAAAAAAAAAAAAAAAAAAAAAAAGTAGATCCTTGGATGTCCAGAAAATAGTGTATTACCTACAAAAACAGCAGTACTGAGGGAAGAAATAGGGATAAACAGGTGGTGTTAGAGATCAGTTTCACCCACTTTCATATTTTAATGTGCCTCATATTTCAAAAGCAAAGTATTATCAAACAACAACAAAAAACAGAAATTGTGATATCTAAGTTTGAAATAGCCTCTTATCCAGAGGCTATTACAAGGTCAGCTGTGAATTGGTCAGTAACTTATCAGATGGTTGGTAACATGGCAAAACACCAATCATCCAATTTATAAACCCAGATGGGACAATTATGCAAAAATTCTTGGGAAATTATATGATTAGAGGTCAAGCTAATACATTAAAGGAATCCATATGGGCTTCAGCTGAAGCAGGCAATGAGGAATGATCCTTGTAGGTTCACAGAGAAGTAACAGAGGTGAACCATGAATCTGTTCAAAGTTTATTCAGAAACAAAGTGTGAAACTGGCCTTAGTTTTATACATCATTAAATAGTGAATTTTCACTCCTAATTAACAGTCTGCTGTCAGCTATATCAGGTAATACAAAGTTCCATTTTTATCAAAGTTCTAGTATGTATCTAATGTGTAACTGTGTGAACTGATGTAAAGTTTGGTTTGGGTTTTTTTTTTCCTTTTAGCAAAGTTCTAGTATAAAATGCTCAGTAATGTTGAACAATAATGCCTACAGCAAGAGTACATACCAGAAATTAGGATGCTATAAAACTGTTTATTTGCCTCCATGTATACAAACCCATTGCATTTTTAAATTTGAGACTAGTTCTTAAATAATCTTCAACTCCTAATAAAATAGTATGGATATATCACTAAGAGTGCAGCACCTATATGTCACAGTTTCACCATGAGGTCAGTCTCATACACCAAACATATGGAAAAGGATGTTCAGCCCAAAAGGCTATTCTGTTCACTATTACCTGCTTTCTACCTGAGTTTGTTGTCCTGAGTCATCAGTGACCCCATTGTTCACATGAACCTAGGCCAATTTCTTTCAGTTGCTACATACCTTAATCAAAGTAGTGATTTTTACCTGGATTACTATCACCTCCTAGACTTCCTTAACCTCTTCCCCCTAACTTTACTGGGAGGATGAAAACTGTTAAATGTTCATCTGTGCATCACTAGGTGTGCTCCATTAGCAATCCTGCGGCCAGGCATGAGGCTTCACACTCAGGAGTGCTTTAATGGGCAACACTTGCGGGAAGCCAGCAGAAGCATCTCTGAGCCAGTAGACCTGCAGGGCTGGTTCAGGTTGGGGAAGGGATGTGAGGACACTCTGGAAAGCCCTGGTCAATCCCAGCCCATGCACTCACTTTACTCCCAGGCTGCAAATGCAGGAGCAGGAGTGGGTTAGAGCTGCCTTGCAATCATCCCTTCCTGGTGTGTGACTGATGAGAGTAGGGAAATGTCAGTTGCTGCGTCTCTTGTCTCTGCTCTCTGTTCTCCACACTGAGGATGTGCACAGCACTGGACATGCACAGCTGACAGAAGGCTGCCCATCACTGCCAACATGGTGGTCTGTTGTTATACCTACACATGACTAATGGGATCTTTCAATAAGTGCAGCCTTCACTAGGGGAGAGCAAGCTACTGTTAAAGATGCTGTAAAATGGTGCAAAAATAGTCTCGAAATGTTTGGTCTTATTCATAGTAATGAAAATGCAAATAACCTGAAGTTTAGGTGCTTACTAAAACAGCATGAGCGCTTTAAAAAGTACTTATATAAACAACTTCCAAGAAAGAAAAAAAGGACTAAACATTAAGTAAACACCACTGTGATAAGCGTTTAGGACCAAGAACTGGAGCAAGGAGTACTGTTTTTTGTTTTTCCTCCAAGAGTTATTAGTTTTAATTCTGATTAATTTAAATCCTTGTCTAGCAAGTTTTTAAAGCTGGAAATATGCAAAATTTAACATTTAAACTATGTGTGGGAGACCTCCAAGTACAATGTTGAAATCTGGTATGTTAGTCAGAAACATAACATCTTGAATGGAGGAAGCGAGGTCTTATATCCCAGATGGGTTAAAGAATCTAGTGTCTGATCAATTAGTTTTATTATAAATATATCTGTAATAGACTAGAATCAAGAAAAAAGCAACAAAACTTTTTAGTGTCATGGAAACTGCTAGTGCTCAGTTGTGAATAGTATAGTTTTAATACTTCATGAATACGCTACTGGAAAGACAATTTCACTTCACATTTGAATTATTTTGTCATATATCATAGCTTCTTCCTCCACTCATACTTTAGGTTACATTTTTCATGTAATTATAGGAAAATAACGTTAGGTACCATTCTTTGTCACATCTCACTGAGCTGTGCACATTAAAAAACTGCACCTTATTGGAGAGCAAAAATTTAAATAACAGAGTAAGCCACATTACTGAGGTCTTTGCTTATATATTGAAATAAAATTGAGTTATATGTAATTCTTGAGCATATGTTTTCAGCTTATTTGGCTGTACATCTCCTTTGTGCATTGCTGTTTTTCATAAAGAACACTTTGTCCATTTATATTTATTTTTTGACACAGTAAGAGTTCTTTGTATTTGAAAATTCTTATGAAGATATATTTTCTTCTCCTCCTCCCTATATCTGTTATGGAAAGAAACAAAACAAAGCTTCAGCTTTTTTGATTAGTTTACCATAAAGAATAAGTGTGAAGCATAGAAAAGAATTCACAGCATAAAAATAAGAATAAGACATTATGAAATGTTGTGAATGACCTGTCAGATGTTGTGTTCAATGACGCTTAGGTTACCAAAGTCTCCATTTCAGTAAAGCGCTTGGGATCTGTGTTAGTGTATGCTGGGAGCTGGGAGTAGTGGAAGACTTGTTACATATAAAGGTGGGAAGGGCTGAACGCAAGCTTTGGAAAAGAAACCATGGAAGCAGAGGAAGGAGGGTCATCTCCTTTCATGCGTGCATGTGCAAATATTTGTACACAAGTCTTTTTGAGTGAAGCTGCTGTCATATTGCCTGTGGACTCACCCAAGTTTGTACTGGTGCCCAAATTAAAGTAGCAGCTTTTGCCTGTAGCTGAAATGGGTACTGGACATTGAAGGCAAGGTCTTACAGATGTACAAGGAGGAGCAGAAGATGCTTTGTTCTCTCTTCAGCTTTGTTGCACGTCAAGCCCATACACTGAAACTCCAGGGTGTATGGCTTGTCATTTTAGAAGTGCGCTTTAGCCAATGGAGGATTTGTGTGCAATTTTCACAGGGGCAGTGAAGTGTGACCCTCTTACTCCTTTTTCCTAAGGCTCATGGAAGAAAAAATTTATCTGACAGTGTTTCGTTTTCCCTGCTTATCATTGTCAAGGGGTATATGTGTACCATATCTGTGATGCATCACTTAAACCTGTGATAAAATGTCACACTATTTCTTTCTTCTAGCAACCCCTTTGTGTAACTGATCCTTATTGCACTCAGCTTAAATAGAACAAAGCAAAATGACTGTCATTTAACAGAAACGTAATTTCACCTTTGATTTTGCTTCTGATTTGATGTACAGTACAAAATTCAAAACAGTTAATAGAAATCAGCTTTCAATGACCAGCTCAATCAAAATATTTTAAGAAAAAACATTGTCCTGTTGGCTTTTGATATTTTCTGTTATAGATCTTTATCCATCCTTCTTCCTACATTTATATCTTACCTGGAAATACACTAGCTTAGTTAAGTACTTTTGCTTTGATTTTAATTTCATCATTATGAGCAATGACCTTTTCTTTTAACTTTAACTTTTTCACATCTGACAGAGAGAGAACACATCAGTAATATATGTAACTGAATTATGGTATTTTTACTCTGTAGAGATATGAAAAAAGATTTTTGACATTGCTTTCACTGTTTAATACCTGAGTGAAAATTTCTGGGGTAACTAGCCACTTTGGAAGCCGCAGAGTTTTTGAAGAATTAGGACATTTTAAATTGTTTTACAACACAACATGGAAAGAAGACAAATTATTTACATTTACAGAAAGAAGAATACATCTTTGATTAAAAAAAAAAAAAAAAAGATGGTTAGTGATATAGTATTTCTCTCTATGATTCACAGCTGTGAAGACACGTGTCCACTGTACAGACATAGTAATCCTGTAGTCTGGGCCAGTAAAACGATCTTGCATATCAGTCTCCAGGTCAGCTCAGAGGCATAAAATGATTGGTCTAGTCCTATGTAAGTACAAACCAATATAGCATGGGATTTTCATTGAGCAGAGGGCTGTAAATTTTCTGTTAGCACTGCCAAGTGCAACAAGCATGCTCCAGGTATTGGTAACTGTGACTGCATACAACTCCACCTGCACCCTTTACCTGCCCGTGACTGTGTCCAGTTCTGAGACTTGGAGGGGTCTCTGCACTGTGTGCGGGGTAGTCTGAGTTGAGCACCTCCTCCTCTCTTGTCTGCTCTCTCTCTGCTTCCATTACTGCAGGCTTTTCAAAAGAGGCTTAGAGTCACCTCGGCCACAAAGTCTCACTTGCAATGAAGAAAGTCCCAGCTACCTTCAAAACTTGGATCTGTACTTTCTGATTCCATACAGATACTGCCTTTCTTCTTCAGTCTTTTCCTTTTGATTTCTACTGGATTATCCATTTCCCTCAGGCTTGTGCCAACACCCCAACACAATATTTTTTTGATTAAATATTTTCTTTTAGCACTTATTTTCAATTCTTAAGCCTACCTTGAAAAATGTGTATCTCCTTTCTAAACACTTTCCCTTCTATTACTTCTTTCATTTGTGTGCACATTTCTGAGTTTATTAATTTTCTCAGATCTTCTTGCACTGCTGACCAAAGAGTAGAGTTTTCAGCAAGTTAAATTGTTGAGTTATGATGACTGTTTTCTGGCAAGCAGTGCATCAGGTCACACAGAAATAATAAGAATTTTTCATTTATACAACAACATGCCAAGAAGTCTGTAGCCATTATCAAAAGATAAATTGAAGTATAGCTTGAGAAGAAAAGAGAAGCAGCAGGACAACAACTAATTAATTTCCAAAATAGTTAAGGTATTAAAATATTTGAAAAACAGCAATAACGAAGAACAGTAATTTTAATTGCTAGAAAACCTTAAGAAGAACTCGACCATTTGGTCTATTACTGTGATAAAATTACCTTTTTTAATTGCTAATTTAAGTCCAAAAATCAAAATCATTTATGTTCATGTTCATTTGTTAAACCAATTGTTCCGTCCAAATCAATTTCATGTTGTGTTTTAAACTTATGATATCCTTTACACACATAATTGGTGACAGTCTCTCTTCTACTTCTGTCTTGGTATATTTATTTGGCAGGAAAAGATTCTCATTTGGTTTTCATATACATACATAAAGCTCCATTTGAAAATTCACTGTTCCCTCACAGCTCTGATTGATTAGTTCTGTTAACCATTTAGTCCTTTCTTGCTGATCTTTTCTATTCTATTTCTAAACCATTTCTTACAATCAACTCTGTATTTCCCATTTCCTGTTCCATGATTCCACTCTGTTACATCCTCAGTTCACTGGAGAATTTTTATTGTTCCCCTGAATCATAACTCTCAAGAACAGATGGATAGGGACACACCATTGAATAATGAAACTAGACTTGTTTAGGCTGATTACTTTGTACTCTCTATGACCTTTGGTTTTTAAAACAGCCAATACCCTCAATGTCTTATTCTGACTAACAAACTCAGTATAAACAGTCATCTTGAACCAACTGTATGATCAAGAGTCATGGAATATGTGGGCTAGGAAAAATATCTAGCTGATTTCCATCTCCAGTAACTTCAGTCTTAAAAAGAAAATATTAAAATATTTATTGTTACATTCTTAAGGTTTCAGAGCTACCCTCTTTCAGTCACTGAGGCTTCCATATAATATTTCTTTAGAACTCAGAGTACTAACTATAAGTTGTCATGAAATATTACTAAAACAAGTAATTTTCTGACTTACCATTAAAATAATGTAAATAATGTCAACAATAATGTAATTATTACTATACTACTAATAATAAAAAAGTTAAAGAAGAGAGGCAACAGTTTCTCTCTAGCAATTCTGTTGTATAGTTCTGGTTATGCTATTCTAGTGAAACTCAAGCTGTAATAAATCATGGCGTCTTGCCATGACAGTTTCAAATGAACATGTTTATTGGGACAGACAAGTACATCACTAAGAGTGTTATTTACTTCGGGTGATGACATACAGTACCAGCTGTTGGATTTAAACACTGAATCAGTCATTGCAGCTAAAAACTACGGGAATTTTTCAAATCATACACCAATATGAGCAAAACCACTCGCATCATAGCATAACATAAGTAATACAGATGTTTTTTTCCAATAGCACAGAAACCATAAAGTTTTAGAAGAAAGAAACCAAACAACCAACCAAACAAAAAACCCCATAAAAACACCCACAAAATCAACAAAACCAGGCAAAAATTCCCATTTAATCTCTAATAAAATTTTAAAAAATAATAAAAAAAACCCTCCAACATTTAGATTAAGTGTTAATTTTGTGACTATAGTTTTTAAGGAAATTTAAATAAATATTTTCCTTGAAATATCAGTGTCTGAACTTCAGAGGCTTGCTGAGTTTCATAGCTCTCTTCAGGTATATACCCAAACCACCTCTAGCCTCTGTTTTTCTCAAGAAGGTTTGTTTGTCAGCAGACTAAACACAAATGCAAGATGGGGTTTCTTGTGTAAGTAGTCTAGAATGGAAGCACACCCAATATTACTGTATACTCTTGCTCTACCACTGAACATAGGGATCTAGCTCCTGCAGAGATCTGTGGAATCAAACTGAAAGGGAGGGAGTTTGTGTTACCAGTAGGATAAAAAATCAGTCTTGATTCCCACAACACATAACAACCAACCAACCAAAAAAACCCCACAAAACAAAACATACACAAGCGATAGGCACACAGTAGGAAATGTAATCTGAGGTGGAACACTTGAGAAAGAAAGTATGTTTTCAGTTTGTGGTGGCTCCAATGTCTAGAACTGTGAGGATGTCATCAAATAGGGATATCTAACATGGAGGAAAAATAGCTGCTTCAAGAGGGTATTAGTACCCTTATGGGAAGAAAACATAAGGAAAGGAAAGGAGCTTTCATCACGTACAAGTCCCCTGTCCTTCAAGGTTAAGGTCTTTTGCATGGTGCTGAGACTAAAAAAAAAAAAAACCAATGTATTTTTATGGTTATTCCAACTTCAAAAAATGAGGAATGAGATGGTTAAAGGTCTCCTTCTGAGGGATTGAATCTTATCTGACAAACAGTCCAGGAAATATGAAGCCTAACTGGAATCAAGTCAAAGATACTAAAGATATATTGCCAATACTAATGCTGCCTTTTTCGCATACTCTATTTATCTTCAGTATAAGCTACTTTACTAATTACTTGGACAATCAAGTATCTCCCTCACAGAAGACTGTCATGATGACAGTCCTCTACTAATGTAAGTCAAGGAGATCAGTATACAGCTGGTATTATCAGTCCTTCAGCTTGAGTATATAAGCTTTGACAGTGACATAAAGATACTGAAAGATTAATGTGTAACTCTATAAACAGTTGATATAAAAACCAAAGTTAAAACTTTGGTTTCTTTTAATAAATAACATTCCATGAAGCAACACCACTGGCAAGACACAAAGTTCTGACCAAAAAAACCCAACCCCAAAACCAAAAAAACCTATAGTCTTTTTCTGTTTTGGTAGATTAAACTTGTCTGGCTGACAGGTGCTCACCAAGATACTTTCTTACTTCCTTCCTCAGCAGGACATGGAGAGAAAATATGATTAAAAGCTCATGAACAGAGATAAGGATAGGGTGATCACTCACCAGTTATGACAATTGCTGTCATGGACAAAACAGATTCCACTTGGAGAAATTAATTTTATTTATTGCAATTTAATAAGAGTAGGATCATAAGAAATAAAAATAAAAGTAAAAGCACCTTCCCCCCACCCTTCCCTTCTTCCCAGGCTCAAATTAACTCCTGAATCTTCTACCTCATTCCCACCCTATGTGGCACAGTGGGGATAGGGAAAGTAGGTTGCAGACAGTCCATAGCACTTCCTGTGCTCCTGTGCAGGGTCTCTCCCACAGGATACAGTCCTTCATGGTATTCTCCAACATGGGTCCTTCCCACAGGCTGCAGTTCAAGAACTGGTCCAGCATGGGTCCTTTCCAGGGAGTACAGTCCTTCAGGAACAGACTGCTCCAGTGTGGGTTCCCCATGGGGTCACAGGTCCTGCCACAAATCCTGCTCCAGCGTGGACCACATACATACGCTCTCTACAGGACACAGTTCCTGCCAGGACCCTACTACAGCGTGAGCTCTCCATGTGCTGCAACTGCCTTCAGGGCATATCCACTTGCTCTTGTGTATGGCCCTCCACCATCTACAGTGTGGATCTCTGCTCCACCATGAGCCTCCATAGCTTCAGGGACACAGCCTACCTCACCATGGTCTTCACCATGATCTGTCAGGCTATCTCTGCTCTGGAACCTGGAATACCTCCTCCCTCTCATTCTCTCAACTTCCTGTCTGCACACTTGCTTATCTAACATTTTATCACTCCTCACAAATACACAGCATTTTTTACCCTTTCTTAAATATGTATCACAGAGGTGACACTGGTGTCACTGCTTGGCTCAGCTTTGGCCAGCAATGGGTCCATCAGATCTGCTGAAAGCAGATGTGTCAGCCATGGGACAGCTCCTGACATTTTCTCACAGAAGCCACCCTTGTAGCCCCGCACTACCAAAATTCTGCTACGTTAAAAAAATATATCTATCCTGGACTTAATGATGACTGATTTAACAGATTTTCTGGAAATCCAACAGAAAGTAAATATTATTTAACTTCTGAAATGCTGACAATATAAGGGTGGAAAGAATACCAGGGAGGAAATTACAAGAGAGAGACTGGAAAAGCAAGACCTTAAAGAGATATGAAGCCTTTCGTGCTGAGAAACAGAAGCATGCAAAGGACTGCAGTTGCTAAAAATTAAGACTTCTGTAACCCAGTACCAAGTAATACAGATTCCTGAAATCTACTGGGGTACAGCTTATCTTCCAAATTATCTTCCACATTTAAAATCTCACGTATTGCTTTATGGTACTCAGGATAGAATGTACAATAATAGCTCACTGATGACTTCTTTGGTTTCTAAAAAGGTGAAAATAAGTCATAAGGAAGCAATTGTATAACTATATACTTTATCATTCTAGGGCAAAGAACAGACCATGGCAGCAGAGTAAGGACAGCAACTTTCACAAAAAGAGACCATAATTTGAAGGAAGTTGGTGAGGGAGCAATCTGTAAGTATGTTTTATGTATCTTGTAAGTATGTTTTATGTATCTGAAAGTATATTTTGTATCTGTTAAATTGTTCTACAGAAGAACTGGCAGATCCTGAAACTGACAGTATTTAAAGGACAGCAGTCAGACTACTCTAATTCAAAGGAAAGATAGTTAATTCAATAAACTACCAATATAATCAGAAATACATCAGTGTTAAGGGAAAAAATGGGGGGAAATTGAAAACTGGCAAAAATGCTGTTGCCAAAGGGTAAGTATGAAGGAATGACAGCAAATTGAAGACATTAAAATAATCAGAAACACTAGCTATAAAATAAGATACAACAAGTTTTATAAACACAATAGAAAATGAAATAAAAAGAAGCAAAAGTCTCTTATTCAAAAGGAAAGGAGAACAAAAAGAGATCATGCATAATAGAAGAACTTCAATACCTTCTTTGATTTTTTCATTAAAAACATAAAAGAAATAAAAAGATAGTTTTGACCAGGTACTTCACACAGCGAGTTTTATCACAAGGATAAGTATGCCAGGGAGAACTTGAAAAGAATAGGTTAAAGAGTATTTAGATAAATGAGTTGAATTTAAGTCATAATAGCTTGATAAATTTATCTTTAAATGTTAAAAAAAAATCTAACTAAAGGGAGGTATAAAAGGGATGTATAAAACATTAGTGGTTTTGTTCAGGAGATAATAAAGACAGGTGGTTTAAAAAAGAAGAATGTGAAATTCTGTATCAACTCTTTAGAAGTCAGAAGTGGAGCAGTGGGAAGAAATGTAAAATAATTACAGATCGTGGCACCTATCTTGAAGAACTAGGACAAAAAGAATTATCAATCTACTTATACTGAGAGAAAATACAATGGAAAAGAGACAGTGTAGTTTTGTCAGAGTTCAGATAGTGCCAAAGCAGTCTTATTTTCTTCAAGATGGAACCTGTACCAGATTACAGCAGAATATGTACTTGACTTCAACAGGAATCTTCCTATTTCCCTGTGGGACATTCTCAAAAGCAAACTAAAGAACGGCAGTCTAGATCATAATACAAGTGAGTACTCACTGCTTTATAAACTACACTCTAGGCAGTTATCAGTGTTTCCTTCACAATGAGGAGGTGTTTCATCAATACAGCAGCTAGAATAAAATGCAGAACATGGTAATAGGTGTCACTGATGTAAAATGTAATGTCTTCGGGAAAGAGCTCACAGTGGAATTGCAAAAAGGTTCCGTGGGAGAAAGCAAGCCTGGATGGTTAAAGAGAAAGTCATATGGAGAGACAGACTAGAAAAGAAGACAGGAGAAATTACATATATAGATAAAGCACAGTCTCTACACAGGTAATGGAAGAGGTTATAGACACAAGGCTGACTAAATTTGTCAGCTTGATGCCTTATCCAATAAATTTTGATGCCTCTGAATCTCAGGTATTTACTCTATGTATATCTAATTTCTTAAATTTTGTGAGGGAACACTGTACCACAAACTTCATATGTAGCCTGTTAACAGTGCTGCTATTAATATTGTATATCCTGTTCTTCACCTCTGTGATCAATTTCTTACATCTCTCTCAGTTTCATCTGGAAGCAGACTACTTAAAAGTAAAGTAATATAAAGTGTTTCCCAGCAACTACTGCATCACTTCCAGTGACCTTCAAACTACGTTTAATATTTGTCTTTGACAAAACTATAAGGCTGTTCAGTGTCGTGGACAGATTCATCTAGTACTGTTAACCTGATCAGTAGCGAAATAAAAAGTCAACTGAGCTTACATTTTTACAAACTCAGGAGAAAGTTAAAAACACACTAGTTGGTTTAACAAAATGATAGCAGACAGAGAATCTGTATCCAAAGTTTTAAGTTATAGTAGCTCAGTAAACCCTGTATATCATAGTCATAATAAACTGCTCACACTGTATTAGTTTAAGGACCATCTCACTTTCAATTTCTTTCACTTTAAGAGTTCCTTTGCTTTGCCCCAAAGAAAGAAAACAAACTAATGAGACTGCAAGGTTCAAAACCATACAAATAATTATGGATTTCAGAAAAAGAGAAGATGTCATGTGGTTGGGAGATTCATTCTATGGGCTCTAATTATCTAAGACTACGTGCCCATTAGTAAGTCATTTAGTGCAAAAAGGAGTAAATCACTGGACTGAAACAGATGGTGCTAAAGCTCCTGAGCCTTTTATCTGTTCTTCCTTATGTCCGTTTCAGAAAAAAATGGTGTCTGATATTTAACATTCCTTTTTAATCCATGTTTAGATAACATCTACTGTACAACATCACCCTTGGCGATGATATTGTAAACTCAGTTTGGTGGCTAAGCAGCTTCAGAGAAAAAAAAAAAAAAAGGAAATAATTTTGAGCTATTGTACTAGGTCTGGATGGGATGGAGTTAATTTTCTTCATAGCAGTCCATATGTTTTGACTGTTGATGAACAGTGCTTGCACAGTGTCAAAGATTTATCTTTTTTCTACTCTGCTCCCCACAGCAAGTCAACAAGGGTTGGGCAAGAAGACAGGAGGGGACACAGCTGGGACAGCTTGTTCCAACCGACCAAAGGGATCATATAATCATAGAATGGTTTGGGTTGGAAGAGACCTTAAAGATCACCCAGTTCCAACCCCCCTGCCATGGGCAGGGACCCTTTCCACTAGACCAGGTTGCTCAAAGCCCCATCCAGCCTGGCCTTGAACACTTCCAGGGATGGAGCATCCACAGCTTCTCTGGGCAACCTGTTTCAGTGCCTCACCACCCTCTCTGTGAAGAATTTCTTCCTGATATCCAATCTAAATCTCCCCACTTTCAACTTAAAGCCATTACCTCTTGTCTTGTCACTACAGGCCCTTGTAAAAAGTCCCTCTTTCCAGCTTCCTTGTAGGCCCCCTTCGGGTGCTGGAAGGTGCAATAATATCTCTCCGAAGCCTTCTCCAGGTTGAACAAGCCAAATTCTCTCAGACTTTCTTCATAGGAGAGATGCTCCAGCCCTCTGATCATCTTTGTGGCCTCCTCTGGACTCACTCCAACTTCTCGATACTATTGCTGTGTCGAGGGCTCCAGAGCTGGACACAGTACTACAGGTGACATCTCACGAGAGCAGAGTAGAGGGGGAGAATCACCTCCCTCAACCTGCTGGCCACGTTTCTGCTTCTCCTGACATAGCTCAGGATACAACTGGCTTTCTGGGCTGTCAGCGCACACTGTCAGCTCATGTCCAGCTTTTCATCCATCAGCACTCCCGAGTCCTTCTCCTCAGGGCTGCTGTCATTCCAACCTTTGCCCAGCCTGTACCTGTGTTTGGGATTGCCCTGACTGAGGTGCAGGACCTTGCACTTGGCCTTGTTGAACTTCATGAGGTTGGCACAGGCTCACCTCTCCAGCCTGTCCAGGTCCCTCTGGATGTCATCCCTTCCATCCAGCATGTCAACCACACCACACAGCTTGGTGTCATCGGCAAGCTTGCTGAGGGTGCACTCAATCCCACCGTCCACGTCACTGACAAAGACATTAAACAGCACCAGTCCCAATACTGATCCCAAACAGCTTGTCTCTGGTCTCCACTCAGAAATCAAGCTGTTGACCACAACTCTCTGAGTGCAACCATCAAGACAATTCTTTATCCATCAAGCAGTCCATCCATCAAATCCATCTCTCTCCAGTTTAGAGATAAGGATGTCTTGCGGGACAGTGTCTGACGCTTTGCACAAGTCCAAGTAAATTACATCGGTTGCCCATCATTTATCCACCAAGGTCGTGACCTCACTGTAGAAGGCCACCATATTTGTCAGGTGTGATCTGCCCTTGGTGAAGCCATGTTTGCTGTCACCCATCACCTCCTCATTCTCCATGTGCCTTTGCATGGTTTCCAGGAGGATTTGCTTCATGATCTTACCAGGCAGAGAGGTGAGACTGCCTGGCCTGTGGTTACCCAGATCCTACTTCTTTCCCTTTATGAAAGTGGGGGTTATGTTTCCCCTTTTCCAGATCACTCCTGCCCCCTGGGGACTGCTCTTGTATGTGAGGGGGCTGGCTGCCTTCACACTTGTCCCTACCTACACTGTTTCAGTCACCACGCACCAGCAGCTCACTCCTACCGCTCGGGGGGAGGGGCAGGGTCTCCTCCTCTCACTCTCTGTCCTGCAATTAAACAGGAGGGCACCTGGATTTGAACTGGGGACTTCTTGATCTGCAGTCAAGTGCTTTACCACTGAGTTACACCCCCTACTATACCCCACTATAGCCCACTATACCCCATTATGTATATATACATATATATATGGTATGGGATATCACATCATGCTTAGCAATAGAGGTTCAGAGAAAGAAGGAGGAAGAGAAGATGTTAGAGTTTATGGCATTTGTCTTCCCAAGCAACCATTAACATGCGGATCACAGGCTTCTGAGGATGCAGCTGTCTCCTCCAGTGTGGGGTCTTCCCCCAACTGCAGATGGGTCTCTGCTCCACTGTTAACATCCATGATCTGCCCTCTCTTCATAGGCTGCAGGGGAAACTCTTCTCTGGCCTACCTCCTCTTCTTTATTTCTTCACTGTGTAGTTGTTTTTCTTACATCCCACTCCTCTCTCCTTCTGCAGGTCTCTCTGTTTTCCCCTCTTAAATATGTTAATCACAGAGGCACTAATTGGCTTTGCCTTGGCCATAGCCAGGTCCTACTTGGAGCCAAGGGATCCTGTAGAAGCTTCTCACAGGGGCCATCCCTGTAGCCCCTCACCTCCTACCAAAATCCAGCCATACCAACCCAACACATGATTTTATGTTTTCTTCTGAAAAAAAGGATGGAGAGCAACTGACTCACTTCCACTATAGTCTAACAAACAGGACAGATGTCAGTTGGCATTATTTATATTCAAGCAGGTAATTAATGTCAGTGTCAACCAGGACCACTTTTCTGATACTAGGCAGGGAAGATACCATGGTACAGCTACAGCTGCGTAGATCGATGCAAAGCAGTCTGAGAGGAAAAGGTATGACTCATAGTGTGTACTGTTCATATCTGTAAGATGGTATGAAGTTGGTTTTCTTTGAGATTCTTCTCTCTGTCCTCTAGCCTGGTGCCATGGTGTACCTTTGGAGAGCAGTAAAAAAGATTTCTCTGTAGATATTTATCTGTGAAGCCGCCGTCATCTCATTAATCTGGAATGCTTTTAGGGAAGACTTTTGAGTTTATTTAGAACATTTTTCTGGCCTTCAAGTGTTAATTAACAACAAGCAAACTGGATGTAATGACTAGTAATTTGAAGTTTTCCATCCTGATTATCATGTCTAATTCAAGACATTATTAGCAGTTTCAACAATACTAAGATATAATTAAAGTTTTGAGTGTCTGTTACAACTGTTATTTCATTTTTCTAATGTAGAAAATAGTATGATTATGAGCACTAGCACTGTTTTAGCGTCATGCACAGCGAAGGTACACAATTTAAATGTGGCATTCTTGGAAAACAGCAGAAATTACACTGTCCTGGTACATAGCTACCAGCGTGCACTATGTGAACTTGCAAATAATCAAAGGAAAAATCAAATAAAAAGTCACTATTAGTAGCTGCTAAACTGTAAAGGATGCTATTAAACCAGATAATCCAATTTTAAAAAGATGCAATAAAGATTCAGCAACAATCCTGATGACACTACCTACATTTTTCCTAGATTTTCTTAGTCATAAATTATCTTGACTGGTTCCAGAGTCATTATGAAAGGCATACAGTCTCTCTGGGAACCCTTTTATAAGATGGTTTATTATATTTAGATATCTGTGAATTAGTCAATTATTTTTTAGGTACTGGAAAGAAAGGAAATGTTTTGCCTTACATTCTCTGCAGAAAATGTTTCTCACAAACAAAAATATTTATCACAATTGTGTTTTCTCTTATACAACTGTGGAATGGAAAAAAACCATTAAAACTCCTGAGGCCTTTTTCCTCAACATTTGGATGAATAAGGCAAGGAGTAGAGGAATCTGCATATGCCCTTGGATTTGAATACTTCACTGAAAGTATGCCATTAAAGTTAGCACTATAACTTTTGAAACTGCTTCAGATTTTTATTGACTTCATTAGTGAAGGGAGATGATCAAGCATTGTAATAAGTTGTTTCTGCTCACTGAACTGACAAAAAGATTCTGTATAGTATCATGTAACAGCAAACATTTACTAGAGAAGGAACTGATCCTTAGCTGTCAGGACAAAATATTTTTCCCTCATTTCCATGTGTGTTGAACTGGACAGCTGATCTGAAACTTGTAGTTTTTGGCTCTTGTCCTTATATTGAACATTACACAGCACAGCTAGCAGTGAAATTTGGGTTCACTTAGGAGTGCATTTTGTTCTAGTCTAAATGATTGGCTCCACCATAGGTTTTGAGTATAATTTTATCACTCATGGGAAGGAAACCTGTTTTTGTGCACTATTTTTCACAAAAATGTACATTAACCAAGCCAATGTTTTTCTGATTGATCAGAGCAAAGCTGAATATTGTGCATATTCTCCCTACTTTGGCTGCGCAGCATTATATTATAATCCTTTACTGTAAACTTTCTTATCACAAAGCAGTTCTTTCAGAAACTCTGCAAAAGTATCCCAGCAGTGATTTAGTGACTTTTATGAATTATCAGTCATATGCCCAACAAATAATTCTTCAGCAGAATTTAGTTGACCGTTCCTTTAATATCAGTTTTACCTAGTTAAAAATAAACTTTGGACAAGTACAGCCACTTAATTATGAGCTCAGCATCAAATCAGATATGTGAACAAATATGAATTTTTCGTAACACTACTAGACATCCATGAACTTTATGCTATGTTCATATGTTGCAAAAACATGTACTTAAAATTTGATCACCAAAAAAATGTATTTAAAGAACCCCAAATGAGAGTTCCTTGGTCATCAGTGTTTAGAACTTTAGTAACTTACATGGGGTCCCTAAATATGCTCTAGGCAATGTAATTTCAGTTTTGGTTTAAAAACAACACTGTATTTAGTATCATATATTCACATTTAATTTTATTCCTGGATATTAATTCCTGATATGGCTTTTTTTTTTTTTAATTTAAGTATTGGTGTTGAAGCATGTGTTTTATGGAAACAACAAGGATAAAATTGTGAAAGTAATACCACCAAGGTTCAAGACATTTGTCTTGACACTGAACAAAATGTTTGCCATTTTGAAATACATCCTGATATAACCCCTGAAAATGTATTAGTATATATTAGTATATATATATATAGATGTATTTGTATGAGAACCATTTGTGATTCTATATTTATAGACAACACCACAGTGCAGAAATAATTACTCAAATATCTGTATTTGTAATTTTACCAGAATTATAGGATGAGACTTCAACTATTCAGCTCCTATCACCACCCACCAATTGCTGCAACCAAACTACGCGTTGTATCAAGATTTATCGTTGTCCCCCCATTGTAATGAATCTCACATTGGTGAGAAGACTGTTGCAACATAATGACAAAAAACTATTGCTAAATATGACCCCATCATAGAAGGCCACCAAATTTGTCAGTCATGTAATCAGGTGGGGCCTCCTGACTTCAACATCTGCTACCTTCTCTTCAGTAAAAGGATGCAAGAGAGGAATGGGAGTCTATTTCACCTTTTAAATATTTACACAAAGCTGGCAACAGTTAACAGATGTAAAATATTATACCATCTTCACTGCAGTGAACAATTACCTTGAATAAAAAACAACTTGTCACTCTGTTCAAATCAATGATGTTTACGTTTTTCAAGAAAAAGAACATAAGTCTGGCAATACAAGTAAATGAAAGAGTCAACTTTCCCTGGGACTTGCTTTCCTTCAATTCCTGTCAGCCAAAACCCATAGTTATTTGCAGAGGAAGGAAAACAGCATAAGTCTAAACAGGCCCAGAGGTAAATAGGGCCTTGGCAGTAGTAAGAGCAACTGTCCAATGCCCTTCAGAAAATTAGGCTTAAGGAAGTGTGTTCATGCTGAATGAATTATATTTTTATTGTTTATGAAACGACTGTGGAAAGAGACATTCTCCTCACTGTATATAAGGAAAAGTTGTAAATTTTGTATTCATCAAACTGATTAACACAGTTGAAAAAAGGAATGCTTGAGTCTGACATTTTCTGCCATGTACAGAATTCCCTCTACCTAGCATATCAAAAGTTAAAAGTGAAAACATTCTCACATTTGAGAAAAGGCATAGAAAGACTGATAGTTTAAATTGCAACAGTACAAGTGAATATCATGTGAAAGCTTTCACAGCACATGCCTGGTAAAACATCTAGACCTCTGAAATTGTTGTAGATCGACTAAACCTGTAAGTGAAATGTCTAGTAAAGTATCACTTGGGAAAGCCAAACCTCCAAAGGTTAGATTCAATTCATTCATCTGCAAGCCTTGCCCCCACTTAATGCAATATGTTATACTTGAGTATAAATCTTATTCAATCATTCCTAGGGGATGCAGAAATATAATTATACCTATTATAAAGATAAGATTACAGATATTTACAGATAAAAGAAGACCCATTTAAGAAGATTTTGGTAAAGCTTAGATGAGAAATAAGATCTATAACCTACTGTATGCTACCACACAGTCTTAGCAGACCTCTGCTTTGAATCTTCCTTTGGGTTTTTTTCACCTTTTTAATATAAAAAGAAAAAATAAAATATTATTTGGTCTACATGATGTCACCTGCAGAGTGAGACTTCTGTTGTTTAGTCATTTCTGAAAAGGCACACATGAAATTAAATCAGGTCATATAGGGGAAATATTTCAGAGAAACAATCTAAGACAGAAATGTAATAAAATCACAAAAAAAGAATGAACCTTAATTCTCTCACAAATATTTAAATCACATAATGGTACAGTATATGATTTTCAGGAGGGGATATACAAAATATCTCTAAATATGTATAATTTGTACTTGAATCTGTTAATCTTTCTTAAATCCTTTCAACTTTTCATGTTCTTTGCAACACCCCTCTAAACATCCCACTGTTTGTTGCTACCTTTCCAGTGCTCAGATGGCTGGAACCTTATTTATTATTCCATTTGTGCTTACACTAAAGCCAGAGAGAAACAGATTATTATTTTTTTTCTGCATGACAAGACCTGCACATATCACAATTTTTCTGGAGTTTTATAAGCTATACCACACTGTGAACAGGTCCAATTTGTGCCCTGCTAACTTCCTTCAATTCTGTTTAACAGTATTACTTTTGGTAGCTTGCATCTTTCTATATTAAATCTCTGTTACTTCTTTCCTGTCTCTATTCACAGCTTGTATTTCTGCACTTTATTTGCACTTTCTACAGCTTATTCAGCATACAATCCATCAAGTTTAGAATTGTTTGAAAGCATTAGTAACATTAGCATTTTTTACTCTGCCAGATTACCAGGGGGAAACAAAGCACCAAGAAAACACCACTTCTGTAGTACTCCCTGGGTTCTTATCTTCATTTCCATACGATGTCATTTATCATCATCTCTTTTTGGCAGATCAACACTTCCTCTTCACAGCAGGCAAGGATTTGTATATATCTGATCCCTTCTGTTGTGACTCCCATCTCTTCTTAACTCTAAACAGCTTTTCTTTTGCCAAAGGATTTCTCTCCTTTCTTGAAGCCCTATCTGCAATGAGTATCCGGTTTCTGTGATATGTGCTTTCTGCATAAAAGGGTGCTGAATTGATAGGAATCTCCATACATAATTTTGAAAGAGATCACTGGCTGGCACCCTTGCCTAGGCTTGTTCATTGCCTAACTACATCAAGATAGGCTTCCTGTATTTACCTTCTAGTAGCACATCTCTCATTAGTTTCACCAAAAGCTATGATGTATTATATCTCAACTTGCATAAGATTAACGTTCTGCCCAAAAGAGAGTGAAATGATGTGTTGGAAGAGAGAGGAAGGTATAGCATAAACAGGCAGTTAAATCTCAGGATCTTCTGGGAAATACTGACTTTAAAAAATGGTATTGCAGTTGGAGTTGGTGGACAAAGGCATACCGTAAACACGCTGAGCTGGGACTGCTAACCTCTTGCTGAGGGGCACAAACTTCTCCCCCAGCTGTGAGTGTCAGCGTGTGGCAAGGAAGGGCAACATACCAAGCAAAAATCTGAAGGCCAACAGTAGAAAACTGTTTTATGACTGCTGATGACACTCCTCAGTCAGATTAAATCCTTCAAGAGAGCACTTTTAGCTCACAGTTTACAAAGTAGTGATGAATATGTCTCAAAGTTAATTGCTGTGTTACAGCCTAATAAAGCCAGATACCTTGCCTCTTGGGTTTCTTTCTGTTCACCTCAGTCAAGCTAAGAGCTACTAAACTGCATTCTCCAGAAGAATGAAAAGTCTCAATGTATTTTACTTTCCACTGTTTGTTTTACCAATCATAATGTCTAAGTGACTACACAATATTACTTTTTGTGAGTTGGGGGTTCAACAGTGGTGTGTTTTCTGCAGCATTCTCTTTAAGGTGTCCAATTTCTGTAACTATCTTATTCAAAGATGAGTAGCTGCCCTAAGTATAACTCAAATACTTTTATCTGCTAGATATTTTATACATATTTTCTTAAGGATGACACAATATTTAAAATCTAAAGGAAGAGTTACCAACCCATTTTTGATGAGCACTGGACTTGTGAGAGAAAAACCTAATGTTAGAGTGAAAATTAATGTAGGAAACACAATCTTTCACTTGTAATAATGTGTTTATTTGCCTGGAAGTTTATGGTTATAGATTTAAAAAAAAGAATTCAAAAGGTGAATTTATTTATCTATTTCAGGACAAATTAAGAATAATTTTGGATGTGTTACCTGCTGTAATCTGCACATAAGAAAAGAAAAAAGCATTGTTTCATCCTTACTCCACTGAAACAGAACACATCAGCTATTTGGGTTGTGTTTTATAACGCCAGAGGAGTTATTAAAAAGGCATGAAGAAATATCTAATGCTAACCTTTAAGGACTGATACCTTCTCCTTGATCCAGCTAAGTCAGGGATTTTTTGATATGACAAAAAGACTGCTTGCCTAGGTCAGGTCCAGGTTCCTACTTTTCCTACTATTCACTAATTCCTTGCTGAATTAGATGAGTGTAAAGAAAGTATAAGGGTGCAGCAACTCATACACAGAGAACAGGATGCTAGAGAAGGGTGAATGTACATGGTTGATTTTATATATCTACAATTAAAATCTTTGATCCCACAACATAACTATTATAAATATCAAAATCACTAGCATAAATGAGTATTATCTTATCCAAGTTTTTATTAACAAAGAAGATAAAAAACTACTACTGCCATGAGCTATTTCAATTGATCAAGAAATAGGTATACGGACCTACCAGTTCTGATGTTCTTTGTGATGGACAGGAACAAATACAAGGAACAAATATGATGCTGTGTTTCTTTATTAAATGTATAAAAACTGGTACATACACACACAGCTTCCTTTAAACTTTTTTTCTAATTTTCTAAATTTAATTCTTCAAAGGCAAACACAAGTTTTTGCAAGTTGTAATCTTACTGTAGGGGTCTTGGGAAAATGTCCAATAGCATTTCTATATGGCAAGCTCTGAATTATGTACAGATCATATTAATATTCAGTAATTATTGCAATATAGACTTTGCTACTGTAATTCTTTTAAATACAGAGTTTTCCTATTAATATGTATCCCCCTTACTGTAGGACACATTTCTACTGTTTTTCATCCTCTCATTTTCTTAGTCATTTAAAGAATATAAGATAAAATATGAAATGTGGCATGTAACCACTTCCGGGGGGGAGGTAAGAACAATATTCTGAGCACCTTTTGTGCAAATGCAGTAATATTGTAAGCTTAGTAAATGATGTGACTTATAAAAGTCTCTGTGAAATCATCCTAGTTGAGGCCAACTGGGTTTAAACCAACCAAGAACTGAGCTCTGTATGTCAGTTTATTTCTGAATAAATTAATCTGTTTTAAAAATAGGGTCAAATCTCAAGCTACACAAATAATGACACTACACCTGAGATTCTTATATTAAGTGAATCAAATCTAGAGAAAAATGCCATCATATTTAATCTAATCTAGGTTATTGTTTTAGTATAACAGAAGCTTCACATTTTTTTAAATGTATTTAAAAGAGATTACAAGAAAAGGAGATTGAAAACATTAATAGACTTGAAGCAGATGGAAAAAACCTTTATTTGTTTTTATGAGCTGATGTGGTGGAGGGGAATAAAGAATGTACTGCCAAGAAATATATTTTTAACTCTGTCTCTAACCTTCCAGAACTCAAAGTTTAAAACTGTGCAGATTGATAAACATACAGCCAGGTTTCTTTATTAATTGGCTCAACGCAGAATACCATAGAAAAGACTGCAACATTTGAAGAAATGAGCACACACCCTCTTTCTTCTCTCCAGTCATTTTTGGTTTTCTGCTGGCATATGAGAAATTGAGACCATTTCAAATGTTTTTTACAATTATTTTTCTAAAGTAAATGTAATACACCTTTTATTAGCAAGTCCACCTTAAGCTGTATTAGAAAATTACAGATGCTACCTCCCACTACAGCTCTGATTTTGTGGGCTTTGGTGGAGTGCAAGGGAAGAATGAGAATAAGCTACAGGATTCTGCAAGAGTGAAGGAGACCATAGCTTCTCACTTTGGAAGGAGAGTGCAAAGGTGAGAGCATAGGGAAGGTTCTGCATCACTACCTGAGCCCAGAGATGTAAGATATACCCCAGACTAAACTGCCTTTACTTTAGGCTGCTGCCATCTATGTACTCCTGTTCAATTCACCACTACAGACCTCCTCCTGAACGAGACTCATTTGTCTACTGTTTGGAGAGGCATATTCATCTCCTCTCTTTCTCAAAAGACCTGCATATATCTGATTTTCTTGTTTGTTTGTTTCTTTTCAGTTTTGTTGGACCACAAGATGAGGTTGCAATGTAACTCAGGAAAGCGTCTGCTCCCATATCTTGCCTAGAGCACGGTCACAGGATCATACCAGCTTATCCAGGGCTTGATCCAGTCAGGTCTAGAAAAAATCTAAGGGTGGAGACTGCATCCATGCAAGTTTTTCATTATAACCTCTCTCTTTTTTTTCTGTGTCTGTCCATTATTTGTCGTTCTCCCACTATGCCAACCTGAAGCTGGCCCCATCATCTCAGTGACCCATCCTGTAGGTACAGACAGGCAGCTCCCATCTGAAGCTATCCGTTCTCCAGACTGAACAAGCCTAAGTTCCCTCATCTTCAACCACCTCTGTCCCCTGACCTCACTCCAGATGATCAACATCTTTCTTATATTGGGGTACCCAAGCTGTCCACAGCATCTAGATGTGCCTAATGAGCATCAGGAAGCAGTGCATAATCCCTTCCCTCAATCTATTGGCTGTGCTGCTCTAGATACAGCCCACGATGCTGCTATCTGTCTGCGCTGCCAGGGCAGGCTGCTGGCTCACACTTGGCTCGTTGTCAGCCCAAGACCCCAGTCCTGTTTACAGAGCTGCTCCCCAGTCTGCCTTGTTGTCAGAGGCACCTCCTGCCCATTCATAACACTTTAGAAACTTTCTGCTGTTCCTCACAAGTAAGGCAATTTTGGTGTCAATTGCACCTGGTGGGCTGCAATTTACACATGTGTGTTTTTAATTTGGGGCAGGAGGATGCCTTTGGAATAAGTTTCTTCACCTTCAACACCTACTGAACTTTGGGCCACATTCCAGAACAGCCTCTTAGTGTACCAACAGGAATTCTTTTTGAATGAAAACCAGTGGATAGGTGAACCTCAGGAGCTTAAGTGCCCTCTAGCTACTTACAGATATTCACACCACAAGGCCACACCAGAGTTCACCTGAAGTCAAAACTCCATAACTCAGCGTCAATTCTTCTGCTTGAGAAAAGTGTTCCTAAAGGCCCTGAGTACTAGCTGTTATATGCATATTGTTTCCTTCAAAAGTTGGTATTTACCATTACAAATGGGAAAGAATCTAAGTATCAAGGGTTTGCAAGAGACTGGTGTCTTTTTGGAGCATGAAAATTCTTTGGTATCACAGTGACAAAAACTCATGAATATGACCTTTTCTTTCTGCAGTCAAAACAAGTAATTGAGAAATAGTTATTTCTCTACTTATTTTCCCCTTCTGTAGGCAGAAACAATCAGGTTTAGTAAAGCAGTGTTATTGCTCTGTTCATGCAAATACTACAAAAAGATAGTTATCTGAAGTAGAACACTGTTAATACATGTTGAAAGGTATAATGCAGAATGAAATGTAAAGCCCAGAGATCATGTTTCACTGCTGCTGTTTTAAGCTGCTCTGTTTTCCCCAAAAACCATCACAACTCAAGGAGACACAGAATAGACCTATTAT
Organism: Rhynochetos jubatus; assembly: GCA_027574665.1. NCBI lineage: Eukaryota > Metazoa > Chordata > Aves > Eurypygiformes > Rhynochetidae > Rhynochetos > Rhynochetos jubatus. The sequence goes on along the minus strand of CM050649.1, from coordinate 31,646,242 downwards.
GAACTTTTTCCTATTACCATCCCTCTGTTCTGAGGGAAGAAAGATGCTTTCCTTAAGTCAACTGTAGAACTTCAGAGAAGAGTAAATTATTTTAACTGGTTTAGTGTTTGGAAAAAGACAGAAATATCGTATAACTCAGTCTTGGTTTATTTCTACGTAAAAAATAACTTCTAAGTGAAGATTAAAGGAATTAAATTTGTGGTTTACAAATGTGACGCTTAGGGAGGAACATGATAACTCTGTGTAAATAGTTAAAGGGCAATAAGATGAGAGAAAGGAAGAGCTAGCCACACTGAACTAGTCATAAAAAGAAGTAATGGGGTGAGTTAGAAGGATAAATTTACTTTGGTTATTACAAGAACTGCCTGAGAAAAAGGACAGTCAGAGAATAGAAAAAAATTCTCTTGCGACCTAGTTATTGCAGTCTTTGGAGACATTAAAGGTAAAATTAAAAAGCTATCTGTAAAATATTGTGAGCTTTCAGAGGCTGAACTGAATGACCAATAGCATTCTTTCAAATATACTTGTAGTGGGTTGACCTTGGCTGGACTCCAGGAGCTCACCAAGCCACTCTATTACTCCCTCTCCTCAACAGGATGGGAGGAGAAAATACGACAAAAAGCTCGTGTGTCGAGATAAGGACTTGAAGATTACTCACAAATTACCACTCCAGGCAAAAGAGATTAATTGGGGAAATTAAGTTTTTGCCAATTAACAACACAGTAGGATGATGAGAAAGGAGAACAAATTTAAAAACACCTTCCCCCCACCCCTCCTTTCTTCCCAGGCTCATCTTCACTCCTGCTCTTCTACCTCCTACCCCTGAGCAACACAGGATGACAGGGAATGGAGGTTGTAGTCAGTTCATAACACATTGTTGCTGCCAGTCCTTCCTCCTCACACTCTCACCCTGCTCCAACATGAGGTCCCACCCATAGGAGACAGTTCTTCATGACCTTATCCAGTGTGGGCCCTTCCCACAGGCTGCAGTTCTTCAACAACTGTTCTGTCAGGGGTTCCTTCAGGAATGGACTGCTCCAGCGTGGATCGCCCATGAGTCATGGGTTCTAGCAGAAAACCTACTCCTGCATGGGCTCCTCTTCAGGGGATGTAGATCCTGACAAAGGCCTTCTCCTGTGTGGCCTCTCCATGGACTGTAGTGGGACAGCCTATGTTACCATGACCTTCTCCAAGGGCTGCAAGAGAATCTCTGTTCTGGTGCTTGGAGCACCTCCTCCCCCTCCCTCTTCACTGATATTGGTGTCTGCAGGGTTTCTTTCAGCTGCTGTTGTGTAGTGTTTTTTTCCCCTTCTCAAATATGTTATTACAGAGGTGCTACCACCAGCACTGATTGACTCAAATATGGCCAGCAGTGGGTCCATCTTGGAGCCAGCTGAAACTGTCTCTGTCAGACACAGGGGAATCTTCTTGTATCTTCTCACTCAAGCCATCCCTGCAGCCCCTCTGCTATCCAAATCTTGCCATGTAAACCAAATACAATACTATTTCACAATACTATGGGGAAAAAAGTGAATACTTAAAAATATTCAGTGGTGGAGGAGCACAAACACTCTCCCTGATGAAATCAAGATGTTCTAATAATGGGAAGGAAAAATGCCACACGAAATACAATAACTCCTCTGACAGTTAATTTATCACAGAATCATAGAATGGTTTGGGTTGGAAGGGAGCTTAAAGATCATCTAGTTCTGACCCTCCTGCCATGGGCAGGTACATCTTCAACTAGACCAGGTTGCAATTTAATTCGTAATCTGCTCTAAGTATTAATAAAACTGTATCGATTAACTTATAAGATACTTGCATCTAATTCTACTGCACTAAGCAAATTTTTCTACTAAAGGAAAACAAAGCCAGACAAGCTACAGGTTCAGAACTCCAGCACCGCTCACTTCTCAAGTTTGTGGGAGAAAAAGTTGAATAAAGCACATTAAGACAGTTCTGTATTCATCAGAAAAACTTAAGGATTTACCCCTACCTTCTTTCCTTGCCTTTAGATTTTCTTTGGCACATTGGCAAGACTTTTTTCTGGGTTTTTCTGGTAGGTATTCATAAGAGTCTCTAAGAACCTGAAAGATAAAATCTCTTCTTAACAAATAATACATAAATACGTGGAATTTCCTAGGAGCAAACATGCAAAATGAAATTTTAGCCATGGAGAGAATAATGTAAGGATATAATTTCAGATATTAACATATGGTTGAACATCCCATTCAAATACATGTTAAAGATCCCAGCCTCTGACTGGGACAATAAGCACATGTCTGGGCACATGATATGAAGGTGTAAAAAAAAAAAAAAAGTCTGCATTGTAGTTTGGTTTTGTTGAGATTACAAATGCTAAAGATTAAGGTTTATTGTTGTAATGGATTAGTAATTTTTCTTCTCCAGTTCCCAATCCCTCACAGGTCTCCAGGGATTTACAGATTAGCTTGAAAAGCTATGATTGACAGAGGGTCATGAAGCCAGAATGACTGTGGTGATACAGATCCTTGAGATGCAAAAAGTTTCTTAAGAAATTAAGAAGACAAAATTCAAATGTTTTTAGTTTCACCATCAGTGTAAGGGATCTGACAGGTTTGCATGTACTTCAGCTACTTTGAGCATCAGCAGTATTGATACAACACTTAGGCCTAGGAAAGGCCAGAGAACCAGCTTTTCAGGTTCAGAATTAATATGATGCCACTTCCCCCCAAGAACTTTTTCTGTATTCATTACAGTTTGTATCGGGTTTACATGGCAAGGTGTTGGCAGCAGGGGTCTGCAGGGATGATGCCTGTGAGAAGAGGCATGGGGCTGCCCAGTGGTGAACACAGTTGATTACAGCCAGCTCCAATGGATCCACGACTGGCCAAAGTTGAACCCATCAGCAAAGCTGGACAGAGAGAGGAGGGGGAAAGTGAGAGAAACAGCCTTGTTGATGCAAAAGTGAGAGAAGAAAGAAGGGGAAGAGGTTCTTCAAGTAGCCAATCAGGAGCAGAAATTCCCCTTCAACTCCTGGAGGACACCATGGTAAAGTAGGTATTTCTCTGCAACCCAGGTAGAAAGCAGGGTGGACCAGGTGGGTATTTTCTGAAGAAACTACAGCTTGTGGAGAGCCTACAATGGAGCAGGTTGGTCCTGAATGTGGAGATTCTGCAATGGTCCTGAAGGACTGCAGCCCATAGGAAGGACTCATGTTGAAGCAAGAGAAAAGTGTGAGAAGGAAGGAGGGGCAGAAAGGAGCTGTTATGGACTGGTCACAACCCTCCATTCCCCATCTCCCTGTGTCATTTAGGGGTGAGGTGGTAGAGAAGTTAGGGATAAAGGTGTGAAAATGAGCCTGAAAAAAAGGGGGTTGGGTGTGTGACATCCCTTAGCACTCACAAGTCTCTGGAAAGATTGAGAAAGACAGTGGACTGCTAAAGACCATGTGGAGAGCATTGGACACTGGGGCATGGAAGCACTGGGATACAAATTTATCAGAAGCCCCTTGGCTGGTTAACACCAGAAGATCTGCTAACCATCCTAGTCCTGCCCAAATAAAACATCTACATACTGTGAGAGGAGGTAAGGTCCCTGTAGTGTACATGGTGAGGTGGCTGGGAAAAGGGGAGGGGACATTCGTCACTGAGGTGTTTGTCTTCCAGAGCAACTGTTCTGTTTACTGAAGTCCTACTTCCCAGGCAGTGGTTGGACATTCCCTGCTGATGGGCTGCATACAATAATTCTTTTGTTTTCCTTTGCTTCCACATGCCTGGCCTTTGCTTTTGGTTTATTAAACTGTCTTTATCTTGACCCACAAGTGTTTCTTCCATCTTATTCTCTGCCCCTCTGTCTTGCTGAGAAGGAGTGTAATAGAGTGGTTTGATGCACACCTGGTATCCAGCCAAGGTCAATCCACCACATATCAATATATGAAATAGCTTACAAAATATAGCCTAAGTTTACAAAACATTGATTATTAAGCAAAATATATGGGAAAACTGCATGTATATATCTAAGGAGGCTATGACCCAATGCAGGTTTCACTATAAAGCTGGAGGTTCCAGCCTATCCCAGCCTCAAAATCCATCAATTCCAGACAAGGACTCATATAAAACCAAAAATGTTTAAGGGCCTAATGTAATGGCAACATTAAAATCAAATATCAAGGAAGGATAGTAATGAAAGCTATCATATCTTGGATTTGTTTTCAGGCATATACATTCTGCCTGACATACACCAAATAAGCTAACTTCTGCCACATATGTGCCAGGAGCACCCACATTTGCTAATTGAAATTTAGTTTCTGCTTATACTAAAAAGTACCATGATAAACTCAATTCCCTATGTCACCACGTCTGTGAATCCAGATCACACATAATATATTCAGTATGTATTTTCTCAGTGAAACCATGGTAGTATTTTCTCTTACTATAGTTCTAGATGGAGCATTGTGTTTCAGATTTTATTCTGTACCTTAGTAGATTAAAAACACTCATCTAAAATGCTGGGTAGAATTCCCTTATTTTCTTATGCAATATCAAACAAATACAGCTAACTTTATTGAAAGGCTGAGATTGTCAAGTTGTATTTTTTGGGGGGGGGAATTTGTGCACAAGAAAGAATTTCTTCTCCCCCCATCACTCTTATTGTGGAATTAATTATTAAAGAATATTCATTGAATTAAAAAGCTGGAAACATTCCTAATAAAAAATGTTACTTAATTCTAAAGTTTGCATCCCTAAGAAACAAGGCAATCATGCTAATAGTCTCACTGAAGTCAGAGGGATTATTCATATTTGTAAAGCAAACATACCTGCTGACTCAAAGTCTTAATGAATGTTAGTTACACCACCAGTTATGATGTGCTTTAATCACACATTTTATTTAAGATATTCATAGGAACACAGTTAAAGAAACAATTAAGAAATCATGGGACAGAGATGAGAAAAGTAAGGGGTGGGGGGGTGGGGGGGTGGAGCTACTAAGCCTCCAGAAGTTCAGTAGGAATGCCTGTTTCAAATATATTTCAAATACACCTAATTAATGCTACCTCCAAGTATGGTGAACTCCAAAAGTATTCAGGATACTATATATACATAAGTTAGTTCCCTTACGCACATAACTTTTCACTTCCCAACCAATTCATTCTTCTGGGAGAAATGAGTTGTCAGAATAAGCAGAAATCCAGAACAACCTACTTGGGAAACTTTGCTCAATACAGCCCTTCTACACTGCTGTTGCAGTTCATTGGCTCTACTTTAAAAAGACAGGACTAGAAAACAGGAGACAATCATGGCTCTGGGCTCTGTTTTCCCTAGAAGACCTGAAGGAATCTGAAGCATCAGCTCAGAATAACCCCTTATGTTCGTCCTTTGTGCACTTCAGAAAATCACTCAGTATCCTAGAACAAACTTAACATGTATGGTTGAAGATTGAAAACAAAAAACCCGCAAACCAAAAAGCCAGAACTTTCAGGTTGCCACTAGCTGAAAGCCGGAAGGATTAAGGAAGACACATACTTTGTTAGGACCCAAAAGGAAGCTTAAATTCCTGTGTGTTAGCTAGGAAATGTACACTTTACAGAATGGGATCCAAGTAGGAAGAAGAACCAAAGCAAAGAAGCTAAACAAAACAGCAATTGCATCCATCCTGAATGGAAGGAAAATTCCCTCCTGGCCCTGCACTACTGGCAAATTCATTTATCTCCAGAAGGTGAACAAAGCCCACTAAACAAATAACTGAAAAACTTCAATGCCACTACTGCAGAAAAGCATTTGATTTCTAGCTGCTATAACATATAATGCTTCAGAGAAAGGTAAAAGAATATCCTCTTCCAATAAAACAATAGAAGAACTCAGAGGTGAAATTTTACCGTGCTTTGCCATCTAGAACTTAACCACAAGCGAGAAAAAGTCAAAAGTATAGTGAAGGGTGAAAATATTTGGATTTGTTTACTGAACCTCCACACACAAGACCCATTCAATTAAAGTTTCTGTATTGTTCCTGCTTTTGAAAAGGATGTTTTGAGTGCAACAAAATTATAGATAGAATTACTTCTATATCAGTGCTAAAAATTAAAAATTACCCTAGCGAAGCTAGTCTAATTTTTTCAGTGCCAGATTATACTCTGTCATATACTGTGTATCACATTTTTTCTCTAACAGCAACTGAACGGCCTTTCTGTGAGTTCCTTGAGAAAAATTGTTCCGTGGTTTCATAACTGTTACTCTTGGGCAACTTTTATATTTTTTTTTAATTTTCCTTTCAAAGGTTTGGAGGGGTTTATTTTATTTTTTTTTTTCATTATTCCTAGTAATTCTTTTATGCTTCTGTATAACATCTTTCCTTCTCAGTATTTTCAACGGACGTTTTGCTGACCCTTTCGTTGGACATCATTTAACCAGGTGCATGTGCTTAGTTCTCTTGACCTTTCTCCGTAAGTCGGCCATTCAAATCTCATTAATGTTTTGGACCTTTCTCTCTTTCATATGTCTCTATAACTACTAGATAATTAAATCTTCTGAACTAAACAGATGTGGTCACTAACCATTTACTAGTTCATCCATTTCCCAATGAACACAAGGAAGTTTCTTGTTTAATTAATTGGACTTGGCTTAACTTTATAGACTTTGTTCTTACCTTTCTTCTTCATGTAAAAAAATTCCAATGATATCAGCTTTAAGAAGTGGTTTATATAAATACCTAATAAACAGATAATTTAATTGGCTGTATGCAAATAATCCTTAGTTTCTTTCCTTACTTCTTCTTATTTGAGAAGATAATATAACATTATATTCTATTTGGGAGACTAGATGTTATTTCTTGTTTTCTGTCATGTTTCTCAGTTGGTCATAATATTCCTTTGTCCCTTGAAATCAGTGTAAATGAAAAAAATAATGTCATGCTGCACTGTTTTTTGCATAGTGTCATTTAATGAGACCTAGAAGCCTTACATTTTGCAGCCATTGAACACTTACCTTCCAATGATCATTTTGTTTTGATCCCCATGTTTAGCCACTCACCCAAGTACTTATCATGGAACTCTGTTCACATAATAGTCTCATAAAAATGACTAAGAATACAGGTGTTTCACTACTTAAATTTTAATAAATAATGGGCAGAGTTTTTTGTTCAATGGATCATTTTATGTTGCCATCATTAAAAAAAATGAAGCTTGCTGTTCAAGGTGTATCAAGTTTATTACAAGTAGTAAACAGAGAGGAACTGTCCATTCTGGGCACTAGCCTGTTTCTTTTTTTGATGGTAAATTATCTTTCAGAAAGTGATGTTGTACCATCATTGTGCAGAGAAGAAACATAATTACCAGGCTTAGTGAGAGGTTGTATATCACAGGGGTTCCCAATGTATGTATAAGGGGAAATGGACTGGCTTTTGTTGGTAACCCAATTCTACCACATCATGCAAATTAAATACATTACTAGGGCAGCAATTACACTCTTTTCCAGTCTGCTGATTTATGTCACTGGTTATTGCCATGGGACAGCTGTGTATTCAGCCAACGTGTTCAAAAGTTTTACATTTCTTTGTGAGTGTATATTTCAGAGAAATAAATACAAAGTGACTAAGAACATTTGCAGATTTAATCTAAGCCAAATGTTAACATCATTTACCATGAAAGGTAACTTCATATTGCAGCAGTTTTCCCAGGGCCCCTCATGAGCTGCTGCCTGACTACAAATTATGTAGCACAAATGAATGCAAAAATCATATCCTAAATTACTTCATTTTCTGAATAAGATGCAAAACAAAGCACAAAAAAGTAATGGAAAAAATTATGGTAAATACCTGTCCTGTTGATTGGGAACAGGTCCGGAAATCCTTTTGCTGGTAATCTTACTTTCATTTAGCTAAGAAGATATGTAACTCTCAAACTTTAATAAGCAATATCAAGAATTAGGAAACTAGGCAATATTAAAACATTTTTTAAAAATGAAAATACTTTTGACCTATTGACAGTAAAATATTGATAGTGAGAACAGCTAAACTGAATATTTATATGTAACTTTAAATGTTTGGGGATTTTATTTCTATTTTACTATTAAAAATCAAAAGGACAATTTTTATTTCGTTAAAATAACATAGTAAAATCTTGATTTCTTTATATAATTAAACATAAGACTTAGTCTTTAAAGAATCAATGTTACTTAAATTTGTTCCAAAGCTGAAACTAAAGTTCTCTTGAAAGTTGTGTTATTCTTTAATTTAATAGAAAAAGGCTTCATGTGACACACTTCACATGAAAGGAAGATATTCTTGGGCCAGCTTTAAAATGCTAGGAAGAGTGGTGTGTACTAGTACCACTCTGCACATAAAATAGAGTGGTGCCAATGGGAGCTGTTGTAATAGAGGTAGTAAACATGGAAAGAAAAGAAAATATAGTGAAAAGGCAATTTGGGTGTTCAAATTGTTCAACCGATTTAAAATACCCACACTGAAATAAGAGCCAGGAGCACTTTCTTGCATTTACACTTAGTGAAAGTACTGACCTTTGAAAGACTAATAGAAAGTCTACGCACTTTTCACTTTTAAACCCTTTAAAGTTTAAACTTCAACAGTTTTAACATACACAAGTAGTAGGCATTGCTTGTGCAGTTTAGAAACCTTCTGCACAATAGTAGGCAACAAAAAGGTTTAACACTTTGTGTCTGTCAAGATTCACAGCAAACACATCCTATTCTAGATAGTCTGTACTGTTGTTTTATTCCTCTAGTGTTTCTGTGGAAATGCTCATTTTCTCAGCATCAGTCAGGCTAATATAAATTGGATTCTGAAAAATGTGTTCAATAACACATCAAATTACCTTTTTTTCTTATTTCATTTTTAAATTCAGCCTCAGCTACACAGAATACTGCTAAACTTCAAAACCTGTGACTATCTCTGAACATACCTGACTTCTTGAAGTTAAATATGTAAGTAGTATGAAATTAATATCTTCTTTGGGTAAGCCTGAAGATGGAAAATTGTCATAATTCTTTTTATTAATTTCTGTTTGTGGTTTTTTGGTCAGAGATCAAAACTTAAATATTTCAGTCACATTTGTACAATCAGAAATAATAAAAACCCCTCCAATATAATGTTTTGGATGTAACAAGCTATTGTACCTATTTATTGTTCATTGTTCACATGCTGACTATGCCAGTAAAAATTATGCACAAAAGAGAAAGCAGACATTTATAAAAAGCTGTGTAGATATCTAATTTTATTTCAAAATATCCTCAATGATACCAAAAAGAAATAAAGAGAAATTGTGGACTTCCTTACACTACTCTGTCAAGTTGACAAGTCTTAACACAATATTGGGACTGTAGTTTCCAGTTTTGGAAAGTACTTTAGTAAGAGATAATAACCAAGTTCAGAGCCATTCTCAGATGCCACTGTTCCAGTCCACCTTCACAGAGAGTATGCCCTGTGGATGGGCTGTCCTGGGTGAGGCAGAAGCAGCTGAACATGGGCCTGCACCACTGACCACAAACTCATGATGGTGTATGATGGCACCATTAGGAGGTTACTTGTTGCTTTGGATACTGAAGGGTGTTGGTTTAGGACTGCAATGAGGAAGCAGAACCTCAAGTTCACATTCATTGCATTTTTTTGCCAACTTGCACAAGAAGAGATCCTTCCCTTAGTGGAATAAACCACTGCACAATCTGGGGGAGGGACTGCTGCCTCACATGGGCATGCATCCCTTGGCATTGATCTGGTCTGATCTCCTGCATACACCCAGTTCCTGACATATTACTCAACAGTGGCTGCTGAGGAGAATCTGTCAGGCAGAGATAATGAATGTCATCCTTCTCATTTATTGTGCAGGAGAAATGAGAGCCTGTCTTTCACAGCCCTTGTTATTCCCTGGGTGTGGCAGAGACTGGGTGCCAGAAAACCCCATAAAATGTTGACTCCCATACAACTTATTCACATCAAACCATTACATTGGTTTCACAAGAAATATTTCATTCTGTGAGTCCATTATCAGTAACATTTTAAAAACACCTGCAAGATTTCCCTTAAACAGTGACTAAAATACTTACAATCCCAGTATCCACTGAGACTTAATTGCACTCAGGCTTTTAGAGGAGTCAATTTTCATCAGCAAGCTTATATATAGCAGCTGTCCTGGAGGAAGGAAGAAGTTCCCTCAGTATCAGTGTGTATGGATGACCAGCCGCAAGAGAAGAAAGGACTTAAACCCTCCTAGAAGGCAGTATTAATTACAAAGGGTTTTATTGCAAAACTATTTAAAAGTTTGCTCCTGTTCTGAGGAAGTCCTGGGGAAGAAATTGCTGAATCAAGTTACAGATCGTTCTAGCAGTGACAACAACAGCAGCTTGGATGGGGTTTATATACGTAACCAGGATCTGTATGGGCAGGTATGTGTATCTATTTAAGAAATTGTATTGAGTAAAGGGGCTAAGGAGTACTGACTTGCATAATAAGAAGTTATGTGATGCATTCAGGGTGATATGGAAAAGCTGCAGATGTCTGTTTTCCTGTTCCCCACCCATGTACTGTTGCACTTTTACTGTTCTCCGTTTTGTTCAGGGGCAGCAGTTCAGTATCTTGGTCATGCCTCAGCTAAATTAATATATTGAAACTTAAGCATTCACTAGAAGAACTCTTGTTGCTAGGCTGCTTTTATTTGGTTTTTTTTTTCCCCCCAAGTCCATTCAATATACTTGCGCTCTCCAAAGATAATAAACTGCTGTGGCTTGGTTTATTGGGTTTTGGTTTTGTTTTCCTAAGAAAACTAAGAAATACCTTACTACACTTGAAATGGAGTTGGAAACGTATAGTTCAAGAAATGTTGTCTGAACTTTAGTATATTTCATCTCTGAGACATAATCCTTATATTGGACAAGCATTTTCAAAATCTTAGCTAGTAAAAAATAATATTGTAATTTATTATTTGTGATTATGGGTCTTTTAAATAGTTCCTACTTACTGTGTAGCTTGTGGCCTCACAGGTGACTTGCTTTCCCTTCACATCAATAGTGAAGGCCTGGGATCCCAATATAGAAAGTGCAGTAAAACTTTTGTCTTGTTGTCTTCAAGATCTATAGGCTTTTGCCAAACAATCAAATCTCATTAGCCTATCTAAAAGCCTTTGAATGGAGTTTAGGATTGTGCCTAGTTTTGGGCACTCTTGACATTAGTGGAGTATACGTGTGTATAGGGCAAATCAGGTTCACATCTTAACCCTATATAAATGGTTGAGTTTTTTCTCAAGTGCTTTTGGTCAGTAAATATTTTTCTTTTGGTATCAATGAACTGTTTCTTCTTAGTGATATGAAGACAAAATTAGAAAAAATAATTCATTTTAATTCTCTTTCACTAGGTTCAGTTTTCTTTAGGAATGACAAGTATTATGTGTATGTATATGAAATGTTGTCAGAATATGTCTGGAAGATTTTTTTCCTTTATTACTCCAGCTGGAAAAAACGAAATCTGATAGACACCTAATGTGTCTCTTGGACAGCAGCAGAAAGAACTGTCTTTCATCAGCTGAGCAATAATTCCACTGATAAATACAAAGCATTCTATTTTCTTTATTAAAATACATTTATTATTAAATGTAAGCTACAGATTCAGAACTTTGCAAAAAGTCCTGTATTGGCTCTGCTGAGCACTTCAACAGCAGCTGATGACAGTGAAGAGCTTCTCAATACTCTCTTCCTCTTTTGCTCTATGGATCTTGGTGTGGTAAGTGAGGAAGAGGCAAGATTGGCTCTGTTCTCCAACCTTCTCTTGTTCCACCACATGAACTTACACTACCTAGTCTCAGGGCCTCCAGAGATGTGAAACAATTTGCCAGGAGGTTGCTTTACTTAGAACTGTTTCAAATCTACCAGCATATTTATGCAAGTCTTTGAGCTGCAACTAGATGGTTATTACTTTTGACCCATATCTGTCTGTCTGAGCCTGACAGAAGTTAGTGATCTCAGCTTGCAAAGCTTAATCTCTCATTACTGTTCTCTCTTGACACTTCTGTTATCTCTGATTAGTTGTGTGATGTCTACTACTCTGTGTGTATATGCGATATTTATCATGTTTGAAGTATTCATAAAGTTTCTTGGAAGCTGTATTAACATATAGGAAAAGGAAGGTATTTAAAACTGGCTTCCACTAGTTCTGATATGAATGAAAACTGATTAAACCATTGTTGCGCAACTCTGCCACTGTAGTTTATGCCAGCTTTGTATAGTAAACAAAACTTAATTCCTGATTTTTCACTGGACCAGCATGTATGAGATCACATGCAATTGCTTTGTATTTTGATCTTGAGTAAAATGAAGACTTAAATGAAAAAATAAAGATGATTGGGGAAAAAGAACCACAAATCTAGGACAGATCCACAATTGAGCAAGCTTCCACTGGTGTTTGGCTGAAGTTCAAATAAGTGTTAGTCACCCTGGTGGGTTGGTGGCTGGCTGCTACATGCTGGCTCAGCTGGTCTCACTCCTCCACCTCAAAAGGACAGGGGGAGAAAATAAGGTGGAAAAGCATGTGGGTTGAGATAAAAGCAGGAAGATCACTTGCCAATTGCTATCGCTGGCACAACTGACTCCACTTGGGGAAAATTAATTTGATTAAAAATAGGTTTGGATAGTGAGAAACAAAGAAAAATCAAAACTTCTCTCCCTGTGTCTTTCCCAGGATCAACTTCACTTCCAATTCTTACCTTCCCCTCCCCTCTCTGGTCATGCCCATGAACACCCCATGGTAAGGATGGAGAATAGAGGGTTGTGTTTTGTTCATAACAGTTGGCTTCTAACCCTCTTCACTGATGGAGGCCACCCTGCAACCCCCACTGCCAACACCTTGGTACTCACACCAGTAGGTACAGCCATCTAAACAGGAGGGTGTCTTGTCAGTCAGCACACTACTCAATTTCCCAGTCTGTGTGAGCCATCACTGTTGGCTTCCTGACCTCACAGTCTAATGTCTGAGAGAACACAACTATGGACTAGAAGTTTCACTGATGGGATTTTTGCCAAATTACTTCTTGCAAGATTGTTGGTTTATTGTTTTCCCCACAAAGCTGTCTACACACAATCAACTTAGGTGAAATATATATTTGACTAGTTACAGGTGGGCAGCAGCTAAATTTATACAGGCTCAATTTTTAAATGCCAACTAATTATAAGTTTGATAGAGCAACCAATATTTATATTTTAATGTAGCAACTTGGATGCAGTAATAACATTGAAAAAGAGAGATTTTTCTGAAAACTTCAAAGACTCCAATCATGCTTATTTACCTAATTATATTGCTACAGTTACATAATCAGGGCTGGACTATCAGCCTCAAAATCTACGTTTGTAGATATTCTAGTCACTTGAAAGTGTTCTATTATTACCTAAACAGGCAACGGGTGGAAAAGTGCTTAGCATTTTCTCTGATAAATTACCTAGACTGATATTCAGTTGCTGTTTCATTTTATAAATGTTGCTTTCCCACTGTTTCCCATCTGGCTTTGTCTAGCTTAAAACAAATATTTAAGAACACTGCATAAAGAGGGGTGTTTTTTTTTATTCTGCTTCCACTTGGTTGGCACCTTTTTTTACCTGTAAATGTATTAATATTTTTCATTATATATTTTTGAATAATATGAAATATTATATCTTACTATTTTTATGACTGGTTTTTCTAGGTCACACATTACTTGAGGCAGACCTCTATTAACATGTAAATTGCAGTTTCACACCAGTGGTCTCTTTAATCTAAAAACTTTATTTACCCTTTGACTTTAGAGTTGGACAGTTAGCAGCACACCAAGAAAAGTGTGTTTAGATCATTGAGTTTGCATGCAAATTGTAAGTGGAGTTAAAGTAGTAACTTAACTGGAGATTAAATAAAAAGAGGTTTGTTCTTCCAGGTGGTAATGCTTTCTATAATAGTTTTCCTATCTTTCCTTGCCTTTGTTTTACTTTTTCTTGCCAGTTTGAGGTCTGTGCTGTCAAAGCAGCTGTGTCATGTAATGAATGATTAATTACATGTCTTGACGAATTTGAGTTTGAATCTTGTTCACACTTGACATTCTCAGTCTAAGTTTTGGTCTATTGTATTGAGATTGAGAGTAATCTTACTGACATTTGTTCTTGTGCCAGCCATCCCTTAACTTTACTTGTTTATTTTCAACTGTGTCTTCAGGGTTTTGTTTTGTATTTAGAGAATGCAATCACAGTCCTTCAACCTTTGTTTTAGTAGCTGGAGCAGGCCAAGATCCTCTAGTAACAACCTGTATGACAGGATGTCTACACTCTTTGGGTTCCTGAAAGGGCTCTTTTGAACTGTGCAACAAGTTGAACCTGTTATATGCAGCAAGATGTTTGAGTTAAATTCTTGATGATCTTACAGACTATTTATTTTGAGGCACTTACGGTTCTCATTGTTTTAATCCATATTCAGCATGGTTTCTTTGATCAAGAAATAAAATCTGTGTGAGGGGGAAAAACCCTGGGGACAAACTACTTTAATTACTGGACAGTATGGCTGGGCAATGTCAGCTGAGGAAACTTGTGTAGCTACATTAGACAAAATGTGTCGAGGTCTGGGCTCCCCAGTTCAAGAAAGAACTACCGGAAAGATTCCGGAGGAGCGCTACAAAGATGATTAGAGGACCGGAACATCTTGCTTGTGAGGAAAGGCTGAGAGCTGTGTCTGTTTAGCTTGGAGAAGGGGAGGCTGCGGGGGGATCTCATCAACGCTTATCAATATCTAAAGGGTGGGTGTCAAGAGGATGGTGCCAGTCTCTTTTCAGTGGTGTCCAGTGACAGCACAAGGGCCAACAGGCACAAACTAGAGCACAGGAAGTTCCACCTGTACTTGAGGGAAAATCTTCTTTACTTTGAGGGTGACAGAGCACTGGAATAGGCTGCCCAGATAGGTGGTGGAGTCTCCTTCTCTGGAGATATTCAAAATGTGCCTGGATGTGTTCCTGTCCAAGCTGCTCTAGGTGAACCTGCTTTGGCAGGGGAGTTGAACTAGTTGATGTCTGAAGGTCTCTTCCAAACCCTGCCATTCTGTAAAAGTCAGTTTTGATTAATCTCCCTCAGCATGTGCTTAAGTATGTTGAACCATTCCAGGATTGACATCTCTCTGAGAACACATCACGACTGAGTTTTCTGATGACTTTGTCAATGGTTATACTGCTATAATGCTTTCCAGAGTTTGTATTTTGTATCTTTTTGTTTTTCTTTCACCAAAACACACAGAATTTTGTGGTTTTCATGTAGCAATTTTTTCTTTAAACAAAGAGAAGAGCAAGGTGAAAGAAATACTGAGACAACAAAAATAGGTCTAGTTAAGATATGTTCTGTCATAACTCTGCAAACCCTGATGAGAGGTGATAAAGAACCTGGGGGAAAAAAAGTAGAAGAAACTGGACTCCAAAAGTAATCAGATAACATTTTATTGTTATAGCCAATTTTACAGTAAGTGTGTCTCCAAATTTAAGTGCACAAGGGGATGCTAGGGGAAGAAAAAAAGCCCAAAGAAATAAAAACCCCAAAGCACCACACAACATGATTGATTTTTTTTTTTAAATGTCCTCACTGTGCTTTCATTAACTGGAGTCTTTGGCTTTCCCTATTCCTGACAACAGCAACCTCCATATTAGTGAAACTTTGCAAGCAAGATCTTTTTTTAAAAAACTTTACTTTGTAAGACTATCACTGAAAGAGGTTTGTTTAATTTCTTGTAATAAAAGAAGACAATCATTTTTTAAAAAAACAATCTGTAAGTTAAATCTTAACTTTTACAGCACAATTAAAATTGTGCTTTCTACATTCATAACAGAAGAATTGGAGTTTTAAGGTATTGATCCATTAAACTAGAATATAGTACTTTAACTGTACTTTCCATAGTAAAGTATTAATTCAATATTATGTTATAGACTCTATTAAACTACCAGAAGGGATACTAAATGTTGGAAACTTTTTATTAGCTGATGAATTTATGTGAATGTGTAAAACATTAAAATCAGTTTTATTCTAAGTTTGCATTTGGCAGGTACTTTCCTGTTGTGCTTATGGGTTTGTGGGATTGGGTTGTTGGTCGTGTGGTTTGGGTGTGTTTTTGGTTACTTGCCATCCCAGACACCTGTATAGAAATTAAATGTAGGCACAAACCTGTGTTAAACTTCCCTGATCAAGACTTGGTATACATGCATGCAGCCTCCAAACTCCTAATATTAATTACAGCCTAATTCAAATGTTTAATATATGAAGATTATTTTCTCTGTTTGTGGACACCAACTCTTGCTGTTCCTTGAAACAAGATAAGGAGAAGCTATTGTTAAATAACCTCTTATAAATAAAATTTATTAATTATTTTAATGCCTTGGCAATGAAATGTGTAGAAATACACCTGAACCATCCTCTTTTTAAAAAAAATATTGTGAATTTAATCTTAGTTAAATTTCCATTGCATAACAGTTGAGCATAGGGTTTGAACATTACTAGAAGCAAAATTGTAAATATGTAGTTTGACTTGTCAAATACAAGCATACACTTATAGTCCTTTAGAAATGCTATGTGTCCAGCATGCTTTTTTAAATTGCTATTGCTGGTACCTTAGTAGGCACGCTTTTGAGTCCATTCTGATATTAACTGGTTTTAGTATGAAGAGCCAGAATTCATTAAGATTACTTCTCTTTATCCCAATGTCACAATCAGATTCAGTCTTTTCTTCACTGAAAGTATATTTCTGTGTCTGTGTATTTGGGCCAATAAATGAATCCCATGTGTTCCTGGGTAGTCTCTGTGGCCTTCTCTAGATGAGGCCTTTGTGCAGGCAATAGTATATCTCTGATGCAGATGGCAAGGCCTGCAAATGCAGGAAAACTGATGAACTCTCATCAGTAGTGCAGAGCAGTCTAGTTGTAGCAACTTTAATTTTCTATCTCCGAGTCTTTGTTTAGAGCAGCAGTGAAACAGGACATACCTTTTCAAGAGAAACATTGAAATAACAAAATCACTGTCTTGGTAGTCAAATCCCTTGTTGATTATTATTTGCTGATGGTAGTTTTAAAATATATTTACAGCTTGGAGCTACGATTTTAAAGGAGGGCTATACATTTCCATTCGTAAGGATCAGTATTGAAGCAGATATATGCTCTGACATTTTTTCTTTTTCTGGAAATAGGGAAAAATTAATATTTACAATATGATTGCCACAAAGCATATTATGGAGCCACTGGGTCAAAAAAAGTTATTGTTGGGGGAGGGGGGGAGGGACAGACAAACAAAAAAACCACCACCAAACCTTATTCTTGAGTATGCAGGGTTGAACTCCAGGTAGGATCATCATAAAGAACATTACTGAACTGCTAGTAAAGTCATCTTACCACAAATTATTTATTTCCAAAATAAACTTACTCTTGTGAATAAAGAGCTCAGCTCTAGCAGGAAGATGGATTATCTCAAAAAGGAAATAAAAGCTTTTAAGTATGGATTTTCTCATCTCCCAGAAAAAACTATTTTAGTTTATAAACGCTAGTAAAAACCATGGAGTACAATTACATTAAATTCACTGTTTTCTTTCTATATTCAAAAGCAGTGGTTGTGTTAGAATCTGAAAATTCCCAGCTGTACCCATAGATTAAATCTATTTATCTGTTAAACCACTTCAACAAGTGTTTATAATAGGTACAACAAATCAATAGATAGTGGCATCTTTAAAATACTCTTAAACCCTTGGAAGTTTATCAGTAATTGAAGACATAAGAAAGTTTATTATATTGGTGGCCACAAATGTAGTTACAAAGTAATACTGTTCTTGCTCTCATTTCAGCCTGAGTAATTCTGCTACGTTTTTGGATTTCAGGTCCATAAAACTAAATATCTGGTTTATTTTCTGCTCTTTCATGCACTAATTTAAAATACATTTGTAAAACAAGTTAACTGTTCTTCCTCAGTGAAGTGTAAATTCTTTAGACACCTCAATCTGAGAAAATGTAGCCTATAGCAGTTTAATTTTTTTGATAGCTTCTATTCTCCAAGAAATGCATGGGAATGGCAATTCAGAAAACAGTGGAATTGTTGCTATCAGAAATATTGACAGTCTTTCATGAAATATACCTGTGTATGCACCAAATTCTTCAGTACTATGTGTGGCCCTATTCTGAATCTGAAACATGCCATAAATTCAGTTCAGATCCAAATTTAAACACTATTCCCTTGGTTTCATTTTTATTATGTTGTCTTAAGATTGTCTTGAATATATGTAATTGAGATTGTCACCTCGGATTTTTCTTATGACCTGAAAGGAAAACAAAGTTGAAGTCAGCGAATGGAAACCAGAATGATATGTGCCTGCTCTATTTGCAGCTAGATGTATTCGCTCAGCCTTACGTTATTTCAGAAAACTCTTGAGCATCTTGGTCAAGCAGAAACTCCTTCCGTCAGTTATTGTAAGAAGTTATCTTCCTTAACCAGACAGTATGCTCATACAGACTGCACTGACAACATTTTTTGCTCTTGATACAGTGTCTACTACAAGGATGTTTTTCTGTACTTTATTGTCACTTCTGCAATTTTAAGTACAATGTTATCATATAAACATACTATAATGAGTCCTTCATGGAAAATTTGGCTCCTTTTAAATGCATGCCTTGTTGTTACATGTTGAGGACAACTGTAAAACCTGGAAATTAATCTTGGAATGGGCAAGATTTACATGTTATTCTTTCTGTAGCTCTAGAAGAATTCTGCTGGTAGATGTGAAGAAGGGTGGATAGTACCAAATAGATCATTCATCTCAGCAAAATGTTAAAATGAAATGCAAGATTTAGAGTTACAGTTTAACTTTTAAAATCAGTATATGGAAGGTAAATATTAACATCAGCAGAAATTTGTTAATGAGTGCTATACTGTTAGGTTGTCTAACATCCAAAGTTGAATGTAGCAACCTTATTTGTTGGTTAGGACTAGTCTTAATGCATAATTTTGCCAAAGCATTCCATGCCAGTTGTGAATCAAGTATCTTATGTTCCTGTTCTCATATATGGAAGAAGCTCTGTGCATGAACTGTTTCCTCTTAAGATTCACTTTCTCTTCTTTTAGAAATAAAATATGGAGAGGCCTAGAATTTATTAATCCAGAGGTTTATGACACTTTCCCATAAGGTATTTTTCTCATAAGGCATTTTAAAAAATACATAATAATGCTCTTTTGTTATATCTTTACTTTCAGGGGAAGCTTGTTGTTTTTCATACATTTTCATGCATAATAAGAGTTTTTTCATTCAGAAAATCTTTTTATTGAAAATATATTTTCTTCCACTGGAAACCATTGCCTCGGAGAAGAAATAATTTCAAATATTATATAATTGTGTTGTAAACAAGAAGCACAGTAATCCCTAAGAACTGCACTTCTGCTAGTAGTAGCAGTGGAACTTGTAAGAGCTTTTTGGTTTGCAGTCCTGCATCATGAATTATACTTTTAAAAGTGCAAAACAATGATGATTTGATCTGATGACCTCTTTGGAAGGTAGAGGGATAACTTTAATTATTTATTATTGTTCTTAAAAGTAGGGAGAGTTAATGATAGTTGTTTCAGTACATGTCTTGATATTTCTTTAAAGTATCATTATAATTTAGTGTTATCTGATACTTCAAAGATTGATACATTATTGTCACCAGTCACTTAACCTTCCTGTGTCCTTCACAGCTCTGAAATATTTTCCTTATTTTTATAAATGTCTGTGTTGTATGTTATGTCTTAGATTCCAAATTCCTAGTGTTTATTCAAGTGACTCTTCTTTCATATCAGCCTTCTCTCTAGTTGTTTGAAAGTAAAGCCTGCTCTGTCATGTTATGGCTCCATCTCTGCATGGCTTGTATTTTTTGGATAGTATTTTTTACCTTTTTTACCATATTATTTGTTATACATTGTCTAACTTCTGACAAATCTGTCAGACATTGTTTCCATGCCGTTCATGCATCATGAGACTATGACTGTTACTAGGAAAAGAAGTCAGGAACCACATGGTAGGAAAACATTGTAACACTGCTTCTCATTACAATGAGACTGAGTGACTGGTCTTGCCATGACCTTAGCGAATCACTATTCATCAGAAAAGCTAGTGTGCATCAAGCCAATATGTCTTGTTACCTTCTTGCTATCATATAATACAATATATACCATATTCCATTTAATTAGACTAGCTGCTTTATTAGGATGTCTCCCAGGGATAATCTGCTGACTTTGTTCAACGATAGTGAATAGCAGTAGCTGAGGCTTAATTGGAACAGTATTATCATAAATATCACTCCTTTTTTATTTTTAGCAGGGACCACTATGACTAATACCACCTGATTAAACATTGCTTAATTGGGTGTTAAAAATTATGATAATTTTATATCTGATAGAGTAGGTGCCAAATAATAATAAGAACCCTTATCAAGCAAAGAGCTTCCAATTGGTAGGAACAACCTGTGTTCATGATATTCTAATTACAGCAATCTTTCCCTTGAAATTGAAAGTTCTGAGTAGGTGTTTGATATGACAGTATTAAACATTAGTAAGTGAGGCTTTAGGCTCATACTTCAAGCCAACAGAATCAGTGTACAGAAAGTACCAGAGTTTTTGTTTCCCCTGTGTGTGGTGCAGAAGAAAAGATACACTGAATCTTTTTAGTTATTTCAGACTGATCAGACTATATTTGCTAGGTACACTGTTGTAATCTAATTTTGGTGAAAACTAAAGGTTTGATACTAAAGCTGACATTAATGATTAGTATTGATCATTGCTGTTATTAGACCTAGAAGAAAATAATGTAAAGACACAAAATAATAGTTCCTGTAGTTCCTGAAATCTTTGTATCTATCTTAGTTTACTGTAAGCTATTATAGCAAGTTATTTAGTGGCTCATTATTTACATTTGATAACTTCCTTAGAGCTTTAAGTGTAATATTGGAAAATTACAGGAAAATAGTAATGTAATTTCACTTTAAATTTTGCCACAAGGCAGGGGATATTACTTTTGTTTCTTAATAGATGAATGATTGTCAGCAGTAAATATTGCAAACATGACTCCAGGTGTAAATTTTTTTGCTTGCTGTAGCAGATTTAGAGTCCCAGGTTAGGACCATTAGTGCTTCTAAAGTGATGAATCTCACTCTTAGTAAGACCTAAAAAATGTGTCAGGAATTCACTATGGTAGAAGAAATCACATGTTTAGATCAGGTTTTTCATGCACTCGAAAGTAATGTAGTATGATGTGTTAACTCCTTACAGTAATGGAAGAACAGAAAGGCTTTACACCTTGAGCTTTCTCAAAACAGCAGAGCCATCACAAAACAAACATGACTTAATGAATAACAATGAAAATAGATGTATTTTTTATGATATTATGGAATTGCAGCTTTAGTATGTCAACCCATGGCTTAACTCTGACGCTAAATTAGTTTTGAGAATTTACATCCATTATTTTTAATGAAGCAAAACTTAACTGCAGTGAAACAGACTGAACTCTGCTTTATGTTTATTGCAGTACGTGTGGGTTACAATGCATGGCATGAACATGCTGTCCCACCTCTGGGTACTGAGTTAATGAGCATCCAATCAACACAAACCTCTGTATTTTAGCATAATCAGAGGAAGGAACTAAAAGAATGGCTGAGACATAGGACACAAGATGCTTCAGAGAAGTGCTTGGTGACAATGTGATAAACAGAGGCAGTCTACCCCAGGGGATTTGTGAAGGAAGATTGTGTGAGAAGACTGGTGGTAGACAGATTCAAAACAGGGCATTTGGGGGTGAGATATTTATGCCACTGCTGAGGAAGTAGTTATTAGTTACTGCATGCTACAAAGACAGTACATACCCTGCTGTTCTACTCAGCTCTCTATCTGGTTCCTGGGGGCTGAAACTGTGGATAACCTTTGGGATGCAATTCATCAATTGCATCTATAGGTGTTTTAACTTAAAATAAAATCTAGGATAAATAAGAAAATACATGTTGATTGTCAATGTATAATTCCCTTGCAAAATGATTTTGCAAGTTGAAAATAGTAAATAAATGTGTCAGAAGTTTTCTGTTGTGTTGCTTGTCACAGGAAATGTCAGTATAAATGCTGTCAGGAGACTGGTTAGACTAGCATTGTGATAAGCTAGAGCTGTCTTAATGAAGTGTTGGGATACAACTTTTGGAGTCACAAGAATCTCACCAATTTTGTGTGTATATGCTTTTGTATGCAGTCATATATTTACACACATGATCATTTTAAAGATTTAGGGTATATGACAGCTTATGAAGCATTCAAACAATATTTTGTGGTGAAGTCCAAAAATGTTTGATGCTAGCTTGAAAATGACCTCTTTGTCCAGCATTCTCTGGAGTCCCTAAATATGTTACAGAATGCAGTTTTAGCTCTATGGACAATGTAATGTTTAAATATGCATCATATTTTAGTAGACATTAATAAAGAGAGCATCTCCTGTTTAAACTTTTATTCAATTTGTCTAACTTATTGTGTTCTAATAAGTAAGAGTTAACTTCTGAACATTTTGGAATTATTCTGAAAATGTGTTACAAAATAAATTAGGTAATGCCTTTCTTTCCCCTCTTGAAAGATGCACAATTAGGTTGCATTGATGAGAAAAATCCTAAAGCCTTTTGATAAATTAGGCAAATATATATCTTTATACTCCTAACTTTATTTCTTCACTGACTAGTTAGGAGATGAGAAAAAGGATTCCTAGAATTGATTTTAACATTATTTTTTTAAAACAAAACCCAAATGTAGGTTAATACAAGCATAACTATCTGTGTGAAATAACACATTTTGGAGACGCTTTTTAATCCTTCAGCAGAATGTTAAAAAGGAAGCACTTCAAAAATATCTGAAAGTAGGAGAGAGAAAGGCAATCGTTTGAAACTATTATTTTAAAGGAATAGGGGAAACCCCAAAATATCTCTCTAGTTTGATGTAGGAAAAAAACCCTTATTTTGGTTGTGAATTTTGGGTTTCATCCATTAAATTTAACTTTCCTTACTTTTCACCACAACATGAAAATAATCTGGTTTAAAAATAAGAGAATTTTTAAAGAAATATCATATTTTTTCAGTGAGGGGAGAAAAAAGTGGTTTTTATAATCTCTAGCAACTTCAGACTTGGCCTAGAAAACCATATTATTTGTAAATAGGCCAGAGACTACCAGGACTCTAGGTACTTTTTTCTAGTTAATACCCTTTACTGAAACTGGAATTTCATAACCAGCAGGCTTCTTTCCCATGTCTGTATTTATATACTTTGTGCTTTTACAGTGGTGTGGTAATGTGTATTAAGTTAAGACTTCATATTTGGACAACTTTGGTGTAAGGATAGGTCTATGTGTTTATGTATTTTAAGAAGGTTTTATCTGACTGGAAGACAAAAGTAAGTGCAGTGATTGCATTGGATTCTATTTTCATGAAATGAAAGTTCCATCCCCTATTTAAAAGCAATGACTCTCTAGGCTCTCTCTTTTCTTATTGTTGATGTAACTGGCAATTTGGCTTCCCATCTCTGCACCACCACCCCTGTCCCATCAACTGGAATTGAGAATTTGAGCTGGTAATTTAGTAAAGATTATCACCTTTTACAGCTATATAGAAGGCATAAGTGTGTACCTCTTTTAAGTGACCTTTAAAATCAGAAGCATTTGCTTAGGCAACACAGGTTTAAAAAGTTTCGGGGAAAATCTGGGAGAATAAATTAATAAAGTATAATGCTACAGGTTGAATTGAAGACTAGATTTAGATTATAAAGTATAGAATCAAGGTTTATTATCAAAGCAGAATATTCAGTATTTAAACTTCCTAGGTAAAAGATAAGCAAAACATGTTTGAGGTGAATATCCCAACTTCGATGTTTTCATTCTATATTTTATTTACCTTGAAGAATTTCTGGCAATTACATGCAAACTTTCTCATGGCTGTTAAGAGGGTTTTTTTGGAGATTTTAATCTCTTTGAATTGAAAGATTTTTAACTATTTTAACTATCTGCATAGAGGAAAAAACCCCACAGACTACCCCTTCACAACAAAAAGCATTATTTTCTGTGATCTGGGCCATATTTGTGATTAAGTAGTTGGGTATTACCATGAAGAACACAAACAACTATAAAGAGGTCTTTTAGACTGTCAGTTTAGGTATTTTTTTCCTTTACATTAGCCCATTGACGTGATCTTAGCTACTTCCAACAGCAGTACTAACAGATTGGAAAGACATTTGAGAATGTGAGAACAGGAACAAGTGGCTGGAGAGGTGACAAAGTGTCAGAAAACCTGGCTACCAGCATGGCAGTCATGCCCCAGTTGTGAAGCTATTCCCTCAGCATTAGTGGCAGTTGCTGTAACACTGAATTAGTGGCTCTGTTAGGAGTGTAAGGTTTGATATTTCTGGGTTTGGAAAAAAGCCTTAAAAGATGTCTCTGGTTGCTTTTAATATTGCAATTCTTTCAGAGACTAAAGGAACAAAGTAAATCTTGTAAAGAAGTAGCACAGCTCTCCCCCACTTTTCTGCAAGAATTGTAATCAAGAGTAACAAAAATACTTGGCTTAAATTTCTTTTGTTTCAATAAAAATGGAGTAATCCTTGTGACTTCTATTATCTTAAGGCTGAAAAATTCTTATGTTTAACTTCCTACAGTTGCCCTAGTGAAAAACAAACAAAATTAACTTCACCTCTGAGGATCTGGTCAACAGTAATGCTCTACTCATGAAGCTCTGTCTCATTGACTTTAATCTATTGAGCAAAAGCATGGATCTTAATCATTGATGTGCAAATATAGCAAGCTGGTGAGCCACCTGACTTCTAGTTTGGCTTGAGCTTTTTATGCTTGTGTTCAGAAATAAAGACATTCATAAACACTTCAGTTGAGCCTGGAGATTGCTATTTCATATCTAGTATGTAGAGGGTCTTGTTGCATGAGATACAACTGAGTTCCCACCATCTCTTCCCTTCTGTGTCTTGGGTGACATTTTTTTGAAGCCCACACTGTGATGACTAACTTCCATATGACTGAAGACTTTTAGTTCTAGCCAGGTATTTGGCTGCTGCCCCAGCACGATGAGCTTTCTCTGATTTCTGGCAATGTGGGAAGCAGCATATGCCAGGTAGTGGGAAAACTGCTAAGACATGTAGTGTGGGATATATGCAGTACACTTAGCTGTGCCCAGTTTTATTCCATTGAGACTTAAGTTTGTCTCTGATAGTTTTTATAGCATCTGTATGCTACTTTCTCAATTCACACATTTTCAGGACAACATTATCTCAGGTGGGAAGTAAATCACCATGATTACAGGCTTTCTTGGTAAAAGTGGAACTTGTAATGGGTCATTGGAGGTGAAGAGAAATATGCAGGGAAGGCAGATAGTGTTCTAGGAATGTTGTGGTGGAGCTCAAGATAGAGGTTTTTCAGAAGAGATATTACCCAGAGAGACATTGACAGGCTTCAGGAGTGGGACCATGCAAACCTGATGACGTTCAATGAGGCCAAGTTTCAAGATCTTGCACCTGTGTCAGGGAAATTGCCTCTATCAGTATACAATGGGGGATGAATATATTGAGAGCAGCCTTGAAGAAGACTTGAATATTGGTGGACAAAAAAATTGAACATGAGCTAACAACATGATCTTGCAGCCCAGAAAGCAAACTATATCCTGGGCTCTATCCAGAGAAGTGTGGCCAGTAATTCAAGGGAGATGATTCTCCCTCTCTACTCTGTTCTTCTGAGACCCCCACCCTGAGTATCTATGTTCAGCTTTGGGGTCCCAAACAAAAGAAAGATATTGACTGATAGGATTGAGTCCAGAGGAGGTCCACAAGGATGATCAGAGGGCTGGAGCACATCTCCTGTGAGGATTGGCTGAGAGAATGGGGCTTGTTCAGCCTGGAGAAGAGGAGGATCTGAAGAGACCTTATTGCAGCCTTCCAGTAGCTGAAGGAGGCCTACAAGAAAGCTGGGGAGGAGCACTTTTTACAAGGGCCTGTAGTGACAGGCCAAGGGGTAATGGGTTTAAATTGAAAGCAGGGAGATTGGACATAAGAAAGAAATTCTTCATGGAGGTGGTGGTGAGGCACTGGAACAGATTGCTCAGAGAAATTGTGGATGCCAGCCACCACCACCCAGGAAGTGCTCAAGGCTAGGCTGGGTGGGCTTTGAGCAACCTCATCTAGTAGAAGGTCAGGAATGGTGGGAGAGTTGGATGATCTTGAAACCCAAACAATTCTATTGTTTCTAGTTGAATTTGAATGTGAAGTAAAAAATTGTTTCTGAGAATCCTTACCTAATTTCTAAGAGAATAAAGTATCGGATAGAATAGTTGGGAATGGAGGGGAAAAAGAAAATGTGCTGAAGAATTCATGAAGAAGAAAAACATTTAAATAATGTTTTCCACTTAATGACTTTTGTGTAAAAGCCAGTCCCACCACTGTCACTGTAGCTCAGAACTTAAAAAAGGGTGGCTTAGCACACCTCAATTGTGTGAAATGTTGGATGCATGCACTCCACATTCCATTATCCAAGGTCCCTTCCAACCCCCATAGTATACTGCGATTCTGGAACATGTACTCTTCTAGTAAGAATTTGTATTTAGTTGATATGGTTGTATTTTACATTTGGTAGGCCCTAATAATACATACAGTTGAATAAATTGCATGTTGCAGATCTAGTTTGAGTTCTAATTTCAAGAGAAATGCATTTTAAAGTGCAATAACACACAGGTCAGACATAGAAAATAACTATGTTAGTAGGAATTACCCCAAATTATTAACTCAAACTTACTACAGCTTTTACAGCTTATCTTAATTTCAAGCATAGTACTGGAGAACTAATAATACTAATTGAATTATCATTCTAAAATAATTAGAATTGCAGGATAAACAACATTATTTTGTGTATGTATAACTGTGTTCCTGAAGATGGCAAGCTCTACTTCATTAATTAATAAAGAACCCATATGTTCTGGTTTTAGTGGTGCTGGAGGCTGAAGTGTTTTGTTTATCAAGGGATAAATCTTTTATAATGGCTTATGTCTGAAAGCAGATGAAGGATATGCATCACTTCTGTGATTTCCTTCATCTAGAAGACATTTTTAAATTATAATTTCAAATCAGCATTTGTATATAATGTCTAATACAAAACGTGAATGGAAAGCAGGCTAAACTATTTTAACAAACTGAGTTGTTCAATAACGTTTGGGCTTCTTGAATTAAATTAAAATGTTGAGATAAAATCATTACTCAACCATTTAAATTGATTTTGCATCATTCTAAGATTTTATACTGTGATTCAGATAAACTGTACTTGGAGAGGAACTAGACAAAACTAAGGATTAATAAACACCCCATCTTCACATTATTGTTGCTTTTAAATCTGCATGTCTGAATTTCACTAAAAGCTTTGAAGATTCTTTCAGATACCTGTGAGCTTCTGATAAACAACATTATGAGCATTAATTATTTCCTGATTAGGGGGTTTGGTTTTTTCTTCAAATAAATCTTACACTCTAATATACACGCATAAAGGTCTGCTTGTCACTACTATAAAAGTAAAGAATAGTAATAAATAGGTTTCCCAGTCCTTGCAGTAAACTTCTGTGATCATCTTTCCCAGCTGTATCAGAATATACAATTCTATCCTTCCCAGTGCAGCAAGAATTGTAAAAAAGAATATCAATAATTCAGAAAAATATAAAAAAACCTGTAATTATTCAGCTACCCTCAGACTACAGACAGAAGAGATCTTCATTCTGATTGCTCCTTCCTTTGGCTGAGTGTCTCTGTCTATCTCCTCAGGCATCATGCTTACCAGCTCTCCTTGGGAAGCTGCTGGTGACTCACCACCTTCTCAGTATCCTCTTTTTTTTCCTCTGTACTATAGTCCCAGATAATTTGTAAACACCTGATAATAGTTGAAGATTTGAAGCACAGTAGATCCATGTAGATCTCATTAGCCAACAGCTTGAGCTATTGTGTTTTTATATAAGAAATGCAGAACATTTATTTGGAAAGTGATCGTTGCATTTCTATGTTTTACTTTATCTGCTGTTGAATTCATATGTTATGGAATGTGGCACTACTCTGTGATCTCTCTATTGGTTGTATTGTCTAATTACACAGAGAAAAAAACCCTGTATATAATTAATTAGGTATGCCTACCTGATCACTTCTGTTCTAATCCTAATCTAATAAAATATTAATATATATCACCTTAAAGTCTGTCCTTTCTGTTTCTTGAAACAACAGTTTTATTAGTGTGAGGATTGTCTAGTAATAAGTGCTTTAAATTACAATGATATAAAAAATTCCATACTTTCTTATAGTGTTGTTTGTCTTTTTACCTGGATTTACTAAATTTAAGAAGAATTGGGCCTAAACAGTGGGTTTGCTTTGAAATGATGACCAAGCTTTTATCTTTTCACACTAAAATGACTAGATATTTTAAAAATAATATGAAAGCCTCTTCTTTGCATTTTTGGACTCTGATCCAACTATTTCTTATCACTACCTAATCTTTTCTTGTAGTTTTTGAAAGAATGAGACATGTAAATGATTCACCACGGATTGTGATAAAAATATCCTGAGATCCTTGTCTACTTCAATTCAAATGTTGGTCTGTTGTCATCAGATTGTTGTTTCCCCGAGTACCATAGTAATTCCATTTATGAAGAACTATATACTAATACATGTGGTTTGGTTTCATCAGTTGCACATTAAAATGGAGATCTTGGGAATGGCCTTTGACAAAGACTTCAATGTACTGTCAGAGGATCAACAGAACTCTAAACAGTATTATGCACTGGGAGTTCTGTAGCAAGAAGCATATCAGTGAAACATTTGGAAAACTATTGCAATAACCCATAATAAAATCTAGAATTTAAGCCACCTTTTAGTAATGAGATAAATATCCCAAATGCAAGATACATATAGACTTTTACCATTCTCTTTATTTAGTAAAATTAAATAAACAGACGGTGGGGACTGCCATTTTTGTAATTATTAGATTATTTTTAGGCAATGTGCTGTTTTCTGTGCCTGGAAATTATGCTGAATATTAACATAACTGTCAGCTGAATCATTGCAAGCTCCTGCTATACTGAAAATTACTTTGACCTGTCTATAATTACTATGTATGTTTGGACACATTATATTACTTATTTTCTACTATCCATACACTCTCTTTGTTCATATGGAATGTTTAAATTGGAAGCAGTGATATTTATGCATTATTCACTTCTAAATATGAAGAGAAACTTCATATTCATGAAATGTTGCAGAAGTACTGGCATCATGGAGATGTGGTAGGACAGCTCCTATGACTGGAGTGTCAGGATAGAAGGATATAGGCTCTTTAGGAAAGACAGACAGGGGAGATGTGGAGGGGGTGTTGCTCTCTATGTCAGAGATAGGCTGGAGTGTGTGCAACTCCAACTGGGAAAAGATGAGGAGCTGACTGAGACCTTATGGGTCAGGATTAAAGGGAGGGCAGGGAGAGGGGAAGCTGTAGTAGGAGTTTGCTACAGGCCACCTGGCCAGGATGAGCGAGTGGATGAGGCCCTCTACAAGCAGATAGCAACACCCTCATGTTCACAAACCCTGGTCCTCATGGGGGTCTTCAACCACCCCAATATCTCTTAGAGGGACAACACTGCAGAGCACAATCAAACCAGAGATTTCCTGGAATGTGTTGATGACAACATTCTTATCCAAGTGATAGAGGAGCCGGTGGGGAGGGGTGCCATACTGGATTTTGTTCTCACCAACAGGGGAGGGGCTGATGAGGAATGTGAAGCTTAAGGGCAGCCTTGGCTGCAGCAACCGTGTAATGGTGGCGCTTGAGATCCTTACAGAGGCGAGGAGGGTGCGCAGCAAGCTCGCTACCCTGGACTTCAGGACAGGAAACTTTAGCCTCTTCAGGGAAATTATTGGAAAGGTTCCTTGTGAAGAATCCCTGGAGGGAAGAGGGGCCCAAGAAAGCTGGCAAGTATTTAAGGATGTTCTCCTTCAAGCTGAGGAGCAATGCATCCCAATGAAGAGGATGTCAGGTAAAAGTGCCCGGAGGCCTGCATGGATGAACAAGCAGCTCCTGGACAAAGTGAAGTGCAAAAAGGAAGCCTACAGAGGGTGGAAGCAGGAACAGGTAGCCTGGGAGGAGTACACAGAACTTGTCTGACAAGTCAGGGATCAGGTTAGGAAAGCCAAAGCCCTGACAGAACATAAACCTGGCCAGGGACATCAAGTTCAACAAGAAGCACTTCTATAGGTACATTGGGGATAAAAGGAAGATCAGGGAAAATGTAGTCTCTCTGCGGAAGGAAGCAGGAAATCTGGTTTCCCAATATATGGAGAAGGATAAGGTACTTGATGCTTTTTTTTGCCTAAGTCTTCAATGTCAAGGGTGCAAGTCATACCCCCAGAGTCATGGAAGGCAAGAGCAGGGGGTGGGAGAATGGAGATCCACCCATGGTTAGGGAGGATCAGATTCAGGAACACCTGAGGAACCTGAAGGTGAACAAGTCTATGGGACCTGATGGAATACACCCATGGGTCCTGAAAGA
Organism: Rhynochetos jubatus; assembly: GCA_027574665.1. Classification (NCBI taxonomy): domain Eukaryota; kingdom Metazoa; phylum Chordata; class Aves; order Eurypygiformes; family Rhynochetidae; genus Rhynochetos; species Rhynochetos jubatus. Next base: position 31,615,689 of record CM050649.1, on the reverse strand, counting down.
ACTGTCAGACAGGGTTGTGAAACTTCTATCCATCATATTCAAGAAGTCATGGCAGTCTGGTGAAGTTCCCACTGACTGGAAAAGGGGAAACATAACCCCCATCTTTAAAAGGGGAAAAAAGGAGGACCCAGGGAACTACAGGCCAGTCAGTCTCATCTCTGATGTCTGAGTAGAGACCAGTAATGAGTGTCGTTCCTTAGGTGTTGGTGTTGGGACTGGTACTGTTTAGTATCTTTCTTAGTGACGTGGATGATGGCATTGAGTGCACCCTCCGCAAGTTTGCTGATGACACCAAGCTGTATGGTGGTCCTGTCCCACCCAAATCATTCTACTTTTTCATTTGGAATTAATGAATACCTAAACTGGAAAGGAGGTGACACGTATTTTTAAATCCAGCTCAGTCTTAATGTGATTTAAGAGTCTTAAACATCTTCACCCAGCAGTGTTTCTAAATTTAGAAAATGAGTTATCCTTCAGAAGTGGTGTTTGTTGTCACCTAGGACATATGTAGGAGGCCATTGCCACCATAGTTCAAGCACTTAGCCTTGATAAATCAGATGTTACCAATCTGTCTTCTGTTCCATTTCAAAGTCTGTTCATTCTAATACAGCAAATTCTCTTGAGCTAGATATTGTTTAGTTTTGTTTTCCCCTTAATTCCTCAATTCTTTCTAGAAAAAAAAACTGTCATACAGCCTCAAATCTCTGGTGTTTTCTTGATAATTTTATAATTTTCTGCTTGTTGTTTTTCCTATTTAAGATAGTATTATTCAAGGTAATTGCATGCCAGCTATTTCCTGTAACACCTGTTAATTTTTTTTATTGCCAGATGGTTGTGATGATGCAGAACAGAACACTGGGGTGTTGCAGAAAATGTATTTGGGGCATATTATTAATGAAGTGTTTTGTTCTCTCTTTCTTGACTTGAAGATACAAAGAACCACGTCTGAGACATGTTTGCCCATTGTGGTCACACCCTATCTTCCTAAAAGATGATGAACTGGGATTATTATTAATGTTTTTCCACCTTTTTTTCAAGGTTTTTATAGCAGTCACTGGAAATAAGAGTCATCTCAAATTTCTCTGAAGTCAAATTTCATAGTTTATACATTAAAAAATAATAACAATAAAATCTCTCCCTGTAACCTTTGGCCACTGTTCCATGTAGCCTATCAGTGTAGAAGAAACTTATCTTGCTCTAAGTCTTTGGAGAATAATTACCTTTTAGACCAAGCTTGCCATTTATAATTTTCTTTTTTTTTTTTTAATTTATTCTGAAATTACTTTTTAAGCTGATTTTGCTACTTCTGGGCACTTCTGTAAACAGGATGTTGCATAGATCAAAGAAGCTTTATGTCAAAGTAGTTGAGCTCACTATTAAACAGCTAATCTTGCTGCAGAAAATAACATATTCCCTGATGTGATGGAAAAGGCTCGTGCACACTGCTATGGCAAAATGTATTTTTATCACAAGTATATATTTAAAGCACAGCAATCTGCTGCATTTTATAGAGTTTTAAAATTGTCACAGTAAAGTTAGGCATCAGGGTTTCTCTGTCATTTATCACCTGGTCTTTGAGAATTTTTTTAAATAGAGACATGACATGCGGGACTTAGGGTGAGCTAGCCTCAAGGCCAGAGCCCTACTGCTCAGTGACATAATGTTGTTAATGTAGTTATGAAGAGGGATAGGTATAATAGGTAGACAGCAATTTCTAGTTAGCAACATACTTGCATGTCTTGCATTGACCACACTCACACTAGTGTGGTCCAGCTGTGACTTAAGCCATGGACCCAGGAAAAGCAAACATTCACTGCTGCCCCTTGGTGGGACAGGCCCTGACTGGTGGCCCAGCCCCTACGCATTGACATCTCTCCAAAGGCTCAGGCCATTGGGCATGGATGCTCCCCCAGTGGTGCTGTCATCTTGGTGTTATCGGCAAACGTGCTGAAGTTGTGCTTGATCCCATTGTCCATGTCACTGACGTGCGCTTGATGTCTGAGTTCAGACCAGTGATGGTGATGTTCCTCAGGGGTTGGTGTTGGGACTGGTACTGTTCAACATCTTTGTCAGTGACATGGATGGTGGGATATAGTGCACCCTCAGCAAGTTTGACAGCAAGCTCTGTGGTGAAGTCGACATGCTGGAGGGAAGGGATGCCATCCAGAGGAACCTGGACAGGCTGAGAAGGTGGGCCTCTGCCAACATCATGAAGTTCAACAAGGCTGGGTGCAAGGTCCTGCACATGGGATGGGGCAATCCCAAGCACAAGTACAGGCTGGGCAGAGAATGGATTGAGAGCAGCCCTGAGGAGAAGGACTTGGGCTACTGGTGGATGAAAAACTGAACATTGGCCGGCAGTGTGCACTGGCAGCCCAGAAAGCCAACCGTATCCTGGGCTGTATCCAGAGAAGTGTGGCCAGCAGGTTGAGGGAGGGGATTCTCCCCCTCTACTCTGCTCTGATAAGACCCCATATGGAATACTGCATCCGGCCCTGGAGCCCTCAACATAAGGATATAGACTGGTTGAAGCAAGTCCAGAGGAGGGTCACAAAGATGATCAGGTGACTGGAGCACCTCTCCTATGAAGAAAGGCTGAGAGACTTGGGCTTGTTCAGCCTGGAGAAGAGAAGGCTCTGGGCAGACCTTATTGCAGCCTTCCAGTACCTGAAGGAGGGGGATGTTTTACAAGGGTATGTAGTGATAGGACAAGGGGTAATGGGTTTAAATTGAAAGGGAGAGAGATTTAGATTAGATATCAAGAAGAAGTTCTTTCCAGAGAGGGTGGTGAGGCACTGGAACAGGTTGCCCAGAGAAGTTGTGGGTGCCTCATCCCTGGAAGTGTTCAAGGCCAGGCTGGATGAAGCTTTGAGCAACCTGGTCTAGTGGAGGGTGTCTCCCATGGCGAGGGGGTTTGGAACCAGGTGACCTTTAAGGTCCCTTCCAACCCAAACCGTTCTGTGATTCTGTGATCTTCACTGTTGCTTTCTAACTTAGATGGTTGATATCACTGGTTACATCACCCTAGGTAAATCTCTTTGACTTACTCCATATCTAAAGCTAATTACTAGTTATTACATGAGGTATTATTACCTCCTGTACCCGCCCTTGTACCCCAACTGTGTCACAAGGATGTGAAACCTGTTAACAATACAGCTGCACTTCTCTGTTTCTTTCTTGTGTGCGTTTAATGTCTCTGAACAAAGCAGATACAGGGTAGAGCATTTCTGTAGACTGTCCCCAAAACCATCATCCATGCTTGGATTGTTTTCTCAGCACATACCAGCATTCTCTACTAAATCAGAGCTGAGGAGACTGTTGAAGTCTTACTTAACTGCATTGTACAGCATGAGATCAACACTGTTTTCTTCATGACACTGTTCATCTCACAAGGCCAGCCTTAAAGTAATGTGGGTAATTTAGGGTACAAAGACATGGAGTTTTAGACTTTTAATTTTATACAGAGGTGATTTATGTTTTGTCTGACACTCACTTGAAAAGGTGTCAGGTTAGAGAATCACATACAAAAGCAGAAATTTCTCCTTATACACTATCTGTTCTAAGCCACCTTTCTTCTAGAGACGTTGTAAACCTGACTGCTTAACACAGATTTACCGCTTTACATTCCTGCATCATTTATAAAGTGGCTGGGATAGTGTGGTCAATGTATTTGTTTTATAGATTTAAACCTCTTTAAACTGATCTATGTAAACAGGCTATTATTTTATTGCAAAGGCATGTCAAAGGGAATGTAAGTAAACCATAATCCTTGTATCAAGGGCCCTTCTGGTCTGTTGTATTGTAGCTTTTGAGGCTGTAGGTAAGCTGCATGACTGCTTTCAGACAGCAAGGGCTCCTGTCTAAATTTGGAAGATAACAAGGCCTTTCTCTCATACTTTCTCAGCACCAAGAATCTCTGAGGTAGTGCTAGTCAGTTCTGTTTGTAGTAATATGCATTCAGTTCACTAAGGTTTGGGCATAAAAATGAATCCATATAGTTTCTGTCTTGGTTTGGTGGTTTTTTTTTCACTTGCTTGTTGTTTTTGTTACAATATTATTCTGCCTTTGCAAATCTGTAGTCCCCTCCATCTCCCCACTTGTCTTCCCTTTGCTGATAGTTTTGATCCTACAGAGTTTTCTCTGCTTCATGTCTGCTGTTCTGCCGTTTAAACAAAACATTTCCTTTCTTCTTATTCACACAGATTCTACCCCCTGCCCACCTCAGTAATTTTCATTTCAGTTATGGCTCCCTTTTCCTTTCTTCATTTTCATATACGCTGTTTTGTTGTTCCACTCATGTCATGACTCTTTGTCACCATATTCAACTTCTCCACCCCTTCATCCCTCTCCCCTGAATCTGTTTCCCCCCATTCTTTCTGCTTCTTCCAGAATGCTCAATGTCATCTTTCAAAAGATCACAATCATAATCACATCCTTTTCAGCCCTGCCTTTTACAGTGCAGAGAAAGGGAAAAAAATTAGCAGCAGAAGGTGAAGTTTCAGTCTGGAGAACAGAAAAATTCACAAGAGAGGAGGTTTCCAGTGGTCTAAACTGAAATGTCACGCACACTGAAAATGTCACGTAGATGTCCTTATTTCAGAAGGTGTTCTAACATCTATTTTCTACTGTTTGCTTATCCAGACTGTTAAATCCAGATTTACTAATTATTTCATAATTAGAATTAACCCATTATATGCCCCTTTTCCTTAGTTTTCAGTGCAAGTTATCAACCTTTTCTATATTCAAATATGGTCTTTTCATGTATTTCATTTCCTTTGTGCTGCAGTAAGAAAGGAAGAAAATTATGCTGTTTTCTGAGTCTTGTATTCTTAAGAGGGTCTGAGTTGACTTCTGCTCTCTTTTTGCTCATTTTGACTCAAAAATACAGTTTTCTTATTACTATGTAAACTCTAGGACAAAGATATGCAGTAGGTTTAGGTTTTCAGTGCCTTCTTAAATTGCCTCTTTCAAATTGCCTACTTATCCACTTTAATGGATACTTCACTGGTCAAAATGTCCCTATACTGAGATCAAAGATGAAAGTTTATTCTGACCTGAGAATGTCTTACTAAAAATTACCAGTATTCTGTCAGCTTCATCCTCTTGAAATAATGTGTGTCTTAGGCTGTGTATTTCAGTATCTCTTTAATACTACCAAGATAAAGTTTTTGATGTAGAAATAGTTCACAGAAGGAGGTATTTGGACTATAAAATGAGTATCTTGAACTGTACCTAGAAAGATGGTTGAAACTAGTGAAGACCCTGGAGACCAGGAACAACATGGTCACTGTGAAAGGATGGATCGAAGTAGAGGACAGGCTGTTGAGCTTTTTAACCAGCAGCTATTATGCAATTCTTTAGTGGAGAGTTCTATATAGTTAACGTATTTTAAAACATAGCTGGTAAGCTGAAGCCTGTTTTACAGCTTTTATTCACTGTACACTGTGTCAAAGATTTGAAAGATAAATATCGAAACTGTGTTAGTCAAAGGAGATGAAGCAATTGTAAGAACTTTGTTTTCAATGAAACACTGAAAAGCTTTGAGATATTCCCTTTACTTTTTTTCTGGGTTTGATTTTAGTTATATCAGGTAATAAATATAGCAATAGCAAGCTTGACTTTTGAGTCTGAAGTAAGCCAGAATCTCACTTGGAAAGCCATCAAAATTATAACATAAAACTTAACAATGAAGTGAAGCTTTCTATTAATTTAAATACAGGCTGCACAACATTTCAAAATATTTACAACCACTGGCAATGTTTTGGTAGCAGGATCTTGAATAATGTTTCTGGTACTGTTATCCAATGTGCTACATTCAAAATGGGCATTAACATTAAATTTCTTGTAGCCATGTATGGAAAATACCAACAGAAAGAAGAAAAAATATTGAAATGCAAATTGTTTTTTTGAGCTGACAATAGGAGTTTATTGCTCTCAAATACTGACACTAATGAACATGCCTCCCCTGTACCCCTTATATCTCCTATCTTTTCTGGCTATTTTGAGCAAAGTTTGGCTGGTAAAGGATTGAGCTGGCATCAAAAGTTGGGAATATTGTTTCCTTCCCTAGTGGCAAATGCAGCAGTCATCACCATCTTTCTGCAACCCTAAGACCCCAGTTCCAGAAACTTTTACTCACAAATGAAGCTGTTTCTGTTGCCACCTATCTCTCATCCTCATGGTAGTCTGTCCTCTGCATCAGACAGAACAAATTCTTCTATGAAATATTTTAAATGCTTCAGAACTCAAATTCACCCAAAATTTCTTACCAAGACACTTCAATAAATAAGTTTTTGATCAAGTGGAAGATGATGGCGGGGGGCAGAGGTAACATATCTGTATAAATTTCAGTGTAATACTGTACAATATCTTTGTCATATTTTGGTCTTCTTCATGGACTTTTTAATTAACTCTTTGGAAAGTTATCTGATATTTTTGTACTACACAGTGATTACCAGTGCTTCTACACTATTAATTATAGTTTAGGCTTAATATTCTGGTAGGAGTTTATTGAGAATAATAATTTCGTTGATCAAAGAAGGATAAAGATGAGGTACCCCAGATAAAATACATGCAATTTCCTGTTAAAAGTCTTGTGCTTTTGAAATGGAAACTTTTTACATTCACATTTTTTGCTCCTGTAAATGTCTCTTTAGCTGTTTAAGGAGGGGAAGGGGGGCAGAACCAAACCCACAACACAAAACTACAAACAGAACAATTCACCTTTAAAATGGCAAAATTATATGTTTCATCATCTATTTTCCTTTCTTAAAAATGCTTTTTGTCAGGTTTGCCCCAAATTTTTAGATGACGCTTGTATTTTCCTCGAATTAAATTACTATTTAAAAATTCCTCACACTTATTTCAGTATATGCATCTTTTTTGCCAGATTTTGGAATGTTTTGTTTGTTCTGTCAATTATATGCAATGTATTTCAATATTAGTTTTTTGTTTACCAGAAATCTTAGGTTTAGGATTTTCTCTGTAAAAGTTCTTGGAGACAACATTCTGCTCTGGCAGACCTTCCTTATTCCCATCCTACTTAACCCCTGGAATACCACCTTCTTTCTGCAAATTTCACGCTGTGCAAACTTCACACTATGTAGACAGCTTATAAAAATGTGAAATTAGTTATTGTAAGAAACAGAGAAATAGTAACAATGTCTGGTTCAAGCACAGTAAAAAAACTCATATTGTTTAGAACAACTGTAATAACTGACTATACTTTTTCATGAAAGAAATGTAGAATTTGTTGCTGTCTTCAAAATTTAACATTATTATCTACACAGCAAGCATAAAACAATGAATTTAAATATCACATAATAATTAAGAGATAGAATCGAATCTTAAGTTCCAGTGATAGATGATATACTTGAATTAAATTCGCTCAGTGTTTTCCAACAGTATTCCAATGAATTGGTCATTGTTCTTTCTTGATACTCATCTAACAGTTTTCTTCTTACTTAATGAAACACTACGAGAAATAAAGATTTTGCCTTATAAGTGTGTTTATGTCCTGATAGTGTCTGAAATGATTCAGTAAAGGTACAATAGTCTCATCAACCACAGTTATGGAAAAAAAAACTAGTTCACAGTAACAAAAACTATCGGAATTCAAGGTATTCCCAAGTGTTTTTTATCAAGAATAAGAGCTGATATATCTAATATTTTTCTTTGTTATAACTCTGAACATTTCTATAATATTTATACTAGTTACTGATTTTTAACCTTTGTATTTAATATGCACTCTTAGCTTTTTTAATTATATTGACTAATAGTTTTTAATATATTTTTAGTAAATACCAGTTTTATCAGTTTATACTCATATATATGGACAATTTTGAGGAAAATTTATTTATAGCCCATTTAGTCAAAGAAATATAGTCCACACTTAAATCGCTTTGAAGCATCGGTATTGTTGTAGGCTGTGTACTTGCTTAATTTGGAAATTTCACTTTATTTCTAGACTGAATTGGTAATTAATATTAGCAAAATGACCTAGAAGAAATGTTTGTATTCATATAGTGAACTGACGTGGCAGTAATTAAATGCCTGTCTGCTTAGATTATAATGTTTGAAAGTTCGCTTCTGTCTGAAAAGACAACAGAGGAACTGTAGCTAAGAAAGTGAAGAACTAACTGTGTTGCTTCTCTAAGGGAAGGTCACAGAAAGTTGTAGCATATCTTGTAGCCTATGCATTGTTTAACTGTATTCATGAAATGAGAAAGAATCAAGTGGTATGTAATTTTAATAATACAGAACTCCTGCTACATTCAAATTTCCTTCTCTTCTGTTGTGAAGACTCCTGTATCTTAACATTTTAGGAGATATGTTGGAGTCTGTGACTTCACAACATAGAATCGTTTAGGTTGGAAGACACCTTTAAGACCATCAAGTTAACGGTTAACCTAGCACTCCCAAGTCCACCACTAAACCATGTCGCTAAACAACACATCCGCATCTCTGAAATACTTCCAGGGTTGTTGACTCAACCACCTGCCCCGATGAACCTTGACAAGGCTTTCAGTGAATAAATTTTTCCAAATATCAAATCTAAACCTCTTCTGGTGCAACTTGAGGCTGTTTCCTCTTATTCTATTGCTTGTTACTTGGGAGAACAGACTGACACCCATCTCACTACAACTTCCTTCCAGGTAGTTAGAGAGCCATAAGGTTTCCCCTGAGCTTCTTCCAGGTTAAATGACCGCAGTTCCCTCAGCTTGTCCTCACAGGACTTGTGCTCCTGACCCTTTAACAGCTTCACTACCCTTCTCTGGACATGCTCCAGCACCTCAAATTCTCTTGAAGCGAGTGGCCCGGAACTGAATACAGTATTTGAGGTGCAGCCTCAGCAGTGCTGAGTACAGAGGGGCGATCACTTTCCTAGTCCTGCTGGCCAACACTGTTCCTGATGCAGGCCAGGATGCCATTGGACTTCTTGGCCACCTGGGCACACTACCTGCTCGTACTCAGTGAGCTGTCAACCAACAACCCCAGGTCTTTTTCTGCTGGCCAGCTTTCTAACCACTTGTCCCCAAGCCTGTAGCATTGCATGTGGTTGTTGTGACCCAAATGCAGGACCCAGCACTTTGTTGAATCTCAGTCAACCAAGAGATTGTTGAATCTCTTGGCCGTGGCCCACTGGAAGCTTTAGTCTGTTCCCTGTCCCTGTCTTCCAGCTCAGGGAACTGGGTACTGCAAAAAAATACTGAACAGCTGGTCTTACTATTAGAGACTGAGGCAAAGATGACATTAATTACCTTACCCTTTTCCTCAGCCTTTGTCACTGTTTCCCCCTATCCAGTAAAAGATGGACATTCTCCTTAGCCCTCTTTTTGCTGTAAATGTATGTATAGAAATATTTTTTATCTTTTATGGCAGTAGCCAGATTAAGTTCTAAATGGGCTTTTATCCTTCTAATTTTCTTCCTACATAACCTCACAAACGTCTTGTTGTCCTCCTGAGTTTCCTGCTCCTTATTCCAAAGGTCATAAACTACCCCGTTTTTTCCTGAATTCCCACCAAAGCTCTTCATTCAACCAGGCCGGTGGTCTTCCCTGCTGGCTTGTGTTTCAGCACATAGGGACAACCTGCTCCTGCGTCTTGAAGGTTTCCTTCTTGAAGAGTTCCCAGCTTTTCTGGACTCTGTTGCCCTATATGAATGCCTCCAAAGGGACTCTGTCAGCTAGTGTCCTAACAGGCCAAAGTCAGCTCTCTGCTAGTCCAAGGTAGTTCAGCTGACCCTCTACATTACTTCTCCAAGAATAGAAAACCATTTTTTTGTGGTCATTATGCCCAAGATGGCCTTCAACTATGTCATCACCCACAAGTCCTTCTCTGTTCACAAACAATAGGTCCAGCAGAGCACCTTCCTAGTTGTTACATGGCACAAGTGATGCCTTTTTAAACAAATATCTGACAGACAGGAATTAAGATGAAACTGTGTGAGGCAAAAGGGAATTATTAAACCAAGTCAATAAAATTTCCTTTATTATGTATTTCCTATAAATATGCATAGATCACTGGTGATACCAGATAATTGTCATTCTATCTTATGCATTCAGTAGTTTGCCAGTAAATCAGGGGAAAACCCCACACCTTTCTATTCTATTTGTCAATCATCAAAGGATTTGATCCTTCTTTTTCAGATTTCATATCACCTGCTGTAATACACAGACAACCATGGCTGGAAGGACCTAAAGGCTTTCTCTTTCAACGTATAAGCAGGCTCTTCCTTTTACAAGTTAACAGCTGTTTCAGGATCTTCATTATTTTCTTCCTTAGACTACCCTAAGACACTCTCATTTAATATCCATTCAACTGCACATTGAAATGTGGGTAAAAAGCTTTCAGACAGCTTGATAGATCTCTGTAAATGTAATCTTAGACTCGGGAGTGGTTATGTGAATTCAAAACCTGGAAAATGTGCAACTACAGAGGATGTAAGAGACATTAGTTAAGGGGGTGTGTGTGGGTACCAATGTGTCTATATATGAAATAAGGATAAATCAGAAAAAGTTTTGTATTCTCCATACTCTCTCTTTTGACACTTTGATTGTCACTTTGGTTTACAGTTGAAGTGACAGTTACTTTGCCACTAGATAGTGACATTTTCTGGTATTTCAGAAATCTAGGGGATTAGGATGATCTTCACCTCCCTTGGAAATGGTGGAAATACGATTTTTGTTATGAATTTTAAGGTCAGTTTAACTGAGTAAAAGGGTGTTGGGAAGTAATTTGTGGCATGTGGTGATTTCAGGTGTGGAGTTAGATGTTCCTTGAAAAATACCTGCTACTTCTCTGCAAAGTGCTTCCCTTCACAGTTTCCTTTCAAACTAAAGTGGGCCATAGGTTTGTCATCTCCAAGCTTTGATTATTTACATTCATATTATTTCAGAGTGAATCCCATTAAAAAGGTCTAGACAGTAAAGGTTACCTCTTCTGTTGCAGAGCAAAACATTGAGTGCTCAAGGTCAGTTCTTCTATACAGAAACCTCTAGGATGCCTCATTAATTGAACAAAAGGAGCAGTACAACAGGCATATGAATGGATCAAAAATTCTATAAGCAGCAAGAGATTTTTTTGTATTTCAAATATTTATCCTCTCCTTTCTGGTTTTTTTTTTACTGTGCCACTTAAGAAAAAAGAAATGAGATGTTTAAGAGATGATTCATATCAACTACATCTCTATTAATGTATCTTGAAGATTTACTCAGCAAGAAATCAAGCATTAAAGACTGTAATTCCTTTTTTATCACTTCCATTTGTTTGAAGGTTGCCATTAAATTTTCTTGTTCAAGCTGTGTATTTGTTAGCCAGTGGTCCTCTGTGTTATGCTGGTTGCATATACCTCTAAGTGATCTCTGTATTTGAAATTCAAGCAAGAACTTCTTTCCAGTGTTTTCTATTTTTAGCCCAATTTTCCATCTGCCCTGTCAAGCTGAGTGGTTGTATAAACAATGATATGTTTTCCCAGGTTGGCTTCGGTTCACAATTAAAACACAAATACAAGGAAAAAAGCATACTTACTCATTTTTATGTATCCTGAATGTTCATGTACTCAAAGTATAAATTTTCTATTCAGTTTTCTACAAGTAGGTAAACATAAAATATCATTTCTTGTGGTCTCTGAAGCAGCATAGCTTCATAAATTTAAAATTTCACAGAAACATAGAATGCTAGACATAGGAAGGGACCTTCAGAGATCATCTAGTTCAAACCCACTGCCAAAGGAGGTTCATGTAGAATGAGTTAGACAGGAATGCATCTAGGTGGGTTTTGAATATCTCCAGAGAAGTAGACTCCATAACTTCCCTGGGCAGTCTGTTCCATTGCTCTGGCAACCTCAAAGTAAAGAAGGTTTTCCTCATGTGGAGATGGAATTACCTGCATTCCAGTTTGTGCCCGTTGCCTATTGTCTTCTCACCGTGCACTACTGAAATAGTCTGGCCCCATCCTCTTGATATCTGCCCTTTAAATATTTGCAAGCATTGATAAGATTCTCAGTCTTCTCCAGGCTAAACAGAAACAGCTCTCCCAGCCTTTCCTCATGAGATGTGCTCCATTCCCTTGCTCATCTTCACAGCCCTTGGCTGGACTCTCTCCAGCACTTCCCCATCTTTCTTGAACTGGGGAGCACAGAACTGGACACAGTACTCCAGATGTGGCCTCACTAGGGCAGAGTAGATGGAGAGGATAACCTCCCTCAACCTGCTGGCCACGTTTTCTAATGCTCTCCAGGGTACCATTTGCCTTCTTGGCCATGAGGGCACATTGCTGGCTTATGGTCAACTGAATGTTCCCCAGGACTCCCACATCCCTCTCTGCAGAGCTGCTTTCCAGCAGGTCAACCCCCAGCCTGTACCAGTGCATGGGGTTATTCCTCCCCAGGTGCAGGACCTTACACTTGCCCTTGTGGAAATTCATTAGGTTACTCTCCACCCACCTCTCCAGCCCTGTCCAGGTCTTGCTGTATGGCCTCACAGGCTTCTGGTGTACCAGCCACTCCTCCCAGGTTTGTGTCATCAGCAAACTTGCTGAGGGGACACTGTGCCCTCGTCCAGGTGGTTGATGAATATGTTGAACCAGACTGGGCCCAATACCAACCCCTGGGGAACACCACTAGTCACAGGACTCCAACTACACTCTGCACCCCTGATCACAACCTTCTGTTCTCTGCCATTCATCCAGTTCTAAATTTACTTCACTGTCCACTCATCTAACCCACACTTCCTAAGCTTGCCTATGAGGATGTTATGGGAGAGTGTCAAAAGCCTTGCTGAAGTCAAGGTTGACAGCATACAGACAAATTTGCTTGTGAAGTGAAGATATTGATAAAGTTTGTGAAGACTCACCAACAAATACCTGTATGCTTTTTTTTTTTCCTAAATCTTTCTACAGTAAGGAAGAATAGGGGAGTGGTAGATTTGTTAAAACCTGCAGTAGATAATGGAATAGTTCATTCAAATGTACACCCTCAAACTGCATTTTTTAAAGAAATTGTGACTTGGTTTTGCATTTTAATTCTTTGTTTTACACAGTGCATTCTATTAAAAGGGAGGTATTTTTAAGTGAAGTATAAACATTATCTTTTTGCCACTTTTCCCAGTGTCCTTGTCCATTTGAAAATATGAAACTAAATGAAAATGAAACAAGAATTCCAGCAATGAAAGCGTGACTGCCATTTCTGTTTTGCAAGTTAAGGCCAAACATCATTAACTACTTGGTAGTTTTTGAATATTGTACTTATTCTTGATAGCTCATGAGTTACAAACTTTCCAGCTTTTGATCTGCTATTCGCCTTTGGAATCTTAACTAGACACCACTTGAGAATACCCAGCTTCAGAGCCAGTCAGGAGGTAATGTGGTGCTGTCAGGACCATGCAGAGCAATTGAAAGGGCTGGTTGAGATAGGTGGCCTTTGGGCAATAAACACTCTAAGTGTCGCTCAGCATGATGGTGTCTGCCAAGAGTGCCAGAGAACTCATTACAAATGGTTTGCTGGCAATCAGAGATGTGTCGAGGCTCTTCAAAGTAGAGATCGGTTGTGTGCAGAGGCTGTTACAGGTAGTGTTACAGCTCAGTTGAGGCAGATGGTAAATATAATTGCCGAAAAAATGGCAAACTACTGAGACTAGTATGGAAGACAGTGGGGATTAGATACTGCTGTATCCCGCAATAGAGTAGGAAGTTAATCCTTCAAACCTCTGTGAATGTATCAACCCATGCTGGCTGGAGTAAAATCAGTAATACGTTGTCACTTTAAAAGAGATCTCACATTTTCCTAAAAATACAGGAAGGAAAAAAAAAAAAGCTTTTTCCCCAACATGTGCCGATTTCACTGCATCATTCCTCTATGAAGAAATGAAACAGCATTCACCATCTAAAGAAAGTGATTTAAAAATACATCTTTTCAATTAATTTATGGCAGAAGGAGAATAAGAGATGTTTGGTTTCTACAAACTTTCTCTGCAGTTCAATCTCACAAGTAGATTACACTGTGTGCAAAAAGAACTGAGATAAACCAGGAATTATTCCTTTAACAGAAACGTTAGTAGTGATCATTCTTTTTCTTGTTCACACAAAATTAGCAGAATTCATTTAATTTGGTATGGATGAGTCCTACCCTACAGACATGGTACAAATATCTAGTTTCTAAGGGAGCAATTTGAGTAACTAAATAAGCTTCTTGTAAAGATCAGTTAAGTGAATAACCATTGTTTCTGTTGAACAAAGCACAGAATGAATGACTTTCAGTCATTAAGAGTTTAGATTTTTGGGGTTTTTTTAGGATCAGCTTGCTTAATGACATTTGATAGCTTTTGTGTTGCAGTGGTAGAAAACTCTAATCTATTTGGCTCCTGAAATGTCTTCCTGGCAACCTCAGAAAGAGAGGCAATATGGACACTTTCTAGAGATGCCAAATGGTTTTCAGGAAATTTTTACAGAACATGAAGTTATTGGGATTTTTGTTGAAGTGAGAAAACAATTCTTTTCCAACCAAAATTACTATTGCACATTATTGTGTCTGTAACATCTTACATCGTTTTCAGATACTAACTTCTAAATTTCTTCACATTTTCTATTGCTGGCATAGCATCAGCACTGAGTTCAGTGGTTAGAACATGTAGAGGTGAGGAATCAGCTTCAGACAGAAGCAAATAACCAAGGAGGATCCCTTTTTCGTTCTGTTTAAGGTCTTTTGAGAGTGGGTTTATGTTGTTGTCTTTTCCATGCACTTCACCAGTAAATTAAGCAATGTCAAGGCTTATTTTATTATGTTTAAAATACCATTATTCTAAAGACATTTGGAAACATTCTGATGAAGACTTAGCCTGAGGAAAGCAAATATTTTATGGAGAAGTACAGCAAAAAGCTAAAGTCTCTCCAAATAAGGACTTACTTACTTTTTGGAAAAATTAGTTATGATTTTACATGTAAGTAATAATTCTAAGAAACAATTATTCTAGGAAATAATTAGTATTTTGATTTTATCTGCTGTCCTTTCTCTAAATATTTGTTTACTAAAATTTTCCTTTCTGAATTCCATCAAAGTACTACACATATATTCAGAGAGAATGTTATGTTTCACATATGCCAATACTGTTTGCACCTGAAGTCCCTAGAATGTCATCTGTGTAATCCTTAATTTTATTGTTTAAAAACACCATAATTTCAAAATACCAAAATCCTCTAAAAAGCAGAATTTTCCTTTTCCTATCCAGCTTCAGGCATTATGCCAAACTCCTCTTACTGCTAAGAGTAGTCGCAACAGTAAAAATTTCAGAGAAAATGAAAACTGGCAAATATTTCCTGTATAGTGGCTTAGATGACAAAGGAGCAGACAGCAGCAGGTGAACAGATGAATGTTTATTCTGTAGTGATCAGTTTGTCTCTAAGGAAAAAATATTGGTTGAAGGTGAGAGGTTAACACCTCTCTTTCTGCTTTCCTCATCAGACATTTTGCAACGTCACCCATGGATCTCAGAGGAAAATGGAGAATCTGGTCAGGAACACTTAGTAGTCCAAACTAATGTGGTGAAAATGATACATATAGTCAGGTTTCAATTGCTAGAGGAGGTGTAAGAAGAGAGACATTTTATTGAGTTCCTATTTTTGGGGGGGTTTTTTAGTTATTAACTGAGGTACTATACTATTCACATATGATTTATAATCTCTGAAGATTTGAAAATTCAAAATGCATCCAAAGATTAAAAGGCTACTTCTAAAATTTGAATGTTGAAAACAGAAAAACCAAGAAGACTATTTAGAGAACATAGCTGTAATAGTAGGAGTATGTGGATTTGGGACACATCAGGCATATTTATACCATGCTGCAAGATTCAAGAGTCAATATTCAGGTAGCCTTTCCTGAACACAACGTGAGTGGTAAAAATTCCTGCTGTCTTTATAGTGGCCAAAGCAATCAAAAATTAGTTTGTAACCTAGAGCAATGATTTCTTGGCACATTCTTTGTGTACAAAATCATTCACTATATTATTTTAATAACATGATAATTTCAATCCTTACATATATACACTAAATAAAGCAATGTATTAAAAATTCTGATTCATTTATCTAGAACAAATATTGACTGTATGTTTTTATTAAGCCAACCTTAAAAAGGTGTACATCCCATGTTGCAATTCACCATTGCTTCATCTCTGATACATTTGCAGGAATTTATCTCTACCAGAAGAAATGAAAACCTCTGGTAGAGTTGTATTATATTATTTGTGAAGACTTTTCAGAGTATTTTGAAAGCATGTAGCTTTCACAGTCTACTTGCTCTTCGTTCTATTGAAAAGATTTTTTTATAGTAAGAGAGTAACAAATCAGGAAATTTTTAAGTATTGTGAACCAGAAATAGACATAGTTCTTGGCCACATGGTTTCCTCTCTGATCTTCATGATGTCCGTCACTAGCAAGTGTAATCTTTTCTTTGATTTCAATATCTTACTTGGGTGTTTTTCAGAAAGCTAAGGGGTCTTCAAGACCAGTAAAACGATGCAAAGTGAGTTTTTAAAGACAAAATAGGTGGATATCATTCTGCTGTTGAAAGGCTAGACAGTCACTTTCATGCAGACCTGAATAATCCTGAATGAATACTGAGATTATTAATAATGTCATAGTTCTAATAATGATTAACCTCCTTGCTCTAATGAGGACCCCAATTTATTGAGTTCCAGTCTGACTGCTTTTGTCTTGTACCAGAAGCTAAGATTTATATGTCCTATTTATAGAAAACCACTTAAGCTTAAGGTGGACTTGTGTTAGCTCCTTGGAGGCAAGGTTCTCCTGATGCTGCTTTATCAAAGACTCTCACAGTTGTTCCACTTGTGTTGTAGGGAAAAGCAAGAATCCTCTGAAAGGAGATAAAGTAAGGATTTTTGAAGCAACTGTGCTGTAACATCATAAAGTAGTTGTGTTGGGTTCCTGTGATGGGGAGGTTTCGTAGCAGTGAAAGGGCCACTTCCCCCAGCTCCAAGTCAGACCTGCCTCTGGCCAGGGCTAAGCCAGTCAGCGCCTCTGTGAATAAATGTATTTAAGAGGGGAAAACACAAAAAGAAGTGGAGAGAATCAGACTGGAGAGTGGGATAGGAGAGAGACAGCAAGGCAGATGCCAAGGTGAGTGCAGAAAGACAGCAAGGAGGTGGGTCAGAGCAGGGGTTCCCCTGCAGCCCATAGTGAGAGGGCAGGCTGTGCCCCTGCAGCCATGGAGGGTCATAGGGGAGTAGAGACAGGCTGGATTAAAGTAGTCTGTTTGAAAAAGGTGTTTTCTTTTTGCTATCTCTCTGTTTTATTAAACTAAGATACATGCAGTGATTTTTGAAATAAATTATAAAATAAACAAGATTTCTTGATGGCAATTCTATTTTTTGAAAGTTTATCATTCACTCACTCAATTTTCACATTTAAATCTGAACTAAGAAAGATAAAGTCTTTTCCAGTTTATAGTAACCAGGTACAATTTTTCTGTGTTGGTAAAATGAAGACTAAAATTGATGTATAATTGCTAGGTGAATTTATTTAATGAATAAGATCTAATTTTTACCACATTGGAAAACAATTTTTACGTGTTCTCTTCCTTTGGTGCATCAGCTTTCTTTCTACTAGAGCAAGAAATTAATCTTACTTTTTAGGGTAGCCATGATCTGGCAGATAAATAGGTGTATAAAGGCTGAGTAGATGTGCAAAATGAAAATTAATCCATCAGAATCCTTGAAAGAAGGTATTTTAGACTCTGTATAGACTGGTACCATTGCGATGTTTCTCAAACTGGTCAGACAAAACCTAGCACTTTCCACAGTGAACTCTGTCACACTGGCAGAAGTCTAGGCAACAAGTGAGAATGAACAATAAAAAGATGGTTCTCACTGTTCATATCCGGGTCCTTCTGTGTGCTCACATAAAGGAATGTTACCTAGGTAGGGGTGAAAAGGGAAAGTTTCAGTGGCAGAAAAATGGAATGTTCACATAATTACGGGGCTTAATACTGTTCAGGTTTTCTCTTTCCTCACATGCTATCTTCCTCACAACTCCGTTTTACATCCCATTTGTAGATAATACTATACTGAAATTAACATTTAGACTTGTAACTGCTCTATAGGTCTTTGTGTCTTGCTTTTAATTTAAAATTCATATTTCATTACTATAAAAGTCCATTTCAGAATATATTTAAATGAATGACTGCAATTTTCTTGTGACAAAATTTGAAGAAAAAGACAATGGTATTATAAGTTACCGCTGTAATGGAAATTCTCTGTCACCTCAAATATGGACATTAGAGTGATGTTACAAGTAATGAAACTATCCTTGAAATAATAAGATAAAAAGCAAAAACTGGATGATAAAATTGACTTAATATCACATCACCTGTCACTGGTGTACCTGTAGAAGTAGGAGGATTTATTGATTATTTTTAATGCATACAAAAGCACAGTGATCTTGATTTTGAATAAGCTTTATTTGCTGAGAAAGCTAAAAAAGTTCTCTCCTAGAAAGTGACACTGCTTTGAAAGTAACTTTTTCCCTGGTGTAGCATAGATTATTTTTTTTATTTATAAAACTATTAATCTGTAACAAATAATCCAAGAAAGAAATCCTCTCATTCTGACTCTGGTAAAACCAACCATGCACTGAAAAATATTTCAAGATCCTGAGGTTTCCTGTAACTACTAACTGAGATTTGTCACCTTGTTAAAGTGAAACAGCAGAATAGGATCAATTGATAATATGGCTGTTATTGGGAAGATACGCTAATATTTTTTTAATGCACCGTACAACTTCAGTATTACACCTTCCAGTGTACCAATCTCCTCTGGGCTATCAGCAGAGTTTTTAACATTTTCAGCATAGTTCTATGGGCTGGAAAATTCATCACTGAAGAACATTATTGGAAATAGCAGAATTGCTTATTATGATATGCTCACTAAATTGGCAGTCCTTAAATTCCTGCAGAACTGAAAGATAAGCAACAGTGAGCTCTCATGCAAACAAGTTGCAGTGTCCAACGTAAAATGCAAACCTAGATCTGATCTTTTAAAAAAAAATAAAACAGCGGGCACTTTTAATGAAACAATGTATAATTCTCTTGTGGAACAGAACAGAAGAAATATTTTCAAATTTAGATTTTACGTTACTCTGTCAAAGTCCATGAAAGGTGGCTCTTTGCAGCCTACTGTGGTTACGGTATTAGCTATTTTGCAGAAATTTCCTCTGGCAGGATGTAGTAGTTCTTCAGGGGCACAGAACTGAAGAAACAAAAAGCCTCTGTGCTTCCTCTCCACTTTCAGCTTATGAGTTTTAAGCAAAAATGTGGGTTTACAACTCAAGACAGAAGGTGTATGCCATGCATTCTATTGTAAAATACTTATTTCAGATGAATGTTTGTCTTGGGATTAATTTTTCATGGTGATGTCTTTTATTATATTAGTCTAACATATCCCTTGCTTTGTCAGACAAATTAATGAGTTATCAGAGCATGTATAGCACTTTTGAGTATGTATGCCAAAGGATTATATGGATAAAAATATGTTTCTAGCTTTTTATTGTGAAGTCGTATTGTAATAAAATATGTATTCCAAGATCTAGGATAAATTTGCATACGATACCAAAGGACCTGAAGGCGTTTAAGGCCAGCTGTATATACAAAATCCTCAGTAAGCACTTGCAGATTCAGTCTTCAAATAGACTCAGTTCATTTTTTTAAAATTTATTTGATAAGAAATTTTTCTGTGCTGAGTCATCTGACTTTGGAGAAAAACAGCTCTCAGTTTTCCCAAACCAAAATTATTTTACTGCAACAGCTAAATTGCTGACCCAGTTTTGAGGGTGGACAATTCTGAATAAGAGCATGTCTGTAAATTGAATATGAAATAACATATTTTCTTGTCTGTCTCTCATGAATTTATTTCTTCAAGCTAAATAACCTTCTTCCCACAAGCATACACCTACAAGCATGCACCTGATTTATCTCAGTATCTAATCATAGGTAAAAGACATTGCTGGTTCCCATGGAAACTGCAGTTCAGTATATTCATTGACCTTTTTCTCATCAGTATTTGCCTTATTATTCAGCAGAAAAAACTTCTTGTCTTATCAATAAGGATTCTAATATTTATAGATCTTAACGCTTTTTGTCTGTCTAATTTAAGAAATACTACTTTTATGAAGCCCAGTCTGTCACTAGAAAATTTAATTTAAATTTAAGAAGTATTGGGACTGTTCTTGAGTGGTTTTTATGTATGATGCATCTATTATTTGAACACAGAGCACAAGTGTTTTTTTCCATCTATTTTGACAGGCTCAGCTCTTCAGAGAATTTATTTTATCTCTAATGTGAGAAGCTGATTCTACTACCACTCCTGGCACAAACTTAAAACTCAAAACATAGAAGAGCCAGCATGTCTATTCTTGTCTCAGAGAGATAAAATTCATTGTAGAGAGAGGAAAGAATATTCTGCTCAGGGTTTTTTAAACTTTTCTAATGGAAAAGGAACAAATATTTCAAGCTGCAATCCTTTCCTGTGTCATTATGTAGGGTCTGAGCCTGAACTTCAAAAGATATTTGCCTTTCATATGTCTTTATTCTACTATTTCTAGAGCAAAGGTGGGTTTCTGTTTTCCTGTCTTAATCCAGTTCACGTTATAAAACTTTACGCATCTAAGATTTCATTACCATAGTGTGAGGCTATTACAAGCTTGAATGTCTGTGGTTGTTTTCCTTAGTATTTTATACGAATACATATATTCTGTGTGTGACTATATATATATATATATAGGGCAGTAATTTTATATAGCTTTCCTGTACCTATCCATAAACTACTTATAACTTAAGCATACTGAGACAGAAATGACCGGGGTAAAACTATAAAATATGTCTGCATTTGTATTTTTAAAATGCTGTAAATGGAAGAACACGTTTTATGAAACAATTCTAGCATTTATTAGAGATAGGTAGTTCTGTTTACAATGTAGTCCAGACATAATGAAACACCAGGAACACACAATACAAAGTGACAGTATTGTTCAAAATACAGGCAATGAAGGAATTTTATGGGTTTTTTTCTGTAAATTAACATGTTAGTGGTCTCTTTCATAATTTTCAAAGACAACCGATCCAAGTTTTGTGCCTCTGCTTACATAACTTACACTAATTACTAATTTATTGAAGAAATTCATAAAATCATGCTCTTAAATGCAAGGTCAGCTCAGAGGTTTATGGATTGCTGTTTTTTGAGGGATACAAATTGTACTAAACTTTCATCCTGCATGAGCACAGTGAAAATCTTCTTGTTTGAATTTTAATTACTGTAATTATAATTTTAAAAGAAGCATAACTGATGTTCACTTCATTCAGAAATTTCATGGATATGAATTAGACAATAGACATGCAGACAACCATAAACATTATAAATGATAGCTTTCTGTTTGTTGAAGTTCTTATCCTTCTCAGAAAACAAGCATCTAGCTGTTTCAAGGACTCTTCTCAAAAGACCTTCCAACTGCTTTACAAAATCACTACTACAGGGCTGCAAATGTCTCTTCTACTACTCCCTATATGTTGAATATACTTATTCTGTGCAATTAATAAATTTTCCTCTCAAATTTTTCCCTTTCTCAGCACACAGTATTCTACTATTAAATGATCAAACCGAAGTCATTATAGTATGCATGTTAGCTTGTGATACCATTACATATAAAAATAAGTGTCTTGATAAATGCTGTTGGTTTTTTTATCCTAGTTGAAATGATAACTTGGTAAATTCCTGGGAAACTTTCCATTCTTTCATAATGTCTTCTATTCTGTTTGGGGTTGGTTGGTTTGTTTGTTTTTCCCTGTTACAATAAGGGGAATATTAACAGCTCGCTAAGGAAACCTTCCCTTCCAAATATTACTTAAGTTTCATAAAACTAACTACAGTATAGCTTCAGGCACCTTTGCGTCTCAAAAGCTAAAATCAAAATAAAACTGAACACATTCATGAGTTTAAGTAATGAACAGTTTTACAAGAGGACTATCAGGAAAATGGATGAGAGACTAAATTTTATATTCAGAAAATGTACACAGCATGTTTAGCAGTTATCCACTAGAGAAAATAGTCATCTCCTAGTAAAGTTACTGTCATTCTTTGGGTAGTGTTCAGATTTACTGGTATTCCAAGGAGACTGAGATAATGTTTACTCTGATCATGTACTGAGCAGGATAACCTCTCAGGATCTCTGACCCAATAAATTTGTTCTCCTCTGTACTCAGTAGCTGACTGCCTTTGGCTGCCAGTCCTCTCTCCTCCATGTTATACCACATTACTGACTACTGTCTTATCAGTCTAAATCTCTGCATCTGCTGTTCCGATAGGTTTGATTACCAGCTATCTCCTGTCTCAGCCTGCCTGGCAGAAGTTATTATGTGAGTACATGCCTGCTACATTTCCAGATTTTTATCTAATATTGTATGTGCATCAGTTGTCAGGAGTGCAAAAGGCATGTTAAGTGAATTTCAAATCAGACTAGTCACTCCTATGCACAGAAGTAGATTAAAAAAGATTACACTGTTGCTATGATAACGTAAGCTGTGTAAAATATTTCTATATAAATGAAAAGCACTCTTTCTTTATTTTAACACCCACTCCCCATATTTTTTCTCAAAGAACACACTTTTCTATGAATATTTTTACTTTGTGATAGAAAACATTTATTCCTTCTCTCAATAATTTCATGTATTCCGGCTCATGTTTGTTAGCTCTCATCCTTACTGTGAACCTCTGAAGAAGATCTGGCTCCACCTTCTCTGTAGCCTCTGGTCAGGCAGTTGTAGGCAGTCATAAGGTCTCCCTGAGCTTTCTCATCTTAAGGCTGAAGAGGCCCAGCTCCCTCAGCCTGGGATGATCCAGGTCAAATAAATAATTAAAAAAATATTTCTGAACTGCAGACTTGGAGGTTTTGGTCTCGAAGATCCTTCAAACATACACTGTTGTATCACATATCTCTTAGATCATATCCTTTATGTCATTCTCAATAATGTAATAGAGAAAATGAAAATTATCTAAAGGATGGGCAAAGGAGAAACAAAAGAGTGATAGTTCTTCAGCTCAGTTTATTGGATACTAGGGATCCTAGAAGAAACACTGAACGGAGAATATACCTTATGTATCTCTACTTAGCAAAGTTTGTTCTTGTAGATGTCAGTGTAGAATCAATGGTTGATACTAAAAGTTTACATCTCTGTACCTATCTCAGGTAAGCTTGAAATTGGTACTTTTGTGTCAAAATTCAAAAATACTCTCAAATAACTGTTGGACTCACCTCACTGGCTAGGAACAGTCAGTGTGGGATGCAGCAGTGGCAACAGCTCCTGCCACAGCTCCGCGCTCGATCAAGGTGAGCAGAGAATGAGCCGGGCAACCCGTGTGGTACTGGCAGCCCCAGCAAGAGTGGCTGATGTCACTCATGAGTGGTGGGGGGAGCAACAAAGGGGGATTTAAACCCCTCCCAGGGAGCATGCCAACCCGGAGCATGGTGTGGCAGTTTGCACAGGCGGGGTGAGCAGAGAAAGTGCCATTCCCTCAGGGCTCAGGAGGCCATGTCACCTAGTGGTCATTGCCCACCGAGAAGAGAAGAGGGCAAAGCGATGGTTTCCATTTGGCCAAAAGCAGTTGCCAGAAAGACCGAGGGGACCCAGGCAGAGCCCCCATTCAGACATGCAGCTGCTCAGGGCTCCAGCTGTGGGGACTGCCTGAGTCTGGCACTGGCACGGTTGGTTGAAGGATTGAGAGTACAGGTTGTATTTTCCTCAATCCCTTCAGTGTCAGGAAAGAATATGAAAAGGAACAAGGAAATGTACCTGATTAACATGTGGCTTAGATGCTGGTGCAAACGGTTGAATTTTGGTTTCTTTGGTCATGGGGAGGTTTTCATGGCACTGGGCCTGTCAGCGACGGATGGAGTCTGGCTTTCTTAAAATGGGGAAAGGATTTTCTCTCTTGAGTTGTCCGGGCTCATTGAGAGGGCTTTAAACTAGGTTCAAAGGGGGAAAGGCTTAAAACCAGGCTTGCTAGAGATGAGCTTAGGAACAGAAGGCCAAATTTGGAACTGTAATCAATAACTCACTTCAAGTACACCAATGCATGCAGTATGGGCAACAAACAGGAGAAGCTGGAAGCCATGGTGCAGCAGGATAGCTATGACGTAGTTGCCATCACAGAAATGTGGTGGGATGACATTCATGACTGGAGTACTGCAACTGATGGCTACAAGCTATTCAGAAAGGACATGCAAGGAAGGAGAGGAGATGGGGTGGCCTTGTATGTTAGGGTATGTGTTGACTGTGTAGAGCTCAACAACAGTGATGATAAGGTTGAGTGGTTGTGTCAGGGATGAGTGGGAAGGCCAACAAGGCAGACATCCCGCTGGGAGCCTGTTACAGACCACCCAACCAGGATGAGGAGACAGATGAAGCATTCTACAAGCAGCTGGCAGAAGTCTCACGATCGCTAGCCCTTGTTCTCATGGGGAACTTCAACTTACCAGACATCTGCTGGAAATACGACACAGAAGAGAGGAAAGAGTCTCAGAGGTTCCTGCAGTGTGTGGAAGATAACTTCCTGACACAGCTGGTGAGTGAACCTACTAGGGGGAAGTGATTTGCTAGACCTGCTGTTTACAGAGAAGAACTGGTGGGGGATGTGATAGTTTACCACTCCTGGAAGAAAAGGCAGGCAACTCAAGAAGTGTACAGGGGTCTCATAAGGTCATGCAGGGAGAAAATTAGAAAGGCTAAAGCCCAGCTGGAACTTAATCTGGCCACTGTTGTGAAAAACAACAAAAAATTTTTCTACAAATACATTAGCAACAAAAGGAGAGTCAAAGAGGAGAATCTCCATCCTTTATTGGATGTGAAGGAAAACATAGTGACAAAGGATGAGGAAAAGGCTGAGGTACTGAATGCCGCCCATGCCTCAGTCCTTAATACCCAGGCCAATAATCAGTCCTCTGAGCTGAAACACAGGGATGGTCAGTAGAATAAACCCCTCATAATCCAGGAGGAAGCGGTTAACAATCTACTATGCCACCTGGACATTCACAAGTCTATGGGGCCGGATGGGATTCATCTGAGGGTACTGAGGGAGTTGGTGAAGGAGCTTGCAAAGCTGTTCTCCATTGTTTACCAGCAGTCCTGGTTAACAGGGGAGGTTCTGGAAGGCTGGAGACTTGCCAAAGTGACGCCCATCTACAAGAAGGGCTGGAAGGAGGATCTGGGGAACTACAAGCCTGTCAGCCTGACCTCGGTGCTGGGGAAGATTATGAAGCAGATCATCTTGAGTGAGCACACATGGCGAGTGCAAGACAACCAGGGGATCGGAACCAGCCAGCATGGGTTTGTGAAGGGCAGGTCCTGCTTGACCAACCTGCTTTCCTACTATGAACGGGTGACCTATCTAGGGGATGAGGGAAAGGCTATGGGTGCTGTCTCTGTGGACTTTAGTAAAGTCTTTGACATGGTCTCCCACAGCATTCTCCTAAAAAATCTGGCAGCTCATGGCCTAGACAGATGTACCCTTCGCTGGGTTAAAAACTGGCTGGAGGGCAGAGCACAGAAGGTTGTGGTAAATGGAGTTAAGTCTGGTTGGCGGCCAGCCACAAGTAGTGTCCCTCAGGGCTCAGTCTTAGGGACAGTCTTGTTTAACATCAATGATCTGGATGAGGGGATTGAGTGCTCCCTCAGTAAGCTTGCAGGTGACAGTAAGTTGGGTGGAAATGTTGATCTGCTCAAGGGTAGGAGAGCCCTGCAGGGGGACCTGGACAGGTTGTATCCATGGGCTGAGGTCAATTGTATGAGGTTCAACAAGGCCAAGTGCCGGGTCCTGCATTTAGGTCATAACAACCCCAGGCAGGGCTACAGGCTTGGGGATGAGTCGCTAGAAAGCTGTCAGGCAGAAAAGGACCTGGGGGTGTTGGTCAACAGCCAGCTGAATATGAGCCAGCAGTGTGCCCAGGTAGCCAAGAAGGTCAACAGCACCCTGGCCTGTATCAGGAACAGTGTAGTCAGCAGGAGTAGGGAAGTGATTGTGCCCCTGTACTGGGCACTGGTGAGGCCGCACCTCAAGTACTGTGTTCAGTTTTGGGCCCCTCACTGCAGGAAGGACATAGAGATGCTGGAGGGTCTGGAGAACAAGTCTTATGAGGAGCGGCTGAGGGAGCTGGGGTTGTTCAGCCTAAAGAAGAGGAGTCTGAGGGGAGACCTGATTGCTCTCTACAGCTCCCTGAAAGGAGGTTGTAGGGAGGGGGGTGCTGGTCTGTTCTCCTCGGTAACTGGTGACAGGACAGGAGGAAATGACCTCAAGTTGCATCAGGGGAGGTTTAGATTGTATATTACGAAAATCTTTACTGAAAGAGTGGTCAGGCATTGGAATAGGCTGTCCAGGGAAGTGGTGGAATCACCATCCCTGGAGGTGTTCAAGGAACGTGTAGACATGGTGCTTGAGGAAGTGGTCTAGTGGCTATGGTAGTGTTGGGTGGATGGTCGGACTAGATGATCTTATAGGTCTTTTCTAACATTAGTGATTCTGTGAACGTGATGGAGCTAATCCTCCAGAAAAGCATTTCTAAACATATGAAGGACAAGAAGAGGACTGGGATTTATAAAAGGGAAATCATGCTTGACCAACCTGATAGCCTACAATGAGGTAACTATCTTGATGTATGAGAGGAGAGCAGTGGATGCTGTTCCCTTCAACTTTAGTAAGACTTTTGCTACCTTTTCCAATAACAACCTCATAGACAAGTTGACAAACTGGGTTAGATAACTGAACAATAATATGGACTGTAAACTGCTGAGCAGTCAGGTCCAAAGGGGTGTAATCAGTGGCAAAAAGTCCAATTGGAGGGAAGCCTCCAGTGGTATACCCCAGCATCTATACTAGGTTCAATACTATCTAATGTCTTCATTAATGAGCTGGATGGTGAAACAGAGTGAAGCCTCACAAGTTTGCAGAGGATACAAAATTGGAACATGTGTCTGATGCACCAGAGGGTTGTAATGTCTTTCAGAGGGACCTGGTCAAACTGGAGAGTTAGGCAGAGATGAATCTGATTAAGTTCAGCCAGGGGAAATTCTATGTCCTGCCCTAATAGCAAAATAACCTTATACACTCTGGTTGATGATAGGGTGGGTGGAAAACAGCTCTGCAGAGAAGGACCTTGGGGTCCATGTGAACCATGAGCCAGCAATGTGCCCTTTCAGAAAGCTGCATTAACCGGAGTGTTGACAGCAGGTCAAGGGAGGTGATCCTTCCCCCCTGCTCAGCACCAATCAGACCACATCTGGAATACTATGTCCTGCCCTGCACTCCTCAGTATAAGAAAGACATGTGCTTACTGGAATCATAGAACCATAGAATCACAGAATGGTTTGGAATGGAGGTGACTTTAAAAATCATCTAATTCCAAACCCCCTGCCATGGGCAGGGACATCTTCCAGTAGATCAGGTTGCTCAACCTGATCTTGAACCCTTCAAGCGATGGGGCATCTGTAACTTCTCTTGGCAACCAGAATGGGTTTAGCACAGGGTCGCTAGGGTTATTAAGGGATTGCAACATCTTTCATATGAGGAGAGATAGAGAGAGATGCAACTCTAGCCTGAAGCATTGAAGACTCAAGGTTATCTTGCTCATGTATATAAATACTTGAATGAAGAAGCAGCCGCCGTACTTTTTTCAGCAATATCCAAGGACAGGATGAGAGTGAATGGCTACAAACTGAAACACCAGAAATGCAAGAAAATACTATTTTACTTGCAAGGGTGATAAAACACTGGAAGAGGTTGCTCAGAGAGGTTGTGGAGTCCTCATCTATGGAGATATTGAAAATCTAACTGGACACAGTCCTTGGGTAACCTGCTTTGGCTGACCCTGCTTATTAGGGGGTTGGAATGGATAATCTCAAGAGATGTTTTCCAGCCTCACTGATTCTGTGATTCTGCTTTCCCTTTCTAGCTCATCAGCCCATGCTTTGGTATTAACTTTGTATATTTTCTTTCATGGAAAAGTCACAGTAACTTTTTTTTAAAAAAGAGGTTCCTGGGCTTCTAGCTACTTCAAAGTGAATATTGTATGAACTACAGGTGAACGAAGCATTTCCAAAAACAGAGGAGAGGATACATGGACTATAGGACCTAGACTGGTTGTCTTCAAATGTTTTGCCTTTGTCCTAGTATGTGACTTAGTTGTATAATATTGAGTTTGTTTACATTATATCCCTTGAGGAATGCTGTAGTACTTCCCCAGATAAGATTCTTGTTGGTCATGGGGGTAGCAGAGGAACTCTGATAACGGTCTTTTCCTTGGCTAAGCACATACGCAGAAACTATGCAAAATTATAGAATTTTTGAAAGATATATTTACAGGCCTACTATCCCAGCTTTGACTCTTATTTATGTCTGTAACTGGAGGCTAGGAGCATAAGACACTGGTATTTTTAAGCTAATACATTCAGACATACTGTAGTTTTTCAAATGTTCAAGATAACCTTAAAACTTGTATAAAAAATAACTTGTTAGAAAAGTTGGAATCTCGTATTTAAGACATTACGTGTTGTACATGCAATATAGCAGAATGATTGACAACTTTTTTCATAAATGAAATATATATTCCTTTTGAGGTTAGACCACCATTTACTTTAATTTAATCAATTTAACTAAATGGAAATAGTGTCATAATCCCTCAGGGAATACGTGCTTCACTTATGAAGCATTCCATCAAAAATGTTTGAAATCTGAGCATTTTCCCCTCAGTAGATATGAAGAGCATATTTAAACATGAACTCCCAAAGCTAATGCTATTTCCTGGCTGTGTCAAGAATGGCAGCTATTGTTTTGCAGAGACAGGATAAAAAAGTAAGCACAGTAAATTTATTTGCATATAAAGTTCTCTTATAATTGTATGTCATAATTTCACACTGATTTATAAGTTCACAAGAACTATATGATATTAGATAATTGCTTGCTTAAATGACACACTAAGCATTACCTTATGAAATGGTTTTCCAATTTCTTGACATCAATTTAATTTGAAAGAGTAGATAAAACTCTTAGAGTAATGTTTATTCATAATTCAGAAAATTATTATATAATTTGGGTGTTATTTTTGATAAAGATACAAAATTCTAAAAATAACATTTCATAGCTAAGAGATTGTTGGTTGGGATGACAAAATTTTAAGTGATGATACTTACAGGCTGTTAGTAAACTGTATGCTGAAGTTCTTCATAAATCACTTTTTTGGTTTAAATTCTATATTATAATTTTAATATACTTTTAACTTAAAGCAATTATACAAAAATTATTTGGAAGTTCAAATTTTCAAATTGTTTACATTTAACACAAATTTAGAGGAAGTTTTCATTTCTCTCAGTTATGCTCTGCAGCACAAGTAAGAGAAACCTTGCCATAGAGAATACAATAAGCAAGGAATTCCAAAGTGAGTGTATAGGAATTGTGATGATTGTCTGATTTGGTTTGATTAATCTATATAGTCTCTGAAAAAGGAGAGAGGAGCAGGATGATAGAGGACTACAAGGCCTCATCCAAGTAGAAGGATCTAAGCATCCCTGCCACATGGTCCTGTCCTGTAACCAGATCTGGTCTTTGGAACCATCCCATTTTCTTTGCAAAACTCAAAATTGTTGTGCACAGGGAAGTAATTAGGCTAATAAAGTGGTGGGAAGATTTTAGAATCACAGAAGAATTTGGCTGGAAGGAACCTTGGCATGTTGCTGGTATAACTCCCTTCTCAGAGCAGGGTCAGTTTGGACATTAGAGAAGGTTCCTCAGGTTCATATCCAGTGAAGTGCCATGTGTCCCCAAGGATGTAGATTCCACATCTTCTCTGGGAAACCAGTTCCTGGTTTTATAACATTCACATGGTAACATTTTTCTTCCTTATATCTAATTAGAATTCCCCTTGCTGATATCAGTCAGCTCTTTTAGTAGCCTTGGATGTGCCTAAGCTAGTGCCAGTTACTGGGACATTCAATCAACTTTAATGTATCGTTTTTACTGAAGCAGGAGCCAATATGCTGAAGATAAAGGAACTTAGTATTTTAGTAGTACTTTACAAAATACATGTATATTTATACAAGTAAGCCTGAACACCTTGACATCCTGAAGATGATTACAGATTTGTTTTGTTTTTGGCAACTTAATCCGTTGTGGTAAGTATCTAGTGTGCCATTTATAGTGTCTGATAAAGAAAATAGGAAGTTGTAAACTGATAAGAGAGAGCCTTTTGGGTATGTCTCCTGCAGTCTTAATCAAAAATACATACACAGCTTTGTCAAAATGATTGTGTTCTATCTTGTCTATTGTTTGTCTTGGTTTTGTGGAAGGTTTTGTGTACTGTCCTCCTAAATATAAAATTTTGAAGAGGAAAATACCCCCAACACCCAAAAATCCCAAAGCTGCTTTTGCGATGCATCAAAACAAAAACAACACTGGCATTATCAGTGAGGCAAAGCAGGAAAAAAGAAGATCAACTAAAGAGACTATCACAAAAGATTATGAGGAGTAAAGCTAATAGTATGTACAAAATTAACTCTGCATTATCACTACATGGATATCAAACAGACAAATAGTCTCTCAACAAAGCTTGATGATGGTATGTTGATATTTACCTGATGGGTATTGCCTTCTGATTAGGAATGTTGTTTACTGTGTATTGATTTCAATCTGTATTTAGTCAATGTTGTGGAAGAGAGAAAGAACAGATGTTCCTTAAGGATACCAATTACATGTAGAGCTTATGTTTGAGGTAAGGAGAATTGGGACTACGAATTATAGTCATTCTTTTTCCCTCATGACTACCTAGGTGGTTCTTTTCCTGCTTAACATTACCAAACTTTTCATATGAAACTTTAAACTCTTTAAGATTTAACATTTAACTAGCAGGTTGGCTGCAAAGATTATCCCTGGTGATCTAGTCGTTGCCTTTGTGTACTAGTATAACTTCTGTAGTGAGATTCTAGTAAAGTGTATTAAGACATCTGTCCATATTTATGAAGGGTGTAGTTATGAATTTGCTGTTTGAACCTGAATGGGCTATTTGGTTTAGGAGAAATTCTGGATTAATCCTCTCTATATATTCTTTTTGTGGGCCTGTCTTGGGTTTCTTTAAGAGGCAGCATTCTTTGTATTGGTGGATAGTGTTTCTGGAAAACAGGAATATGTCAGTGATTGTTTCTCTTCGCTTCTTGTTAGCTCAATGTAGGTTTGATTTTTCAGCACTTTTTTAGACTTTGTATTTTGTCTGCACATTTAACTTGTTTGAAATATTTTGTGTTTACAGCTTTCAAAATTTTCTCATTTAGGAATCTTTACTAATTTCAGCAGTGAATTTCTTTCTAGATTTGTCTATTTAAAACTTGTAT
Organism: Rhynochetos jubatus; assembly: GCA_027574665.1. NCBI lineage: Eukaryota > Metazoa > Chordata > Aves > Eurypygiformes > Rhynochetidae > Rhynochetos > Rhynochetos jubatus. The sequence continues at coordinate 31,584,266 of CM050649.1, read as the reverse complement.
CTCTGGAAATTGCAGAGGGATGGGATCGCATTTTTATCTGGAAGATCTTGCACCACATATTAGTGTTAAATCTACAGGTGATCATCTCTATGCATGCTTGGGATTAACAGGCATTCAGCTGCGTTTCTATTTAAGAGCTGTATAGGTGGTTGAACTGCGCACATATATGCGGAGGCTTTAGATAGGATTTTATGTTCTGTTTTCATCAACATAGCCCAAACCATTTAATTTCTTTTACTCAAGTGATGCAGCTGGAAAAAATGCTTTTTCATTTGTAGAAAAAATGTTGAAAAGTGAGATGTTCATTGTATTAAATGACTCCTGCTCCAAGTATATTTCACTACATTTTGACTTTTAAAAATTGGTTATTCTCTATATTAACTAAAGATTTTGTTCTGCTATCAAATTATTGACCTACTGTAATATATTTAGAACAGCTTGTGAATATTAGTGCCTCTAAATATATATAACATGGAACATCTAAAGATTAATTCTTCATCCAATAACCCTAATTAAGATAATCTTGATCAGAGAGAAAAAAAAGAAAAAAGAAAAAAACAATAAATATACCCTTCCATCTTTGAATTAATTACATTCTCTCTGTGTACCTAGGCTGTCTAATCTATGGAAAGTAATTTTTTCCTTTACTTAGGCTTTCTAGATGCACATATTAGTGTAATGGGTGTCATACTGAGATGTTAATAGCATTCCTGCAGATTCTCTCTTTGTGGATAAAATACGTTTTATAAATTTTGCATGATTCTGATGCAGATTATGCCACCTTCTTTCTTTGAAGGGGGATTTTTCTCACTGGGGAAGACTTTATTATACATTGTAATTAAATATAAATGCATTTACTTGGCATTCATGGTTCGTAATTATAAAATTATAATTATAAAACATAACTCTGATAAACAATGTATCCTTCCACATCATTTTCCTTGGTTTTAACCCATGGAAAAAAAAATTATAAATATTTATAAACAAAATTCTATGAAAGGTTAGAAGACAAACCTGTTAAACATATCAAAGGCTGTTCAATTGCATTACAAGACCAAGAAATATAAGACCATTATTCGTTGTGGAGAAAATTCTGACTTAGCACTCAAGAGACTTCAGCTTCGGCTCTTTCCATTTGCTCATCCTTGCACAGCTTGGTCCTTACTCCTCTAATGTGGCTTTTGAACCACAGGCTTGCTCAGTGATCTCTTTTTTTCTCTGCTGTTACCAGCTAAAAAGACTTTGGAAATAGTTACCAGGCTCTGCAGTGACAGCCAAACTGGCTCTGCATGGATTAGCTGTAGATTTGGAAACAAAATCACTATACAGGCATTGAGATACCCCAGCAATACATGAAATTCTGAGCTTATGTGTGCTAATTAACCTTATAGGAAAGCAATGCTAATAAGTCTGCTTTTTTTTTATCTGCTATGTCAGCTTCAGTATCTTCTGTTGCAGGTGCGTGATAGCCACTTTTGTACGCTGAGGATCTAGGGTCCCATCAACAGAGTCTACGTTGATGGAGGTGATTGGCCTCACAGAGCCAATCATCTCCCATGTGAGTGCACACGACAGCGGAGTGGGGAATTGTGTCACACAAGGAGGGTTCTTGAGCTGAGGAACACCCAGGGGAGTGCAGAGACCCATTCACCAGGAGCCTGCAGCAGAAGGCGTGGGCAGAGCAGGAGTAACACGGTGCCTCCACCCGGACGGAGCTGCTGGAGGGAAAGTCTGCAGTGCAGGCCTCAGATGGCAGGAAGTGCCCAGATCCCTCTCCTGGGGCAGGGACAGGCAGCAGCCCTGCCTGCAAAAGATGTGCCCAGGGGAAGAACATCCTGCAGCAGGTGGCTGAGCTGCAGGAGACCATGAGAAAGTTGCGTAACATCAGGGAGGCTAAGAAGGAGTTAGATGGCTGGTTCCAAGTGCAGTCTGCAGTGGACCCACAACCCACGGCCAAACAGCCACTAACTCACTCACACAGAAGGGACAGGGGCCAATAATGCAGAAGAATGGATGTGTGAAAAGGCAAGGACCAGCAGGAGTGTAATTCTTGCCCCGAAGCACCCTTGCAGAACTGCTTCACTGCTCTGCAGACTTAATAGGAAAGACTCATCACATCAGGAGAGACACTGGAGCTAAGTAAGGCAGCCCGATTTGTTCCATGTATAACAACCAGTGCAACTAAGAAAAGGCGATGGGTGACAGTAGTAGATGACCCTTTTCTGAGAGATACAGAAGCATCCATTTAATGACCTTGACACACACTCTAGACAGGTGTTCCCGCTTATTGGGGGCTCATATCAGGGATGCCACTGAGAGGCTATCAAGCCTGATATAGAGTCCACTGACTATTATCTGCTGCTGCTGTTTCACGTTGATATAAAAATGCCTGGATTACAGGCCTCAAACAGGCCTGAATCATAGGCCTCGAACCAAAGTTGACTTCTGAATGAATCTTCCGACCAGCATAATATCAGTATGGGAAGTGACTGTGGGAGTACCTGCTGACCATTGGTGGAATGTGTGTGCTCATTAGCAGAGGATGAAGCTTAGATAAAATGTAATCATTAGAAGGATGAAACATCTATTTAGAGACAGACTACCAAGGCCATACAGCTAAATGTCCAGCCTTGTCTGAGTCAAACAGATAGAGATGCCCCTTTTGGATTTTGACCTGGGCCCTGGCCAGGCCTCAGGTGGAATCCAATGGAGGAGGGGGGAACATCAGATGTCTCCGCACGTGGAGTCTCAAAGATTGTTTATTCAACTGTATAAAAGCTGGACCCTCTCACAGCAACTTTGTCGATCCTCACCTACGAGTGGATGCACTGTGTAGGACTTCCCAATTTCCGGGACAGGTTCTCCAAATCCTCCCTGCGACTGGGGCTCCCCAGCTGATGTGCGGATCTGGATGTTGGTAAACTATTAGGGCAATCGGTGATGGATCTTTCTTAATCACTATTAGTAACTTTATGTAGTAATGGTAGACGCGTTACCTTGCTTATGCTGTCTGCTGGTTTAGACTGTAGTAAATAAGTTTGTCTTTTCAACTTCAACTTGGTGTCTGTGTTCTTTCTGCCAAACCCGTCAATTAGCAAAACACACGTGGGCACCAGTGATAGACAGGTGCAGTCTGAGGAATATCAAGAAGAGTTACAGAGCCCTGGGAATGACAGTAAGGGAATCTGGAGCACAGGTAGTCTTTTCATCAATCCTCCCAGTCAAAGGGAAGGCATTTGAAAGGGCCAGTCAAATCTGGTGAATCAACAAACGGTTACAGGGCTGGTGCCACAACCAGGGGTTCAGCTACTTAGACCATGGGACTCATTTTGAGAAACTTGTTCTACTGGGGGCTGATGGGGTCCATCTGTCAGAGAAGGGGAAGAGCATCTTAGGTCATAGGCTTGACAAGCTGGTGAAGAGGGACTTAAACTAATGTTGCCAGGGAGAGGAACCTCAATTCAACCCACTCCTGCCAATTTGATGCCAGTACTGTCAATAAATGTCCAGAGCTTGGAGGAGGATCACGGGTCAGTAGAACAGCACCTGAAGAGCACCACACAGGAATTCCAGCAGCTTCAGCCAGTAAGTCATCTTCAACGGGAACCTAACTTGAATGCCTCTCTGCAAACACACATAGCATGGGGAATAGACAAGACGAGTTGAGATGTGGAGATGACTGCAGGCCTATGATCTTTCTGGCATCATGGACACATGGTGGGATGGTTCCTATGACTGGAGCATTGGAATGGAAGCTTACAGGCTCTTCAGGAAGGATGGAGGGCCCCATAAATTTTTAAATACAAGTCTATAGTGAGGCCAACCTGATTATCAGTATGACAATCATGTTTGTATTTACTCCCAGAGATAAAAATTTTGGATAGGGGGAGTGACATTTATGGAAGAGATTTATGAGAACATTAACCCTAGAAAAACCAATAATTAGACTATGGTTCATCACGATACAGTTGTTAACCAAGTCAAAGATATGTCACTGCACATCCAGTGTAGATATATACAGGCATTATAGTTTTAGGAATGACTGTGGCTGGCTGAGGTTTTCTCATCTGACTGGGTTCCTGTATTTGAAATCTTGATGTGTTGGTATTCTAATGTAAATAGTAGGTAAATAAATGTTGATATGTGCAATATTAGCTGAAAATCACGCTCCAGTAAAAAATTTCTCTGACTGCGAAAAGCAGTTACTCCTGAAATCATAGTCTGCGTTAATATTAGTGTTTATCTGATAAGATTTAGTATCATGAAGGATGGGAAAACATCACATATTTGCTTTTTAAATTCTTTTATATTATATTTCTATTAGGAGGTTATATTGGGTTTGCCTTTTTTTTTGGTCAGTCTGGTATTACTTAGCTTAATAATTGCTTTACTTCAATGTTCCCTCTTCTTCTTTTCATTTTTATTAATTATCAATGCACACTTCAATATCCCATTCTCTTGGAGAAATTATAATTCTACAAAAACACCTCTTCAAAAATAAGAATTAACATTGTTAATATTCCTTATTCTTCCGAGGAACTTTTAAGGCAGTTATTATTCTTTTTATTTAGGTGATAGTCAACTAAGATGTTTTATGACTGAAAAAACTGCAGAAAGTGAAGCAATGACAAAGTTTTAAAATTAAGACTGATACTGGTTTTAGTGAATGAATCAAACTTTTAGGGGTTAATTTATTTTAAAATTTTCTCTGCCTTCCCAGGCTGTATGTTCCTCTTAATTGTATCACTTACTCTAGTGGACAGTTCTAATTAAGGCTGTTTTGATTTACAACATATAAATATCTTCATCTGGAATCTGCTTCCAGCCAAAAATAGTAAATCATAAATCAATATCAATTAACAGTTTTTGCTACAGTATGTAATGAGAAAAAATTGATTTCTTACTGGTAATTACTAAACATTACAATAAGTATGTTATGTTAAAAAAGTCCTCTTAGCAGTATAATATTGACATAATGAACTGAAGCAATATCATGCTTTCTCCAAAATCCTCAGAAGCCATTTCTGGATCTTCTGCTGATACATAAACTGAGTAAAAAAAAAAATGTGTTGTATGTATTGTGAGGCATATGCAGTAAAAAGAGATTGTTTCTCTTAATAGCTTTCATGGGCTCTTTCAGTACAGCAAGGCATGTAAGAGTAATCTTAAATCATTTAGCTAAAACTCTTGAATTTATGCTTGAACATTGTATGTTGCTCTGCGGCAGTAGTATTGGTGTGAGCCTGAGTACTGCTGACCTGCTAAGATCATCTCTTCAAAGGTCCCAGTAGATTCAAGTTAGTACTATTATGAAGAACTCAGGGCAATACTATCAAACAGAATTGCTTAATATTATCTTGTGCAAAGCCCTGTAATAATGTAACAAATAATAATAAAACTGAAAGCAGCTTTTAGGTTTTATAGCTTAGACTTGTTTCCAAGTGGTTATACAGTTTAGCTACTTTTTTTTGTGAGATAACGAAGAATGCCACTCTTCATTACAAATGTCTGTAATTAATTTAGGTTGAGAAGCACTTCCTTTCTCTGCTTAGTTTTCTAACTTGCTTGGATTCAAAAAAAAATCACAGGTTTTCAAAGTCAATTCATATTTAATAAACCACTAAGAAAAACCTTTATAAAGTAAGTTCTTGATTTTGGCAGGTGGGTACTACCATTTCCCAAACTGTAAAAGTGATCATGACCAAAGGGGTTGCAAATATTTCTTTATTTTTTATCATTGAATAAAAAAATCACATATGATCAGCCAGGCAAAGAATATGGTTGATCTCAGAGGTGTATTTTGTAGCATAGTAGTAAGTGTAACTTGTTCAGTGGACTGATTCAGAGACAGCATACCTAATTTAACTGGAAGAAACCTTAAAGAAGAAAGACAAACAATATGTGCTACAGTTACAGAAACAATGTAGTGAGCTCTCATAGTTTCACACAAGATAAAAATATATAGATAGGTATTATCACTTACTGTTGATGAATGCTTAACAATAGAATCAGTGCTGAGAGATCTTGCACTTTTCATAATCTAACAATAATTCTGTTCCTGTAGTGGGTTCCCAGTGATGGTATGTTTGGAGGTGAGATTTGTTTGGTTTTGATTTGGTTCTGGTTTTTGTTTTAATTACTCCATCCAGATATGATAGTAAAAGATTGAATATAAACGCTATATACAATTGGCATGTGTTATATAAGTTAATGGCATTAATGTTAGAGTTAATGGCATGGAGGTTTTTACAATATAAAAAAGAATTTAAAGCTTGTTAAAGTTTGCACTCAGGCATGAGACTTGCTTATGTGTTAACAAACTTGCAGAGTCTGGGCCTACTGGGGGTTGCAGATGCTCAGAATTTATCAGGATCAAATCTTAAGTTGGCTGTGGTTTTCTACTGCTTTGAACTTTCATTCTTATGCTCTGGCTATTTTCTGGCCTTTCATATTTTCTCTCTGTTTTCGATACTTGATATCTATTTAAGAACTTTTCTATTGCTGCTTCTTCAGTTCTATTTGAAAGATCAGTAGGCCTAAGAGTTGATTCTTTCCATGTTTTGACCCACTAAACTGAATTTTCAACCCCACTTATCTCTGGTATGATATTCTCTTATTTGCTTTCTCTGTGGCTCTGGAGATTGACTCCCTCTTTTTCATTTATTTAGTGCTAGTAAAGAAGTGTTTTTCTGAGTGCACATTGCCTTAAGCTGTTGTGAAATGGATAGAGCCAGCAAAATAGTTTCTATTTGCTGAAAATCAGAGCAGGTGATCTATCCTTTTTTTGTTTTGTTTCTTTTTTTCTTTTTCTTTCCAGACAGGAAAAAGGTACACTTTTTCCAAGGAAGAGGAGAGACACTTGATTTTTTTATGAATTTATTTTTTAAATTGGTAAGTAATAAAAACCCTTCTAGTCTGTCTTTTGTTGTTGTTGAATATATTGTTGTTAAATACAAAACCAGCCATTACTGCTGCTGTGTTTGCACTAGCTTTCTTTTGGCATCAACAGATGAATGGTCTAGCTGTTAGAAATCAAATTTAAAATGTTATCACCTACTTAAAAGACCTAATTTTTCATCAGACCTTTAATGCAGGAAACCAAAAACATACTGAATAAAAAAGTTGTATAGAATGATACAGGAAAATACTTATAGATGTCAACATCAGCAGAATGGCACTGCTGTGAAAATGAATAGTAACAGTTGTGACTTATCAGACTAGGTATGATGAATTTAATTCATTGATATATTATGTCTATTTTGAGCTCTTTCAGCAGTGTAAACCGAGATAGATTGTGCCGGCTGTGAATTAAAAACTTGGTGTAAAAATCACAACATAAGTCTGACTTTGAATGAATGATTTTAAAGTAATTTTATTATTGTTGTTTGCTTACTGGCTAAAAAGTGACAAAACAGTGTTAAACAATTAGTTAACTTCTATTTACAATATGTTGCACCATCAACAGTTATGTGGAATAAATAACATTAGGTCTGATACACTTTATATAAACAAAATAAGCGCACTGTTTTCCTATAATTCTATTTACCACGTGTAGAATACATAGCTGCAATGCCTTTCCTGCTACAGCTTGTCCATAAAATGCTGCCAGGGTTGAACCCCTGCTGCTGACAACTAAGCATCACAAAGCCACTCACTCCCCCCATGGTTGGGATAGGGGAGAGAATTGGGAAAGTAAAAGTGAGAAAACCTGAGAGTTGAGATAAAGACAGTTTAATAGGTAAAGCAAATGTTGTGCATGCAAGCAAAGCAAATCAAGGAATTCATTCACCTCTTCTCATTGGCAGACAGGTGTTCAACCATCTTCAGGACAGCAAGGTTCCATCATGTGTAACAGTCACTTAGGAAGGCAAATGCAATAACTTTGAATGTCATCCCCTTTCCTCCTTCCCCCAAGATTTATATGCTAGGTATGACATCATATGCTATGGCATATCACTTTGGTCAGTGCGGGTCAGATGTCCCAGCTGTGCCCTCTCCCATCTTCTTGTGCACCCCAGCCTACTTGCGGGTGGGGTGGTGTGAGAAAAGTCCTTGACTCTGTGTAAGCCCTGCTCAGCAGTAATGCAAATATTTTATCAATGTTGTTTCCAGTACAAATCAAAAACATTGCCCCATACTAGCTACTTTGAAGAAAATTAACTCTATCCCAGCCAATACCAGCATATACGCAGAAGACATTTTGGAAATGAAAACATAAGCCAACAAGAAGTTATTCCACTGATGTGAGAAAAAAGAGTGATCTAGCCTGATCATCTGTATACCACTGACAACATAAATTATTCATTCTTTTACTCTGCCAAATACTTTGTGATGAAATAGGGAGATGTCTTTTAGAAAGAGGATCAGTCTTGATTTGAAGGTCTCAGTAGAATATACGAGCTTATTCTTGGCTACTGCCTAAGTGGTATGATACTATTTTCTCCCCTTGATTATCTAAAATGCACTTAGTAGCTTGATAAGAGTTCTGTTGTCTTGTGGTCATTGAAATTTTAGTGACAGACCAAATATTCAAATTGTACAAAGATTTTTACAGCAAAACTAACTTTTTTATGTGCATGGAGTTAGGAGAAGCAAACTAGAACCAAATAGGTAATGTAAGTAACGTGGATATAACTTAATTTTCTCAGTCTTTACTAGTTTTAACAAGTAAGCTTAGCTATATTCTTCACTATTGGCTTCTACTGCTCATGGGGTGGAAGAATTGAAGGTAAAAGTTCACTTCAGGAAGAAACTTGCTCCTTTTCTGTCTGCCTTTTTAGATCAACAGAACAGATTAGTGCTTTGGCCTCCACAAGTATGGGATGGACTTTTAGTCCCTCACCTCAAGGCTACTGGCTACTCTGAGGTAAGATCCCTCCTCTCCTCAACAAGGTATGCTAGTTTTGAAAAACGTTTTCCAGCTAAACTGGTACATTTTCTGCTTTGTACATATCCTTGGCTCATTCTCTCACCACTTTAGCAAATGGCGAACTCACTGACTCATATACTGAGCATTTTTCATTTCATTTTCCTGTCAGCACTCTGAGCAGCTGGCAGTAGTTGTCCTTATTCCTATGTCCTCTTCCAGACACTTACTGAGTGCTTTCACTAGCTACCTGCTCCATAACCTCTACTTTCCTTCCTTCTTGTGTGCTAAGAAAGCTAGGACCTCTTTTCTGTCATTAACTATTATTCTCTCCCAATACATTATCAGGTGTCTATTGTTTTTATAATCATGGGACTACCATTTTGCCTATAGTCACATTGCCCATTATGTCAGACCAGCTCATATCCATATACTCTTCATCTACAGTTTTCACAACCAATTCTTCTATACCTCGTGCTTCCTTCAAATTTTTCTCCTTATCCTGCCTGTTAACATTTCTGGAAATATGGAATACCTTGTTCTATCTTGTCGAGCTGTGCACCAGTCCTTTCTGCAAAACATACATCTTTTAAAATTTCACCTGCAAACACTCCCTTCTCTAGCAGCCTCTTCTCATCTGATGTTAATTCTCTATTCTCAAATATCTGTTGTAATTTTGTGTTTCTTTCATATTTTAGCTCTACAGGAAACATACTTCTCTCACTCTGTATGAAGAATCATTCACAGTAGCGTCTTTTAAGATGCATTTAATCTCTGTACCTTATATAAAAATGTATATGTGCATATTAATTGTTTTGGACTAGTGAGTCTACAGAAGGTGCAATTCTAAAGATTTAGATCAACTTTATACATCCAGGATGTAATCAACATATTTTTCCATTCCATCTAACAAGATGATTGACCTGTATGGAAACACTTAGGAGTACCGTTAGTTAATACAAAAATATTTTGCTGCTTTCTAATATAACTAACATTTCTTCTTTCAGTAAAAGAAATTACCTTTCTGGTGTTGATTAGAATGATCGTGAAGTGTACTGTATTCCATTGAGTAGAAGATTCATCTTGGTTAATCTCATGTAAATTGAAGTATCTTCAAAGTGAGGATTTAAGGTGGTGTTTGGATTGGGGTTTTGTACATTGATCCAGTACAGTGTGACACATATAAATATTTGGTGCGTCTAAATATAATTGGAATTTACATTAAAAATAGTTCATGGAATAGGAAATTAGGTATCCATCTCTGTAAAAATACATTTTTGGTATTGCTCTGGACAAGGCCTGTATGGAATACCTTTTCATAGTGTGAAAGCCCTCTAGCACTATTGTGGGTTATTCATTTATTGTATCTGAGTTTGCATCATAATGCACTGTTCTTTCATGGGCTAAACTTTCTGTGCCCTGCTGCTGGTACACCAAGCAAATGATTTTAAACCAGAAATACCTAGTCTGAAAAGTTGGGTCAGTATTGAATACAACTGATGTTTTTGCAAAACGGAACAGTAATATAAGATGCATTATTGTCAGCTACATACACTTCAAACATATGTGTTTAACATTCAACCTCCTGATCAGAGGAGCACTTTTTCAAAGATGCTTATACCAATGGAATTATATCTAACATAATTGACTCTCCTCTCCAACAGATGACTTTTTGTGCAAACATTTCTTGCTTTTCTCTAACCAGGGTGTAGAGCAATGTTTTTAACCCTCCTTTTCCTCCCCTGTTACGCTGAAGAGAGGAACAGAGCAAAACCTCTGGAGAGGTGGTAGTAACTTATTTCTTATAAGAAAGATGGTTCTGTTGGTATCAATGATGTGGACTTTTGACCTCTGTTTCGGGGTCAGAGGTAGGATTTCTTCTTTTTATTTAAGAAAAAATGCCCACCAATGAAATGGAACAAAGCAGAATATTTCGTGGGGACAGACGTCCTCATTAACTAATAGCTGGTAGATATATCTCAGCTGTCAAGAAAGCTTCTAGCCAAGGCTAGAGCTAGCAAGCCTGGAGAGTTTTTCTTCTTTTTGTTTTTCCCAAAAGGAAGTACAAGCTGACCTCATCACTAAAGCTTTTGGATGGCTAAAGACACATCTGCAGTCTCAGTAGGAGGAGGCAAATTTAGTTTCTTGAAGGGATTAAAATGTGACCGATTAGGACAAAATTATGTAAATAGTTAATGAACTAGTAGGGTCAGTAGTCTGAAGTCCCTGCAAATTGTAGACAAAGAACTTGGAAGCTGCTGTACCCAGCATTTCCTCAATGCTGGATTTGTTATGCAAAGAACAAACAACAAAACACCCGTAAATGCAATCTTGTTTCACAGAGGAGCACGCCAGTTGTTCCAGCTCTTCACTTACCTATTGACAACTGGTGTACAAAGAAGACAGTCAAAATAGGAATTTGTTGAAGAAATTAATTAATTGTGTAAAAGCAATAGGTAAACCAGCACAGCCATATCTAATGAAAACAGTCAGAAAAAGCTAAGTGAAGTGGAACCCAGTGCTGGAGAACAAAGGATTGTGAGATGCGTGGGAGTGGTAGCACTGAAAGAAATTTGGATGTGAAGACAAGGTGTAAATAAACAGAAAAGCTAATCAAATGGAATAGATTCACAATGTCATAAATGGAAAGTTAATTTAGAAACTCAGTTGTGAATAGATAAAAGAAGAATGTAGTACAAAATAGCTAGAAATCATATTTGATACAGGAGGTGATAGTAATTTGGGAGAGTTAGAGAAAACAAGATCTCATAAACATTTAAAGAAAAAAAAGCAGTAAGGGTAATGTATAATTTAGATGGTAGACATGGACACTCGACACTCTTGATTGTGAACTAGAAACTTGATGTGGAAACTGGTGCTGATGCCAACCATGTGCAGTGAGGAAAAGCATGCTCAAACAGGACAGATTTTGATAAAGTAACATTGATGGACTTCATGTAGGAGACTGAGAAATTATTAAGGTCCTCTTTGCAGATGTATAAACTCTCATATTTTTTCAGAATAGACCTTTATGTTAGACCTTAACAGAAGATTGATATACAATGGAAACATCCTTGCTGTTACCTGCTATATTATCAAATGTTTCTTGAGTTTTCCAGTAACAGTGTTTAACAAAGTTCCCTAAATCTAGTTTCTAGCTTGATGTAATATCTCCTCTGGTGATTTGAAAAAGGAATTATTTCTTATAACAAATGTTATTGATTTTTTTCTCTTGTTTCTATTAATTATTATTTGATTTTATTGTACCTTTCATTTGAAAATGCTAAATACATTAAAAAATGAATAACGAAAATAAACCTCTAAGAATGATGTATAAGAATAGTGATGGTGATGATGATGATAGTGTTTGTGAGACTGTAACACTAGCCCATCTGGGTACCATTTAAAATGCATATTCCCAGAATGAGCATAAGATGATAGATTTCCTCAGTTAAGTATCAGTTTCTGTTTGAAAAACAAACAAACAAACAAAAAACCCATCCAAACAAAAAACACCCTAAAAATAGCTTGCTTAGGGAACCACTGTGGGTTAATGCAGGTAGTGTTTCTGTCACAGTACTCCACTTTTCCATGTCACCAGGGCTCTGAGCAACTTTCTGTCATCTTCTAGAACAGTATTTGAAGTATAATTCTACCATCTTCAAACAAACTTTTAGAAAGTTTGTTGAAATTTGTTTTTTCTAAATTCATTTTGCTTGTGTTCTTGTGCTGATAGATTCCGTTTTGCCATGTTTTCATCTGCTGTTAATGTAAAACATAAGGTTTCACCACCTCCTTTCCTGACCCCCAATTACACAAGGACACCAAGTTTCTATTCAGAGCCATATGACTTCAAATTGGCAATGATTTCAAGGCATATGCTTATAATAAAGAATATGCTTAAGACATGTTCTGATTAAGGATGGTTTATAAATTCAACTTTGGGGTAGTTATCCTTTGCCAGATCTGTGATCTTCCATTCCCTCTAAGTTAGTTATCTTTTTTTTTTTTTCTTCATTTTTCAGGGACCAAAACTCCATCTTTCTAGATTATGCTTTGTGACTGAGATACTGAAAGTGAAACTTGTGGAAGATCCATTTTTATTTCAGCACAGGAGCTTACTAAGGCTATAAAGGAACAGGAAGGAATAGAAAGGACACCAAGAAAAAACCAATATTTTTTTAAAGTATACTGCATATCATTTTACAGACCACACAGACAGCAGCAGGTATAGGAATAATACACTGCAGCAAAATGTTGTTGCCTGCTTTGAAGCAACCACAAGAAAGTTTTAGATGTAATCTTATACAGATAACGTGTCATAAACTTTACACTGTGAACAATGCTAAGAACATATACAAGTTCTTGCAAAAATGTGTATAATTTGCACCTGTTTATCAAAATATCTGTGTGTTCGTGTATGATGTGGAATATTTAAAAGAATTCTTTTCTATTTGGACAATCCCAAGCAGATACTTACTGTTATTCTCAACACATCTGAAACAGTCAATGTTGACTATTCAAATTTAGCTGTCACTGCAGTCATGTTGCTGTCTGACCTTCTTCTATGAAATTAGTTTTTAAGTACTGTTGGAAAAAAACAAATGAGAGAAATTAGTAGTTTATAAAGTTTTGACTGAAGTCAGATTAATCATATGAAAAGGGGTCATTCAGGCATAGTATTGCCATTGAACCCAAAATCTATCAGTTCTAATGCTAGTCCTACAACTTACCTTACAATATTGCACCAACACTCATCCTGAGGAAGGAGATAACAGATCCATGTAAGACAAATTTTTCTTATGAAAATTCCACTGTGGTCTAAATCAGAGAGTCTTGAAAGTCAAATCATGGTTATATAGACACGTATTCACCTGAATCAGCCCATCATTATTGAAATTATTTAGTCATTAATTTGATACCAATTGAAAGATCGGCATAGTTAATAAATAATTGAATAAACAGTAGTTGCTTAATAAGTTGAACATACAACTGGTAGAAATTATAATTGTAAATCCTCAAACTGTCTGTTATTTGACCAATTTAACTGTTTTGAAAAAGTGTTATTCACAATTTTTTCAGAATGTTTTGGAAGCTTAAATTCATCACAGACCTAACTAAAATATCTGAATCAAACTCAGTGTTTATTTTACAAGTTGGATTAAGAAAGTTATTGAATAGTTAGTCATCAAAGATTTTAATTTACTTTTGGAACCATTTTTTTTTTTTTTTTTTAAGTTTAAACTATGACTATCTCGCTGATAGACATCCTTATAGCATTTTTTTCTATGATATTTATATAGCTGCTTTCTACAGTGATCATTTAAAAACTCTATGTGGACTTTACTTTTAATGCCTTGAATGCCTTGAACTGATACTCAGCACGTCAGTTGTTAACGTTCAGCTTTTAACCAGATATTTTACAAATTTGTGTAGCCAAAGAATTATTCTCCATCGCTAACTTACTTCTAAACAAATTAGTCAATTTATTCATGATCTTAAAGACGTATTGTGGATATCTATAGATGAGAGATACTAGAAGGTCTGCACAGTAGTCTTCAGACAGTGTTAAACTGCAAAGCTTTGGTAATGTGGCTCCATATGTGAGGAATCAACAGAACGTACGCTAAATGAATATGTGCAATAAGTGTGTTAAAGAATTTGACGAAGTATTCTGTGATTTATAATCTTGTGTTGATAAGAGTCATGAGACAATTTTCAGATTAATTTTTCTCAGGTTTTCAAAGCCCTGTAGCAATGCAAATCTGTGCAATGCTTCATAATAAACTAAGAATATTACGTTTTTAATCTTCACTTTAGGGAGTCATCAGATTTAGGGCTTGGTTAATCTGACAGGATTTGTATTGCCATTATGAAAGTATTCAAGATCAAATGTAATTACCCATCTTCATGATATTTACAAAAGCACATACACACAAATTATTTTCAGTTCCTTTAGGAAAACAAGTTGGGTTTTTCTATGAATTGATAGTCTTTTCTACCAGAAGCTGTTGTTCATGTAAGAAAATATAAGTTAAAAAACCCATTGTAAATTATTATTTTTGTTTTTTAAATTTATTTACAGGTAAAATGGTTATAATAACATTAAAAGAAAAATATATATAACAACATACTAAAGATGGTTCAAAGTAAATCGAAGTTGAATAAGTATAAGAAATTAATGTTCTGCCTGTCTACTCTCTAAAATGGGGTAAACCAATTAAAAACTATATAAAAAAAAACCCTTACATTGAGTGCAACCTACTGATCATATTTTCTTTTCCCAGAACTACACATATTATTATAAACCATAGAAAAGAACTACCAAATGAAGTAACAAAAAATGAAGACAAAAGCATTTTTAGAGCACAATGCAGAATTTTTTTATTTATTTCGTAACAATAATTTAAAACAGGTTTATTTTCTGCACTGTGTTCACCAGGAGCAGATTTCATGATTTCATGTACAGCCAGGTTTAGTTCCTGTACCTAGGACCTTCCCTCACAGCCTGCTCTGAAGTATCTAGGGCTCTCACCAAAGTCTGCCAAAGTTTTACACTTTACAGGGTCCCCTTGGGTACCTTCCACCCAAGTTTTGTCAATGTTATTTGAGGTTCTGATGATAGAAGATGAGCAGGAGTACAGTAGGGCCAGATCAGAGCATTTTTTTTATGCTAAACCAATGTGAAATCCAGTGTCCAAATTGTTCATTGCTCCAGGAGGAAATAATACATGAGCTCCTAGTTAATTTCATCTATAGTATCTAGGAGGCAAACTTAACTAACAGCTACAGTGGTAGCAGCTTCTTGGTTGTAAGTGGGAATTTAAAACCTCCTAACTTGTTTCAAAAAAGAGTGAAATTGAAGAGGGTTTTTGAATTTCCTTCTTGAGTTCTATACTTTGGCATAAATAGGTTTCCAAAATGTAATCAAAAGGCTCAGATGGAACTCATTGGAGCTTCATAAACACACAAAATCACAAACACTGGGAAAGAGGAAATTTATTAAAAGAGTGTGCTGGCACTGAGACAGCCTACATTTATAACAGCATATTTTAATCTCCCTTCTCATGTGATTAAATGGTGACTGAATTATTCGGGTCATACGAAATAAAGAGCCAATTAAAAGGCTACCTTATATATTTACAACCAAACGTTGTTAGACAATGTAGAGAATTTAAACTATTTTAACTTTAAATATGTTTGTAATTATTTTTATCGTTTCCATCATTACAATAAACTCAATAAATTACTTCATCTTCCAAGAGTACTGTATTTGTTGTTTCCTCCTACTGGAGCTTTGTTTAATTTCATTATGAGCTTTTGTCTCTCATTAAGAAAGAAGCTTTCACAGTATTGACACCTAAACTGATGTGTTATCCTCCTAGAACTTCTTTAGATCTTCTCCTTTACACTTAGAATTAGAGTTCTGTAAATTCAGTTGATCTGTAATCTGAGTTGTTACTGTGTTTCTGACTATTATGGAAAAGTTAATTTACTTCAAAAAGTAGTTTAATCACTTAATGTTTCCATCATTATTATTCATATATCTACAACATTTTGTCCTTATAATTTGTATGTACATATTCTTATTTACACAAAAGTTTTGATTTATTTGTTACAGAACGTTTCTGCTTGTGATAATTATTTCTGGATTTATTTCCTAATGTATAGTGATGATGATTCACTACAATCTACTTTGATATAATAAAATATTTATTTAGTATGAGATCTGAAGTAATATTTTTAGAGAAAGCAAGCAAAAGGCTAATTTGGTCATTTTATTGGTATCAGATACTTGTACTAAAAATATTTACTATAAGAGTAAAGCTTGAGGTATAATTTAGTCTCCATTACGATAACAAGGAACTTTGTTATTTCCATATTTTAATAGCTAATGTTTATGCACAAATGAGATACATTTGTTTCTAAAAGGCAGTTTTCAGGGGTATTTTATATTAAAGCAGCCAGATGACTAACTATAATTTTTTACGCTATCAAAAGAGGTAAGGAATAAATATTGACCTTTGATGTTGATGACGGATGAATAAGTGACAATTGTTTTCTTCAGTAGACTGAATTGCCATTGTAAACATATTTATTTATCTTTAAAATATTTATTCATTCATGAAAGATCCATATTAGAAGGATAACTATATATGAGTTTGGACTAATTTTAGAATATCATTTAAAATGAAAGAAAATGAAAAGAAGGAAATGGGATTTTTTGGTTTTGTTTGGATTAGTAAACGGCTGTTCAACTGATTAACAGTGTAGTTTTGGAGTGTAGTTTATTGTCCATTTTTTGCAATGAAACTGGAAGAACGATTGTATAATTTTATTCTGTGTTCCAGCCTGTCTATGATTACAATTTAATGTATCCATTTTCAATCTGAATATTTATATTTTCAGATAATGGAAAGATAGGATAAAATGTAAGCACATCAGAGGACAGAATTCAAACTGAAAATTATACAGGCAAATGGAAAGATACTCTAAGGAAAAATGGGATGTAAAGCACTTTGATATTCCTCATTTTGGTAGAAATAATAAATGACAAGAAGGACACACCTTTAGCTAATAAAAATAAGATCATTACAGTGGATACATGTCAGTTATTCCATTCTCTCATCACATAGACCAGATTCCTTCCAGGACATATAAATAAGTTTGTCATACAGGAAAAATTTAAAAAGCACCTGGCAGCAAACAGACAAGAGTAAAAAACTACTGAAAAAAAACTAAAAACCCGCACTATTAGCAGTTTAAGTTGCCTGAGGTATCCATAAAATAATGTTTCTGAAAAACAGTGTAATTTATTTTAAATATGAAAAGACTTATGTATCATTAATAACAGTATAATAGTTGCATTAGGTAATATATATAAGCATCTCTAATGTAAAAATAAAAATTATTTTAAGTCTAGAAAAAAATCTTTTTGACCTAAATGAAACATTTTTTAATAGGATGAAACAGAGCAACATTTTCTTTATAATGCCAGAAGTATTTTATATAAAAAACTAGCTAAAATATATATTCCCATCTCATAAGGTTGTGTTTGAAATTGTTAGATTAACTACAGGAACTTCTATTGGTATTTGAGAAACTGTTATGACCCTGGGGATTTTTAGTTTGGGGTTTTTTTTTTTTTCAGCTAAACAAAACTAATGTTTGCATATTTCTGTATGCCTTTTGTTTGAATAATCAGCTTTCTGTAGTAAGAGAAAATTTTGAAAATGTTTTATACTATGAATGTGTTCCTACTATTCATATGAGATTTCATATTAAGCAATCTGAAGAGGTGGCTTGAATTAATTTACCATTTAATGATTTAATGCTATCTTCTGTCATGCATCCTTATCTGTTGCTCTTACTAAAGACATTAATTTATTGATTTCCTCTTTGACAATAGGAGTGTTTTGGTGTTCTAATCATGAACTGTTGTATTAGGTTGTATCATAAACCCAGAGAAAAAAGGACTCTTGTCCCAAGGACTCCCAGACTATATATTGTTGTAAGACTTGCACATTATCCACTCCTTTTTATTGTTCTTCCTTCTGTTTTCCCTTTTCACTAGGGTTTCTCAAATACTGAATGCACTCTTGGGGGATGCAGTGGGAGAGGGGTAGTTTATTGGAGGGGGGGAGAGGGTTAGGTGTTCAGTTTGTACGTAAAGCTTTTCTCCTGTCTTATTTATAGGAAAGGAATAAACCAGTCATGAATGATACAGCAAACCTTGACAGTGTTCAAACATGACAGTAAGAGACAAATAGAGGAGCTTTATTATTTCAGAAACTAAATTCACAGGTAAACTAAGGTAATCCTCAGTACACTAGTTAAGCAGTTTTGATTTCTGATGCAGTAAAGATTTGGGTTTTCAAATTTTTGCAAGATGTGTTTTTTATAATCTAATAGCTCTATTACCACCCACTGGGACTCCTACAATTAGATCACATGCAATGTGGCAAACACCTCAAATGTCAGGGAACGCATTACAGCTTGACAACACTCAATTTCTTGTGAAACGTTTTTGTGGAGTGGATTTTTCTTTGAAAGAAAAAGAAGTTGAACACCATCAGGCATCTAATTATTCTTAGTATCTGCACAAGTGGTTTTACCAGACAGGGTATGTGCTTCCAGGCCCTGTAGATGTCAGAGCAAAAACTATAGAGATACTCTGGACAGGTGTGCCCCTTCTTTTTTTCTTAGTCATATCTCATCAAATTTCCTATATTTATTATGGCAAGTTAGCAAAAGATAATTCAACCTGTTTTGGTAAAGTGTAACGTTTGAAGTCAGGAGAGAGGATTTAGTATCACCATCTATTTAAGCAATGACTGAGTATGATGTCAAATATGCAAGTAGATAAACAAACCGTTTATCAAGATATAAGGTTTCCAGCACAAAATCTACAGCAGTCTCAAGAAATACAGCTAAACTGCACCAGCTGATTTGAAAAAAACACATACCTCACTATCTTAACAGAATGTAAATAAAATACTCCCCTAAAATAGTTGCAGTTTTATTTCAGTGCAATAATTTATTTATATTTATTTTTCTCAGGTATAGGAATGAACCAAAGTTTTTAAAAATACACCTGAGAAAAATCAGTGTTTAAAATTAATTCAAATTAACCAATGATAATCTGAACTTCTTCCATGATGATCTTAAAAGTACCACTCTGGTTGACATTTGTAAGTTATATATTTTCAGTTTATTAATGATGCATTATACTTTCAAGGACACACAATTAAGAATTTCTGATTTTTTCAGAAATGTCTACATTACCTGCTATTCATATCAAAGTGAGACGTAATGTAAAAAATAATATGTAAGATAGAAAACAGCATATTATCACGTAGTGTTTATTTGAAACAGAATTCAGAAACTTTTAAAAATCTGATAGCCATGAAAAATATTTTTGGAAATCCATAAGTGATATTGAAGTATATTTTTTTATTCTTTAGAAGCTTGGACATGATACAATAAAACTTTTTCTGTTGCTAATTAATAATCTACTTCTCAAAAATAAAAAGAAACCTTCTCGAAACCACTTTGTGTAAGAAGTTAACAGAAGAATAAAGAAAGTTCTTTAATTAAAATGCAATAAAAATAAAATGAGAGGATGAAATTCCCCATGTTCTTCTGTCTGTAAAATCCAGAAGTAGAAGAAAGACATAGTTATTCACTGTGGTATAAACCTCAAAAACAAAAAGTGGTTATCCAAACTACTGGAAACCTAACATTGTCTTGGAAATACGGAAATAATGCTTAGAGATCACAGGAGAAAAAAACCCCTCCATATAAAACCTGCCTCCCTAGAATTCTTTTTTTTTTGTTGTTTTAATTCCTTTAGTTTTTAGCTGTATAGTCTGTGTCAATGGTATTATTCAATTTTAAAGTTAAATTTTTAAAGTATTATTGTTCTCTAGATGAATCTCTGGAATTACTATTTATATACTAATTTAGTTCCAAGTCTTTGAAACAAACTATTTTGAAGCAGCTTTCTGTTGAGAATTTTTAGGAAGATTAAGATACCCTTCCAGACTAAATCATGACATATATCGAAAAATCCCCCCCAGGTATGCTGATTAATGGACTTTTAATACTACCTTTCTTTACAAGAATAAGATGCTAGTTGATAACTTTGGTGACCGCAAAGAACATGGGATTCATTCTGATTGTAAAGACTTTCCTGAAAGGATCTTTAACGGGATGAAATAAGCCTTTGAAAACTGAATGAATAGATGAATCTTTAATGCTTGCCTACAGGGATCTTGCTAATTTCTGAGACAAATTAACATCCTGAATAAGATGGGATAGAAAGAAGAAGTGGAAAAAAGTTCAGTACTACTAAGGACTGCTTTAGGAGTCTGGGTCAAGATGCAAAATAAGTAGGATAATCAGCAGAAAGATAACACATAGATATAACAGATACCGGCTGAATTGCCAGTTCAGTGTCAATTTATGTCAATACTTGATAAAATGACATTCCTAGGCTCACCATCCCATTTCTCCATTTGAGAACAAAGTCAGTAAAGACTTCTTCCTTTCTCACTGCCCTCATCTTCTGACCTGTAGGCATAGTCCAGCATGTGAAAATTTGCAGGAAAGAAGCCATTAGAGTTTTTAGTTTCCCTTTTATCTGACATTAGCTTTGCAAATTCACTGCAATACAATCCCTAGAGCCTATCTGTCACCATTTCCTTCTACTTTACACACACGCTTGTGATGAAAGCTGAAAGGAATGAGAAAATGGAGTACAAAAATCAAATTATTGTAATATTGCTTATCTGATCTTGAATATTCTAGGTTTCAATTAACATATTTTTTTCCTTTTTTTTTCCTTATAAAACATGTTTCTTACTTCTTACGGTCTTATACTAACCATTAATGATTAATTAAAAATCTTTTTTCCTCTTCTAGAATTTTTTCATGTTCTTAATATCTAAGCAAAAATGGTGGTGTTGTATTAATATATACTATATATAATCTAAATTTTATAGTCTAGCTCATTGAAAGCAGAAGGAGGTCTTCTTTGAAGTATACATATGTTCCCTCTGGAGTGAAATCATGTTTTAAATTAAAAGCTTTCAGCATTCATTTTCTAACAATAAATCTCACACCAGAGTATTTTTTAAAGATGATAGCTCAGATTACTTAAAAAATCATTATCTACTGCTTCCTTCCAAAATTAATTTGTTTTCCCACAAAGGGTAATAGATGCAAAATAAAACCTTTAATTCACCCTGGCAATAATGTACATCAGTAGAGAGTTGCAGACTTCTAGGTAGAAAGAAGTTGTGTTTTCCACAAAAACAGAACAACTGTAAATGGATGATTACAAATATATCAATTATATCTTCATTTTCAGCCTGCCAGACACTTGCCTTTATCTTATTCTTCTTTCTATGATCCCCTTCATCTTGTCGGATTTACTTGCTTAATTACATCATAAAATGTTTACATTAAAGAGTTGCATTGAAGGATTAATTCAGTTTAGATTCCAGACTCCCTGATTACTCCCAGTTCAAGATCTTCAAAACTAGTTCCCAGACCTGTCTCCCTGTCAACTGCAGAGAGAGGCTGGTGGGCTAGCTTAGGCTGTGCAGTGAAAAATCATCTGAGGAGCAGGTGTGCATGTACACGTGCGTTACCAGCAGTGTATTGAAAAGGTCTTCAAGATATTTTAATCAGTGCCTGGCATAATTTGACAGATGGGATGGTATTCTAGTTGTTCTGCTAGTTCTTTCTTTCCTGTTGCTCACTAGTGCCACTAGAATATCCTTCCTTATATTAATAACAGATGGTAGAGAAAGTAGAGGAAGATCAAGGGATATTTGCTATGTGCAGAAGGAATATGAGCCACGAACTGGTGCATACTGTAAAATGAAAGCCTGGTCTCCAAGCCTGCCTGTTCTGCAACATCACTGGCAGGAGAACCACTCCGGATCTGACAGAAATTTGGAGCTTCGCTGTTCCCGAAACAGGGGACTCTTGTGTTAAGGGGTAGTTAGCATGTTATCAAAGATGACATCATGGCACGAGTTGCCATCCGTCTTCCTCAGTTCATGTCAATAATCCTGAATGACTCTTAAATCTGTAAACCAAATTCTGCTGGTATTAGAGTCATATAATCAAAGATCTAGAATTAGCTTTTGGTAAATGGTTCTTACCCTTTCTCCAAACTTAGTTGTCATTCCATTATGCTTAGCTTGTCAACAGGGGTGCGGTGTTCACTGCCATGTCCTGCTGCCTCCCTAGCTGCTGCAGCCCTCTTCTGTGCTTCTGCTTCACATTTTTCACACTTTTTGAGGAAAGAGAAGTTGCTGGGCAGAATGGTTCAGGCAGAAAGCCAAAGTTCCCTGAGCTGACAAGGCTGAGTGTAAGTTTATGAGTCTTTCAAGTAAGAATTTAGTGGGTAAGAGCATTGAGGGTGTTAGAATCTTGTGGAAAAAATGAAGATTTATAAGCAAGTCACATTGATAGATTTTTTATTTTTTTTTTTCAGATTGAAAATATTTAGTTGGCAAATAGCTTTTTTAAAATTTTCTTATAGGGGCAGAAGCCAGAAAGGGAAGGAAATCCTTCTGTAATGTCCTGTACTATGCCATGCTATGCTACACAATATTATACCACTATCTTACTATGTTACTTGAAAAATAGTGCTGAGGTTGCTTTCCGTCCCAAAACTCACTATTATAACATGGCCACAATTTACCAAAATCAATTCTGTGGCTCTGTAAAACAGGGTTGTGACATCTGAACTGTCCATCAGGAATGAGCCTGGCCAGGCTGTCTCCCATACCTACCTTGGGATAGTCTGTCAGACTGGCAGCCTTTGACCCAGGGCTGCTCTATCACTCTAACAGTGGTCATGAAACAGTGCTGAAACCTGTGCCTTTCCCCCCACCCTCTTTTTTTTTTTTTTCCCCCCCACTCGTATGGGTGTAGCCAGAGAGATTACAGTTGCCTCCTACTGAGTTTCTGTTTCCCATTAGCAATTTTTCTACTTCCCTATCATTTTTTCCAATTGTTCACTGTGCTAGCAGACACCTGTAGTCGATTTCCCAATGACTGTAGCCCTACTTCAGTGACACACTGCACTTCAGCTGTTAAAACTTTAGTCTGATACCACCAGGCAAGACTTCTAAAACTGATCTGATTATACCACATGGAAGTGAGGCTGGGATAAAGTTTGTGATCAATGCAAATACATATAACAGCTGGCGTTAATAAACACATATCCTTGCTAGTGTGGTCACCTTTGAAGAGTTCCATGAAATGTTATGGGATAGCCTTTTTCTTGGTTTCCCTTCGAGAGGGTGAAGAGTTTAGATCTTGCCCCACTAAACCTTTGGATTTTTAGCCACTAAGATTAGAGTTCTGTACTTCTGCTAGCGATGGAAGTACTGCTCAGATCAATATTATTTCAAAACATTCATATGAAGCCCACCAGGGAGACAGTGATGTAGCATTAACATGTGAAATGATATTATAGGATCAAACTTACTCATGGTAAAACTCAGTGGATAAGTTCTGGGGAAAGAATGCTCCAGAAGGGTCTCTCACAAGTTCTTCCCTAAACTCTTGGTGGAAATGAGATGTGGTCAAAGGGATGGCAACTCTGAAAGCAGTAACAAGATGGTGTGCATTTTATTTCGAAGTACTCCTTAAAAAACATTCTTTCTGTATCTTCTGGTTTGCAACAAAAGTACATCCTCCACTGTGGAGAAGCCACATCACATTTGACCAACTTGGGGTATCAAAGAAGCATTGATGTGTGACATCACCTGTCGACCCCAGTGTTATTTATAGAGGACAGACATTATAGATTAGGTGAACTTTGTGGGAAAAGAAGACAAATGTTGTTGTTATTGACACATAGATATAAAATATGTTATCTATGAGTAAAATATGTTTATCTAATTACAAGAAATGCAGAAATATTATTTTAAGTTCTTCTTATTTAGTTTCTCAATACACTTCAACCATTCCATGCTTCTTTTCATAAAGAGCCAACCGCTTTTTAGACTGTATTTACCAATTTTCTCATGAATTAAAATCTATTTAATCTTCCCTCAAGGAAATTTCCAAACAAAACACAATAGAAGTAAATGTGTTGCTCTACATGATGTACATAGAAAAAAAATTTAACTGGAACTCACTTAAATTGAAACATTCCACTTTATAAAAGTCAGAACTTTTTCATCTTATCTTTCATGCTTTTCTTCTGAAATGATGACAAATGTTGTGTGGCGTTTATCACTTATCTCAAAGGCTGTTCAGTATTTTTTCATGTGAAAAGAGAAAATATAATACAGCATCAATAAAACATAAACCATCAAATTCCTTAAAAAGACAGGTATTTCAAAACCTCATGGTATTTCTTTAGTGTGACATATTTACATCTTTTTTAATGTCTTCAATAGTGGAGTTAAATTTAGTCACAGATCTGAGGCTTAATATTCTTATCCAATAAATTTGTGATCTTTTATCTTTAGTTCTCTATTTTCCCTCTTACCAGGATATACTGCTTTTCCTTTATGTTGTCCTTTTGTCTCATGAACCAGGATCTGCTCTTCCTCATTCCCAATGGACTTCTCTCAACAGTGATGTATTAGCAGTACCTCTTGCAAATTGTTCTGTTAACTTCTTCCTTGCTCTGGCACTTCCCCAGTTCAGAGGTGCCCCAGCATGCACTGCCCTCAAGGCTTTCTAAGACATCAGATAAGAAAAAAAAAAAGCAGGCAGGTTCTCTCGTCTCATTTGCTTTCTTTATTTTAATATGGCAGAGATACTTTAAAGTAGCAGAGTTTTACTTCTTATCGTATACTAAAATGACTTAAAGATAGTTCATGTAAGAAGCTATTAAATATAGATTCTAAAAAAAATCATCTGTCACGTAGAGTTTCTGTTTGCAAACTCTTTGAGCTTTCATTGAATAAATCAAGATTCAAAACTAGGCAGCAGGTATTGAAAAACAATAATTGAACTAGAACAGTCTCAAATAAAGAGAATTCATTTAAATTCCACTCAGTACACATTGCATGATCAAAAATATAATTCAAAAGACAAGTTAAAATAAGACACACCGCAGAATACAGAAGATGTTATCAAAATACGTAAGCTTGAAAATCTATCCCATGTAACAAAAAAATAGATAGACTTTGAAGATAAAATAACCTTATCTGTCATCAAATAAATAGGAAAAAGTTTATCTTTGAGTGCTTTTATTGTAAGATGATAAATGTATACTTCAGATACAATTATATGAAAAATCTTTAGAATGGTTATCTGAATCTTATCTTCTGGTTTTCAAGAACACTGAGCAAGGATTCATTTTTCTTACTTTCATCTAATTTCCCCATCTCTTTTAATTATTTTTCTAGAGGGGACTCCAAAGACTTTACAGAGACCTAAACAGAAAATAGAATAATTTATGTCCGCCTATGGACTAAACCAAGGTTACACATAAGAAGATGCAGCTATGTTGATTTATTTAATCTGCCAGTTCCATAAAGGAGCTGAGTGATGACAGTTTTTTGATTTAGTTTAATCTTCCCTTTGATTTCTAGACGGGTACTTTTCCAACTAAATACTCCCTGCTGCACTAGTTTAATTTTACAGAATCATAGATTTCAGATACCTCATGCCCTAGCATGTATATATTCAGGTTGATCAATCTATTGCTCATCTTTTAATCTTCAATTTCTGTCATCAGAAAATCATTTTTCAAGAAAAACCTCCCAAAATTATTGCTACATAGCTTTTTCAATAAGTTATAAAGCTAAATTATTTATAAAAGCTCAAAAAACCTTGGATATGCTGATATTTCATCAAATATTGAAAAAAGACCAAAACATACAAACAAGCAAAAAAGAAACCAACCTGGTAAACTAAGGTGTTTGTGTTTTTTTATAAGGTGTGTGATGTTCTCTAAATTAGAACTCTAATATAGCAAGGCCTTGTTAGTAGAAGTATATCAGGGTAACACCTGTGTTATATTGATGCTGTATCACATTCCATAAGCTCCTATTCACAAATAAATGCAGATATGTGTTTTCTCCTTACAGGATTGTGTATGTCATAGTAATGTCAAAAATCAGAACATTAGTTTTCTGTCATAGAGTTGTCTGCGAAACAAAGCTGGGCTTCAAATTTTTCCTTAATAATTCTGTGGACAGAGTATGAATTAATGGATCCAAAATAATCCTATCATGCAAAGAAAGAAACTAGTGTTGTACTCTGCCTGTTAAATAGTTGACCAGAACATCTCTTGCGTCAAATCTGATATGTTTGAAAAATTAATTCATTTGTCTTCTATCAGAGGATTCCCAGGGAGATTAATTAAATGATTGTTTAATGTACTTCAAACACCTGCTTTATTCTTAGTCTTATGTTTGTGTATGGCTTTGTGCATATATATAAATCTGGTATTCTTTTTGCTGTGTGTGTATGTATATTGCTTCTTAGCAGTATCTTTAGCAATATTTTCATTATTTCATGTTCATGTCTGTGTGGAAATTGAAAGGGATTCTTAATTCTTTGTTACCACACCCAGAAGTACAAGGGTCTTTTAGGCCACAAGTGAAAATTAGTTTAGGCAAGTCAAGAGAAGAACGTTATTGAAATTATTTTATGCTTTACCATCTGTCTCAAAGAACACCTGATAATCAGAATCTAACCCAAGAACTGGTTTTATAATTATGGAATCATTCCCTAACTTCTTCTAAAACACTGACTTTAAAACGGACTTTGTTTTTGTAAAGTGCTCAGTGCTATACAGCATATAAAAGAAAACATGATCTTGTCCTAAGCAGTCAAAATAAACAGACAAAGCAGATACCAGCTGTACTGGATGACCTGTAGACTTCTATAAAGAGCTGTATCCTTTTATTCTTTCTCATTTTAATTTAATGGATGGGTGACCCCGTTGTCAATGAGTTTTTGAGTTTTTTGTAGAGAGTGCAGTTGAGTAGATCAATTTATTTTGCATAGGATATCAAATACAATTGGGATTTCACAGTTCAAAGTAAGACAGTATGATAGAAACTACTAGGTTCAGGAAGGGGAGTAGAAGCCTTATGTAGCAGACTTTCTAATGGGACATTGAGCAAAATGATCAAAACCAGATGATCCAGCAAGGATTTTTAAAAACAACATCGAGAAATGAAAGTTTGAACATGAAACATGTAATACCCTTGGGGTTTTGTATGTGGTTTGTACGTCTAAATGTTATGTTTCTGAAACTAATTGTGCTGGGTTCAGTCAGGAAAGCATTAACTCTCTTTACTATGTTCCTGGATACTGAGAGAAGTACTGACAAGGTCTTAGCTGGTGCTGGGGAATGCCTGCACCAAATTCAAGGTCTCTTTCTCAGCTTCTGATACTGCAGCTGCATTCCCAGCTCTTGCTGTCTCACTACAGGCAGTGTAGGGGACACACAGTTCAGACAGCTGACCCAAACTGACCAAGGGAGTATTTCATTCCATAGTACATCATGCTCGAGGATAGGTGAGGAGGAGGTCCAGGAACCATTACTCTCTCTCTCTTACTCTCTTCCTCGTTTACTTCCATACACTTGCTAACACTCTCCCTGACTCCTGCGTTAGCTGCTTTGTTAACTCCTGTGCTGGCTCATTCGTGAGGGATTTGATGGGTTTGTTTAGTTTTCCTGGTCATGCTATTGTTGAGAGGGTTCACTTGGAATCTCCCGCAATTGCTCTCGGGCTCCGACCCTCGAGCTGTGATGTCACTCGGGCTGCGGCTCTCTGGCTCTGACTCTCACTTCTCAGCCCCTGGTTGTGCACTGGTCAGTGTGTGGTGAACAACTGTATCATAATTGTATCATATTGTATCATAAGTTTCATTTTCTATTATTTTAATTATTTATTATTAGTAGTATTTGTATGTATTAATTTAGATTCAATTAATAAACAGTTCTCATCTCAATTTTACGAGCTTCCTTGTCTTTTTCCTCCAATTCTCCCCCTTCACTGAAGGAGGGAAGGGGAAATCTGTGAGAGCAGCTTTGTGGTATTTTGCTAGGCAGAGTTAAACCACAACACTAATAAATACCCTTTTTAAAGGTGAGGCTTTCTCTTTTACTGTAAATAAAGAGTCCCACAACTCTGAGACTATCTATTGTATAATGCCCAAAAGAAGGTGCTTCAGTACTCCCTAGATAAGAGGTGTTTGTGTTTTGATAGCTTGTCCTTGACCAAAGAACCCACCCTTGATCTTTTTTTTTAATTATTATTTTTTATAGTTGTTTCTAATGAAAATACTCTAATTTTAATTTATTGGGTAGGAGGAACATCCCATGTTTTCACCAGTGTACAATTTTCCATAAAATGGCTATCTAGAATGCACTGATTAGCTTACAAGTGTGCTGAATACAAGCAATTTTTCACAGTGAGTTTACACCGAAATAAAACCTAGATCCATCCCATCCTTTTTTTTTTTTTCTTGTTATAAGTACAGTAATAATCTGACTGTTTTGCAGTATTTCACTTACTTCAGAAGTCTTCTTACTGTTATTTTTGTACTATGTCATATAAAACCTTGAGCACAATATTTCAGCCTAGACTATCCAGCTCCTTTCAGGCTATGGCAATACTGCCCAGCAAATGTACCCCAGTGCTCACAGTAGATGTGACTCCTAGTGGTTCCAGACCAGGGGATATGTTCTTTATCACAGTACCAGTCTCGGCCTACCTACATGGATGAAAATGACATAACAAGAGTATGCGCATGGGATGGAGAGCTACACAGCAGACAGCAGAGTATACCTGTCTTACAGTATAAACAATACAAGGCTCTCATCGCTTAGTCTCTCAGTGGTCTTCATCATTTACACATAGAACAGAATAAAAGTCTGTTTCTCATTCCAGAAGTTCAAATCCAATCCAAACTAAACTGTTTTTTCAACAAATTGTTTGAAAATTTCTTCATTATTGCCTCATTTTTATCCAGGTCTGTATTTTCTCATTTCCAGCAATATCCCAAAGCAGAACTGACAAGCGAATATAGGAAAAGTTTTGTAGTGTCACATCATATTTGATCAGAAGGAAGATATGACACACATAGTATGTTCTTAATCTGTACAAATTTCATGATGGAGAAATAGCTGCTGATTTTCTATGTGGCTGGCTGGCCTGCAAAATCTGCAGAAACAGACAGAAATAGGCCAGAAAATCTCACCTAATTATAAAGAGCAATTCCTTTGTGAGGAGAGTAGCTATGAATGGACAGGTAGACAAATAACTTTTAAAAGGGTAGAAAAATCTGTTAAGAGTTCTTAACAATTGGGCTGTGCTCTTTATCACTTAAGGACACATTAGCTTTCTCTCTACCTTTGGTTCTACGTAGTGACAGCAGTTTGTATGTATCTGGAGAGTCACACTATAAATCTCAACTATTTATTGAAGCCAATGTCCTTTCAACTAACAAGGTACAGAAATAAGTGTTGAAATAGACCCTTTACATAATATTTATTTGTTTGTTTTTAAACGTCCCTATGATCTATTCCATCCCTTTCTTCTGTTATCTATCATCTTAAACCTAGCCTTAATGTTATTCAGCAGTTTTATTATCTTCAGTACAACACAATGACCTGGAAAGTAATCTCCATACTCATGTGACAGTAAAACCTGTTTTTTGGAGACATCTTCAAGCTCCAAACTTGTGCTAGTGCTGAAGGGTCTATAGCTTAAATGTTTTCTATCTATGAAAACTGATGATGAGTGCTTTAATTGTCTAACTGAATGACCTATTGCTTTTAGAAAAAATAAGCCAGAATTGTAGATGAGAGAAACCAATGTAGTTCTACCAAAGTTAAAGTACTTGACTTTATAGTAGCTGTGACTGAGGGTAAGATTCAAGCTCCAGAGTATGAAACAAAACACTGGAGTCGACCAAGAGGGTGGCTGAAAGGTAAGTCTACTTTGAAGTACAAACAAACTTTAGCACTATCAGACCTCACTTACCCACCCTTCTTATTGTTATACTTCCCCTGAAAAGAGAAACAAATATTTTACTCCAATAGCCTTTATCAACGATGTGAATCTCATACGGATACAAAATGTTAAAAATTTAAATATTGCTAGAAGGAAGACACATTTGTTTGTATGAGTTCCATCTGAATGTACGTAAGCATATGTACCAGGAATTTGAAATTGCTATGATGGGAATGGTTTGAAGACAGCTAAAACTGGAAAAATGGAAACTGTAACACATTCTTAAATTCATTTGTTAACAGCCCTTTTCTTGCTCATTGTCAATTCTACATG
Source organism: Rhynochetos jubatus (assembly GCA_027574665.1). NCBI lineage: Eukaryota > Metazoa > Chordata > Aves > Eurypygiformes > Rhynochetidae > Rhynochetos > Rhynochetos jubatus. The sequence continues at coordinate 31,553,609 of CM050649.1, read as the reverse complement.
TAATTAGTCATCATTACTATCTATACAAAGTTGTTTGCCTTTAACACTTACATGTTAAATTAACTGTGAGGACACACCACCATGATGACATGCTATCTGGGGTCCTTGGTTGTTCTTAGTTGCCAAGGTTGAACTTTTTAGGATTAAGAGCTTCTCAGCGAGAGAAGACAAAATCTAGGTAGGCTTGTATTCTCTGATTTTCTTTGCTGATATCAGGTGGGTTTATGCTATCAAAAGATGGGAGGTCATCTCCTCCCCGCACTGTCTTCCATTCTTTTTTGTTACCAGTCATCTTTTGCTTTCAGCAGCATACCCTGCCTATTTGCAGTCCCCTGTACTTATTTTCCTTATCTTGCAACATACAGTTGCTTGATGTGTGCCACTACACCCATCTTTCTTTGCCTCTTTGGTGGTCATATTGCTTGCATGCTTATGTAACACACTTACTCCTAAGCCATTCCGTGCTATGTCTGACTATGCCATCACAATGGTACAAAATACTTACATACCGTGGTTTTATTATATTTCCTTAGTATGTTTATATTTGGGTTCAAAGCAAGCTGTCCTGGTGAGTATATTTATAATTTATAGATGTCACAGACCTCTGTTTTGGATACATATATGCTGTAAAGAGGTACACCGCATTCAAACACCATACTGAAGAATCCTTTTTGATGTTTTTAGACTTATATGAAATTACTTTCTGTAACTTTGTACAATGATTATGGTAATATGAGAGAGAGAAATATTCTAGAAGTGTGCTTCACTCTTTCTCCCTTTTGCTCTCACTAATAAAAAGTTTTCAAATGCTATTACATACTGATGAACCCCCACTTTCAGAATTCAGACCACATCCAGTTATAAGGTGCTTTATATTCAGCCAGTGCTATTAAAGAAGTGTATTTTAAATCAGTCGTATTTTATCAAGGCAATTTATATTGCCCTCCTACAAGTGTAGAAATGATTTACAGTAAGTGTCTTTACCTCATAAAATAGCTAAATGAGTTTTCTGCTTCAAAAGTGCTTAAATCATTCTACTTTCTCCATTTATGAAACAATTTATGTTTTCAGACACACAAGCATAATGGCATCAAAATCTGTTAATTGTAGTATCTCTTTTTACATGCTCTTTATTTATATCTTTGTTTGGTTTAATCTTTTTTAATTGTTTTTCAAAACTCTTTTTCACATTATAGTTGTATTTATTGTAGGGAGTCTTATCTACATCACCATTATTGTTAATTACTTGTGAGTTGCATGGTTTGCTATGCCCTTTGAGAGTTTCCTTTCTATTGACTGACCTTTCAGGCAGAAACATTAGTGCAAATAACAGCATATTTTTAACTAGTGTTTGTAACAGCAGATTTAATTTGTAACTTTAAAAAATGGGTGGCTTTATACTTCTTTTCTGTAGTGGTAATTATATTACTGAAGTATTTGTTGGATACAGCCAAGGGCACAATCTTCTTGTAATTTTCCTTCTGTAAATATTAATTAAATATAGTCTCTACCCCAGAATGCAGGCAAGGATGGAAGGAATAAAGTAGATTACTTCCCTTCCTTCATTCTGAAGATGGAAAGCTAGAGCAGAAACCTACTAAGTGACTTCCCCAAGGTTACGTATGAAGGCTATCACAGTATTTGTTCTCCTGGGTCCTACTTTGCTGACTTATCCAGAACACCCTTTGGCTTTGAATGTATGACTTGTTGGCTTTACAATGCAAAATCTTGTGGCCTCATCAAACACATGAAACATGTTGTGTGGCTGTTGTGTTATCCAAATAACCAATTTGTTACCCAGTGTGCAACAGACCAATTCTCACACACTCAGGAGAGATATTGTGTTTATTCAGGCCTGGGTGCTAGGTGGATTTTCCACAAATCAAGCACACTAGAAATCACCATTGTGATGTCTTTTATACACGTTTTACAACATCATTATCATATTAGTACCTCCTGTCCATTCTTGATTGGTTATCAATTTACATACAATTATGCAATCTAGTTGTAGCTAATATAAATGCTTAGGGGAAGGTTCTTAACCTGGACCAGCTTCTTCTTGGCCTATGGGCATGATCTTTAGATTTATAATGAAGGCAGTTTGCTTCAGGACACCCTAAAAGAAAGTTTTGTTGCCAAGGTGGCTAGTGGAAAAATTTGTCTTGCCAGATTGTCAAATAATTAATTCGTCCTATAAACAATCAAGTTGACCACATGGTCAAGGTCCAGAGAATAGGAACTTCAAACAACATATTGTTCCATTCATTGTCAGTTAATTAAGGCAAACGTAAGCTATACACTATACTGACATAAGCTAACTTCTTAGCTCAGGATGCCCCATATCAATAGGACTCTTAAGCACAGTGTCACCTAATTCTCCTGCCCAGTTTTCTGCGTGCTGATGCTCAGCATACCTACGTAGAAACAAGTAGTCTTGTCAAATCAAATGTTTTAAGCCATAAATCTTAATCTATGTCACATATTGAACAATGTTTAGAAACACATTAATAAAATTTCACGTTTCCTCTCTCTATATATTATATATATATACACTATGTACTACATATATATATATACATACACTATATATGTACTATAGATGTAGGTAGCACAAACAATTGCATGAGCTCCATTATCTCAGTGGTAAGGAAAAAGTAAAAATGGTCTCTGCAAGGCACCTATATCATATGATCCTAGGGTTTAAAAAATATTACTTGATAGTATTTATATACTGTAAACATGACGCAGCTAAAGAGGGTCATACATTTTGTTATGGTTTATAAAGTTTAAGGTAACTTTTCCTATTTCTGAGAAACGTTATAATTGTTAGTACTTTTTTATGATTTATAAATGTTTGACAAATATTACCACAACAATTTCAGTTACTCTCAATGTTATTTTAGAACTTTCTATACCTTCCTTCACAGGGGACAAGTTTGTGTATTTATTTAAAATCACCAACATGACTGGGTTGGGACAGAGTTAATATTTTGTGAATTTTCATACTGGTTTTGGGCATATATTATGGTGAGGGGAAAAAGGAGAAGGTAGCAGTATCTATGATACTGCATTTTAATCAAGTGAAATTATGTCAGTATCTTTATGTTAACACAGTAAACATGTTTGATAACAACCAGCGGGGAAAATTGACCAGCAATGGATGAAATCAACTCAACAAAGAAAAAGTATGCTACACAGCAGTCAATACCACCCAAGAGAGCAATTTAAAGAATGGTTAAAAGCACATTCTTGTGCTGCCCATTCTAAAAAAGTAAACAGTATTCACAGCTTACTAAGGTGCCTTTGTAGCATTCACTTTAATAAGTGAATTCTGCCATTGCAGAAATTATTTATCCTTTGAGACTGAATGAGGGTGGTCTCAGAACATCTTTGCCAGAAGTGCAAGGATTTGACATGTTCACAACAAAGTTCTTCAAAACACTTAAGAGCTGTTCTAGAGAACCGGATACTAGATGAAACTTTGTTGGTATCAGTGATGTAAGACCAGCTTTTGGTCTATATAGCAAGTAAAACAGGGAACTGTTGGCACAGTGTGCCTAATAAAAGAAGAGAGGATTTTCTTCCCCTTGAATTGAAATTTACAATATTGAAATTTACAATATGTACATTTACATATACATGAAATAGCATACCATTCTGTTGGGAGAACATCTGTTTCTTAAACAGTCCTAATCTAGGGAAAGACAGTACCTTTTTACTGACTGATGTTATCAAAATCCGGAAGTTATGGAAAAACTTTAAGGAGACTATAGTAGATATTGAAATATTATGTACTTGAAAAAAAATATGTATACTGATGCAGATTGTCTATGATTTAAGAATATCTGGAATCTTCTATCTATATACATTCACTGAAAATATATTGGGTAAACTTTGCAAATGCACATGTGTGAGCTAAGGCATTGCAGCTTATAAGCATGCTGAATGTGTAATGCTCTGCTGGTTTGTCACTTGCTGTGTACAAACCAGACCTGCCTAGGAGTTTTGACAAGTAATATTTTGTACCAGTTCTAAATAAAGAAATTAATAAAAGGTCCATCATTCCAAGAGTAATGCAAGGAGACTTCAGTTCCTGCTATTCCTCCCATTCAGGAAAAAAAATTGGGAGGTGAAAGTGTCATTAATTGTATGCCTTGTGGTCACATATAAATATTTTAATATAATGTCTGCAGCTGCATCTGCCACATGCCAAACACACGCTCTCCTTTTGTAGTGTGATGAATGCACAACCAGTTAAATATTTCTATGTACATGTTTGTGCACATGTGTATGAGTGTTCCATGCACCTGATTAAATATGTGATCTTCCCATGGCAGGGGAGACTGCACTTGCTTGCCTGGTTGTTTTACACCGCATGAAGTTAAACAGGAGGTGCTTGTGGGGACTTTTCAGGTAGAGATTGTCTAAGTCATTCATCAGAAAATCTGACTTACTCCTGCTTCTCTAAAAGGTAAGGGTGCCTTTTATGAAGAGCACCAGGTAATGCAGCAAAGAGAGGATGAGTTCTACTGAAGGTCTTCTGTGACCCATGGGGCAGAGGTTTAGCATAGTCACCTTGTTGTTACAAAGATGATGTTACAGGTGCTTAGGTGTAGTGAGTCTCTCGTCATTACTCCTGACCTGAGCAGTGAGCTCCAAGAAGTTTGTAAGAGTATTGAAGAGACATAACACCCATTCTAAGGGTTATTCATATCTGAAATGTTGGTAGACTTGTGTCTAGAGGTTTTCATCACTGCCACTCCTACGGAGTATGGAATATACTGTTGAAAGCAACCTCGCAGTAGATGGATACTAGAGGAATTCTACAGGAAGAGATTCAAAAAACACTTCATCTTGGAATTTCTGCATGTGAACAAGCATTCCTTCCTTCAGTCCGCCCAGTATGATATGTGTAGGTATGGGCATTGCTACAATAGAGACACAAGGGGTAGGGTGGAGAAAAGGATTGAGAAAGACAGATCACAAGCACACTTAATAAACTCAGTTATTGATGAGTGAAACACACTGAAATATTGGTATAGTCTCACTACCATGTTGTCAGTGTAGATACTTTTCCAGGATGTGAATTAGGCTAAAGGCTTATATGCCTGAAAGCAAGATTGGTACCTCAGCCTTTCTATTTATGACGGATGTGAAATAGTTAAGTTTCAAGAAACATCATAGCTAAACTTTTCATAAAGATTTGATGTTTTGTCAATATTGATTCAGGCTTCTCAGTGTCAGTGGAGCAAAAAATAATAAAGTTCTGTTGCTGCAGGGACATGAAGAAAAGATGTTTGATTGATTCTTCCATTATCCAATGACAGCTATTATGGAGCAGGGAACAAAAACGGCAATTATATTCTTGCTTTATAGAGGAAAAAGAAGGAAAAAGAAACTGTTCTAAGATTTACAGAGTTGACATATGAGAGCTGTAATATTCCAGATACAGGAACTGCGATGATTGGTCTCACAGCCCTGTTTCCAGAAGCACAGATATTTAGCCATCTTATTTGTATTCAGCAATTAAAACTAATAGGAGGTGGTGTTCATCTGTATTGAACAAATAAATGTCTCCAAACCCAGTATGTATATTAGGAAATGCTATAGTCGTGTACCCATTAAAGTACAAGGTAGATTTAGAGAGATAAAAAAGCCTGCAGATACTTTTTTAATGTTTCCTTTTTGCTTAGATTAAATTTAATTGCAATAAAATATTTTCGAAATGCTCAAACACAGTAGAAGGCATTGCTTCATTTGTACCTACAGATAATAGCTTTGCAGACAGTGATGCTTTTCCACCTCCACCCCCCTTGTCCCCCAAGTACTTTCCCAGTGTTTTCACACACTTATATTTCAGAGCCAGAAAACACACTTCTGCAAAATTTTTCAATCAGGGAGAAAAAAATGGCCCTGGATTTTTAAAACTTTTTAAAATTATTTTTGGGGCTTTAGACATAAAAAATGCAATAATATGTACTTCTTTCATTTAGAATGACCACCTCACTTCCAACTCTGCAATAAAAGCAACTAAACAATATGGTATTTTTTTCTGGGTTTCTTTCGTTCTTTATTTTATTTTAAGACAGCCTCCAGATATGCAGTCGAAAATGGAAGTAAGCACATATATTAGATGTTATTGTTTCTTGAGACAAAGCAAAATTATTTTGTTAATTTGTTTTGTTTAATTCTATTAAAACATCACCTACGGCTGCAATTTTACCAAGAAGGTTTTTCTTTGGCATTCCAGTGACAGAATTAATTTTTTTATTTGCTTATCTTTGTTTTATTTGGTCTAATTTAGTTTTTATATAAATGTAATGTTGCAACCAATTCCTTAATATAGGTCTGTTCATGTCAATAAAAGATAAATTACACAAATTGCTCTTTATTCCTCAATTAATCTAGCTGAAGACAATACCAATATTAGGTATTGCTCAAGCTGAAGGACAAGCTGACTAGTGACCATTCAATTGGCATCTGTTTTCATAAATCATATCTGCCTTTGTGTAGCACAGTTTCTACTCTTTTGGGTAGCTCTTTGCTACTTTTGGTAATCTTCAATGTTTGCTGTTATGATTTGCATTAAATATCTTCCCAGGCGGGTAACAGAAACTCTCATCTGGTAAAACCTTTCCATTGTACCATGCTAAAAAACTTTATTTAAACCACAGAATGACTTTTTAGCCACTGAGTCTTAGAATATTTGTCTTTGCTTTATTGTCAGCAACTACCCTTTCAGCTCCTCACCAGGCTCACAGTTCACCTCAAATTTGAAACATATAAAACTGTCTGGTTCTTTTTTTTTTCACTTAAGATTACACAACACTTTTCAAAAATATGAAATAGGATTTTTTTTTTCCCATAAAGCACCTCAGACAGAATATACTACAAAGATGTGAAATATTTTGAAATTGCGTGAAACTAAGCTGCTAGCAATAAAAGAAACACAATCAGAAGAGAAAATCACCTCAGTTCCTTCTTAACATTAAACGGATATATCATATTGCTTTAAACTATTAATGAGTTTTAACTGTATAATTACCTTCAATTAATCAGTTAAGTAACTAATTGTTTTGACCCTTAGTAAATATTATACTAGAATGTAATAAAATAATTACTCTAGCTTCAAAACCAGGGTTTAGCCTTAGAGAAGAAGTAAAACAATAAAGTACCAGAAGCCCAGAATGATGGAGGGTAACCTCAAAAACCCATGGTGGTTACTCATCCCAGAATGACTAGACACTATGCATGTAATTTACAGACCACAGACAGCATAGACTGTTGGCAAAGGGAGCAAGAACTGTTCTTGAAAGCTGTTTTCAATTTGTTTCCTAATACAGGCTAAAACATGTTTAACTTGTCACCGCAGATTATGTTCAGCGCACAAGTGTAAAAGCATGTTTTGCATCTTAATAATTGTATATGCTTTCTGGATCAGGTACGGAAACATTTCAACCTCTTTTATGAGTAAGACTTAGGAATTTCCTACTCCATGTAAGAGTACCCAGGAGACCTGAGAGCAGACAGGAGCCCTCATACCTGTCTCCACCTTTCAGGTACTATCTAACGCGAGGAGAAGGAAGGCCCAGTTCAAGAGGGCATTATAGCACAACTGCTGCAAGACTGCAGAGGTCTGAGTGCAGCACAGCCATGTGGCCACGTAAGTTTGTCCTGATGGTACTTGTCAGAGCTCCCACAAAAGGTGGAGCATGGCTAGCGACTGATAAAAGAATGCAAGAGAAGGAGTTAGGAGTGTTTGCTGGTAAAAGCCCCATTTCAGCTGTAAGCAGGTCATTACCGGGTATTAAAGCAAACACTGATAAATCTTGGTCCCCTTGGTCTTTACTGTAACAGAGAACAGCTGCTTGCAAAATGTAGCAGCAAAAACACTCCTTGAGTAAATCTGCAGCACTGGGCATGGAAAAGGCTCCATGTCTCTTGCCACCACATAGCTGGCAAAAGACACTCTCTTTTATTGACACACAAAAAATACCAACAAAGAGTATTATTACAAAAGTTCTTTTCAGTAGCCACCTCTTATCCTTCATATATGCCTGTTGAAAACTTTTCAATACATTCCCTGGACACTGTTTACATATAAATTAAATCTACATGCAAATTATTATTTACAAGGTATTTTTCATTAATATAAAAAACTAAAAATGGCTTTTTGAAAATCATAACTATATTTAAGGACTTGAATCTTTTACAAATAAAATCCCTTTAAATTAAATAATATAAATACTTTTTCCCCCATTTTTGTAATGTTTGAATGGAAATACCATTTCCTGAGCAACTCTGATAATAGTTCCACCCATTTTTTTTTAGTAACTTGCTTAGTGGAGAACTTATCATCTCAAGCTCTGTGCAGTAGTATAATTTTTCTATGAGTTTCACAAGAAAATGTGTGGTCTTCCTTATTCTTATGCCTAGAATAGCATCTGAAATGGTCATATTCCTGAATAGTTTTCTCTCTTCTGTGCATTAATTTACTCAGTCCTTGTGGACTGAGCATATCCTCTCAGTGTTTTCACTTGCCAGGATGTGACAGAAGGGATCAGATGAGTGACAGAAGACCAAAATGCAGAACAGCTGTTACTGATGTCAGTTTTTGCCATAGCTGATGGGGTTTAATGTTTTATAACTACAGTATCACTTTTCAAAATAAACTTTCTCATTAAGTACATTCAATGAAATCTAAAAAAAAAAAAAAAATAAAAATCAACCGACAGACATACAGAATCATAATTAAATTAGACTTTTACAATACTTATCATTGGGGACTGATCCTGGATCTATGGCATGAATGTACAGACTTTTTTACCAGTAGAACTACAGCAAGCGCTATTTATTTCTATTTGACTGTTGTTAGATGGGGCGAGGTATGGGGATAAGGGGTCAATCTACTTGATATAGAGCAATAGCAGATTTCAAATAAGAAACCATTGTCTCTTTTGGAGAACATAGGCGAGTTGTGTGTCCCACAGTTACAGGCAAGACAGACAAACTCACAGTCTTTAATGACACTTGTGAAATGCAGAGCAACTGCAGGAGGAAGAGTTCAGATCACAGAAGATGAAGCATACCAAGAAGAAAACGAACTTTTTGTTATTTATTATTGCTACCATCATTGACTACCTACTTAAATTTAAGCACATTTTCTGACAAAAAAGGTAAAAAAAGTCATTGTGTTGCTAGTACTAGTAAGTGAAAAAATGATCCTTGTACTCATGGCATGATGTCCTTAGGCTCATGGTATGATGTTTTCAACTAAGAGCCTTGTCACTATGTAAAAAGCTTATTTTGATACATAATGAGGAAAGCAGCAGTATATATTTCATCTTTGTCTTTTCAGTATACAATTTTTAAATAGTATGCTGAAGAAAAAGGACATGACATCTTGTCTTCAATACAAATAGAAACTTCTACACTGCAGCTAGCAAACTAGCAATAACCATACTAAACAAAACTCATATGAGAAAAAGTAATTATTTAATACATTTATAATAAATTTTAATAAAAATTATTAGAAAGCCAGAAATATTGCTATTCCTTTGTTCTGACACTTTATAAGAAGACCATTATCATATTCTATGCACTGTTACTTTACTAGTTTCATAGTAGAGTTTTAGATTTTAGAGTTCAGCAAAACTATTCAAGGAGAGAAAAATTACTCTAACATTTACATAAGACATGATGTAAAACAACAAAGCAGCAATCTTTATCTAGTCATCTTTTTTCAAAAGCTGTCTGTTGCAAACTACTGAAGAAAAATACAGAGGTATAATATTAAGAAAATAATCAAACCTGCACTTAGCAGGAAACATTGTCTGGTGATATTGATGTATTCACCTGTTACGAGTTATGCCTGTTTTCTTCAGCTGAGCCTCTGACCTCTGATTCTGGAGACTGGTAATTCGTCATAGAGATATTGGTAGCAGCATATGTCATCACACTTTCCTTATTTTTCCACTTATGTCTTCCTAAACACAGTAATTAAGGATAACAAATAACTGTTTCATATATTCCAGGGAGATATTTTCATTATGATTTTATTGCCACGTCTCTGCCAGAGCAGTGACAGCATGTTTCCTATCACCCTAATTGGTTAGTCTGTGTAGAAGCCTATAACTTAAAAAAATAAAAATAAAAATCTTATGATTCTTTTATTCTTCTATAAAAAGCCCTTTATCAAGGTTAGTGTTATTAATTTGTGTTAAGGAATAAACTTGTGGTTTAATGCCTATGGCACTACATACATAGTCTTACCAAATTTAGAAATGCAAGCGTGGCCATGGTTTTTTGATGTTCTTTTTGAATATGAAAGTTTCAGAGCGAAAATAGTGTCTGGGGACATGAAATAACATAGGACCATCATGAGGCTTGATTTGATATTTTTGTCAATGGCTTGGCAGATGGAACTGGTCCAATGAATTAACGGAGTCAGTGGGACAGCTGCAATACATAAGGGACACTCACATCATTAGAGCAGCAGAGGGTCATGGAACTGATTGAATACCACATTGGCACCAGGAGATAGCAGTAAGAAATGATGAGAGTAGCAGCAATGAACCCAACACAAACGTTCATTTCAAGTACATAGCTGTAGGTCACACGAGCAATTTGCATAGCCTTGTCTATAACTGAAGCTTCACTGAGATATTAGTTAAAGAATAAGAAAACACAGATTTAAGAGACACACTCCTTGGCAAAATTTGTCCTTTTTGTTTCAAGTTAGCTAATGACCACTGAGAAGAAACTGACCTTTCAAGTTATCTAATGTAGAGGCAGACACAGCTGTTATTTTTCATTATTTCTGTGCATTAAATGACAGATACAAATCAGCCATAATCACTCTTGAAGGCACAGGTATCCTTAATTTTAGCCTTGGATTAAGCAATATTCCACCTTGTCCAACGTGAGCTGGAACAGACTCAAGTCAAGACTCATTAACATTAATCAAGTGCTTTTTGGGCTAATGCATGCAGAGCACTGTCCTGCTTATGCCTTTCTCAAATGTCTCATTGTTACTGGTTTTGCTGCCCTAGAAAACCAAGAGTCCCAAAACATATGCAAGGACAGCACAATGATCAACAGAGGTTTTTTTAGAGCTTGGAGTTTTCATCAGATCTATTTGTGAAGTTAAAAGGATTCTCTTGCCATCTGCCTGTCCCTAAGAGGGCAACAGCTGATATCAGTGAGAGCTGCTGCCAGATCTCCTGTGCCAAAAGGAAGGAAACCCCTTCCAAAGGGCCTCTGCCATGCGAAGACCGCTTACGCAGAGCTAGTAGTGTGCAGATAGCTGAGTGGGAATTGGGAAGTAATCCTGCAGTGCCGTTCCTCCCTCCTGGTTGAACAAACTACAGTGTGTCAACTGCAGTTTAAGATAATTTGGACCTTCAGTGACTAATGCAACTCACTGGGTGCCTGGATCATACGCATCAAAGCTCTGCCTTGAGATTTCTTAAGTGTTCCTGTGTCTGTTTCTTGCTGAGGTTATGAACTGTGAGTCAATGAAGGACTTGAAGAGTCTTTTTATGCTCATGCACACATCCAGGTGGAACCAACCTCAGGACTGACAATAAAAAGGGGGACAGGATGCAAGCTAAAAGGTAAAGAAAAGAATTATGTGTGGCATTGTTTCACATGCACAGCCTCTCTCTTGTCCTAAACATAGCTTACTTGGTAAAGGACATTTCTGCTCTTTACTTAGTGTAAGTCTCCATAGTGGATACAATTTTTCCTTCTTGAGTTTTGCTTTTTAAAAAAAGAAAACCTCTTGAATTGGCAAATATGAAAAGTATTTAAATATTTATGATGCATAAATATACCTTCCAGGTGGGAAAGTGGAAACTTTGGGAAGTTGTAAGTGGTTGCTGCAGCCCAAAGCAGAATAGCCTCCCTGGAATTCTTTTAAGGTTTACAGAAAGAGATGGACCCTCTAGGGAGAACGTAACATCATGTTCCTATGGTGAAGTGCTGCTTGAGGTGCCTATCTTCCTTCAGGGACCCTAGGGAGGTTATCTACATGGGCTGGTTTCTTCAAGGCATATCCTTTTCCCTCCTCACCCCTCACACAAAAAGCATTCGTTACAGGTGAAATTTAATTACTTATGAAAGCCCTGCCAGCAAATACCCCTGCACCATTAAATCTCACAGCTGTGCTAGGGAAGGAGCAGCAGACAGGGAACCTTAAGTACCTACACATCTCAAACTGTACAGGTTTTCATGAGCCTCTGAGCTAGGAGTGGGCCAGGATGATAGATATGTGAATGACTTCTTACATCTTGTCTCTAGCCTTTTCCTTCTCTTTTTAAAACCACAACAGAATAGGAGGGGTGGGGAGGAGGGGGCAGAAAAAAAGCTTGGTATTAATATTGAATGGTTTCTTGATATCTTGTCAAAATTACCATTTAAGAGCCTGCATAAAAATATTTCATGCCAAAGAAAATGAGCTCTTTCATCCTCTATGACATTTCTTTATTTTACTATTATTTCTTTTACTTCAAATATCAGTAAAATCTGAAGTACAGTATTTCAACATGAAAGTTTCAAAACTTTTATTTTAATGTTCTCCTCACCCTTCGACGAAATTAGTGAATTTGACATAAATGTGGAAGTTCCTTGGGCCAGTCTGAAGTTACCCTAATGGTGACGAAAAAAATAAGAAGAATTCCATGTCTGTATAGCATTTTTCAATCCTCATTTAGATTCATTTATCATACCATTAATGTTTGTAAAGCAGCACATCCCCTCTTGCCAGAGGAATCCAATGTTGCTGCATTTACCTGTCTAATATACAGACAAACAAGAAGAGTCACTTTGTTTTTGGAAGATATTACCAACAGCAATGAAAAATGACAACTTATAAATTGCTTTATTAGCCTCTTGCACTGAGCCAGGATGGGAATCTCACCACTTGCCAGCAAACAAGCCAGCATGCCCACCCAGTCCTCGACGTCCCCAGTTGCCCCTGTGTGAAGTGTGCTGGGGGGCTGCTTGTGCGCATGCTCGCAGAGGGGTACGGACCCCTGCCCTAGCCACTGCCAGCCAACCCATGGAAGGCAAAGCATTTCAGATGGAAGATGAGAGTTTGTTTACAATAGAAAAACTCTTTCATTTCTGTTTTATTTTATTGTGGCTGGAATGGGAATAATGCCTGGGTCTCAAAGACCGGTTCATGCTGTATTTACTTCTGTTACAAGGGCAAGAAGTACTGATAAACCACAAAGCTGTTATTTGCTCTGATCTAATATCCTGCAAACTACAAAAAATGGGATTTTTTTCCTACCATTTGAAGATGAAATTCTTAGCTTTACACCTTTTTTTTTTTTTTTTTTTTTTTTTTTTTTGTCAGAAGAAATTGAGATTAGACTTTAAGATAATTGTATTACGATTGCTATCTGGTTTATTACGCTTTCTCTTCTTTTTTTGGACATGATTTGGGAATAAGCTGTTGCAAAAACCAACAGCAGAAACTAGCCTTAGAAAACCAGCACATAATGAAGGTGCTTTACCTTGTGAACAGCTAGAGCTAGAAATGCCCATTTTAATGTCACAAGTAAGCTTGGAATTTCAGCTTTCAGGTAACATAAAATATTAACCTTTCACTCCAGTGTTCATGAGAGATTGGCTGTTAAAATGCATGTGGGAAAATCTTGTGAGGCTGTTTTATTTATAGGCCAGTACAAATGTTTTCAGGATCAATATGCTTTTCCAAACATTAATCCCAGGTTACTGATCAGACAGGGAGGAACAGTGTCTCTGTGTAACTGACCACATAACCACAGAAAATCTGTGGAGGTGATTCATCTTGAGGATGATGCCTTACCTTCTCAGCTTACTTCCCTCAGAAACACGCATGTGCATGTACACACACACACACACACACACCCTTCTGGGATGGAAACTGTCTGCTCCCACCCTTCTTCAGTTCACTGAAAAGCTGAGAGAAAACGTTCATTGATCATCTATACAATCCAGCTACATGTTGCATTTTTCCTGTTTCTAACCCTTAACTTACCTCTAGGAGAAGGTAATTACATTAATTACACACACAGTTTTTCCCCTGGGACACACAGGAGCCTAGTTGTCTCATGATACCTTTTTGCTGTGCTACAACAAATTAGGGTAGCAGAGAAAGGTCAAGCAGATGCTTTCTCAATCATTGAAAATCTCCATTCAATGTAAGAATTATTTTTCAGCTAGCATTCTATGGGATTCATAATATTCATTTGTCTTTAGAATGAGTGACTTATTTTTAATTAAGGAGAGATTGTGTATTTCTGAGAAAATTTTTTTAATCTACATATTCTTTTATTTTGAACTAGACACTTCATATATATGTATCATCCATAATGAATTTGCATAGCTATATGATTAACTTTTTCCAGGTCTATTTGTAAAGGTTTCTTGCGATGTCACTTAACACTGTAAAAATTAGTTTAGATGTTTAAGCTGCTTCATATGTATTCACTAGGTTATAGCTATGGTGCCAACTGAGTAGGTAGACAACTTCATAACCTAATGTACTTGTCTCTATGTTCATAAAAATTGAAAAATTGTTATGATTAGAAAACAAAATGGTGTAGATATTTCTGAGATCAATTACCTCTTCCACAAAATTAATTCATAAAACACAACAAAAGAAATTAACCAGAAATTCACAATATAGTACCTATCAGCATTGTTTATTATTTCATCTATGGTTGATTTACCTCCTATTTGGGTGCTGACAATGTTATAAGTAAAATGAAAAACAGTTTTTAATCTCCTTTTCAAAGAATGAAGGATGAAATTCTTTTCGTAGTCTATTCCTGCAGATCTTAAGTGATGGTGTTTGATTGTACTTGTGGATAGTATAACAAATGCAGTCTCTGCATAAATTAATTTTTTTACCGTTCTTTTTGTTTGCTTGTTTTGGTTGGGGTTTTATTTGCAAGGCCTCTCTTTCTGAAGTAACAGCAAGGCAGGCATTAGAAAGTTTTGAGGCAAAAGAAAAGAGGATGGAAGGAAAAAAATGAATTACTTTTGGGTTTAGATATAGAGCTAACTTGCTTATGTTAAGGCCTGCTGATTTTGGACACTGTTGACTAAATGGTGCAGGATTTGGTCAGAAATTTATTTAAAAGCTATTTAAGTATCAAGTAGTTCTGTAGGATTCAATCTTTTTCTGTAACTTTAGGGGGTTTAATAGTTTTGTAAAACCTCTGCAAAGGAATCTATGTTGAATCAGCCTTTGCTAAAATGTGACTATTGTAAGCTTGGGTGCTTCTAAACTTCCTTTGTTGAGAGCAGCCTAGTGATGTTAGAGAATAAAAAAAATGAACAGTGTTGCTTCGTGTTATGGCTGAATCAAACTTCATCTCAAACCAAACTAATAACCTACTACCGAGGAAAGGAAGAAATACTTACTTCCTTTATCTTCTTTTTCTCTTTTTCTCCAACTATGATATCCCTTCCCTTCTCATATTACGTTTGGTGATTATTTATCTAATTCAGTTTGCTAAAATGTCAACAAATAATTCCCCACTACCACCTTTTCCCCCCAACTTAGTTTTATTGCCATTTAGTAATTGAAAGATTGCCATCTGATCGTTAGAGTGCTAAAGTCAACACAAAAGAAATGACAGAAAACATTGAGAGAGGTAAAGGGAAGACCTCTCCCTTTCAATGGGAGCAAGCTGCTCTACCAGCTGAATCCAGCTGATGCCAGAGGTGGTGTGGTGGCATCCTGAGACCCACCTTGCCATGCAGATGGAAACGTTATTGATTATTTTCGGCACAGCGCGTGAGCCTTGGACCACAATGACATAAGATTTGTCCCTGTGGAGGTCAGCAGCTTGTAAGAGTCTGAGTTCAATACCGCACTTGAGGTGTCTATTTGGCTATAGCACAGACAACTTTCTTTCTAGATCATAATTTTAAAGATGCTCCCTTCTGAGCAGCTAGGTGAGGACAAAAGAATAGAGATTTCTTTAGTCTGAAGCCCAATATTTCAGGAATTCTCCTGAGCAATAGGAGACAGGTACAAATCTTTGATGTTGGTAAATATAGGCAAATAACTTCAAGACAAGAGACTGGAAGAGACCTGTCTCAGAAGAACTATAGACTGGGCAGTCACCTGACACAAGTGCTAGTAAGGGTTCAAGTGCTGAGCTGAACAAGGAAGGGAAATAAATAGGCTTTCACACAGATGAAACCAGTTTTGGAAGTGTCCATCTTTCTCATCCATCTTCTTATTTCAAAAACTAGAGGGTACAAACCTACTTTCCAGTTCAGTTGCACTCCAGGTCTCAAAGATCTTGGGTTTTGCTGAGATTCTGCAATGCCTCATCTACTATCATTTAAATATATATATAGGAATTGGTTTATTTTTATGATTCTAAACAGATAAAAATTGCTTTATCTTCACTTTAGAAACAAGATTACTAAGATTTATGTAAAAAGGTAGTAAAACTTAACAAAGGACCTGAAGCTATCTGTCTGAGGGTTAATTTATACTCCACTTAGTCTTCAATAAAAACAAAATAGCATACCATAACCATTAACTGTATGTACTTTAACACAATTAGCAGTCTGAGTGCCCTGAAGAACTTTTGAAATGTGTTAACATGGAGGTTGAATCTCATTTTACAGAGAAACAATGATCTTTCCAATATTTTTTGGGCCAATATAAGAGACTTAATGTTACTTTTATATGCATTTATAAAAGTATCATTTTGGTTATTAGTAAGAGCTGAAATTCTACACCTAGTTTTTATTTTTTTAAGTAAAATATGTTTAAGAACATACAACAACATTTTAGCTAAGGTATGTATGTATATATTTAATTATGTTAAAATATATTTATCCAATTTAAATGTGTTTGGTTAAGTTACAGAGGACAAAATTTGCACTATGTAAAAAGCAATTCATGACAATGAGTTTACAGTAAAGCAGAATATATTCAGACTTTATAAACTTACGCTTTTGGGTGTTCAGTCTAGATATTTTTTAATACCTTTTCCTTTAACAGAAGGCATTAAATGATTCAGCTTTGTAGCACTATAACAAGTTAAACACTGTAAAGGATTAATTTCTTCTTTCTGAGATTATATCATAAACCCCTTGTTCAGGCACATGAGTAATATAAGAGGAAAATAAGATTAATATGAAACTACAATGACAAGGAAGACAAACAGAAGCTAAATACCTTCTTACGTCTTGCCTCAGTTCTTTGTAGCCAAGTTCTTTGTAGTTGTTGAATGGTCTTAAATCACTATTATTAAAAAAAAAAGAAAAAATAAAAGTCCCATTTATTAAAATATTCCATTTAAAAAAAAAAAAAAGTCAAGCACCTCTAGTAACATCAGGAATAACAGTTTATCTTGCTTTTACTTTCAAAGAAGGAAGCTAGTTGCTTCTATTCGAGGACAAAAAATGTTTTAAAAAGGTATAAAATTTGATGGACTAATTGTACCTTCTATTTATATGCTTATATTGGGCCCAACACTTTGCTTAAGGCAAAGCCCTGAAGGTTTCAATAGAATTGTGAATGCTCTAGCCATGGACTTGGACATATCTTTTTCAGGATCAAGAATAATCTTCAAAGGGATAATCAGGTCAAGAGCAGGTGATGGGGGATGCAGACATACATGTCAGTTGCATTCTTTTTCCAGGTAGTTCCAGAACTGGGGTTCTTTTTGGGGGTGGGTTTGTTTTGGGTTTTTTTTTTTCACCTTTACAGAGATAAATCTGACTTCCAGGAGTCTCAAAAAGGTCCTGGGGACTTGGGTGAGTGAGACTGAGGGAATAAAATTCTTTTTGGGTACTCTGCTTGAAAGATGTAAGTAGCAGTGAAGCTTGACTGCTTCTCTTCCCTTCTTTTTCATCCACAGAGCCCCAGGTTCTGAACAACCTCCCTTTTCTGATGCTGCTCAGTGCTATTATTTCATACTGGAGTAAATAGACCTCCCTATTGCCCCTACTCACATATTCCTTATCAATTCTACTTTATCCTTATTCTTCCCTTTCCTAGTAGCCAGAAATGACGAGGAGCAGGCTAGGTCCTCATTCCTAAGCAGCAAGAAGACCACTAGGTTGGAGAGAGACAACCTTCTCTGCAGGGAGAGAGCATCTGCTGAACAGAAATTCCAGCAGGCTCTTTAGCAGAAGGATGTGCAGGAAAGCAGTAGGAGTTGAATCATTCTCTCTCAACCTTCTCTGGCACAGGCAAAAGTTTTTCTCTCCTGTGCTTTCATCAAATTCTGCCAAACTCTGCTTTCAGTAATGATGAAAAAATAAGGAGCATAAATTTTATTATTGCTTTTTCTTTGGGGGAAAGAGTGGCTCATCTTATTAATGTATTTAGTTTCTATATTTGAAAATTTAATTTAAGTTTGCACATCTAGTAATTTAAAAAATTTTAAGAAACAGAAGAAAATTCCATCTACAAAAGAGGAGAAGTCGTTACACGTTTTCTGTTTCTAACTTCTTTCCATTTACAAAATATTCTAGTAGATTTAATTCATAGGAAAAAAGATAAGTTTTCAGTACACAGAATGGAAAAATTATATAAAAATGTATGATGATTTGCACAAGAAGACCTCTGTCAAATACACAATTAGTGGATAGTCTTAAGTTATTAAAGAAAGCAAAGTGATCAACACTTGAGCATGTTTGTGGTCTCAGTGTGTGCAGATCATAGAAACTTTTAGGTTGGAAAAGACCATTAAGATCATCAAGTTCAACCATAAACCTAACACAGCTAATACCACCACTAAACCATGTCCCTAAGCGTATCATCCACACATCTCTTAAATACCTCCTGGGATGGTGACTCAACCATTTCCCTGGACAGCCCATTCCAATCCCTAACGACCTTTTTGGTGAAGAAATATTTCCTAATATCCAATCTGAAACTCCACTGGCACAACTTGAGGCTACCTGTGACATCACCTGTGACTTGTGAGAAGAGACCAACACCCACCTAACTACAACCTCCTTTCAGGTAGCTGTAGAGAGCAATATGGTCTTCCCTGAGCCTCTTCTTCTCCAGGCTAAACAACCCCAACTCCCTCAGCTGCTCGTCACAGGACTTGTGCTCCAGACCCTCCCCCAGCTCCATTTTCTTCTCTGGCCATGCTCCAGCACCTCCATGTCTTTCTTGGAGTGAGGGACTCAAAATGGAACACAAGATTTGAGATGCAGCCTCACCATTGCCCAGTACAGGGGCACAATCACTGTCCTTGTCTTGCTGGCCACTCTGTTCCTGATGCAGGCCAGGATGCCATTGGCATTTGCAGACACTGACTAGTGAAAAAGAAAACCTTTCCTGACATGGCTGTAAAATGTGTCACAATTAAAGGACCATTACTGTAAAACAATAGTACATCAATGATTTTTGAACAGTCACAAAAAGAAAGAATTTCATTTTCCATTTATCAGTAACACCAGACCTCAAACAGATGTCTAATCACAAGCTACTCTAGATTAATTAAAGAAGAAACTACTGAAATAGCACAGAGGTGATACAAACTTAAAGGTAATTTTCTTTTAATTTTTAGAAGATGTGACCATTGTCAGTAATGACTTTTCTACTACATAGCAGATACTTGTGTAAACAGTATTCTTTTGCAATAAATTGCATATTTAAAATAGCTCCATTTTCTGTGGCCTCTGTGAGATAATATATGAAGCTCAGACACATCAATAAAACTGACTAGTACCCAAGGAAAAAAAAAAAGAAACAGCTGCTTGTTTTCAGTTCTTGCCAGTGACTCATAAATAACAGTACAGCCACAGATCTGCCATCAGTAAAATGACTGTATTATCTTCTGAATAGTCTTCATATTAGCCAATCAATTGCTAGTTTAAATTTTCCATATTCCTCCTTATTTCATAATTTTTAGAAACCATGAAGCTAAAACCAAAAATTTTGATGCAACTGCAATGTTTGTATGTCTAATGCCATGTAGAGTGTGCCTTTCTAAATATCTTTTTAATATTACTATTATAGGAACGTGCATTTCTTTAACAGGGATGTATTTGATACAGCTGTGACAGGGTAGATGCTAAATTTCTCCTGATGGTGTCTGTCAGTAAAGGTAGTGACCAAGCCCTGTGCATGATGTCCTCCCTCCCTGGGGTTCTCACCCAGCACAATTCAGTGCAGTGTTACATTTGTATTTTCTGTGCAGCCCTGTCTTCTACTGAACTCCGAAAGAAACCTTCATTATTTCGTGGAGAGGGGCAATGAATTTTAATAACTTTGGAGCAACAGCAGACAAATCCTCTTCCCTAGATACTCTAAGGTAAAGTCAAAGTTTGAGTTTAAGACAAGAGGCTCTCTACAGGCAGTACTCCAAGCATTGCTTTGTACTGTGAGAAACAGGACTGTGTCAGACCTTGTGAACAAGGGTTTTGAAAAAAAAACCTTCAGACCTGAGGAGGTAAGGCTACAAAGGAACTGTTAGTAAAGAAATAGTCAGAAGTGCTTTCCACTGTCATACTTTGCTTCTTCTCATGGCTCACTGATTTTTTGCACATGCTCTGTAGAGAGACAAGAGTAAATACTGCTCCTAGGAGACGAAGAGTTGTGTAAGGTTTGACAACTACACTGGTTTTAGCATTGCCAGAGTAAGTATTTGAGGACCTAATTTTTTTGCAGATAAGTAGAACCATTGTCTAACATTGCCATAATAAGGCTTCTTGGACTTCTGAGTTGTGAAAGAAAAGCAGAGAATTATGGAAAATCTGTTTGTCTTGAACAGAGATCAAAGAAGAAATTTCCTTATATGAAAATGAAGAAAGGAGAGCAAGGAGAAGCAGTTGAGACAGACTTTAAATTCATAAGTGACAGGTAATGGCGAATAGGCAATGATTGTTTTGAATACATAAAGTATTTAATTAGTGGTTGGAAATCAAGGCAAAAAGGAAAAAATCAGTGCCAGACTTGCTGAAATGGTGATGAGGGTGATGGCAAAGCACACAGGAATGGAGCTATGGTAACAGTAGCAAGGTGATGGTTTCCATAACTTAATAATAATTCTTCCCATTGTCCTGATCTAATTTCTTACAAAGTGTGGAGTAGGCATAATTCCCATTCTTACAATAAAAACGAATTTTACGTTAAAAGGTGAGGGAATACATGAGGGAAATGTGATGGAAAACAAAATCAGGCAATCATATACCCTTCCTTTTTTTCACAAAAGGCAAATTGGTATGTAGCTGACATGCACACTCCACAGTCTGGAAAAATGGATCTATTAGGAGACTTGTTTGCACATGTATTTACTTTGTGATTATTGTACTATGCACAGTCATATATAATCACAATTGTTATAATTGTTATTGCAATAACTCTAAATTGTTTATGGGAAAAGACAACTGAAGGTAGAGTTCTGATTACTTTTCTGTGTAAGAGCCGCACTTGAGGAGGAGAAAACCGGGAGTTTCTATTGCTATTCTTGTCATAAATAATAGATGGTTTGACAAAATACAGCTCTAATGTCCAACTGGCCATGGTCTTGAATTAAATAAGAGATTTGACTCCAGGCTTGTAAGGGCTATACCTGCTATTGCTGTCTTGGAAAATGGATGTGAGATGCAGTTTATAATCTTCTCTTACAAGTTCCTGTAAGAACAAGTATATTGGACCTCCTCCCACACTTTGTAGAACAATCATCATCTGAAAGGCACAGTCAGTTTACACCATCTGGCTTTTACAACCCTCTGGTTTCCCAGATAGATACTGCTTGATAAATTACATCCTTGACCTTTCCATTGCAAAGCATCTTCCTGTATCATAGGAATATTAAACATAAAGCAGATTTTGGTATTGGTATAGAGGAATACATAACTGGGTATTTATGCTGTCTCTTATTGAAGTATTTCATATGTACTTTCAAATATATTTGTGTTTCTTCACTATCTGTGTACATTTAAATAGTGGCATGAGCACCTGTATATGTAAACATTTATATGTGCATATCTATTTCTTTAAGTTATTGTGTAACTAACTGATCTTATACATTATAAGTATGTCAGGTCAGGTTTTAAAATTCATAGAACCAAGGAATGGCTTAGGTTGGAAGGGACGTTAAAGATCATCTAGTTCCAACACCCTTGCCATGGGCAGGGACACTTTCCACTAGACCAGGTTGCTCAAAGATACATCCAGCCTTGCCTTGAACAACTCCAGGGAGGGGACATCCACAGCTTCTCTGGGAAACCTGTTCCAGTGCCTCACCATCTTATCCATGAAGAATTTCTGCCTTATATAAAATCTAAATCTCCCTGCTTTCAACTTAAACCTGTTACATCTTGTCCTATCACTATAGGCCTTTATAAAAGTCTCCCCTGCAGCTTCCTTATAGGCCCCCTTCAGGTACTGGAAGGCTGCAATAAGGTCTGCCCGGAGCCTTCTCTTCTCCAGGCTGAACAAGCCCAATTCTCTCAGCCTGTCCCCACAGCAGAGGTGCTCCAGCCCTCTGATCATCTTCATGGCCCTTCTCTGAACTCACTCCAACTAATCAATATCCTTCTAATGCTGTGGGCCCCAGAGTTGGACGTAGTAATACATGTGGGGTCTCATGAGAGCAAAGTAAAGGTGAAGATCACCTGCCTCAACCTGCTGGCCACGCTTCTCTGGATACAGCCCAGGGTACAGTTGGCTATCTGGGCTGCCAGTGCACACTGTCGGCTCCTGTCCAGTTTTTTCATCCACCAGTACCCCCAGGTCCTCCTCTTCAGGGCTGTTCTCAAGCCATTCTCTGCCCTGCCTGTCCTTGTGTTTGGGATTGCCCCGACCCAGGTGTAGGACCTTGCACTTGGCCATGTTGAACTTCATGAGGTTGGCCCAGGCTCACCTCTCCAGCCTGTCCAGGTCCCTCTGGATGGCATCCCTGCCCTCCAGCGTGTCAACCACACCACACAGCTTGGTGTAGTTGGCAAACTTGTTCAGGGTGCACTTAATCCCACCGTCCATGTCACCAAGATGTGAAACAGCACCAGTCCCAGTAGCGGTCCCTGAGGAATGCCACTTGTCACTGGTCTCACTCAGACGTGAAGCAATGGACCACAACACTCTGAGTGCAACCATCCAGCCAGTTTCTTATCCACACAGTGGTCCATTCATCACATCCATGTCTCTCCAATTTAGAGCCAAGGATGTTGGGAGGGACAGTTTTGAACACTTTGCCCAATCCCAGGTAGATGACATCGGTTGCTCTTCCCTTATCCATCAAAGTCATGACCCCATCGTAGAAGGTCACATTTGTCAGGCATAATCTGCCCTTAGTGAAGCCACATTGCCTTGTTTTCCATGTACCTTAGCATCATTTCTGGGAAGATCTACTCCATGATCTTACCAGGCACAGAGGTGATGCTGACTGGCCTGTAGTTCCCTGGATCCTCCTCTTTTTTCCCCTTTTTAAAGATAGGGGCTATGATTCCTCTTTTCCAATCAGTGGAAACTTCCCCAGACTGCCATGATTTCTTGAATATGATGGATAGAGGTTTAGCAACGTCATCTGCTAGTTCCCTCAGGACCCAAATTTATTGGATTACATTTTTATTGGGTTTGTCCTGTGGCTGTTGGCATTACTACACAACATTACTGACTAAGCAGATTTTTTTCAAAGTCTTTGATACTGATCAGTATTATTCATATGCCTATTGTGCTGAATTGGGTCCAGGAGCACTGCAGTGCTCACATGTTTTCAGGATCCTTAATTTACAGTTGATGTATGAAGGAAAAGGAGAAACTTCTCTGAACAGTTATTTTAAAGGTTGTGGTTTTTTCTTTTTTTTTTTTTTTTTTGAGATGCCCAAAGACATTTGATGCAAGAGCATCCAAAAAGCATTTTTTAGCTCCCAAATGCATTTGTTCTGCTTCTGTTCTTTAGAATCTTTGAGATTCTTAGACATTTTAGTACATTTGTGTCGTCTTCTGCGATTTTTTTGTATTTTGGTGGGGTCTCAACTTTTGCACTCATTTGGGTTTGCATAGGGTTGTACTATTGTAAGGGTGAGGGGATAATGAAGGCATCTATACAATCTGATTACAAAACCCAGATGTTTAAACCACAGTATTTTCTCATTTAAATATGAGGAATTTTAGGGGTTTGGGTGGGTTTTTTTGTTTGCTTGAGTTTTTTTCTGGTGAGTCAAGTAACTCTTTTGAAAACAGAAACAGAACAAAACACTAGATGATGATATAGACTGCCCAGTTCTTACCTTCACTTGTGGGCAAGTAAATTGACAGCCATGTAGAGGTTGTCTACCAGTGAGTTTACAGACAACCTCTCACAGTTCTCTCAGAAGAAAAATCAAGGCTTTTTATTTTTTCTGTCACAAAATTATATATTTCAACCACATTTTCTTTTTTTTCAGTATTGCATCTGAGAACAAATCAAAATTAAAGACTTTATGTATGTACAAATCTGCAGGAACTTTTCACATAAACATCAAATTCTAATCAGAAAAATTGAATAATAACTTTTTCTGTACACTGTAGAGTTTGCTTTTACATACATCTGAAGTCCTTTATCCCCGTTTCTTATTATTAAGCAAACAATATTCTTTCATATGTAATGCCTACCTCTCTTAAAAGTTTCCTTGCCTTTGATATTATTCATAACTATTATATGTCTGAAAAGTACAAAGCTCATCTGTGATGCAAATTTAACAACTAGTAAGTTATGTATTAATGCAAATAAATAACTTAGAATATTTACAGGGTGTTTAAAATAACTACATAAAATGATCTATAACAACACACATAAATGCAGAAAAGAGTGAGAACAAAAAAATATCTCACACAACAGTAAAATGCAATGGAAATCAACTACTGTCTCAACAAACCCACTAGAATTCAAATATGTTCATCTCCATCCTCAGGCTACTTATTTCTATTATCCTTCCTTTCATTTGGTTTCCTTTTGAACTCTTATCTTTCAATTTCAAGTGTTCTTCATTCTTTTCTCACATTTCTTTTTTCTCGTTTTATATAAGTAGGCTTATGAATGTTATCAATAATATATTGTTTAGCTTTATTCTACCATGGAAAATTTAACAAAACTCATTATTTCACAAATAAAGGCTTGCCAAACTGAAAAGATACACATCAGTAGAGCAGAAGATCAAAACATATGGTCAGAATAGAAGCTTCTTTGAGAAAAGAAGTGTTAAAAAATAAATATGCAGAAAGTCTAAAGGTCAGGATAATTAGCAGAAACATAAGATACTCAGACAAAATGAAACAGAAATTTAAAGTCATAACAGTAAAACACAGGGAAAAAATCAGCAAGCAAGACAAATTAATGTAAGAACACTCTTGCTTTGGACTAATATAAGCTCAAATTTATTCCAATGAAATAACAAGAGAGGAAACTTTTTCTCAGCTCTCTAAAATTAAGACAAAAAAATAAATATTTGTTTTGTTTTGAAACCACATATTTGAGAACAAGAACATATTGTATTATGAAGTACTGACTGACCTCAAATACACAGTGTCACCCCAGTCAGGCAATCATAGTCAGCTGACCATCACCTCAGCTCTAGCAGTTAATCACAGAATCACTAAGGTTGGAAAAGACCTATAAGATCATCCAGTCCAACCATCAACTCAACGCTACCATACCCACTAGACCATGTCCTCAAGCGCCACATCTAGTTAATACATTAATATTTCTTCAGTCATTTAGGAAACTCTGTTTTAATAAAGATTGAAATACATTAGCAAATCTGATGGTGGGTGAAAATCTGTAAGTGGAATTCTTATATCATATTGCAAATTTCTGAGATTATTTAAAATAGTTTATGTTTGCATTTACAGTTTATGATGTTAGCTGACTTCATTGGGTTTTACCACAGATTACTGCTACATACAAATTCTCTTCTCTTACAGCAATTTTTAAAGCTCTGTATTTATACATATGTGTTTCATTATAAGGTAATATGTAGTAAAGGACTCAGTGTCTCTTAAGGCTAATTAAAGCTACTGACCCATCAGAGACTGTTGGAAAATAGAAATGCTAGAGCATTATTTCCTTGTCAAACTTCAACTACTTGTATTTCCTCAGGAAAAAAAAAAATAATTTTAGTCTGTCAAGTTCTTTGACAAGAAGAAAAAATGCTATTGCTGTGTGTTTTACACCTCGTACAATTGTAGGGAATTGCTGTATTACCCACTGGTGTCAAAAAAAGAACACAGTCAGGTCACTCTTTGCTGCATACGCTTGTAATAATGTTGGTAATAAGCACTGTAAAACTTGCGGGGGGATGTATTAAAAGGTATAAATAATATCATCAAATACTGTGATTACTTTGAGAGAATATTGACCAACATGTTAAAGCTTCTTATATGGTCTCATGAAAAATAAGAAAGCACTTATTTTCCTAGGGCAGAACTTAAGAAAAACAATAAAATCTTTATGTAATAAACCACCTTAAGAATAAGGCTTACCATTACGTTTTAGGTGTCATTTACTCTTTGGAAAATAGTTTTTAAATGTACTCTGATCTGTGATGCATACACAAGATAAACCTAGTTACTTCTAGGTAGGAGATGGAGACCAGGTAAACCATGTGGACCCTGACTGATAACAGTCAGGAAAGACCCATCCCACAAAAACATCATACCTGTTATATATCACAAATGATTTTGCTCTTCTGTCTTTGTACAGTACACCTAGCTTCCTTTGTTTATGCTGTTAGACTTTTCTACCACATTAGAAGAAACCTTAGGCAGAAGGTTTACAGTCATGGAAGAAGCAGAATCAAATACTAACTTTTAGAAGTAATTGCCTGCAGCTGCGCCTTCACTGAGATTCACAAGACAAAGAGGTGCTGTCAGCAGGTGGATATGAATGCTCTGACAAAAACCTGGTTTAAAGATTTTTGAGTAGAAGACTAACTTCCAGAACTTGTTTCCTTGGTTCTTTGTAAGTTACAAATTTTTTTTAGGACTCCAAGCCGTGTGAATGTGAAAGTGGTGGATATTTCTCTAGTATGGGTGAAATGAATTAGGCTTCTGAAATGAAAGTGAATACTCAGTCTTCTCCTGACTTAGTTTTGGTCTAATTTAGAAAAATTGTACTACATGTGAATTATAGTCACATAATTAGTTGTGATACATGCTCAGAAACTAGGTGGAGGGAATTGAAAAATTACATAAAGCAGAACGGAGAAAAGCATTGATTAACTGAAAGAACAGGTGATTGAGAATGATTAAGTTTATGAACAGAAGATCATTACATGAGCATAGTTATTACTTTAAATAAATATATTTCAAATAATGATGTTAAAATATTCTGTATTTAACATTGCTTGCAGGTAGAGATGACATTAAGTTCTGGTGGAAGGTAAAGGACCAATATGTACTCTTTTTTTGTACTTCACAAAAGATTGAGAGCATATATTTTTAAAGGATAGAAACTTCTTATCACACAACTTCACATCACATGTATTACTGTCTCTTAATATTTATTTCTGTATCTTGTGTTTAACTACATTTTTGATAGAATTATACTAAACCTTCTGAAAATTTATGTAGGAGGGGAATGTTATGACTACTCTCAGTAAAATCCTACCCAGCTGAGAAATTCACATCTTGCAGAAAGTTCTGTGATTCTGAAAGCAGAACAGTCTTATAGTGCTGTCTTTTGTTCAGTCATGAAATAAAGGTTTGTCTGCTCTCTTGAGTAGCCTATTTCCCTGAAATTTGTAGGAATGGTATTCTCTGTCAAATCTTTGTGACAGATTAATGGTAACTTCAGAAATCAAAAAAGAATGAACTGCAAAGGCATTTATGTGTATATACATAAAATTTATGACACACACCACACCTCCTTAGAGAAAGAGACTGAGATGTCTTTCAACTAAAAAATAAGGATGAAACCGTACTTTTTTTTTTCCTGCATGATTTAGGTTGACCTTACACTAAATTGACATCTGAATTTCCTGCACTTCCTAGATTTGCTTTTTTCTTTTATATGGGAAGGAAAATAAAGGATCTAGTACTTTACATTGAGAGATCCATAATACTTTGTTTCAGAACTGGTTAAATTATTTGCTTCAGAACTTTTAGCCCAAATACATGACTGTGAAACTGTGAATACTGGCATTAGACTGCGGTCTGTTTGATCTGCCATGGCTCAAATCACCCATAAATGACATTTCCTCTGGTAGTATTTTGGTCCACGCTGTACTTCAGTACAGCATGTTAGGAAGGGAGTCAGAAGAACTTCTACCTAGGACTTTAAGAGGGCTGACTTTGGCCTGTTTAGGAGCCTGATTGACAGAATCCCTTAGGAGGCAACCTTGATGGGCAAAGGAGTCCAGGGAGACTGGATATTAATCAAGAAGGAAGTCTTCAAGGTGCAGGAGGATGCCATCCCCATATGCCGAAAGATAAGCCAGCAGGGAAGATGACCAGCCTGGCTGAACAGGGAACTTTGGCTGCAAATTGGGGCAGAAAAGGAGAGTTTATGAGCTCTGGAAGAAGGGACAGGCAATTCAGGAATACTACGAGTGTTGTGAGGTTTTGCAGGGAGAAAATTAGAAGGGCCGATGTCCAGCTGGAAATTAATCTGGCCTCTGCTGCAAAATTCAATAAAAAATGTTTCTATAAATTCATTAGCAAGAAAAGGAGAGTTAAGGAGAATCTTCACCTTTTAGTGGATGTAGCGGAAAACAAAGTGACCTGCTTATCGGACAAGGGCAAGGCTATGGATGTAGTCTACCTAGATTTTAGTAAACCTTTGTCAGCATTTCCCACAGCCTTCTCCTGGAGAAACTGGTTGCTCATGGCCTGGATGGTTGCCCTCTCCGCTGGGTAAAACACTGTCTAGATGGCCAGGCCCACAGAGTGATGGCGAATGGAGTTACATCCAATTGGCAGCTGGTCACAAGCAGTGTACCCTATGGCTCAGTTCTGGGGACAGTTCTGTGTAATATCTTTATCAATGACCTGGACGAGGGGATTGAGTGCACCCCCAGTAAGTTCACAGAACACAACAAGTTGGGTGAGAGTGTTGATCTGCCTGAGAGTAGGAAGACTCTACAGAGGGATCCAGACAGGCCAGATTGATGGGCCTGGGCCAAGGCCAACTGTATGAGATTCTACAAGGAGAAGTGTCAAGTCCTGCACATGGGTCACAACACCACCATGTAATGCTATGGGCATGGGAGCGAATAACTGGAAAGCTGTCAGGCAGTAAAGGACCTGCGGGTGTTGGTTGACAGCCAGCTGAATATGAGCCAGCAGTGTGTCCAGGTGGCCAAGAAGGACAACGGCATCCTTACCTACATCAGGAACAGTGTGGCGAGTAAGACTAGGGAAGAAATTGTTCCCCTGTACTCGGCACTGGTGAGGTCACACCTCTAAGACTGTGTTCAGTTTTGGGCCTGTGGAAAATCCTAACCCTCAAAATTCATAGAAGAAAGTAATAAATAATCACAAGGAAAATTAAGTTTTATAAATAACAGATGAGCTTTCCTAACTAAGCAGAATGAGAAGCCAACCAAGTGGATCAAAGAGAAACTAAGCAAGAGGATATGGGAGAAAAATAAAGGAGGTATGTTGCTCCAAAGAGCAAAGGGAACATTGAAGGCCAAATTGGCACCTTATATGGAAAGGGAACTTAATGTTCAACCAACAGGCATCATAGGAAGACCACTAGAGGCTGCCAAGGCCCTCTAAGGACCCCTGGAGACCCTTCCTCATGGAATGTATGCTTGTGCAGGAGAAAAATGAATATGATAATTGGTTCCTGGAAATTTAATGAATATGTATAATCATCCTAAGAAATTTGATGACTATGTATGATAAGCAGTATATAAATGTATAGTTAGGGTAGAGATTGTATGGGCATGTTAGTAGGAAATACTCCTCGTGTCCCTGGCTAATAATAAAGTAGTACCACCTTTCTAACACATCCAGTGTTGTGGGGATATTTCAGTAACAGGCACTTCACTACAAGAAAGACGTTGAGGTGCTGGAGCATGTCCAGAGAAGGGCAATGGAGCTGGTAAAGGGTCTAGAGCCCAAGTCCTGTGAGGAACAACCTAGGGAACTGGGGTTGTTTAGCCTGGAGAAGAGAAGGCTCAGGAGAGACCCTATTGCTATCTACCTGAAAAGAAGTTGTAGTAAGGTGGGTGTTGGTCTCAAGTGATAGGAAAAGAAGAAATGGCCTCAAGTTGCTTCAGGGGAGGCTTAGATTGAATATTATGAAAAATTTCTACCCTGAAAGGGTTGTCAGGCATTGGAATGGACTGCCCAGGGAAATGGTTGAATCAACATCTCTGGAGGTATTTGAGAGATGTGTGGATGAGGTGTTGAAGGACATAGCTTAGTGGTGGTATTAGGAGTGTTAGGTTAACGGTTGGATTTGGTGATCTTAATGGTCTTTTTCAACCTCAGAAATTCTATGATTCTATTCTATGATCTATAATTCACTACATGGTTAGATTGGAAAAGAGATTATATGGCATATTTTGGTTTTAGTGGGTTTATGATATATGACATTGTAACTGTTGTTTAAAAAATTATTCTTGATTTAGATGAAGAAAAATAACATTAAACATTACAGTTTCCTCAGATGAAGTTACTAGGTATGGTTGTTTTGTGTATTTTTATTGCCTTTCTTTGATCAGGGAAAAATAGCAAAAATCTTTTTAATATAGCCAGTGCAATTTTCTCAAAGAGGAAAAAAAGCAGTTTTCATTTAAGGAATGGCAAAAATTAAAATAAGCAAACAGATAATATAAAGCATATATCCACATTTAATTCTTTCTCTTAGTATGCATTGTAATATATTGAAATAGAAAATTTATTGCTTCTAATTAACAGAAATATTTATACCTCATCAGGGTATTAATTCCCATAGTCCAATATCTTCCTGGCATGTTTGGGCAGAAACAGATGGTTGAGAAGACTATTGATAAGGTTTACAGGATAATCTAGGAGAACTGATCCTATAATTCTTGTCCCTTTATGACAGAGTTCAATAAATGCTTTATTTGAGTCTAATTCCTTACTTTTCCTTGGTTTCAGGAATCTTCTTGACAGAAGATATCATGTACACTGAATTCCATAACCTGATATCCAACCAGATGTATTTTCTGTTATCAGATTTACAACTGTTGATTTTCTTTCATATTATATTTTATATATATTAAAAATTATTTTAGAAACCAGAAACATTTTATAAACTCTAATTTATTATTTTTTAAAGAGCAATTAGTAAGATGTAGGAAACTATTTTTTCTCTCAATGTGGAAATCAACATTTATTTTTTAATGTGGCATTTGACAAATAACTAGGATATATAATTATATGCATTAAAACCAGAATGTAGCTGTGAAAATTGAGATAAAGGTTATTTTTCAAAAACATGAGGAAGGTTTAGTTACAGGCAATATATAATCTTACTTGGTAATTCAAGTGTGATTTGGTTTACCTTGTATTTTGGGAGTTTTCTTCCACCTAACTTGACATATCATAAATTCTCTTTTCTAAATTAAAGACATGATTTGTAAAAACTCTGCAAGAGAATCTAGTGAAGAAAAATATTTTATGTGGGTAGCATGACTACTTTTTTTTTTTTTTTTTTCCTGAAGTTCCTATCATAACACAAAGTGTTCTTGATTTCCTGCTAAATCATTACTCTATTCTACTACCAATTGGGCTAGAATTGAGCATTGTTCAGATCTGGATGATGTCTGCCTGATAACTGTCGGAATTTAATACAGAGTATGTCAAGAAGGCAATCTGCTTTGGATTCAGATCTCCGTTCACTTATCTGAAAATCTTGTTACAATTAGTTTTCCTAATGAACCAAATGAAAGAATGTTTTGTACTATTGCAGTTCTCCATGAAACCCTGTTTTGGAATAACATAGTATGATGCACACAATTTTAGACCTGTTTAAGCATGCAAAATCTTGAGAAAATGAGTTCTGTTCCATTCCAAAAAGCACTTATGAAAATGCTGTAGGTAATATCTCAAAACAATGCTTTAGAAACTTGGGTTTTCATTGAATATTTTGATTTCATTCCATGCCTCAAACCCCACTAGGGCCAGATTTTGAGTGGATTTGCTCGGGTATGGTGGGTTGAAAGGCACTATTAAACAGGTGTTATTAAGCTCTATATTATCTTACATTGTCTGTCTTTTCTATGGATGTTATCCCCTTGTTCATTTGGTTTTTATTCTTAGTAATAGCTTGCTACTATTTATGATACTGCTTTAATAACTGTTTAATGTTCTTTCTTATTGTTGTGAATTAGCTAGGATTAATTCATGTGATAATTTAAACCAGACAGGTTTGTGCCTAGTATTTTTCCTGAAGGGTCCCTAATGGTGTTTGTTTTACTTTCTTTTTTTTTTTTTTTTTCTTTTTGTGAGACAGTTCAGTCAGAACAAAACCTATTGCCACTAATTAAGATGTACTTGAATTTGCAATCTGATTGATAATGGAGTGTAAACAGTATAACAGTAGATCAATCTATGAGGCAAAAGGATGTGATAAACTGCAGGTACCACTCAATAATGATTTTAAGTCGTGGGTGCTGTCTTTGGCAAAGCCAAAGGGCCAAGACATGCTCCATAGGATCACCTGTAGTCTAAGGCTGCAGTACATCTTAAGAGGGGTTTCCAGCGTTTGTACTTGCTGCCTTCTCATGAGATCAACTTCATGCCTCACTGCACAGGCAAAGTGACTCAGCTGCTCACATCCCCTTACGGTGTGAGAGGGACAGTGTGAGGGAAGAGTTGTCGCTTTGGAATGAAGGAGAGCAGGATTCCTCTGGTGAGCCAGGACAGGTTACTTTTGTGCATGACTTCATTAGTTCTAATAGAAAAGTGTCTTCTGTCTCAGTGCTTTTGTGTCCCTTAATCACTCATTGCTGCTTTCTCCCCATGGCAGGGAGAGATCACGTGTACTGAGCCTGCATTTGAGGCCATACCTTCCTTTCATTTTGGTGGAGTATGTTAGCTTTTACAGACAGTTTTCAATACTGATGCAATCCAGACAGATTTAATATTTCCCCTGGAAGTTAACAGTATTATATCCTTATCCAAAAGACAGTGTGTTGATATTTTTCTTAGTTAAAGCAATTTTTTAATTTTTCACTTCCTAGATAATGCAAATGTTTTTTTACAAGATAAGATACCAACATTTGTATTTACTTGGTCAACTTAAAATTCATTATCCCAAAACTCCATTTTCCCCATTGCACTGTACATTTTCTTCTAATCTGCGTGTTAACAAATGCACATGACACATCTAGAAGGAACAACCGGATGAAGATTGTTATTCGCTCCAGATTTTTAACACTTAAGTACATGTTCATCATTAGTACTGACTTATTATTACCTAGATCTAGCCTACATACAGTGTAAAAAGTAGTTCAATAACACATTCAAAATGCTACTGTTTTCCAGTATTAACATGTCAAGTTTCTCAGTCCCCTGAAGCATGTAATAAGAATAGATTGATTTAAAACGTATGTTATTTTAATTTTTTTCCTTTAGAGAAAAGTTATGAAATACTCTCAGGTCTTGTGAAAATATGTCTCTTCATGCAAAACAGTATCAAATATATTTTTTTAATTTCTGTGCAATTTTGAAAAACATATTTATAATTTTCAGGTTTTGAGTTTTCAATTTTCTATTACTTTCTGTCACTTCAGTACAAATGTGTTTTATTTATTTTTTTCCCAGTAACTAAATAATTTAAATTGGGATGTAAAACTTGGAACTCAACACACTGAAGGAAAGGGATGCCAGCCAGAAGGACCTTGACAGGCTCAATAGGTGCACCTCTGCCAGCCACATGAAGTTCAACAAGGCCAGGTGGAAGGTCCTGCACAAGGTTCAGGGAAATCCCAAGCACAGGTACAGGATGGGTGGAGAATGGATCTAGAGCAACCCTGAGGAGAAGGACTTGGGGGTACTGGTGGATGAAAAGCTGGACATTGGCATGGCAGCGTGCGTTGGCAGCCCAGAAAGCCAACCGTATCCTGGGCTGTATACAGAGAGGTGTGGCCAGCAGGTCAAGGGAGGAAATTCTTCCCCTCTGCTCTCGTGAGATCCCACTGCATCCAACTTTGGGGCCCCCAGCATAAGATGGACATGGACATGTTGGAGCAAGTCCAGAGGAGGCCACAGAGATGATCAGGGGGCTGGAGCACCTCTACTATGGGGACAGACTGAGAGAGTTGGGCTTGTTCAGCCTGCAAAAGAGAAGGCTTCAGGGAGACCTTATAGCAGCTTTTCAATATCTGAAGGGGCCTACAAGAAAGCTGGGTGAGGGGTGGGGGGTGGGGTGTCTTTTTACAAGTGCCTGTGGTGACAAGAGATAATGGGTTTAAATTGGAAGTGGGTAGATTTAGATTAGATATCAGGAAGAATTTCTTCCTGGAGAGGGTGGTGAGGCACTGGCACAGGTTGCCCAAAGAAGCTGTGGATGTCCCATCCCTGGCAGTGTTCAAGGCCAGGCTGGATGAGGCTTGGAGCAACCTGGTCTAGTGGAGGGTGTCCCTGACCATGGCAGGGGATTGGAACTAGATGATCTTTAAGGTCCCTTCCAACTCAAAACATTCTATGATTCTATGATATTTTTTTGTCTTATTTTTGCCTTTTCCTCCTCTAGAATTTCAAAACTTGTTCATAACACAGTAAGTCGCAGCTGCGCAAAATTGAAGGAAAGAAAAATTGATAAAATTCTGCTTAAATATATGAAATAAAAGTTAAAACAAGGAATATTACAACTTCAAAAATATATTTATATTACTGTAGTTTATGGAGTTGAAGAAGTTATAAGTTTTGCTTTTATGTGTTTCAAATAAAAGAGCTAATTAAGTGTTAATAGATGTTCTCTGTAGGCCTCTGATTTTAACCTTTGGCACATATTTTCTAAAAATTTGAACTCATGATAATGATTTTCCAATAAAAGATTAGACTTTTCTGTTAATTATTGTCAAGTAATTATGCAATAAGTTTTTAATGTATATATTACCTGCATTATTCACTATTTCTGTCTTTGGAAAACTTTTGTACTCATTTTTGTTAATTTTATTGAAGAAAAACAGGATAAACAGGGTTATAAATGTTTCATAGCAATGAATATATATGTTATTATTTGCTACATATACTGCTCAAATTCAGCTGGGTGGGGGGTTAGAATGTTTTTACTGTTAAGTCTCTTCTCACCCGATGTTATGTAATAATATAAGTGACAGAAGGTACTTAATAGAAGAATTGTGTGGTGGATTTCCATAGGCAAGCTGTGCCACTAATTAAGTCCTGTACAATATTTAGAGATTAAGTATTCTAGTACAATTTTAATGTCAATATGTAACTTTATTTGCAGATATTTTTCTCCTCCTCTTTGAACTACAGTGATCATTGCAGGTTGTTGATCACCTTGCTTGCATGTCTATCTGTTCTTGTTTACTTATTATAATTTCATCCCTTTACACATTGGTCTTAAAATGGAACGCTGCATTTCAACAGCAACACTGGGATCTGTCACAGCTAGATTAATTTATAATAAATGTAAGCATTTTTAGAGTGGATTCCTATAAATCCTTTGAAATTCTACTTTTTTATCATGTCACAACTCTTGTTTCCTGATTGTGCAAATTTATATATTTGTATTTAATCCTCAGATATTACTGCTGAACTTTAACTCATCATACTTACAGATTAGTGAGGCCATACTTCTACCATGTTTCTGTCAACTCTCCTATATCATTTTTCTGTGTTAGTCACAGCTTCCAATTCTGTCTTGTTTGTCCTTCATGCATCTTGTGTTAGCATAGAGGGATTTTATTATATTTGATCTATGCTTGAAAGCTCTTTGGGATTGATGTACCAGCATCCTTGTGAACTATCTGAAGGTTCTTCTTACTTCTCCACTGTTAAAGAGCCTTTCTCCTCCTCATCATACTGAGGAATAATATTTAACTAGAAAGTATAATTGACCAAGTCACTGAATTAGTAGCACAAACCAATTAAATGATCTGCACCTATTCAGATCTGTTGTCAGCTCTTGTCACTGCTTAGAGACAGCAAAACACAAATGTATACCACACTTTAAAAAAATACATAAATGAAGAGGGAGAGAAGGGAGATTGAAAGGGATTTAGAAAGCAGTCTGCTGCCCTAGCACTGAACAAGATGTACGTGTCTTAATCCTTAAAGAGTTATAACTTGGGTATTGTTCCAGTCCAGCCTGAAATTGAGACAAGGCTGAGAGAGCTGGGTCTGTGTAGCCTGGAGAAGACTGAGAGGGGATCTCATCAATGCTTATAAATATCTAAAGGGTGGGTGGCAAGAGGATAGGGTCAGACTCTTTTCAGTGGTGCCCAGAAACAAGACAAGGGGTAACAGACACAAACTAGAATGCAAGAAATTCCATTTCAGCATGAGGAAAAAATTCTTTACTTTGAGTGTGCCAGAGCACTGGAACAGGCTGCCCAGAGAGGTTGTGGAGTCTCCTTCTCTGGAGATATTCAAAACCTGCCTGGATGCATTCCTGTCCAACCTGCTATAGGTGAAGGTGCTTTGGCAGGGGAATTGGACTAGCTGATGTCTGAAGGTCCCTTCCAACCCCTACCATTCTGTGATTCTGTGAAATTGCATGAGAAAACAGAGGGATCTTAACTTACATTACTTATTTTTATATCAGGAAAACCATCCCAAAATACAGACATAGAGAGAATCTGAACACTGGTGTCCTAGGATATGCAAGGCTACAAATACCACTTGCTGAACACCAGCTGACATACCCAGGCTTCCCACGGCCCCTTTCCAGCCATGCTTGGGCTGTAGGTGCTAGTCCCTGAGATGCTGGAAGAGGGTCAGCCCCTGCCTTCCTCATGTCCCAGCCACGGGGCCCCACACCTGATGTGAGCAAAATGGGTATTGGACAGCAGTAGTAAAAATTTTGCAAATCATGAAAAGAAATATTCGATTATAAAGTGCCCTCAACTTTCTTTCCATTTGGATTGTAATATAAAGGGGAAAATCTGCATTACGACCTAATTAGTTTTCCAATAAAAATTGCTTGTTAACAAAACAAACAAAAATCATCAATGGACCATGTGAAAATTAATAATATATAGCAATGTGAACAAAATGTTGAAGACCTCTATCATTTGAAACCTATGGGAAAAAGTTGCAAAAGCAGAAGTCTCCTTCTGTCAGCTAATTGTGAGCAGACTTTACAGTTACAGGTACAAAACCTTCATTGTAGAAATGACAGGTGTCATTCACTAAAATTATAATCTTGCTAAGGCAGCCAAGTGGCTTGTACCCATTAAAGTCAGGCATCTGGTTATCCCAGGCTGGCAGGAGATTAGATTAGGAACTTCAGAACTTTCTGTCTTAGGGGAAAAGGAGAAAATAATTAAAATTCTTCTAGTTTTAGAGAATACAAATCAGGCTTGCTCATAAAATGAGCACAAGGGCATTTGTTAAAATTATCAGGCAAAAAGTTTAAAATTAATAAAAGGAAATGTTTTTTAATATAATGAGAAACTAGACTGTGAAATTTACTGTTAACTGATATTATTGATGTAAATAGCTGAGCAAGAATATGAAAAGTTTTATAGGCTGCATTTGAATGAGAACTGAATAGGCAATAAAAAATGAATATATAGAAAAAATATTGGTGTAATTGGCTGTCATAGTGCATGTGAGAATGCAGTGATCATCAGCTGTGGTCAAGAAGCAAGGGAAATTAACTTCCTTGTATCTCTGTATTTTCCTTTGTCACTGAACATCAGGCAGGATTTATTGACACTGAGCACTTATTTTTGTGCCTTGGTGCATGAATTCAGCTAAATTTTCATTTCTAATACCCTTAAAATTCTCATTTTGTAACTCAGCAAAACTGAAAACTCTCATTTGAAAATTTGAAGTGCTGAAATGCTAAAATGCTACTCTGAAAACCCTAAACATTCATATTAAAGTATTTCCCTAGACAGTTGGACAGAAATAGCCCAGACACCAGAAAAAAATAGGGACATGCAGATACTGTGATGTTCATATCAGATTGCCAGATGCTTATTAAAAAAAAAAAAAAAGAAGAAAAAAGAAAGGAAACAATAAAAGCCATCAGGCCATATGATCCATAGTAGCCTTCCAGAACAATTTTACTGTGGTTCAAGAACAGATGTTTGCAGCCCAGTCTATAAATAATTTTGATGTAATCTAGAAGACCAATGAAGTGATAAAGTTGAAATTAAGTATTTTTATTTCTCAAAGCAAACTTTATCAGAGTGAAAAATCAAATTGCATTGATTTTGTCAACAATATTCTTTATGAGTTTCCTGCTTTTGCATACTAATTTTCTGATAAGCTCTACCATTATCCAATGATTTTTTTTTTTTTTTTTTTTTTTGTCTGACACTGTGGCACTTAGACTACTAGAGTTATAAAGCATCATGTGAGGGACTAGCTTGAGGTAAGAACTAGGATGATGATGAAGGGACAAGACAATAAAAACAGACCTGTTTCTTAATCTGTTAAAAAAAAATAACATGTCATAGTGTTATGGAACATTTTAGTAAGTCTCATATCAATTTTATCTCTATTTTCAGATGAGCTTATTCATTAATTCCTGTCTGGAAACTGAATGATACAGTGAAAATTATTATAAGGAACTTCAGTTTATTGCCCAAGCTTTACCACAGATATGTATATGGTTCTTATCCTCAGTTAGGGTCAATTTGTGTTACTGAATAGCATTTCCCTCTGCTGCAAATCTGTTCAAAATGAAACATTTCGCCTCATAGAATAAATTGCATTAATGAAACAAGCAGCAAGACTAGGCTTTCTTCTGTCTTGTCAAGAGAGTTCATACCCATGAAACTCCTCCAGTAAACTCTAGCAATCTTGTATCATTGGTCCAGGCTAATATCCTTTTGCTCCTGTTGATTCATGGCTATGGTTATGGATAGGAGATGGATCCAGCTGGGAGGTCTGCTGTGATTAATGTTGTCCCTGTATAAGGGGCAGATGGCATAGCACTCACTGGCTTGATAGAATTATTAATTCTACCTCTAGAAGAGGTGGCTTGCCACATTACTTTCCCATAGTTGAGGATAAAAAGAAATCTTCATCGTTGGGGGTTGAGGCACTTTGCCAACTGAATCTGAAAATTAAAGAATCAGCTAGTTGTTTGGACAGAAGCAAGAATTATTGGTGTGATACCACAGGATTGGCTTTAAAAAAGAATAAGGATGGAGAATATTCTGCCATCTAGGAGAGTAACAGTCTTTTTAATGAAGAAGTTAAATATTCTGCAACCTCTTTCAAAAAAATGTTGAGATAATTAGGTCTGTATTAACCTTTCCATTTGTTTCTTTGGCTGCTGAGTTAGGAAAAAATGTTTGGGATCAAACCAATTAAAAATTAGAATGGTTTCAGTAGGCAAACTAAGCAGTTGCTTCTTTTTCTTCATAATGATACATGTTTACAACACAAAACATAGTATCGTTGTACACCACTTTCTTAGGAAGTGGTAAGTAGGTTGATTTCCTCAAGCAGAGATCTAAGGAAGGCCTATGTTGTAATATTTGGCTGGTTGATAGAAGAGGTATGTCATAGCCTTTTCTCTTTATATAAGCTTCCCATTCTTTTCGTTATCAGCTAAATTATTTGACCTTTTTTCTGAAATTCCTAATGGATTTGGAAGGACACAAACTTCTTTCTTCATCAAATTTACTATTTATAACACAATAGAATAAATATATCTAGCATTAATGCCAAGGACAAAGAAAAAAGTACTGATGACAGGGCTGACAGAAACACTGAATGAGACCATGATCAAGGCTTGTACTGTACAAGTCAAAAGGATTGCTCAGTTGTCTGGGTGTTGTCTGAATCTGAATTCTCAAAGTTGGCATAGCTTCTCTTCTGCCTGTACTTACTATGATAATCACAAATTTTAGTTAGGTTTTATCTGTGCACTCGTTCTTGTAGGGATGATTTTTATTGGGGGAAAAAATCTTGCAAGATGTAAACTCTATTAATACATCCTGCTGTTCTGTGACTTTTTTTTTCTCTCCTAATGTTCTTCCCCTTTTAGACTCATGACAAAATAATTCCTTAGCATTGATAAGTAACCACCAACAAAGTTAACAGATATAAGTAGTTCCAATTTTTGCAGCTGGTGAGGGTGAGGAAAGTTCTAGGGAACTGAGACACTTCTGTGATTATTGCCTCCACTGTGTTGACAAGAAAG
Organism: Rhynochetos jubatus; assembly: GCA_027574665.1. Taxonomy (NCBI): domain Eukaryota; kingdom Metazoa; phylum Chordata; class Aves; order Eurypygiformes; family Rhynochetidae; genus Rhynochetos; species Rhynochetos jubatus. Next base: position 31,513,365 of record CM050649.1, on the reverse strand, counting down.
GATGAGAATTTACAGCAAATTATCTAGCACAGATGGTCTTCATCACTAGTGATAATGTTGGAGTCTGTTCTTTTGGCTGGGGAGGAAGCAAAGGTGGGCTTCCCGAAACAGCAGGTGGTAATGCATACACACCCACGTAGACCACAGATGTGCCACTGGGAAATCAATGAAAACTAATTAGTTGGATTTCCCTAGCTGCTGTTTGAAAGTTGACCCTTTTTTATTCCCCCACCCCCCATCAATACTGCTCTAAGAGAAGCAGAATTGCCCAGCGTGTAAAGAGCTGGCTTGACTCAAACTGTAGGAAAGCAGGTCATAGGTATTACAATAACCATATTCATTTTTAATTAAATAGTAAAGAGTATTTCAAGCCATATACATATCTTTTAGCTATTACATTTGTAAAGGTATGCATGCAAATGCAGAGCCCTATCTTCAGATGATTTAAATGTTTTCAAGGAGAACAGGGGTACACAGCTGAGTACTTATGCCATGTCTTTGTCTCTGATGAAATACTTGCTTTTGAGGATTTGAGAAAATATTTATGTCTCTTTATTCTTCTTTGCTTAAAAGGGAGACATTGTTGTCTCTTAAACTCTCATAGCAATAAATTTTCAAGAGTATAGAGGTGGTTGTCTAGAAATAACTGTCTGAGGTACGTTTTACTGAACATATTGCTACCATTTATCAAGTATTCTTGTCTAATAATTGCTTCATTTGAATTCTTTTTGCCTTCATGAAAATAATAGATCATTTTGCAAGCCCTGAGTGGAAATCTGTAACATGGGAGGGAAGGAAGAGATGTCACTTTTGCTCTCTCTATGCCCATATTATGTAATTTATTCATGTCCATCTCAGTTTGGATTATAAAAAGAGAAAGGATTATGTGTGGAAAAATCCAGGCTTCATTGTTTGTGTTTCTACTGGCAAAGCCACTGAAGAAAGTATCAAAAGCGTATAAGATTTATAAAATGAGTATTTAATAATTTATTCTATATTTTATTTCCTTTTTCATCCTGTAAATTATATTTGTATATATATGAAAACCTCTGAAAATGTTTTGTATATTTGCTTATTTTCAGCAAGTCAATACCACCACCACCCCCGTTCCCAGATATGTGTAATTTGTAACATGTACCTTTATCTAGTGTGCAACCATTGTCTGCTTCTGCCACAGCTCTACCTGCCAGAAATCAAGAAGAGAAAATCCGCCTCACTCATTTCATAAATTCAAATTAATGAATATAATAACAACATCCCAACAATCAGATAATAACATGAAGAAACATATTCCCCCTCCTGCCTACACCACATTTTAAAATGTCGTAACTTCTAGAAGCATTACTGCTGTTGGAAGTTTTTAAGTGATGCTGGGTTTTGGACATCAGCAACACAAGCAACAACTTTCAGCAAGAATATTGAAAAAGTCAGCCAATACCCTACACTGGTGTTGCTTTCCTAGGTTTTATATTTTCTTAAAAAGCTTATTTTGTTTTAAATACAATAGAGCTTTCTTTGTTGATCAAGATAGCTGTTCAGTTTAATTACCCAGAGTTCCTGCTCAGAAGAATTAATGGAAATAATGAAAGCACTCTGTAGATATCTTTAGATGCATGTAGGGATACTAGAAGAGATTCTTGAAACTAGAACTCTATTTCATGACCTTTGGTGAAGTCTTCCAATGATTCAATTATATTTTGTTCCTGATATATCTCTGCATCTTCAAAGATGTCTGATGATCTCACAGACTTCAGTCCTGCCAGCTGCCAGCCTTACTAAGCACCAGCCATTACTCTTAAAAATTGCTGTGTACAATTAGGTCTTTGGGGAACGTTTTATATACAAATGGATTTCCCAGTTCAGTATATTCTATTTAACCAGTACAACCTAATCATAGGGAATTTGATCTTGTTAAAATTTATTCCATTTGCCAAATTCCACTATCAACCTTTTTTAAAGTTAAAGGTATGCACACAATATCTGAACTAATTATATTTTATTTTCATGGTGAAAGTAAGTTTTTACTCCTGATGTGTTTGGACTCTTAACACAAACTCTAAGTACTTTTTATATCAATTGAACTGTCTGGCATGGCATTTTCTTTCTTAACAGATTCTTTTAGCAATAACATTTGCTGTTTAATGATTTGTTTGGTTTTTCTTCCTTTCCAGGGCTGTTCTTTTAACCTTTCTGTTATTTCCCACATGCACAGCTTAAAATGCTGAACTTTCAAATATAAATGGCAGTAACAAGACTGGTATGTGGCATGTGTTCTGCTTATTTCAATAAATGCATGTAATCTTGTAAATTTTAATTTTTCAAATGCTTCCTGCCTAATGTACTCAGCCTTGATGATTTTTAGTGACATTTTAAGCAGACAAGTGGATCTATTTAATGTCATCTTGATATTTTTTCTAGTGTAACACAATTTTATTAAGTAAAATGTTCATCTTGATTGCCAAGATGTGTTCCATAACAACTGTATATAGCTCCAATACCATTAAAATGGTCAAAGCATTTATTCTTAAGTTATATCTTCACATTATAAAGAGAAATGTTTCGGTCTTTCAATTCTCATTCCTTTCAGCTTTTATGAACAATAGGTTTGTCCTTCCATTTTCCAGTCTGTACAAAAATACTTACCTGTTTTCTGTAAAATAAAACTTAACGGATTAATGAATAGTTTGCAGGAAAGATGCATCATGTTAATCTTGAAAACCTAATGTCAGAAGATATATAACCATAGATATTTTACTCAATCATCCTTTACTAATTAGTTTGGAATCGTTTTTCTCCATAATTTGTCACATGAACATTCTTCTTTCCCAAGGAAATCAGATAATTATTGGATGCTGTAGTCAATGGCTGTTTGATCAATACATTCTTACTTTGATGCACAGAGTTCGTACAGTCTATCATCAGAATGTTCAATTGATATTTTGGATGTAATATGAGGCCTAGATTACATCTTTTTAGAACTGAAGGGTGCTTTTAGTCTGAATGAGATTTTTAAAACAGAGGAAAATGTGTTTGGAGTTTGCAGCATAAGACAGAGATATTTCTCTAAGCTCTCAGTGTACTTCAATTGAACTGTATTCTACTAGAAATACAGCATTAAAGTGAGACTGGCAACTAGTATGAAATGGTACCTTACTGGCAGGATGAACGCGCAGGAATTTTGTAGGTGACTGCATGTGTATGTTGGAGGGGGGCAGACTATTAGAGATGGAGTATGTGAAGTCAAAAGCTTTTTTAGAAGACCCTAGTTTACAAAAATTTATTATATAAGGTCTTAGAAAAAATACTACTGACCTACTTAATTTTGTGTAGTTTCAGTTCCACTGCAACAAGGTGGGGGGGCAAGGGGGAAAGCAAACAAAAAGAAGTGGGATTTTTTTAGACAACAGGTAAGCAAGCAACTTCTCCATTAGAAATCATCACCAATACAATGTCTACATCCAGTTCTTACTGCAGGGAAGCATCTGGGAGAAGTTCCTGTAGCAAACTTCGGTAACTTGGGGTCTGGTGGTAGGTTGTAGGCAAAACAGATATTCTAGATGCCTGTGTAGTACACAAGAGAGGAATTGTACTTAAGTTATCCCAAATCTCCTATGCAACTTGTATGAAGTTTTGCTCCTAAATCAACCAGAAAATAGACGTATACTAACTTGCAGAGGTAGATTCAATTATTATATAATTTCTGTGATATGCAGAGCAAGCCAAATTAAAAAAACATTATTATGTACAACACAGCATGCAATTACCCAGCACACAAACCACAACTAAACATACCTTTGAAGTGCAGCACCAGATGTATCAGCTGTAATTTGTCAACATCAGAGTGCAACGCCAACCCTGATAACACTGCACACATTGTTATGTTTAGGTATTGTTTGATCTCAGTTTTAGTACATGGAAGAACTAGGAAGATGAATTGTTTAGTTAAAACAAAAATGGCATGTTTTTATGATGATGTTCTTGAAAGAAGAAAAGGACATAGAATTCTAATAGAGACTACTATAGGATTTATTTCCTTTTAATTTGTAAATACAGTTGATGATATATTGAGAGGCACTGACTACCGACTCTTTCAAAAATCATAGCAGCCTTTGGCCAAATGTCTGTTACTGCAAGATAAATCTAGGGTCTTTTTTTGCTTAAAAATTGAAGTCTTCAGAAAATTATGAAGACTTGATTACTCAGACTGACAAGACCAACTTGCAGGTTCTTCCCCTTTTTTTCTTATTATCTGTCCAAATTGCACAGGTGACAGGTGTTCACCAGTGTTAAAAATGTATCTTATGCAAGAAAAAGTAAAGTATAAAAAATGTATAGAGATCAGGAGATCCATTTATTTGAATATATTTTTCATTTTGCGCATTAGTACTCACATAGCCAAACTTTTCCCAAAACAACCACCTTGGTGACTCAAGAAAACTGCGTATTTCGGTCATATTCTCTGCTGCCTGTTCTGCTCCAGTTATGAATATTTTAAGTATATTTTTAATGGCTCAGTTGAAGAAAAATCACTTCCACACAGTATGTAGGATGCACAATAAAACAATGGTTATGTCAGCCCAAGGAAGCAGCCAGACTTCTCCATTCTGTGGCGATGGGCACTGCAATGTAACATGATGTTAAGCTAGTGATGGGTAAGATAAGCATTCTCCTGGTGGGATTTGAAAATAGTGCCAAGTTCTTAATGTTCAGAAAATGCCTGAAAACTTACATCTGCTCCCTTGGGAGACTGTGATAGCAATGAATTCTATCCGCAGCATATTTAACATTTTTCATTGCTCTTTGACAGCATATGTTCCCTGAGGTAGCTTACATAAGGTATCGTATTTCTAACTTGAAGCCAAATTAAGATCAGACATGCAGTTATCGCTTTTTGCTGATGTTTTCAGTAATTCATCATGGATGGCATATTAAATTCCTCTGCTTATATCTTTGGGCACCTAAATAAAGAATACTTCTTTGCTGAGACTCAATACTTTTGTCAAGCTTAAGGGTTTTTTTTTATTATTTTAAATATTGGAGGTTACTGACCTGAAAATTTGCATTTTATATATAAAGACCAAATAAATGGGGAGAAGGATGCCACATACCAGCTGAATGAACAGATGGGTAGGAGGCAATTTTTAGAGTCATCATCTGGCTTTATAGAAAGTAGAAGGGAAAGTTTGTGGTTTCTCAGAAAAATCTCTTCTCTGTAGTTCTGAAGTTTACTGGGATGGAAAGCTTCAGGTTTTGGATGGATCCTGACTACTTTGGCTCTTCATTGCTCTTGTTGAATTGTATGTAATAGAAGAAAACACCAGCTATTTTTGTTTATCTATGTATTTATTGCTGTCTTGAGGAAGAGCAGCTCTTAATGTTGTCAATGACTGCATCTAACTTTCTTAGGATAACGCATGATAACATTTTTTACTTCCTCCCATTGTGCATTCTAGATTCTGACACCTGTATGAAGAAATACGAGGGAGTTGTATTAGTTCAGTACAAATTCAAACCAAATGATGAAATAAATACGACACCAACAAACACGACTGCTTCTGCGAGCCGGTGAATTTGAAGTAATTTAGTATCATATTAGAAGATATTTGAGGAAAGGCTTGTCCTTTCTTTTCCCCTTTCTCTTTTCCCCTTTTCCCTTTCCCTGTTCAACCTGTTATTAACCCACAGGAAAATGTAGCATTATAGATATAATCAGCAAAATAAATCTGATTTAAAGTATTGAGATCTTCCATCTAGCTTATATAACCTGGGTGATCTGAGGACAAATATAATGAGGGACATGAAGGAAAGGCTGTGGATGTTGTCTATAGCTTTTAGTAATGCCTTTCATGAAGGCTCTACAGAGGGATCCAGACAGGCCAGATTGATGGGCCAAGGCCAACTGTATGAGGTTCAACAAGGTCAAGTGCTGGATCCTGCACTTGGACCACAACAACCCTATGTAACTGCAGGCTTGGGGAAGAGTGGAGGGAAAGCTTCCTGTCAGCAAAGGACCTGGGGGTGTTTGTCAACAGGTGGCTGAATATGAGCCAGCAGTTTGCCCAGATGACCAAGAAGGCCAATGGCAACCTGGCCTGCAGCAGGAATAATATAACCAGCAGGACTAAGGAAGCGATCATCCCCCTGTACTTGACACTGGTGAGGCCGCACCTTGAATACTGAGTTCAGTTTTGGGCCCCTCACTACAAGAAAGATATTGAGGTGCTGGAGCATGTCCAAAAAGGAACAACGAAGCTGGTGAAGAGTCTAGAGAACAAGTCCTGTGAGGCGTGGCTGAGGGAACTGGGGTTGTATGGCTTAGAGTAAAGGAGGGTCAGGGGAGAGCATTATTGTTCTCTACAACTACCTGAAAGGAGGTTATAGCAAGGTGAGTGGTTGTCTCTTCTTGAGGAAATAGTGTCAGGTTGCACCAGGAGAGGTTTAGATTGGATATTAGCAAAAATTTCTTCACAGAAAGGGTTGTCAAGCATTGGAGGAACAGGCTGCCCAGGGAAGTGCTTGAGTCACCATCCCTGGAGTTATTTATGAGATTTGTAGATGTGCCTAGGGCAACCATTTGGTGGTAGACTTGGCAGTGCTAGCTTAGAAGTTGGACTTGATTGACCTTTAAGGTCTTTCCCAACCTAAATGATGCTATGATCCTATGATAATGTTTTTTCTAAATTAATGCTTCAAATTGCATTATTTTCTTGATTTGTAAGTCTACATTTTACTGAAGAATGTTGGTGAGGTACCATCAGCAGGATTGCTAGTTCTTTTTAGACAAAGGCAAGATAGATCACCCATTCCCTGAGTAGGTATGTATTATGTTACGCATAGGTCGTAACAAGATATCTCACAAATATCTTGACATGTGTTTGGTTACCCATTTTCTACTATTACATGCAGTCCAAAGTATTCCAGATAGTTTCCACTAAAGCACAGTAATGGTGTATGCTAACCATAAAAGTTAATGTGGTACTTTGGCAGATGCCACACTGGCTCTGCTTCACTGTTAGTTCTCTATGTTTGTATTTTGCCTCTACTTTCTAGGCCAACTCAATGCCTAAATTGTATTTGATGAATGTTAGGTGATTTCATTTACGTTGTTTGTAGATTTGATGAATTCAACTTTTAGCACATGAAAGATTTGGAACTAAAATTTCATGCAACATTGAAGCCCCTTTCTAGTGTCTTGGTTTATTCTCATTTTAGATTTTTTTGTCTTTACTTAAATAATCCTTATATGGCTAAGGGTAGCAATTATTATACCTGTCTTGTATTTGACACCAACCTTGTTCAGAGAATAGTTTGTACATCAATATGGTGCTCTACATACAAATAGATTAGTTCACCATATGATTATATAACTACCAGGTGGCATCAGCTTTCATCTCACACATCCACGCTTGCCTAACAGACTTCTCAGTCTTCAGAGTGGGAGAATCTAAATGCTTCTTCGGCATCTCGCCTGCTCAGAAATAATCTTCCATGGACCATTCCTTGAGGTGGGGAAAGAGATCTTTTTACATTAGGGAATGCCAGAAGAAGATACCTTTGTTGTTCTCATGAACAGAAATATAGGGAACCTTTGTTTCCAACTTCTGAAAATTAAGCTCTGACAGAAGTAACCTCATCTAAGCCCAAGGGAAAAAAAAACCAACGTGCATGGAAAAAAATATTTTATCAAATCTGAGAACAAATAGAGTTCTACAATTAATTGTCTAACCTGCTACTGAAAGTAGTGCATAACCTTTGGAAACAAAACATGGTTAAATGATCATTTAAAACCTCGGCAATTAATTTGCCTCATGCTGTGCTGACAGAGAAGTGTAGAGTTTTGTTTGGTTTTGTTTCCGATTTACTTCCCCAAAACCTGTTTAGACAGAAAGATCAATTATCCCAGGTCCTGAGAAGCTAACAGTATATTTATAAATGTATGAATGGTTCCCTTGCATACCTCCTAGTCAAAAAAAGTCCCTTGACCAGATCAAATGTGCTGATATAGAACCATGGCTTTACACTTTGAGAGTATTGTGATGAAGATGTAGTCAAAAGTTCACCTAATTTTGTCCCTTTCCTTAGAGATAGTTCCTTGCTCCTTAGTTTGGAAAATACGTTGACCAATAAAATATTTATAGTAATATATCAATAAGGTATATATATAATTTTAAATTAGTCTGTTTCATAAATAATCACAAAGTCTTAAAGTTTAATATATGTACAAGGCCCTGGGTATAGACGGAACACTGACAGATTAAGACATATAACTCTTCCAATTGGTACATCATTTTATTATTGTCTTATTATTATTATTTTCGTATGACTTGCCACCATATATAGATATGTACAGGAAAGGTTGGTTATGCTTGTAAACTGTAGTTTTAACTTCCTTATACAGAAGACTGTCATTCTTACAGATAAATGTATATCCCTCTGTGCCTAAAGTAGAGAATACAACCCCATTTTAATTTATTTTTTCTCCACTTTTGCTACCCATGTTAACTTTTAACAAAATATATACATCAATATATAAGGATAGTTTAAAATATGTAACACAACTTCATATAAAATATAATTATGCTGGATAAATATTTATCTGGACATTTTTATGTTAGTATTTACACAATATCTTAGGAAACATTTTCAGAACTTTTCTATGGAAGATCATCTCATTTTTTATTTTATTCAGCTTTTTTTGGTTTTGGTTGTTGTTGATTTTCTTTTTTCGCTAAATGTCCCTGTTCCAGAATTACTTTATATGATACAAAATTTATTTATATTCCATTGATCTTAATTGCATATAATTTGAAACAGTATACACCGTTATTGAAGTTTAGTATTAAATAAGCCTATAAATGGGTTTTAAAAGATTACAGAAGAGTTAAACTTAATGTTGTTTTTTTTAATCTACACATTGTATCTGCCTCATTGACTTCTCAGTGTGTCTGCTAATGAACTACATGGTGTTTTAGCAGACCCTGAGGCAGAAGCTGGGAGGAGTAACAATCTTATGAATAAGTGTTATTAAAATCATTACATGACATGCTATCCTGCCATGATGTTAATCTGTTTGGGGATACAGTTAAGATGTGGTGGTAAGGGAATTGAGTGTCTCAGCAAGTATTGTAAAAAATGAAATTTGAACTAGAGACCTGTTTTAATCAGAAGAAAAAAAAAATTGCTGGCTGTTTGGGGTGAAATTTGTATTATTACCTTGGATAGGATTTAGCTTTTTAGCTTTGCAAGGAAATTTTTTTCATATATTTATTATCCCTGCAGAAAACCAGGCATTTCTAAGGTATAGGGTTATTTTGGTATTTGCTTTTGGGTAAGATAAATCATGACATATACATGTTTATTGGTTTTGATTGAGTCAAGATATGGCAACTAGGGCAGCATTTGGTTATTTAAATATAAATGCTTAGAGTACCTTGAGATGTTATTCCTCTGTAAGAAGCAGAGATACCATCTTGGATTTGTTTTACAAGGTGCATTTCCTTATAAAAGGAAATACAGCCTTATAAAACAAGATGTGGGATGAATACCAAAACAGATTCACCTCGGTGTCCAGCAGCTGAAACACATTCCTAATTTGTATGCAGATTACTCTAATGTCATTGTTTGTATTGGGCAAGTCCCATTTCTAATACTGAAGAGAAAAATCATGATTGGTACATCCCTTTTTTTTCCTTGGATCTTTAAAATCAAGTCAGATGTAATTAGTGCTGCACCTAGGTAGGCAGTGTGTTGCCACTACTTTCAGTGCTGAAGTAGATTATTGACATATGTGAAGAATTCCTGGGGTCTTTTACACACAAGGTTATCACGCTTTCATATACAGCCCAGATCTACAGTGGTGTATCCCTTCCTGCTCAGCAACCTGCTGGGAAAGCTCTAATTGACCTTCACTTGCGTTTGTTTACAGTCTTGCTTTTAGAAGGTCTAAAGCACGTTGGTTTTATTCATTTATGTTTTGACCTCAGTTCCCAATTATGGAGAGCTGTGTAAATTGTTGTCTCTTCTGTATGTGTGCCATCAAACTCATTGCATTTCTTTCAGCACATATAGAATTTGGCCACTGAATTATATTGTTATAACAACTTCCATTTGAATCTGGTTTTATTGCTTGTGCATTTTCCCCAAGAGGCAAATCAGGCCTTGACTTTAAATGTTTATCACAGGCTCAGGCACATTTTGTAGCTCTGTCAATAGGTGAGTTTCTTACTTAATTCAATTCTGTTGATTATAGTATTCTGTATAAATCATGTCAGATAATTAAGAAAGTTATAGTCTCCAAAAGAGAATAAATATTGATCTACTTACATTTTTGGGGTAGAATCATAGTGTTATATCAACAGAATTGAATCCTAATTTACAGTGTAAATTAGGTAATGCATATATTTCAAGATTAATGTGGTACTTGTCATGTTGTAGCAGATTAACTATGTTTCTAATATTTTAAGGAAATCTCTCAGGCATGGGTTATTGAAAATTCCCTAGCAAAACTTTGTAAAAAACATGTGAAACTCTTCTGGTTTACAGGGGTTTTGCCGACCCAAAAATGTTTCCTGTTGCTGACAATTTTACACAGATCCTATACTGAAATCCTGTTGTCAGAGCGGGACAGCTCAGTTTACTAGCCTTTAAGAAAAAAATTAAGCAACCACAATCCAAAGAGAAATGTAGAAGAATATGCTCCTGCAATTACCAAAGTCCTGTCACTGACACTGTTGCTGGGAAAAGAATGAAATAAAACTTGTGGCCTGTGGGTGTAATTGAAAGTTATCATTAGCAAATTACCTATCAGTTTGCATTATGAAAGATTCCTGTAACCTTTTCTTGGGCCAAATAATTCCTTTGGTGACATCTTTATTATTTGCAGCCTCAGCTGACATTCACAGGCCTCTCAGCCTCTCATTGCAGAAATGCTGCCTTCCCCTTCCCACTGTGCTCAGCTGCTGCTGACACACACTCTCCTAAATGTTACTACTCCTTTTGACCACTTTTCTTCTTGAAGAAAACTGTGGTGTTCTGCCTGCATTGTAGCTGAGAGGACTGGACTGCAATCACCAGGAAATATGTGGTTCTGCTGGGTGTCAGGGGAAGACAAACAGGCTGTTCCCTCTTTGTAAAGACATGAGGCATGGGATGAAACTTGACAGGTGGGAGATGAAGGAACTTTTACCAGATTATCACTTTCTATCTTCAATGATGTTTTTGGACCTTGTCCCTTTAGTCAGGGCCCTGAGGGCACTGTTAGCCCTGACTGTCCCAGCTCATCCACCCCAAGGCTCCCTGCCCACAGCCCAGGACCCCACCAGGTCAGACCTCCAGACCCATCAGCCTCTGCCCCAGCAATGCTGCAGCAGGGCCAGTTTCCAGCTCCCCGCAGTCCTGCCCTGACTGACCAAGGGCTCTGCCGAGCTGAGCCCACCCATGGGCATGTTCCAGCCTTGTCCTGGCCCTAGGGATGTGCCCAGTGTCTGGGACTGTCCTGGTGCCTCACTGCTGCCCTGCTCCTGGCTGGGGCAGTGGGACAGGCCGTGGCTGACAGGCCCTGCCCTGCCACCCCCATGGGGATGCCCCAGCCCATGTGGAGCTGTTAGCCTTCACAGCACAATGACAGCCTTTCCCTCTTCTCCCAAGACAACAAATTATTGCTATTAGGTCTGTAAATCAAACTACAGAATTCCAAGTTAATAACCTTCTTTTCATTTATAAAGCCCAGTATTCAGAATTTTTTAAAAGCTGAATTTCTTGTATAATCATTAGCACATGCACTTTAATTACAGACTCACAAAAATGTTAGTATTTCCACCAAATTTATGTCTTACTCAGTGAACATGTCATCTGTGCAACAGGCCCAGCTGGAGTTCGTGTAGTGGCTCAAAAGTGGCAGCTGATGACGAGGAGTTCGACTCCTCAGGGATAGTTGTGCTGACTGCAAATGGTTTCCCTGTCAGTGTAAGGAGGAGGGACAGGCAGTGGGAAATACATCTCATCAGAAAACACTCTTGAAACACCATGTGTCCTTCCTAAGGAATATCCTGGCAGCCAGAAAAATATTGCTACGTGCCAGGGCAGGGCCATGGCATGCAGTACTGGGAGATACCTTTTCATAAGAAACCTTCCAGCAGAGGTGGATACTTGTGAATAGGAAGTACTTCTTATGGCCAGCAAGGAAAATAAAGCACAGAAGAAGAGATGAAAATGTCACAGAACTTGTGAGCTGATTTTTCACTATAATCTTTTTTCCATTTGCTCTGTACATGAGATTTCACCACCATAAATTTCAGCAAATTACCTTTTATGGATTCTGTGCTTTTAGTCTCACTTTTTTTTTCCTGTTTTATCTCTTCTTCTTTTTATTTTACCATGACACAATAAAACAGAGTAGTTAGAGACATGGATGGGAAACTTACTGTGAGTAGCAGCCTGGATACAGACATCTACATTCAACATGCTAACCTAGTAAAGCTAAGTATAACACAAATCTGCTAATTGGGGGTTTTTTTTAATCTACTGCTGATAAGATGTCCTTCCCCCTTCTCTCCCATATGATTAGGCTTCTTGAACAACATGATATAAAAATGGCTTTTATGACTAACAGAAGACAAAAATAAATACTTCAGAAAACATTCTATAGTCTTTTCTTATGATAGTCTGCATTTGCATAAATTACAGTGTCTCCTTTTATTAAGTTTATGATGCCTTTTAAACAATAATTTAATCTTAATGTAATGCTCCCAAGTTTTAATTTAACGAAGCCATCTCCTGGTCTTCTCATGTTTAAAGCCGATGATGAGATAACTGTCTTTATAAATGAATTACCATTGGACCGTGACCAACAGTATCTGAACTGAATCCATTAATTCATAGTTCATCTTCAAAAGCAAGTCTGTTATTAACCTTTTTGTCCTCCATCCCTTCTCCTAAATAATTTCCTACATTCTTTATCAAACATGAAGTGCAACAACCTGTACATTTGTAGTCGAGATGCTGAGGATTTTTTGACTAACATCTTTCACTGGAGAAAGTGAAACAAAATTCGACACTTTCACTGAGAGGTTCAACTAAATTTTGATCATCACTATTACAATAAATCTGGACATTTCTGATTTAAATGAGGGAGACAGATGGATTTCAGAACAGCACATGACTGAGGGAACACAAGTTTTCCATTAAAAACCTGGGTCACAGTCCCTTTGAACACTCCCAAAAACTTAGATGTTGTTCCCTTTGGTGTCCCTCTTTCTGTTTACCACATGCTCTGTTCCCTGCTGCTTCTTTACTTTTCCAACTGTCTCTGTGATTGTTTATTATCTGTGTCATCAACAGATAGTGAATGGGCTGGGAATGGCAGAGAGCAATAAAAGGAGACTTAAATGGCCTTGGATAAAACATATGCTGAAAAAAACTCCTAGCCTCAAAACAGAACAGACAAGGAAAGAGAAACAGGAAAAGAGGAAAACATAGCAAACATCTGGGGAAAAAAAAGTGAGGCAGTAGGAGGAAGGCAGAATAAAGAGCTCTATGAAATAGCTGGATATTCTGATTTTAGTTGGAACAGAGTTAATTTTCTTCAAGGTAGCAAGTATGAGGCTGTGTTTTGGATTTGCACTGAGAAGAGCATTGGTATTGCTGGTGTCTGTAGTTGTTGCTAAGGAGTGTTCATATCAATTCAAGGGCTTTTTCAGTTTCTGATAGTGCACCCATGTTCCCAAATCTTTCACTACAAAAAGCTGTGGATGCAGTCTGGGTAGCTAAGCCAAGCTGACCAAAGGGCTATTTTATTCCCATAGCACATCATGCTCACTATTTAAATTGGGGGTGGACTGGGGAGCCATGTTGGTTGGTTGGCTTTTCTTCTTCGTGCTCTCACTTGTGGGGCTCGCTCTGACTCTGTTGCAATCTCTCTCATGCTCTCTTGCTCTAGCTACTCGTGACCTGGCAGGGCAGTGTTTGGCAGGTGGTGAGCAGTTGTATCATTTGTTTTATTTTTCATTATTTTCATTACATATTATTAGTAGTAATATTAGTATTATTAGTATTATTACTGTTACTATTTTATTTATATTCCATTATTAAATTCTTATCCCATGAGTGGCCTTGTCTTTTCCTCTGATCCTACTCCTTCACTGGAGGAGGGGGAGGAGTTGAGTTAGTGGCTGTGTGGTACTTTGCTGCTGGCTGGGATTAAACTTCAACACTGGAATAAAGCAATATAAATAACTGTTGTAATTTTCATGTCAGCAAATTTCTAAATTCTATCTGTATTAGAATAAATTATTCTAGAGCAGTATTCTTACTTGCATATTATCGGATCAATAACAATCTGATTATTTTACTTTTGTAAATATTTTATACATGTAAGCAGCTATGAGTGTCATTATCACTCAGATGACTTGGTGGCAGTTTCATAATTATTTCTTGTTATGAATGAATCAGTATTCGATGCTCCATACAAACTTGATTCAAATCCTCTGTATGTGCTTAATTGCTGGTAGACTACCAATGTAAACACTCAGTGCAGTAATCTGTGCTTCACTGTCAGCCTGGGTGAAATCTTGGCCCGTCCAGAATTGGTAGGGGTGTGCATGAATTGGCAAGAGGTTGGCTGAGTTATAGCAGCAGCCAGGCTACTTCTGGAACAAAACACAGGGTAACCGTGTTAATATGGTAGTGCTGCGCTTGAAATAAGTCCTGTTGAGAGGTGAACCTATTTAGTACATGCATATCACTGTGCTAATGTAGCTATTCTGCCCTAGGAGACAAAGTAACAGTTCTGTATGGCTCCCCACAAATCGAGAGAGATGAACTACCTGAGGTGAGAATTAGCACAGGCATTTTCCTCTACTGTCCATGACCTTAGATTTGCTGGTGTTTGCTGATCCTTTATCATTATCAGCCAGTGTCCCTCTATTGCAGAGAACGAAGAGCAAATTATGAGAAAAATGTGTCCCATGAAAGCAGGAGCTGTAGTCCAGAGGCATATATATATAAGCATGTACTCGTCTGATGCTTCTTGGAAACTTTCCATCTTACTTTTTTCTTCCAGGGAATATTGAGAAGAACTTTATCCTTTTAATGCTACATTTGGCTGATGTCTCTAAAGAAAAGGACTTTACTAACAGTGTAGGCTCCTGTGTTGTAGGAGTCTCCTTTCATAAAAGAAAATGCCTTACACAGCAGGTTGCAAACTTTTGGGACTTGCTGATACAGGAGGCTGTGGAGGGAGCTGTAGCAGCAGGGTCAGAAAGGGCTTAGGCACATTCATAGGCAGCAGCTTCACACTAACATGTGTGGAAACTAAGTCTTGGTAGGGATATGCTAGCTAACATCCCTAACTCCATTTGGTCAGCCTCCTGTGATCTCCTGAATTAACCTGTTCTGCTGCCCCTGTCAGAGAAAGGAGCAAGATGATGGGCAATTGGTCTGCCCTAGGGCATATATTATGTCCTTATTTCTTTTATCACTGCAGAGCTGCAGAACTTAAAAAAGAAAAAGAATGTCTGTTTATTGGCTCTGGAATCAGCTTCTGTTGTTTTAAGTCCATACATCTTGTCTCTTATATACAAGTTCTCTCTTTTCCAAGTTCATCAATATTTGATTTCTTATTCAAAATATCAAAATCTGAATCCAAAAATGTACTGCACCCTTAGAATGTCTTATTAGAATAGCAATTTAAATTTTCATTACAGTATTTGGATATTTCCTCT
Organism: Rhynochetos jubatus; assembly: GCA_027574665.1. Taxonomy (NCBI): domain Eukaryota; kingdom Metazoa; phylum Chordata; class Aves; order Eurypygiformes; family Rhynochetidae; genus Rhynochetos; species Rhynochetos jubatus. Next base: position 31,497,646 of record CM050649.1, on the reverse strand, counting down.
TATTTTGTTTCTTTACTCTCTTTACAAAATAAATTGTTGCAAAGGCCCTATTCTAACGCAAGGCCTTTGCTATGAGGATAATTAATCTGACAATAGTTCACTATATGTTTCTTTACTTTAGGGAAGCTAAATAACCATAAGGATTATCATTAACAGAGGACATTTTACCACTGAGGATTGCAGGACATCTTTTATTCTTACTGAGAAAGATAATTCAATGATTTTGTTTCTATTGTGAATCGTTGGATTTTTTTTTTTCCTCTCCCAAATGAAAGAGATATTATAGGTATTAAATGTAGTACTCACAATTCTTCTGGTTAGGAAAAATAGTAATAACTGTACAGTACAATCAGGGGCTGTGAAATATCAAACTAGGAACAGTTTTTACACTCTTCTACATATATCATATAAAACATGAGTGTAATTTTGTCCTTCTTGTATATGTTCATATTAGCCTAAATGAAAGAACCTTCGATCATTATTAGTTTTTGTTTGAATGTCAGTAATAATTTTTTTTTTTTATTTAATAGTTTTGGCAACCTATCTCTCAGTTGGTCCACAGTAGATAACAGAAGTACCACAATTTTTTTTTAATTTTCTTTTTAAACTCACATGTTTTTCTAGAAACTTAAGTGGATCTATAAATGTATAATGCATCACTTTGTAGAACAGTTGGAATTGGTTACTCCATAATTATATCTTTAAAATGTAAAAATATAGTAAAAATCATAATAAGATATTAATGTTAAAATCTTAATAGTCAGTTATTCCTGTTAAGTGTTTATGATACTTCTTAAGGGTAATTGAAGAATATATTTGTGCTTTTAAGTGTGCATTTAGCAAAATAATTTACAAATTTGTTTTCAACTATTGCATTTACTGTGCACAAGAGTTATGCTGTATGCATTTTTATGAATTGTTATGAATTAATTTTTTGACAGGCATGATGGAACAAAGTACAATTTGAATTATTGTTAAGCACAAATTCAGCATTATTGCCATGCATATTCGTACTGGTGACCTCATTTAAAGAAATATACTTTTCCACCCAGAGAACAGAAATATTCCACCTAATCAGTCTTACCAGATTTCTTTAGGGAATGTATGATCATTTGAAATATATTTTTCTAGCTGTTAAGTTAGATAAGATTAGTAATTCTTAATGAACTACCCTTGTTAGAATGGGAACACCATCCTACAACTCAGCTTAATAATACATCTGGATTATATTAAATCCTTGCATGGGACTTATTCAGAAAAAGTATCAACATAAGATGTTACTCAGGAATAGCTGCTATGCATTAATAATTCTATGGATTCATTAATCTAACTTCTATTAATACATACACCAAAACGAGTATATGTGATGGCAAGAATTACCAACGAAATTTGTTTTCTGTCAAAATTAGCTCAGGTTGCTAGCAGGACCAAAAAATATCAAAAGTTTAGTTGCCAAATCTTTTGGCAATGTCAAAGCATTTCCGAAAGTGTCACCTTTAGACTGGTCCAAGTCTTCATGTAGATAAGTCCTTTCCCTGAAATATAAAATAAGTCAATCTTTTCTGTAGTGTAAACAATATAAATTAATCAGTGAGCCATAATTGTCTTTGACAAAAAGCACAAATACATTCTCAAGCCTGCAGTCCCAACATAGAGAAAAAAAATCCAGAACATGGGGTTTAATAGATAAGAGACTACTCATACTGATTACTCTGACTGATAAAAACCGTACAAATCAAATCAGGCTCATCAAGAGCTCTTGGCTTGAAAAGAGAAAAAAGTCTATTATCTTTATGTTTTAAATATACAAGTTAGAGCAAAAAGATTTATCAGTAATACGTAAATGTTCATACAATGGAAAATGAACAGATGAGGGTGAAAAACAATTAAGAAAAAAACAAAGTACTTATTAATTTGGCACAGAGAGACCTATTCCCTTAACAGAAGCAATCAGTTTGCCACATGACTGCTATCAGACTAGAGTTCACATTGTTGTGCAAAGACTATATTTCACTTGCTAAGAAAGCGCCTGGTCTTTATGAGTTGAAACAAAGTGATGCTTTTGTCTTCCACTGCAGAGGAGACTAAGGAAACTTCTGCTATCCTGGTACGATATTCTTCAAGGTCTTCTGTTTCACTAGCACCCATGGCCTCCAGTCATATTCCCTTTAAATTCAGGGGTATAATTAATGACAAATAAACATGATTTGGAACATACAAATTCAGAGCAGTTCTACCTTCTCTTTCACACAAAAATTGGGTTAGGATGGTCCTGGTATTGTCTTCTGGGCTTTTTAACCTTTGAATCTCTAGGAATTCTGATCAGTCACTGGTGAATATAGCAGACATTAGTATAAACTCCCAACACCTGGAACATCCACAGAAAAAAGCCTTAACAATGAATGCTTTGTTGTTGTTAGACTGTTCTAAGAAATCATTAGTTGAAATAATTATAAATTGTTTTCAAATTGTGGACAATTTATTATCCACTCATGGCTGCTTGCCTTCTTCCAGGTTATTTTAAGAAAATATGGTGCTTGATTATACTACTAACAGTGGCATTGGGACCTTAAAGTGAGAATTAATTTAATATGAATTCAGTTTCATACAGATGGCTGAGCTACTTGATCGTAGACCAGTTATGTTCCCTTTTTGAATAAAAGAGCAATGCAGTTACTGGCACTATTTTTATTGAACATGACCTACCCATAACTTATTTTTTCAGGTTATTTTTAACATCCGTTTTCTTTGCCCACATTTGTGATCCTTTTAATTTTGCTGTTAATTGTAAGCTTGAACACAGGTGCATCATCACAAAAGACATAACGAAGATGGATAAAAGGCAATCAGACTCCAAAGAATGTTTTTAGTTATTCAGCTAATTTAATTACGTACACTCTTCTGGAAAGCTTAAATAAAGGACAGCATTTGACTGCAGCATTAATCAGGAGTGTCCCTGATTGGATAGCTGCAATGTTTGAATGGTCTTTTGACCATACGACCGTGTAGTACATACTGATGGTTGAAAATCACAAAGTGATTAGTTATGTGATGTGTGTCAGTCCCTCAGTTTGCAGCAGCAGTCTTCCCTCTTGAGTGCAAAATAGAGAGTTTTTGAAAGATCCTAACAATATTATTGAATTTAGATTGAATTTAAGAAATTAATTTGTTTCGGATACTGAAATGTTATCTTGGTACTTGTTGTCATCTTCAGAAAATAATAAATCCTGTTGAATTTTTAATAAGTAAACTCTCACAAAACATAGACTAAATATTTTTAATCTTTTAGTATCATGAGATGCAATATAAGCAAGATGTACTTATGTTTTTATGTTGCAATGAATAAGTCCTACCAAAAGCAGGAATTATTTGTGAATTAGCCAATAGCATCACTGCCTGAATCGATAATCAGAAAAGATAGCTTTAGTGAAGGCCTAATAACTATCAGACTGCATGCTTCTGTCAGCATTTTTTGCTAACATTACTTTTACCCTTATGGCTTCACGTGAGACTTTAAATTTCCAGTGGTATTGTAGGAACAAAATGATTGTACAATAACAGATTTGGTTTGTTGGGTGACTTTGTTCTCCATATTTTTGTAATATATTCCAGGTGGGCCAAAGTATTAACTATAATGAATACAACGACTAAAATGGAGGTAGGACATTATTCCTTCTATAAGCTGCAACACGTCACATCTGGTGATGAATTTTTCTGTTAAACGTGGAGAAACAGAGTATTCCATCTGCTGCTTTCCCTGCATCTAATGCACCGTAAGCCTTTTATCCTTCATAGGATAAACTGTAACTGGGAGTCAGCTGTAACTCATAGTTTTAAGAATAATTGGTTTTGGCAGCCGCGGATATGTTAACCCTCTTTCCTGCTTTTGCATGGTCTTTTGGTTGACATTCAAAGCCAGACCTGCCCTAAGACTTCCTGTGGCTTTCCACCATACCGACATCTACAGTGATACTCTTTGCAGGAGCATGCACACAACTCGGAGTGTTTAGTACCATGCAAAAATATCAGCCTTTATTTGTCAGCCTATGCATTTCTGATATATTGGGATCCCTGCCACTAATGTTACTACAAATCTTATTTTCACTTTGTCCTGAAATTAGTTAATTAGACAGAACTTGTTCCCTTCAAGTTCTGATCATACGCTAGCACCAAAAGGGGAATGGGTTCTGACTTCTTAAACTTCATTATATAAGTGTCACTGAGCTGAATTCTGCTGAATTAACACTTAGAAATATAAGACAAGAATTAGTGTTCAAGAAAAGTGCATGTTTTGATGAGGTGTTGTTCTTTCTCTGCATGGGAACTTCAGTGATACGTATATGATCTTTATATTGCTACATTTATTCCTGATTTGCTGTGGGTTTTTTTGAAGATTCTTTTCAAGCATGTAGCAAATAAATTGATTGGAATTCATTTCCAAATAGTTTCTACATTATTAGCTTAATGTGTTGCTGACATTTTATTCTATATAGGCAAAATGGCAGTCATCTTTAGTGAAGAAACAATAAAACCACTTTTTTGCAGTCTTCTCAAATTTTGCTACGATATACTTCTTGCTTAATATCATCATTAATATTGAAAGCCAGCTAGATACATATATATCTTACACTTTAATCCATCTATGGTAGTTAAAATTTTATAAAATTTCTCTCTGTGCCTTTCTCGATTGATTATCTATGACTTTAAGCCACTCCAATAGCTTCCTTAAGTGCACCACTTTTGATATAGAATATTCCATGAATGTTTTCAGCATATTATATTATACAAAAACTTCAGAAACAATTGTATTTTACAGCTATTATATCCACATGTAGTTTAACATGAGCCAAGTTCCTTCAGGCACAGCTTAACTATCCCATCTGCTTTTACAGAAGCAGAAGGTAAAAGAATCTGTGTGAGTATTTCACTGTGTGCTCTGCCAGAGATAGAGCTCCTCGGGCCTTTGCAACAACTTGCACTTTGGGTATTAGAAATCATGTCTTTATATGTTTATAAATGCCATTTTTTGTGGGCAATCTGTTATTCACAGAATACTATCTAGGACTGTTAAATGTGTATTTCTATACAGCAGAGAAAAAAATGTCTTTTTAGTCATTATAATTTCTGTAGATTTGATTTTTTAATATTTCTTCAAAATACATTTTTTTTCCCTATATCATATAAATTCTATCATGTTTTGTTGGGTATTTTTTCAGGGTAAAGAAAACTGAGTAAAGGGTCTGGTTGGGGAGAATGGGATGAGGACACTTTCTAATGAACAATGCAGGATATTTCTGTTTTTCCCACCTGCAATCTTCTCACACAGAAATTGGCATTCATGAGTTATATCAGTGTTCATTATTTATGAAATTCCTGACATGAATTCATAGTTCTGAAAACCGTGTCATTAATTGTGTATTTCACATGACTGAAGTAAAGTAACAAGTACGATCCAATGTCCCTACTTTGAGCGTCATGTATAGCATATGAAACCTTTAGGATTTAAATTTGAAACACATTCAATGAAGTTCAAAAGCTGTGATATTTCTTCCTCTTTCCTCTAAACCCATATGATTTTATTGTTACATACCTTCAAAAGTTTTTGTATTTTTTGCCAGTGATATAGTACTACCAAATCAGGCTGTCTGATTTATTCCTACCATTTCACAAGTTAGCTTAAAGAAAGGAAAACACTAGAATTTCCCTTGTTTTGAACAGCAGAAATATTTTGGTGCTCATAGCTTCAAAATTATGGAAGACTTTATTTGAAAGTAGTTTGTTCCGTAATACCAGCACTACCAAGTATGCGAATAGATATAATAGTTGTGCAGTCGCACAAGAGATAGAATGGAAAGCACTTCTTTAAGTCCATGTACTTTTTCTAATCACTTGGGTATTTTACAGTCATCTGCTTTATTTATTCTAAGTGCCTACATAACATGAGAAATTTTAGTCCCTAAATGACAAAATGGAGGAAAGATGTGCCGAATCATCTTAACAATGAGGGCCAAAAGGATAACTGTGCTGGCTACAGCACACTTTGTAGTTAGCATATACACTACAATTTCTGGTTTTTTTAAGCATCAATATTTGATCATACTGCCTATTAGGAATATTTGGAACACTGAAATTACTATTCCAGTAATAGTGGCAACTGCTGCAAAATTTAACACTTTCTCCCTGAACTAAGGATAATATTGCAGTTTTCTTTCATGAAAGACCACTTCCTTTACCCTGCTGGTGACGTGGTTATATAATAAAGCATCAACTCGTATGCAGAGAAAACTTGCAATGACATCAGTATTACGCTGATAGTCTCTTCCAGAAAATACTTTGATTCTTATTAAGTATGTCTCTAGCCTGAAGTAAGGGGGTGTTGTGCAGTACTCAGGTATTGGAACAGAGTGGGGAAGCAGGCAAAAAGAAAAGAAAAAAAAAAGGACTCTCATCATTATCTCTGCTCTAACTGTGTTTTAAAAGAATAGTGGAGCCTAGCAAGCTGTCAGTGTGGCACCTTTCATGAGCACAACTATAAATACACTTACAAAAAATTGGCCATAAATCATGTTTTGTCATGGGAGAACATAAAAGGAAATTATAGTTTTTCCACTGACAAAAGCACAAAAAAAAAATCATGGCTCTAAAGTCACCTCTACTCTTATTTTCCATTCTAATCTAGTATGCTTTTCATTTTGCAGCTGAGTGATTGATTCAGTTAGGCATTAGTTTTCTTGGCTGGCTTGATATCAAAGACTTTAAACATTTGCAGCCAAAGAGTGGATTCTTTATCTGAGCAATCGAGGGTTGTACAGGGGTCTGCAGTGCCTGTGAGGAGGGAGGGCAGCAAACTCACCAGTAACAAGCAGAAGTTGGACACAAAAAATTGCTTCTACACGGCACAAAACCAAGAAGCTGCACTGGTCTTGTTAATAGCTTCTTTTTCTTCCCTTTTGACCTCAGCTGATTTTGACATGAAGGAAGACTACCCTAACACAGCCTTGCATCCTACAGCCTCTGCACAGAGGGGATGCTTTGTGTTCTACTGCAGTAAAACTGTTCCGTTGAGTGGGAAAAGAGCTGTAGTGATTGTAGAACTTGGCCCTTAATACCAATATACCAAGATCTTTAATTGCTAACACTTAGGATCAGCACTGAAGCATGGATTTAAAAAATTAAGATAAACCATGTTTCTGCTATCAGATCCATTAATCATGTCAAATGCCTGGATCCAAGGATATGCTTCCAAGTCCTTATGAGGGAGAAGATCTGGGTAACATTCAGTTCTGACATTTGTACACAAAACCTAGATTTCAGAGTAGGAAAACAGATGTGTAGGCTGAATAGGAAGGACAGTGGCTCTAAAAAGTCCCAAACCTGGTTGATGAGAAACTAAGGATCCTTTTTTGTACTAAGGCACTTTTGAGTAAGAAAATGTAAGACATTCCTTTTTTGTACTAAGGCACTTTTGAGTAAGAAAATGTAAGACATTCCTTTTTTTTATTAACACATTCTAAGTCACTGGAGAGAAAGAATTGAAGGAATGCAGAGCCTAGAGCATGTGACAAACATCTGACAGAAAAACAAAACTCTTGAACATAAACAGGTCTTCAGAAACGAAATTAAAACTTATTTTTGTGTGTCACTGAGACAACAAAAATAGCACAGAATGGAGAAACAGCTGTATGTTTATAAAGGTCTGGAAAGAATTCAAAGATGAAATGCCAAATCTGAGGGTTTAGAATACACTTAGAATAAAAAAAATACCAGCATAGGTTTGAAAAGAGGGAATTTAGGGAACAAAGACACCTAACAAAATTTAGTGATATTAAGCAGTGTAGGTCTGAAATCATTTTTCTGTAAAAAAGTAGCAAGTATGGCTACCCTGAGAGACTTGTGTGTTACAACCAGTCTACATCCAGTGCCCATTAGTTAGTGAAAAGATCCCTCTGACTTCTAAGCTTTGGATGAGATCTTTCATGCCTGCCAAACTTATTCTCTAGCATGCAAAATATAGAATGACTTCTGCAATTTACTCAAAAGTTAGATTTGTTCTTTGGTGGCATAATAGAAGTCCTAATACGAAGGAAAAGAGGTGTGGCAAGAGCTGACCAAGGGTAGACAGTACAAGACATATATAACCCTTTGAACTTCATGACCAACCTATCCAGAATATGTGAAGACAGTCTCAAAGGTAGCTGACAGAGGTTTAAAAAACACAACAGATTCGGTGAAGTCTTGAATGAAAGAAGGGAATGAATTAAAAGACAGAAGTGAATCTGACAAGATTCCACCTCAAAAAATCATGGTAGTATCATATTTTCACATTTTGTTCATTGCTGTTGGCATTTTTTTTCTCTCAGCCTTTGTTTCCATGTACATACATATATATCTAACAACTATTTTTGCAGTCATGTTATCTTTTACGTATGGATGAATTCAAAACACAAATGAAAAAAAGAAACACATTACAAGAGCTCACCTCTCCATTGTGTCTGCCTGTAAGTGTACACTGATATAGTAGCTGGATTTCTGTCTTAAATAAACATAAAAGGCAGAATTTGGAATACATGGTTTCAATATTAATTACAATGAAAGTTACTTTTAAAGACTGATATTAAATCTATTTTTTAAAACATGGATATTCTTATTTTCCTTAAGCAATGTATGTATTTTCTAAAGTTACTTTTAGTGTAGTACTTCAATTGGTTTGGGATTCATATAAATGATTAATTACAGATAGGTTTGACACGCAGAATAATTAAAATGGTTCATTGCTTCTGAATGAAACACCTAGATTTGATGGACGAAATGCAACCATATTATGTATTCACCTCATTCATTTCCTTTAGGATTACAGAAAGCCACAATCATTAAAAATAAAAATAAAACTCTGTCTCAGAAGGCAGAGTCAGTATGCATACCCTTGCATCCCTTCATGCAGTTTAGGTTGCTGGCTCCAGTAAATGACAGACAAAACCTACAAACAACTACAGCAGAAAATCACATGAGTTTATAAGCAGGGTTTTCTCTTCATTGTCACAGATACAGGTACAGGACTTACATTTCTAATCCAGCTATGTTTCTAAGGGCTAAGCAGCAGCTGATCCTATACTGCAATGTCGAGCACAAGTATCCCATTTATTTCCACTGTAGTTGATAGAACACATCATGATTTGCAATAAAAGGCAATGTGTCATCTGTACACATAACAGCAAAATTATAACTCCCACATCTGAGGAAACCACATCAAGGCTTTCCTATTGATATGGAGAGACAGTACAGGTGAGAGCTGGTATTCTCACCATACTGTTGAAAAACCTGGTGAATTATAGCCACTGAGGTCTTTCCTTTGAGGATGTGATATCCTATATAAACTTTTTTTAAAGCAACGTTTGGACAAAGAAGCACAACTAACTTAGATTTTTATTTTTCTCTTTCAAAAATAAATTATAAAATCCTAGAATCATAGAATTTTTTAGGTTGTAAAAGACCTTAAAGGTCATCAGGTCCAATCATTAACCTAACACAGTTAATACTGTGTTTAGGGACTAAACCATGTCCCTAAGAACCTCCTGCAGGACTCTTAAATACCTCCAGGAATGGTGACCCAACCACCTCCCTCGTCAGTCCATTCCAGTTTGTGATAACCCTATCAGTGAAGAAATTTTTCCTAATATCCAATCTAAACCTCCCCTCGTGCAACTTGAGGCCATTTCCTCTTGTTCTGTCACTTGGGAAAAGAGACCAACCCCCACCTCTCTGCAACCTCCTTTCAGGTAGTTGTAGAGAGTGATATAGTCTCCCCTGATCCTCCTCCGGGCTAAACCACCCCAGTTCCCTAAGTTGTTCCTCACAGGACTTGGGCTCTAGACCCTTCAGCAGCTTCATTGTCCTTTTTGGACATGCTCCAGCACCTCAATGTCTTTCTTGTAGTGAAGAGACCAAAACTGAACACAGGATTCAAGGCATGACCTCACCAATTACAAGTACAGGGGGATGATCACTGCCCTAGTCCTTCTGGCCAACACTGTTCCTGATGCAGCCCAGGATGCCATTGGCCTTCTTGGTCATCTGGGCAAACTGCTGGCTCATATTCAGCCACCTGTTGACAAACACCCCCAGGTCCTTTGCTGTCAGGCAGCTTTCCCACCACTCTTCCCCAAGCCTGCAGTTACATAGGGTTGTTGTGGTCCAAGTGTAGGATCCAGCACTTGACCTTGTTGAACCTCATACTGTTGGCCTTGGCCCATCAATCTGGCCTGTCTGGATCCCTCTGTAGAGTCTTCCTACCCTCAGGCAGATCAACCCTCCCACCCAACTTGTTGTCATCTGGAAACTTACTGAGGGTGCACTCGATCCCCTCATCCAGGTCATTGATAAAGATATTAAAAAGAACTGTGCCCGGTACTGAGCCCTGGGGAACACCACTTGTGACCAGCTGCAAACTGGATTTAACTCCATTCACCAACACTCTGTGGGCCTGGACATCTAGACAGTGTTTTACCCAGCAGAGAGGGCAACCATCCAAGCCATGAGCAACCAGTTTTTCCAGGAGAAGGCTGTGGGAAACAGTGTCAAAGGCTTTACTAAAGTCTAGGTAGACTACATCCACAGCCTTTCCCTTATCCAGTAAGTGGGTCACCTTGTCATAAAAGGAGATGAGGTTGGTCAAGCAGGACCTGCCTTTCATAAACCCGTGCTGACTGGGCCTGAACTGGGTTGTTATGTACATGCTGCATGATGGCACTCAAGATGACCTGCTCCATAATCTTCCCTGGCACTGAGATCAGACTGACAGGCCTGTAGTTCCTCAGATTCTCTTTCCAGAGCCCTTCTCATAGATGGGTGTCCCATGTGCTAACCTCCAATCAACTGGGACCTCCCCAGTTAGCCAGAACTGCTGATAAATGGTGGAATTTGGCTTGGTGAGCACTTCTGCCAGGTCTCTCAGTATTCTTGGGTGGATCCCACCCGGTCCCATAGACTTGTGGGTGTGTAAGTGGAGCAGCAGGTTGCTAACCATTTTCCCTTGGATTGTAGGGATTTTATTCTTCTCCCCATTGCTGTCTACCATCACAGGGGGTTGGGCACCTGGGCAACAACTGGTCTTGCTGTTAACGACTGAGGCAAGGAAGTCATTAAGTACCTCTGACTTTTACTCATCCTTAGTCACTGTTTCCCCCTGCATCCAGTAAAGGAATGGAGATTCTCCTTAGCTTTCCTTTTGTTGTTAATATATTTATAGAAACATTTTTACTGCCCTTTATAACAGGGGCCAGATTAAGTTCTAGTTGGACTTTAGCCCTTCTAATTTTCTCCCTGCAAAACCTCATGACAACCTTGTATTCTTCCTGGGTTTCCTGCCCCTTCTTCCAGAGCTCGTAAACTCTTTTTTGTCCCAGGTTTCAGCCAAAGCTCTCTGTTCAGCTAGGACAGTCTTCGTCCCTGATGGCTCATCTATCAGCACATAGAGATGGCCTACTCCTGTGCCTTGAAGATTTCCTTCCTGAAGAATGTCCAGACTCCCTGGATTCCTTTGCCAATCACGACTGCCTGACTGGGAGGCAGGAGATTTCTCTCGTAAGTGGGTTCAGTCTGCATGTTGGGCCTTCAATTCAGAAAATGGGCCTTCAATGCAGAAATTTAATGTTGCACAGATGTATTCCATGACTTATTTAATGACTTTAAGCCATTTTTCTTTCTCTGAATTCTGAGTGCATTCTTTGAGGAGATATATATCAGAGATAGGATAACTGTAGTCATGACTATAATTCAGAAACAGTGCAAACTGAGCATGAGACTGGGAATTAATCTGTTAAACAAATAGAATTCAGTTTATTTGTTCTCCTAGCTCTCACACTGAGTGCACACACACACATATATATAAAACATGCCAAGAGGTTGTTTACTATTTGTCTGAGGGAATATACCTGTCCGAGGACATCAGTGAAGAAGAATTTATGACTCAGATTGATATTGACAAAGATCATAGGAAATCAGAAGAACACATATATTTCTAATTAGTTTATTTCAACATAAGCATTTGACCTTGCATAATATACCCAGCAATTTTAAGCCATTTTCACTTTCATTATGTATCATTAACAATCTTACCAAAAGTATTGCCAGGAGTCAAGCCCCAGAAATTTACAACTAATACATCAGAAGAGATTTCAGTGTGTGTCTGAGTTTCGGGCTATGGGGAACTACAAAACTTCCCCAGAGCAGCAGGTGATCAGACTTAGTGATATCTAGAAGAAAAACTTGAGAGAATTACCCAAGACTGATCAGTGACCTCACATCAGCACACCAGCCACATGAAACTTGGGCATAAAAGAAGGGAAAAAACCCAAAACTTCAAAAATAAAGGGAAAACTTTGAAGATAGGAAGACTGAACAAGCACAACAGTTTTTAAGAATGAAATAGTAAGTAAGGAAATTCCATAGAATAGTATCTTATATGTATTCATCAAATGATCTGGGATTGTGTTTATCACAAAGGAGATGCAACAAGCTTAGAAAGAAATAGTTCGGTGTCCTTCACTTACACAGTGTCACTTGTAAATCTCTTGATCTTCATGATAATCTACAGTAAGTCTGATATGCATAGTCCATTGTGTACGTTCCCATTTCATCCTGCACCAAATGGTAACAGTCTGTTTTATGACACTGACAAGCAGGTTGATCAGTAGCTGAACAGAAACCCCCATATTTTTAGCACCTGATCTAACACATATACATTTGCAAAATAGAGGAAGTCCACTGCCTCTGGCTTTGTAAAGCCTCAGAAAATAGTTCAGCCCGCAAAGAGCATCCAAAAGTTTATAGACAGCAAGGTAAGAGCAACAGTGTCAGTTACCCTGCTGTTGGATGAAAAAAAAGCAGCACATTAATTATCTCCTCTTTCTTCTGGCATAACATCTTACTACAGAAGATATTGTACATTCCCACACACTTACCAGGAGGGGCTACACAACCCACTTTCCCACTGCCACCTACTGCTGAAACTAGCTTTAAAACTCTAATATACTCTGACACTTCTGAATACCTTGGGAGAGCATAGCTGGATTCCTTCAGTCATCCAGCCTGTTAGCAGGTGCTGTGAATCTAGAGGCAGATGTTAATTGATTCACACTGACAGCTTTGGCAGGTTCAGCTCGTTAGCCTACCCTGAATGTAACTGCAGTCGAGAGTATCTCGTGCAGAGGAATTGAGGATTAAGTAGGCCTAGTGTGCTAATAAGACTTGGCCTTAGGAGGCTGATAAGTTTGTGCCTGCTTCCAACTTTGGCTTACAGTGTAACTAGAGAAAGACCAAAACATGAGGAATATGCAGGTATGAAGGATGTTAAACTCTGGGTGATTGAGATTATCCTCCCATGTACAGTCAACTAGATTTTTAGCTTTGCTTGCTAATCCTGGTTTTAGTTTATCTCATGGTGTGAATTAGAGTTATGTGTTACTGCTAGAGGAAGTGATTAATGCTGACTGTCCGTCAGGAGTTGTAGAGAAAGGAGTTTCAGAACAGCTGTTTACTTCCAGTTTGATGGAATTAAGTCTCTATCTCTTGTTTATCTGTAGCCATTATCATGATAAGGTAAATAGTGGAAAAGGTGGTAAAGAATCTGTTCCTATGAGATACCAAACACCTTGGTTGTCACTGAAAAGACTAGGATTCCTTTTTGATGGGATCTGAGTTAGGAAACGATATTGTAATTTTTTTTTTTTCTGATGTGGAAGCAAAGAAGATAAATCTTCTGTATGCCCTTATAGGAAATGCAAATAACAGCAGACTTCTCTTTTATGGCAGTCCTAAAATGCCTGGGGTATGCAAAGGCTTCTTTTATCTTGGACCAAATGTGATTTGAAACTCTTCTCTTTAAAATGAGTGAGAAAAACACAATTCAGATCTTGGAACTTATTTTGGTTTATTAAAGTCTTCTAATGAATCTGAGAGGAATTTTTTTTTCCCTTTAAATGTATATTGTACTATTTCTAAGTTTATGAACTAATGTTTCCCCAAGACACACAAAGAAGCTTTGTGTTTAGTCCTAAAAAATATACCAGCTTAAAAATAATTAGGACTTCCTCTGAGTGGAGACACTCATATATGAGAGTCCTCTTGGCTAGTTAAGATGCTTCACCCTTATGAAGATGAAATTATTGTAAAAATTGTTATGTTTAAAAAATAGCTCAAAATCTATAGTGTTAAAATCTTGAAATAGTGAGAAATCAAGTTGATTGATTACTTCTGAAAGTAAGTATAGAGGAAACCTGGTTTTTCATGTTATGCATATGTTACAGAAAATAGGCACATCTTTAGGTTCTCACTAGAAACTTGATAACAATGGAAGACTAAGGCAAAGTTCTCTCTTTTCGGGCTCAGTTGTTGGCACTGATTACTGATCTTGCACTACCTTTCTCTCTCCAGCTCTAAAAAAAAAGTCCACAGTGTCAGCTACATTCTGGACTTTTTTTTTTCCCCCCGTTTTGTTTACTTTGAACACCAAACTACACACTCATTTTCTGGGTTAGTAAATGGTGATCAGCTAAATGTCTACCAAATTCCCGCTAAATCCATAGCAACAAATGTTTTCCTGTCTTTGTGGCTTGGGGAGGGGAGTGGGAATTGATGTTAGGCTGTTTAAATGATCTTATACAATTGTTCAAACGAGATAAGTATTTTAATCCACTACAGAGAGGAAAAGGAACGTTTGTGTGATAAAGGAGATACTGGCATGGTGAGAAAGTGAGATAACTGTTGGAAAAGCTGCCTGCAGGGCCTTTTGAGTTTCCAAGTCATCCAGAACTGCAGAAGCATTTGAAGTGTGTCCCTTAATTAATGCAACAGCATGTGATAATTTAGCCTCTGAGAAGCCTGGGGTTTAAGCTTTTTTTTTTTTAATCTGACAAATGAACCAAGAGAATTTGCTGTTGCTGTCCAGGGGGATGTGGGGGGAATGTCTTGGGGAAGCACTGAATGCTTAAACAGATTTGAGCTATCCAAGGTTGGAGTTATAAGTGACAGCTTATTTCACCTAACATATTGTTTGTCTTCTATAATAAATGTAAGTGCATTTTATGGCTCAAATCTACCAGCAGTTTATATATTAGTGATATCACAGCATAGACTAAAAATAATTAAAATGCAGAAATCTTGAAAGTCAGCCATTCAACTCTCTGAGGCATCTTGGCAGTATGCCAAAACTGATAGCTTCTAGTGTTTCTTAGTAGATATGCATTTTAGGCACACGAAGTGTGTCCACCCAAATAACTTTTTTCTTCACATCTCTCTACAGTATGACTCTGCCTTGTTTAATTTTCACAGGGCAAGAAATTTAGTTAGAGGCTTCAGTATATCAAGTAACATGTTGCCACAGCTGACATGTTTCTTCCCCTTTACTTATACTTCCAGTATCTTTTCCCTTAAGGTGAGGATAACTTCTAATACTTAAAACTGCAAGCTACTGAAAGTCAGCAGGCAAACAGACTGTTGCACACAGATAGTGCTTACCACTTCCATTTGTGACCTGCTCAGGCCCTGTTCCTTGTCTGTTAAGTCATTTCAGTACACTGCAGGTAAAAACTGGCTTTACAGGAGGAGAAATTGTCCTTGCTATTTAAAGGTGTGTAGTGACTGACAGTGTACTTCAAGGGGTATTTGTATCTTACCACAATTTTATTGGAAAAACTCACAGGAAGTAAAAGGTGGTCTTCATAATGCCTGTGATAAATATTGCCACAGTAAACAGTGAGGTTGGAAATAACTTTCTCCCCACACCCTCCTTGTATTTAAAGGTTTGTTGCTGTCAGGTATGCTGCATTGCCATTGATTTAGTTAATGTTACTGGACAGCGTTATTTACTTTAGAGTTATTGACTTCTTGTCAACACTTCCAACTAGGAAATGGCCTGCCACTATGCTTCTGTAAGTAGTTATAGCTCACTGTTGTCATTCAAAATCTTATTGTACTATTTAGGTGCATCCATCTGGTGCATCTGACTATTCTTTGACAAATAAAGACCAGAACTGCGATATAATACAGTGACAATAGCCTTCATGTGATAGCCACATTCCTCAGCATCTTGCATGAAAAATTACTTTGGCTGCCATAGTGATATCAGCATCATTTGTCTCTAAAAGTTGACACTTTAGTTTTTTCCTCAAGCTCTTTAAATGTGTGATTGAAGGACTCTGACAACTGTTTGATATTGATCAGTGAATGACTGAATGCCTATTGCCAGCAGTAGCACTGTATCATTCACTAAAATATACTTTAATGCACAGACTCAAGCACTTCTTTTTTTTCCCAACCTCCTTATTTTTTTTTCATTTTTCAAATAATAAATACGGATGGCTTTAGTAACTCAGCAGAACAATGGTTCAACAGCTTTGTTTTGAGAGTACTAATGGAGATTGGCCACTCAGGTCACATGGTGATGGTTGAAATAATCCTTCAAATAGAAGAAAATATTTTTAGTGGTATGTCACATGGTACACTTTTTCCCTCCTGACACCCCACCACCACCCCCACCACCACCACCACCACCACCCCTGCCCCAAGTCTCTTGTTCCAAAGTCCCAGCTTATATAATCCTTGGAAAAGGTATTTAACTTCTGCTGGAGTCCTTTGCCCTACCCTCTTCAAGATAGTATCTTATTCACACTCAGATTTCTCCTCCCCCATAAATGTGTCTTTTCTGGTGCCTAGCAGGACTTTGATAAATCTGTCAAGAAATGCTCTGTAGAGATTTCAGCAAGTGAGAGACAGGATCTGTCCTGTCCCTTTCCTAGGAGTATAAAAGCATTGTTGCTCTCATGGACTGAAATTGTACCTTCTCTTAAATATATGCATGTATCTTGATATGATCCTTCAGCAGTTGTTTCTAAGGATGGTGATATCAGTCAGCCATATGATATTAGGATTTTCCACTGCATGGAATTTCTTCCTTTTCAAGCATTTCAAAGTAAACCAGTTATTTTCTCCAGGGTTTATTCAAGTGCCTTGGATTTCCTGGTGTCTGCCAACTACTTCTCCACCTGTGATTCATTTAGTGAAGGTATGTAGTTCATATAAAATGTTAGTTAATGTTACAAAGTAGTAAAGGAGATGCCTCTAGCTAAGCAGAAATATTGTCTCAACTCTGGGCTGCTACTTATGAGAAAAATCACACTTTGCATTGAAGGTATAATTGCTCTTGACCATAATAATTCCTGTTCCTTTACTGATGAAAGACATCTCCCCTCTCCATCTCCTTTTCTTCCCAAGTGGCTGAGATTGTAGGGTTTATGTATGTGGTTAGGAGATAGGGTTTTTTTGGTTTTTTGGGGTTTTTTTTTTTCCTTCTTTGATCTAGAGCTCATTACTGGCTTACTGTAAACATACCAAACTCGTGGCTGTGGCTAGTCTTCTGGTATGTGCTATAGTGAACTCCACTGAGAGTTGATTAACAGTAAGAGGCAGCTGTTCCTCAGTAATCCTCCCACTTCTAATCGACTGTGTGAGTGTTTGTCTTTCTGGTCCAGAGCATGTTCACGCAGTGTGAAGTGCAAATTCAACTGGAAGCCCTAAACATCTTCCTTCCACTCTGCTCCTTTGCAAATGTTCATGTTCCTTATTTACAAGGAAGAAGCACCACAGGATAGTACCATTGGGGGGGGATTTTAATGGGTGTTTCAGCTTTCTGTGTGTTGGGCTGTTTCAGCTACTGATGTTTATGGTGTTATTGCTCTGCTACCTATAGAATTCCTGGTACATCTTAGTTCTGTGGTTTTCATATAAATAGTTTTATTTTAAGAACCTGACAGTATACTTATAGAGTGTTTCTATATTACAGAAATTATATATAAGCAAAAGCTTTTCCACAGCTACAGCTATCAACACAATACCTGCTGATGATAAAGTCTACGCATGAGCTCCTACTAAGGTGCAAGGTTATGTTATCCTAAATAGGCATGTGGCAAGACTTTGGAAATGTTGTAGCTGATTATGAACTGACTATAAACCACTGTTTATAGCTGCAACATCAGTGACCTTTATTCACTGCTTCTTAAGTATGTACTAGGCTCATGGAGAGCAGTTTTTCAAGGACTGAGTTCCCCAAGATAAAACATGAGAAATAATGGTGTGTCTGGAGTGACTAGTACTTACTTGCATTCAATTTGTGGCATCTTCCCTCTGAATTAGTCTGAACTTTTTTTTAACTATTGTCATAGGAAAAGAGGAGAGTCAGATCAAAACTGATTCATTTAAAAATAAGATAATGTTTTTCCAGAGAACTGTTACAGAATGCAATTTCAAATATTAAGAGGCATTCTTAAAGGTATTCTTCTGAGTCACTACTATTTTTTCCTTTTCCTAGGACTTTGCAAACCAAAGAAAATGCAAAGGTATCTTCTGAAGTCTTTTCTCTTGGATAGATTTCCCTCCCCCTTCCCAAAGTTTGCTTATAGTATATGACACAAAGGAGTTCATGCTGGTTTCTGGCCTTCAAGTGCTATTGCAATAATAACCTTTATTAAAAAGAGGTCTGTCCAGACTCTTTGTCCCTGTCCACATCTCTTTCTCACAAGTTCACTCTTCTTCCCCTCAGTAACTCAGCAGAATCTGCATGTTGGTCACTTAAATATGAGTACAGTAGGCTCTATCTCATTCAAAAGTTATAAAGTACCTGCAGACTGCAGAGTTCCATGGACAGACCTTCTACAGTCTGATATTCACTGATTCAGATAGGTCTGTGGCTATTCTCCTTGTCCTCCCTCGCTTTTTTTTTTAAACCTGTTCACACACTCAAAATAGATGGGAATAACTGGCTTTGAACTTTCTGTTGACCTATGCTATTTAAATTTGTATGTCTGAAGTCTTGCATACTTGCAATATGATTTGCCTAATCATGGAACATAACATTATTAAGACATCTTAAAATGATTTTACTGTTTGGGAGTAATTATTTTTTGACTGCACAACTTAATAACCAGTAATATTGAGTGGCTTTCAAGGTTGACTGCTTTTTAAAAATGTCATAAAACATGTGACCTCAAAGTACAAAAGCTATATTTATTTCAGATACAGAGTTTCTGTAGCACTCACTTATCTATGTAACCCGACCGTATGATGGGTACGTACTGGTTTTGAGGTATGTCCTTTATATCACCCTCATGGAGTATGGAAGTATTAACATTTCAGCTGAAAAGGGGAGGGAGAACCAGTTCAAAAAGGCAACAGGTTTGACTGCACTAAAATTACCAGGTGGACCCAATAAAGACACAGAATGCTAGCACAGATGATAGCATGACAAAAGAAATGTGTGATAGTCTTATTTAGATGTAGACTAGACACAAAACCCCACAAAAAAACAGGTCAGAATCATTTAAGGTTAATAATTAAATGTGTTATCTCAGCTGTTATACCAGACTTACTCTAATTTTTTTTTTAATAGCCAATATGTTCTTGGCTGTAGGTATTTGTGAAGGGCCTGGATTGGAAGTCTGGCTTGGCAAGCTGGTACTCAGAAGCAGCACTCCTGTAACTCAAACTAATGCCATAAGCCACAGGTGATCAGTATTCCTATATGATCAAAATATGTTTTCCTTATTAAAAAGCAATACATATTTTAACTGTTACGGTTTTTGCTAATCTGATGTTAACAACATTGGTTGGTGGTAACTTTTCAGCGCAGGCTAAACAAACAAGTGGATTCTGGAACATAGCTGAACAAAAAAGATGACTTGGCACCATTCATGACATGCCTGTTTCTGCTTTATCTATCTTGCATACAAGCATCACACTTCATAAATGTCAGTCTGAAATTACAGTATATCTTCTCTGATCTTTTCTTTTGCTTTTGAGTTCCACTCAATGATTTCCATAACTCTAAAAACACTGTCATGTGTGTTCTATAACTGTGTTTGAACACCAACGAATTAAATACAAATTCAGCGCTGGGATGAGTTTAATATTCTGTTGTTTAACCTCCACTGGAATATAAAATACTTTATTTCTGGAACATTAAATGCATGATTTATTCTACAGTTGAATTTTTACTTATTCCAGAAGTAAAACGTGCTTTGTACCTGAACCTTTATGAGTTTGTTTTGGTTACAGGGCAGTATTCTGAAAGTGCACTTTTCTGTGAACAGACAAGTATCAGAAGTAAGGAAAGAACAGTTTAATTCAGTTCTGTGTTTAGTTGCTTCATTCAGTTACCTAGTTGAAGGGTTTTTTTAAAATAACAACTTCAAAAGTCAGGAAATACAAATCTTAGTGATATAGTGCCTTTTTAATTTTAATCTTATTTGTGCCTTAAGTTTATTCCTTCTTTGTTGGAATTAAAAAAAAAAAAAAAGGATGTTTACCATGTATGGCAATGGGAAATCATATTGGTAAGTCTTTAAAAGTATTCTAAGAGCAATTACTTAATTGAGGCAATAAAAATGTGGTAAATTCAGTTAAAACAACTTAACATATTCCTTGCAGAATATCTCTGACATTCATATTATTAGCTAATAAAAATGTCATCTTAAATGTTAGATCATTGGAGAAACAATTAAAACCTAATCCAATAAACAGCACAGTATGTTTCTTTTTAATTTGTAAGTTATTTAATTTAGCTGACCATATAATTTTATTGCAGTTCAGAGCTGTGAATTCTAGGTAATTAAAGAAACATGTAGCACTTCATTTAGATAGCTGAATGATTTTTGAACATTTTAGTGTTTGAGAAGTAACCTTGTTCTTCTAAGTGTAAAAGGAAATACAGTAAACACTCTCACAGAAAGAGGTGTCCATTACAGATATCTATCTTCAATAGAAACTTTACAAAATAATAAAGAATATTTCATTGCATGACTAATCATATGATAGTGATTATTGTTCCCCACTTATTACCTTCCTGAGAGGAACCCCTATTTATTTTTTAGTATGTGCTAATTTTGTTGACCTTTTTAAATTATTTGAATTAAGGCCTTTCCTCAGCATGAGGAAATACTATGCAACATTGTCCTTTTCTTCATTAAATCATCCTAGAACAGCTAAATGGGTCTGTTAATCAATAACTTTTTTTGCAATATGCTGCTGTTCGCTAGCCCTTCATTGAATATTTTATGGGTATTCGAGATGTTCCAATTCCTCTTTGAGTTATCATCATACCATCAATTTAACAGAAAAGATTAACGTAATTAAAATACTCATGATTCACAGGTAGGGCACACAGGAAAGAAGTCAATCTGCATAACTGATAGGAAAATATCATAGGATCATAGAGTGGTTTGAGTTGGAAGGGAACTTTAATGACCATTTAGTTCCAACCGCCCTGCCATGGGCAGGGACACCCTCCACTAGGCCAGGTTGCTCAAAGCCTCATCCAGCCTGGCCTTGAACACTCCCAGGGAGGGGGCACCCACAGCTTCTCTGAGCAACCTGTTCCAGTTCCTCACCACCCTCTCTGAGAAGAATTTCTTTCTGATATCCAATCTATATCTCCCTGCTTTCAATTTAAACCCATTACTCCTTGTCCTATCACTACAGGCCCTTGTAAAAAGTCTCCTCCCAGCTTCCTTGTAGGCTCCCTTCAGGTACTGGAAGGGGCTATAAGGTTTCCCTGGAACTTTCTCTTCTCCAGGCTGAACAAGCCCAACTCTCAGTCTGTCCCCATAGGAGAGGTTCTCCATCCCTCTGATCATCTTCGTGGCCCTCCTCTGGACTCGCTCCAACTGGTTGACATCCTTCTTATGCTGAAGCCTCCAGAGTTGGATGCAGTATTCCATATCTATTGAATCAAGAGTACTCCGTGCTACTTGGTAATAGTGAAAAACTGAAGGTTAAAATAGGGCCCATCTGTCAATCCTTACAGTTCTGAAAATCAGTGGTTTGGCAAGTAATTAAAAGCAATAGCTAGAAAGAAAGGTCTGGAGGAAAATTGAATAACCC
The DNA here is from genome assembly GCA_027574665.1 of Rhynochetos jubatus. Taxonomy (NCBI): domain Eukaryota; kingdom Metazoa; phylum Chordata; class Aves; order Eurypygiformes; family Rhynochetidae; genus Rhynochetos; species Rhynochetos jubatus. The sequence goes on along the minus strand of CM050649.1, from coordinate 31,475,719 downwards.
ACATAAAGTGCAGGTGAATTCTGTAGCATGGACTGCTCAAATAAGTGTTTGTTGATACTGAGATGGTGAGTTGAGCTTGTATGCAGTTCTTTCATCCTACCTAATTCCAGAAGTCACCAAGCTGTGGTTCAACTTACTGGTTCAGGCTTCAAAACCATGTTTCAATGTAAATATTGTTATCCCTTCTTAAAGGACTAACCTAACATTAGATTGTAAACCATCAGTTCACCACTTTGCCAGATAGCTGATACGATGAATAGATTTGGAGTCTTACAGCAAAAAAAATAGTTTTGTCAAACAGGCTGATAAAGGGTAAACAAATAGAGATTTTGTTGCACAGCAATTCACCACAGTTAACAGGTAATACAATGAACACATCAGTAAATATAGTTACTGCGACTGTCATACTTCTTTTCCTAAAATTCTGCATTTAAAATCTATTAGCAGACCACTCAGAAATAAAGGTTAGATGGTACTGACTCATTTCTGACGTGGCACAGTAATAACAGAAATACATGAACATATATATTTTATGTGGGCTGAACTAGAAATGAAGTGTCCTGGTTTTCTCAGCAAAATGAGAAACCAAAGTAATTGAAATGTGTGCTCAGTGTAAGGAAGCAACATTTTGTATATTGTAGTTCTAATTGTATTAATGTTTGTCCACCTTTTATAATGCTTTTTTTAAGGTGATACTTGGTTTTGAAAATATTCTATTGGAAGTTTTTGACTGATCTGAAAATATCCATCACTGGACAAAGAAATGCATAACTGAGCTTCTGACAAAGTTTCATTCTTTCCCCAGCAAGAATGCCTAAGTCTATTATTTTGAATATCACTTATGCATAATTCTTTGTATATGAGTTTCTGGAAACAGAGGGTTACAGCAGGTGACTAAGACGGCACTGAGTTTTATGCAGAAATTTTTGGGGTTTTTTGTAGATGCCTGACACCTCCAGCTTTTCTGTGTTCACATTACCTTTCTGGTGGGCAGTCCTTCATTCCTTGCATGTGTAAGATTTTAAGCAGCCTGTATGTAGGTGATAGAACCCAGGAAATGAGTTTGTTCTGCTTTCTTTCAGCAAATCTTTCTTTAAGAACTTTAGTTTCTTTTTTCTTTTTTTTTTTTTTTTTCTCTAATACTTTGGTCTGTCTTGAATAAAGCCAACTGTCTGTTCTTACCCAAGATTATCTATTTTTGGTGACTTTTTCTTAATAGGAAATAGAAGAGTATTTAGCTGGCAGTATTGCTTGGCCTTTAAATATCAGTGTTATCAATTCTTTGAGATGCCTGATGGTGCTCATGGATGATCAAATCTATATGGGATGATGTTCTACTCCTCAGATTTTTATTGCCCTTTTGAACCTTTTCTGACTGGAAAGCAGAAGGCTCTAAATCTAAACTTGATATAAGCATGGTTCTCTATAGGCAGGTGACTAGTTTACAAACCTGTTTTTTACAGTGTAACTGGTTAGTTGAGCATGTGCTGGAATAATCTGCCTAGATGTTCAAACCTTAGGTGTAAACACCCATTACTGATGGGAAGACTGTAACTTAATTTTTCTCAACACTTAAAGCACCAGGGTTCCCCAGTTTTAGCCTTCCTGAGAAGGGAGGAACCACTGCAACAGAAATTCCAAACTTATTTTTAGATGGAATTTCTAGGAGCTGTTTATATCTTGTTTTGCAACATTGCAATTGGATTTGATTTTTCAGTAATGTATTAAACTACATTGGTATTGAGAATACTTTATTGAACCTTTAAAATTAGATACTTTATCCAGAACTTGAATAGCTGTATTCAAACAACCCCAGAGATCTGCTGCTCCCCTCTCCCCTACGCTAGCCCCGCTCCACTTTAAGTAAATCCATCTTGCAAGGTGTGCAGCTTGAGTATTCCCTTCTGTATGACTCCTGCCACAAAGCCTACGCTGTCCCAGAGAGCCTGTGTGTTAATATTTCAGTGAACTGCCCAAAAGGTGTTTTGCAAAGATCTATTTTTATGTGTGAATGCTGCAGAAACTGCTCTTTAAGAAGCCAAACCTTTGACTGAATGAACTAAATGAAGTGCAAGTCAGGATGAACACATCTGGGGAAACTGCAAACACAAATAATGTGAAATAGTATTTTAGACAATGCTTTACCTTTAAAGCAGCAATGTTCTCTTATGCTCTCCACTCCAAACTATTCATGTTTTCTTTGTATAAAAAAATTCCTGCAACGGTATATAACTGTTGTTGCAATTTATGAACCATAGTAGTCTTGGGCACTCTGTTACTTTTGGCTTGTGTTAGGGGCTAACCTGAACATCCAGATTTCTTAAGGTATCTGGCTGGATTGCAGTCTCTTAAATTCTTTCTCTCTAAGACACAGATTACCTGTTCTGGGCATTGCCAGAACATCACTTAAGGCTTATCAGGTTTTCGATGTGATGGCTTCTTTGTGCTAGGCTACTCTATAATGGTTGATGCATCCCTGTTGGAAGCTTCAGTCACCTGTGGAGAGACGATAGCTCAGCGTAGAAAGCCTTATAGCAGCTCTGGGTATAAGTGCTGACATCTGATACCAGGAACCAGAAAAACTTGAAACCCTTCATCCACTAATGATTCCTGATAACCAAGTAAATTCAAGCAATAAACCGTTGTCTTCTAGGAAATCAGTTCTGCAACAATCACACCCCAAGAACAAGTGTTTTATAGGGGTTTTGTGCATATAATTTTTTTGTCACTTTCTGGGGGTTTTTTCTTCCTTCTGTTTCTATGCTTCCTACTATCTTTGATTACTCCATCTTGTCTGATTATTGATAAAGAAATAAAAGTGGAGCGAGAAACAAGTCCTGCTGGCATGTAAGGATTTGATATAAGAATAAGCTAATCCACATTTCTTGTTCAGCATTTGAATAATGACCAGACTCATGCTGGGGAGGGGTCTGAGAAGCCTGTATCTCTCCTTGTTGTAGATCAGGTATCCTTGGAGACAGAGATGAAAACTCCCCCTACCATCCAGTTAAGGACAATAGTATACTCCCTAACCTGTCAAGTATATATTGTATATTGTGATCTAGGGTTTGTTACCTAAACCCATACTGGATCTAAATTAAAACTTGTGTCCTGAATTAGCCTTAGGTGATTTTGACATTAAAATATACACCCTTCTATCAATAAAGGGTAAGCTCCTAGCCCAAGTGGCAGAGGACCATTTCTGCAGAATGCCACCCACCACTGGCAGCAAGCGAGACTGCACCCACCCGACTCCTGAACTCACAGTGGGGCCAAGCCAAAAGAACTTTTGAGCTTTCACATGCTTACAGTCCGACTGAGGAATAACAGTGGCTCTTCTGGCTGATACAGCATTTCTAAGAGTGTTTGTTGGACACAGTGTGCAGCGGGGCTGAGGTTACCCTGTGCACCTAACTTTCTACAGGTTTTTTTATAGTTTTAGTTTTCATAAGAAAACCTTTTGTTGCATGCAGGGGTGTGTGTTAAATATCTGTGTGTGTTCCTTTGTGACCTTCCTACTGTTTTTATTTATTTATTCTTTTATCCACCTGGAGGAACTGCACCAGCATAAGTGAGGCTGAAGGGAGGAGTCAGGCTTAGGCCCAGTTGGACGGTTGTGTCCGTGTTCAGATCTACCTTGTCAAAAAGTTGTTCTAAATAAAAATATACATGTGTCTGCAAAAGTGTGCATATGCAGTTAGGGAATAGTTTACATATCACCACAAAAGTCCTATTTTATGGAAAAGAATACTTGGTCCGTAAGTTAATAGCTCTTATTAAGTGTTTAGTGTTGTATTGCTCATAATAAAAAGGTATTAGTGATAATATCAGTTACAGAATTTAGTTTACCCTGAACCTTCAGTAAGTGCCATACAAGACTCAAATGTGTGAGCAAGTAAATTCATTATGGACAAGCCCCTGGCAGCTGAAGGGTATTGTAGAACAAGCATTTTCTCGTTCACATTCTGGCTGTTTTTCACATGCAGTTTCTTAAAGACAATGCTGATGAGAAGCACTTGCTGTTTGCTCCTACTGTATCACGTTCTGTAATGATAAATGTGTTTTGAACAAAATGATATTGGGTCCATAAAAAGAAATTACTCATGTGTAAATGGTAGTGGAAACCCTGCCAAGGGAATAATGAGACTCCAGGAGTGTACTCATTCGTATTCAAACAGGGGAAAATGCTGAAGGCAGTGGTGTCAGCTTAATTTTCTTCTCTGGTCTAAAGCTCAAATACTGGTGTAGTCTTTGTGGCTTGTAGAGAATGTGCACAGATTAATTCCATAGGAGTTCCATGTATTGCTTCAGGGCAATGTATTTCTTGAGTAAATTCAATTCCTGCAGCATAAGACTCATCACTAGTTATATTTTAATTTGGTATATTCATCCCAGCAAATGAATTTCTGAGATGATCAATAAGACTCTTTATATGGGTAATAATGTTGAGGGTGATCTGTGGACTGACAAACTGCTCTTATGAGTTTAGGAGGGAAAAATACACCCAGATGAGGGTGGCAGTCTCTTCTTCATACCAGTCCTATTTTCGTGGGGTCCAGTTTTTCATGTCCATCTTTTCTGCTTAGCCAACTTTTCAGATAAAGCTGCTCTTGTGTGTTTTTAAATAAAAGTCTGTTGTCCAGCTGTTGTGTGGGAAAGGGGGTAAAAACTTATGCCTATTATTTTATATATGTACAGCATTCTGCAAATTAGCCAGACAATCCAAGCTGACAAAACCATCTAGGTGTCAAAACTTTTACAGAATGGATTATTTATTTGCTAAGTACCTCATTATTCTAAGCAAACCTTTGTTTCCATGCACAAGGAGACTGTGACTAGTTGGGGTTGGTTTTTGGGACGTGGAGGATTGTTTTGTATGAAGTTTGAGTTCTGGGTGAGGGAGGCATTTTACTTTTTTGGGAGGTGTGGCTTAAAACAGCAGGATCTGCTTCCTGTCAATATTTTCCAAAGGGGTTATATTTTAAATGTTTCTGTGTTTTGGTTTGGTTTTTTTTTTTGGTTTAGGTTTTTGTTTGTTTGTTTGTTTTCACTTAGTCACCTATGAAATTGTAAAGATTGCTAAGCACCTTAGGTTTATCACTTCCAAGCCTTGGGATGAAATAATAAACTTTTTGTCAAACACTCTAAATGAAGAAAAATATACAGGTGTTTTGGTTTTATATAAGGATTTTATAATCATGTATAACAAGCACCTTGTTTGGAGGGTTTGTTTGGGGAAGACAGCTAAAACCCAAAAGCTGTTCCAAAAGCCTAAACCTGGTTTTGATCTCTTGGCTAGTTTCCTCACAAATTGCACCCTGGATCAAATCTCTGAAGAAAAGACCCATCATGTGTAATGGTAAGGCCCAATTGTGTCTTGCACTGACTGCCATGGAAGCTTTCCTATGATAAGAAGATGGCAGAGCGACAGGGTGGAGAAAATAGCTTGACTTAGCCAGGAGCGAAATCCCAGGCTCAGGTGGTGACTGTTCAGAACTGAGTGCTTGCTTATAAGCTTAAGTGGTTGGTTTCACCCTAGCAAATCAAGTAATAGGTACAATAACTGAAGACATGAAACTTTATTAGCGTCCTGAGTCTATGGCTGTGGAGTTGTCACTTTGTGTTTGAGACCTGTTTCAGGCTGATATGTTCCTTCAATAGGAAGCAAGTCACATCTGTTAATCTAACCATTTCTCAGAGTTCATCTGGTTTTACTTGAATACAGATTTCGAAAAAGTGGTCTGTGGATAACTAGTATGCTTGTGAACATTTAAGTGATTCATGAATAACAGTGTTTTATTCTATGATCATCTCCATCCTTTGGGGTTTTTTTCCTCTCTACTATATAACATTAAAATTATCTCATGATGACTTTTTGTTGTTTCCATCATATTAGGGATCATATGATTAAGCTTTAGCCACTGTGCATTGAAAAGATTTTTTTTTAAAGGGTTAGAGGGACACTCTAGTAGGCTTTGATCTGAACACTGTGATTGCATTTAATCTCTGGTGATATATATGACAACACCTTCCTTTTAGCTAGTGATATTATTAATTCAAGAAATGGTTTCTAATGAGCAAATGGTTGTATAGGAGAGGAAAGATCACAACCCACCAAAATACATCAGTACTGTCACTGAGCAGCTGCAAGTCTCATATTTTGTGGTATGTTCTGCCATATTACTTGGGCTTTGCATTGACTTGTTTACAATTTGCATCAGGACTGGTATTAACATTTTTACCATGGTAGTATTTAAAATATCTCTGGTTTAATTACAAAAACCTTATACTAGAACAACTTTTCATTTATTTTTAAAGATTTGTGATACAATAAAACAGATTAAGAGATAAATAGCATGTTGGTAATGTGAACACAAATAAAAGTGTGCTCATTTTCTTATTCTTACAAAATGGAAACAGATTCTACATGTATGAGGTTGTCATCACTCCCCTCTTTAATAGTTTTTAAATGCCCCCTGCCATGCAAAAACTAACCCAAGTGATTAAAAATTATACTGGTTTGCATGAACATGACCTATGTCCTCATTCCCAATTTACATATTGGAGTAACAAGGGCAAATTTCAAATCATGTGTTTACGTATTTCTGCTCTTTTGATTTTTTTTTTAACCTTTCCAAATCACATGCCAAGATGAACAGAAGCTTTTGATTTGTCAATTTTATAGTATTCATTTCTTAACAGAAAGGTGCTGTATTGCAGCTAGAATAATTTTTCAAAATATTGGAAAACAGTCATCCAAACTATAAGACTTGGCCAAAAATTACTAAGAAACAATATTTGTTTGACACATGGTTATTCAAAGCACATGAGCAGTTGTAAATTATGTGATGAAATTCTCCAAGCATTAGCCAAATCAATCATTGCCTTCCATGATAAACTAAAAATCTGTAACTCCATAAATGGATCACTAAGCCAACAACACACCACCTTTACTTACACCTCATTCTCTACTGGTGTTACTTTTTTGTTTTGTTTTAATGAAACTTTGGTTGGCTGGCAGTGTAAAATAGCAGGTGTAGGTCTATCATTATTATAACAATTCTTTCTTATAATTATTTTTTCCTTGCAGTGCTGTTGGCAGGTCACTTAGGTTGTAAAACTAGTACTTCTGCCAGACTATTGCAACTAAAGTGCACACTGCTACCAAATTATTTCTTTTGAAGCACTTGAATAAAGCACCTGTATGTTTAAGAGTTTACACTCATAAGTAAAAGGGAATTCCCCATGGCTGCATTATCTCCTCTTTAGATATACTGTTATGTTTCAGAAACACTAGCATGAACTAATTTGTATCAAATGCCTATTTTATGGCATAAAGGAAACATTAAAAATGTGGTATAAATCAGAGATAAACTTAGTTTTGCATGAACCTTCTTTGCCTTCATGTGTTATTATAATGATTTGGGGCAAGGGGGAGAGAAGGTAATACTTCCACAGTAGGAACTACTTAGCTCACTAATGCAATCTGAATCGTGTATCAACACATTAATGGTAAGGTCGCAAAGTTAATGATGTTTAAAACTGTACTGTAAAATTTGCCTCAGCAACCTCATAAATGTAGCAACTAATGAAGTACCTTTGATTTGTGTTAACACTAACCTTGCTTCTTCAGTACCAAAGCACTAGGTTCGTAAGTGTAGCTGGAACGCTGCTTCAATTTCTGTTTTGTATTTTCTGACTAGAATTTTCACACCTATGATAATGAGCCAAAGAGAGCTTGCGCACAGAGAAATGGCACCTATCCTTCCTAAAGGTTCAGTGCTGCAGGAGCTCATTAGAACTCTCACTTGAGCTCTGCATGTAGAGCCTCATTTCATGTCAGCACTTTGACATCATTAAATCTGGTACCACTGTTGCAGTTTGCACTGTGTGAGAAAGGAAGGGAAAAAAAGGATAATTACAAAAATACTATTTTAATTTTTTAGAATTCTTCTTGCACTCAACTGGCATATGCATAACAGAACATGAGTAGAGTTTAAGAATTTACTGTTAGTCCAGTGAACTTGAACAAATTTATTAATCCGAACTGAATAATGAATACAAAAAAGCCTCATTAAGTATATGTTTAATATCTTTGTATTAAAACAAACAAACAAAACCAAGCAAAGAACAACACCATAGTACCTATCCCTTTATTCTGGTGATTTTATCATTCTCTTAATACTCTCCTGGGCCCTAGAGGTGAAACTACATTAGTCTTCCATGGGCAAAATCAGGAAGGGGAAGTTAAAATGAGCTCTGGCATCTTGAGGTAGTCACTAGGAGGAGGACAAGGATGCTTAAGGTAAGGGTGGAAGGAGAAACATTATGCTGATGTTTTCTTCACGAATTTTGTGTCTTTTTGAAGTTATTACTTCTTCCCATCTCTTCCTACTGCCTTCCCCTGTTCCCAGGACAGGGATGAAAGCTGTCCTGCCAGCCCCCCAGTATCCCAGGGTCCATTTGGCCCTCAGACACTGCCTGGGGCTTTCAGCCCCTTCCCCAGGAGCACTCAAAGAGCTGGAGCTCAGACAGGCTAGGCAATGGGCACTGGGCCACAGGGCACCTGGTAAACCCAGCTCAGCCCTGCTCAGGCCAAGGGCAGCCTAGATCGGAGAAATTCAAAGCCTGTGACCTCTTATTAACGTCAATGATAACATATCTACTGGATTGCATGCTTTGTTTTGGAGAAGTAGCTAAAAGATAAGGAGGTCTGGATAACCATACACTGATGTATTAAGTTTTTTGTGTGTATATACATATGTCTCTTGGGTGGTACATAAATAATAAGGTGAAGTTGATGAGTTTGAATACTGAATGCATATTCAGTCTTCTATAGAGGTAGTTGCAACTACCCAAGGATGATCTGCAAGGAAAGTGTCAGGATTCAGGGCTACAGTTCTCTTACCATTAAGCAAAGGAATATTTCACTTATGAAATACTTCTTCCTTATATTCCTCCTGCTAGTGTTCAGCCAGTCCTGTTCAAGGCCTCTGAATTGTATCGTCTTGCTCTAATTTCTCCTGTGTGCTGTAAATCACAAATCTCTCAATTAGGAGCAAATCAGAAATCGGAAGGATATATTCTTCTTAGGTTTTCCTCTAAAAAAAAAAAAAGCTTTCAGAAAACATCAGTATTTTTAAGGGTTTAGGTGAAATCCTGTAATTATTCTCTATTATAACTTCATTTGAAATCAATGAGTTATTTAATGAATAAGGAGTAAACAGTCTGGAAAGCAAAATTAATAGCTATTTATAAACAGATTTTAATTTTCACTTTTATATTTATATCAGCTGCATTCCATCACTCAGTTCATGGATCTGTTAATGTAGGATTATTCTCATAAGAAGTTATGTCCATAATAAAATGTGCATTAATATATGTACTCAGTAAGATGCCTTAATTTTTTCCTCTCTTTTCTCTACTGCTGTAGTAATACCACTTAAATTGTGTCAAAGCTAAGCCCAAGAGTATAATTAAATTCTTAAAAACCTATTTAGTTCAACTATGATGTCTTTTTCATTTCTGGTGATAGTTACAAAATATGATGTATATGACAGTATGGGAAAGCACTTAAGACATGGCAAAACAGAGGTATATAGCTCCATACAAATATGACCCCAGATAGGGTCTTCTGGGTATCTCATAAAAATATTTTGGATTTCGCAGGATAAGTGTCTTCAGAAAACTGCCTTCCTGTGCTATCCTTAAGTCCCAAAGAAAGATTCTCTTAGACCCGCTCCCTGCAAGCAGCATGGTAGAGTAATGATGGTTTCAGAGACAGAAGACAGTAACATCTCCAACAATCTGTCTGCATCTCTATTTTATTTTGGGTTACAACTAGTATTTCTTCTGCCTGCAGACAAGAACAGGTCTAGGACTGCCCCATGATAATGTTACTGATGGAGCGTATTGCTTAAAGGGATTATTTTTAATTATTATTTTTATTCTGTGGCAAGTCTTCTAGCTATTACCATTGAGGCAATAAGTGATACCTACGTTTCCCAGTTGCCCTTCAACTGAGGTCTGAACCCTGGAAACAAAAGGTACCAAAAGAAATGCTTATGGGATACAGAGGAAAATTCTCTCCAGAAATGTTATTGACTGTCATCTCTTGGACACAACTGGAGATTTTATGATAGAAACTTAATGTTTCATCCTCTGTTTACTCTGCAGTGCTTTTTTGGTTTTAGTGCAATAAAAGATACACTACTTTGGTTTTGGAAAGATTTAGAAACATTCAGTTCTGTTTCAAGGTAGAACTGACATTGATGGGTAAAGTTAATAGAGGAAGAATGAAGCGATTCTTCTGTATACTTTCGTATAGGCATACAATTTAGTAAAGTTTGTAGCTGTGGTGTGGATTAATGCTTTAAATTCTCTTACATTTATTATCAGTCACTATATAAATGCTATCTAATAATCTGAATTTAAGCTGTGTCAGTCAGGGCACAGTTCTAATACTTTCTGCCCTGTTCCAATCACTTAAAATTCTGTTCAAGGCTGCTTAGGTTTCATTTCAGAAATTTTACCTGCTTTTTTCCCCACCTTCTGTCATTTAGGTTCTTTATTATTTTCAATTCAAACTTCTTTAGCTTTCTCTTCAAATTTAAGGCCTAAGTAACTTCTGCATGCGCCGTAAATGCTGCTCTCATGTGGTGAGTCTACAAATCCCGGTTGCCATTTGGTTGCGAGTGTGTTGGTTTGCTGTGAGTAGCGTGCTCAAGGTCAGGATTCCTTCCAGATTAAACTGAACAGAAAGATACACCTAATGCACTTCAGCTGCTATGGGGCATTAAGACCATGGGACCAGAGCAGAACTAGTCTGAAGTTTCACCTCTAGACTGCAACAGTTTGAGAGCCAGATACGTTGCTATAAAAAACCTGGCCCAATTGATCTGTACTTTATGCTAATATTGAGGTATGTGTTATTGTATGGTACTAGTTTAATATTTTTTTGAAAAACTGCCTATTGGCATTTTCTATGCTGTTGTGCTAGGATCTAACTTCCTATATAAAAGATAGAAAAAAAAAAAAAACCAAAACACGCCCCTCCACCTACAAAAAAAAAATAAACACCAAAAACCACCAACTCAGCTCCCCCAAGTTGTATGGAGATGACTTCTGGTGACTTACTTAATTCATCATTACTGAATCATTATTTTTCACAGATAAAACCAAGCTACCCCCTTTCTTTCTGCAAATACTTTTCTTACTGTAGACTGACTTCATAAAACAATGAAACAGTGCAAAATTCAAAAGGGAAAAATTCGGCATTTTCCACAGCATCTCTACAGAAAGCAATGTTTTGTTCTCAGGTACCTGAGGTTACAACTTCTTGTCAACTCTAAAGCTTCCAGGCTAGCCTTTTTGTTGAGAGTCACAGAACAGACAATCCACAATCATAATATTTTTCTGGACAGAAGTGAAAATATTGTGCACATGTTTGGAGCTAAATGTATTTGTTAGTTCAATTACGGCTTTAGGAATCCGAAGTTTGAATTAATGAATATAGAAAAGCTTCCTGAATTATACAAATTTACATAAAATAATTTTATATAGATACAAAAATATAATCTCCTTTCTCTTATCTTTCCCTATGTTAACCCTTCCAGTGTTTCCCTTATTTTTAGGACTAACAATTCCAGCATTTCTCAAACAAAAATGTTGTATTTTATTAACAATTTACAAGAATTACCAGCAGATTTTCTTCTGTATGAAGAATTAGTTTGAATAAACAGGAAACGGTCCCATAGTCCTGATTTTAATGCTTAGATGTACTTTCTCTTTCATGCACTTGTGGGGGGTTTTGAGTGACCTTGAAACAAGCCATCAATATTGTTCATTAAAAGCTTCTTAAGAAGAAGAGATAATAAAAGAAACTATTGTTGACTCAGTGGAACGAAGTATTCAGACAAAACTGCATTAAAATTGCTATTGGGAACTACCACAAAGATTGAAGTAAAAAAGTATGGGTTTGTGACTAACTTTACAATGAGGGTCCACTTGTAATGGCAATGCAGATAAAAAACTTACTAAGACCTTGTAATCATTTATGTGTCCTCTGAGGTGGGACTTACTTCTAACAAGCACTTATTTTAAGCCCTTTACCTCCTTGATTATTCTGTACTTGCAACCTAAATCCAGGAACATAGGAATCAGCACCTTACAGTTAAGGTTGAATTTATGTAAGTAGTTGTGGGCTTTTTTTTTAGTATCATTATAAGGAACAGCAGCTCAAAAAGTCAACATAGCTTTCACTGGAGACAAGTTACAGTAAAACTAACATACTTTGAGAATTAACTCTATGGAATGAAAAAAAGTTTTCTGTTTGGAATCATAGAAAAACTTCATTGCCTAAGCTGCCCAGAGTGTATGCATACATCGTAATTTTTTAAGTGACAGGTTTTTATACTATTCTGTTTTCATTGTTCTAAGCTTCTGAGGGACTTCAAATATCTATTTTCTTGACTATGCCCTTCAAAATAAATTGCAACACTATCTTGGGTCATATTTTGCTAGACCAGATTCTACCTCAGTGTAGAACAGCTAAGTGAAGAACTTGTAGTTTCTATACCTTTCCACATAAAGAAATTTGACAAGAACACCACTCTGTACAATCAAGAACAATGTATTGTATCATTTCATTGTACTATTATTAGTATCAACATTGTGCAGTCTCAAGAAGTGGTAATATATGAAAAACCTCAGCTCTTTACTTCAACACTTGCATCATTTAAACTCGTGCTTGTAATAAGGAAAATGAAAAAAAAAAAAATTTGCAGTATGCCAGCTGTCAGTGAAAAATGGAGAGTAATAAACTACCCTGGTTTAAATGCAGCAATAGATCAGAAAAACTGTCTAACCGTAACAGCTGCTGAAGATCTTGAAATGTCTTTTCTATTTAAACATAGCTCAAGGTTTGCTCTAAATGTACCTTTGAATACATCTAGAAGAATCATATTCACTTTGACCTCAACAATCCATAATGCAGAACTTCTTTGTTGCTTTCAGGAACTCCACATCATTTCAATAATAAGTTTGGATGACTGAACCTTTGCCTTAAGTCTTCATATGATTTTACTTAGCTCAGTCTCCAAAATAATGGCCTACTCCCTCACACTCCTACCTGCCCTCCCCCTCCCCCTTAATCCCCCGCCCCAAGTTTTGCATCAAAAGGAGGATGGATTGTGTTAAAGAATATAGGAAATAGACTTTTTAATTTATGTGCTACATGAGCTTGTATATAATAATAGTTGGTAGCTCCAGGAACTGTTGTTACACAGAATTTATCTAAACAAATGGGCTGAGACAGCTTTGTATTTGTTCTAGCTACAGCATACTAAGTACAGTAGCAGGGTGAGCAGTCAGTTCCTGCAGTAAAAGAGATGTGTTAGAATATATATAAAACTGGTGATGTAAAATCCGGATCTAGTCTGGGAACTGCATGGCTGAGGCCTATGGCTGTGTCTAGTCTGGTAAACTTGGGCAGAATGCAGGCTCTAGTGGCATGAATGGATTTGTCTGCCCAGCTGTGCTCACAGAGAAAAACAATTCAAAACATTATTACATGGCGTGAGTGCTGAGCTGAACAACTGGATTTATGGAGTCAGTTTTGGGGCTGAGCAAGTTTTTACCTTCTTGGGTTATAAGTGAGTGACCCTCTTACGTGGGTTTCAGAGAGGATTTGACTTCAAAGGCAAAATCCCCATGCAGGAGCCAAGGTTTTATATTAACTTAAAATATCTGAAAGAGCATACACTTTTGGACTTAGTGGATAGGTGGAATAAAACTTGCATTTCTCAGAATCAAACATAATATTTGATATGTGGGAGCAAAGGAAGATGATTTATTAGATTGCAAGGTTAATTCTTGTTGGTAATAACTAATCTGCATGAAATTGAAAATAACTATAATCCTGTTTATCCATGAAAACCACGATGACTACTTTTTTCATATTGTAAGTTGAAGGATGTCTCCCTTTGCTATTCAGTGTCATTACTAAAAATGCTTCCACCATTTTGGATATTTATTTATGTTTAGAAGTATAATTTGGTTCATTTTTGTTTCTGAATATTTTGTTTGCAGACCAAGCTGACAATTTCATGAAAATTTAGGTGTTATTAATAAGTAAAACAAAATTGTTTCAGTATCCTCATGACTTCCATTGAGAACACTTTAAATGAATGGAACAATCTTTTTGTTTAGGGTTTTTGTGGGTTTGGGGGTTTTTGTGTGTGTGTCATCTTGCCGCGCTTACTAGTATCTAGTATACAAAGATATGTATTATGAAAAAAGATTGGTTGGTGAAGTTCCTTTTTGGAACATGAAGATCTGAAATGAATCTGTTGAAATTCCATTCAGAAAAAAATGTTGTACACTTCTCATGAAATTGTTTTTATTTTTTCATATTTAGATAAAATTTTAGTTCAAACATATGTATTTACGTAGAACGGATACTTGTAATGAGAGTGGGGTTTTTTTATAAATTAAAAAGTTTCCTATGCAAATAAAGATTTTCCCTTTTGTCTCCGTTTACATCATCCTACTGGAGAAACTGCACTGAAAATAACTGAACAAACTTATTTTGACTTTATTCATGGTTTTGAAGTTATACTTAAAGTGTTTTTTTGCAGATCTCTGAAAACCTGCCTGGTAAACTTTGGGCTAGACTAAGGTTTATTTTAAAACTGTTGTTCAACTTATCAGTAAATTTTTCCATGGTAGATTTACATTGCAGAAGTATCAGAACATAGGTGACTGATAGAAAATTTTCTTAATATCTTGGACAAAGATAGGACCCTGAAAAGGAGGCAACAGTAGTGTTGTATAGATCAAGAATGAAAAACTGGAATGTATGTGTTTATATACATGAGTGATAGCATTTATGGTGTATTACAAAAACATAAACACAAGTACTAAAATGTTCAAGTCCATGGAAATATATAAAAAAAAAAAAAAATAACAAATGAAGACCAACACTAAATGGAAAAGCAATTACAATTATCTTAGTATTTTAAAGAAAATAACTTATAAATCTCAGGTTTAAAGCTTCCACTAATGATTGTCTTAGCTCACTGACATTTTTAGAGTTCCTTTCTAGTGTTTCACAGTTATACTTGAACCTTATTAGGGCTGTGGGGTTTGGTTTTGTTTTGGCTTTTTTACTTTCTCATTTATTTGTTTATTTTTGAACTCATACACCCATGAATCTTGTATTTATCTATGTTTGTCTCTGCAACAATAATATATAGCTGGGCTACTATAAGAAGCCGAAGTGGTATTTTGTGATGCCTTTTTTCTTTTCTAGACCTTGGAATTCTGCTCAGAGATCTCTTAGCAATGTCTTCAGCCAAGTAAGGTATAAGACAAAGTAGTTTTCCAGAACTGTTGAAATACAATACTTGTTCTGCAAATGACTATTTTCTTCTGTTCCAAAAGTTCAATGTTCTTTAGCCCCAAAGAATTTTTGTTTCCTTTCACTTTGTTAAAGAGATGATTAAACATCCAGTGTCAAGATACCTTGATGTTGGCAATAGACTCTTTATACTAAAAAGAAATGTATACAAAGATGTGGTGATTAGCTATCATGGATAACCAAAGTCTAATTTTACAATCATTAAACTTCTTTGAGCCATGCCCCTTCTTTTATACACTGCTTCTGCAGATGAAAGACTCTGGTACGGTAAACAGACAGACTAGAAAGTATTGTTATTACAGCATGGAAAGCTTTATTGTCCTTCTGCTTTTATGGAAACCCCAAAGACTGCAGGGAAAAAAAACTACTAATTAAGCAAATCTATTAAAAGCATTTTGAATAGACTATTGTAATAATGAAATAGAAAAATGAATAGAGAGAGAGTTAAACAGGGGCAGGAAAAAAGAAAGAATAGTTGAAATTTCAATGAAAATGTCTCCCACATTATACAGAATTATGACATATTTCATAATGTTTTTAAGAAATCCTGAATAGCATTCTGAAAATAACAAAAAATGATGAATTTCTCTAGAGATGCAAAAGTCCTTCAAAGTAGTAATTCATGGGTATTTGGGGACTATGACTTGCTAGCATTTGTGTTACCCAGGTAATAAACATTCAAAGATATCCCAGCGTTTCCAAGTTGGTAATTCACAGCTTTAATGTATGCCAACATCACTCTTACAAGCATCTAAAACAGCTGTTTTAGATTAGTCTTTGCAAGAGTCATTTGTTTATTTCTGCTTCTGCATATGAGTTCTCAAATATTTTCTAGGGTAGTTACATAAGATCAGCTGCAGCACATTATTCCTTAAACGTCCAATATCTAAAATATTGTTCATAATTGATAGGAATATGTTCAAGAACATTGAAACAGATATTTTAGATATAATATAAATCACTAATATTTTAAATAGCAATATTTTAAACTGCAGAAAGATAAGAAGATTTTCATATTTTCTCATCACTTGCACCAGTCCAAAGGCTGGACTGCTGCTGGTATAGAAATGAGTTCAGTAAAATATTCTCTTGTTCACCAGTCTTTTCAATGTACAACTTCTAATTAAGATTTATCATGACCATCAAACTTTATAGGTACAAGGGTCTGTGAATCTATAACTACCCAGCAGCTAAGAAAACAATTAACAAAAATCAAAGTACATAGGAAAAGATTTCATTCAGTTCCTTGAGACTTGTGTTGTCATGCTCTGCTATGCTGTTTTTTTCTGGCATCAACTGACTTAAAAAATACGTTACTCAAAATGATGAGACAGAATGAAGAAAAATTGCTAACACCTGATATATTTGTAAGGAGTCTCTCTTTTTTCCTTCCTTTACCATCATTAGTTCATTGTACTTTCATAACCCTTAATACCTCATATACTATGTAGCAGTCATTTTTAAGATCTCTTAATGTATTTAGATAACAGGATCCCAACACTAAAGATAGACATGACATCAGTGCTGTAGCAAGTACAAAACAAAAGGGTACATGTAAACTTTAGAAACCTTTTGCTATACAAACAAAGCACTAGAAACTTCTCCTCCATGAGAGACTGCCTTCCCTAAAGTGGTGCAAATGGGCTTTCAGTCAGGGTTCCCCCATGTCTCACAGGATGTTTTCTGTCCTCCTGAGGCTGTAACTGAAAGGCAGCATCCTTGGGAACAGTGTGTTCTCAGCCTTGCTTGTCCACCGAACCCAGAGGAAATTAACTGTAAACTAAGTAATGTGGAAAAGGAATACAAATCCATCCATGGGATATAGAATTCAGAGCTTCTAGTAGCGCTCTGTTGATTTTATTCATGAGAGGTCTCGGGTTTTTGGCCTAAGGCATGTGAAGCTACAGTATACATGTGAAGCGTTCTGTATACAGAGAGCGCTTCAATTTGTGTTTCTTTTTTCTACCAGACTTGGGCCAGAAGCACTTTCACCCCTGAGAATGCATCTTGCAATAGGAAGACGTTGTTGGTTCTGGTACCTTTTATATTACAGCAAACCTTTGTGGTTTAATTTTACAACTGGATTATCCAGTCTAACACTCATGCCCCCAAATCAAATGTAGAAAAATGCCATTCATGTCAGTTTGATATCTTTCAGCAAAAATGTGCATGCGTGCCTGTAGCAGCTGGCTCAAACACTAAACTCAAACCCAAATAATTTTTCTGAATGCCTTGATTCTTTTTCTCTAACATAGGAACAGCCAAATGGCTGTCAGTGTATTAATCCTTAGAAAAACAAAATGTTGTGCATTCCACAAAATTTTCATTAAACATTGGTTTTAAGTTAACTGTGTAAAAGAAGAATGTTCAGTCACACTGGACCCAAGGAACAGGGATGTTTGATAAAATGCCTGGCCAGAGCAAAACACCATGCTTTTTAGCTTAGAAATCGCAATATGAAAATACAGCATTAACTATATTTGCTACTTTACAATAAATTCATAAAAAACCTTCCTTTAAGTCTGGGGTGAAAGTGTGTACATTCAGTATGAAAATGAAATTTGAGTTAGTTTTCCTCAATTTAGTGAAAATCTGCAATGCATGAAGTTTACTCGTAAAGGACTGAAGCTTACTCTCCCTTTGCATCTGTAAGATCTATATAGAAGTCGTTACTTATTAATTATGGAAAGATGGTAATGAATGATTTATTTCTGTATTAAGTAGCACCATACAAATGTATGCAAGTGTCATTACAGTTGAGACTATTTCTGGAGTGGCATGATTTTATATTTCTTTGTTCTTTTCTTTTGGGCAATATAAAGACTGTGTGTGCCCTTTTTGATCTTTTTTTAAGAATATTCTCTATGGCCCAATTGAATTCTTAACATCCCCTCTCTTTAGAAGAATATGTCAGCTCTCAATTGTCCAATAGCTCTTTTTATCTGATATGGACTCTTTAAAACCCACAAGCATGGCTAGGTTATCAGATCTGCTTTAAAATGCTGCCATTCATCTGTTCAGTTTAATACATTCTCAGTCGGGAGTTGCTATATTGGCTAAAGGCTACGCCACACTGCAGCTTAGCAAATGAGAAAAGAAAGGCAGCCAGGCCCAGGCTAACTATACCATTAACTTTCTTTCAGCCTGCAATACAACAACAGAGCATCAGACTTAATTGTATTTTTTATAGCTGCTCTACCACAGCATATAATAATCAGAAATACTTATTCAGAAAGAAACACTGTTTAGTCCTTTGGAAATTTGCTGTTCTTTTAAACATGATATGCAGTGATTGCCCATTAATCTTATGCTTTTTTTTTTTCCTCTCCACTTTTAAAAAACTATTTATGCTTTGAATGCTACAGGAAAGGGGAGAGGTGAAGTCTTTACCTGTAAATGGCAAGATAATGTACTTGACTAACCCCACAGAACATCTAACATAAATGGCATAATGTTGCTTTTCCTGCCAGTGAATACTGTAGAGCCATGTATATTGATTAACTAGCGATGTAAACAAGATCTTTTCTGTGTCCTATTGACTGGATCTATTTTGTACTTGTTAATACCTAATTAGGTCTCAGGGCAGTAAAGTTTGCTTTTAGTTTGCTTTTTAGGCAGTTTACTTTCATTCTTGTTGACAAGATTGGGTTTTAAATATGGGAGCACAAGATCCGAAGCTAATCACCTGTACACCTTGAGGAAAATCAGTTTTAGGTAGTGTGTCTTCAGAATCTTTAACTAATGGAAGGAAGGAGGATCTGTCAGTAATAGCAGAAGTAGCAACCCACCACGGGATTTGTGTGTGTGTGTGTGACACTTGTGAAAGACATTTGGTAAATTCAGTGGAAATTACAACAGCAGACTACAAATGAGTTTCAGTTGGAACATGCCCTTTCATGGATTTTCTGCATAACAGAACTACATACTTAGATACTATCTGCAAAAAAGATATTAGATGTCAGAGGCTAAAATTTGTATTTTAAATGAAATTTCTACTTTTACCTTTACTTCAGAATGTAGAAAGTCCACTCACTATGTTTTACAGTAAAATGTAAAGACTGATATAATTGGTTCACTGAATAGTTTGGGCTGGAAGGGACCTTAAAGATCTTCTAGTTCCAAACCCTCTGCCGTGGGCAGGGACACCTTCCATTAGACCAGGTTGCTCCAAGCCTCATCCAGCCTGGCCTTGAAGACAGTCAGGGAGAGGGGAATCCACAGCTTCTCTGGGCAACCTGTGCCAGTGCCTCACCACCCTCTCCGGGAAGAATTTCTTCCTAATATCTAAATGTCCCTGTTTTCAATTTAAACCCATCATCCCTTGTCTTGTCAAGGACTTTACATTCTTTTTTTTAGTTAATATAACCGTGTGAATAACCATCACGTACCATTACTTGTATAAAATAGATTTATTGCTTTTCAAATGCTTTACCTAAAAACCATATCTCTGTAATGTATTAGTTGAAAGGTTGCATAAAACTTAGTACATGGACAGATGTGTTAAGTTTCAGTTGACTGTAGGTGTGGCGTCACTTGAGGCATGCTTCCTCCTCTCCAGAATCCTGCCTAAAACAAAATTTAAAACAAAGAAACAAAACCAAATGCCCTGTAGTCACCAGCCTGCAGGGCAGTTATTCCCCAGGCAGTTCCCATGCGACTCCTGTGTCCCTCACTGCAGACACACAGAATTCCCAGTGACAGGGGGAAAGGCAGCTGAGCAATACCAAGAGATCATTAAGGATCAGTCAACTTCCTGCTGCTGACGCTGCTTCATGGCATGAGAGCTACAGGTGGCTCCTGGGGCTGCTGTCAACCTGGCCATAGCTAACAAAAGCACCATAGGAACAGCCTTCATTCCTCTGTTTCCCTTGGGTGACAAAGTCATAAGTACCACTGTATCTCACAAGGCTCTCATGAGGCCTGTGCTTAGTGGGGTTAGCAGGGAAGGTGCAGGACAAATTATGGGTGCCAATATTATGCACAAACGTCCTATGCTTGTTTCACAACTTGTTTCACAACTTGTTTACTTTTTCTGAGTTTGTGGTGTAAGAAGAAAAATCAAGGAACTAACCTGATCAAACTTCAGTCTCGACATCTGTGTACGAAACAAACGAGGTAACTGTCTAAGAGCCTTGAGACTGAAAAACACATGGAGATGAAAAGGGTTGTACATTTTTTGAGGGAGTGGAATTGTCTTTTTACTACCTTTCTAACAACTATACTTTCTGTTTCTTAATATGGTCAGAAAAAAATTATATGATTTTGAGGGTTTCCCATTTTCCCCACTGTGCAATCATAGTTTGTTCTCAGTATGATAAGCATAAACATGCCTGTGGCTCACTTTTTCTCCTAGTAAAGGTACTCTGGCATGCCTGGAGAATACTGACACACTGCTGACAGAAAAAAGGCTTCCCTCCCCACCCTCATTCTGCTTGATTCTTAGTGCAAACTTTGACATTGCTAGACCTTGTATCTTCTTGTATCATAACTGCTGCTTTGCTGCCATTTGACTTCTTTTGGTTATGGTTCCTATGAGGCACAGCCTTTGAGCTTACCTGATCTCCACTACATAGCCTATCTACAGTTATTAATTTTATGCTAATAATTCCTAACCATGTACAGGTTTGACTGCTTTTTAACTCTTCCCTTTACACTTCTTTTTGTTTCTACTGATAAAAGATGTTCAAGGAGATCTCATGTTCCTATGGCTAAACAGCTAGAAAAAGTGCTTCTCTTGACTGAAGCATTTTGTTTGCTTTCAGCAGCTGTAAACTTGGTAGCATTTCTCATCCTTCCATTTTTGTGCTGCCACTATGTGTTGCAAGTAAATCGGTGAAGAGCTGGGAAGGGCCAGCTGTTGAATGTTTAAAAAATTAATCGTGTGAGGAAGCTGCAGGAAAATGCCAGATTATAAAAACTGAGAACAGAACTGTCAAAGTGATAGTGAGTGGCTCTTGGTATAGAACAGATAGTGGCAGCTCAGGAGCCAGGTCTTGGTCCCTTTTATGCTCCTCTTCATTGGAAATAAGATATGATTCAGGCAGGAGACCTTCAAGGAGACATACAGCAAAATTCCTCCATTTTTTCCTTGATACCTCTCCAGAAGTGGGAGCTGTGTACTCAAGGATGCAGAAAAGTTTCCACCTGAACAATAGCTTCAAAAATCCTAGCATTCTCTGTTTGAACTGTTTCCTCCCAACCTGACCAATTCCCAAGAATGCACGGATCTTAGAATTCCTTCAGTAAATGAATAGATTCTAATAACACTTCCAAGATGTTCCCCAAGACAAAAAGGAAAAGAGACTGAGATGGGGGAACAGGGAGATCAATATGGCCTGTGCTTTAGCAAAGGTATCTTCTGTTTCCATGCTTTTCTTGCTCAACTGTTGTCCTGCAGATCTTTATTATCTCTCTGCTCAGTACCTGTATCTTGTTCTTAGCTGGGGGCTCTCACTGCGATTGAAAAGAAAATAATAAATACCTGCCTTACTGTGTATTCCCACTAAGCTTCTGTGGGATTATTTGCAGCAGTCAGTGCTGCACCTGTCTTCAGAGATTTGATCTTTAATCACTTGCCTGAATCTGCCCACCGTGAAGCTGGAACACAAGCTGATTTGAAGGGGGCTATTGCTGGAGGTCCAAGAAAAGTCATGTAAGCAAAAAATTTGAATCAAAAGCACTTCTGTATTGTTGCATGCATTACACCGTCTGTTTCTCAAACCTCCACAGAACTATTTGGTTTCAAAGAAACTGATTCCAAATGGAACCTTATCTTCTACTTTCAATGTATTCACTTTTAAAGCTATTGAAACTTGTAAATGGAAGTAAAAACCTATGTATGAAGCTAGATCTCTCTAGGTTTTTAAACATTTGGCTCTTTATTTATTGTACTAAACTATGCTTAAAGGAAAAATGTTTTATTCATGCAGATTGCTTATGTATTGCAATATGTTTTAAATAAATATTGAATATTTAGTATTTCTTCAGTACAGTATGTAAGTCATGCTCGAAACCTTTTCCTGAATGCAACTAGATAGTTATTAGAATACTTAAAGAAGAAAACAAAGCATTTAGTTGATAGTTTATTTTTAATGGCTTGCTCAAAGTAGTATTTTGCTAAGCTTAATAAGAAACACTGTTGTGTCTTTATTTCCCCTATATAGTAAAAATGTGTTTTAAAAATATTAGCTGAGCAGATCTTGAAAAGAATTCTTTTACCTTATGTGTATGCAAATGTATCCTTTTGTATGTGTGGGAATGGATAGCTAGGAAGAAACCTCACTTCATTATGGTAATAAGAAATCACACACAGCAGTATGTACACATTTTCTGTATTATTCTTTGACTTGTCAGAATAACCTTGTGGCTCTTTCACATTAAGAGTTTTCATTATACAAGAGATACCTAAAGGATTTCAATGGCATGCACTATTATCTGCTAATAGAACTGGAGTCAATACTGCATATTCAGACTGTATCTTATCAGACAGGCTAGCAGGGAGCAAAAGCTATTGATTTGAAGAAGTGCTTCAGGGAGTGACAACTGCAGTACAATGACGTGTTTGATGAGAAGGCATATGATTTGCCAATAAAAAGCTTAAACATATCCCTGTGTTACTTGGGCATTACTGTTCAAAATAAGATAGATTAAATTATTTATTGACTGCTTTTAAGTACCTTTTAAAGACAATATTTTTTTCTGTATTGCTCATACAGTTATAGTCAATATGCTTAATATAGTTTGTTATTGTGAAAGATGTTTCTTCTTTAGTAGCTTAATGAAGTTATAAAAGGAAAAAATTCCACAGCAGACTTGCCATAGCTAAATAGTGACAAAAATCTACAATTTTAAAGGGAGAAAATATACTTCTAAATCCACTCTATGTGAAGCATCAAGAGTTTAGTGATCCTGAGAAAGATAGGCTTGCTAACTTCACAGTTCTTAAACATGGTCATTGCTCCTATAATAGTGAGTAAATTTAAGGAAGTGCTGAGAAACTGAATTGTGAGAGGTATAATCTCTGTTCCACAGCCATGTCAGCTTGGGAGCTCTGCCTTGTTTGCATAAAGCCTAATCACTGTTGGAATGAAGTATTAGTCTTCATGGAATCAGCATAATTGAAAGTCAATTCCTTTTACGCTGGCACATGTGCTATTCATGGAAAATACATTCAAGCTCTATCATTAATTAAATTTCCATGTGGCTAAATGTTCTTTGAAAATGCTTACATTTGCTCTTGGAGAATCTGTATTGTGAAAATTTCATGGAGCGTTAGAGTTGTATGAGGTGTGGTTCTGTCATCAGTATATTTCCTGTGTTTTATTATTCAAGAATGTGGAAGAGAGAAACTCTATCTGTTTGGAATCTTCATTCCCTTCCTACGGGAAGACGTTTTTCAGGTTCGGCTTTCAAAGCACAATTCCCCAGAAATCATTGAGATGGGTTTTTCTGACTAATGCTGAATAGAGTAAGAGCTCTGTTATTGCTGCTAACTTTGCTGAGAACATGGAAGTAAAAGTTTACTAAAACCACAACACTGAAAAAAATATTGTGGGTTTTTTTTCAGTAAGCCTAGCACCTAAGGCAAACACTTTCTTTAGCTGTGGTTGAAGGCTCCTAATGCTATCATCCTAACCATTAACTATGGGCCTACAATACATTTAGTAAATATTTTCCTAAGCAAACAGAACTATAAATTATGAAATTACATGAGTAGGTAATACCAGCTACAATCTCGTAGAATCACAGAATGGTTTAGGCTGGAAGGGACCTTAAAGATCATCCAGTCCCAACCCCCCTGCCATGGGCAGGGATACCCTCCACTAGACCAGGTTGCTCAAAGCCTGGTCCAGCCTGGCCTTGAAGACAGCCAGGGATGGAGCATCCACAGCTTCTCTGGGCAACCTGCTCCAGTACCTCACCACATTCTCTGGAAAGAACTTCTTCCTGATATCTAATCTAAATCTCCTCACTATCGATTTAAACCCATTACCCCTTGTCCTGTCACTACAAGCCCTTGTAAAAAGTTCCACCCCCCCAGCTTCCTTGTAGGCCCCCTTCAGGTACTGGAAGGCTGCAATAAGGTCTCCCTGAAGCCTTCTCTTTTCCAGGCTGAACAAGCCCAACTCTCTCAGCCTTTCCTCATAGGAGAGGTGTTCCACTCCTCTGAGCATCTTCATGGCCTCCTCTGGACTCACTCCAACCAGTTTATATCCCTCTTATGTTAAGGGCTCCGTGGCTGAATGCAGTACTGCAGGTGGGGTCTCACAAGAGCAGAGTAGAGGGGGAGAATCACCTCCTTTGACCTGCTGGCCATGCTTCTCTGGATACAGCCCAGGATACTGTTGGCTTTCTGGGCTGCCGGCGCACACTGCTGGCTCACGTTCAGCTTTTTGTCCACCAGTACCCCTAAGTCCTTCTCCTCAGGGCTGCTTTTTATCCACTCACCACCTGGCCTGTACCTGTGTTTGGGATTGCCCTGACCGAGGTGCAGGACCTTGCACTTGGCCTTGTTGATCTTCATGAAGTTGTCAGTGGCCCACCTCTCCAGCCTGTCCAGGTCCCTCTGGATGGCATCCCTTCTATCATTTTGACCACATCACACAGCTTGGTGTCATCAGCAAACTTGCTGAGGGTGCACTCAATGCCATCATCCATGTCACTGACTAAGATGTTAAACAATACTGCTCCCAACACTAACCTCTGTGGAATGCTGCTCGTCACTGGTCTCCATTCAGATATTGAGTCATTGACCATCACTCTCTGAGTGTGACCATCAAGACTGTTTTTTATCCATCGAGCAGTCCATCTGTCAAATCCATCTCTCTCCAGATGAGATACAAGGATGTCATGTGGGAAGGTATCAAAGGCTTTGCACAAGTCCAGGTAAATTGCATCAGTTGTCTGACCTCTATCCACCAAGGTCATGACCTCATTGTAGAAGGCCACTATATCAGTCAGGCGTGATCTGCCCTTGGTGAAGCCATGTTTGCTGTCACCAATCACCTCCTCATTCTCCATGTGCCTTTGCATGATTTCCAGGAGGATCTGCTCCATGACCCTGCCAGGCACAGAGGTGAGACTGACTGGGCTGTAGGTCCCCAGATCCTACTTCTCTCCCTTTTTAAAGGTGCGAGTTATGTTTCCCCTTTTCCAGACAGCAGGAACTTTACCTGACCACCACAACTTTTCAAATATGATGGACAGAGATTTCACAGCCCCATCCACCAGTTCTTCCACGAAACATGGATGTATTCCATCAGGTCCCGTGGACTTGTGCACCTTCAGGTTCCTCACGTGTTCCCGAACCTGATCCTCCCTGACCATGGGTGGCTCTCCATTCTCCCAGTCCCTGCCCTTGCCTTCTGTGACTCTGGGAGTAATAATGTCAGCAGCACCAGATATTACTTAATATTATATTTTAATTATGCAGATCAGAGTAATTTGATATATCTCAAGTGAAAATTATATTATTCTGTGCCACCTTAGCTTCTTCCATGTCAAAAGGTTTTAGTTATCTGAATGCTTTCCTGATTAATCTTGTCACTCTTGACCCAGAAACATAGTGTGTGTAGGTTGTTTCAGATTGCTGTGGTTAGATGCTAAATATATAATTTAATTAATGTTGATATTAAATGTAGTGTAAATCCATCCTGCTGTCAAGAAAGTTTGAAAGCTGATTGTTTCTACACCATCATGTAAATCAGAGGCGTGCAGAATTTATTTGCTTCATATATAACGTTGCTTACTTTATTGTTGCCTACGCTTTCTGGTGGACTGAGTGGTCATTCTTTTTCTCCTGTCAGTGCCTAAGATGATCAGGCTGTTTTGCGTGTTGTAATCATTTTTTCATGCCAACATATCACATCTCTACTAACAAATCAGCAGGTCTACAGCAACTCTCCCTTCATCTAACACATTGTTTTTAAATACATATGGTTTAGGTAGGATCTTTATAAAGAGATGGTATATTTCTAAAGGAAGAAGCTAAAACGTATGCATTTGAGACATAAAACAAAAGCTGTATCTTTTCTCAAGCTCAGTAGAGCAAGTAAACGGGAAAGTGTCTTTAAGTTTCAGCACTCATTATACTGTCAATAGATCTAACCACTTTTAACACCTTAGGTGCATCAAACAAAAAGATTGGTACTTTATGTATTCAGGGTTTCCTTAGCTATGAATTATCCCCATAGAATCTCTGGATATGAGGAAGACCCTTGTTGCCTTTCTCTCCTTAATGCAGAGAATACATTTATCCTTTCACTTAGTTTAATATTTCTTCCAGTATCATAAGGATTCCTTTATGCATTCTTGCAATGTATATCAATGCACTTTTAAATGTAAATGTACTGTTAGAAATTATTTCCTTGCCAGAATAGTGGGGTCAGAAATGGTGATTCAGGCCATTTAGATGCGTGTCTCTATGCTATATAGTGAATTCTGTGCTCCACTGTAATGTAGGCAGCCCCAAAACCATTTAGTATATGAGAGCAAAACATATCAAAGACCTTCCTGGTGGAAGGGGCCCCCAACTTAAGAAAGACATGGACTTATTTGTGAGTCCAGAGAAGGGCCACAAAAATGCTCAGAGAGCTGGAGCACCTCTCCTATGGGGACAGACTGAGTTGGGCTTGTTCAGCCTGGAGAAGAGAAGGCTCCAGGGAGACCTTATTGCAGCCTTCCATTACCTAAAGAGGCCTACAGAAAAGCTGGAGGAGGACTTTTTATAAAGGCCTGTAGTGACAGGACAAAGGGCAATGGGTTTAAACTGAAAGAGGGTGGATTTAGATTAGGAGAATCTTCCAGGAGGCTGAAGAAAACAGAGAGCCTACCAGAGCTTTGCCAGCACAGGACAAGCAGAACAAAGCCTCACGGAAGGTGGTGGGGGAGTTTCAGGCCCAACCAGATGCAGACAAAGAGGACTCATAACACAAGCCCACTCAGACAAAGATATGAAGCATTTGAGCTCAGCTTATGGAAGTGATGGAGGAAAACAGCAGACTAGTGGAAGAAAAATCTTGCCTCCGTGGGCAGATGTGCTGGGCAGAAAATCTTCAAGCTGAAAACACTGACCTGAAGGTGCAACTAATGTGAGTAGCAAAGAAGAAAAATTCTGTCTCCTGAGTCATCAGCTGTCTTCAAACCACCTGGAAGATGCTGATCGCATACTGCAAGCCATGAGAGAAATGGCAGAAAGAAGATAACAGCTGGAGCAGGAAGGCAAGCAAAGCCAGTGCTGCAGTGGAAATGATGGCAGATGAATTTTAGCAGTGTGCTCAGACAGAAGGGAAAAGGAAATGCCAAGAAGCCATGCAAGTGCTTCAAGCCCAGGTGAGTGAGCTGGAGAATCGGTTTCAGAACCCCTCAGAGTCAGCTTGCGCGGAGGATAGTCCTGGGTCCTTCCTGCTTTCAGAGGCCACTGCAAGTGAGACAGAGGAACCAGTAGCAGATAAATTGTCCATTATCCTGCAGGCTCTGGGACAATGAGCAGGGGGTAAAGCTTCAAACATTCATAGCTCAATGCAGCTATGATCCTTTTGATGGTCCCAGCCAGCAGCCTGAACTAGAGCTTCCTCTAACTGCTGGACAACATGTTTATGTCTTTAGACACGTGAACGAAGATTGGTTAGTATGTGGGAGAGCTGGTGGACGGCAGAAGAGGATTGATCTCTCCAAGTTGTGTCAAAGAAGTTTCAGATGATGATCTGGAAAACAAGAACTAGAATGATCCTCATTATTACCTTTTCAGTCTCTCGCCTATTTTGGAGGAAGATGAAGAGGATCCAGATGTTGGGTTTGGGGGTCAAAAAGCACAGAAACAATGCATTGTAATAGTCTATATGACCTTCCAGAACATCTGCAGAAATGAATTTGTACTTAAAAGAAGATTGGGTTATATTCTTAAAAGTTTTAGAGTGAGAGACCTCCAGAGAGCAGCAGGGGCCTTGAATGGGCCAAAACAAAGCCTGGATAAAGCCCTGGGGTACTCTGGAAGGTAATTAGGACCCTGTGTGGGCCACTGCACAGCCCAGCAAGAGCCCCTGAGGCTTTCCAGAGAGCAGCTCTGCCATGGCAGAGTACCCCTTCTGTTGGCAGCAATGGGAACCCTTCTGTTGAGGCTGGTTGCTGAGCGTGTCCTTGCCACTGGGAGCAGAGAGCAGAGCAAAGCAAAACAGTGAGTGGCATTCAACATGCCCCAGTAAAAGGTGTTTGGGAGGCATCTTGAATCCATTGCTGTTGTCATTCACAGCCTGGGAGTAAGCTGAATGCGTGGGCTGGTCTTGGCCAGGGTTTTCCAGAATGTCCCCAGGTGGCTGTTCATCCTGACAGAGAACACAGCTTGAACTTTCCTGAGTCCTGAAGTACTAGCAATTTTCTTCACTATTTCCAGAATTTCCGCCAGTGGCAAACCTCATTTTAACTTACCTAGTGAATGCCCTGTAATTTATGACGCTCTGGTTCTAGCACCTTCCCAGTGAATGTGGATCCCATTAGGATAATCAGGTGAACTCATTCAGTACCAGCTGTGTCATATGCAGGAGACAAATTGAACAGGTCAGGAAGCTGAAGACTCCCACTTGGATCACCAAATTGTTGCCAAAATGGATTTGGTTGCATTTTATTTCTCACTTGTGTGCAGGTACCGGGAAGAAGGCAGCAGATAGAAGGACATTCTCATTCAAAGTGCTGAGGTCAATGGCTCAATGTCCAAGAGGAGACCAGTGACAAGCGGCATTCCTCCAGGGTCGGTATTGGGACTGATGCTGTTTAACATCTTTGACAGTGACATGGTGTCATGGTATAACTCCGGCTAGCAAAATACGACAAAGCCGCTCTCACAAATCCCTCTCCCCTTCTCTAGTGGAGGAGAAGAATCGGAGGAAAAAGAAATAAGGAAGCTCGTAAAATTGAGATAAGAACTATTTACTAATTAAATCTAAATCAATATATACAGGTACTACTACTAATAAATACTTAAAATAGTATAAAATGAAACATATAGTACAATATATACAATATGATACAATTTCCCACCATCCACTGACCAATGCACACCCAGATGTTGAGGGATGAAAATCAGACCCCGAGAGCCCAAGAACCACAGCCCGAGAGCGATCGCAGCCCAAGAGCCACGGCCTGAAGGCCGGAGCCCAAGAGCCTACACAGCAGATTCCGAGCAAACCTTATCACTGATAACACAGCCAGAAAACCCAAAACAATCCACCAGCTCCCACATGAATGAGCCAGCACAGGAGTTGGCAAAGCAGCTAACACAGGAGGGTGGGCAAGTGCCCGGAGAGACGAGCAAGGGAGTAAAGGAGAGAGAGAGAAGGGAAGAGTAATGGCTACCAGACCCTCTTCCCCACCCAAAGAGACCGGAACATGACGTACTATGGAATGAAATACTTCCTTGGTCAGTCTGGGTCAGCTACAGTATCCGAAGCGGACAAAAGACCTTGAGTTCAGTACAGGCCATCCCCAGCACCAGCTGAGGCCTTATCAATGTTTTCACTTACTGTCCAGCAAGAGAGTTCCCTGGCAACCAGAGTAAAGGGTGTTAGCCCTTTCCTGACTGAACCCAGCACACATGGACAGTGGGATTGAGTGCACCCTCAGCAAGTTTTGACAATGATACCAAACTGTGTGATGCAGTTGACATGCTGGAGGGAAAAGATGCCATCCAGAGGGACCTGGACAAGCTGGAGAGATGGGCCTCTGCCATCCTTACAGAGTTCAACAAGACCAAGTGCAAGGTCCTGCACATGGGTCCCAAGCACAAGTACAGGCTGGGCAGAGAATGTATTGACAGCAGCCGTCACAAGAAGGACTTAAGGGTACTGGTGGACAAAAAGCTGAACATGAGCGAGCAGTGTGCGCTGACAGCCTAGAAAGCCAACCGTATCCTGGGCTGTACCAAAAGAAGGAAGACCAGCAGGTCGAGGGAGGTGATTCTGCCACTCCTTTCCACTCTTGTGAAACCCCATTTGGAGTACTGTATTCAGCCCTGGAGCTCCCAACATAAGATGCACATGGACTTATTGGAGCAAGTCCAGAGTAGGGCCATGTAGATGATG
Organism: Rhynochetos jubatus; assembly: GCA_027574665.1. NCBI lineage: Eukaryota > Metazoa > Chordata > Aves > Eurypygiformes > Rhynochetidae > Rhynochetos > Rhynochetos jubatus. Next base: position 31,445,227 of record CM050649.1, on the reverse strand, counting down.
AGGCTGAAGCACCTCTCCTATGAGGACAGGCTGAGAGAATTAGATTTGTTCAACATGGAGAAAAGGTGGTTCCAGGGAGATGTTATAAGCCCCCTTTAAGTACTGGAAGGCTGCTATAAGAAAGATGGGGACAGACTTTAGTAGGGCCTGTTGTGATATGACAAGGGTTATCAGTTTTACACTGGAAGAGAGAAGATTTATGCTGGATAGAAGGAAGAAATTTTTTATAATGAGCATGGTGAAACACTGGAATCTTTTCCCCAGAGAGGTGGTAGACTTCCCATCCCTGGAAACGTTCAAGGTCAGGCTGCATGGGACTCTGAGCAACCTGATCTACTTGAAGATGTCCCTGTTCATTGCAGGTGGGTTGACTGATATGACTTTTAAAGGTCCCTTTCAACTAAAACTATTCTATGATACCAACACTGACAATATGTGGAGGAAAGGGAATATCTCATCCTCTGCATAAGAGCAGGTGATAAAATATTGTCCTGAAGACTTCCTTCAGGACACCAGAACTGTCAACTGTCACAATATTAATGGCTCACTGATAGGCTGTACTGGAAGCCTGGTCATCTACATTTTCTACACACCAAAATCTCTTCATTATTCTGGTTTTGTATAAGTTTATTAGTAACTGTGGGCATCCTTGGAATTAAATGGTTAGTTTTTTGTGTTATCCTTAAGCGCACATTTTTTCAAATGTCTCTTTAATCAGCCAAAAAAAAAAAAAAAAAGAAGAATATTGCCATATACAAAATTAGGAGGTTTTTTACAATTATTGATGGTTGAAATGCAAGGTTTGTCCACATTATTATGACATCAAATACTTTTGAGTAGTTGGATAGAGATATTGAGTAATAATGTGAGCACTTATTTTTTTAGCAGCCCCTCATCATAGTCTAAAGGCAGTGCTATCACCACAAAATAATGTTGGAGGATGTTTCAGCATTGAATTTGTGCCTTGTTCTCTCCTGTCCTTCAAATTCATATTAATATTGAATAAAGAGTGTTTTGTGATTTTATTGAAATAATTTTAAAGTTATGTAAACAAGTCTGAATTTGAATGAAATCATGATATTCTGAAATTTGCAAACCAACAAAAAATATCTGGTTTTTAATCCAAAACCACTGTAATTCACCCATGAGTGATTCTAAAGATTTGATATTTTATTTTGAGAGCTTTTGTTTGTTTGTTTTTCCTGCCCTCAAGGTGATTAACTCTTTTTGAAATGAAAACAATTTTTTAGTTATGAAACCATAATTTTTCATTGAATATTTTCAAATATTGTAGTGCGGTCATTAAGACAATCATATTTCTTTGAAACCAGCCTTTTTCAGTATTAAAAATAAGCTTTTTTCAATTAATAAATTAATTGAATTAATAAATTAATTGAATTAATCAATCAGAAATTTCTATGTGCAGAGATTTTTTTAACGTTTTCCACCACTTCTTTGAGATGACAGTGCTGTTCCTAGGGTGTGTCTGGATCTGGTCGTCCAATCTTTCTGGACTTCTGGTTTCCAAAAAACAGGTTTCTTGGTTTACTGCTCTATGAGTTCTGACATGAAACTCATGAGAGATAATTGATTTTTGGGTTGGATGTGTAACATTTTGTCTTACATCCCTAGTTAAACAGATTGATTAAATTTCTATTGCTTCCTGGAACACTAGGTCTACTTCGCTTTTACTTCTCATGGGGCTCCTGATAATGAACAGCAATTCAGCTTTGCATTATATATATATTTTCACATCCAGAGAAGGAGTGACTAAAGAATATGGAATTATATTGGCTGCATGATTTTTAGCAATTACTCTTGCTTTTTTCGCATTTTTTTACTTTTATTAGAGGATGATTTTCTTCTTTTTTTTTTTTTTTCCCACCCCAAAAATTCTGTTAGTATAGTTCCCTATAGCAATGTGGGATTCATTAGCTAAAAAAAAAAAAAAATTTACAACAATCAAGTTAACAGTTAGAATAGAGCATTAAGATAGAATGTCATTCCATGTAAGTTACGGCTATTAGAAGATTCACAAAATACAGTTTGTCAATCACTTTCAGAGTTCATTACCTCTTAAAGGAAAATGTGTTCCTTTCTTAATGTTCAATCAAAAAAACCAGAAAAAAATTTGCAACTAATGAAAAATCTTGTGTTTTAAGAATATAATCTGATTTTCTTAACAGAAATTGATTTTTCTGTAACCTCATTTGTTTAATGAATGATGCTGTGTATGCTCTTGAATAATATAAGACAGTTTAATTGGAATCACTGCTTGTATTGTGATGTAGTGCTTTAGTGCCAAGAGTATAATTTCTGTCATATTCTATCAGAAATCATGGTCAGACTCTTTGTTAAGGTAGAAACACAACAGGCAGAATGTGCATCTTGTAGAAGGCATAATTTATATAAAATGTTAGTTATCTATTAAATGTTCATTACCTTCTAAGTCACTTCTACTTTCTCCATCTCTGTTTTCTTCCTTCAAGCACACAAGTACTCTCTATTCTCCATATAATTTTGTTTTAATTTGTTTTTCACATTTTCTCCAGCACAGATAACAATAAAGCTTTCAGAAAGAGCATTAGATCCAGTCCTGTCATAATTTTGGTTATGACATAAATCTTCATCTGAAAATAGGTGAGATTATATCATCCATCCCTGGCTTGTGGCCATATTATTTTAAAATATATATGTCAAAACGTCTTAAAAGTTATGAAGTATCAGCTCTTTCTTTGTTAAAATTAGATACTCACAAATCAAGATGGATATAGAAAGGACTTTCTCCAAAACATAAGATAAAGGCTGAAAAATAATTCAGTGTTTTAGAAGTCTATTTTTTTTTCTAGTAAAGCAGAAGGTAACCTGGTATGCTTGTTGATAACATACAAGAATTATGTGGTTTCAGGTTTTTCTCATGCTATATTATTAAAAATAAGTCAGAGAAGTGGAAGCAGGACTTGTTAAACAAGATTTCCATCTCATGGAAAATTTCAACACTTCTAAATTTGCTGTGAATAAAGATAATTGCATTTGCAGAACTTGTAGAATGCAAAATATATGTTTAATATCAAGACTGTCATAAAAATCATCCAATTTCAAAATTTAGATTAAATATCAATAAGCTAAACCACAAATAAATATTAAGTGGCTAAACTGCAAATAGTTCATTTCCCTATGATACATAGATTATTGTGAAATAACCTAACTAAAATTGTCAAAATAATGTTTCAATATGTTTTCCATGGATGATGTACTAGATATACTGATATTATTCTTAGGTGATTTCACTGGAAAATGTGGTTACCAAGGGAAAAATTCTCACTCAAATATTTCCAGTAGGTCAAATTTTGCTTACATATTTTAAATTAAAACATCTTGGTTCTAGGTATTTCTGGAATATAACAGCCTAATTCTTCCCAGGTGTTTTTAAAAGGAAATGTAGTCATTTAAACATGTCTTTTCTTTTGAGGGAGTAGGGGAGGGGATGACACACATGACATAGGACTGAAGCTATGTTGAGACTGGATTCTGAATACACATTCTCTTTTTCTCATTTCTGTAATCTTCAGTCATTTACATAATTAATATTGATTCAGGTGAAATGTTAAAAGTGACGTTTACCTGGACATTTACACTAAATTTACACAAGGTACATAGTCTTGAAAAGGTTACAAATTTAATATAATATAATATAATATAATATAATATAATATAATATAATATAATATAATATAATATAATATAATATAATATAATATAATATAATATAATTATAATATAATATAATGAAATCTCACTATGACAGAATTCCATAATTACCTGGAAAACTCCAGAAAATTCAGAGTTGAGGACCACAGTTGATAAACAGGAGACAATTATTTTTAGAAAAATTAGGATTTTTATTAGAGAGTCTCTATTTCTAAGTTGTCTGCAGCTTGATCAGATTTTTGAAAAATACTCTAATGAAAAATTGCATTAAGCATCTTTTCTCCTACGCATCCCTAAAATTTACATTACGCACATGTATAATATTTTAATCTATATTCATCCCAATAGACTTGAAGTACAAGTTTCACTATTTAATCTGAAAAAGCTATTTCACAATAATAGCATGTTAATCTATATGGTTAACACTTGTCTTTGGTAATAATTGCTGTTTAGTTTTATAAAGCATTCATTAAATGTCTTGCTAAATTACATAAAGATCATAATAGGCATTTAATGGATGCTTTTTAAAGTGAAGTAGAAATTACTTTAGATTATAAGTAACTGTAGGTTTATAAAACCATCATTATATGTCTATTAAGGCCATTTAACATAAGTGTTCCATAATTAGAGAAGAGACAGAATTTTAATTGCACATTTGCAAACTGCTAGCTAGGACTTGAGAAAACAGCTTTCCTTTTATCCTAGGCACTGTCGAAGAGAGTTCACACTTTCTGCAGGTTTAATTTCTGAAAGGTGGCTTGGTTTGGGGGTTTTTTTCTTAAATTTTAAGTAATATCCTACTATACTATGATCAATTATATGGAACAGAAATAAGAAGGTACACACTAATAGTTCCTAAAAATTATTTCCAATAATTGAGAAAAGAATTATATGGTTATTTTTTGTGTGTTAATTGTTAAAATTCAATCTGAATAGGAACTGTTTGTCACAAAGTCTTGACAAGCGGGATGTAGAATACTATTACCTCTGGATGATACCAGGCAAGAATAATAATCTAGCGCTAAATCCGGTTCTTTTGGCCTAAATCTACCTCTTATGTAGCTATCCAAACAATAAAAATATACTTGTCATTTGCTCTATTGTATCGAGTATCACTGGAGATTTTAAAGAGCTTTATCTTCTTGTTATGGAGAATGTAAACTATGTTCAGCTCCCAGATATGCTCCCCTGTAGAAACAGTCTTCTTGAGGCCACCAACATTGTCCAGGTGTGTTCTTTTTTTAATTCAGTTGTCAGACCCCAGTTTCCTAATAGTTGAAGCTCAGAATTTTAAATGTTTTTCCAACATTGAAAAAAAGGAGATTTTTCACCTATTTAAAATTTTAAAATAATTATCTTGAATTTTTCTTTACTTTCATATGAACACTAATTAGGCCATCCACAGTTAAGGAAATATATACAAAGCCCATTATTGTCTTTCTTTTCAGAAACATAACTCTGACCTTAGTGAAACATCAGATTATATTTTCCAGGATGGGCATGTGGGTTTAGAAAGAGAAAAGATCTTGGTGTGAGATGGACTTCCATGTGAAATACTACATGACCTGCTTCTGTTTAGGTGGGTTTGAATTTCCCAACTGTTTATTGATGCTCACATTGTCTCTTCAGTGTGGGCTCAAAGCAGAAGCAAAATATTTTCATTTGAGTAGTGGGATGTTAGAAATGGAAAAATGGCAGAAATGGTTAACCTTTGTCTCACACCCATCACTGCTCCCCATTCCATTGCATGTTTCCTTTTCATTAACCTCAGTTTGAGGCTGGCAAAATTACATTTTCTCTGTTCAGTTTTGTCATGCTTTGTTTTTAAATCTTGCATCAAATACACTATGTTAGTGCCTGTGGGCCCCCAGGAGTGAATTAAATGATGTGACTAACATTCCTGAAGGCCATTTTCTATTAAAATCCGGTTTTGTTTTCTTTCATAATTCTGATTGGTTGATTTTAATAGGTCTTTCCCACAAATACATTTAGCTTGCTAGCAATTTTATAGAGTATGCAAACATTATGCTTCGATAATTGTATTCTTTTCTTGTCTGAAGTTCATCTAATATTGCATAGGTGGGGGAAACCACAGGGAGCTGCGTCCTTTTTAAAACGCTTTGTCTTTGAGACTAAAAAATAAGTTTGTCAAGAAATTCAACTACCGTGCAGATTGCTCATATTTCCTTCTACTCTAAGCAGAAATTCTCTGAACGTGAGCTTTGGCCAAGTAGTTTTCCACTTTTTGCTGTCAATGTCAGTTCCCACTTTTAGCTCGGTCACGGATGCACAAACCTACTGCAGAAAGCAAGCCCCAAATAATATTCTCCTGATGTGGTCTCAAGTACCTAGCTTCCCAAAAATTTTGTGTTTATTCATTTATTTTATCGTGCTAAGGGAGAGAGATGTTAAACAATATAAGGATCTAGAAAAAGACATAGACCTATAAGAAGACAAGGTGGCAAACAGGTTAATGGCTAAAGATGAAAGTGGAAAAGAAGCAATAGGGGAGAAATAAACATACACAAAATGACCTGATACTAGGAGAAGAGAAAGATTAAAAGCAGAAGATGGACCAACAAGTAGAAAATAGGAAAGAAAAAGAGGAGTAATACATTAAGTGCATATAAAATAAAACAGGAGTTGGAGAAACCTGTCGGAGATTTAGTCAGGTAGCTGCACTGGAACACATTTAATGCAAGCCTGGCAAAGAAAGCGGCCAAAGTACCTTAAATCCTCCAAACTGAAATAACATCATCAGTTAACAATTGCATTCTGGGCAGGACGCACTTTGCCCTGAGAAGCAATGCAAGGGAATCACTGCACGCTGGTAGAGATACTGATACTACACTCTCATATGGGGTCATGTATTGCTATAAAAAACAGCTATAAAACCTTCATTTTTCTGCTTAAAACATTACAAGGTCTGTGCTGGCTGGAGTTGGCATTCAAAAGGAAAATGCTCACAGACACTACCTGAGATCTGTTTCACTAAGAGAAACTTTGAGTCTGAGATGCTTTTTCCTTTGTGCAAGAACAATTTAGAATTTTGTATTGTCTTGCATATCTCACTTCTGTATTTCAAGTGTGTTCCTTCAATAGCTGCGTTCTTAGGCTTGGTTTGAGTAATAACCTTAGGAGGAACCCCTTTGTCTTCTAAATTCCATATTTAGTTCCTGGTTGCTTGATATTTTAAGCACATCATAGATATTTATTCTATTATAATATCTCAGTGGCACAGGAGTGTTCCAAATATATTAAGTGGTGAAATATTAAAAGCAGGTTCCTCTTTATCTTAAAACTATACGAAACCTTGAGGTACATTAGTGACTATGCTTTTTGTCTTCTAAAATTGCCAGTAATACCCTGTCTGTGTAAATTTACAACTAAAGCATTTAGTGCTGGACCAAAAATAACAGTGTTATACTGGCAACCACAAGTGAATGGCTACAGAAATCAAGAGGTGCAGACAGCCTCATAATCATGGCACCAAAAATTGTTGTTATGGAAACTGAGTTTCCCAGGACACATCTGCAGATCTTAAAATATTTCATCCTATCTTCTAGCTAGAGGTTTGCAGCTGCTCTCTATAAGAACTTACTAACAGCTACTCAGCCATCTGTGTTACAGCAAAATACACTGCAAACTATTCAGAAATCGCTTTCCTCTGACAGTCCAGCAGTATTTCCCACAAAATGTTCAGTTTTACTACCTTCTTCAAGACGTTGTTACTGAATAGAAGCATAGGTTTTTGACAAGTGTTCTTAAATGCAGCAAGGAAGAACTGGCTTGTTACTACCATAATAAACACTGATGTCTATGATGCTTTCTTTTGAAACTGCAATTCATCACTTGTGACATGTTTCTAAAGTTCTGTAATTTTCACTTGCATGACATGGATTCCATACTGCATTAAACTTTTTGGATTAGTTTAGGTCTTAACAGTGATTTCTTTTCCTAGATAGTATTTGACAGTCAGTATTTGTTCCCTGTAATTTCAAAGCCAGAATTTTTTTGGTAGGGTTTTTTTGGTTGTTTGTTGGGGGTTTTTTTCTGTTCAAATATCGTAATCCCTCTAGAAATAAAAACTGCATATAAGAATACAATGCATGGTAATATATCTGGCCTTGGAATACCTGATGATTCATTAAGCTGTAAGTATTAGTTGATACTTATGTGATGTGTTATAGTAAAGGGATAATAAATAGGATATGAGAGAAAATGCCCTGAGGTGAAATCTTGGTTTCATTGACAATCAATGGCAAAACTCCTATTGCCCATCAGTGGGACAAAGACTGTGCTGGCCATGTGAGAATTGAAATAGAATTCAATTTCTTCACTTGCAAGGACTTTTGTATTATGTGATTATTTTATTCGAGTTTAATTCTCTGTTATTTCTTCAGGCAAAGCTCCAATTGAAATCTCTTGTCTCTTGCAATCAGTGGGATTTTTTCCTAAGGAGAACATTTTGCCAGCACTGCACAATTTGTTCTTTTTCATTGCTTATCTTTTGTCCATTTTATTGTTTTCGTTATGGGAAAATAAGGGAAATAGGCAGCTTTTTGGAACTGAGTAAAATGAAAAGAAAAAATACACTATTAAAAAAATATTACATAGGGTTAATCAAGGTTAAATTTATACTGTGGATATGGAATTAGGGCTACCTCACTTGCATAAAGGTTCTGTCACTCCTTTGCTCTTTTTCAAAGAAGTGTAAGAAGATACCTTAGCAAAAGCCTTGTAGAAGTTGGCCCTTAAGTCAGCGTGCTCCTCGGAGCCATTTTTTCCTATTTCTTTCATGTCTTCCTACCACACCAAGTCCCCAGGACGCTGTCTGGCATCCTGCTCCCGGGTAGCCGCCTCTCCTGCTGGTGCTGGTGGAAGGGGCTAGATACCATTCTGTTTTGCAGCTCTGGCTGTGGGCACCATCCTGTCTTTCCCACAGCAATCATGGTCCTGTTGGTGGCTGCCACCATTAATGGATCCCTGCTGTCCCTCAGATGTCTTTCTCCATACGCATTGCCAGTAGCAGCAGGGGGTGGAGTGTAACAGCGTGCAGCACTTCAGGGATGCCAGCCTCCAAGGGAAAGCCTGTGTCAGTGGTCCACAGCTGCAGCACCAGCTGTGTGGGGAGGGAGGCACTGCTGGCCCACAGGGTTTGCAGGGGTGGGAATTGACCACCCCCACCTATGGGGAAGTTGACTGGCACACACACACACCATGCCTGGGGGGAAGCTATTGGTGTTAAACCATTTTCCTTTGCTCTCTGTAGATTCCCCTTTTATTTTTACATTACACGGGACTTAAGGAGGGAGCTGGCCTGCCTGGCGTGGCACAGACCTGACCTGCCCACCCCAAGCTTCTCCTTCTTAGGAACCTGAGCTACAGAGCCTCTGGAAGTCGTCTAATTTTGCTTTTGTCACTTCTTCTCCCTCAGAAAAATTAAAAACATTGATACTAATTTAAAAAAACAAATCCATCGTTATCTTATATACTTAAGATAGACAAGATCCCAAAGAATTGGGTTAGGGGCAGAAGCACATTTAGTTCTATGCTGCATAATTATTAAAGAAAATCTTCCACCTCTACTTTGATTCTGGTGTGAAGAACTGCATGTGGGATGGTGCCATGTGTCCTGAGGGTTAGCTGCAGGTACTAAAAAAAAAATGGTCAAAGCTATTTCACTTTTTCTACATTGTTAGAAGTAACTGGGGGGGTGGAAGCCTCAGAAAGTGAAGGGGAGGAGGAAAAAATCCCTGTAGCTTCCATATATAATTTTGTGTCTAAAAATATAACTCTTCAATTTTTTAGCTTTTGTTTTCAAGAAGGATATTTGAGAAGGCTGTGGAAAAGAATAATTTTGCCACCTCAAAATGCTAAATATCCTACTATCTACTATAAAGAGAAAGCAGGGTAAAACAGAATTTATAACTAAACCCATGCAATATTTCCAAATTGCATGTTACTAGAAAGATATATATAAAGACTATAAATGAAATTAAAACTTTATATATATATAGCTGTATAACATATCATATACTGCTAACATTAGCCATTCTCATATGATAAAAATAGATCATTCATTTTGAGGTTCTCAGTGATGATCCATTTACTATGTATGATCTTGGGTTATATGATGATTTTCTGCTAAGCTTTTCCACTGTTGATGGTAAGATTCCAATACTTAATAAGTATCTGTCAGGCATAATCATTATTAACTGCTCTTTGAATGTAATTGTAATATAGGACAAAAAAATATCATCTGGAGAGAGTTGTAGAAAACAAAAAAAATGGATGCTGAGTTTCCATATAAAATAAATGATGTATAGTAGCTTTTTATAGGGTGTGTTGGACAAATGTCCACGTAACTATATGTAAAAATAAATACAGGGCAGTTCCACTGCACTTTATATAACATCAATTATTTTTCTAAGATGAGTATTACTCTGAAATAGTTGCAAAATTAGGAAATTTGTCCCTTTTCACAAGTGCTTTAAAGCTAATTTTAATGCTGGAGGCACAGAACAGGTTGACAGCTTTGGCTTTTGGCTAGTATACACTAGCACATTAATGGAAAATATTTACAAAACTTTTTTTCAGTAGAATAGCTGACTCCATGCCAAAAACAGCTAATGAAGGAAAGAGGGAATAGGAAAAGATAAATAAATTATATGGCTGGTCTTTGGTTAAAAGAAAAATGTATTTAAAGATTCAGACTCAACTCTTTAAAGTCAGCATTGCTTATAACATTAATATTATGTATTTTACACCAAATGTTTTCAGAAATTACAATTATTTACCTGTTTCAAAATGTTGTTGTATTATTGAATTACAGTCTTTTTTTTAACAGGGTTTTCTTATACGTATTATTTTATCAGTGTCATTAAAAAAATAAAAAAGATACATTTAGTATGAATTAAACCAGATGTCTCCAATTCCTATGGGTTTTCCTTTTTCTTTCTTTGCTTGATATCAAATGGCCTTAAGGCATCAGTTTTTTCCCTTTTTTTTATTTTCCCCCTCCTCTGTGAAAACAGGGATGGGTGGCAGTGTGGGGATGGGGAGGTGTAACATGACAACAAAGAAGCAGTGAAACCAGGTGAAAGCCAAACTGTTCCCAGAGTGCTTTGCTATGGTATAGAAAAGGACGGCAGAGAAAACAGGTGTCCAGACATCTGAGACTTTTAAGGCAGGTGGAGAAAATGTGAGTCCCCAGTTAATTAGCTTTGAAAATATATCAGTGTTTCTGTTTAGAAGTTTCATCTAGTGTCAGCGCACACACTCAGTGCAAGACTTAGGTTATGGCCTGCCTTGCTAAAACTACTTAAGTCACAACTTGTAAGAATTAAGCTTAGTCAAATTGAAGAGACAGGCTATATATAAAGCCCAAAGTACCTTTTCTTCCCTGAAGTTTTACACATGTTTTAATTCATTAACTAGTTCACAGATGTCTGTTTCAGTGCGGTACAAAAATTTGCTAAAAACACATTTTTACAAAGCTGAATGTAGTAAGGACTGAAGTGCATTTTGTAGACCAAGTGCTTGTGTAACAGCTTTGCTTGAGTTTAATGCTGCGTTAACTAAATTATGAAGCACTAGTTTATAATAAAATCCACAATATCCAAAAGAATTTTCTTCCTTTTGGCCAGGTTGAAGAAGCCAGCTGATTCTTATTCTACTGTGAAGATTTAGCACTTCATAGGAATTTTTACATCTCAGTCAGTCCAGTGGGAGTATTTTTGACATCTCTTAAGAAAAAGTCTAAACCCTGGTTTTTCACTCACAGGTGACCAGTGAAAAGAATAAAACATTTCTGGTGCCTCGGATATTGTTTGCAGGATCAAAAGGCCACTTCTGGTTGTGAAATTCTGGAGAATTCTGAAATGTTGCTGTATATTTCAGGACATGAGGTTATGCTTTGCTAAAACTTCATCTTGGAAGTAAACATTCAGAACCTTAAAGAAAAACAGGTGACTACTAAGAAAAGTAACCTAGATTATTCTAAAAGATTATTTATATATCTTAATTTCCACAAAAATGAGTCCTCATATGTTCCTGATTTGGCATGACCATACCCATTTAATAAGCAGGTTGCAATACAAAAATAAAGTGCAAGCATAGAATCATAGAAACTTCCTGTTATCAATTTTTGCTCTCACTTTTAAAATATAAGTGATGTATTTTCTCATTCGGCAGGTGAAAGAGGACTCATCGGTGAAACTGTGAGCAGAGCTTGCCCGTAGCTGTTGATTTCACAGAGGTATCTTAGCTGCTTTTACCATTTGTATTTGGGATCAAAATGATACAATATCCTTTTATTGAGATGTTTTTCATAGTTGGTTTTCTTCCTGCCAGTCAGTTCTCAATCCCTAATCATCAGCATTCAAGCATGGCATGTCACTAGTAACACTGTGAAAATACACTACATTAAGACCTTTTAGAAATAAACTTCAAATAAAATAATCTATTTTCAGAAAAGCCCATCTAACCGCGGATATAATTATCCTGCATCCTACTCCTTGATGTTTAGAAAACAGATGGTATTTAGTAAGTTAAACTCTAATTGTAACCAAGAGTGAATGATGATCAAATTTAAAATTAAATTTTGTTTGCAGAAGTATCCTGATATTTTGTTCTGCAAAAGATTATATTTCTTCCTCATTAAAAGTTTAGGATTAATCAACAATGGTAGAATGTGCATGCTATTAAGTTTTACATTATTTTCAAGTTCTCAGCTGAAAACAGTATATTGTGGAGTAAGAACAGAGAAAGAAGCTTAACCTAAAAATTGTGCATCCACTGTAATTGTAGTTTTGATGTACCTATAAAATTAGATATGGAATTTGGAGTCATTGTTTTGAGATTAGTATCATGATGGTAGTAGTCAACACAGGCTCATCTGTTCCCAGTCTAGAAGGGAGGAGAGCAAATCTGAGTTAATACATTCAGTCTAAAAGGGAGTTGCTGACAAAACTAATAGGGATAATATCCAAGTTAGTTGTGACACAGAATTAGATTTAGTGGTTGTAGGAAAACTCTGTAGGTTATACAATTTGCTAGCTACAATGGGTTGCTTATTTTCAGAGAATGTCATGAAAATAGCTATTGAACTAGAGAATCCTCTGCTCTGTTACCTAGGCTATCTTCTGTCCATAGGGGTTTCAATTCATTATTTCTAAATCATCTGTGATGGATGTTCATATCCGGTCTGCGTAGCCTCTGCATATTTCTAGCAGTGCCAATTCCATGATTTTCTGCTAGAATTTAATTATTTGACTGTCTATTTAGAAAGTTTATTGGCTGTTTCTTTCTGTTAAATTGAATGTGTTTTTTCAGCTGCATTTTTTTTTAAATTCTTAACTCCGTTCTGATATTACAAGCAGCATGGGAAAATGCTATGGGAAGAAACAAAATTGAGCATGTGCTTCTTTTTTCTCATGATATATAAAGGAGTTCTGGAGAGCAGAACATACTGATTAATTTAGTAGAAAGAAGTGATATAAAGAAATGGAGGAAGTCGTACCTGAAAACTTTACTACCAGATAAGCAACAGGTAGGATTACACATTAGAAATACCCATCAGATGAAATCTGAGTAGATGTGAATGGATGCTTCAAACTGTAAAAATCTGCATTTTGGTGTCCCTTTTGGGTGAAGTATCTTTATTGCCAAATAAAATAGATTTGTGTGGTGAAAAACTAAGAAAAATAATAATTAAGACAACACTTCCCCCCACAGACTTTTTCCGGGCTCAATTTCTCTTCTTCATTTCCCATTCCTCTACTTCTTCCCTGCCAAAGGCATATGGGGAATGGAGGGCTGTGGTCAGTCCACTCACAGCCCCTCTCTGCTGCTCCTTCCTCCTCACACATTTCCCTTCTCCTGCGTGGGGTCATCTCCACAGGCTTCAGTCCTTCAGGGGTAACCTGCCCCAGTGTGGTCTCTCCAGGGGCTGCAAAGGACCCCTTGCTCTGGAGCACCTCCCCCTCCTCCCCCTCTCCCCTTGGGGCTGGCAGAGGCCCACAGAGGCCACCCTATAACCTCCCCTGATGGCGCCTGGGTTAAACCTTTTTCACTCTATGCATGAGAAGAAGCAGGACCACCACAGCCTCTGCTGGGCTGACCAGAGAAGCAAGATAAACCAGCAAACCTCCTCATAGCAGCTTTGCTTCTAGATCTCAAATGGTGAGTTTAACTGTTTAATTAAGTATTCGTGAAGGGTAGGAAAAGTTAAAAATATGAGCAGATTAACTAAATACAGACAGAAATGAGGAGGAATACCTCTGAGAGAAACGCTGTCTTGCTGGGTATTCTGACCCTGGAGACAAAGAAAGCTGCTTGGAGGCCTGAGAAATACATTATAATAATAAAGTAGAGATACTAATGAAATAGGATTTTTCCATGGCTGTTCACTAATTTTTACTGTTGTTATGAACACACAATAACTACTTTTTAGGTCTTCATAATTTAAAACATCTTTAAAGTTGTTGATACTTGTGTTTGCAGGGAATTTTTCACTTATGTTCTCAATATCCATATATTTAAAAAAAAGGCTCATTTTAAAACATTTTATAACCGTAGCTACTGTAAAGTAAGTAGCTAGGGATGTAATCGCCTGTGTTGGTAGTCAGAGGCTCCTTTATTGTGGGGCTGCAGATCGAGTGACTTTGAAGGTAGCTGGGGCTGGAATGAAGACAGAAAAATAAGTTTTTCCCATGATACCCCTTGGCCATTACCTCTCTTTGATTTGAGGTCAGGCAGGGACTTTTCTGCTCAGTCAAAGTATCTGTCAAGTCGACCTACACTTTACTTGGCGTGAGAGAAGAGCTGGCCAGCATACTGATGTAAAACTGGTGTACAGTACCTTTCTAGTGGCTGTGAAATAGAAACCTTCCTTTGTTTCAGTCATGACATTTTCCAAGTATTTTGCAGCACTTTTGGGAGGGACACAGATTATGAGCTCTGCTAACTTCCAGAACTGTTGTGAAAATGTGTATTCTAAAGGCAGGAAAAGGCTACTCCTGTTAAAAGGCCAGAACTATTTAAAGATGATGTTACATTGCCATCTGCTCCGAAGTTCTGGTTGCTGTGTGAAATCAAAGGCAAAGTAAAATTGTGCTTTAAATTCTGCTTCACTACACATCTTTTTAGTGACGAAACTTGGAGCTTAGATTGCAAATAACTCTTCCATTTCTCAGGCTGTAACCCAGTGAATAAGTAACTTGGCTATTCTCCACCTTGTCCACAGTCAAGAGTGTGTTATTCAAAATGATGCTGTAAGACCCACTTATAAGACAAAAAAATGGATACTGCTCTGTTCATGCAAACAGAGGAAGTATGCAACTTCATGTTTGTGAACCTTTATCTTAAAATAAATGCATTACTGTCCACTCATTTATGTTTGTATAATTGTGCTTTTAGTTCAAGAAATCTTAGTCTTGAGTCACAGGGCTTGGTATTTTACAGTAGAATAAGCAGAGATGGCTGAAAATTTCAGTTAGAACTCTGTCCAGTTTGAAAACACCTAGTATTCAAAATAAAAATATTTTTACAGGAAAGTGTGGAAATTTTTCAACCTGGAAAATGTTGTTGAGGTAAGTAAGAATATTAAGGGAAGAAAAAATAGCTTAATTATTCATATCCATTCCTAGAAATACATTAGTTACCATTAAATATTCAGAATACAAACCTTAAAGTCTTTACTTCTAATTGTTATTAAAACATTCCAGTCTAGATAAAGAACTTTGTGAATAAAACTACAAGAAATAGATGGTAGTTATGTGTTAGAACAAAGGAATGGGGAAAAAATCTCTAAAGTGGAAGAGAATTATGTTCCATAAAAATATTCAGAAAATTATCAGAGAACACTTCTCCGAGACATCTATCATGGTTATAGAGAACTTATTTTGGTTTATTGGTTGGTTTGGGGTATTTTTTTGGAAGTAGAGGGCAATATTTTAGAATTACATGGCTTCTCTGTAATAAATGGTTAATACTTGTTGTACTAATCAATGATATTGTCAGAGATTCATTTCACCTGCTCTTTTTATCATTCTTTTTCCTTAGGGACTATATGGCCATCCAGGACACTGAGAACAGTCTCTGGATCTTGTTTTCTGCAATAGGTAGGCTTAAAAAATTTATCAAATTATTTTCATTAAGGATGGTCCAGGACAGAGAACAATGTCTAATTACTGAGAAAGTTACAAACATAATCTAGCATTATGACTGTAAACTTGTGTAATATACATGGTTAAACTTTTCTTCCTTGCTTGGTCACATGTTAAACTTACTTTATCTTCTATGGTTTCTTCTAATATTTGTTTTCCTTTTTTTAGCTGACATAGTACAAATGTACTGGTCAGCCATAAAATCAGATTACACTGGAACTGAAACTGTTTACCTCATGTACATTCTCCCCTGATATGGGCTCATCAGTCTCATAAACCGGTCTCAGTGGAGATCCATCAGTTAGCTGGGTTCAGGTAAGTGAGCACAGGCTTCGATGTAGCTGCCTGGGGTATATTGACAATCAGTCGTGTGGGAGATATGAATTAAGTAAGGTTGATTTTTAGCAGGAAATAAATATGCATTCCTGACGAACTCTCCCCTGTGCCAGCTATTGATCAGAGTCAGCTTTGGAAAAGCCTGTTCTAAAACTCCCTTAAACAAATTTCCAAAGATGAAAAATGAAATTCTGTATCCTTATTTTTCTCCTATTTATTGGGTTGTATTACATGAATCCATTTATTATTTATTGTTTTGGAAGCCATTCTTCTAGAGAAGGTCACTAACAGCTGCTTGTGTTAGTGTGTGTGTATTTGTTACCATTAATGGTGTCAATGATATATAGCCTCATCTGCCTGGAGTTTTCTGACAAAATTATTTATAATTAAAGCCTCAGTTTCCATTACAAACTTACCACAATGTAGAACACAAATCAATGACAGTAGGAGTAACATTAAAATCATCAGTTTCTCACATTTGGGCTGCTGCTAAGCTAATTAACTTCATTTAATGTTTGATTCTGCAGCCACAAGATTGTTGGTCCAAGGATATTCAAATGCAATCTTAAACTGAGGTTCCTGCATATCACTAGCAATGGGACTGCAGTGGAAAGTTTTCTGTGCAATCTCAAGTATCAGTTATTGGCCAAAGAATTACATCTGTACTACTAAAGATGACTTTGCTAGGTTGTCTTGAGACCAAGCTCAGCACCATTTTGTTGTGCTTGGATGCTGGAGCCTTTGTTGTCTGTTGACCTAGAGTTGTCACTTGAGGAAATCATTCCTCAGCTGGGAGTTAGGAGCCTTCTTTTTGTGACTTCTTCCAGACATTCAAAGGTTTTGTTTGATTTTATATGAAGCCCAGGGATAAGGGACTTTGGCTAGTCCTGTGTGGCAGAAAGGTGGTAAAAGAAACCCAATATAACTGATAATGTAAAGCATGCATGTTTAGGAAGTATAAATTTTTTTACAATATAAATATACTGTCAAACAAGGACAAAATGCTCAGTATTTATATTTCATAAATCTTTTGTAGCTTCAGCATCATAAAATGAGAATAACAACCCTATGCAAATGAGACAAAACCATGCACACTTGGTTGTTCTGGATGCTCACTGAAACCTAATATATTTGTATGCTGATGAGGCTGCAGACAGAGGTGTTCAGACACATCTAGTGTTTTCTGTTTCCAAATTGTATCTTAAAATTAGATATTTGAATATGCTTATGTGCAACTCTAAGTTCACATTCAGCACACAGTAGCCTTTCTGCCTGTGTCATGGTCTGTTGCGCTGTGTACCTTATCAGATGAATTCCAGTTGGCCAGGGATTACTCATGCTAAATAGGCTATTAAAAAAGCCTGCGATGTAAGCCAGAGTCCCGGAACATTTATAAGGCACCAGTAAAGTTTTATGTACAGGGTAATAAAATTAATCTGTTTGCTGGAATATCTCTTATTATTTTATTCAGATGTAGTTCTAGTCTACTTCTGCAGAATATTCCTAATAGCATAGAGCTGGTATTAAAGTCTGTTCCTGAAATCTTATTTCTCCCTCCTGAACTAATAGCAAACTAGCCATAATGAAGGCATTCTCAGTGAAGCAAAATTGCGTGGAAAAAAAGATAACTTTCTAACATTTTCTTTTATATTACAAATTAAAGCTAACTGGAGTATATTTTCTTTTTTATTCAACTGGTCTATAACAGTGACTAATGGTATATGTCTATGTACATGTGTATATGTTCTCCCTCAAAACCCATGAACGAATTTTCTAAAAATGTTCACTTGTACATAATTCAGGAATTATTTCCTCTACTGCTAAAGTTACTGCCTGAAACTTCAGGTTCAGCACTACACAGGAGACTAAGCCTATGATCATGACAATCCATTTCAGTCTAAGACTTTCCAGCTTGTCAGGCACTGAAATGCCATCGTTGTTGCATTGTGCGTGTATCAGCATCTTTGACTTGACTGATACTGTAACACAAGCTCAGAAACTTGCACTGTGTACATTTAGTGTATTATGCTTTAAAGACTTCAGCCATTGGTGTATTTCTGTAAAATGATGACAGAGTCAACATTGATACTGCCTTACATTGTTGGAAAGGGCTGAGACGGCACATTTAAATCTGAAGATACGACTCAGTTGTAGCCTAGGATCATACTTTTCATAAAATCACGCTTTTATGTTTCTTCCCTTCTTTCCTTTTTTTTTCAAGTCTATGTGACTTCTTTTGTTTTGTCCTTAGAACCCACCTCTTCCCTCTTGGTATTCTAGAATAAATTAAATTTGGAGTTACTAGTACAACTTCCCTATAAGAAAGTATCATTGTAAATCATAAATTTATGATGAAACTAATTAGAATAATTTGAGGAGTTTTAAAGCCAACCAAATATTTCAGCTCTTCTGCGTCACAGAAAGATCCATTTTCCACAACCTATTACTAAACAGGCATTAACGATTCCTTGGGCTGCTGAAGCTTGGTCACTTGACAGGCTTAACAGTCTGATGGAAGCAGCTGGGTGTCATTCCAAGTCCCTGCCCACACAATAAATATATTTGTCCATGTATGTCCTTTTCCAAAGGTTAAGTGATAATATAGAAATGTGAGGAGGGACTGTTGGATGATGGGTCATCTAATTCCTTTCTGCAAAGGGATATTACATTCAAGTCTGGGAAAAAAAATTTCTTCAGAAATTATGTTCAGGTGTTATTTGGTATATGTTCAAGCTAATTTAGGCTTACCCTTTTCATAAGTATTCACTAGTGGAGTCTGAAGCTCTGTATTCTTGGCAACAGCAGTTGCAGTTTGCCTTGGTTTGCAGATTTCTTTCCTTATTTTCCCTTCTGCTTGCTATCATCTCACATTACTTTTATTCAAAGTCGTCTTAGATAAGCTATCAGCAGGTACCAGGGCCATGTTGGAAACATGACCTGTTTACAAATTACATCTCATCCTGTGTAGATGTATTCTTTTGACACCACAAAGTACACAGAATAAGACCTTTTTATTTACCTCAGGGACTGGCAACTTCTGCTGAGAAAACAAGTGTAAAGAAATGAAAGAATTCAAATACCTTGTAGAAATGCTTCATACTCAGTTTGAAGCCAGGGAATCTTTCATGCTGTAGGCATGACAAATCTCTGTCCCATCGCAGTACTCTGGCTGTGTACATCTAATCTCAGGTGATGGGGCTCAGGCTAAAAAAATTCTCTTACACCAAAATTACTAACCTAGGTTCAGAGGAAAACTTAGTGGTTCCCTAGCAGACAGGGGTGAGGGCATAGCATCTGTCTTGCAGGGTAAAGCTGTAAAGTAGAGAGGATCCCATTGAAAATAACCCCCTTGATTCTACTAGGGGCTGTGGGAACAAGGCCCAGGGCCACAGGGGTGGTGCAGGATGGGATGGAATCAGGGTGTGGGTTGTGCCCAGCTCGGTGGGGCCCAGGGCTGCGCTGGGACCAGGCCGAAGGCCTGGGCTGGCAGCAGGCCCGAGAACACATCTCCCTGCCCGCCCATCCCCTCACAGCTGTCATTTCAAGACCTTCTGAAGCCTGGAGCCTTCTTACTACAGGGAAACTCTCATCAGGTCCCTGACATCACCTCCTCCTGCTGAGGTGCTGCCCTGTCCAGCAGGCCTCTAGCAGGCCTGTACTCACTGAGAGATGGCTTTCTCCTAGTTCTCTCTCCCATCCACCCCAGGGCGGGCAGCATGGTGCTGGGATAGGGGACCTCCATGGTGCTCTGGAGCTAAGCTGCTACTGGAAATGAGATTGGAGCTGAAGCACAATCAAAACAGGACAGGAGTGACCAATCTCAGTCATTGCCAGTTGCAAGGATTTCTGCCAAGACAGGTGATTGAACTGAAACCTTTAAATTTTCTGAACAATGAGCTCATAGCTAAGCTATATTATGTGTATTGTGGGGCTGCTGGTTGTTACATTGGCTAAGTTTGTGTTATCAGTCACTGTTTTCTTGAATAGTGTTTCAATTTGCTAGTAAGCCTTTTCTAAGCATATGGTTTCCTTATCGAGTTTCTTACGTGTTTTCTTGTATAGACTGCTGTCTCTTCTTTGCATTTGCGGAGTCAGCAAAGAATTGGAAATATTCATGAGGCTGCATTTTCTTGACAAGCTTTTATTCTCTTCAGATCAGTGTCTGACTGTCCTGTATCCAAACAAACTCTCATTTCTTAGACAAAAACTAAGCTTTCAAGGTCCAAATAATAAATGTGGAATTTATACTGGAATCTGCAGTACCCATCTTTTTGTAGTCATCTGCAAAAGTTATTTAAAGAAAGGTATTTTCCCACAAGGCATTATGATGCCTATGACATTGCTCCCTGCAAGCAGAAATCTTAAAGGAAAGAATATTCTGTCCAAGTCCATTAATTTAGTCAATAGAGATGACGTATAATGGGAGAGTGTCTTTATTAGACTTTTTAAAAAACTAATTCTGAAGTGATGAATTTTGCACTGGTGAGTATAAGTTTGGAGAAAATATCATATTTAAACTGGGTCAGGTGTTTTTTCCCATGTCCAAAGCTGCTGTCACACACGCAGCTCAAACCTCTGTAAATTATTCCATATTCTGTAGACATGATTGTTTCTTCAGACTTCTGTAATCCCAGTGTAACATATTTGAGTTCAATGGAATAACCAATGATTTATATAGGTAAATTTAAATTCGAAACAGTCTTGTAAGTATTGTATGTTTTGTGATTATGGGGTGCATGCTGAATAATTTTTTCTTCAGAGAATGTTCCCCCTTAAAGTGTCACTTTAAGAAACAGTGGACTTTGGTGGGGTATACAAAATTTATTTGCCATGGTGTGTACTTTACAGGGATTTATTATAATCTTATAATACTACTGACTAGTATATTGTAGGTTGGATTTGGTTTGGTGTTTGGTTTTTAGTTTTCCCAACAAGTGCATTACTATATCATAGCAACAATTAAATTCAGGACAGGTTTTGATATTTCACGTAGTTATACAGATCTGGAACAATTCTACTGAGATGATGAAATTATCTGAGGTTAACATAAATTTAAGTGTTGATTTGCTCTAGATTTGCAACAGTGAAGCTGAGATTACTCTTTAAGAAATGGGGAATTGGCTGTAGTCAGGTGTGTGATACATTTTGGTGACTGATCTGTTATGGTGGGTTGACCCTGACTGGAGGCCAGGTGCCCACGTAAGTTTCTCTGTTAATCCCCTCCTCAGATGGGCAGGTGAGAGAAAATACAATGAAAGACTTACAGGTTAAGATAAGGGCAGGGAGAGATCATTCACCAGGTACTCTTACAGGCAAAAGAGGCTTGACCTGGGGAAATTATTTTAACTTATTACCAATGAAATCAGAGTAGGATAAAACCAAACCAAATCTTAAAAAGAACTTTTCCCCACCCCTCCCTTCTTCCCAGGCTCAACTTTACTCACAATTTCTGGCAAAATGGTAATAACTAGAAGTTACAATGTACCAAGTTAATTTTAGGTACTGTTACTATAGTTTTGCTTGGTTTTCTCCTCAGAAACTGTGTATTCAAATCAAATTATCTTGGTTTTGAAGCATAGATTATTGCAATGCTGCTGTTGTAAATTATGCTCGATCTGTAATTGAATGACTGATCTTGTTCTTCTGGATTTCTTCATCTTTTTCTCTCAAGTGACTCTTTAGCAATAGAATAATAAGTACCAGATGTCTTAACAGCAGGCCTTGGATGAGATGTGTCAGCTAAGCCCAGCAAAAACCAGTGCTTTAAAATCAGTGCATCTTGATATTGTACTCAGGAATGTTTGTGTGGCGTGTAGTACTGTATTTCCTTTTCTTTTTGTATGAAAATATGTCTAAAATCAGAAGTTTACATTTCTTTTAAAATATAAGACCGAAGAAGTCAGTTGCAACAAATAGCCAGAATAATCTTTTCCTGAATTATGTGAAATATGTAAACTAAGTAAACTCTTAGGCTTTTGAATTTTACCCTCAAGTCTCTACATGAGCATACATATTTAAATCATTTTGGGAAGGCCTGTTATGAAAGTAGAAGCACATTTTTAATCCATCTCATTTGAGTTTACTTTGTTATTAATAGCATAACTTTAGATGACTTTTTTTACATATATACAGTACTTTATCAAGCTGTTATTATGTACATTATGCCATTTAATTACATTCAGTTTTGGAAAATGTGTTTTCTTAAGATTGCTTTGTTGTTGTAGCAACTTGCAGTGACCAATACATATATCAGAAAAATATTTTATACTTTCATGGCTACATAATATCAGAGTTACAGAAGTCTGGAACTGATGAAGCAAGGGAAAGAAGAAAAAAAAAAAAAGCTTTTAGTTTTGCTCCAAACTTGGAAATTAGGGATAGTAAAATGTTGTGGTTTACTGCCCAAGAAGACTGGGCAAGTGCAAAGTATGCTTCTCAGCTCTTCCATTTATTGTTTAAAGCTATCCTTATTCAACTTTGAAATCTATCAATCAAATATGCTTAGGATATTTCCTGCTTGATGTGTTCTATATGTGGCAAAGGCAAATTTCTGCACCTGGAGTGCACTAACCTTCTCCGCTAGGGTGAGCAGGAGTGTGACTGGCTGGGCAGCTGCTCTAGCTGAAAGCTGAAACCTTCAGGTCCAGGTGGTTGATCAGCTGAGCAGGAATCAGCAGTCATTCTGATAACATCCTGAGCTGTATCAGCAAGAGCATGGCTGCTAGGTTGACAGAGGTAATTATTTCCCTTACAGAGTTCTTGTTAAACCATATCAGTATTACTGAGTCCACTCTTGCCATGTCCCCAAGCCAGTAAAAGACAGGTAACAAACTCGAGCAAAGTTAGGGGGCAACCAAGCTGGTCAGGGCTGAAGCACTTGCCCTGCAAAGAGAGGCAGAGGAACCAGGACTTACTTGCCTTGGATATGTGTGTGTGTGTGTGCATGCAAAAGTGTAACCTAACGCTGCCTGCCCACATCTTTGTCATGGAGAAGATGAAGCCAAGCTCCGCAGAGCAGTGCATGATGGGAGGATGAAGGAAATAAACTGAAAGAGGAAAGATTCAGAGTGGATATAGGAAGAAAAGTTTTCTGCATGAGGACAAACACTGGAGCAGGCTGCAGCAGAGAGATGCAGTCTCCCTCAACAGAGACCTTCGTGATTCCGTTTGACAAGGCACTGAGCAACCTGATCTGAACTCAGAAATGGCCCTGCCTTGAACAGAGGGGGGGAACAGAGGCCTAGGAGAGATCCCTTCCATCCTGAATGGTTCTGGATCTATGTTGTTTAAAAAGTAGACATGTACAAACTCGTATGATAATTTGCTGTAGCAAGCTGATTGTTGCACTAACATATTTTCCTTCTGCCTTACTTTTCACTCAGTCAGATGAATACAGTACGAGAAGGTGGTTGGTTCTTTATTGACTGACTTTCTAAAAATACACAACTAACTAACCTGAATGACTTTTTCTTGATTCTATTTTGTTATCTCTTCATCATGTTCTTCTGATACTGCAGATATTTATTCCTCTTAAATCTTTAGAGAATCTTAAAAGTTCTGCCCTTCTATGAGCAGTGGTTCAGAAGCAGGAAAATGAGGGAGTTTGTTTTGTTTTTCTTTGGTTTTGGGGGGTTTTGGTTTTTTTTTTCTTTTCTTTTTTTTTTTTTTTACACAAGGGTGTCTGACTTAGCTGTGATTTAGAACCACAAAAATCAAGGGACTTATGCTCTTTTTCAGTCACCCTTGAGATGTATGGAACCATGGTGACGAATTGCTGGGATATCTACAGAGAAAACTCAACAAACAAGGTACTTTTAGAGATCTTTTTACAGGTTAAAAATTTTATGTAATCCTAAAGGGGTACCAAAACCCTGGAAAATTCATGCTATGCCTTTGAAAACAGTTTTCTCTGACCTTTCTACTTTAAATGTAGCTGACGATTGCTTGAATTGAATATGGAATATTTTACCTTGATACCTTACCTTTTATGTTTAAAGTATTACAGAGCACTTCATAAAGCTGTAAATTAAATATTAGTAGTGCACTAAGTGTATGAGTAAATGTATCAGCATTTGTGCACTCAGCCGTGGCTTATGCTCAGCTATGCGCTTTAGAATTTCTTTCACTGAGAGGAAGGCTGACAGGGGTTCCTAAGTCATACCCTAACTTCTGAGAGGATTGCTTCAACTACCACCTGAACAGACCAGTTTTTAGAGACAGAGGCTGTCCTGTTGCAAATCTACCCTTGAAATGTATGACTGTACAACTCTGTATGTCTTGGTGACTGAGATGCGCATCCAGCTGTCCATCAGACTGGATGGAAATGTGAAAATACATTCCTAATGTTGACACAAACAGGAAAAAAGTAAGAATCTGCATTTCCATTGTTTTCTGATTATGTTAAAGTTGCAAGCGCATTCTCTCTCCCCATTTATTTTTAAAGTATTTTAATGTTTAAACCCTTTGAAGAGACTAGGCCTAGAAATTAGAGCTCTGACCCAGACTTAACTTGTGTATCTTGTATCATTCCACCCTCAAAGTTGGGGAGAGGAGGGAACCTAATTTTTTTTTCTGATCAGCTGAATTGTTCTCTTGAGATTTCTTTTTTTTCTTCATAGAGGAGAGAGTGAAACCAGAACAACTAGCTTCTAAATTAATGCTTTAACTTAATTGGAATAAATCTGAACTTGATAGTAAAATAGATAGATAACGATTGCTGCTTTAACCTAACCTACTTCCATTATCTTCTAATTTCAAGAGAAACATTTCCTTTAGCAATTAATCCTCAGGGATAGCAGTGGGCATCCAATTTTGATCTATGTCACAATTTAAAGCAGCCTCTTGAATCTCTAAAGATTACTGATGAAAATTTCCCACCTGCCATTGTGCCTCTGTGCTTTTCTGGGGTTGTGGCGATGAGCCTGTGATAAGCTGGTATCACTCCTGTGATGGGCCTGGGAAAGAGCAGAGAAACGTTATTAATCAAGTTACGCCTTCTGTGGTTGTTCCTCTGTGCTTTCTTCATGTGCAATGACTTTCCTATCACTGAACCTAAACTAACTTCGCAATGCAGTACTTGTCAGATAGGAACTCCAAATATCATATTCCACTGGCAAATATATGCCACCAATCAGCAAGACACCTAAGTGTATGCATTTTGTTGATTTGGAAAACTAGAAATTTTTATAAATTGATGAAATAGTGTTGTGGGAAATGGAAAATGTTGGTGATCAAAAGTGAAATTTTGCTCATTTCCCTGGAGAGTGTTCATGATTTCAGTCAACACATATTTCCACTACAAATCTGAACACCATCAGTATTTTTTACTAAAATTAGTAACTAAAAAAGCAATATTTTTGAGCAAAAAATGCTTGTATGTAAATATATGTTCTCGGTATCACTGAAAGCATGCAAGGAAAAGCCATTTCTTGGAAGAGAATAAAAGAAAAATAAAATAGATGTGTAGACAAAGTCAAAAGTATAACTTGGTATAAACTGGGGAATGAACTTCCAGTCATACTGTTTAACATTAGAAGAAAAATCTACAAAGCAGGAGCATATACACCACACTTCTCAAAGTGAACAATATTTTGTGAATCTAGATTATTTATTTCTTCATATTCCATGATCATAAATATATTTGTCTTTTCATTTTAAAAAGGTAAAAGGTAAAGTAGTCAAAAAAATCAACACTTGTGTGAAGGTCTTATGGTAGTAAAAGCACCTGTTGTTATAGACAGGTTATAGACAGGAAAGCAAAACTGTTAAGAAAAAAAAAATGAAAAGGATAGCCTACTCTGATGGTATTTCTTCATAGCCCGTAAAACTGAATTTTTCAATCTTAATGTCATGCATCGTCTTATAAATGTACCTGAATGACTACAGATGTCAGATGATGTCACGTGTCACACACAGAAGAATAGCTAGGAGACTGTACTTCAGGTTACACTTATTCATGTAAATTTCTTTTATTTTATCTCTGTATAATTGACTAATGACATTTTTCCATTTACCTTTACATAAAAATGTAAGTGTTCCTTAAGGGTTTTTTTGAATGTGCCAGGCAGTTGAACAATGTGTTTTATATATGTTTAATTTAAAAGCACTATTTCTCTCAAATAATGATGTAGTTGTCATCTTCTGACTTGCTTTGGTCAGCTTTATTCAAAAATCTTGCTTCTCAGCTTTATTCAAAAATCACAGTACATCAAAATCCTTCCTAGTTCTTTTCTACCTAGCTCTCACTCACAGAAGTGCTAAGTTTTCTCAAGATGCAGATCATTGTTGAACCTCCAAGTGATGCTGTGGCAGTGGAAATAATTGGCAGTCTGTTCCCTTCCTGTTTGTTTGGAGTGCCAAGATATGATAATTCATATTGACTCTGATGTGGTACTTATTTTTCAGTGCGCATATCCAAGAATCCAAGGGAGCAGAAAGTTAAAAAAGAAATCAAATTAAATAAATTAAAAAAAAAAATCTCACTTCTTCATACAGAAACAGAATATGAATGCAGTCTGTCTGACTGATTACATTCAAACCCATATATATGTTGGGCAGATTCACTCCCTATACCTTCAGTGAGTGGTTTTGAGCTCATAATGATATAAATTTTAGCTAACATATGGTTCTGATTTGGGCTGAATTTACTAAACATGGTCTAGTCAGAAGATTGATTTTTCAATCTAGTACTTAGCACAGTACTTATTAACAGCACATAAAGTCATTGGACATCATCTCATGAGTCAGTTTATGAAGACTCAAGGATGTGTTCTGCTTTATTTACTTTTATCTTTACAAGATATTATGTTCTTTAAATTATGTTTTATATACACAGCTATGATTTTATCTTTATGAGATAAACAACCAGGAAAGCAGGGCTCCATCTTGTGTAACGGTTACCTTGGAAGACAAAAAAAACATCACCCTGAACATCCCCCCTTCTTTCTTCTCCCCCAGATTTATATGCTGAGCATGATGTCACATGGTATGTAATATCCCATTGGTCAGTTGGAGTCAGCCGTCCCAATTGTGTCCCCTCCCAGCTTCTTGTGCACCCCCGCCCCACACTTGTGGGGTGGTGTGAGGAGCAGGAAAGGCCTTGACTCTGTGTAAGCCCTGCTCAGTGATAGCTAAAGCATCCCTGTGTTATCAAGGCTGTTTCCAGAAAAAAACCAACACACAGCCCCATGCTAGCTACTGTGAAGAAAATTACCGTTATCCCAGCCAAAACCAGCACAGTAGCTAACAAACAACTGATTTTGTCTGCTTTCCCTGCAATCCTCCTTGGTTAATCTTTCTTTTAGCCAATTATTAAATACCCAAGTAGTTTTCATGCCATCCAGGTAAATCTATCAAAACTTTCAGCCCCCATCTGACAACTTGGGTAAGAAGATCAAGCTCAGCTTTGGACCCACTGTTTCACCACTGTCGCAGGGCAGACTCAAGAGAGAACTGAGTCCCTAAATTCACACGCACAAAGAATGAGAGAAAAAACATTACAAGGGATATCAAAAGCAGGTTGCAGGTAGTGAAATCTTCCATGTTCCTCCATGTGGTTTAGGTGCACAGGGTTGCAGTGATGGCAGCTGCTCAGCCTTGTAAAATGTTAAATAAAATACTTTCAAGTGAAAGTATACTTTGCAGGGGAAAATGAAATTTAATAAAAAATTAAAAAGCCGTCAGGCCTTTTCTTAAAGTGAAATGAGAGTCATGGACTTTGTGCTGTAGAGAGGATAGTTCTGCTGGGTGTCCTATGGCTGCAGTTGGTACAGACAGCTGGGTGCAGATCACTCCCACTGACTCCCATTCTTCCTTCTTTCCCTGCTGGGAAGAGAGCTACAGCTGTGGCTTGACCTTTGGTTTGAGCTGTACAAGACCCATCACCTGAAGGGGTAGAACACTCTAGTCCTCATGTCACAGGCTTAATTTTTGAAACTAAGACTTTAACAAGGTTCTAAAAGAAACTGAAAAGTTATATGGGTATGCAGGCTATCGTTTCACTTCAAGAGTTAAGATGAAAGATTAATCTGTATTTCCCATGGGGGTCGTACACAGACTTCTGGAGCTCTTGAGCTACTCTCAGCATCATACACAGGATACAGGGTTCAGTGAACCCTGACTTTGATGCAGTAGAGTGATTACATATTCCTAACTCTTCCCTAAGGAATCAAGGTGACTCACTGTGACCCTTACAGTGAGTTAGACTCAGTGGTAGATTATGTCCTGGTCTGAAAGCATCCTATATAATTAATGAGATTACTGCAGGGTAACAATTAAGCATCTTTTTTGCATGTTCAGATTGCAGAACCATAACAGAATGGCTCAAGGGACCTGCTCTAAGGAAAAGTAACTCTAGTCGTTAGGCTGGTCAGAGGCTGTTTGGCAACCACGAAAGGGACTGGGAGAAGAAACACAAAATTTACTCTTTAATTACAATTTCCAGACCTGAAATTTGCATTAAAAAAAAAAAAAAGTGTTAGTACATAATCACGTACTTTTCTTCCGTTAAAATCACAGTTAGTCCTGTATCTAGAGCTGCACATTTAAGAGTTGACAGTACTCTGTCCTTAAAAAAGGAAGAATTTAAAACAAGTTCAGCATTATGGTCTTTAGAATGTTATTATGGAAACATGAATAATGTCATTCAGAAGGTTAGCCATCTGTTTTCTGAATATCTGTCACTGATGCAGCAGCAGAAATGTAAAAGTGATACACGGGGAGTGTTTTCTGCAATGGATTTAACGGATAGCTTGTGCTTTTTCTGAAGAAAAATATGTTCCATATTCAGTTTGCTTTTAAAAAGCATGTGTAAAGTATGTGTTTTGTAAATGTTGTAAAGATGATGATAGTGTGATACATTTTACTTGTGTAATTTGCATCCTAGTTCACTGAGTTTTAGCACAACCTTTTGTGCAGGATTCAAAATAAAAACATAATTTTTGTGATTTAGGATAATTTTACCAAAATGTGAGTATTTACAAAATATAATATGTTAGAGAGTAGTTTAAATCTCAAATACTACCTTCAGATAGCATAATTTTAGAGCATCAGCTGTGGCATGAGTACTAAGTTGACATCCAAGACTTGGGGCAAGTGTCATCTGACAAAGAAGGAAAATGTGAGTGGGCAAGCTAACTTCAAAAAGCAGCAGAGTCTATCAGTTAGAGTCAGCATTTACAGGGGCATTGTTATACCAGATTTATTAACAAGCTTTTTGAAAATGACAGAAATACCACCTCTTAATGTTGTGAATAACAAGTAAATCTGTCTTTACAGGGACAAAACATTTTCATTATGGAACAGAGAATTAAACCTTCCTGGAAACTGACAGGAAACAAGGAAAACTAAATAACTGCTTAGAGACATGCAGCAGAAAAATAAATTTTAACAAGGTCAAGACAGAATTCATATCATGTTGTAAACACCACAACAAAAAACTGCAGACATACTGTCAGCTACCAGGGATACAGCAGTCACGGCTACCCTAAACGTGTATTTACAACACAGAAACTTCTAGCAGTATTTGCTGAGTGATAATGAGGGTACATTTATATCAAAGGGTTTCAAAACTTACATAAAATAGAATGTTGTTAAGCACTGGAGTGAAATATAAACCAAGTCTGACTGCAGATAGAAATCAGATTACACAAAGCATTTTGGTTTGCCTAGCTGGACTGGAAACGCTTCTGTGGGGGAAACATTGACACTCTTTTTAGACGGTTGATGAGGTGCCCCGCACACAGTCTGCCCACAGAGATCAACTTCCCAAGAGGAGGGCTTACCTGTTGTCATATTGTACAGACAGGACAACTGGGAGAAGTCCACCACTTGTGCTGACGGGGCTCCAATTACTGTAAGAAATACCAAACGTACCTTCTGCAGGGAGCTCCTCCTGTGAGCCGTGGTGGCAAAAGACCTGTGCACCCAGAAGCTTGATTCATTGCTCTCCTGCAGCCTCCCTGGGTGTGCGGGAAGAAACCACTAGCTATACAAGCACATGTTTTTCCATTTCCATTAGAAGAGCAACCAAAACAAGATCTGACTAAGGCTCTACACACACATCCTGGAGCTTCAGACAGAATGTCAGGGAAAAAAAGTAATTCCAGCTACAGGCCCAAGGTGGATGATCATTACATGAAACAAAGGGAGGGCAGTGCAGGGACTGTGTAGTTAACCAAAACATCATATTAGATATGCATGAAGGAGTTTAATTAAGGTTGATAAGAATACAATAATCTGACTTTTCCTTGTTATGGAGCATTTGGCTTTATTACTTCATTAATGCAGGGTTTTGTTGGCATAATTCCTTTCGGTTGCATTTCTTTGTTTCTACAGCAGATAATTCCACTAATCTCTAGCTCACCTCAGTACTGAAGAATGAGGAGGTCAGTCATGATGAAAATTAGACATTGCACTAATAAATAATCAGCCAACAGATAGGAAAACTACTGCTTGACAGTCTGAAACAGTTAGGCAAGGAAAGGAATCCACTGTGATATGCCTTTGAATTTTCCTTCACTCAGATGAAGAAAGACCCCAACCAAGAGTGCCTTATAAGTTTCACCATACACATCAGTGTTCCTCTTCTGTACAAAATATTGCCTTAAAATTAAGGATTAGGAATATGTTAATTAGAAATTAGAAAATTGCAGATATATTACTAAGATTCACAAATGCTATCCTTACCAGTATTTTCTTTCTCAACTTCCATGGTAGTAAGGCAGTATTTGTTTGAGGCTTAGAGTTAAAAATTAAGAACAACATATGTGTGTGGCTTGTAAACTGCAGAGGAGTAAACATCTACAGTAGATCACGTAGAAGGAAAAACAACCAGATTCCACTGTAACGAGGGAAATATTTGGACCAACTTAAGCAGCAGTACAAGTCCCATGTGCAAGTAGTGACTGCCACCTACTTCTGCCTGGGGTTCACTAGAAATCAGGACTCACATCATACATAAGAAAACTAATCAACAAGGTTGATTACTGAGATGTGTGAAATGGAATGAAAGACACCAATATTTTTTGCAAAGGATGGCAATGCATTTCCTTTTTTTTCATTTCCACTTTGTATAAAAAGGAAATTCTTTTTATTCTGGCATGTAAATAATATTCTTTTTGCATACCCAGAGTTATTAATTAAAGTCTCCTAATTTCCGTGTCCTCAGCCATTCAGTCAGTTCAATATTTAGCTCATTTCTCAATTCATTTGCATTATACAAATTGGTCATGATTACATTGCACAGTAATTATTTACAGATTTACTAGAAACATGCCCATAATTGTCATGCGGACTATAGAAATGAAATAGCTGAAAACAGAAGAAATAGAGTATGTAAGTAAAACCCTAAATAAATCAAACCTACAGGAGCTGGATTCATGAGGTTAAACCTGGTATGGAATTCACCAAACCAAACATCCACCATGAGCTACCTGTATGGTTGCACTCTGCAGTCACCCTTCAGTATGGTTCAAACTAAGGCAACTATTAAGGAGATTAATGTAAACAGTATTTTCAAAATGCATTTCTACTGACTTTATAAACAGTATTTTCTTATATTATTATAATTAAATATAATTATTATTAACTAGCAGTACATCAGCTGCCTAGTTTCTAGAAAGAAAGGAAGTAGTGAACCTGTAAAAAATATTTAAACTGAGAGGTAACTATGGCCTCTGAGTGACTTTGGTCAGGGAAGCAATTTGTATGCAAACACAATAGATCAGATAAGGATCAATCTGCCTTATCCTGTATAATAGAGAACTTGATAAGAAATTGAAGTTTACAAACAAAAGGCTAGAAAGCACGAGAGCTTTCAAAGGGAAGGAGGAAAATTTGAAAATCCCAAGAGAAAGTTTTAAAATTTAGTGAAAAGGGAACAAAAAGGATAGGGGGAATGGTAAGCCTTAAACCATACTCACGTTTTCTCTGAAGCTGATAATCTAGTGAATTTTGCCAGTCTTTGTTGTCCTGTCTCTCATCTGTGTTCATGCAAAGGACTGCTAGTAGAGACACAACAATCACCATTATGTCCTGAATCTTAAATCATGCCAATCGGTCATTGTCCATCCTACTGCTGTCAATAGAAGAACTACAACAGAGATTGAACCTTGTGTCCACGCAGGTTCAGATGCATACCATTAGGACAGTAAACCCAGTGCTGTGAAACTGAGCAGTCTTTTTAGTATTCATTTGTATCCCAAATGTAGAATTATAAATCTAGGAACACCTCATGACCTTATTCCAGTGTCACTCTGACAGCATTAATATAAATTATGCTTCATATGTGTTATATATATGTATGAAACTCTTGAAGATACGGAGTATTTGTCTGATGGACCTTATTTCATTCAAGTCGAGTTATATGTCTGTAAGTAGCATGAATCCAACTGTCTGTATGTGAGATGAACTATCCTTTTTTACAATAAAATATCTATCTTCGCTTTTCAGATTTTTTCTTTCTTTCCACAGAAATTCTTAGTGAAGGCTGTATTGGCTTTACGTGTCAAGGTTTTGGTAGCCGGAAGGCTGCTGGAGTGGCTTCTGTGAGAAGGTACCAGAAGCTGCCCCCATGACCAACAGAGCCAGTTTCAGTCACCTCCAAGGCAGACCTGTGACCGGACAAAGCTGATCCCCAAGTTAAGTCTGTTTTGCCCATGACAGTACTTTGTAAGTAATCTCCTGTCCTTGACTCAAGAGCTTTTAATTGTATTTTGTCCCCCTGCCTCACTGAGGAGGGGGAGTGATAGAATATCTTGGTGGGCACCTGAGGGTCAGCTGCGGTCAACCCACCTGAACAGTAATACTGAAATATTTCTTTTTATCTTGGATAATCCAGAATAGTTGACTATCACATTAGGCTGGTTATCTGAAATTCAGTCAGAAATAGGTTTTAAATCCCAGAAGAGTAAGGATTCTCTTTTTTCCTTCTTGGAAGAAGAATTTAAACAGAATTAATTAGGTTATTCTTAAACAAAAAATGAAAGATATCACAGCCCAGTTTCCTCCACCCCATAAAAAGTAGCACTATCTAAGGTTTCTTGCAAAGTGAAACATTTTGTCTGTTTGTTTATGGGTATTTCAGTAATTTTTATGTCTCTTAAAAGATGCTGAAAGGTAAAGGCCCAGTCCTACATTTCTAAAATACTTTAAATAATGGTCTCGGTCAGTCTAGTTGTTGATTATGCTTGCAGATATTGTTCTAAGGTACATTTTCATGACTAGCAAGGCCAGTTTAAGAGTCTGTTTGCTTTCTAGCTTTCCCCTTTCTGCTGAAATATACACCTCCTTCAGTTGAATCAGTGCAGCTTTCTCTGTGGCACCTTCTGCACAGGAACTTGTCACTTAATTCATTTTACAGAGTATTATCTAGTGTGTGATAAACTCAGTGGGAAAAGGCAAGATCTGGTAAAAAAGTGGTCAGAAATCTTTTAAACAACATTTGCCACCAGAGAACCCATGACATGAAATTCCACCCTGGGATCTCCTACTCACCCTGTTACCATCCTCTAAGAGTGCAATTGGCACTCAGATTTATTGGTGAGTAGACGTTGGTGTGAAAGCAAAGGAACAGGTATCTACTGTGCATTTTTTTATTAAGTAACTCCAAAGGACACACATTCCAAATCTGCTGTCAAATGTGGGTCAAATGCAGTTACATATTTACTTAGATGCATATATCTAAATAGAATTGACAGTTTATGAATCCTTTCTACACAGAGAACTACATAGTTAAAGGATAGCTTAGGAAAACATGTATGTTAGAAAAGAAAAACATATACATTGTTGCATACCCATGCTTGTTTTAAAATTATTCAATTTGATCTGCTTCATTACACATATTTTGCTTATCAGATAATTGTTCAGCGGTCTGAACGCCGTCACTCTTGTTATTAACACATTTTAAGTTGGAATTAACCTTGTTCCAACCCATAGTCTTTTATAAAGAATGATCTTCATGTCTGTAGACTAATTGCACCGAGAAAGTTCACTGCAAAGACATAATTAATAGTCCATAATGTTTGGAAGGTGACATTTCCTACTTTCTTTGAACTCTCAGTTTGGTATTTGAAAGCCAGTATAAGGTACTGAATCTAGGAGTGGTGTCTAGTTGATAGTTAACTGAAACTGCTTCCTTTCCCATAACAGCAATAAAACAGAAAGGACTAATTACACCTTTTTATAGGTGCAATTTGAACCTAAAACTCTAGAGAGAGCATGAGTAGTAAACCACTGTTATAGTCAATTTCACCATCTGCACCTTAAAATTGGGGCTGTGGAACTAGCAAAACAATACACATAGCATTGAGCACGGAAATCCCCTGAACAAATTTTGATTTTGTTGTAGGAAAAATTTTCAGAAGGCAGAGATAATTCAGTAGTATTTTTTGACTCCTTTTTAAATCCCTTTCTTTAAATAAATACTTATTTAATCCACCATTGGTACTTAATTGAAACTCATTCATCTAAAGATTATGATGTATTGATATTTTTGTGAGTTTAACGAACCACAATGCATTAATATAGTTTTTTACTTCAGCCTATCTAAAGAAAGAAGCCTTAGGAGTTTCCTCTAGCAAGAATAGCAACCTTTAGCAATCACTTTGCTAAATCTAACGGTGCATAACTATATTTTTGTTTTCTTTTGGTATGTTTCTTTTTCTATGAATAGGTGTGATTTACTAACTTCAGTACAATTTCTTAGGCTTAATATTTTTTATTTTCATTTTGCTGCCAAGTTGCAAAGTTCTGTATGTTTTATCTATCTTCATAGTTGTTTACATAAATGATAAACTATTACATTTGTTAGTATTTCTTAAACATGCTTTTTTTTTTTTTTGTAGTCTGGAGTTGTCAGAAAATGACCAAGTTTTGTGAATGTCAGCTGAAGACTTGTCCACTTTCACCATATTGCCCCTCCTTCTCTCCTGCTCCTGCAGATTTTGGAGTCTTGAATGAGGTGAACTGTGCATTCATTATTTTCAAATTTTCTAGCTCTCGCTCACAGATTGTGTTGTGCTTTTGTACAAATATTGTTACCAAACCACCTCATAAGCATTTTCTGAAGTGGTGCACACTTCTACAGATCACAGTATGATTGTGGACCCTTGATTGTATGAATAACCACTTGAATTGTCTTAGTGTCTACAAGAACTTCCTGTCCTGAATCTGAAGTTCATTTTGGACCACATTTTTGCCTCTTTTTGTTCCTTCCCCGGCCTCCCCCCGAGTTAGTTTTTCTCCTTTCACATTTGCTTTATAAATAGACAATCCAGAACTATATCAAAGGAAAATACTCAGTTTGGCACCATTTCGCTTGACACAAACTGTTGCTTGTTTGGAGAGGAGACTTGTTTTGCTTTATGGGGTTTTTTTAGCAAAAGTTCCCTGAAATTTCATGAAAAAAAATATGAACAACAGCTGTAATGTTTTAGAGGCTCAAAAAAATCCCACAACCTCCAAAGAGTTCCAGTTTTCTCTGAGAGTGTATTGGTGGCGCTATTTTGCTCTATCCATTAACTTAATACAAAGTCTGAGAAATGCTTCTGACTGTGGGTTTTTCTCAGCTATGCCTGGAAATGAAATTAAACTTCGAAGGTGTTTTAACTTCAGTCAATAGTAGCCTGAAAATTGAAAGATGGTCTCTTGATTTTTGAGATACAAGCCAAAGGTTCAAAGGAATTTTGCCAGAGAGGCAAAAACTAATGTAAATTTATTGCTAGTGCAGGGTAAACTTTGGAACAGATAAGATACAGTTTGATTTTGAGCTGTTTCTGCAGAGCATAACTTGGTTGATTTTGAGGGAAAGAGGACTTAATAGTACTTCATGAATTCGTATATTTGCACATGTAGCTGTTGCTGTCAATAGTTGGCTCAATCATAAATGTCCTTAATTGACATTGAATTTTTTTATATATATACTGTTATTTATATATATATAAGCCATATATAGGTAGACAGTTTAAAAACAACACTTGACAAATGTAAATTTACTAGAATTCCTCTAAAATTGATGCGAGAATTCATTTCTCCATTTTTTTACAAAGGCTCTCACTATCCTGCCTCAAATGATCTCCCAAACTGAGTATACATACAGGGCTTGAAGTCTGTTTTGCATGTGTGTTTAAATCACTAGATCAGTCACCTTAAATACATGGAGTCTTGCTGCTCCATGTATTAACCTTAATGAACAAACATAATATGTAAGAATCTCTGAAAAAATAAAAGAAAAAAATATTTTATAAATTTGCAAAGTGCTAGATAAAATTTCTTTAAATTATATGTTTTTAGAATAATACCTCTAGATTTCTTTCTTTCACTGACTATAATTCCTTACTTAAACATAAAATGCAAAAAAGTAGAAATTCTATCACATTGTTTAAAAAAAATTCTTATTGATCCAGCAATCCATTGTTTGTGACGTTGCAGTAATCGATACATTCTGACAGTGTCTAATTGGGGATGCCTGTCATCTCTAAATTCATTAGAGGACAAATTATCTAAGAATAAGATAGTTTTGTGAACATGAAAATGAGATAATAACATTAAATCTTGACAAAAATTATATGAATTAATGGAGGTGTGAGTGTGGCAAAACCTTTTTCACCGATAAGAAAAGTAGCATTCTATTAAAATTTATTTGAAAGAGATCAGAATGTGAAATCTGGAATCAACTCCATTTTTTATTGTGAGAGTGAAAAAATTTTGAAAATCTTTTTTGTAGTGGATTTTAAAAAACACCACAGAGTTTCCTAATCCAGAAAGCAACATCTTGTAAAATCAGAATGAAAATAAACAACTCAGAAAGTATAACTCCTTAAATCTGTATTTCTCATTAGAATTTGGCAGAGCTGAGAGCAATAAATGACAGACAGCAGAAAACATGGCACTGGACCTCACATATTGGAGATGATAATTTTTTCCAGGCCCAACAACATTCTTTTCTCTTTTCTGTTGCATCTCCAGACATTACAGTTTATTCCTAATATCTGCCTTGGGACAAATCTGTGTTTCTGTTGATTTACATTGCCTCAGAGCGCTTTGCTTGCCAATACTGCTGCCTGACACTTCTTGCCATGAACTGTAGTTCTAATGTGAGGATATGTCAGGAGATAGGAAAAGAACATTGAGAATTATACAAAGAAAGGGCTGATTGATCTGAAACTTTGGCCTGAACTCTTTTCCTGCTCACACAAACCCAAAATCTGTGTATGGATAGATTCTCTTTATGCATAAGTTTCAAGGCAGCACAGAAGGAGATTCAGAAGTCTGTTTGTTATAATTGTCCACAATTCTGAACGTTTATCTTGAGGTTTTGGGTTTGCAAGAGCAAGAGTGAATTGAAATTGCAGCCAGCTCAGCTGGAGATTGGATTTGTTCCGTGCAAAAGAACGTAAGATTCCCCTCTAATCAAACATACAGACTCTAGCATAGCCCCAACTCACGTATCTTCTCTGTGGCGCCTCTCGTTTGGCTAACCATCATGGAGCTGGCTCAGCAGGAAGGCTGCACCTCTGCAAAATCATCTTCAGTGGCCAGAGACAGTGCAAATGATCCTTTATAACAAGTATTTTTGAGAACTGTCCAATTTGTACTGTCAGGGGTCGAGCTGATACCTGGAGTATCTGAGACATCTGTGTGGGGAGGGGCTCGTGTCTCTCACTTGTAGTAAGAGGTAAGCCCATGCTGCAGGCTTTCTTGTGCTGGAAACCAAGACCCACCCACTGCAGGGCACGACTGGGCCTGGCAGCCACAGTGGCAGCTCCTCTGGGAAAGCCTCTGTAAAGAAGGGCAAAACGCTGCCCGACAGCGAGGGGTGAGGGGAAAAGTGTGAGAAACAGCCCAGCCAGCACTGAGGGGAGAGAGGGAGGAGAGGGAGGAGGTGCCCCAGCAGGGATCCCCTACGGTCCTTGGAGAGACCATGCTGGAGCAGAAAAAGCAAGGAGACAGGAGCAGCAAAGAGAAACCACTGTGTACTGTTCGCAACCCCCTTCCTGCACTGGAGGGACTGAATGTAACCTGTGGCTATAACTAGGCGGCGAAGAGAGGTGTTTGGGGTGAAGCTCTCTCAAGAGCTTTTCATCTTATTTTCCTTCCCCTGTCCTGTTGAGATGGGGAGTAAGAGAGCAGCTGGGTGAGTTTCTGGCAGCCAGACCATACCAACCCACCACAAGATAAAATACATCATTCTGACTTGATCTGGGATAAATTCAGTTACTATGCTCCACATAGGGGTATAAAACCTTTCAAGTCAAGATCCAGATGAATATTCTGTAATAGTTGTTGTTAATGTTGTTGCTATTATTATTAATTTCATAGAATCATGGAATGGTTAGGGTTGGAAGGGATATTAAAGATCATCTAGTTCCAACCCACCTGCCATGGACAGGGACACCCTCCCCTAGACCAGGTTGCTCAAAGCCTCATCCAGCCTGGCCTTGAACACTTCCAGGTATGGGACATGCACAGCCTCTCTGGGCAACCTGTTCCAGTGCCTCACCACCCTGGAAGCCTTACCTGTGAGCATCCAGAAAGAAAAGAAAATCACACTTGCATCTATCAAAATGTAATGCTTGGATCAGTTCCAAGAAATTTCTCTCTATTTCATTCCACTGACAAGCTGTCCCAGTGTTTATACAGCCTTAGGACTGGGACACAGTTTGTAAAGATAATGTTCTCATTATACACTATCATATTTTCAGGATATATGTATCTTCACATCTGTACCCAGCTGTCCAAAGATTCTGTTCAGATGGAGGTTTCATTGTTAGACACAGCATTATACGGTATTGCTTTTTGAAGTTGTTGTGTAATAGGGTACAGTGTTTTGTACTCTCAAACATTTATGTTTTGGAGAATCATGGTTCTATGACGAAAAAATAACATCTTTATTCATTTTTGTGTTTGTACTTTCACTGCCTTCACATGATTGCTAGTATTGTCAATATGGGAAGCAGTTTTGACTGGTATAAGTTTAATAAATTGAGATCTTAATGCAGCAAAAATACAAATAAATGCAGAACTATGTAGTCTAAGATTTCTTAGGCAAGGATTAGGGTTTAATGTCTCTGAAAGAGCCAAATAAAGATATTGCTAAAAACAAAAGAAAAATTACCATATTTTAAGTTACAGATATAATAAAAGTCTTTTAAAGATACCTACATTTTTGGTTGGAAAACTGAGGTACAGGTGTCAGAATTATTCACTATTGGTTTGATCTGAGGCTGTTACAGCTGATCATAACCCCAGTGACATCTTCCTTCTCTGGTGTCTGTAAGGGAGAGTGTAAAAAATGCAGATAGAACTGTTGTAGCCGTGTTTGTTATTGACTTTGTGGTTGTGCTTAAAAGTCTCCATAGACCAGGGCACTGTGTGTAAAGGAGAAGACTGTACAACATACGACTTGAGGAGTGAGACAATGGTTTGAATATGTCATTTCCACCATGTTCTTTTTCAATGTTACAGGAGAAGGTTTAAAGAGTTGTGAAAGGCAGTGTCTGTAAGTGGAAAGAGATTGTCAAAAGAATGCAGAAAACAGCAACAAAAGGGAAGAGACAGGCAGCTCAGTAGCTTGGTTGCCTGCTTATTAACAGTGATACTGAAAACACAGGGCTGAAAACCCCAGCCTGTATTGCTATACTGCCCACAATCACATAGCAGGTCCTTACCTCTGAAGAGTTCCTGGAATATGTACTGCATTTATCTTCCCAGGACCCTCTAGCACATGCAAGCTTCTTAGTCAAGGATATAATCTACAACTATACACACCAAAGGAAAACACTAGGAGAAATCAAGAGCAGTATCCAATGTACCTGGTGCCTGCTGAGTCAGGAAATCTATTGGATAGTGATAATAATGGTAGGAAGGGGCCACCATCTATGCTACAAAAAAGGAGGAGGAGGAGAGGAACCCTACTATAAAACCTCAACGGTCACTTCCAAGCTAATGTGGAGAGATATCCTATGTTGTTCTTTAATCAGGTAGTGGATTGTTATGAGTATATGAACAACAGAGAAGCTAGTAAAGGAGCAGGTTGAAAGAGATTGTGTTTCCACATTGTGTGAATGATATTAGAGAGGGAAAAGCTCCTTTCTCCTAAAGCTTTTGTTCCTATGTTGAAGAGAGAAGCCTCTGCTGATACTGCTGTGTGGCTCTGGTTTTGTTTGGTTTGCTTCGGTTTTTTATTGGGCTGATATATATTATATATTTATACAACAATCATTAGCTGTTTTGTGTGGTTGTTCTGGATTTCTTTAGTGCAATCCCAGACAACCCATCTGAGCCCAAATTCTGATCTCAAGCACTGCTGCTGTTACAATCAGACTGTGGGGTCTAGCTTCACAAATAGTATCTGCAGGATCAACTTAGTCATTTCTACTAGTTGGCACAGGACCTATCAGTTGTGTGAGAGCTCTCAGTACTACAGGTGATCCTAGAATAAAGCTGGAGCCCAGAAATTGTTAGAAATGGTACTCCTCTCAACCTGTCTGCTTGCAGATTTTTGCCATTCAGGGTGATGTTAGAGCCCAGTGCTGCAGAGAAGAGATTTAACTTTTCTCCCTGCAACAAGGGCAAGTGTCTCTCCAACAAGGCCAAGTGCAAGGTCTTTCACCTGCGTGGTGAAGCACTGGCACAGGCTGCCCAGAGAAGCTGTGGATGCCCCATCTCTGGCTGTCTTCAAGGCCAGGCTGGATGAGCCTTTGAGCAACCTGGTCTAGTAGAGGGTGTCCCTGCCCACGGCAGGGGGGTGGGGACTAGATGATCTTTAAGTTCCCTTCCAACCCTAACCATTCTATGATTCTATGATTTTTCTCCTGGACTTCCGTAGCTAATAATGAAAGGTAGATGGGAAAGCTTCATAACC
Source organism: Rhynochetos jubatus (assembly GCA_027574665.1). Lineage (NCBI taxonomy): Eukaryota > Metazoa > Chordata > Aves > Eurypygiformes > Rhynochetidae > Rhynochetos > Rhynochetos jubatus. Next base: position 31,404,148 of record CM050649.1, on the reverse strand, counting down.
CCTTCAGGTCTGTGACCTAAATACTGTTTAAATTCCCAAAGTGAGGAAGCCATTCCCACTACTTGAACTCTGTCCCAAGCATCTCCTGAATCTTGGGTGAGGGCTTTACCTGTCTAAACAGGAGATTAATTAACCTGGTCTTTGTGTTCATTTTGAATATATGTTTTGGTGTTATGAACCACAGCGTAAATATATGTCTAGCATCTCAGTATTCACCATCTGTCTTTCAATGCTATACATGTCAACATTGTCCCCATACAGCTGCATACCTCAAGTTCACAGCCAGGCCACAGGTAAATACCTGTTTAATGAATACTGGGGAAAGTCACTATCATAAGGATTCTCAAAGGTACTGCAACAGCACTGGATATTGTAGGAACTTCTGGATGTACAGTCCCTTTGCAGTTTCATTAGCATAATTGGAACTGGAACTTACTTTAGTGCTACTCAAATTTGGATTGATTATATAATTGAATGATAATAGTAATGCTTAGCACTTTTAACAGTACTTTACATGGCCAAAGCGCTGTGCAAACATTAACTAAATAATCTTCATAGTGCCCCTGTGAGGTAGTAATTAGAGATGGAAAAGGCCCATTACTAGATCATAAAATTCCATTCTCTTGCCAGGGCAGTACACATTCACCCAGCAGAGGACATAGCAGATATTAAACTACTGCTATGTTCGATCTTAGCTCCCCTTGTGGCACTATTTCGATCTGGGACTTCCCTGAGACTGTAAAGGGACTTTACAAAGTTTTAAAATAGTGTTGTAACTGAAGACCTCCTTTCTGATTAAGGTAAAATAGACTTCTCTGTCCTTCTCCTTGCTTACTTTTCAATGTCAGTGGAAAGTGGTGCATTTGATTCTCCTCAAAAGGAATAAATATGTTTAAAGATGAGTTACCAATCTCTTGCTCAGAATAAAAAGAGATAGGAAGGACTTCTGCCTCTCCAGAATAAACTCCCCTAATATTACCTATCTGCCAACAGTTCAACACTGATGGTATAAAAGTGAGACATCTCATCAGTAACTGTATAAAATCTTCTTCCATTTCCAGATGCTTTGATACAAGCACAACTCAGTGTTTATAGCCTGTATTTCATCAGGTTTCCAAGGTTGCAAAGCTCTTTGGATGTTAAATCCTACTCAAAATACAATAGTCAATACAACGATAACCTTCACCACTATCAGTCTTTTTAGTGTTTTGACCAGCTGTTTTCCTTGACAGTTCTATACTTTGACCATAATTGTGACAAAACACCTCTTCTGAAAAATGGCTACACAATTGTAGTCGTAAGATAACTTTCATCATGTTCAAGGCCATTTTATTTTGTGTTCATGAATATCCATGCACTGTAACTCTCTGTATAAACATGGAAAGTGCAAATCTCGGGTGTACTGATGCTCGTGTACCGATGCTTGTTGCATTAGCGATAGGTCTGGTCAGGGAGTGGAGTCAGGGAAAATTGAAGCGGTTGCTGTTAGTCTGGGGCAGACCAGTTCCCTGACCTAGCTCACCACATTGTTTGCAGAAGAGACAGTAGTGCCTGAGTAGCCTAGGGACTACAAATCTGAGGCAAGGGAATGGGGGAGAAAGAGTAACATTTTGGGAGAGAGGAGAAGAGGGAGACAAGTTCACCTTGTTCCATCTAGTTTACCTTATAACAGTGATACGTGGACCTTAATGCAAATAAAGGGAAAAATATGGACAAAATGTAACTCACCAATTTAACAGTCAACAGTGTTTATTCAAAAAGGGTTAAAGAATTTCTTTTTTTTTTTTACCACTGGTCAGAAAATGGACTTCATACAAGCTTTGAGAATTTAGCTTGATACAATGATAATTTCTTAATGTTATGTTTTTAATATAATATATAATTAACATGTGGGCTCATGTCTGCCCATAGAGTTTTCTTGACCTTTTTTGCTTTTTACTGCTATAAAAAAGGTGTGTTTAGGTTTAAATAAGATATAGAGTATATACTAGATACATTTCTCCTTCAGTTTGCTACTTCCAGAGTATTAGCTTTTGACCCATATTAGCAACTCTGGAACTCCAATCAGCCAGCTGTATAAGTTGGATAACTAAGGCTCTTTGTTGGTAACTTTCCAAGACCAGTCTGGAAAGTGGGACAAGTCGAAGCATGAAAACTTGGGACACTTATCTGACATACTGTTGTGCTGATAAGCATGAAAGCCTTAAGTATTTGTTAGTTCCTTCAGCTTATAGTTTTCAAGTAATATTCATTATAAAATTAACAGAAATCATTATCTTGAGTGCAATAGCACTCTTGTAAACAAAAAGCTTGTGTTTTTTTCAATTATCACAGTTTTGCTGTGGTTTTGTTATCAATCTGAAGTATTACTTCTTATTTGCTTTGTTGTAACTGTGGAAACAACTGAAGTACTAAGAATCACAGGGAAAAAAAATCATACTTGAGTCACACTTACAGTTAGTTATAGTTACTATAGTATTAGTAACTTCCATGTTAGCATGAGGTTCTTTTTTCCAAACACATTTGAGAACTAGAACTCATTTCTATCCATCAAGTTTTATTGAATTAATAATAACTGCAACTGTCCTTTTGCAATGTTAACAGCTGTCTTGGTGCCCTAATTATTGCTAAATAGCTTTGAATAGAAGCCAATCACATCTGTGGCATAATTGTGATTATTTTTCATTTTTAATATTCATGAAAAATTTTAGAGAGTGTTGACTAAATAAAAAAAGAAAATGTAGAAAACTTGGTTCATGAACATAAACTGAGCGATTGTTTATGAACATTTCAATGCTTGTATAAACATTGTAAGGATACTGGAAAAAAATCTGTTTACTTTAAAGTAGATGAATGACTATGCTTTTTATCTTTTTGAATACGTCTAGCTTTGAGTCAGCTACAGATAAACACAATTTTTTTTTGTTGCAAGTTCTGAGCTAGCTAACTTGGTAATCATAATGTGAAGGACAAACCTAGTTGTGCACTGGCAAGCGCAAAATCATTCTGTGGGAATAAATTTATACAACAGTGATACAAGAAATAAGTTTTGATGGACTAGAATAAAATAATCGTTGTTGAAACTGGACCTTGATACTGTAGCCAATAAGGGCTACCATGTTTTATAAAAGTATAAAGTGAGCAATAGCAAGGTCATATCTCATTGTTCTGAATATAAATTATCCTATAAACAAAACTTGTCTTATTTAAAAAACATTTTAAATAATTTGTTGTTTATTTGGGTATTTTCAGTATTTATAAGTTTATCATACCTCATGAATGAATTTAACTGAAGATAAATTTTCTGCCTCCTGTTATCAAATTGTGCCTAATCTGAGGTACACCTGTCTAATCTGCAACAGGAGAAAGACTAATTTCTGAAAAATCCAAATCCTCAAAAATTTCCATTTATTTTCCTTCATACTTTTTCTGACCTTCATAGTTCTGATTGTTCCATTTCATTCATTCTCTGAATAGGTGATTGAATGGAAATGGATACAAATTAGAATAGATCTATGCAGGTATTTTATGAAAGTGTCACAATTATAAGCAACAATGCAAAATACGTTCAGTTTTAAAGGATACACAGGATCTGCTTTAGTGGCCTATTTATATACAGCCACAGAGCTAAGAAAAAGATAAAATCTAGGCATACTGAATCTCATAGACTGACTATCGTAAATTTTTTTCACCTGTACTGGAAGACATACACTGGAAGGCAAAATTTCTGGAGGTTTTCTTAGCTTTTCTTTGTTGGACAATATTACATAGTATATTTTAATTAATAACCTGAGGAAAAATATATTTGCCCAGAGGCTGAGGGCTATCTTCAATACAGTTCCTTTCTAATGGAATAAAAAAGAATGAAGAGTGCTAAAGAAAATCTCCAAGCAGTAAATCTGCACTGTACTTACAACTTTGATTAAATGTTTTGTGAGCTTTTATAGAGTTACCATGCCCTTTAGTTGTGTAGGACTGTTCAGATTAATATCTGACTTGATTTTAGTAGCTGGATGAGCTTTGTAGCGCACTTCACTTCTATACAAGATTATAGATGATTAAAAACCTAAAGATTTTCTATTGCCATGCCCTGAACAATGCCTCCTTACATTACATTGCATTAACATCCATTGTTATAGTTGTAAAAGTGTTGCTCTCAGAGGGATGTATATTAATTGAATACCTTGTGAAGGATAAAGCTATTCCAATATCTGAACTTTCATTGAGAAATCGTGGTAGCTGTCAATGACACCAGGAATCTGACAACCATCAAAACTGTTTCCTTCTTCCCTGAACATGAGCTCTGACTCCAGGCCAGGTCATTAAACTTTACTCCTCCCTGTACCACACAGCCTTCTATTGCAACGTTGATGAAAATCAAGGCAAGTTTGAGTCCATTGGTGAGAAGGACTGCTGTATTTCTCTGAGAGCACAAATGTCTGTCATTCTTAAAAGAAAAACTGTTTTGGATAAGGTTTTCCATTGAGAAAGTGGAATTTGTTCTCTGCAGATTAAGTTCTCTTGTAGAAGTTAATTAGTGAGGATCTAACTTCAGCCTCATTAAAGTCTCTTTGGTTTGGATTGTGATCAGTATTATAACAGTAAATGAGGGCAGACAAGGAATGATTGAAGACATAGTGTCTTTACAGCATCTTTCTTGCAGCTAAGGAAAGGGTATTCTTGGTTAATCTGGACACCTGCACTCTCTGTTGTCTTCCCAGAGAACAACTCTTCAAGTGACTTCCCTTAATGAGGTTTCTTTGTTAGCACAGAGTACAGAATTGAACATGGTGGGGTATAGTTTGTGATATGGTTTGACAGATTAAAAAAAAAAATTATTTCCTCATCAAAAAGGAAAAAGATCTTTAATACCTATAAATTTTATATCAGTTAGTTATTTGGAATGAAATGTGTGATGTTTCTTTCCATAAGCTCTGGTTTCTAAATCTTTAATCCTTCTCATCTGAGTTCACGTTAGAAAGTGTTGGTTTTAATTTAAAACTTGCATTCCTTCAGTCTCCTGGGTTATGACAAAAGCACGAGAGCTGAGAATGGTCCTGCATGGCAGATACACACAATAGCTGCAACTATGAATCTGCCACAGTGCGTAGGATGTGGTGCTGGAGGTAGAGTAATTCAATATCATGTTTTCTTCACTGTGTCTGAAAAGTTACACTTGAAATCACAGCTGATAAATTATTATATTTTAGAAAAATAAACAGTAAAAAAAAAAGCATGTAGAATGGGAAGTGACCTGAACTGAAATTGCATTGCAAAGATGTCAGCACGGTGTAGAGGTTCAGTGATAAGTTATTTCCTGCCAGTATTTGTACGTTCACAGTATTCATCTTTTTTTGCTTCTGAACAGAAATTCTAAAAGCTTTTTGCTCTCTGACCTTCAGCTGTCAGTAGTGACCACAAACAGTATGTCATTGGGTTTGGGGTTTTTTTTATAATTATAGCAATAATTGTGCAAACATATGTAGATTAAATGAGGGATTGGACATACTAAAGAGCTTTTTTGAATTCCATTTTGGGCACTGCTTAAGATAAATTTCCAGAAAGCTCCGCAGAGGTTTCAGCCTTTTCTGTCACTTGCCAAATATATTTTCTGTTCACTCCTGAGAACTAAAGGCTTCAGCAAAATTCACTCTTGGTTCCATGGGGGTGGAGAAAATATTTTACAAGAGTTTATGCAAGGGTGATTGGACCTAGCAGCAAAGTCACTGCAGATATCACACATGCACAGATGTTTTAAGAAAAAAAATACCTTGAAGCATGCACATAATTTTTAGCAATTGTGGTGGCAACCACTGAAAACAAGATAAAATTTTAAAGTATCATTTTATATAACATTGCATTTGACACATACTAAATTTGTAGTGGTGTGATTGTATACAAGACTATTTCCCACACAGTACACAAACATACCTTCATATATTTTCAGGCAGTCATTTGTTACTTGTTAGATTACTATAATTTTTTTTAACCTAATGATGCCCCAGCCATTATCATCTCTGAGTATCCTAAATTATAGGCAACAAACAAGCTATGCAAAACATACCCTGTTCCCCAGGCCCCTGTTAGTGCATTTGCACAACTCTGACCCTAACCCATGGATTTGAAGTGCTGGATCATTGGCATAGAGTCCCAACTTTTCCCTTTTCAAGCTGGAAAGCACTTGCAAAAAGTAGCCATCTGGCTTTGGCATAACAGATTGAGGCATTCACTGCTCAACAAAAAAGATGGCTGCCAGGTCTGACTCAGCTGTGCAATGTAATTAAGGGTCTCAAGAGTGAGCAAAAACTGTATTATAAAATTTCAGAGATGAGGATTGGCTCCTGCTTATTCGCATTAGCAGTTTACTAAAACTCCTAGTATGGGATTGTTTGGTTATGTTAGTACTGTAAGAGATGCATAATGAGCTCGATTAAAATAAAGACACCACCACTGACTGAATGTCAAAGCCAGAAAAAAACAAAACAAAACAAAAAAACCAAAATCATATAGTAAATATTTCTAAATGTTTTCTTGAGTCTTTGGATCTTTGTCATATGCAAACTCTGGATTTAGTGAGAAGATTAATATGGGAAAATTGGTCCTTGACTTTCTTTTTGTGTGTGTGTGTAAGATTACTATTGATTTTACTTTCCAAAAATGATACAATCAGCCAGCACAACAAAAGGCGACTTCTGAATCACCCTACCTGTAAGTCTTCTGCTTGAGGGATAGAATAATGAAAATATTTCCAAGTATTAAGGAGACTTTACTTTTACTAATCTAACACAATTTAAACTGAAGAAAGGTTGCAGATGGAACTTCCCCCTGTCATGGTGTTCCTTATATTCAGCATGAGAATAATTATCAAGAGCTCTGATAATACAGGCAGTGATATTACTCTTCATTTTAGCTCCTCTTTTTCCAGTGGAATGAAATGTCATCCTGTACTTCAAATATGTGATAGCTGTCTGGAAATACAAAAACGATTGAGACTCAAAAGCATTCATTATTTTGTTTCCAGCTAAATTCCAACCTTTCAAGTCAACAAAGGTAATTAACCTAATACTGACTAGTCTCTGTATTCTTATTGTGATCCTGATAGACCTATTTTACCACTGACAGCACTAAAAGGATTCCCCATTTAGCTTGTTGTCCCATTCTCCTGATAACTCATTAGTGAGCCCTGGCTTTGCTTAATGCCTGCAACACAAAGAATGAATTGGTTTGCATAAATCATTCACTGCCTTCAAGGGACAAAATATTTTGGCACACTCTTGAGTTTATATTTCCTTGATTTTCTGTTCAATAGATTTAGAGGCCAATTTTACATTTTCTCTACAGGCAGACCTCATGTCTAGTTTGGTACAGCAAACACTGAATTTATGTTAAAGTAAGGCCATATCACTAGGAAAGGGGTTTGAATATAGTCTTTCATGACACAAAATAGCTCCCGCAGGATTCAGTCTGACTGGAGCAGCCTGTTCACCAATGCACTGCATGCAGCAAGCAGTAGTGATGATAACATCTCTAAATGGGACATCTTGCATTTCATTCTATACATTGTCAACTACCCATAAAATCTATGCACTTCCTCTTTCAACATACAGCTGTTTCTAATTTATAAAGTTAAGTAAATTTTGAATAGTACACACTCATGCTACTTGTTATGTCAGGGAATGCATATAAAGCCCAATTAAAATTATGAAGAATTCTTGAAAAATGTAATTCATCAATTTAAAAAGGAATTTCAAAATGTCTTAGCATCACTCAGCAGAACAGTTAGCTCAAGCTGAATCTGCACATATTCTGGTGCATGTTAATGTTTTTCCATTAAGTATATTTTTAGGATAATATGAAAGTCCTTTCAAATTTGATTCTGTTTTAAGGTTTGATAGAGTTAATTTTAATTTATTTTAGATTTTTTGAAAATGTGGAATCATATGATGCCTTAGAAACAGTTTTAGTATGGACGTAATGTATAAAGAATTTACTTGTCTGTCCTTTAATGACAGATAGACCATGGCTGTGTAGTTTCAGGTACCCCATGTCTAGTCTTCAAGTATGCGTTTATTATTCAACATCGGGAAGGAGAACATACGTGGCCGAGGAAGGCATTGTCTCACTGAGAAATTGTGTGAACTCAAGAAACTGATATATCTGAATATTAAACAAGGAATTAAATTTATATAGACATAAATCTGCCAGTGGTAAGCTACACTGATCATAACTAACCAAATTTTTTCTGTATCTTAAAAATCACTTGAAAGCTTTGTGAAAAATATCATATTTTAAATATAGAATATTCTATACAGAATACATATATGTGTATTGAATAGAGCTGAATTCTCTATTTGGATTATATCTAACTAACAATGTTAATTGAAATTACCTAGTAGGATTAGTAACATTAGGATTTCATAAACACCAAGTATCTCATTCAATACTTACTATGCTGGTTTGATTAAATTAATATGTATGGGAGAAATTCACTTTATTTTCCTGTTCTGCTTTCATAATTGTGTTGCTAAATTCCATATGTATTAGATACCACTACCTATGTTGATCTTTAATAGTCCTATACTAAATGGCTGTGGCTAATTAGCACACAATACGATAGAGCTGGTTTATGTATCTACGCAGTATAATGGAGCGTATAATAAGCAGTGGTGGTTGTGGTCCTTGGTTGTTCTTAGTCATTGTGGTTGAGGTGATCATGCTTGAGACCTCATGGAAGAATGAAGTTGAAACCAAAGTGAGTTCCTCTCCTTTCTTCTCTGACTTTCCTTACTTTTGCCACCTGTTTTTATTCTATTATTCCACTTCCCAAAAGGAGGTGTTTCCTTTCCTCCCTGTACTGCTTATCTTATTTTTGGCTTCCTAGTCATTCTTCTGGTGTATTTGGTAGTAAATTCTGCCTATTTATAGTCCCTTAAACTTAACTTGTCCTCTTTCTGACAACCTTTTTTTTTTTTTAACTTAGGTGTCTCTGACATGCAATTATGTCTCTTTCTTGCGTCTTTAGTGGTCACACTGCTAACATACTTAAGTAAAATTCTTATACAAAACTTCTATGCTGTTACCTCTTACACTGTTTCATTTATATTTGAATTCAGTGCAAGGTAATATTAATGAGTACCCTATTTATAATTTATACGTGTCAACTGGCCTCCAATTTGTCTATATCCCCCAAATTACTTTCTGACAGAAAAATGCAAATGGGAGGACTTTGAGTGGTGATTAAGGATTTCAAGCTGTATGATAGTTCCTGTGCAATTCATCTTGACTTCTCTTTGAGATTTTTGATTGTCTCAGTAATGTGCGTGTAGACCTACTGTACTGCATGTGGAGCACATATAGAAACACTGGGCTTATTATAGATGAGCTCCACAGACTGTGCATGCATCTTTCTCTTTGAAATCTAAGAAAAACATTATAACATCTGCCAGTTAAATAGATTTTTTTTCCTGTCCTGTTAAGTAATTTTTTTTTCAATGTAAGTTACAGTGTTCACGTGACAACTAATCTCCATATGCATTGGTGAGGATCATATGATGTAAGGATGCTTTGAGAGAGGACGTTGCCTAGCTGAGTTTGGCTTACTGAAGATCCTCATTCATATATGTGCAATCATTTTATTTAAACTGTTAAGATTTCATAAAAGCTCAAGAAATGAGCAAACAAACTTGAAAGAAGAGCGCCTTGAGCGATGTGATATAAACGCCTCCTATGATCAAATATACTGTGGTTCACATGGCACTAGAGTGAAAGAACTACCATTGATAATGAAAGTAATGAAACAGTGATAGGGTCCCTTGGGGAGAAGTTGTAAAAATGGAGTATGCTTTCAGCAGGAAAACTCTTAGGAACAGAGTCCAGAGAAATGCCACAGGCAATTAAATTATATGTCCTCCTAAGAAATGTATCTGTTTGTCCACTAGGGCTAGTGAATTCCTTCACTTTCAGCTTCGCACTCTGAGTCAAATGCTGCGGATTTGGGGAACAGCCCAGCCTTTGACTTGCTGCTACAAATGTTAGTTGTGTTATTGGGTATTTTATTTCAAGCCTGTAGGGGATGGAAGCACATTAGCAGCTAGTGTTCTGAAAGGCCAGTGGAGCTATTTCTATGAAAATACATAAAGGAAAAAAATCTAAGCAACTCCAAGGCAAATAAAAATAATGAATGAGCTATGCTGCCCCATTAGATGCCTTTTTTTGTTAGCTAAATAACGAGTTTATGCTTTATTGTTTCTGCTTAGTTTTGCTTCCTCCCAGCCCATCAAGAAATCTGCTGACAAAAGGGAAGACATTTTTCTTTCTTCCCTAGGTGTATGGCATAAGCCTTAAAGAGAGCATCAAGAAAGTTTCAAATAATTCATTAACACTACCTTGTACAGCATTAAAGACAGTAACACATTAATTTCCCTTATGACTAATGTGAGCCTCTGCCTGTCTCGCACCCCAAAAATGAATAACTTGTTAAAAAGAAAGCTTAACAGATTTATGTCTTAGATGCCTCTCATTTCATCCTCATGGGCACCTGCCTGCACAAGGAAAGCTGTATTGATTACCACAGTGATCTACCGCACATTTTGAATAGACAGCAAGCTCAAACGTCAGGCAGATTAAATTCTTTCAACCATCAAAATGAAATTTTTTAAATTGAGACTCAGTTTTGTAGAAGACTGTAAGCAGCCTGAATGCCTGTCTAAAATGCATAATATAAAGGAAGGTCCGTGCATGGCCAGGGAAATAGTGAAATAAAAGGGGAAACTGGATTATCACTAAATGGAACCAAAAAATACCTTTTTTTTTTCCTCTCTTTTTTCTGAACCATGGAGCACATGTTTGAAATGTCTAGAACTGAGCATGTTCACAGATACCTGTATGAACGAACAACTCCATGAGGACTCTCAGCACACACTGCACATTGTGCACAAAGGGCCAGATCCTGCAAAAACAGAGGGTAGTTGAAAGACTTTCAGCCTTTGGAATATGATGGTGTAGGAGGTCAGCTACTCACAGGCTAAAACTGTAAGCAGACCCTGATGTCCACTATACTTGATTAGGTGATAAATGTCTACTTTTAAAAAGATTTCTATAATCATGTATTTTTATAGGCAATTTCTAACAGAACAGATTATTCCTATTTCAGAAAAAAATCTTTGTCAGAGTTACTACTGGGAAAGTTTGAACAGCTTTTATATCATCTTTTATTCTTGTATGCAAAAACTAGACTATGCTATAGTAAAAATTCTAAAATGTCAGAAAGAAGCAAATTGACAGTTTTCTAAATGCAATAAAAGCTATGCTCTTCCACTGTCAGTGCTGCCAGATTCATGTGCCAAATAAAATACGATGTACTTTTTTTTTAGACATTTTCCTTAATCAGCATAAACCTTGAAATAAAAGCTATATCTGATTATTAGCTTTAAATCTTATTCTCTTTTCCTTGTCAGGTCTCTGCCATTATATTGGAATGTTTAAATATAGATTAATAGAGGGAAGCCATGTCTATCCACTGCAATCATGTAGCTATTAGAAGAGCAAATATCTTAACAGCTCAAACAAGAAGTGAAACCTGAGAGAGACCAGGTTTAAATTCAGCAGAATGCAATTTTCAATTTAGGTGAAAACAGGGTGGATTATGACTTGTTTGTGACTACCACCTTACTGTTTATTTTGCTGAAGATTTGTAGTGGTAATTAGATGTTGACTTCCAAGTAGTGCTGAGTATCCATGGAAATAAATAGAGCCTGTCTTTATAGACACAGAGGTGAAATGAAGGTATTTGTAGAGCGAGAATTAATTTAGCTTGTAATACTGTGGGAATATCTGTCTTAATTTAAAATATTTGTTTATTTGCAAGTTCTGTGTTTTCATTTTTGTTTTTGTAATAGGAATAAATCACACTTTCAAGTGCTTAAAAAAAAAAAAAAAAAAAAAAAAACAAAAAAACAAACAAACACAAAAGTTGAATGGCTCTTTTCCATTGCACAATGTCTTTGTGGGATACTTTGAGCAGACTTCAGTCCAGAGAGAGTTTTAAGCTGAAATTATCAAGGAATTTGCAAATTATAGGCTAAGCCCTGTAAAATTATCCCTGATCTGACATTCATGAGTTTTCATTACATTATTCTGTCAGGCTAACTCTCTTGTAATTGAAGAATAGCAACATTTCCCTCTGTCGTTAAATTGTTGTCTAGCCTCTAGTTCTCTTCTACGTGCTTAGACCATGGTAGTAATATGCATAGTCCTTGGATAGTTGCATGCTCAGTACAATGGTATAATAAAGGATTTTTCATCTGATTGGGTTTTTGCCATGAAACAAAATTTTTCATTAAAATGCTGTTCCCATCTCAACTGGATAAGGCTGGGTTTGATCAGAAAACAAGACAAGTATCCATTTTCTCCTAAAACCAAACCAACCAAACAAACAAAATAACAACAAATCCAAAACCACTAGGAGAAGGAATAGCTTATGTTCAGACCTGAATTTTACGTCTACTTTGTGGCACTCTTAGTGCCTCCAGTTGTGTATGGAGTACTCCTGAGAGAAAATCCATTTCTTCCTCAAATTAGCAAAGGAAGCAAAAATGAGCAGCTGGTTTATTTTCCTGGCTCCCATCTAAATATAAAGCTTCCAGGGCTTGTTGAGACCATTTTTATATGATTGTTGTCCTGTCCTCTTTTCATTTCTCATAATGAATATACATCAGTGTTTCCATATTTCTGGACTATCTCCTGGTTTGGCATCTGATTTTTTTTTTTCTCACCTCATTTTAGGGCTACATTGGCAGTGTCTTTCAAAACATTTGAAAAAGATGTTTCTCCTTATAGCTCTTTTGAGGTTTAAGTTAAGGAATAAAGAATAGAAGTAGAAAGCATGATGCTAAAAAATAATTAAGAATGTCTACATAACCTATATTTGTGACTGGGGACAAGTTTTCTTTGTAAAGAGCAGGCAATCTAATTTGGGGGGGGTGAAGGAAGTTCCCTTCTGTCTCCTGTTCCTTCGATGACTATGAGAGGATAAAAGGATTCAAAAGTAAATAAAGTGCAAGAGTCAGGTAAAGGAGGGCCTGACTATCTGCGCTTTGGTTAGAAACCAGTGCCAAATATTATACCTTTACAGGGATAATACAAACAATAGAATGGTCTATTTTTACGGCCTGCCACTTAACTCTTTTCCTCTACTCATCCTTTTATCTACTAATAATCATTGTCAGCAGTAAGGTCCTAGGTTTAAATACTTCAGGTCAGACGCTGGACTCCTTTTCTGTTTCACATTGTATTAAACATAGTGCAATGGCTGTTGCTGGACAATGCAAGGTCATGACTGAAATGGCATTACTTTAGCTATGAGTACTCAGTTATTTTCATTTGCTGATGGGGATATGAGGCTAGTAAAGCAATTAAAATAAATGTAAAAATTATTCTGATGGCTCAGTGGTTTCATCCTGAGAGTGCCATCCTAATTAGCCAAACAGTTGAACAGACATAGTGTTGCTTATATACAGTCTGCCTAATGGGTATTTCTAGGTGTTTCCTAGAGATTCAGGAAACTGAACCAGAAACAACAACTTCTCACTTTGCTTCCAAAGCACTGCAGTACTCATATACTTTGATAGAAATTAATGACGCTCCTGAGTCAGAGACTGGTAAATGAGTTTTCATACTAAAAAGGACAGACAATCTTTGGGAGTGAGAGTGAATACTATACAATTTCAAAATTACCTTTTTTTGGTTAAAAAAAAGTAAATGTCTAAAAATATCTCAATGCAATCTTTATTAAAGTATAGTAAATTCAGAATCAGTCAGATTGATCATGCAGTTGGAAGTAGTGGCAACGAAATTATTTAGAATGCTCTGAGATTATGTTTTGCTCATTTGTGATTCCACATTTAATTGCATGATATTTGCTGCCCTGAGGGATCTCTAAGGCCCTAGAAATTGTGAAAACAGTCAGAGCAGTAGAACTTCCATGTTTTAAAGTGGGAAATTTCATTTACATTTCTCTTTCTCTATCAACAAGCAATGCAGTTGTGAGAATATTTCCCTCGTGTCTATATGTTTGAGAATAACACATGAAATGACACCCATGATGCTAACAGACACACACAGAAGATATTTATAAATTTTTTCTCTCTGAGTTGTCCCCTTTCTGATTTCTCATGGCATCCTTCTACACTCTGAAACAAATGTCATCCTACACTGATTTTGCGTGGCTGATGTTTAACTTTGGAAAAAGTTACCACATGGAATATAAGGAATTAAGAGAACCAAGAAAGGAGAATTAATTGTTTGCAGCCTCTCTAAATGAGACATTTTGGAATGCATCATGGAACCATTGTAGAAGCCATAGGAGATTACTGAGAAGATGTAGAGTTTCTAATTGATTTTAGTGATCCATAGTTTTGTCTATAAAATGTGGCAAGTGGTCCTGTAGGCCTTAATAAAGCCAAAGAACTTAGCTTTGCCATGTTTGACATAATGTGAACTAAAGTACTAAATCACTAGAATTATAGGAAGGAGTATAGGTGGTATTGTTATAGACACATTCATGGATGAACTTAAAATTTCACATATTTCAGGCATTAGGTGTGTCCTAAGATTGCAACCTTTCTTTATAAAAGTCTCAAATACAAAGCTAAGCAGTGTTATCTCCTTATGAGAGCAGAGCTAAACAACATTATATTTCCAAAGCAAGTAATTTAAATACATCCTAATGCAAACAGAACAAGAACAAAATCGTAAGCAATGCAATTTCAACTGTTTCTCCATGTGAAAGACTGAAGGGCACTGAAAAGTGGAATACCACATGGTGGGTGGGGAAAGAGTTTCATAGCTGTGGGCTTATGTATCAGAATAGCAGCAGTGTTCATACTGACTCCTGAAATCTGGACTGTTCTATGTAGGAAGCACAAATGGTCATTAACCAAGTAGGGATACAACCTTCAGGATACACTTCTGACTGCATTTCTGTGCAACAAAGAAGAATTTTCAAGAAACGGCTGGATTCACCCTCTTTTTCCAGTAACATTGCAAACCAGGGTTTTGAATGGCTATAAAATTACTGAATAGTGCAGTGGAAAAAGTTTCATTTCAATCTGCCTACTTCATTTTGGGTGTCTAGTCTGTGATCTCCATAGGCTGACTGATGTGTCATTAGGACAATTGATCTCATTTTCTACCTATTCAAAGATACCTTATGCTCTGCTAACAGCTTTTTTTTTTTTTTTTTTCCCAAAGATGATAGTCCCTCACAGCTGCTATCCTTTCTAGATGCTTGGCAGCCCCTCTTCTGTCATGCTGAGAACAAACACCTGATCATATAAATGAGAGGCTACTGGACCCTTTGGAAGGATGACAATTAAGCACCAGCTGTAATCACTAAAACAGTTCATCCATCTTTCATTCCTCTCCTTATCTTTTCCTGAAATGTCTAAAGGAAAACAAGGTGACCAAGAGTGGGCTGAAGTGAATGTTCTGTTAGCCACAGCCTACTCCTAGCTGCCTTCTTTCCACAGGGAGTTTGTAGCATATGTGCACAGAGCCAGCTGGTTTCTGGGAGAATGTGGTCTTGCTGCGCTTGTACAGTATAGTTTAAATTCTACAGGTTAAACAGGTCCATAACATGTATACTTCTGCCACTAAAGGCTGTGTACTTTGGCTAGAAAGATTGGATACAATTGCTCTGTTTTGTTCTAGGTCTTATGCCATTTCTATTCCTACAATGCTAGAGAATATTTACCGCAGTTTAAACTTTCCCTCAAAAATATCAGATTTCTAACTCTCATCTCTCAATTCTCAACTATAAGGAAGTCCAGACTGCCAGGACCAATATGCAGACAAAAGGAAAAGGATGCTGTTTTAAAAGTCATAGGCAATAAAATGGCAGCTCAGGCCTCATCTTGAACCTTGAGGAAAATGTAATTACACTTTTTGTGTTCACTGAGCTGATTTTCTCTGCTTACTAATATCAAACAGTCGACTTAACTTTCTCTGTTTTATCAACTAGGGAAAAGAAAAAAAACCCATAGTAGACTAGTCAGATAACTGTATTAGACACTGTAGTTACAACTGTTTCACAGTCCACTTCTCTAATGAGATTATGAGGCTACTGCTAAATCAGCTGGTGGCTTTCTTTCTATCATGGAGTATTCCTTTCATTCATAGTTTGCTCTTCTCAGGGTTTTTCCTGGTAGCAAGCCCTTATCTAAGCTGCAGCTGATCCTATGCTGTGAGTTGTTTCTCTTCTGTCACCTATTCCATACAGCTCACACTTCTGTCATGTTTGGTTAGATATTCCCTACTCTGCCAGTTGTTCCTTGCTGCCCCTTCTCTAATAACTGTTTACTCAGCGAGCGGTTCTGACTACTGCAGTTTTACTAATAATTTCCGTTAATTCAGCTCTTAGAATACAAACATCGCTGAGGACTGCCACAGCCTATACAATAACACTTATCCCACCTTGGATGCTTTATGCGAAACTCTTAAGCAAAATATCCTGCTTCTCTTTTTTCTTAGCCCTTAACTTTGCATCCACAGCAATACAGAATTGCTGCTTAAGATCAGCATTTACCTCAGAAATAAATAAGTGAGTTGGCCTGTATTTTCCTATTTTCTTACGGCTCCAGACTTTTCTCTGGTTAGCTATGGACCTCTCTTTCAATAACTACCATACACAATAAAATAGCGTATGTTTATAAAGGTCACATTTTGTTAATCACTTCCATTTATCTTCTTTTCTCCCTATTGCATATCCAAAGAGCATTATTCTTGGGCCCCTATGCTCTCTGAAAATCCCCTGTGATTTTCTTTTAGTATCTAACCATCAGGTTTAATTGAGCATGCAGTGTCTCCATTTTGCCATTGCAGGATTACACTAATGTATGGAATAGGATGAACCACATTCTGTAATCCCAGAATTAACTTTGAGCCATCTGAGTGTGGAATCTTTTTATTTGCCTTTTCTTTGAATGATTTATTCCATTCAAAATTCAGAAGACAACTGGCACAAAAGTAGAGAAGCAGCATCAGAATAAATTACAAAGCCACCAAATTTAGGACGTGGTCTCTGAATTCCTCAATTTAATCAATAGAGGGAAAGCCTACACTAATAATGGAAGCATAAATAGTTGGTCAAAAGTGAGCAAGGAAAGTTTTGCACTTCAAAAAGACGAAACGATGAAGGAGAAAAAAAAAAAATCTCTATTTTTAGGAAGAATAAGCATAGCAATTCATTGCTGCATCCAGTTGGTCATAACATAGCATAGTGTGGACAGCATGTAATTTCAGCTAGGTTAAGAGAAATTGAGTTCAACAGCATAGCACCACCGTTCTTCCTCAACAACTTGGTGGTCTCAGATAGCATCAGTAAAAAAGCCCTAGCCATATGGCTGTCACAAAATCCCAGTTTGTCATCCCACTGACAGTCAGCACAGCTTGTTCTGATTAAAAGTATTAAGATTGTTTGCTAAGGAAACACATTAATTTCTGAAGGTCAGTAGCTTTCTCCTCCAAATTTGTGTTGCTTGGGCTGTTCTGGGAAAATCATCTACCTTCCTGGAAAAAGAGTAAGCACTTGCTTTTCATTCGGTTCAATAAAAGTCTCAGTAACTTCCATTACAGCTGTGATGTATCATAGACCTATTTGGTATTTCCTCTCAAACAGCCTCAAACCTTTAATGGATTAAGATATTTACAGTTCATCACACAGAAGTAAATTCCCTATCTGTATTGAAGCTCAGAACTTGTTGCTGGGTGTCATACCCCTGGCTGTTTTCACATGCCGTGTCCCCTGCACTGTTAGCTGTATGTAATATATTTTTCCTTTCTTTCTCTGTAGGAGATAATCTTCAGTTCCCATGGATCTGTTTTTTGTGTTCTGGCACTGGACAGCACATGTTGTGAAGAATGTATTTGTTAAGTCACCTTGGAAGAGAGAGCAAGGTTTTCCTAAGCAGAGGCTGGCAAATATGAGCTACAAATTCACTGCAATGACGGTGGTGTTCTCTACCTCAGTCATCTTTTCCTGAGACATCTCTTCGTAACGCACATGCTTTCTAAAGGCACTGACTGGGTCCACCTGTTTCTTGGGATGAGTTGGCTGTGTGCTATGGACAATAACCCTGATAAAGGCAGCTGCTTTGGTCAGTCCTGAGAAAGCATGAAAATGCAGGACTGCCCTCCCTTCAGCACTGACACAGGGAGTACCTCATGGCATGAACTCAGGGTGGAGGAAGAATTTTCAGAGAAATAAGGTATATTGTATGGATTGATATGTGCTGTTTTCATGCTATGTAAGAAAGAGTGAAAAGAGAGCTTACATTGCCCCTGAGGGTGCTGATGTTTAACGATGCACAGACCCTTGCCTGATCAAGAAAAAGGTATATGGTGCTTTATACCATCTTTCTAGCTGTTTTATTAACTTAAAGCAGCTGAATCTCACCTAGAAACTGATGTCTTCCAAGCAGCATACTTGAAATGTAATAGAATAGATAGTATTTGTTGAACAGATACCGCCAAATGGGTGCAGATACCATTTGTGCCAGGGGTGCCTTGTAGATTCTACAGAGTGAAAACCAAATACCCATGGTAATTCTCTGAAAATTTGTCCTAGAAAAAAATATTTAACACGATTTGGTTTTGAATCTTCTACTCCTTAGTGCTAGGCTCAGAGTGATAGTCTGCCATTCAAGAACCATCATACATTGGTATCATACATTCAAAGAACAAGTGATGAATTTTATGTTTTGAAATTACTGACAGTAGACTGAGGCATTGAAGTGAATGGGGCTTTAGTAAACGTTTCCTGCAAGGAAATCATCCTTCTGATACACCCGTCAGGGTACCTTAAGCACTTTAGTAAAGATCTGTTTGAAGCAGCCGGTAATACAGAAGAATGTTGAAAATTTCTGTCAGAGGTATTGATAGAAACTGCCCCAGATGATGTCATTAATGTCTTGTAAAATGGAGTTTGCTGTTTAACTAAAGCAATTCCTACTAAGCAATATATATTTAAATTGGTTGCTGTGTTGTCTGTGAAGAAAAAATATCTCCTTGAAGAAAATGTTACTTTTCCTTCTCAAAATTCTTGCCTGTTGAGATATCTTCTTAAGCACACTTGACTTAACTGAGTTTCTAAGAGTAAGATACATATTTTGTTGAAGGTGTAAGACTTAATACCCTTTTAAGGTTAAGTTATATTTAGCGTATGAATATGCAGTATGTCACAGGTTTTTTAACTTGACTGCATGTCCTTATTTGGAGGAAATACTGTTATACCTGCAACGAACCTAGTAATTCTTACAAATAGATACTTATCAAATGCAAGTAAACAGTAACTGGTATGTGCATTTATCTAGTATTTACCATAAATCTGAATATGAATTTCCTTGGGGTAACATCTAGGACACATACAACTTTGAGCTTGAACTCTTAGCAATAGCTCCATTTGACTTGTACCATAAGGAAGTTTAGCGTACTCATTCACAGTGTTCTCACAAAAATGTAACTCTTGATCAATTACTGCCAGCATGACCTTGAAGTCTTAATTATTAAGTTGTTTTATACTATTCCTTGTACAGACGACACTTACTCGTTAATTTCTCTTCATTCCTTACACTCAAGATATTTTTCACCAAAGGAATAGCAATTTTATTTGGCTACTTATTATCTTGATTTGTAGGTTGCTTATATAGATTATAGGCTGTTTCTATTTAGGGCATTAAAATTTATCACTTAGATGCAGCAAATAGCTACAACTGTGTGGTCATTTACTGCCCTGTAAATGATCCTATTTGTCACAGCAGTTAGATTGATC
This sequence comes from Rhynochetos jubatus, assembly GCA_027574665.1. NCBI lineage: Eukaryota > Metazoa > Chordata > Aves > Eurypygiformes > Rhynochetidae > Rhynochetos > Rhynochetos jubatus. Next base: position 31,384,323 of record CM050649.1, on the reverse strand, counting down.
TGGGGGGATGTAACCTCTGAATGCTGCATGCTTTCCACAGCAAAACACAACTGCCAACTTTTGCCTGGCCTGAATGGATGTGGCAACAGCAATAATATCCAGTAGCTGTTTAATATGATGGTACTTGTGTTAGAAAAATGGGAAATTAAATAGGAGTTTTGAGTGTATGTGAAGAAAGACATGAAGTCCAGCCTTCAAAAGTGCTTTCTTTTAACTCTACCTGTGATTTTCCAGGAGTTTACAGTCACTGGAGGCTTGAGTATTACGTTCACATGATGTATATATTGTTTTCCTTGGTGGCCAGTATTTTCTGCAGTCCTTACTCTGTGCAGCTTCCTGAGCAATATGGGCAGGGATGAAGTCACTACTTCTTCCCTGATGGTCAATATCAAACAGTTCTGTTCAAAAGGTTTTCTCCCTGTAACCTCTATATTTACTTTTCAGAAATTCACTGCTTATTTTAGTCTGTGGAAATGTCTCTTTCTTCTTTTCATCTTGCTTGGCCTTAAGTCCTCCTCCTTCAGCATTCAAGGAGAGGCTAGGGACCCTGGCCATTCCCAGGGAAGAGGGTATTTTTTTGTAGTCTAGGTAAAAGGGCAAATATAGGGCCACCCACATGCATTTATTCTTGTATTATTTGTCTCTTCCTTCCCAGTTATGAAAGAGGTATCACTGCACATCACCCCAAGCCTGGAAAGACTGGCATTTTCAGAGTTAGTAGCCCTTTTTTGAGCTTTGTTTCATCATCATGCTCCCCACCCCAGAGACTGAGAGAATTGTCTTAGGATGTTCAGGGAAAGAAAGCAAGAGACATGGTCACACCGTCACCCTCCAATAGGACAATGCACTCACCTTGTCTTCTGGGAGAGAAGCTGACTCCAGGACTCTTGATTTAATCATATACAACATAAAACATTCTGGAATTATAATTATATCTCTCTGCTTCTTCCCTACCAGATTTAGTTTTTCGTGTATCAAATGAAATATGGTATTTGTTGAACTTACCTGTGACTGTGTGACTGGGTGCTGAGGTTATGAAAACTGCTTACCTGCATTTTATAAAGAGCATTTGCAACCATTTTAAGAGTATCTTGGCTATTCAAGTCTTGCCTTCTGAATATATTGTGTATGGAACAAACAAATCTGAATTTTCCTTTAAAATGTCATCAAAGGCACAGTTCTCAAAAGTCACTGGTTTTCTGATAGTCCAGGAGTGCCATCTACAGGATGAAATTCATATTTTTGTGCTACTTGATTTCTTTGTTACTGTTCTCAGAAAATAATAGTTAAAAAATCAAACCCCAAAATCTTTCTCTCAGCTAACTTTCGTCTTTCTGTAGGAATTGGCTGACAAGAAAAATATGATTTAGATCTTTAAACAGAAGATTATTTTTAACAGTTTATGGAATGTCAACATACATATATACTAGAGTGTGTTCTCCCACAAAAATAACTTAGCTATTATATATATTATTTCAAATGCTGCCCTATGATACTGATGCAGAACATACTACTTCTGTATTTGTTGAAATCACTCAAGGAAATATCCCTTTGCCTAGGGAAAGTTTATTGGATATTAAAACCATGAACTTCTGCAGATCTAGGTTATCTAGCTAAGATGACAGTGTATAAAAGCCAATTTCCCAAACCAAGGTAATATTCTCTGAGGTAACTGCTTAAATAAGAAAACAGTAATTTCTTTGGGTATGTTCCATGATTGAGTCTCATACTGTCTTAATAAACTACAATGAGAAATAAAGAAAGAATGAGGATTTTGATAAATTTAAGTAAAAGAAATTTATCATTCAAATAGATGGAAATCTGCATGTAGAACGCTTATTTATGCTTGTTAAAATGTAACTGTGCAGAAACCATTTTAAATCCTCTGTCACATCTTTGAGTTAATATTTCCTTGAATAATTTCATAGTGTGAATCAACATACAAAAATTATTTTAACTATGGGTTTTTTCAATATGAGAAACCATTGAAGTACAGCTTCACAATATTTTTGGCCAGTGTTACTGGTCACAGTGGCAAAATCAGGCTCTGGTGGGGACTCATAAATTACTTTGAGGGACCTTGTGCCATTAGTGATATTTGTACCATAATTCTGGAATTGGTGGCCCATAATTTTTGTGAGCCTTCTGCTGTTAGCTGCGATGAAACAAGAGGTAGATGGCTGCTCAAGGTCTTCTTATAATCAGAAAAAGTTTTCCATGTCTATTATTTTCCCTATTCTCTTTCCCCCATTACTGTTTGCCAACTCATCATTAACATGCTTTCTTTCTTTCTCTCTTGTGTATATTTGTCTGGTTTACTACTTTTTGTTTCTGCTTACCACAAGGCGATGTGCTGCTCTGAAGAAGTAGGTATGAAAAAATAATGAATAACCTCAAGTCAGTACTTTCTGAATCTGATTGTTCATTTCTTTGACCTTGAATGTATTTTTTCTTAGTACAATTGCTAACACAATAACTGTAATTATCTCCCTACTATCTGAATTTTTCACACACTGGATGCTTTTTGTAGTTAGGTCAAGCACATCAAATTTTGTTTCCAGTCTACGAAATGTGTTCCAAAAAGTTACAAAGCAGAAGTGATTTTGATCCAGCTATCATTTTGTTTTGAGAAGGGCGTGGGATTGATTTGATTAGAATATTTTTGCAAAAGCTAAGCCAGGGAAGCTGAAGACGAATAAGCATTTCAATTGTGCAATATACCTTGCAGAATTAACATTCCATGGTTAATTAACCTTCTGTGCTCTCAGCTGAAAGTAAGGTGGATTGCTCATGTGCAATTGTACGTACATATAGAAATATAGTTATTAGGACTGATCCAAGAATACTGTTCAGATGGTCTGATTCCTAACTGAAACTGCAGGAATGTTAATTTCAGATTTGCCTGAGTATTAGGCATAAATGACTCAGGAGAGAATGCAGAAAAAAAACTCCAGTATTGGTCCTATAACCTTATGGTACAGAGCAGTATTTCAGAATATCCTCACTGCATAGTTTGACCCAGAAATTTAAGCTATTTTTTTTCATTTGTTAAACTACTAGTTACCATTGCACAGGTCAGTGCTTAAATAATGCATCACTTCAAGGGTTATTCTCCCTCCATCATTTCTCAGAGAGAGTAAGTTTCGGTATCATGGGAGTTCTTTGTTTATGCTATTAATCTCTATTAAGTTCACTGCTGAAAATGGAGAATAATCCTGGACTGTGGAGAAAAAAGTCTTAACAGTTTTAAGTATTTCTCTGAGCTTCAGATATTTTTCAGGGTTTCTTTCCTTGAAAAATCTCTACGTTTACTCACTAGACTAGCAAGTCCTCGTATCTGTTTCTGTCTTCACCCCCTACAGAGTCGCTCTTTGATACCCAACTCTGCAAGCAACTCTGTTTAGCCATATTGAGCCCTTAGTGCGTTGCCATCAACATGATTTCAGCTGATCAAAATGTCTCAGTTTCCCTTCATTTTCCTATGTCTGTCATTATTGACACTCGTACTTATTTTGGAGCTCTTTATGGCTTGGGAGCTCTTTTTCTGTATTTCAACAGCATTTTCTACAATGGGATCTTGACCTATAATTAAAGATGCAAAAAGCTACAGTAATATAGGTGATGGTTAACACTAATAAAACAATCATTCCCAAAAATAGGTACCTCCTCCAGGATCACAGGAAAAGGCTAGAAAGAGAGAAATGTAACTGTGCATAGGTACAAGACTTAAATTCAAAGTGCTCTGAGATAGTCATGGATATTATGCTTTATATTAAGAATGTATGGGAGCTAAAAGACCGTGGCATATTCACTAGTAGTACACACTAAAATGGTTTGCTATCATTTTAATATACAGAACATAGCCACTGAGAATTCTGCCAGCCTTCAGTTTCTGAGCAAGTTGCATTTATTGCCTGATCAAATATTGATATGATGACAGGTCATGCTCTCTTCTGAAATCCCATTAGTGACTTGTGTACTGGGTGGGAAGGGGGCTCCAACATTACTTTCAAACTTGGCCACTTAGAAATTCTTGTCTGTCTGCAAATAATACATACCTCAGACCCAGCCAGAAAATATTAAATTCACTCTGAGCTGCTGGTCTTGAGTGAAATGAGATTGTGAATGGTGGAGGAGGTATGATTCACTCAGACTTCTTTTTCAGGACAGCTCACAGCATTATGGAATGGAAATGCTGATGACTTTCAGAAGGTCTCATTTGAGAGTTAATCTTCAAAACTGACCTTCCCAAACCTGACAGGGGAGATGAGCCCATTGAATATTAACCAGTTTCTGAAGCAAGGGCAGAGACTGCTGGGGGAAGGTCTAAGGCTGCCAGGGATTGTCCTCTTCATGTGCAGGGTTTAAGGCTGAGTAAATGAACGGTAAAAGTAAATCAGAAATTTCCCACTAGGCCAAGGACAGATTTATTTACTCTACAGGCAGTACGGAGCATGATGCATAAGAAGCCTGTTTAGCATGTTGCTAGGGAACCACCTCAAACATTTATAAAATGATATGCCAACCTTTGCTCAAATTTCTGCAATACCAACCTGGATGCAGCTGTTCCAAGGGCTTATCTTGCCTTTCCACCTGGTCTATGAATGCAGCAATCATTAACAACTTCACTAACCCCATGGCTCTTTCTACTAATGATAACTAATAATAAAGTTAATACCAACATTCATAGTATTATTATTTGTTCTAAATACAATACCATCTATGCACCAAAGGAATGTGAGGTCCTATTTTACAAAGCATTATTGTCATGGTTCATTTGAATATCTCAAATTTACAGGACAATGTACTCCGTAAATTAAGCTTTATTTTATGAACTCATTAGCAAAAATAAAACCAAACAAACAGTGTCTCAATTCCCTTTGTACAGTCTAGTCTAGCACATGAATTCACTAATTCATTACTTCTTTAGTTCATGAATTCTCTTACAAGTTTTCTAATTCCTACTTTGCACATCTATGTCCAAAATGGTTGCCTAGGTGATGATGAGAATGCTGATTCTTCCTCCTCCACCCCTACACCACTCTGGGAAACATGAAAGCCTCAGTAGTCCAGCTGCTTTGGGATCTGCTTCTAAAGCTTTATTGGGTAAGTTGATGTATTTATACCTTTCAGCTCGGAAGTTTTGCCTATACTATATCCATTTGTTAGTTGATTCTGAAGAAACTTCCAGACAATTGCTATGCAGGAGTGCAGGAGGTGATACCTGCAAGAGGTGGCAAGCTGCTGGTGATAATGGCTTCACAGTGACCTCTATACCTTCCTGTCCATTGCATCCTGTCAATGTGTTGTTCTGGCTTTGGTCTAATGTTGCTGCACCTGGCATATATCAGGCCCCTTAGTATGAGCTGTGTGTTAGGCCACAACCAAAGCAGAAATTGCATGAACACTCAGAATTATGCAGTCATAAGATGTTTTAGTAGCCCAGACCCTGGAAAGAAAGAACTCACAGAATTCACAAGTTGTTTTGAATACTACCTAATGCAATGTAATGTCTAAGTAATGTAGAGAGCAAGAACATTCAGTCAGGAAGAGACACTAACAAAAAAAACCGTGTTAGTCAAAAAAAGAAGACCGTTTTTCTTTGAATTTCCATGGAAATGAAAGTGATGAAAATCTTTGATGAAAAACAAAAACACTTAAGTGGAAAACTTGCATATAAAATCCAGGGTCTTGTCATGTTGAAAACCTAACTGAAATGTGAAGATATGATTGACCCTTTTCAGAATTCATGTTAAATCACACAGCTTATTCCCATTGCATGTATTTAGTTTCAGTACTACCAGGGAGGAATATTCTTGCTTATTTGCTGTTCACTGTTGTGTATTTTTGCAATGTTTAGTATGTCTTACACCTGATGCAATTTCCTTGAGTTTATCTGTAGTATCATGGAGATAAAATGTAATGTTAACTTAAGTCTGATGATACCAACTAAGGTTTTTTATTTGTCAATTTTCCTTACATGCCATATCATGGTCCAGAAGACTTAACTTAAATTAGGGGGGGGCAGAATATTAGCAGGCAACACAATACCCAGAGAGTTTGAAAAGGTAAAAAAGCTTCCTGTGGTATTCTGTATGTGACTGTGTCTTTGGTGCACTTTTATACAGTTGGTATAGAGTATTTTTTCATGGTCTGATCTCAGACTAGCATTATCAGAGTAGTAGGGAAGGATGGGAAGGTCCTGAAAGACTGGAACATTGCCTAGCTTAGAATGTACTAGCTTAAAATGTCTTTGAGATCCGTTGTTTAGATAGGTGAACATCTAACATAAACTTTACTAATTTTGCATAAACCTGAATTTTGCTCATTCTGTTCAGTACCACTAAAGCCTGTCTTCCATGAGTCTGTATATCAATCTTACTAATATTGTCCCTCAACATGGACATCATAGTAAAAAAGATAGCAAGTTTGATGAGACCTAATTTTTATGCATGTAAGTGCAACTGGCATTGAAGATTATCAGGCTGTTTAAACACTTGTGTGCTAGCTTGAGTGTTCTGCTTAGCATGGTGCCCCTGTAATCAAAGACACCCAGGAGACTCTTCAGCATTAGTGCACTTCTATTTATGCTGTCATTAAATTTCCAGAAAGAATATGTGGGGCAGCTGGGGAAAAAATGTCTGAAATTCTGTAACTAGTAGACTGTACTAAATTTGTAATTAATGTTAAAATGCCCATCTGGCAACCTTTGGCTTTTCAGATAACAAGTGTGTATCTCAGCAAGTATATCATATCCTCCATTATTCTGCATGAAAAATATATGTAGTTCTTTGTATATGTTCACTTCATGTGAACTGTATGTAGTTAATGGTATTTGCAGTGGAGATTATAAGAGAATGTACTTTATCAGAAGATAGGTCAAAATTCAAGACATTGCTGAGTGCCTGAGATAACATTCCTGCTTTTACTGTAGTGACAGATGACCAGTTTTTATCTTCCAGTGGTTCCTCAGTTAAAATACCATACTTCCCAAAGTGGGAAAAGTATGCTCTCTTACAGAATTCTATTTTCTGTGTGTATGGATTGGAACAAGATGAAATTAAAACTTTCAAAACTAGCCGAAGAGATTGTTGGCTATTCTAATTCTTTCTCTTTTCAAATGAGAATTCAGAAAGACATTCAATTCTTCTATAGACCACATAGGAGGACCTATAGTTAATGTATTATCCTGAAATGATTTGGAAGTCTCTAAAAGAACACCAGATAGCCACTTCAGCCTCTTAAAAAACAAATCCGTCTTAGAAGTAGTTTTAAAATAGCATATCATAAGGTATCACAACTGGCCCAGGAAATTCTGTCCATCAGTCTCCCTAGGAAAGCTTGTACAACAGCTGGTCGATGACTGCTCAGAACAACTGTTTGATGGAGTTGCAGGAGTCTGCTACTATGGGCAGTGCTGGCATAATTTTTCTTCATAGACTGATTACTTACCTTTTTAAGACAAGTCCATTTTTGCCATCTCTTGTCTACATTTAGAAGACTGTCTTAGAAAGTAATGTCTATGCTCATTAAAAATTTTCTATTCATTTTAGTGTATATATATTCATGGACAGTTTGTACCCATTTGCATTTACATGGATGAAAGATTGTTGTTTTTCCTGCAATGGCCACAGGTTGATCAAAGTAAATATTTTTTACACAGTGGTAGCCCAGTGAGTGATGTTCCTATCATTGAGCGTGAAGACTAAGAGTCCTTCAAGGGATGATTTGGGGTAGGGAGAAGAAGGGAAGAACAAAGGGAGAGAAAGTGCTCCAGAGTTAAATAGTGTGACTTAAGTAAGAGAAACACAAAATAATGTCCTATTTTTTCAGTCTGAGCTCATTTATTCTTCTAGATGTATTGCTGACTGTATGTGCTAAAACTTCTTTCCAAAGACTTTCTTAAAAAAGATAACATAACCTATTATTTTCCATATGTAGATCTTTTGGATCCACTGATAGGAGTAACCTGACTATGGAAGAAAAGCAGTCCCTGCTGCTTTGCAAACGGTAGCCAATTACAGTGTGTTTGAAAGATATAAAAAGATTTTTTCATTCTACTTTTAGCTATTAACTTTAGCAAAAATCAATTTTCCAGTACAAAATCATGTGTCTCTGGTGTTTGTTCAACTTTTCTTCTGGTTTCTAGAAAATATTAATGTGTATTGGTGTTCTAGTGATTACTCCAGTAATTAAAATAGATATCATTTATATCTGGAACAGAATGTTTTCTTACATAGCCAATGAAAGTCTTTTTAATGACCCCTGAATATATTATAAAGTATACATTATATTTAGAGATAACACAAACAAAAAATGACAACAGTTATACTTAGTGAGCCTTAGGACAACCTCATATAACCCACTTAAAACTGTCAGTAGTATTTTTTTCATACAGGTTTTATTTGCATGGCCCTGCTTGTGCATGGTTGGGCTGGGTTGCCCTTGGCCTGAGCAAGGCTGAGCTGGGTTTACCAGGCGCCCTGTGGTCAAGTGTCCATTGCCCTGCCTGCCTGAGCTCCAGCTCTGTGAGTGCTGCTGGGGAAGGGGCTGACAGACCAACAGCCCCGAGGGTACTGGGGGGCTGCGGGAAGCTGCCATGAGAGCAGGGGGAAGGGAGCAGGTGGGGAAAAGAAAATCCACCATCGGCATCAGCCTCCTGAGAAGAATTTGGGATGCTCATGTCGCCCTGCATCTCTCTGATTTAAGAAAACTGTCAGTATCAACCCTAGCAGCCAGAGGAAAGGTGAATGTAACACATTAGAGGCATAGGTAACTAGTAAGTCTTCCTGTACAAATGTTATAAGGGTATTATTGTCAGTAAGTTTTTCCTGTATTAGTCTGAACAATAAGCGTTAGTATTTTATAGCTGGATTAACTACTGCTTCATTTTCTTTAGAGTGTTAAGATTTGATTAGGCTAATATTTATTCTTGGCTGTATGTACAAGGCGTGGTCCCTTCCACCCCTAAGAAGATTTTTAACAGTGTACACTGCCATTCATACTGAAGTGGTATACAGAGCAATAAGCAAAGTTTAATACCTCTCCTTTCAAGTCACAGAAAATTCCGAGGCAAAATCAGATCACAGCACGACATACGCAGTGAAAGATTAAGATGGAAGTATGAGTGTATATGAAACTTCAGAAGAGTTTACATGTGCTAGTGGAACTTAAGGCTATATCAGCAGGTTTCACTTGCTTTTGTTGCAAGAACAAGTGAATGCTTATTTGAAATAAGGTGGAAGTAATAAAAGAGGAAAAAAACCCCACACAAGTAGATACATGAGTTACAGAGATACTGCTTATAAATTGACAGCTATTTTTTCTCTTATTTTGCTTCAAATCAAACCCCTTGTTGTTGTAGATGATGATGTCAATTAGCAACTGAGATATCAAGGATATTTTTCAGGTGATTTGTGGCTATTTAGCTCTCCATGCTTCTTGTTCAAAGGTTAAGAGAAGTGAGCCAAGTTTTCCTGTTTACTAATTAATTGCAGCCTGTCTACTTTGAACCCTTTAGCAATAAGAAAATTAAATAGAATAATTCTTTATTGAAGGGTCTATCTTTCTCCTCATGGCTTCTGGTGGTGGTTCAACATTATGAAAACACACAAATAGAAAAAATTCAGAAAAATAAGGGTGGAATTTGTTGTGGAACTAAAATAATCAGTTAATTTGGAAGAACAGTAATCTTGTTAGAAATGAACTGAGGATGGGAGGAGAAGGCTCCCAGCCCTTTGTGCTGAGAGATGCACAAAGTTGAATTTTGAGCATTGTCATTACCATGTATAACTTGTCCTAATTTAATATCAGATAGGATCTTGCCCCTGCAGCTGTGAGAAGCTCAAGTTGTGCCAATAGAGAGTCAACAAATCTAGAGGGACCCTTCCTGTTATCCATCAGGGAGTTACAGTTTCGGTATCCAAAGCCTTTAAAGAATGGAGGTATGAGCAAGAGTGAGTAGAAAATGAGGAATAGGGAGATGTAGTTGAAGTACAACTGGATTCACTTTGAGAAATGCTCCCTAGAAATCATTTTTCAAGTGTCAGTTTAATTCTGCAAATAAAATGAACAAACAAACTGGGTCTATCAGTTTGCAAACAGGTCATGCTTTTTCTTGGAATTAATATCCTTTTTTGAAACCTATGTGACTGATTTAGAGTTTCAGAACTGTCACTCTTTCCCCAGGACATCTCTCATTCTGTTGTGCCCAGGAATAAAGAAAGAAATCTCCTCTGTCATATTTCACATTGTTTCCCATCTACCACTGTTGATGGGGATGTTACTATCTTTGAAAGTCTTTTGGGATATTCCTGCATTGCATAAACAAGATTTTCCATAAAGAAAAAATTTTGTAGCTGTATTTTTCAGTGCTAGAAAGCCTGAGTGATTATAATTCATTATACCCCCCTTCACACATTTGAAGTTTATAAAATAGCAATATTTACACAAATAGTGGTAAAACAGAATGTAAGAAATGCTTGTCTCATCTTAATGTGCAGTACTGAAGGTGAGAGTTACTGCAAAAAAAGTATTTCTGTTTCTCTGAATAAAAAGTACACTATCATTTAATTTTTTTTTTTTTTAATCTTTCTTACATGGAAAGATTTCAACAAAAATAATCTGAATTCATTTTTGTTGGTGTGTTTCTTTGTTTTCTAAGATTTGAATAGAAAATGAAGCTGACAGATACATATGCGCATGCACTACTGAAAGATTCATACCCAAGGAGTTCATGCAGCCATCTGGAATCTTGCTTTTCCTGATCTTTTTGTAAAGAGGCAATCATTTTATCAAGAAGCAGAATTGTTCTCGGATAGCATATGTGATCATCAGTTTCCAAGTGAACGAAAGAACAAAATAATTTTGGTAATTACCCAAGAGACCAAAATGTAATGCTTAAAGCATAAGTGGAACAATTTCTGGTAACTGCAACTTTTCTCAGAAACAAAGTATGTTTGCAGCAGTTTTCCAAAATTTCATAACTAACAATAATAGCAAAACAGCAACAGTGGTCTGGAGCTCGAAATCCAGGCTGTCTTTATCAGAGATATATTTTATTGTTAAATGCTTCCATTTTTGTTTAGCTCAAATTGAGGTCTATTATTTCTGTCAAAGATGCATAGACTCGATATAGTCAAAGCCAGGGCAAAACAATCAATTGTTGAAGCATCCACAAAAAAGCATACATGGGTAATGTGTAGCTGCCTAGCCACCAGTTAATTAACTACATCCAGAACATACCTCAGCCTAGCACAGGAACATTTCTGTGTGTTTTTCCCCATTTAAGCCGTTGGTGTAATATTAGGAACGGCAGTAAACATGGTCTTTTCAGAGCTGCACCCTGAAATCCGGGTTTGTTAAACTTGTCCTCTTTTCCTTCCAAATAGCGGAGGAAGATGATGAGATTGGAGAAGAGCAGCACTGCCCTCCGGTGGCCAGATTAATCCTTGACAGAGGCAAGGATAGCTTTTCCTTCAACGCTTGAAACAGGTTCGTTTGAAAAGCAGCGCCTAGAACAGTAACACCACCAAAACGTATGTCCACGCGATTGAAATTTTCAAGTTAGGTTTTGAATATGAATAATGACAACTTTTTTTTTTTTTATACAGAAATCTGTAAAATATTTCTCTGCAAGATTAGAAATCACTGCAAAATAGAAGTGGAATAAATTTGTCTTTGGTAGCCTATAAACACTAAAGTGTCTGTAAAGATGAGTTCACTTACTTCATGTCTCATTCACCATCTTATGAGTTTTCAATCCTGAGAAGAAACATTTAATGAGGATTAATAGCTATTAATCAGTGTAGAATAAGTTATTCAGCTTTTTCAGATCTTAATCTTTTAGTCACTGGACAAAGCAAAGTAGACACTAGTTCAGATAAATAGCAAATATATTCCTATTTGAAACTGATCAGAAAGAAGCATGACAATAAAAGGTGTGTATATTAATTTTGTGTATACACAACCACGTTTACATAGAAATAATTCCTCTTCTTTCTGTTGGTTTAAGCTGTTAGAATTCGTATCAGGTATCTAAGCTTAACTCTGATAGCAACTAATTATTAATGTTTGTCATGTTGCTTTTGGCTTTAACAGTGGTCTTTTAGCAATGTTGAACAACTTAACCCATTTTATACATAAACTTTATAACACTGTATTTTCCATGGTTCAGTTGTTTATTTTATCATAAATATTATCATGCTTGATAACAGCTAACAGATTTGGAGCTTTTGTGAAAAATACCTGTGGCTGTTTATCAAAGCTGGATTCTATAGCACATTTGGATTTTTGTGTAGTGAAAGATATATAGACAGTGATGAAATTAGTCCATCATCTCTAGAAATAACTATGATGGAGTTAAAACAAAAGTTAATTTTTCAGGTAGTGATACACTACAAGCATGTCTTTACTCTTTCTCTTATGTCAGGCATAATTTCGATTCTATATCACCTCCGCCAAGCAGTAATAATGTCCTATGTGAAGAGATACTACTATCCCACATACCACTCAGTGATTAGGACTAGGTTGGCTGGCTGTACTCTGGTGAGTATCAATAATGATTTTACAGACAACATTTATCTCTGTTTGTTATATTGAAAGATGCCAATTACAGAACAGCCTTAATGTTCCATGTGTTGCATGTCGACCTTTGAACTCTTCCTGCCCACAAAAAACCCTCTCTCCACATATATTTACAGATTACTTACATCTGCCTTAATACAATCTGATATGCTAATATCGTGATTTTTATAAGAACATTGCAGGAAGAAGGTACTCAACTCCCATTTATATGCGAAAAAGGGTAGATTAGTTATTTTACTCCTTTATATTACAGTTAAATGCCACTTCACCAGCTGCTTAGATCATAGAAAATGCAGGAAGGATAAGGTTATGTAGTACATCTGCACCCAGCGTGTGATCAACATGTTTCATTCTTGAAGTCCATTGTAACTTTTCTCAAAATTTATCCTAGTCTAGTGCCTCAGTATCCTTAAAGCTAAATATCTAACCTGAATCTTTCTTGATGCGTTAAAACTCATTATTTCCTGCCCCAGCGATATGATGAACACATTATTCTTTTTCTTCACAGCAGCATTTTACAGTATTTGTAACATTTTATTGTGTTTCCATATCAACTGCTTGTACCTGAGAGGTCCTTCTATATTTCACTACAGTTGAAAATTTTGAGACTTCAGAACCCCATAATGGTTCTTTATTGGATTTTCATCTATCAGTCCACACACTTTTGATGTGTGGTCACAAAATTGGAGGCCTCAACAGCGCTGAATAGAGCAGGAAGCATGATTCACTTGACATGTCAAGACAGCCTTTGAATCACTTTCTGACTGTAATATGCTAAAATCCCTGGACTCTACAGTGCAAAAATGCCAGTTGTCCTTCATTCCATAGTTATGTCTCCAGTCGTTTCTGCTTAAATGCAATCCTTTCACAAGCATTCTTCCAGTTACCAGACTATTGATGGAAGCCTTCTGAGAATGAGTGTTCAAAAGCCTTGAATCCACCTTGCAACATTTTTATTATGAGAAATTTTTGTATAAAACAGAATCAGAAATCAAGGCAAAATATCTGACTGACCCAGGCTACAAAAAATGGAATTTGATTGTTCTGAGTTAATTGTTCCTGAAATGTCTGTGTTGTAGCTTCTCAGTTTTCTGAACATCTCTCTTTCATTTAGGAAGCTTACAACTAGTTGGAGTATTTTTTCCACTGTTTTTGGATTTTTTCTGGGAATTGAACCTGGACTGATAGATCTGTGTTTTGCAGACAGTTCTTTCTTCCTCCTTGTACATATATTACATGGTAGTCCTTCTGCAGTCATTTAGCATTTAAGATTCCTTTAGAGAGGTGTTTAGGTGTTTTTTAAGAACCTTATGAAAATTTCCTCCCATCCAGTTAGCTAAAAAGATCTAATTAATCAAACTACTCTCTAACCTGTATTTTTCACCCATACTTCAGGCCGAGACCTTGACCCACTCTTGTTCATATTGACTTCTTTAGCCATATAAACACATCTGTAATTTGTAATAAAGAAGTAATGTTTACTCCTTTGCTCTTTTTATTGGCACATCTTCCCTTACAAGTGTATTTTTCAAGCTCTAAAGTAATTTTTATCCTTGTACAGTCTCCCTGGCTCAACAGAAATTCCTCAGTGATGATTTTTTAATTCTCCTTGTTTTTCACTTAAAGGCTGACTTGACTTTACAGAGTCCATGCCAGTAGTAAGATAAATAGCATTCCTGACTGTGACATAAGTTTCTGTTTCTTGTCCATCCAGATGCCATCTGGTTTACATTAAGGAAAAATAAACAAACAGATTGCATATGATCTTCATTTTCAGTTGGATCTTTAAGTCTGCCATTATCATATTGCTGTCTCCTAGTACCTTGGTTTTCTTGATGGATTTCGACTTCCCCCTGCCCATCTTCTCTTAGCATGTTCTCTATTTTAATTTGCTCATTCATGTTGGCTGCATGTTACAGACAGGATTAAGCAAAGTATGACAGAACATGCTTAGCTTTAAGCATCGGTTTCCGTGCTTTACTGAATCAAAACTAAAGTTATGAATCAAGTTTGATTTTTCTCTAGGTGATTTTCCCAACGTTGTGGCAATATTTCCTGCAACAACTAATTTATTTAGTATTCATGAACATGCAAGATATTTTAAAACGATTCTCAAGTTGTTCATCAGCTCATCCCACCTAAACAGTTTTTTAAACATAAGACTAAGCTTCACTAATTTTTAATTAGACTGATCAGTCAAAATTATGTAGAAATATTTAATGTGGTTTAGCTACTTTTTAAATATTGACAGGAGTTAAAAATAAGCTGACACTTTTATAAATATAGTAACTGAACAATATGCCTTAGTTTGTGGTAAAATTATTTTTAAATATGTTTTCTTAATTAAATATATACTTAAGAAGTTTTATTTGGCTATAGATTTTAAATACCACTGAAATTTGAGATATTAACAGTGAATTTAGATTTGAATTAACCTCTATAAATATGTAATGTATCAAGCTTCAGATGCAAGTTTGATTATTTTAATTGTTTTTAAATATAATCACCATTCTGTGATCTCCTAGGTCTTGCTTCACAACCAACTCATATCAGCGATGGCAGCAATGGTGATGTCAGTGAGAATCTCCCCATTGAAGTGGTCTTCGGAGCACATATATTAGCAACAGCTTCCAACTATGATCAGTTTGCTTTGTAAGAGTTAGTTGACATAATTCTTAAAAAAAAAAAGCATTACTATATTCTTAAAGAAAGAAATGTATTACACCCCTAAGCTTAGCTGATCCTTCCAAATACTAGAACAGGTAACTTAATTATCTGTATCTGTCCATTTTGGGTGATAGAAGGGACATATCTCCTTGCTATCTAAATGCCAGTATACAAAAAAAGACCTAATGAAGGTGAACCCACAGCTCCAGGAAAAAACATTTTAGTCCTATTATTCTGCAAAATTGCAAGAGGACTAATACAGCCTGGGGAGGATTCTAAAATGAATTATCCTTAGCCGCACTTTCCCTCATGGCCTGATTCCAAAGCAAAGCACTTTCCTTTCATTCCCTATAAATATCTTTTCCTGTCATCCCCTGGTTTATTTTACTTTAGGGACATGATCAGCTTTTATCTGCTTTTAAAGATCCATTTCTGACAGAAGGTAATGGCATTTGGAACCTTTTGCCTTCACTATCACTTTAGACTTTTTGTGCCATGAAATTGGTTTCTTTTTTTTTTCTTCTTCGTTTGCAGATGGTGGAAGCTGATGCATCAACTTCCTTGATGTTTCCCATTGGGCACCAAGGAGTGACCAGGCAAAATGCCAAGTCCAAAAAAGTTCAGCACAGAGACAAAAACTTCAACAATGTTTTTTCCTCAACTTCTTATTTAGCTAGATTTTTATATTGACTGTACAAAGTGGGAAAGACTGAGTGTCTCCAAAAACACTTTATTTAACAACCGATAGCTGAAGTCCTCCTTTACTGCAGATGGAAGACACACTCTCTAATTAATTTGGTCCCTTTGTATCCTGTAATGTCTAAGTTTAAGGGAGCAACAAATGATTCAGGGTGCTTGCAGGGCTGCTAGACCCTGGTTCTGACCTGGTATATCTGGCCCAGTGCAAAGAGAACAATTATAACCAGATACAACCTGGTGGGGGGAAAAAAATTCTCCTTTAGATAATCCAGAAAACATTTAGAAACCATAAAGGGTTGTGTGACTCCGAGAAATATATCTGAGGTGCCATTCATGTGGACTTTACCTAAATCTGCACTTAACCCTTACGAGTAATAGAAGGATCTTAGTAGAGGACACCTAATATGTTTTACCCAAGGGCAGGAAAATTGAGCAAGGAACAAGATTTTCAACCTGGGAAATACTCTGAAATTGAAAAATCAAAAGCTTTAGTTTTCCAGAAATGTTAAATTCTCTTTTGGAGTTGCACTAATGTGCAGAAGAAAATTCACCACAACTAAAGAGACTAGTAAGTAACTGCCTTTTCCAGAACAAGGTCTGGAATTTAATGTTTTAGTGCAACCTCCTGGGAAATAAAATTTAACTCTGTTGCTTAGCAAATTATGACTAACATCTGACATATATTAGCCTTAACACTATGGATTTTAATATCTTAAGGCACATACCAGACAGATTTTTTTTTTTTTTTTTTTATGAAGTCTTGGTGAGTGCTATACCTAAAGCCAGAGAGTTCATCACAGTGAGTACACATAAGTATATTTAACTCAGCCTGTGGAGCAGAGACAAGAAGCATGGGCTGAAGAAGTGAACATCATAGATGAAATGTTGTGTAGTTTTGGTTGCAATCCTAACTCTTCCACTCTTCATTTACTGTCATATTCAATATGTGAAGTTATTTCATATGTATCATCAGTAGTTTCCTATGTGAAGTGTGGATAATAGAGGTTAGCAAACTGTCTGGCAGTAGAAGAGTAGGGATAAAGTAGCTAGCATATACAAAAAGTATTATTAAATATTAAGAAAAAGCAATATGTAACACAGAAGGTACTAATTCAAATTATGAGTAAAAGCCCAACATATAAAACATAAAATTAAGAGTGAATTTTAATGACCAAAGTGCTGAATAAGATTACATCATGTTCTTGTACTGTAGTATCATAGAAGAATTAACTTTTCACATCATATATTATCTATTTTACTTGTGTTAAATGGTAAGGAAGTGACATAAAAAGGGAGGATTACTCAAGTGCCATGCACTTGTAACTGTTTCATTTTATCACGGGATTTTTATTGTAAAGTCATACATTACTCACTCTAAAACTTTTTGATTTTTAAGTTAAGATGAACTCTTCTGGTTTAGAATGCATTTCCCTTTTCAGCCCAATGAGAAAAGGCTTTTCATATTTTGAAGTCTGGGAATTTCCTGCTTTAACATGATACCATTAGTTCTATTTTAAACACCTTTCACAGGTGCTTTTTGTAACGAATTATGTAAACTGTTACAGATAAAAAGTGACAGCAGAGAAAAAAAGGCCTGAAACACAGGCAGATTAGTGAAAAATAGGTATACAGGTGACGATGAGTCCATTATTCTCTTCTAACTCTTACATCCTTTGCCAACTGTTGCAAAAATGTAAATAAACCTTTCCATAATTAGTTACTAAGAAATATGTTTTAGACAAAAATATCATGTTAATGAACATTCCTGTAGTTTTTTAACCATTACTTTACTGGTTCCACTGAATATGTAAAATACCATTTTCATTGATACATTACTTTTGATCACAGACATTTTAGGGAATGTAACACTTAATAAAACATCCCTGGTCATGCGTCAATATAATTGAATCTTATGGCTAACCATAGAATCACAGAATGATTTGGGTTGTAAGGGACTTTCAAAGATCAGCTAGTCCAACACCCCTGCCATAGTCAGGGACATCTTCTAATAAATCAGGCTGCTTAAAGCCCCATTTGACCCAACCTTGAACACTTCCAAGGATGGGGCATCCACACTTTCTCTGGGCAACCTGTTCCAGTGCCTCACTGCCTTCATCATACAAAAAAAAAAAAAAAATGTACCTGATATAAAATCTACATCTACTGTCTTTTAGCTTAAAAGTATTACCACTTGTTCTGTCACTACAGGCCCTGCTAAAAAGCCTCTCTCCATCTTTCTTATAAGCCCTCTTTAAGTACTGAAAGACTGCAATAACGTCTCCCCAGAGCCTTCTATTGTCCAGGCTGAACAATCCCAACTCTCTCAGTCTGTCTTCATTGGAGAGGTGTTTCAGCTCTCTCATCATTCTTGTGGCCCTCCTCTGGACCCACTCTAACATGTCCGTGTCTTTCTTGTGCTGGGAATCCCAGAACTGGATGCAGTATTCCAGGTGGGGTCTCATCAGTGTAGAGTAGAGTGAAGTAGAGCAGGAGAACTACTTCCCTCTACTTAGTGGCCACACTTCTTATACAGCCCAGGAGACAATTGGCTTTTGGAAGAGATAAGGGCTATAGTTTTATATTACAGGAAATAAAATCTGCACAAAGTCCAAAAACGATCATCTTAGAAGGCAAAAGTTCACACAGCAGTCAATATTCAATCAATTCCAGTTTCCTTAATGAAAGTTTACAGGGTGCAGAGTAGAAGAATACGTGTGCACATAAACACTGACTGAATAGTCAGCATCCTTAAGATCTGCTAATTGTTAGAATTAATGCATATGATTACTGAAACACCCGAATCAGAAGTAGCTTGTCTGAATCGTGGACGCACGTATCTATCAAGTATGGATCTATGAGGTGTCTTCCTTGAACATGTGGGAATGGTCATGATGTGCCTTTTTGACTCCGAATTCACCGAATAAGTCTTGAATAACAAGAAGCTTTCTGTAAAATTGTACTGATTATACTATCTTCAGATTTTCTTTCCTATTCTTCATAAAGGTTCTGGTCCTGAGTTCTCATCTGGTATTTTTAGAGGAGCACAGTTCAAGCATAGAGCTCAATATTCAGAAGAGCTCAGTCTTTTGAATATGGCATATGTTAGGCCCCATGTGAAATTTGAAAGCAGTTTATGCTGCTAGATTAATATAGCCATAATCCGCTGTTTGAGCTCCAAGAATATTCTTACCCATCAAAGGATGACTGGAGTACAACTGACTGTTAGCCAAGTCTTTCTCCCTCATTTGCATCCTACACAACTTAATGAATTTCTGTTCTACTTGACTGTCTGACAGCATCCAAACCTACACTTTACATGAGATTTTAGAACTAAGAAGTGTCCCATCACTATGGCTGTAGGTCAGTAAAGTGAGTTGTAAAAGCCATAAAGAGAAGGGGGTTTGCCTATAGGTTCCTATAGGTTGATTTCTTTTTCTTTTTCTTTTCCCTTTTTTTTTTTTTTTTTTGGTCCTGGAAAGCCACTCGCACACGGTAGATGTAGTTGGCTCTGCTTTAGACCGGCTCTTATTTTAATCCAAATTCTAAGGCAAACTATGGAAAAGTACATTGTCCTCTTGGTTTTTCAAAGCTGAAAAAAATCATAATTTATAAAAAAAGGGAGGGGGGGGGGGGGGATTGGACATGACCACCTGCTTGCATCGTTCTATTCACTGTAGGACCTCCTACTCATCCAATCTTTACTGTGTAAGAGCACCTATAATGTGTAAGTTTTTCAGGGGGGAACCTAGCTGCCTCTCCAAGCAGGCATTCTGAGCTGAACTGATAACCTCTAGTATATCACTGCTATCTCCCTGAGCCCTTTCAGATGAGCCCCATTTGGACTAAGGAACAGTAGAAAGACTGGAAGTTTTGAGGTTTATGGTAAAAGTATAAGCTATAGGATATATCCTTTTTACTTCTTCTGTTACAAATCCTTAATAAAATAATGCATTATCATTTGCCAGCATTCAAAAGGCTGAACAGAAATGCCTATTCATTCACAAGCTTAAAAAAATAAAGCAGTACAATTTTAAGTGTGTAAAACTCACCCACCTCTGTGTGATGCTAACTCATAAAAGCAAATTTCCAAAACATCATACAGAATTACAACAGCTCATTTTCCAAAACACATGACATACATCTGGCTTTTTTTTAAATTAAATTGACTCCACAGTTGTACAGCAAAATGCCTCAGTGCTCTTACAGTCATTGACTGTTAAGGCTAACTTTGCAAGTGTTATTAAATCTGCAAGTACTTATTAAAATTTGGTGATAGGCTTTGTTTCTGTATACTACTTATTTCCTTTACTTGAAACATTTTAAAAGAGAAATGTATAACATAAGGCACATATAACCTTTTCATTACATCTGTATCCATCTCTTGCTATTGATTGTCTTTCCTTTGGCTGACAATATTGAAATCAATCCTAATAATTGGGTAAATTTTACCCGTGCAACATCAAGTGTTTTGTCATGTGAAGATATTCAGTCACCTTTGTCTAGCATTTCTCTTCCTTCTATAGATAATGACTCTTCCAGTGCAAGCTCTGAGCTGTGAAATTTCTACTGTGAAGACCTGAACCATTTTCCGTTGACTTTTCTTTTCCCTGTTTTATCTGGTTTTACTGGAAAATTTTGTAGTTCTGTTTTTCTGGGAGATCCGTTTGTTCATTCTCATCATTCTCACTAAAATTATTATCATTTGTATTCAGAAATGCCTGTACCCTCAATATGTTGTATAACCTGAAAACAACATCCAGAAAAACAAACGTTCGGTACCAAGATCCATCACTATCTTGAAGGTTCAGAAGTTTCCTTTTATTTTCCCACATTTATTTTTTGCAGACAAAATTACATCCTGAAAAAAAAAAGTTAGATTGTAGCTAAGAAATTGTTGCCTACTGTCTGAAATGAGTATTACTTGCTTCTGTTATGGTAAAGTCTCATGATCTTATGAGTGAGGCCCCGTCTTGCAACATGCTGTGTCTGTTGTGATATCCAAGGTCACAAAACTACTTCTATTCAACTTTTTTTGCTTCACTGTTGGGGAGGCTTAATGACATCTTTACATATGGGTGAGAGTTTATGTACTCTTCTAAATTAAGGTTTTAGGCTCTGCTTCAGCCATCAGATCTACGTAGGTATATAGTTGTGTTGGTTTTGGCTGGGATAGAGTTAATTTTCTTTACAGTAGCTGGTATGGGGTTATGTTTGGATTTGTGCTGGAAACAGTGCTGATAACACAGGGCTGTTTACATTATTGTTGAGCAGTGCTTACACAGAGTCAAAGCCTTTTCTGCTCCTCACATCACCCCACCAGCGAGTAGGCTGGGGGTGAACGAGAAGTTTGGAAGGGTACACAGCTGGGACAGCTGACCCCAACTGAACAAAGGGATATTCCATAGCACATGGCATCATGCTCAGCATATAAAGGTGGGGGAAGAAGGAGGAAGGGAGGGACATTTGGAGTGATGGTTTTTGTCTTTCAAAGTGATCATTATGTGTGATGGAGTCCTGCTTTCCTGGAGGTGGCTGACCACCTGCCTGATGATGGAAAGTGGTGCATGAATTCCTACTTTTGCTTTGCTTGTGTGCGCGGCTTTTGCTTTACTTATTAAACCATCTTTATATCAGCCCACAAGTTTTCTCACTTTTACTTTTCCAATTCTCTCCTCCCTCTCACTGGGTGGGAGTGAGCAAGCAGCTGTGTGGTAGTTTCACTGCCTGCTGGGTTAAAACATGGCAGTCCTTTTGGCACCCAATGTGCGGCTCAAAGGGTTCAAGGTAATGACAGATTTTATTGGAATGTGCCCAATGGAATTTATAGCTGTTATTGCTGTTTAGCTATTAATTGTCAGGCTTCTGTGCTTGCCATGGGGCTTGATGGCCTTAGTGTGTATTAGACTCTAGTGCTTGTTAGTGGCTACTTTTTGCTTTCTCTGCTTGCTGTGCTGTTGTACTGCTGATCATCTTAACTCTGCTGTGCCTGGGAATATTTTGATAACAGCAATGGCAATGTGCCTGGGCTGGCAGATGGTTCTGTGCTGCTGTACTGGACAGGCTGGAACTCCACTTGGGGACTGTGATCTGTAGACGAGTCCACAAGGGAGCAGGACACGTCAAAACATCTGTGGCCATGAATAAGTCCACACCATAGCAGGAACATTTCAAAATGTCTGTGGCTGTGGTTATGTCTGTGCCCCAGCAGGTATTCCTCTGAAGGGATTGTGTCTCAAGGATAAGTCCATGCTGGAGAAGGTACGCCTTGAATCATCAGTGACTGTGCATGAGGTCATTCTGGAACACCTCAAAGCATGTGGCTTTACCTATTATACTGTCTTTACCTCAACCCAACAAGTGTACTCACTTTTACTGTTTAAGTTCTCTCCCCCATCCTGCTGAGGGGAAATGAGCAAGCAGCTGTGCTTTGTTGCCTGCCAGGTTAAACCACAACAATAGCGTAATTGCCATGGCCTCACAATTCTCTGCTCACAGCAATGTAATTAAATTTTGAAGCTTTTCTGAAACATTATACTGAAAGTAGAACATGGACATCTGTAGGCAGATAACTTGTTCTTAATTGTCAAGTATATGCTCAAAAAAAAAGGTATATCTCTGCAACCTAATTAATTGTGGGTAATATTTGAGTAGATACTGGATTACTAAGTAATAAATATATCTGAAGGGACTTTTAAAGAATACATTTTAATATATACTTTTTTCATTCTTTTAAATATATATAATTTTATTTATTTGTGTTGTGTATATATATAAAAATATTCCTGCACACTTCAATTAAGTGTTTTTCTACCCAATAGTACAGCTGTTATGAAGATATTAATAAAAGTGAGTCCTATCCCGCAATGGATGGTATAGGGATTTTTCAGGAAAACTAAAGGAGCTGTAGCTTTCTCTGCTTTCTCACTCCAGTATGCACTCAGAGTCAGAAAGTTCCGGTGGTTTTTCATTCTGTGTTCATTAAGTAATTTTCTCTTAGTTATGGTTAGTCACTTAAAGGTAACTTCAAATTTTACATCCTCTAAATGTAAGTTATGAATACATTAAATTAAGGATTCGTATCAAGAGGATCTGGGAGTACAGAAGATGATTTAAAAATTACTTTAGCCTAGATTAATTTAGATTCACTTTAATAAGGAGGTGTTCTTCTCACAACTGATGTAAGCTGATTATTGCCTAGGGAAGGAGATAAACAAATCCAGCTAACTAAAAAGAGAGTCAATGGGTCAAACTAAACAAACTCTAAGAAAAAGATTGCTAAAACTGATCTTAGTATTACACATTTACTCTGCTCATAGTGACAGACAGTGCCTTATTCGTCCTGCCTGATGTGAGATGCATAAAGGGGAATGGAGAAATGGTCAAGTAATTTATACTTTGTAAAAAAAATAAGAAAAAATGTCATCTAGTCCATCCTCTCTTCTCTACTAAATGAACTGAAATTATCTCCTTTTCTCTGTGAAAACTGTGTAGTAGAAAAAATTACTTCCTTTCTATGCAAGAATAGGGCTGTACTGAAAGGATATGTCACACGAGCTAAAGCTTTCAAATAGCAAGGCAATTTCTTGTAACTTTTAGTTTTGGTTTAATAAGAGAGGGGATGTGATTCTTCCTTGTGTGCAGTAATGACAATATAACCCAAATTCAGACTATGTAACAGTCCTGCTTTTTCTTTTTGGATGTAACAAGAATTCCAACAGCCCCTTGATGAAACAGTGCTGAAAGCCACAGTTTGAGGAAGTGCTTATTTAAGGGAGAGAGGCACAGGGGCATCCTCTCTAGAGGCTCAGCCCCCCCAGAGGAGCATTTCATCCACCTGGCTTGCTATTCTTCACTCTGTCCCAGGCTGAGTAGTTTGCAGCAGTTATTTTCTGCAGTCTCCTAATCCCTCCAGCCCCCATCCCAAGTAAAGGTTGTTTCCAAAAGGCTCCTGACTGGCACGACAAACAGAAGTCCCTAATCATAAGAACTGCAGCTATTGTAATTCTGTTAATTATTGGCCTCTACCTCCACTGAGCTCAGATGCCCACTGCTGCTACAACCATGTTAACAGAAAGCAATGAAAGTGGTTTTTTGTTCTTCACCAGCTGTGCTAGTATAAGAATGCTTCTAGCTGCACATTTTCTCTCCACTGCCTAAAGGTATCTTCACCTCTGCCACTCTTTCAGTAGCAGATAACTGCCTATGTGAAAGATTTGTAACTAACCCCCAAAGGTTTATTTGTTTGGTTGGTTGGTTGTTGTTAATATGGATTTGATGGCGAAATCAACATTTTAGCCTGTGACTTCCCAGATAATAGATTTTGAGCGTGGTGCTTACAGTAGCTTGAGGCATGTAGATTTTACATTAATAAAAGTAAACATGAAGTGTTAGAAATGTGAACACCCTAAGTATTTTCTCAGATTCCTACTCTGACCTGCCCAGACAAGAATAAAAGAAATAATGGCTTTACTGTGTTGCAATGACATTTTTATGAGACTAAGTTTAATATTATATTTCTTGACCAGTTTTCTGCACTCCACTTTCCTGAATGTTATTAGGAGGATTATATGACTTTCTGTTTGCGTTCATTCATCTTCAGAGGCTGAAAACTGTCATGTGTGTTACCATATGTGAAGAGACAGCCTGTAAGCCCTTGCTAAGTCTCATGACAGTCTAAGGTAGCACAGGGAGAGAAGTTGAATGCAAACAGTTATGAGCCAGTTGCTACCCAAAGCTGTGAGCAAGACCTAACAAACCTGTCTTCCTTTTTCTACTGTCTGAACAATAGGTCAATAGAATCTGGTTTTAATCTCATGGAAAATACAATGTTTGAACATTGCATAACATCATAATTTACACATATAGTATGTTCTCTTTGGTAGCAGTGTGCCATTAAGTACAAAATACAAAGTCTTTTTTTGGATAGTATGATCAAATGAGTGAAGGGTTTTTTAACATGTGAAAGATAATTGATGTGTTTCAGATTTTTGTCTACAAAATTGGAGAATACATTTCCATTAATAGAAAATGCTGGAATATCTTACATTCTATTATATACTTTATTCCATAGGGCAAATAAGATAAAGACTTTTTTTTTTTTTTTTTCCTGTTCTCTATAGATATATCAAAAGGAAGATTAGGTAGACTTTGTGTTCTTCATAGCATTCATCTATTCAAACTACTGTGACATCGTTTCTTACCCCACCTGAGACTGTACAGAGGTTGTAACTTATACTAATTAAATTCATTTCAGAATTGGTAAAAATAAATCTCCACATGCAGTCACAGAAAGCTTCATTTAGATCAAATTCACTGAGACCAAACGATTCTTGTAGAGAACAGAAAGTAAATAGAGTCTTCATTCATCATTGTTAAGATTCACAGATTTGAAATCTTTTTCTGTCACAAAAGGAAAATATATGGCAAAGTAGCTCATAATTTACAGCTATAAACTTGGGTGATTCCCTGTATAGATTTCCATAGTTTTATATTAGTGCTTAAGATGACAAAAGAAAGATCTGTTATGGCACGGTATTGCTCTGACTTTGAGATTTATTGTTGCAGGGGTTAGTATCTTCTTCAAATTTTATAGAATTGAGCTCTTAGTTAGAATTTTCCTCCCTATGAGGTTAAAATTCCCCACTACATAAGTAGTGTTAACTGAATGTTAAAATAATCACTTTTATCTTTTTTTTCATTTTTTTCTTGTTATTTAGTACCCACAGTGGCACCAACAGTCACCAATATGTATGCTTCGTATCATTGTATTAGATGTAATGGTTACCGTATCTACTTCATTGTTATTTATTTACGCAGTACATTACATAATTACATTAAGTAATATTCTTTGTATCTGTTGTACTGGGTCTAGCTGGGGTGGAGTTAACTTTCTTCATAGTAGCTTGTATGGGTCTGTGTTTTATATTTGAGGTTAAAACAGTGGTTTTAGCTCCCTAACATTTAGGCTATTGCTGAACAGTGCTTGCATAGTGCCGAGTTTTTATCTTTTTCCCACTGCCCCTCCGGCACATAGGCTGTGATTGAGCAAGAAATTAGGCAGGGACACAGCTCGGTCATTTGACACAAATTGGCCAGAGGGATATATCATGCCATATAACATCATGCTTAGCAATAAAAAATACTATAAACAACTGCAGTTAATCTTACCATGGAGATATGCTTGAACCTTTGTAATTCTTTGCTACTGTTTGGAAGTGGGAGTGTCAATGAAATAGCGATGTATATCAAGGTGAGTCAGTGGGCATGAATGTGTTTATTCATATGCAGCTGTACTGCAGAGATTATGTACATTTCAACAAAGTCACATTCAGGAAAGGAAATTTTGAACACCTTTTTGTAAGCAGATCACTCCTGAGCTAAGAAAGGACTAGATCACTGGAACCAGGCTCAAGCATGGTAGGCAAATGTAGTGCTCTGACATGTTATACCAAGCTTGGAGGAGAACGTGTCTCACTCTTCAAGTCAGGATGATGCAGATTCTGCTGAAGCCTCAGTAAACATGTAAACTTGGGATAATTACTGGACTCGTAGTTTAAAAATGAAACAACACAATATATGTATATAAAGTAGGCTTTTAAAAAATGCAGGATATGAACAACTTTGTCAGACCAATGGTCTATCTATCCAGGTGATCTCAATAGGATGCTCTGTCTCTCAGTGAGAGGTGCCGCTTAGGAAGCATACAGAAACCTGGTTACTACCAAAACTAGTAATTGTATTTGCCCTCCTCTGTACACTTTCTAAGTCCATTCTGTTATTCTTCAAATGCAAAGAATGTAAAGTGCTCATTCAGCAGAAGCTACACTCAAGATGACAGTGTCCCAAGGGTTTCAAGTAGTCCTTTAAGTATATTTTAATGATGTCCTCTTTATTGTTGCCATTAACCCTCCTAATAGGGCCCCTAATTTTTTTTTTTTTTTTTTGCCTCTCCTGGCTGCCACCATGCACTGAATTGAAGATTTCAGACAACTGCTAAAAATTCTCCCAGGATCTTTTTCCTGATTTATAACTGCTGTTCTCAGCTTTAGCATCATGTAGTCATTTTTTAGATTTTTTTCCCCCCATAAGTGTATGGTTTTGCATTTATCTATACTGAAGTTCACATTCCACATTATTTACCCATCAACTCAGGTATGAGAGATCTTTCTTGTGTTCCTTTTCATTAGTGCAACTGACAATTACCCAAAGCTTGACATCATCAGCAGACAGAGATTTCACCGATTCCTGCTTTCTTTAGGTCATTGCTGAAGAAGCTAAAAAACAATCCCTGCACCAATCTTCAAGGAACTTAATTCACA
This sequence comes from Rhynochetos jubatus, assembly GCA_027574665.1. Lineage (NCBI taxonomy): Eukaryota > Metazoa > Chordata > Aves > Eurypygiformes > Rhynochetidae > Rhynochetos > Rhynochetos jubatus. The sequence goes on along the minus strand of CM050649.1, from coordinate 31,357,054 downwards.
GTTTCAAAAGTACCATGTTTTAGAAACAGTTTAGAAATAATTTTCAAACAAATATATCTCTGATTATTTTAATTTGTTTCACATAAACCCTAGCCAAAAGAAAACAACTGAAAATATACAATAGAAATAAATGTTACTTATAAATCCATTTTTTATTTTTTTCTCACATTTTTATAGTTTATATGAATATTATTGTTTGTATAGTTGCATTATTGCATCATTTAATAGAAATTTTACTAGACTGCTTCACCCTGAAAAGTTGCCCTTTTTCTTTCTATTTGACTATTCATGTGAGCATGTGTGACTGTAGTGAAAATCATTGTTCTTGGAGATTATGCTGTTTTCTGCCTCCGCATACTCTTTTTTGAGAACACTGCAAAAAATTTGCACGTGATAACACAATTTGACTTTATAATTTATAACCTTCTTTTTCTCTTGGATAATCTTGATCTCAGAGATAAAGTCTAAGGGATAGCCAGCAAGAACAAATATTGTGGGGGCAGGGAAGGGAAAATGCATACTGCTACAAGCAGAACATTAGTGCCCCCAAATGAGACTGTAAGCTTGTGGAAGAAAACCAGGTCTTTGCTACATTTCAGGAAAATATTTATATTTATGAATTTTTTTTTTAAAATCAAACCATTTAAATAAACTGGATTTATTTTTCATGCATTTTCTCTTAGAATGAGTCATCTGCCACCTTTATTATTTGTTACTTTTGAAAAAGAATAGGTAATATATTTCTTATAAAAGATGTGGGGCTCTGATAATTCAGCATTTACAGATTCCAAATGTTACATCTGCTTCACCCTGCCACTCTAAATCTCTGAAAACTTGATAGATCTATAGGTACTTTTTCTTCCAAAACTGAGTCCTGGAGGCCTGTTTCTACTCAAGTGTGCTAAAATCTTTTTTCCCCCAAGACAATAACACAAGTAACTCTAAATATGTATGGACTTTTTATTTTTAATTGGTAGTAACAAGAAAACCTTGCAGGGTAGTTGTACCTTAACAATGAATATATGCACAACCCAATTTAATCTCTAAATTTTAAGTTAATTATTTTCATTTTCCATTTATAGTGTAAAGAATTGGCAGAGGTATGAGAGAGGGAATTGCATTCTTTTTTATCAACAGAATTTCCAGCTTGGTTCCACTTATGTAATCTTTTATCACTTCTGTGTGTAAACTAAAAAGAACAGGGCCAGTATTCAACAATTACTATTAAGTAATTGGGCTAGTACTTAATAAGACACATTTTTTAAGGTTAATTGTTTAAAAATGTGTTGCTTATCATGGGTTGAAAAATCAGGGGGTTTATAGGCAGTATAGTGATTACAATGTTTTGACATTTCTATTGGAATAATTGATATATGATAGTGGGAAATACTGTAACTCTCATATATTTGTGTTTTAAGCAAAAGTAAGATAGACAAACATAAGCTAAAATACTGGTATATTTGCAAAATTTGAAATTCTTCCTTGTAGGATTGTACTGAAGCATAGAAAAAATATTCTACAAAATCTGGAATATTGGTCTCATCTAAAGGGAATTTTTTGAGGTCCAATTTTTGGCAGCATTGCCATTTGGTCAGTTTCTAATATTTTCTTTTTAACTCTTGACATATTTCAGACTGACTTAAATGTGCAACTGTTTTCATCTTTTGGGGTTTTATTTTCCTCCAAAGCATATCAAATGTATGAGAGTTGATTTACATTTGCATGTAAGTCCTTCCATGCAGAGTAGTCCCATGTCTCAGTTGTCCAGTTTTCTTTCTGGTTTTGGAGTGGCAATTCTGATTTTTAAATGAAGACAAAATGAGGCTGAAAGCTTGTCATAGAAAGAAAGCTATACAATTTCAAGTATCATTGTTAATATTTCATGTGTTCTGTTGTATTTGCTATCAGAAATTATTTCTTTTGCACATTTTGGATAGACATTAAAATAAAGTCATCAGTAGTTTTAACAACACAGAGTTATAAACCTTTATAACATTCCGCAGTGTGGGAGCATTTAAGTTGTTTCAAAAGAGACAGTTTTATTTCTGTAGCACTCACAATGGGTAATGAAGAACAATAGGAACACAATCACCAAGATCTGAACTCCTGTTAAAATAGCCTAGGTTCAAATAGAACCTTTCAGAAAGTAATTACATGCTTAGTTGACCTCATTTTCAAAATCTAAGAACATTTTCCTCATCCTTCTGTGTTATCTGTCAGCTACTGTTAAAATAATTATCAGGAAAAAAATAAAATCAGAAACCCATGGTACTTTATTTCTCCATCATCTTATCAAATATCTAATGTTACAGGTTCATTTGGTGCAAGAAGATAAGCGCATTATCACAGAGGTCTAACATGGTCGCCTTTCCACATGTGTCTAAAATAATATAAATGATCAGCAGCTGTTTTGTGGGTTAAGTACAGAGAACAAGAAAATAAGAGTGATCAAATCATTTAGTGGCCTAACAATTGATCTGTGTAATCTTGTTTAGGCAGTTTTGAAAGATGGAGTACAATAGTTCACTTATCCGATTCCTCCAAAACAAAAGAATAATTGTTGCCCTACTGTTGTGTTAGGTGTAAACTGAGATTTTTCAAAGGGTTCTACACTGATGCAATTTTTCTTTTACAAGTCAGGCTCAGCTTCTACTGAAAGTTTTACCCCAAATCCCCGAAAGAAAAGAGCAAGCCTGAGACAAACTGGGTTTGAAAGTATGCACAGAATATTTTTAACATCAAAAACTGTCACCCTGTCAAAATGCTTTGTAATATGTGTATTTAGAGAGAGCAAACTCATGTTGACATTTGACACATTGAGTACTAGGTAAGTGCCTATCAGTGCTCTTTCAAAATTCCTTTGGCCTCAGCTTTCTCCTTATTTTGTGCACTATTTATATGAGTGAACTTCAAGGATTTCAGATTTACTTCATCCCATGTTCACCTTTAAATTGAGTATTCTCTGTCTGACCTGTGTATCTGATTTCCATTTGTTCTGGCTGATGTCATCCAGAAATAACCCTTATGAGGTGGTAACATCATAATGGAGATACCTGGTGGTTTGTTTCTCATGGTGTGCCCTTCAGAATCTCAGTGAGTTAAGTGTTGTGACAACCATAATACAGCTACACAGGAGTTTAAATATTTCATAAAACCAAACTGGATTTCACGTACAGAATTGCCAAATAATTCCAGTTTGATGGACAAATTACCTTAGTCTTTGTAGTACTGATTCTATAGGAGAGAAATAAAGATAATTATTGCTTCTAGGCATTCCTTACTCTTTCTGATATGGAGACACTTATGCCTAGGGTTTTCCAGGGTTGTAAGAAAAGAGGTCAGTTTTGAATATGAGTTTGCCTAAAAGAGTGAGAGATTTAGCAAGATGACCTGGAAACTGGGACTTTTAAAGCAAATAAATTTCAGAGAAATAGGTGTAATTTCCACTTTTCATATTTTCATTTCTTTTCAAGGCTTACGTATTGGTCTATGAAGTACAAATCTATGTGCACAGCAATGTTGCTGTAATTGCTTATATTCTTGGAAATTATTACATTGTCTTAAATTTACTGATGTTTTCAGCTGCTGCTCCTCACTGGCTTTTACACTAATTCAATCAGAGCAGCAATAATGTTGCTACTTCCTCTTGACCTTTGTCTTTTACCAGCTTATTTTGCCATTCGATGTTATCAGTTAAGACTGATTCTTTCCCATGTGTGCCTTATCTGTTCCTGCCTTGTCTTGTTTACTTGTCACAGAGAACTTTGCATTGACTTGCTCTTTTCATTACTCAGATGGTTCAGGATATTTTCTTGTTTGTTCTGCAGTCAGCCTCCACTAACTAATGTTTTATTTTATTGATAGCTTCACTTTGTTCCCATGATCCGTACGTTTTTCCTCCTAATGATATGGGGGAATATAAGAAAACATGCATCGAGGGGTGCAAAATCAGCTAATTCAATATAAGTAACTTATTTTGAATGAAAGTCATCATGTTATACTCAGCTCACCTAACTTTAGCTACATAAAATATTAAGTATTTATTAGATATTTATGTTAAAATATTTATTTATTATTTTTCTTCAGTCAATGAAGGGTTGACTACCTCCAGAAGAAAATTCTTTCCTCCATCATTAGATCTCTAAAGTTAAGTGAGTCTTCCTTTACTCTCTGTGCTAGCTGCTAGCTCTGTGAGCTTTTCTGCTGAAGTAAACTGGATTCATCACAGATTTCCTTCCTGGATAGTATTAATCTGCCCCACTTTTTATTATGATCTATTAAGAGACGTATCTGTCTGATGTTGACTTAAAATAGGATTCTCTGATTATGTGTTGTGAACTGCTGGAAAAGAAAGTGAATATTGAGCTGCAGCTACCAGTCAAGGCATTGATTGATCTAGAAAGGAACCTCATACCTGTCCTGAGGAATCTTTCTGGATGTGCCTAAACAAGGGAAGGTATGATTTTGTTGGATTTCTTTGTAAAGTTTTGTTGTTGTTGTTGTTCAAAAATAAATAAATAAATGAAAAGTCTTTCTCTGAATTGTGGAAAAGGAAACTTTCACTTTTTCTGCAATTTTTTTTTCATCAAGCCTGTCTGAAGAATTACAACTCCCAATGACAGCAGTGCATTTTAATTTCTTTCCTGATATGCATCGCTTAACATAGAGACAGATTAGTTCCCAGCAAACCATTTGGATAATTTCAATGAACAGTTAATTTTAATCCATATTTCTCAAACCTCTTCAAGGGTTGTATAAAATCCATAGGGGTTTTATGCTTTTTTATTTTCCTTTTTGTTATAGGCTTATTGGAATTCAGAATTTAATGAAATTGTTAATTCACAAAACAGCATAGATACTAGCTCATGTGAAAGGAATCTAAAACTTCTCAGAACTTTTTGTCAGAGTTTTAGTACGGTCTTCCATATAAAGTATATTTATCAGTTAATTGCATTTGGTTACCCATTACTGTATTATTTTGCACATTACACATCCCATGTGTTTAGTGATCACTCCTAGGTAACTTATTTTTTGTCAGTTGTGTAAGTGAAAGCTCTTGGCTACTGTCTTTGAGTAAATACCCTTCTCAGATGACTCCATGAGCCAGTCTTTGTACTACTAGTAAATCTTCCAATGTGATGAGACCTACCAGGCATCAACTCAGAGTTTTCAAAAAATTTTTATTTCAATATATAACTAGAGCCCCAGTTTGGGGAACGCTTAGGACTGAAGGCAGATATCAATGTCCAGTTCCCTTCTCTATCTTTCCACCTTTGACACATCTTAACCTAATGGAAACCTACATTGCCTGGGTCCCTGAGATTGTTACATGACCCTGGAACCACATTGGGGTTTTTTGTTTGTTTGTTTGTTTGGGTTTAGAGGGTTTTGGTTGCTTGCTTGCTTTTTTAATTAGCTCAGACCATATGTCTTCAGGGGGAAAATGGAGACATTGTTCCTTCATACCTTTCACTTGACTAAAAGATCGGTCTTTTCAAATTTGTTGATGTTTTGTGTTCTACAGCAGTTTTTTCATAGTCCAATTTAAAGAAAATTACTCATTACTTACATCTTTAATACTGCATGCATTTTTTAAATTTTGTGATCTTGTCTAAGAACCTCAGGATAAGAAATACTATCCTAGAAAACTGAAGATATTCAGCAAGTCCTCCAAATTGGATTATCCTGGAAATGGGTGAAACTAGGGTGTATACAAAGACTATGTCATCTTCTGGTAAGTCATGACTCCTCTGCCAAGCTGTGTCTTGCTGGGTCAAATATGCACGAGAAGATGCTTGATGAGAGAACCGCACATTGTTGACATACGTTATGTCAGTCTTAGTCACAGAGTATTAAATAGTGGATTACACAAAGGATCATGTATTTTTAACTGCTAAGAATTCTGACAAGTTACTTTGTAAATGAGGTCCATGTTTTTCATTTAATATTAAGTTTGACAGCTGGCTAACCACTACTGTGTATCTTCCTCATCCTCAATACATTCAGTTGGAAGAGTTAAAGGTAAACAGAATGCAGGATTTGGATTTTTTAAATATGTCATGACTGAGAAATTGTAGGTTTGTATGATCTCACTTTTAAAATTCTCTTTATGATGTAATAGTAAAAATAAGCTCATAGTCTATTTCTGCATTTTCACTGCAGGTCCATTCATTGGATTTTCTGCCTCCCTCCATGGAAGTCTGTTTGACCTCTGGAAACAGCTGCCGTAAAAAATCTGATTTTTGTTTTGTTTTGATAGAGGAGGGAAACACTCTGTGGGTAACCAAAATATTTTCCAACTGATAACTAGCTATTAATGACATGCCAGGCTTTAGGTATATTTATGATAGTCTGCGTATTAGAGCAATTATGTGAATACAATATACCCCCCCTTTATATCTCAGCAGACTTTTCACCCTGTGCTGGAGATTGGTTTAACAAGAAAATAAAAGCAGCCCTATAAGGCTATAAAACCTGTGGAGCTGCAGCTGTGGATGCAATATAAACTAATTAAATTGAGAATCTGTTAGGCTTCTACCGCAGCAATGGCCCGCTTCTTTAAAAATTACCTAATCTCAAATTTCACTATAGTAATAATTCAAAAAAAATTTCAATTATCAATACTTAAATAAGTTGCCATATTCATCTGGTTTTCAACAAACTACTAGAGTATTTGTTTTTGTACAATTTAAACTATTTTTAAATTGTGGTATAGTTGTTTTATCACACACTTCAAAAGCTATATCATAAAACTAGAGCTTAGAAAATAACATGCAACTGATTTCATTAGCCTGCAATTTGCAAATTGTTTGCCAATAGAATTGAATAATATGGTTTATTATTTTTAATTTTCTATTATTTTCTGCAGTGAACAATTTCTGCACTGCAGGCTGTTCATGACTCATGAATACCCACAACTTGCAGTAGACGGAAATTCTTTCTAATTTGGTAGAAACATCAATCAATGTTCACTCTTTTCCTGAATGGATCACACCATTTCATCACTTTCATCATTTAGGAAACCAACCAAATCCAACTTTCAAGAAAGAGTCCTATCAGTCTATGGAGGAAATGGAGGTGAAAAATAAATTTTAGAATTATATTAAAAGGAAAAAGTACACAGATAAGGGTGCAGACAGAATAAACAGAAAGACAAGTAATTAAATGAGAAATAAAAGGGCAGAAGCAAGTGAAGTCAATGGCTAGAAGTAAGTTAGCAGTTACAGGATGTACTTGTCATTAAGAGACATAGAAATGGCCTGACAGAAAACTCAAAAAACTCAAAAAACTCAAAAAACTCAACCAAATTCAACAAGTGCAAAGTCCTGAATCTGGGATGTAATAACCCTATATACCAGTACTGACTGGGCACTGACAAGCTGGTAGGGGTGTCTAATGGCTAATGGCTTCCTTCAGTTACCTAAGGAATGATTGCAGAGAAGGTGGAGCCGTAATCTTCTCAGAATTGCATAGTGAAAGCACAAGGGGCAATAAACACAAACTGGAGCAACTGAAATTTCAGAAGGACACAAGGAAAAAAAACCCCAACACTATGCAGGTCATCAGTGCTGGCACAGGTGTTCTTTCCAGAGTGGTTGTGTGGTGTCCCACTTTTGAGGTATGCAGATGTTGTCTGGACATGGCCCTGAACAGCCTGGTCTAATTTCAGTTAGCCCTGGCTTGAGCAGGAGGTTGGACCAGATAGATGATCTTTGTAGGTCCCTTTCAGCATAAACTGCTCTGCTCCTGTAATTGATGATTAATGGTAAACTGGTATTGGCACAGTTTTGAAGCCTGTCCACCTGTCCCCCTCATTCTGAAGATTTGCAAATGAATATGTGAAACCATGGGTCCTTCTTTTTATTTATTTTAACCAGCTCACAGTACTACAGACTATAACATGTTACAAACAAATTAATAAAAGAGCTCACTCTTAATTACTATCCCCTCAGCGCCCAGGGCTTAGCTACTAATTATTTCTACCATGAACTTGTTGGCAGCTAGAATTGCTTAGCAAATGAGTTCATTTGTAGGAGTCACAACTCCAGTTGGAGACCACCCATGCTATGTGCTCAGCCAGACTGCAATCAATGTATATAAGCGTGCACACATCTTGATTGTCATATGCAAGGTGCTAGTAACGAACTGAACTGTAAATGCCCACAGCTTTTATTCTCCTACATTTAATCCCTTCACCATTAGGGCATAAATTTAAAATTTAATTAATTTAAAATGCAATGACATCTTTTGGTAATATTGTTTATCTTTTATTAGTGATATACAATATCAGTGATATAAATAGTTAAATTATGCAAAACTAGACAGAGGAATCAAAAATCCATCTGCACAAAACTCCTCAGATTTGTGATAGAAAATGTCTGATTAGGAATGACAGGAATAAACCAGTATTGTTTCACACAGCATGGATGATTGCAATGGGTTGACCCTGGTTGCCTGCTAAATGCCCACCCAGACACATTCTCACTCCCCCTTCTCAACAGGACAAGGGAAGAAAATAGGAAAGAAAACCTCATGCATCAAGATAAAGGCGGGGGCGGGGGGGGGCACTCAGTGGTTACCATCACAGGCAAAACAGATTTGTCTTGGGGTAATGTAATTTATTGTCATCACCAAGTGGTGCAGGGAGATAGGGAATGAGTGGCTGTGGTCATTCCATAACAGCTCCTCTCTGCGACTCCTTCCTCCTCACATTCTTCCCCTGCTCCAGCATGGATCCTTCCCATGGGTTGCAGTCCTTTAGGATAAACCTGCTCCAGCCTGGGCTTTCCACAGTCTGCAGTTCCTTCATGAAATATCCACCTGCTCCACTATGAGGTCCTCCATGGCTGCAGTGTGTGTACCTGCAACACCATGATCTCTCCATGAGCTGCAGGGGAATAACCTAATATGTATAACTGAGAGGTATTTGGAGGTATTCTGAAATTCTGTGATAGCCTGAATATTCAGAAAAGTATAGAAACTTAAATCCCTTGTAATGACAGATATTGAAGTTATTGCTGAATAATCACAAATAGTTACAGAGATACTACTGTGACACAGTTCAGCAAAGTGTTCAGCAGTACAAATTTAATATGCTCTTACATGCACAGAAGAGTATATAGAGAGAGACACACATTTAAATTCATATATCTGTGTGTCATATCCAATATATACAAAACCAGTTCTTACACTAATTTATCTAGCATGTGGACTCAAAGATCTCATCCATTTGCAAGATATAGACTGAGTTTACTTTTGCTCTGTAAGGGCAATATGATTAAGCAGCCCTGAATTTTGTTCTACAAACTTTGGTTTTAAGTAAATCATTGTTTGTTGTTAGTAATGGAAAACATTGCTGAATTTCTTTCATTGTGTTATGATAATACACTATAACAAGGGCTATATCAATCACCACTGTCAGACCAAGTTTTTTTTCATGATTTAGAGTGCTTTAAATCCTATCAGTTGTGTTGCAGATGTTTTCAAATATGCCAGTGCTCCAAGAAAGGGCAGGGAACTGTTATGTCATCTAAGAATCTTATTTTGAGTCTTTCTAATTTTTTCCCAATTTTTATTTTCTCCATTTCAGTCAACTTCCAGGTATATAGAGCCTCACCTTTCCAAAGACTGAGTCAGACAAGTTTCCCTTTCCTTTTATAGGTGGGAATACAGCTGGTTTGCTTAGATTCTCCAGTTCCCTAAGAAGAGCTGAGGAACGTCATACCATAAATCTGTATTTAGGACCTGTGATTCAGAGTCAAAAACAGTAGCTCACAGGATATGAAACATAAAATCAGTATGACTTTACTCTTCCAGACCTCAATTATTCAAATGTTTTGACAGATTAAAGATTAAATTTGTAACAAAAAGGTTTTGACCTGGTACATTTTTTGCTTGATTTACTCTTATTTTTATTAAGGATGTAGCACTGGCCGTCCACAGTGTTTTAACTTTATCAAGGTCTTGCATCCCATGGCACATTTATGTCTGACAAGAAAATATAAAATAAGCATACATTTCATAATGTCTTCTCTGTTTATTTCTCCAGGTATATGGTTGAAGGACCACGCCTTACGCAGATTGGATTTGTACTGCTGAATTACTGTTCAGTGCTGAACACATGGCTGAACTATGGCACAGTACTAAGCAACTAATTTGCCAGCATTTTATATATATATATATATATATATATATATAAAATTACATTTAAAGAAACTTTTTAAGCACAGTGATGAAAAATATGGCTTTCACTGTTGTCCTAATAAGTGCACTTGTGAAGAATTACCTAAAAAAATGTATAAACAGTAAATCTGACAGCAGTATTTTATATTAATTTTCACTTTAAAATATTAAATTACAAGAAATAGTGCAAATCTACTGACCAACCTTTCATTTCTGTGGTATTGCTTATTCTTTATATGAGACGTAAACTTAAGTGCTTCCATTCTAAAGAGTTTTCTTTTCTTCATATTTGCATATCTTGTGCATGAACATGACTGTTCAGAAATGTTGTAAAAACCTATGTCAATGAAGTTTTATGGTGTAATTAATTAACGAGCGTCTCCTATAAATATCTGTTCATGTGGATTATTACCCTCCTTTTCAGCTTGTATGTTTTCTCGGTCCGTAATTCATACTAGCTTTCAACACAGAAATGGAGCTGAAAAAATCATCTGATAAGAAATATGTTCCTTTTACTTACTATGAAATTTTGTTTGCCTCCCTGCTTGCAGTTTTTGTGTGTGTTTGTGTTGGACTGATTGTACTTTCATGGTTATCAATCCAGCAGTTAGAACGAGGTAAGTAGCCAAACTTTAACATTTTCAGGAGTTCTTCAGTAGATGTTCAGATTTTTAAACCAGTGGCATTGTAATTATATTTCATATTTCATGTTATGCTTTTAATTCTGGGGGGAAAGGAGTTGGAAGGGTTGAGGAGGAGGGGTTATATTTTGCTCCTCTTCTCCCCTGGAAATTGATGTGAAAAAGATAGGCAAAAATGCAAGCACTTGAAGCATATCCTGAATCTACAGACAAGAATTTTCATGGTTTAGAGTTCAGGAGAGGTCCCTGCAATGCAATCCAAGCTATAAATCTTTGGCTATTCAATTGTATTCATCAGCTCAAGAAGACAATATAGTAAATCAGGAATTTTTGTTTTTTTCTCCATGCATGAGGTTTGAATGAGAAATGAATTGATAATGCACTGAAGTCTGTGGGGAGCTTTAGATGTATAATATCTCTTGGAATCTTTTCATTTTTATTAAAAAAAAATATTTTCAAGTAATTTATTGGTGTCAGAGGAATCCTACATTAGACAGCTCCCAGCACTGCGGAAAGTTAAGGTAAAGTCATCCTTAATATTTAGCAAATGCTCTGACTGTGATAGAATCAAGCAACTGATACTCAAAGTAAACTAAATTTAAAAAATCGATGTAGTATGATTTGCAAATGGAAGTGAAATTTTGGTTTAAAATCTTGTTGATATATGTTAGCTGTGCCTGGTAAGGCCACACCTGGAGTACTGTGTCCAGTTCTGGGCTCCCCAGTACATGAGTCATATGGAGCTACTGGAAAAAGTCCAGTGAAGAACTGGTGAGATTGTGGAGTCTCCATCCTTGGAGATATTCAAAAGCTGACTGGACATTGTCCTGGCTAACTGGTTGTAGGTGGCCCTGCTTGAGCAGAGGGGTTGGACCAAATGACCTCTGGAGCTATCTTCCAGCCTCAACCCTCCTGAGGTCTAGATTTTTGATTGGAAGGAAATGTATTTAGGTCTATGGAGACATTTTGAAATGGGGTGAAGGAAACAGGTTAGACAAAAAGTTCAAGAATATTTTTTCATTATAATTGTTTTTGTAGCTGAAAAAATAATTATGATACACAGAAGTCTTTAGAGCCTTCATTAACCAAAAGTCCATACTATGTCATAATGAACTACATGGCGACTAATCTAGCTGTAAGCCATATTTAAAAAAAAAAAATAATTGTCAGAATATTCATGTTTATTCCTTTCGTTGCTATTGGTTTTCATTCCATGTTTTCAAACTTGTTCTCCCTACTGACTTTCTTACCCTCTTACGAGAATACTATTGCATTTCAGTAGAATAAAATGAGCTTAAGGTTAATGATGGTGTATTATTGCATCTAGTTAGAGACAGGCTTTAAATTAATTACTTAGGTTTGAGAATATGAACAGGAAATAATTTAATCATGTACAAATAATAATTCTAAACATCTTTTAAAAATACATTTCTCAGATATTACAAAAAAACAGTCCTTTGCTATTTAGAAACATTTGTTTAAACCTGTTTGCAATTGTTGTAGAGATAAATGGCCTTCAAATAAACTCAAAGTGGTCTGCTTTTACTAGATGATAGTGTCAAATTGGTCTCACTAGGCTGTGCTTGCCATCACAAGCTCTTTATTATAGTATTTATTAGTTATCTGCTTTTATGTTAAAACTCATTTTGGATGTTAATGCCTTCAAACACAACCTAAAAACACCACTGGTATGGTAAGTGGAAAGCAAAAGGCATTTTCTATCAATCAGTCACATTAATACGGGTCTTATCTGAAAATTTCCAGTGTGTTACACAGTGAAAGGATATTTTTAATGTATAATAGCTTTATGCATACCTCATATGCTGTAACATATTAAAAGTCAAGATTAAATTTGCAGTAAGGATCAGTTATCTAGTTTCCTCATAAATCCTCCCAACATTTCATGCATGGATCGATGAGAAAGATCAGGTCAAAAATAGTTTAACTAGTCTAACACTAGTGTCTCCATTTCTGTCATCAAAACCAGTGTACATTTATATAAAAAGTGAACAGCATTTAATTCAGAAAGTGTGAAGTAGTAATTCTTAATATTTTTTTCCAGAACACACAAAAAACTCATAATTCACTGACTTATTTCCCATGTATCTGTCCCTTGTAATAGATGTAAATGGACATACCACTGTCCCCTTTATACATTCACAGTGCTGCTAAAAACCAGCATTTGAAACAGAATTGAAATTAATAAGAACCAAAGACAAATAGTATTCATAAAAAGGTGTTTACAGTTGTAACTTGTAAACACTGAAAAATGTGTATCACTTTTTAAAAATTAGCACTAGACAAAACATCTCTGATTACAAAGCAAAACAGAATGCTGAAAGTTATTGTATTGATGATCTGTGTGGAATAAAACCTAATGTAATGTTTTTATATTTTTAATGTCTATGTCATTCAAATAAAGAACTTTATTTTTAATTATCTAGCTGAAGCAGATGGAAATACTCATGGCTACCTGGGAACATTTAAAATAATCTCTGGGACATCATTCACTCCTACTTTGCAAAACAGATCATCAGTTGATTTCAAAGTCCTTGCCTTTGATGTTGTACAATTGGTAAGAAAGTATTGGTCTCTGGTTAATTCAGAAGTATGTGGTAAGTAAACTAACTCCCTAACGTAATGTGCTGTTGATGTTTTTTCCATCTCTCCAGAACAAGATATTTCAGGTCCTAAGCCTAGTCAGAACTCAATATATTCCTTACTTCTGAAAATCAGTGAAGCATTAAAGAAAAAAGTTTGTTTCTGTAGTCTAGATTTGGGAAGGAAAAATTCTTTAGTATTTAAACCATGAATGCAGTGTGCAACTAATATGTATTTTTAATTACTGTATTGGTTTAAGATTTCTCTTTTCCATATAGATACAAAACGTCTTTCAAGCAAGTGATTTGAAAAACGAATTTGAGAGATGTGAAATTTCCCAGTTCAAGTAGGTACAGTTTAATTAAACTTTGCAAATAAATGTCAGAAGTGATCACTTAGCTACTTCTCTCAGGAATGCTTAATAATACCTGGCTTTTCAAGAGATCCTTGGGAACATCCTATATTACTTCTTTCATGTCTTATGTCTTGCAAGTGCTGCTGTGGGAAATTTGACACCAGTGTGTTTCCTTGGGCAAACTTCCTTCTTGGGCTTCTTGTATGTCCATGCCTTGACCAAACCTGTAAGGCAGAGACCTTACACCAAGGACCAAGTCACAAAACTTCTGTATTTTAAAGAATTGCTGGGGTTTTTTTTCCCACTGTTTATTAGTTGTGCTATGTTTGCAGGGTCGCTGGCCTTTGCCAACTAGAAGAAAGCTCAGGTTAGAGATCTGCTGGTATAAGCTGAGATGAATGGGAATATATCTCCTTATGGACATGGATCCACATAACTCATATTCCTTAGCGTGTTATCAAGTGAGGCTGTCATTTGAACCTAGGTAAAGCTGCACCCAGTGTGTCCTAAAGGATCCATAAAATAGGTGCTGTAAGACCTGCTTCATTTATTACAGCTTGTATGTCCTCATTTTTCAGTATCTTATTGTGGTGATTGATCTACTGAAGGCCAGCTGGCAAAAAAAAAAAAGGTCCAGTATATGCAGTGAGGTCTGTAGTGTTAAATCCATCTGCATGGTTCTTAGTAAGGTCCTGATTCAGGAAAAAAAATTAAATACTGTTTTCCATTATTGAACAGTTTCAGAACACACTTCCATCCTGTCCACAACATTATAAACTCACGAAGAATCGTATGCTTTTGTGTTGTGGTTTTTTATCCTTTCTTTTTTTTTTTTTTTCTCCAGGAAATCTGAAGATAGCCCTGAAAGATTCAAGAAGTCAGAGATTGGGTAATTGCATATACAAAGTTTATTTAAAATATGAGCAAGAGGCAATTATGCTATCTGTGCTGGTTTTAGTCAGGATAGAGTTAATTTTTTTCACAATAGCTGGTATGAGGCTGTGTTTTGGGTTTGCCCTGAGAATAGGACTGATGTTTGTTAGTTGGTGCTCGTGAGGGCTTGCACCACTTCAAGGACTTTTTCAGCTCCTGATACCATACCTGTGTTCCCTTCTTTCTCATTACAAGCAAAGGGGGGGGGGGGGGGGGGGGGGGGGGGGTGTGGTGTGATACAGCCAGCTCAGACAGCTAACTCCATGGCCAAAGAAGTATTTCATTGCATAGCATGTCATACTCAGTATATAGGCTAGAGGTGGGCTGGGTAGGGGAGGGCCATAGCTCGCTTGCTCATTAGCTTGTTTGGTTTGCTTGTTAACTTCTTAGTTAGCCTGTTTGCTTGTGCCTTTGTTAGTGAGTTGGTGGGTCAGTTGGATTTCTTGGTTGTGCTTTCACTCATGGGGTTTGCTTGGACACTGCTGCAATCACACTCAGCCTCTCTGGCTCTGACCCTTGTTACTCAGGACCTGACTGTGTATCAGTCTGTGGGTGGTGAGCAGTTTTATCATGTGTTTTATTTTCTATTATTTTAATTACTTCTTAATAGTAGTATTGTTACTATTATTGGTATTGCTATAATACTCATTTATATTCAATTATTAAATTGTTTTTATCTCAATCCATGAGCTTACTTGTCTTTTCCTCTGATTCCCCTTCCCCCACTGGAGAAGGAGGGGGAAGTGAGTCAGTGGCTGTGTGGTATTTAATTGTTGGCTGGGGTTAAACCACGACAGTATCAAATTTAGAAATTTCTTCTGTGGACAAGAAGGAAAAAGAAAAAAATGTCTCTTTAGAGAGTGGATAAGGCCCTCTAAAAAGCATATGAAGCTTCAAGATGTATCTTTCCTCCAAAAACGTCCCTTATGAATAGAAGAAAAAAAAAAAAGTCATAGTCCCCAGGACTGTCAACTTAAATAGGAAAATGGGATAGGTTAAGGACAGTGAAGTCAGTAGGAAACTACAAAGAAGGGTAGTATATTAGTTTGTGCTGAGCTTGCTTGTGGAAAGCTGCTTAGACTTAGGGGTAGATCTCACATTAACATTAATAACTTAAGCATTAGGTTAAGAAAGGTCTGATGACACACTATGATAGGGAAAACCAAAGCAGAGGACAAAAGATTAAGACTCTGGAGGAACTGGAAGACCTGGAGAAATGAATTATATAATTAGATATATAGGTGAGACCACAAAACTGAAGTGCACATTGCATGAGAACAGATGATACAATTCTGTGATATCAGCTGTTCTTGTGATATGAATGTTTTTTGTAAATACATAAATTGGGTAAATATTCAGGATAGATAATTCAGTTGAATGACTATGCTAACAATAGAAAAATTGAATGAATACACGTATGTGGAAAATGGGAAGCAGATTTGAATTAGAGCAATATTTCGATAGGAATAGTGAGGGCATAGGCCTAAATAACTAGAAAGGTGAAGTTCATTTTATGGGATTTTATAATGTCAAGGGAATGGAGTACGAAGTGGTAGGAGTAGGTCACCTCCAAGTTTTTGTCCTTGTGAATCAGCACAATTTGATTTCTGCACATAGAATGGGACTATTACTGTCAAAATTTGGGCATCAAAGATGTAGACATTTCTGAACTAGTTGCTCAAGACTCTGTAAGTGATGGGATTTTAGAGTTTTCTTATCTGGTCAATTTAGGTGCCTTTTTTAGGAGATGATCAATTATGCCAAAGAACAGCTTTTTTCTTTCCACAAACTACAATGGAAATCTAGATACCTACATTGTAAAGATCCATATTCGGTAAAATCTATTCCACCCCTGTATCTTGACACACATACCACAGAAATCACAAAATCTGATGTCAGTGAATGTTGGATCTGGCTTTTAATACATCAGTAAGGATCTTTCTCAATTTCTGCTTTGAAATAATCTTTGAAATATTACATTGTCTCAGAAATTATTTTCTAGTTGACTCTTTTCATTTAAAAAAGTTATTACCCCCTTGGGCAATCTCCTTGTTATTTCACCCTTGAAACTCTGCTGAGTCACAAGGATAGCAATAAAAGTTCATGTTTGCTCAGCATGGCCTAGAGGTTATCAGAAACATGTAAGAAATTAAAGAGGAGAGGTTTTCCATATATTGCAAACTGCAAACTGTGCTCAGCAAAATGGCAGGATTAATCACCCCTTATCAAAAAGCACTGCTGAGTCAGTTGCCATTGGGTAGTACAAATGCTTAAGAATAAAAATGTTTGCACCTAAATGTAAGTAAATGGATAAAAACTTGATCTTTAGCAAGCATTATACTTTGACACCACCTTAATCTAGGTACAAATATAAAATTTAATAACAGTATCCAGAAGGGATGGGAGAGAGCAAACTGACAACACTCTGGACAAAATTCAGGCCCAATAGAAGTTAAACATAGTTTAACCACTGATTCCAAAATATCTGTTCTTTCATCCATTACTGTTTCCTTATGAAACACAGCAGATCCTCACAGATGCAGAATCCACAGATGATGTTTGCCTTATAGAAGTGATCGCTTTGTACCATGTTTTTATAACATATATTATATAATTTTCATAACACTTCAAGATTCACCATCAATATTTTAGGGCTCAAACTAGAAGACCTGTTTATAACAATAAGCCTACTTCTCCTTTAGTTTATTCAAACTGCTCCATTGCAGCAGTTGATATGAATGTTCTTTTGGTTTTTCTACAGTGAAAATAAGACTAGATATTAATAATAAAAAAGTTTCTCCAAGGTTCAAACCTACCTAATAATTAAGAGGTGTTTCTATGTGTCATTTTTTTCCAGCTGACACTTACAGATACTTTGACTTTGCAAACAGAACCTGTGTTGGAATCACATATTGTCTAGATGATGTCCTATATCAGATTTACTTCATTAGCTTGCATAACTAATTGCCTTCTCTGTTTTTTATTGCTAGTGTTGTTGTGATCTTCAACCTTTATTTTACCCAGCTGGTAACAGTTGAGAAAGTAAAAAATGAGCTGGTCTTGGGTATCAACAGAACTAAAACTAATGTTACCCAGACTTTGCAAATTGATGTGAACAGCATACAAGTCACAGGTAAGGCTAGCAAGTAATTTTTTTCTCTATACCAATTCTTGAATGCTACGTGTAACTTGAAAGGAAACTTGGGCTCCCAGAAAACAAATGGATTGTTACTTATGCTCATGGATGCCCTCCTTCCCTGTCACAGAGGTTTCGAGAGCAGCTGAAAGAACCTTTTTGCAACCTTGCCAACTAGAAAGTATGAGCCAATACTGTCTATGTTCACTAAGGAGGGAGTAAAGGGCAATGTAGTGATTTTCCTGTGAAAACCACTCAGGTTCATCTCTTTCATGTAATGTAAC
Organism: Rhynochetos jubatus; assembly: GCA_027574665.1. Lineage (NCBI taxonomy): Eukaryota > Metazoa > Chordata > Aves > Eurypygiformes > Rhynochetidae > Rhynochetos > Rhynochetos jubatus. Next base: position 31,338,922 of record CM050649.1, on the reverse strand, counting down.
ATTTGTAATTTCATTATCCCTCAAATTAAAACAACAAAGTCCCATCCGTGGTGTTTCATTAATAAATGAAATTATCGTTTCATTTTGCTAAAAATAAGCAAAAAAGCTCAGCCTCACAGTGAATGAAGACTCATTTAGGGAAAAGATGTCAGTAAGAACAAGAAACTGAAAACAGAGTGTGGCTTCTGGACAAGTATGCCCAAGGAACTGACTTCATATTCCTCTAAAGTTTAGGTAAAGTGTAAAGGGGGGGGGGACGGGGGGGGGGGGGGGGGGGACGAGGGCTTAAAGGCTAGTAAGTTTTGCATTCTGTAAATATACAAATATAGTGATTTTATGTAAGCACTAAAAAATTTATCAAATCCTAAGTGGAAGCCCAAGAAGATCAATGGGAATCCTTGTTTTTACCTCAATAAACTTCAAAGCAGACCTTCACTGACGGAGAGGATAAAAAGTAATTTGAATCCTTTGAAGTGGAAGCTTCTTAGCTGACATTTGAAGACCTGATGGAGATATTATTAAGTAGCAACTGAATGCTTTAAGAGGAATGGGACATCTGGTGTACAGTGTCTCAGTCTATTCTAAAAGGTCCATTTTTTGCTAAGTTCTTCAGATATTCAAAGGCTAAATTCAGAGTCTTGACATCTTTATTTCTCTTTACTACTTGTACCACATAAGAACTTTTTCTAAGTAACTGCACATCACTGTAGAAAGTGATTGCTCATTATACTTCAAAAAAGCCACCAAAGAAAATTATTTAAAGCTTTTTAAAAGGTTGTATATCTGTTCATGAACTTCAAAGTAGTCAAACTTTTCTTACTGTGGATCATTAAAACACCTCTTTTCGCATCAGGTATCATCTGTCCATTCCATCAGGAGTGCTTAAATAAAATAACAACTGTAACTGATTAACAATCATCATAATGTATGGCACTTTTGCATCCTATATCTCTGTATGCTCTGCATTGAAGTCTTTACTCCCACTTTGAAGCAGGAGGGAATTACATCACAGGTGTGACTTGCTTGAAATCAGAGCTTCACAGTGATTAAAAGTAATTTTCTTTCTTGCACTTTATCCTATGCTAATTTTAACTCATTTGATCTAAATACTTTCTATAAGACACAGGTGCTCTGAAAAATCTCCACAGTATAAAAAGTGTCAAGACAGAGATTTCCCAGGTGAAGACATTTTATATGGAAAACAGTGAAGAGGGATTGAGGATTGAAAGGGATTAATATAGGCCTTTCCTCCCATAGAGTTTGAGAAAAGGTTGAGGACAGGGTAAGGTGGTCAAAGGGAGGGAAGGAGGATGCTGCTAGTGATTCAAAGAGAAACAGTCACAGCTGACTTTTTTTTGACTTTCCCTTCTCTGAGTTGTAGAAAACTAGATACTGTGCTATAAAAGGAGTTTATAATGAACTTGCTTTCTTGCAGTAGCTGCTGAAAACCTTACTACAATGATGCCTTTAACTTCATCAGGTCAGTATCTTTCATAATATAGAAACTAATTTTTGTTACCAATACAACATGAAGAAGGGTGAGACTTGCTGTTCAGCTGGTATAACTCGGTAAAGCTGGCTTGGCTGTAGTTAGGGCTTGACTGCTAGGGTCTGTTCAGTGATAGTTAGCCACTCCTCATTGTTTCTGAACATTTGAAAAAGCAGTGATCTGAAGTCTGAGCAAAAGCTGTAAGAACTTAATTAGTAGGTCAAAACAAAAGTTGAGTCTCTGTCAACCAGCTGAGTCACAAGCTGATGTTTTTGTGAATTTAGGCATGTAGATGAGACTGGGCAATTCTACTCTCATGCTGTGGTTACCATCATAACGAGCAATGTTGATTGATAGACTTTTCTTCTCCTGTCACTGAAAGCCTTGTGAGCATAGGGTATGAAGCAGACACAACTCCTTCGTCTCACAAATTCACTGAGTACAAACCTGTCGAAAGTCAGTCAAACAATTGAATAACACAGTAGGTGCTTTGTAGCAGTAGATGCAGGTAGAGTTGTCCCAGACAAATTACATACTAATTACCATGTACAAATTCTTCAAGATAGGGTACCAGACCAGGTACTTTGTGAAATTTATGTAAGCTAAAGAAATGCACCTATGAATATAGCAGCCAAGTATTTATTGATAGTCTAATTACAGCCATAACAATGAATGAGTTATTATTGGTCTAGTTACAGGCCTACTAATGTGTATAGTCCAAAGTGTGCAATTACTACAACTTATTCCCAATGATACAGTTAAAACTGCTAACATACAAGTTTTCTCCTATCTATCCCTTCCCCTCGTAAGCTATCTCAATGCTCCCCCAAGTTCTAAGTTCAACGTTGCTAAGCATCCTCAAGAGGAAATTGGGAGGCAGGGGGAGGTGCCAGAGGAAAGTGTAAGGGAGTTGGGAGTTGCCAGCACCCCAGACAGGAATGATAATAATGTTCCTGGTGTGGATTCCTTCACCCTCAGTCTTGGGTCTGCTTGGGGTCATTTTTGTGTGTTTGCTAGCACTGTCTGTTTCCTTGGTCTTTCTGTTTCAGACCAAATCCCATGATGTACCCAGGTTTTAACATATGTAGTATGTTTACATCTGGTGGATGTTTGGGCTTTGGCTCTGTTGACCCTAAAACTATCCTTATCCACCTTAGCTGTTACTTTAGTGAGATCCCGCAGTACCTGACCATTCGCGATTTGTGCTTATACCACTGATGCCTCTGTCACTGTCCTGTGCTTTTCCTTTCACGGCTTTTGCCATCACCTTGTGCATGCACTTTTGAGAGTGCCTGTAACCTTCACCTTTTTTTTTTTCCAACAGTCTTGAAGACATAGTTTATTGATAATTGTTTTATATGGAATGCATGCATGAGCAAGCAGTTCTAGTTTAGGTCTTTGAATATATCATTCCTTACAAAATAGTGGTCCTGTAGAAAATATGTAGACAGTTACATAAGTATATAACACTTTGGAAACTACTGTGAAGCTATGAATGAAGCTTTCTCCTCTGAATGTAGCTGTGTGAGAACAGTCCATCCAGCTGCACCCTCCCTGCACCTTCTGCTGGGGTCTCCTCTCTCTCTGCCAGAGGAACTGGGAGCAGGAAATGCCAGGGGCAACCTCAGTGATTGTTACTAAAAATACCACTGTGTGGAAGCTGTGTTGGATCAATCACAAATAAGCATTCCATTTTTCCAGAATGTTTTGCTGTTTACTATCACTAATACACAATTATGTACCTAGGCATTTGTTCATGTGTAAATATGTATATACACAGGTATGTATGCCTGCCTGTATGTAAATATCCAAATACTGGATGGGTTTGAGTCTTCTCACATTCCGATAACTGATTTTTGAGCAATGTTATTTATAAGAAAATGTACATGTACATTTTAGTGCTAATATTAAAGTTGTCATAACTTGTTTTGTTTCAACAGATCCCATGGGTCTAGTTACAAGCTCCCTGACACCAACTTCAGGTCAGAACCTTTACAAACCAGGGGAAGACAAGAAAGCATTGCTGTTATTTTAATGGGGGTGGGAGTCTTTGATTGTTATTGAGAAGCATGTGACTCGAACAAAAACAAAAAAAGGCAATTTAAAATACACTTGGGTTCCACATTATTTTTCTTATTCTTATTGTGATATCTGACCTTCAGGATCAAGCCACTCAAGCTGGCATTACCATATCTTTACCTAAGCTGGGTTTTGGGCATACAGCAAATAATGAAGGTGTAAGGGCAGACTTACACCTGCTTACTTCCACCCAAGCAACTGCAGAGGTGCCCCCAGAGACCAAAAAGTAAAGTTCTAACCTTGTGTTTGTTTGCCCAGGTTCAGGACAACTCACCACAAGGAAGTCCTCAACAACTGCAGGTAGGTAACTGTGTATGGGGAGAAGCAGGGAGGTTATATGTAACAGTCTAGGTTGGACTAGATGATCTCTGAAGGTCCTTATAACCCAAACCACTCTGAGATGTTAGAATTACACTGTTTGCATACAGCCTCTTCTCCAATTCTTCCATTTTCACGTCCTGTTCCTACAAATACATGATGTGTAGGTTTGGCTTTAATTTGGCTAAGGAGACCTCTTCAAAGACTCCCAAGACTGTAAATGCTACAAAAATGGTGTTTGTGTTGTGTATGTTGATACTCATACTGACTGCTTAGTTTTATTTCCTATTATTTCTTGGGGCTTGGGAGGGGGGTGTGTGATAAATTTACAAGGCTTCCAATGGATGGAACTCCAAGCTATCTGAATCTTTGAAATCCTACCCTATTTTTATTAAATGGTGAAATACATATGACATTTATAACCATTTTCAAATGGGTCTAATGTATTTACTGCCATTTCTTAGTTGTCTATAGCAATTATACTGCAATGTAGGGTAATCTGCTGTTTTACGAGGAAATGTTAATTTCCTTCTGTCCAGTAGGTGGCAATGCTGTTTAGTTTTCAGAGCTGAAGAACAAAAATTAGAATTGATCATGTCGTATGCAAACAATTTTTCCTTGCACACTGGGCTTGTGCAAAAGATATTACTAGACTACTGGCTGGGTTTTTGTTCTGGGTTTAGAATACACAGTTTTGTCTCAGTTAATCTGTGACTATTCATTGGCACTGTATCACCACCACCACTTGACTGAAGTATGTTTGGTTTGCTTCAATGGCTGACTGGTGCAAAATGGCAGCTCTTTTGCTTTACACTGTCTGCGTTGCTAAGACTGAAAGTGTGTTATAAAACACTTTGAAATACGACAGTGCATCCAAACCAGTGTCAGTCTTTGTCACACTGATATCATACAATAAAATATCATACAAGCATTTACTTAATCTGATTACAGAACTAACAGTTTTATGAAAAAATAGATCAAGCAATAATGGTTAGAGGCTGCAATATCAATTTTATAAATTAATATTAGATCAGTTTTACAAATTAATGTTTTTCCTTCTTGCATAAGAATTTTTGACCTTTTCCAGTAAGCATTTACTGAAGTAAAGTAACAATATGAATAGTGCTAGGTGAATAGTTTCCATAGAATTGAATATAATTTTCAAGAATTTTGAAAAAAGTACTTATCCAAAGCTAATTTTAGCTTCATGGTTTTTTTTCATTTTGGTATGACCTGCTTGAATTCTATAGATTTCTAAGAGCAAAACCAACTAAAGACCAACACAGAATGTTTGCAGTGGATGCACATTTTCACTCTAGGAAAATACTATTAGTGTTATTCCATAATTTTAATTATCTGCCCATACATTCTTTTTGCAGAAATTTTCTCTTAACTTATAACTTTAATTTGCACATTTGAAAAAAATAAGTTTCCTGATGTTCCTGGTATTTCAAAATCCAAACTTAAAGATTTCATTTTCAAGATATCATGTTTAATAAAAAAAAATATCTTTGGCATGACGAAATGCGACATCGTGGTGGGTTGAAGAAATTAAAAGCAGAGATTTTTACTATTATTTAAACTAAAGTACAGTTTTCTCATGTTATTCAAGCATAAGAAATTAGAAAATGTCATTTAAAGTAGCTTATTTGGGTAGAAGAAGGAAATGGGTATTCAGGGAAATTTTCTTCCAGCCCTACAAGCTTAGTTTTAAAAAAAACCTCACTTCTGAGAACCTCTTTCCTTCTATGCCAGATTTGTCAGTTTAGTATGTGCTGTTTCATTCCAGACTTCTAAAAATGCAGTTTTGCAAAACACAATAGAGTGGTTGATTTGATTTGTGCTAAAGTAACCAGAGGTAAGTCAATTTTCTTTTATAGTAAAAGTGCATTACTGCTGTGCTGTTATTGCTGTTGTCATTATTTCAGCTCAGTGTTTGCCACCTGCTGAACTTTGTGATGACGGTGTAACCTGTGTTAACAAAGATTCATTTTGTGATGGAGTCTTGGACTGCCTGGATGGTTCAGATGAATCTGAAAAAAGATGTGGTAAGAATGTAAATCCCTGGAAATAAGTCTTTTTAAACATTTAAACCTGTCAGTAGTTTGTAAATAGTTTATAGGCAATAAACTGCACAGTGAAATCCAAATCAGTTCTACTAAAACTACTAACAAGAATGATTGTCATAATCTTTATCCTGTAAATGGAAACCACTATATTTAAAATTCCTGTTAATGAAGAATATGCTTAATAAATAATGAAGAAATATTATAATGTAGCTATATTAATATAAAGCAATATAGAAATTGTTTGCTACATAAATATTAAAAATATGAAAATATAATTATTAAATTTTATAGAAATTTCATATGAAATTGTGTACCAGTAATATCAAATAATGTTATTTCCAAATAAATTAAAATTATGAACTTCTACAGATATAAAGTCACATTACCGATTATCAGAAACAACCTAATGGCACATCTGGAATCAGAAGAGAGGTTTCTCTTTTGATTCCAGCATCAAGATTATCATACAAAACACTACAAAGGGCTTTTCCCAGGCTACTGTGTACACTCAGATACATTGATATTTTACATCCAGCTACTTAGATGGGGCTGGGGGAGAGGGCAGTGGTAGCATTTTACAGCCAGGGGAGGCAAGTGTGACTGCTGCCATGGTAGGATGGAGCTCTGGCAGGAATTCTGTTTGTTGGCCATCCACCTGCATCTTGCTACACCGAGTGCTTGAAATGTGAGTGTCTGTATGACACAGACACAAATGTTTGCGTTGCAGGCACCAGAATGAGAGATGCAAGATTTAGATGTGAAAATCTGGGCAACTGGCTCTAGGTGGTCCTGCTTGAGTAGGGGGGTTGGACAAGATGACCTCCAGAGCTGCATTCCAACCTCAACCCTTCTGTGATTCTGTGAAAATTCTACAAACCTGAAACCTGATTGGTTTTAATGGAAAAGGTTTATATCCTTCAGTGTCAGTGACTTTGCCTTTATCTGTCTCCTAGTTTCCCTGAGCACCTTTTTGTGCAGAGCAGCCACAGCTCCATGTAGCAGTGAACACTGAAATTGTACCAAGGAGTCTGACTAAGTTGCTGCTTAGCCAAGCGTGCATGCAGATTTTTGGTGGGGAGGCATGCTTCTTAAGGTTTCTTGCATTGTCTCTCTGTTAAAAGTCTGTAAAGTTTTTTTGCAAAGAGAACTTTGCAAAAATTTTAGAAGTTGGAGTAATTGACTCCCCTAGTGTTTTGTTTGTTTTTTAAATGTAGAATTTGGTGCTAGAAACCTGGAAAGCTTATTTCTCTTCTTCTGTGAAAAGAGCCTCTGAGCTTTCCTGAGAATATTGGGGGCGATCAGGTCTGAGCTTTCAGAAACATGTAAAACACTGGACTCTGTTTTAAAAACAAAGAAGCAAGTAAAAGAGCAGTTTCTTTAAAACAATCTGCAAGTCCAATTCTGAAGGCTTACTACAGGCTGACACCTTCTGCCAGAAGTGCAATTATCTTCAGAAAAAAAAGGTGAATTGCAGACCTACCCATTACCTGTATTTTTCTTAGTTCAGCCAACTCAGGAGATTTAGCTGAACTTTTGGGGGAAAATATCCATCAAAACATTTCCGTAGAATACCCACTGAAACACTTCCAAATGCCTGTTCAGCATAGCAGCAGCATCCAGCTAGATCCTAACAAGAGTGGGCTCTGAGTAGGTCTTGCTACAGTTGAGGAAATCAGAGGGTCCTAAAGTAGGTTCAGCTAGACCTTTGTTCCACTGCAAACATTAAGGTAGCATAACCCCAAAGAGCTATTCAGTCATTCATTTCTACCACCATAGTGTTGTTTTGAGACATGGATTTTCTTTAGGGTTGTTTGGGGTTTTTTTGCTTTGTTTTATTTTAGATAAAGCTAAATAAAAAAAGTGCAGATCCTCATAGTTAAAAAGCAGTATTATAGATCTCATGAAAATGAATTATTTTGTGTTACCATGAATGATTAGGTCTGAGTTTACAAGTTTTGCTCACATTATATTGAAGATATTACTGTCAGACCTGTTATATAGGACAGAATTTAACTGATATTGATACATTGGTAGATACAGACAAAAATAAGCTCACCATTTGCAGTCAAAGCTATGTAGACATCACTCAGCTGTGCCCTGGAGGCTGCACAGTGATTTAAGTTATGAAATGGGTTTGAATAGAATTTTTCAGCTGAGGCATAGCCCCTTATACTCATGGGTTTTGGATCTGATTCGGATCTCTCCCTGAATTTCTACCAAATATGCTGTGAATGCCCTGCTCCTTTGTAACAGATATTATTTCTTAATCAGTGTTTTAAGAGTCACTAAAGAATATACACAACTAGGCTGAAAATTTCAGAGATGTGCATACAAGTAAAAATAGACAGAATGTCCACTTCAGGCAGCTGGATGATTTGCCCCTCTTCATCTTCACTGATGCCTGGTATTTCCAAGAAATTCATTCAGTCACCATTAGTTTAGCAATGTCAGCTAATAACCTTATAGAAATACAATTCTGGCTGGAGGACAAATCGTTGCTCCATCACTCTTAGGTTACATTTTCAGTCTTAAAATTTTCCATCCAAAAACTCAGAGCTTTTTTAAATGTATATATTTAGGTTTCTTAGCAGACTTTGCAAAACCAGCGGAATGAGTGGCAATAAGCCATATGCATGTTTGGGATACCTGCCAATTTTTTCACCTCTTTGATTTTTCACTTATGTTCCATCCCTAGAGTTACTTAATACAGTCATATAAAAGCTAAAATTGTCTAGTTTTTCAAAAGTGCTTTAATATTCCACTATGAGATTTACAGCCAGTTCATAATTCGTGCTACAAGTGCTCTTGCACACAATGGAGTCACTGCCCTTTAAACAACTTGCTTTGTTTTTTTCATCTTGATTATTATTCCCTCTAGTACTTTGGATTTTAGAATATGTTAGTGGTACTAAAATATAGGATACAAGGGTGAATTTTAATACTCTCTTCCTGCATTAGAACTCAGTAAAATCTCAGATTCTCAGCAGAGATTCAGGTAACTGAACACCATCTTTTTTTTTTTTTTTCCTTTTTCTTTGTTTTTGTTTTATTGATTAAAATTATTTGGGTGGTTTCTTTCTGACTCTGCAACACAGTGCAGTAACAAAAGGCATTGCAAAAGTGCAGTTAGCAATTTCAATGAAAGGGTCTCTAGAAAAATGGGAAAGTCTGAACAGGATCTATAAATAATGGCTGCTTTTCAGCAACGCCAGCCGTGTGGCACGTAAGGGTAAGGCAAGGGAGGCTGGAGGCTGACCCCAGGAGGTGTTTCTCTCTGCAGACTCACTTTGCAGTTATGTCTAGGCTAATCTTTTGTGATTACCTACCTCACAGCATCACTACAGTACTGAGAGAGATTAATCATATATAAGCCAGGAAGTAATGTACTGCCCTTGGCAGAGAATGGTCCTGTCAAGTAAAATATGTGGGCTTGATCTGGGCAATCTGGGGAGCTTCTCACTGCGACTCAAGGATAACAGGGTTAAGCCCTCCCAATGTGCCCTGTATACAACATAAGTAAATAGATATAGACAGTGAGATGCGTGTTGGGGAAGAAGTGAAAGTAGTTCCTACAAAAGATGTCTCACGTCTCATTAGGGGAACAACTGAGGCTTCTCTGAGGGCTCCAGGGGAGGCAGAAATGTAATGTCCTCTGTGTCCCTGCCTGCCTTTGTCCACAGCTGCCTCCTCCCTGCAACGAGGAAACACTGGGAAGTTCTTCAGGGAAACAGCACCAGTCTCAACTATCCTCCTGCTCATTCCTGAGATACTAAGCACAGACTATTGCTACACTATGTATGAGCAGCCTAAGAGCATTTGCCTGAATTTTTCTGTCCTGTTGCAAGTTACTCTTTCTTAAGAGATAAGAAGAAACAAATAAAAGGAAACAAGAACAGAAATTAATTGTTGATAAGAGCAAACATTTGTTATAAATTTTATTAGAACAGTATGCTATATCTCTCTATTACTGCCAGTTCTATAAACTTTATAGATCAGGATGTGTCTTGCTAACCACTAATTAGCCGTACTTCTTTTTGCACACTTCATGAATACCAAGCCCGGCATTTTCCTTCTCACACCGATTTTATTCTTCTCAGTGGGAAATGGTTGTAAATATTAGGCCATGGTTAAGGACAGGAAACATAAATTAAAATGGATAGACAAAGTACTACTATACCAATACTCAGGTCTAAAGATGTAGCCTATTCTGATAAAAAGGTTATACAGAATAGTAACTCTTTCACAGATCTTTTTTCCTCTACGTATTTAAAAACTCACATGTTCTGTTTTCCTCTCAAAAGGAATGAAGATTGCAAAAGGGAATATGTTTCTATTCCAGCCAATACATTAGACATAACATCATTAGTGAAGTTAATTCTGCACAGTCTTATTAATATTGCATGCCTGAACCTGACTGAAGCAAAACTTCGTTTTTATGTTGTGTTTACTACAGCGGCAGTCAGAAAGGATTTTACACATACAAAGTGAACAGGAAAGGAGCCCCAATTTATCATTTTACATATCATTTCCCAGAGGAGGAATATGCTCAATAAAACTTCCATTTAATTTTCAATATGATTGATCATTCATAATTTAGTTAGTCTTTATAGGTATGATTTAATTTCTGATGTTAATGAAAAGCTCTATCTAATTTCTGATTATCTGCCTCAAATTGATGAACTTGTCCTTACCTCTCCAGATAATCACGTATAGTACTGGTTTTATCCTTATCTGAAAGCTCTATGATGCTTTCTGAAAAACTGAACAGAAACATCATCAGACACATTCCTAACATAACGTACAAGAGATGCAGTAAAGGGTTCAACAACACTTCAGTGGCTGCTGAAATAGAACAGCTCTACATATATTAGTTTTCCCAATCCTGCTGACGCTTAACAATACATTTTCTTTAAATAACTGATTTTTAAACTGAAGAATATATGTAGAATGGAATAGCAGCACTAAGGAAACAACTAATAAAAGCTTTTTAAAAGAATATGTGATAGTGGATGACATTTGCTCCAGATGAATGAATTCGATAGCTGGCAGGAAACTTGGGATATCCACTTATCTTTTTTGAGTACTTAGTAATATATAAGGTGAGAAACTAGAAAGCTCATAAAAGTAGAGATAGTGATAGTCAACTGTATCCCTTCTTGCTTTTATTCACATGATATCAAATTGTTTCTGGTAGTAAAAACACAGTTTCCTGATTTAAAGTAGCTGTAGATAAGATCCTGTTTCCTTAAAAATGTATAAAATAAAATGAAAGAAACAGAATTGGATTAGTTGAATCTGTTGGATTTGAATTATATGGATTGGTTTGGACAAGTTTGGATTAGTTGCATTTTCTCTACTTTAAAAGTGAATTATCTCTACTGCTTTTCTCCTCATACAGCACTTTGACATCAAATAGTCATTGGAATTATAAGTAGGAGTAAGCTGGTAATCTGTTTTACTTTGTCTTCCTATTGTTGCTTACAAAGCATTTCAAGGGTAATCCATGTAACCCAGTGTCTAAGGTCACCTCATTTTGGCTCAGATTCTGTTTTCCAAATGGAATTTTGACAAATGTTCTTCATTATATCTTTACAGCTACAGTATGTGATGGAAAATTTATGCTGACTGAATCCTCTGGCTTTTTTCACTCTGTGAATTATCCAAAACCATATAATGCAAACATTTTTTGCCAATGGATTATACTGTAAGCTTTTTCTTCTAACTAACATTTTTTTTTACTTTTAGGTGGTATACTTTCCTGCATATCAATCTTATGCCATTTGTTTGTAGTCCCAAATAGCCCAGCATGGAAAATATATAATAGCATTTTCTCCTTTGTATTTATGTAACTTGTCTTAAACTTGCATGCCTCAAACCCAGAACTATATCAATAATTTCCCACTTACAAAAATTTGAAGGTATGATTTTGAGAAATATTGTATTATATGCATGCATAGGAACATATTTGTAGGCTCAAAATAAATCACATAACTCAAAATAATTGCAAGATATTTGTTTCAAAGCCTTACAGTAAATACTAGTCTTTAAGTAATGGATTTGTATGATAGTGTTATTTATGGGTAGACATTTCATCTGGGAGTTTACAGCACTTCCGCTTCTAAACCATTCAGGAATAAGTTTTAAATGTGCACGAGTATCATTTGACATAATAGCACCAAATGCCTTTTAAAACCTAGGAACAAGAAGTAGAATATGTTTGATCAGGTATACACACCTACAGGGAGGGACAGCTATTTGATAGATGGTCTAGGTCCACTTCATAGGTTAGAAGAAAAGACGGTCATAATATGTGATAAATCTCATCCTAGGGTACACATCTAATCTAAGTTAGATGATTGCAAGTTGGAAGCTCCTAAAAATCCCTACAATGACTGCCAATTCAGAAGTTACTGTTTTGAAAGGAGGTAATTCTTATTATGGCTTTGTAATAATGGTCATGTTTTGATTCTGAGAACTATTACTTTGGTAAAAGAGTTTCAAAGGACATTAAGGAAATGCCTTTAAAATTGGATGAAATTTGGACTTCTCATTCCCAAGGGTCCTCTGAGTTTTTTCAGGACTTTTATCTTCACCTTGATACTTCAGAAAAAGTCATGGTTTTCTTTCTTTTTATTATATTTTTTCCTTTTCATCTTCAGCAATACTATTCACCAATAATTGCTGACTACACCTGGCTTTAAAATATTGGTGTGCCACAGGAAAAGCACAAGATTGTATCATTCAGTATACAAGCCTGACTTGTTCCTTAGTTCAAGGTATCACAGAATTTGAGCACAATAAATAACGATTCCTCAAGTGCACTACTTCCTTCTAAGCTGTTAATTTTCCTTCAAACACTGCTATAGCTGCAAGAAGCATTGTATTAGGTAGATATCTATACCAGGTATGTTGCTAACAAAACCTTAGTTTTTGAAAGAATCCTGAGTAATTGCAAATAATATAGTACAGGTGCTACAGATCCGTGTAATTACCCGTTGATCAATCACAATTGATCTGGTTTTATTTTCCAGTTACCTGCTTTAAAAAAAACTGGTAACACACACAGTAAAGACCTGAAAAATTCAATGTGGTACTCAAATTTTATCTCTCTTTCAAACAGAATTGTTTGTATGAGGCAGTCTTTTGGGTTTTCCAGTAACCAATGAGTGACATTTTGTCCTAATATTTTTATTATCCTTATAAACATTTTTTAAAAGTCACCTTATAATATATCCAAGATTTGATTTCTCTTTTGCTTTCTTAGTCTTGAAAGATTTCCCCATTGCCTTTAGGAAAAGCTTTTACATTGTCACTCCATTTAACTCCGCCCCAAATTAAGATGCATTTTCTCTCCCTTAAAAGTAAACGTAGTATGTTCAATATTTCTGTGAAAGATTAGCTTCCTGAAAGATTATCCTTCAACAGCATGTTGTATTCTTTTCAAACTAAGGATATTTTTTTCTCAATACAACAACAACAACAACAAAAGTAAATGCAAATATTCAAATATTTACTTCATACTTCTCTACTGATCAGTACTGATAAGCACCAGCAGATTGTGGTTGAAAAGCTATCTACACTGGGTCTCTCAACTCCAGAAAGCAACAAATTAGGGGTATAGGAATCTAAGCTGATTGCGTTAGAGTTTTACAATTTGGACTACTGTATACGTTCATGGGAAAGGCAACGGGAAAACTACTTAAATGTAGATTACTGAAAGAACATAATGGCAGAAAAATAAAACCCAGCATTTTTACACTTTTAGTTAAAGTGACCTGTTCTTAAACTAACTGGGTGATCATTGGGTTTGATAGCAAGTTCACAAACAGGGAACAAATCTTCATTCAAATCCTGGTCTTGACATAGGAGACATTATTCTGAGCTTTGAGGAGCCAGATTTTGCTATATTTCTATTCCTACTGATACCATGATACCATTGCTCTGACCTTAGGAAGCCTACCTGGAGCAGCGAGATGTTATCTATTAGGAACATGTATCAAAAAATAACTGTAAATGAATGAGATGCAGATAAAAATAAACACAAAAAAACTGTGCAGCATAATATCATATTCTAAATTTTAAAGGGTTAAGTTCCTAACATATACTTAACTCCAGTGTGTAAAGGAGTATTTGTACTGTTATGAAAGATTCATGGCATATTGCTTTGGTAATTTTACGAACTAGAAGTTAGCCAAATAGGCCATCTTGATTAATAATCTTGATTAATCTAATTTCACATTGTTTCTGAATTTAACATCATTCAAACTCTCAATTAATTTACTACAGTAAAAAAAAAAAAGATTACTAGAACATGACTTTCAGTTTTGATGTTTATTTTTCTCTTGTTACCTTAGAGTGCCTCAGGGGTTATCCATTAAACTGAACTTCACTTCTTTTGAGACACAACAGTATGCTGATAATTTAAATGTTTTTGAAGGTATTGGACAAAACAAGATTTCAAGAGGTTAGCTTATTTTTCAGCTAATATTACTTTTCCATTAATAAATTTAAGTGGTGAAATAGGAGTTTTGAAGTGATAAAAATTGCATATATATGGTTAAGTGGAAGAATGCATCTGTGTAAAGTTACCTTGTTAGACAATTGATCTTGATATACATGTCTATTCTTACAAAATGACCAGATAAAAGCTTCCCCAATATCTTACTTTTTTTAAAAGATTTATTTGAACAATCTTGATAATTTGATCAGAGCCATGGTCTTGTGGGATCCATGTTTCATTAGAAATACGTTGTCAGAAAATCCTGTAACATCACACAGTAACATAAAATGAAAGCATCTGTACTGAAACTGTTGGGCAGAGAACTATGATACTCCCTAAAATTCATTACCAGTATAGCACTGCTTTCCTCAGACTTTGAAATATTGACATCTTATCTCTGTCTCTATATTCTGTACTGGAAACTGATATTTTAGCCATTTTTCACAAGACTCAGTCTATCTAGCTGAATTCCATCAGAGGTGGAATACATATACTTGAAGATAAATATATAGAGATAAGATACATGATTATATAATATATCTTATAAAACTATCTATATAAAAACTTTCACAGAACAATGGGGAATTCGGGATTTACTTTATCCTGAATATGGTCATTAGTCTAACTGTTGTTGCCTGGCATTATATTAGCTTTAGATGGAGGAGCAACTATTTTACTGTATGATGACTTGTACCTGTCATTTCACACATATGGAAATTACCTGAATGAATTTAAATCAATTTATAATTCAAAGTCAAAATTTAGATACATTGTACCATTGAATCATAGAACTACCCAGATTGGAAAGGACCTTGAACAACCCTCTGGTTCAACATTTCATGGAATAGGGAGCCTAGAGGAGATTATCTAGCACCCTGTCCAATCACTTTTGGAACATTGCAATTGTTCCTGTGCTAGATACCTTCATGCGTACATCAAAAAATGAAATTCCTATGCAATTTCAGAGTTTTCTTAGTCTGAATATCTGTAAGTGTATGTGCTAATTATTAAACTGTGAGAGTGGGTATATATAACAAAACTGTGTAATGAGTACTGAGATTCTAGAGTTTCAGTGTGCATATCTGTAATTTTTGAGAATATTTACAACGTAATAAGCAGGGATACAAAGATTATAGTGTTGAATATGTGTACTCTAAGAGACGTATCTCCACTAGCTGATATCCATATAGGTGGATATGAGAGATGGGATATGCAGAATATTTATATGGCAGCCAAACAGCTAAATACCTTCAGGATTTTGAAGCTATTGTAGGCATGATCACAGTACAAGAGGGAAAGCATTCTGCAAGACTCAAAAAACTAATCCACTGTATTTTTGTGACACACTGGGGATTTTAATGTACATGGGATGGTTTCCTTTCTGACTGTATTATTTTTTATTTGTTCTCAGCTTCTCTATCAGGGACTAATCCTGGGACAATTTACATTTTTTCTAATGAGGCTACAGCACAGTTTATATCCGATTATTCTGAAAATTACAATGGCTTTAATGCAACGTACACTACATTTAATGCAAATGAACTAAACAGTAAGTGTTTGTTTTGTGTGTGTTACCCCAAAAGTTTGGTGAAACTATATTTTCAGTTTGACAAAAAGGAGATGAAAAGGGAAGCAGTATTTTCTGGCCTCAGTCCACTAACTAGATCCATCTTGAGAAATTTCATACTATTTTAAAAATTGAATCAATTATTTCAGTAAGACTGTCCACAGGTTCACCGGCCTGTATCTGGCAGTAGGGTGATGGACAGCACTTATCTTCTGAGCATTTGGGTCTGGTGGTGAGCCCTTTCTTGCGCAGCAATCCAGGCCTTGGCAAAGAAAAGAGGAAAAGATCAGGGTTAGCCCTTGTTGTTAGCTATGCAAAGGGTCCTCTCTCATTCACCCACCACATTACTGGTGAAGGTTCAAAAAAGAAGGTTGATGAATAAGTGCAAGGGTGTGTAGGGCCACCTTGAGTGATAGCATTTTGAGTTGCATTGCACAGAAGAGTAAATTGAGTCACCATGGGCTCCAGTTTTCAAACATATTAAAAAATTTACATTCTTCATCATTCATTCTTATGTAATTCTGAGAAAATACTTAATGACACTTTCATTTTTATTTACTAGAGGTTCTTATTCGCAGATTATGAGAAAGTCAATTGCACTTTCGAAGATGGCTTTTGTTACTGGATACAAGATTTAGATGATGATTCAGACTGGGAGAGGGTTCAGGGCCCTACCTTTCCTTTTATGAGTGGTCCTGATTTTGATCATACATTTGGCAACATGTCAGGTAAGATCAAATACAAATTGCTTAAAGATTGAAGGAAAAGCTTGATTTAGTAGATGTTATACCACTGTACAATGGATTCTTCAAAATGGTATTATTGGGATGTAATTTTATTCTGCCATAAAAATGAGTTGCGGCTACCAGACAAAATGTTTTATACTACTGATTGCCATCTTATGGAAATACACCAAAACTTAAAAAAAGAAATAAAGGTATACATAAAATGATTCAAGTGTGAGGTATTGAAAAGTTTCAGTGTTGTTAATACGTCAGCGCATTACCTGAGAGAAAAAAAAATTTATTATGCAACACTGTTATAGGTCAAATAAGTACATGTTTACCTTAAGGATAAAAACCAAGTACAGTTACATTTTAGGGAAACCACTTCTGTTTCATCCCTATCTACTGTTGACATCCTCATGGTTGCAGCTGCTGTAGCAAAACAACCTAATCAGAAGAATGGTCTTTTCAAATGTGGGTTTTGATTAAAAAGACAATACTGAGAGAAATCAGATTTTGAATGTATATCATAAATGCTTCTCCCAGAATTAGACCTCAAATTTTTTTTCTACTTCCACAGGAAAAGCAATCTCTTTCTCAACTGATCTGTCAGTCTAGATAAAACTGAGAGTTGACAGTTGAACTCAATGATCCTAAAGGTGTTTTCCAACCAAAACAATTATTATTCTAATATAATTTTGATTTTACAATAGTTATATGTATCCTATACAATACTTATTTTTCACTGAATAAGTTCTATATAACTGGAAAAAACTACAAATTATTCCAGAAGAAGTTTCTCCCAGGAAAAGAGAAATATTATTCAGCATGTTATTAGATAGAAATTATTCACCTCTCTCTGAGTAAATGCACATTTTCTAAACAATCTTCACAACACTTTTTTTCTCCCCACTTGGCTCTTAGAATTCAAATCAGATGAAAGAACATAAAAATTGTTTAATAAAACACTTGATAATGGTTTCTAGCTCTCTTGAAAATGCTAATTTATTTTAGGTGGTCTCTGTTTCACTGTGTTAGATCTAAGCTGACACATATAATGCTGCTATATGTAATGTTTCTATTATTGAATATTCACATTTCTACAAGCTGCACTTGAAGAAAAAAATGAGATTAATTATTAATATCTAGCTATTGTTTACGTTCAGTGAGACAGTGTATTTTTATTTTACTACTTTTGAAAAGCAGAGAACTTAACACATACTCAACAATTGATCCTGAATTCAGTCCTCAGAGAATTGAAACACAGAGGCCTCTCACTTTGATTATATGAAGACCTCTTCTGAAAAAAAAAAATATGATTCTCATTTTCTTCAAGCTAGACACTATGTTTTATTTTAATGCAGGCTTTCTAAGTCAACACAGGAAAAGCAAGGTCTGATTCAGATTTCAGAGTAATTTTCAGGTACTTTAACATCACACGTGAAAAAACTAGTTAATCTAGAAGCATAAATAACAGAATACAGTGTGTATATGTATAATTTAAATGACATGATTATGTTTATATTTATTTGTAGAGTTCATGAATTTTATATTTGCATATATATGTATTACATAGAAATAATAAAATCTAAGATAAGAGCCATAATTTCAATAAAGTATTATATTTAGGACTTTTAAGGCTGCCTCTTTTTTTTTTCTTTTGTGACAAATCACAGTATTTCTGCAGCCTGGCCTCACGTTATATTTTCTCATGGCAGCAAGAAGTCCAAATTCCCAGCTGTAAAGAATTAACTCAAAAAGCTAAAACCCAATTTCCCCAAATACTGTATTTTTCTTGTTTATAATGTTTCACCTCGCTATAAAATATTCATGTAGTCATCCTCTCACGCTCCACAACACGCAAACCATATTTGCCATTATTATGTGGATACAAATTATAAAAATATCAGGAAAATCTCCTGCAAAATCATAAGCAACATCAAACAGGAAGACATTTTTACAAGTAGAAATTGTTCAGTTGACTCACTGCCTTCACTAAATAAAAGGTAGATCTCCCACTGACTTCAAAAGGACTCGTTTCCTATTTCATGTTTACTTCTGGCGAGTATCAAACAATCTTAAAAGCTCACTTTAATATGTCATCGACTGATTAATATAACTTGGGATAATCATTCACAACCATTGTGTCAGGAATCTTCCAAGCCATGTAACACAGTCGGTGCTTGATACAATTGATATGATGTAAAAATTCTCATTAAATAAAAAAACCCCAAAACAACAATCCCACAGTAATTGTATACTGACTAAAACGTGATCTTTATCTTGCAGGATTTTATATTTCAACTCCTATAGGACTTGGATTGGGAGAAGAAAGAGTCCGGATTCTTAGTCTGCCTTTGGCCTCTTCTGATTTATCTTGTCTAAGCTTCTGGTATTCTTACATAATTCCTAAACCAATACTTTCTTTAAGAATAAAACCAAATAGTGTTTTTTCATGTATCATGCTAATCCAAGTCAGTGTGCCATCAATACAAGCCTGCTTCTGTTTGGTTTTCTATGATCAGTCTCAAGTCCAGGCTTGAAACTTTGACTCTTTCGTAGGTTTGACTCTTCCAGTCAGCTTTAATGTATTTTCCTTTTCACCATGAATCCAAAACTCGTTTCTATACAGAAATGATACTAAGAAACATTGAAATGTTTTTTCTCATTAAGATTAACGAGGTCTCTGTAGAAACTATAGTGCAGTATGAAGTAAAATTTCCAGGTGTAATCTAAACACAATTCATTTTGTTTTGATGTTCAGTGCAAATTAGTCCTAATAATATAAACACATTATATATAATATAGATAACTTTATATAATATATAAACAATGTATGTTATTTAATTATCATGTTAGTATGGTTTATTGTAATTATTATATTATTATGATTATAATAGATATCATATAATACAGAATGTGATATAAAAAGCTTGATATTTTAAAATGAAATTTCACTTTATTCTAATATTACCAAAATTGCTTTTCATCCTCTAGGTATTTCATGTACAGTACTAATGTTTACCGTTTAAGAGTTAGTATAAGTAATGAGGATGGTTTGGAAAAGATCATTTTCCAGAAAGAAGGAAACTATGGAAACAACTGGAATTATGGACAAGTAACTTTAAATGAAACATCTGATTTTAAGGTTTGTTAAACTGCTAGCTCTTTTTAAAATTTGTATTAGCTAAACTGATATCAGGGTTTTCTTCCAAATTAACCCAGTGATCCACAGTTCCAAAGATAGTATCTAGTACTACTTACTTAGTAACACATGCCATCAAATAAGTTTTAGCATGCAGAAGACTGAGTCCCCATTTTATTTGTCATCTCCCACCTTCCCTACTCTGGAATTTAAAGTAGTATTATTGTAGAAATCAGAAAACATTAACATTTTCATGGGACAATCAACGTTATCCCAAAAGAGAGCTTTCCACAAAACACGGGTGTTCAAAGCGTATCAAAATCTGATGTGGAATTAAAATCTTGACAGTGACTGTGATATGAAGCACTTTGCTATGAGAATATTTAAATTAAGTAACTTCAGATTCTGAAGCAGTATTTTCACTAATTAGGAAATAATTCGCTGAAAGTTTGTTCCAGACAGAAATGTATTTCGTGCCATGTGCTTAACAACTGACCTATCTGTGGAAAAAAAAAAGGAGGTCACTTAAGCTAGACAAATCCTTCAGCAAATCTCTATTGAAAACAATTTCCTTTTATAGGCATTTGGGATGGGTTGTACTGCTATAACAGTCTTGATTGACACAAAAATACTGCCAGAAAGATGCATTTACTATCTGAGAAAGTAAACACATTTGTGACCTGGCTGTATCAGATTTCCAGAAAATGTGTGGTTTATGATCTCAGGAAGAGCGTTATACCTATCTGTATTTCAACAGCACAAACTCCTTGGTAGCAGGATTAATTTAAATATGTGGATATTAAAGCACAATAACAAACAAATATTAATTTAAATTTTTCATAGATATATGCTATTAGAACATGAAAAGTTTAGACTGATACAGAATTTGTATTTCAAAAGATACATGTATTTATATGTAAAAAGTAAAGTTATTAAATAGTTTTAAATCATGTTCATCATTTATATGAAGTAGTACTTGCATTTCTTAGAATGATCCACTCAGTTTGCATAGTGATGTTTTGTTTTGCGAGGAATCCTGTCTCATCTCTGATGCCCTTCCCTGAGTGTAGCACCAGTGTAGGTTACAGTCAAAATAAGAGCGTTCAAGAAAGATGACAATAGTTCGGCACAGGAAGTTGAAAAATGTTTCATTAAATTATAAAATTCTATTTTTTTTTTTCATAAACTTCAGGTTATTTTTGATGCCTTTAAAAAGCGTGGTCCCAGTGATATTGCCTTGGATGACATTGGCCTGACAAAAGGAAAGTGTAATGAAAGTATTTATGTGGAGCCAACTGTGATTCCAGCTGTTACTACTGTCCCTTCAGTTCCTAGTAAGTAAACACTAAATTACAGTTGACTGCAATTTCCTATTACTGTATTTGTGTATGAGTGATTCAGAATTTTCAAACCTCAGTTTTTATAAAAATCTCTCTTCAGCACTATAAAATTATCTACAGGATAATATACTAGGGATCAGGTTCCCTGCCCATTAAGAGCAATAGCAGTGGTAGATTCACAGCTGAAGCTGCCAGTACGGTATCTTTCAAAACTTGAAGAGTGGAGGATAATTAAAGAATTCAGAATTTGGGTCTAAAAGCTTTAATTAGTAAAGTTTTCAAGAAGCCACTGAAGGGAAAGGAAGAAGAAAGAGAAGGAAGATTTTAACTTTTATGTTTGAAATTACAAGCAAATATAGTGAGGGAATAAGGGAATGAACAATGTCACATAATAGTATCACTGGAGGTCTCAAAAGTAAAAATTCACCAAGCTCTGAGAACACATGCATGCTGAAAACTCCCATATTTAGGGGAATGAATCTATAATAGTGCCAGAATGTTTTAAGAACAGAGCACAATCTATGTGTCTAATACTCCAAATGGAAGTATTATCTGGAACAAGGCTCACAATGAATGAGTTGTTTACAATATGCATTTGGATGTACTGTTATTCTTAATATATCTGATTACCTTAAAAATGAAAAAGAAAGCAATATTTGCTAAGGACAGTTAGCAGTTCTGGTTTTGGAAGAAATGAGTGGATAAAAAAAAAACCAAAAACCAAAAAAAAGCAATCAAAGGACTCTTTCTAATCCCTGTTCTAATTTGCATAAATTATTAAATGTTTCAAATCCTAAGCCTGATTTCTTCCATTTTGCCTTTGCTGACTCTATTCCTTGTGGGTAAGGCAAGAGTGATGAATAGGTGCTTGCTCCAGTAATAATGGATGGTGCTTCTTTCCTGCTTGATCAACCCTCATCTCATTTAATCTCACTATCTTCTTGGCACCTTTTCTGAATCCCAGGTTCAGTGGGGAACTGGAAGAGGGTTGGTTTTGTTTGAATATTTTTGCCATCTTGTCCAAGTAGAGCAAAAGTTAACGAAACGTCTGTACTTACAGCACATATGCACTTCTCCAGACAGGTTGTACTGCTTGATCCAGACCCACCATATTGCAGAGTCTTCTGGAGGGGAGCAGAGAGATTTAAGCTTCCTCAAAACATTCCAGTTTCATAGAGCTAGTTAGAAAAATCTCACTGAGAAATATATGAAAAAATACCTGTAGCCATCATTATTAATCTGGAAAATGTATACAAAATATTCAGGAAAGATTGCATAGGATGTTAACCAGGTCCATGCACATTGAAAGCAAAACCTGGTACGAATACGAATAGAGCTTGTGGAAAAAATCATTAAAATATCTGATAAGCCTTTGTAATTTATCGCAAAAGAGGCATGATCTTTTTTGAAAGAAAAGCTACAAAAGAGCTGTTTACAGATGGCCTCAAATCATTAAAACAAACAGTGAGTATGTTCCAGGACTGCCTCTTATTAGATTTACTGTCACTTACAAAGCACAGCTAGTTGCTTTCTTGACAGCATATCATAAATAAAAATGGCCTAAAATTAAAATAATAAAAAAGACTGTTTGCATTGTATTCACATTGAAGCACTGTGTACTAGTGTGCACCGTGTCATTCTATCGAAACTGTCATTTACAATCTACTACATAAAGACAGGTAAGAAAACAAAAACTTCTAAATATAAGAGCAAAATTCAGTTTTACACCTCCATCCTGAAATACAGAGAGGTAAAATTCAAGATATCTCTTGTCATCAAAACTAAATTTTAATAACACTAGGAAGTTCAGTCATAATTTACCTGAGTTTTCAAATTTGTTTACAGTTTTCATTAAAGTAATACTGTGGAGAGGGCTGATGTCTGCCACCTCCAGCCATCTTTCAGGTGCTGTGGGTAAATGCACCTCACAAACTAATGTCAGTCTCATGACTGTTGGTAGAACATCCCTGTGGTAAATAGTAGCTGAGTGGTACTGTGAAAACACCAAAGAAATATCATTCAAACTACAAATGTCTAACCAAAATATAGTGATAAAGTTTCAATATTCAAAGAAGGAAATGGTCATGTGGCATATAACTACTTTTGAAACAGATTAGGTAGGATCTATACTGCCCTTCAGTGTGATACAAGACAGACTAAGCTGTCGCTGGGGAAAAACTAACTTGCTTGTATAGCTTTGTTGAGGCATGCTACGTATACGCTACCTGTAACCTGCTGAATAAAAGTGAATGTTATCCATCATCTTCAAAGAAGTATGAAATCACTTTGATGGATGTGGTGCAAGCTTACTAACACTAATGGTTTCACTACAAATGTCATGTCTATAAACAAGAGATGAAAGAATTTGAGCTGAGCCAATTTTTTTGTTGGACTTAGAGCTTCAGTAAGAGGCACTGGCATCATTTACAGTGCCACAGAAGCTCATTGAAAAGTCAAAAAAAAAAATCTGTTGGTGGGGTAGGGAAGCTGGATTTGCTTTTGCGTTTTGCACAAGACTGAGCTTTCACTTTCATCTAAAACAAAGATTTCTTTCATCTTCATATTCATTTATAACCTGTCTTTTAACACAAAGAGCAGTGTGGAAATTACAGTGTGGATTCCACAGTTAAGATATGTATGTCAATATAAATTAAAGTTTTGGTTCAAGTACAGAGGAATTTTTTCATGAATAGGTCCTATATCATTTTCTACAGTGTTGAGAAGATTGTCCATTATGCTCATGGAAGGACCAAGATTATTGGTGCTGATTGCTATTTAGTTCTCTAACAAGCAACTCTAACCATAAATTTATATAAAATCACTGGAAAATTTTAATCATTTTTTCCAGACAGGATTGAAGTCAATTACTTCTACTGTTTTTTCTATGGAAAAGAAAGATCATTACTAATGTGCCTTACATGTAGTCCACATAAGAACAGATTTAATAGCCCTGTTCGGCTATTAAGAAAGGTGATTTTGCTCTGTATCATCAGATGATATAAGCCAAGAATCACATATTCTTCATGCAGCTTTGCAATAGCTGTGTGTATTTGTATGTACAGTAATGTTTCGTTAAAAAAAGCGCAAATATAATATTTATTTGTTGTTAATGGTATTTACAGAAAGTAGTCTTCCTTGGGAGGAATACAGCTGGAACATAATATACTTGTTAGTCAATGTGTGGTTGTTAACAGTTCCTTTTCCCTTCAGAGTGTTCAACTTTTCTTGCCAAAAGTGATTTGGTGAAACAATGTTCTGTAAAATGTCTGTTGTGAGAAAGTTCAAATCTTTCTTGTGTGTAGTGGAGCTTCCTCCCAGTAGGATTCAATGGACAAACTCAGCCAGGGATGGGGCATCCACAGCTTCTCTGGGCATCCTGTTCCAGTGCCCCACCATCCTTCTTCCTGGTATCAAGTCTACCCACTTTCAATTTAAAGCCATTACGCCTTGTCCTGTTACTACAGGCTTTCGTAAAAAGTCGTCCTCCAGCTTTCTTGTTGGCCCCTTCAGGTACTGGAAGGTGCTATAATGTCTCCCTGGAGCCTTCTCTTCTCCAGGCTGAACAAGCCCAATTCTCTCAGCCTGTTCCCATAGGAGCAGTTCTCCAGCCCTCTGATCATACCAGACCTATATCCTTCTTATGCTGAGGGCCCCAGAGCTGGATGCAGTACTCCAGGTGGGTTCTCACAAGAGCAGAGTAGAGGGGAAGAATCACCTCTCCCAACCTGCTGGCAACGCTTCTCCTGATACAGCCCAGGATACGGTTGGCTTTCTGGGCTGCCAGCACACACTGTCAGCTCATGTCCAGCTTCTCATCCACCAGTACCTCCAAGTCTTTCTCCTCAGGGTTGCTCTCGATCCATTCTCCACCCAGCCTGTACTTGTGCTTGGGATTTCCCCGACCCAGGTGCGGGACCTTATACTTGGCCTTGTTGATCTTCATGAGGTTCATTTTTATATATAAGTACGTATATATGGTTATGTTATGTGTTATGTTTTGTGTTGTGTTATGTTTTGTGTTACGTTGTGTTACGTTATGTTTTATGTTCTTCCTTCCACTGGAAGGAAGGGATGCCATCCAGAGGGACCTGGACAGGCTGGAGAGGTGGGCCTCTGCCAACTTGATGGAGATCAACAAGGCCAAGTGCAACGTCCTGCACCTGGGTCTAGGCAACCCCAAATACAAGTACAGGCTGTGTGGAGAATGGATCGAGAGCAGCCCTGAGGAGAAGGACCTGGAGGTACTGGTGGATGAGAAGCTGGACATGAGCTGACAGTGTGCGCTGGCGGCCCAGAAAGCCAACCGTATCCTGGGCTGTATCAGGAGAAGCGTTGCCAGCAGGTCGGGGGAGGTGATTCTCCCCCTCTACTCTGCTGTCATGAGACCCCACCTGGAGTGCTGTGTCCAGCTGTGGAGCCCTCAGCATAAGAAGGATATCGACCAGTTGGAACGAGTCCAGAGGAGGCCACGAAGATGATCAGAGGGCTGGAGCACCTCTGCTAAGAAGAAAGGCTGAGAGACTTGGGCTTGTTCAACCGGGAGAAGGCTTCGGGGAGATCTTAACACAGCCTTCGAGTACCTGAAGGGGACCTACAAGGAGGCTGGAGGGGGGACTTTTTACAAGGGCTTGTAGCGACAGAACAAGGGGTAATGGGTTTAAATTGAAAGCGGGGAGATTTAGATTAGATATCAGGAAGAAGTTCTTCCCAGAGAGGGTGGTGAGGCACTGAAACAGGTTGCCCAGAGAAGCTGTGGATGCCCCATCCCTGGCTGTCTACAAGGCCAGGCTGGATGAGGCTTTGAGCAACCTGGTCTAGTGGAGGGTGTCCCTGCCCATGGCAGGGGGGTTGGAACTAGATGATCTTTAAGGTCCCTTCCAACCCAAACCATTCTATGAGTCTCTGATTCTATGTTAAAGACCTTTGTTATTGGAGCATTTATTTCAAGGAAAAGCAAATGGCTACTTTTACCATTTACAAGGTTTAATTGTAAAAGTTTTTAGGGTCCTGATGAAATAAAAGTAACAGAATAAGGTTTTCTTTTTTCCTATAAAGTTAATTTGCTAGTTGACAAAATGGGCTTTGTATTTGAGTATCTCTGGTAATGCTGCAAGATCAATCAGATAATAAGTAAAACATACAAGGTAAGTGCATAAATAAGTTATATTAAGGCGGGGTCCTCTCTTTGATGTTTTCTAGCTTTTATATTAATGTACTAGTAAAGCATACAGTTGACGCAATCACATGCTTTTCTTCATATTTTCTGTCACGTACACAGCTTGCAGACCAATAATCACCACACGAAGGACAGACTTTCCCTAACTACACAGGGACAACTTCTCACAGCACCATCATGAATACAATTCTGCACCTGAGCACTAGCACTTCACAAACAGCAAGATATGAACTAGAGCTGTAGATAACACTGTGGCATGAATTGTATGTGTCAGCAGATCTGACTTAGGCACTGTAACTAGTAAGGACAGTGCATTTCTTAAACACTTTGTCTCCTCTAGTGCTCTGTGTCCTTACCAGAGTGTTGACTTTTCACAACTCATTATTCAAGTTTTAATGCAACGGCACCATAACTTAGTCCTTATAGTGATGAAGTTAGCTTGAATATCCTCTTATATAAAATTGTTTTCTAAATTACCTTTGTAACAACGTGTTGCAAAATTAAGACAATAGGTTCATTATGGTTTTGATTTTTTTTTTCAGCTGACTGTGGAGGGCCAGTTGAACTCTGGGAGCCAAACAGTACATTCAGCTCTGAAAACTTTCCAAGCAATTACCCTAATCAAGCTTTTTGTAAGTAATCCTTCTCCAAGTCTTCAGGAAAAGTTTAGTCATATAAATTAGAGATACTACATCTGTTTTCTCAAGTCAGATGCTTTCATGCCAAAAAAATCTAAGCTATATATGGTGGGATCTTTTAACTGAAGTTTATATGGCACTTAATCATGTGATTCATTAAAAAGTGATGAAAACATGCATCATCCTTTGAAATGGGTTCAGACAGACCAATTCCATCATGCTTATTGTGTTATATAACTTTATGTAATGCAACAACAGACAAGGTGCTGAAAGTGTCCATTTTACCATTACAACTCAATATATTTGCCAGGTTAATATCATTATCTCTTCTCTTAAAGAGTTAACCTACTCTAGGGGTAAAGAACGTGTATATGCATTTTTCAAAGGATCCTCTCTTTATTGAATGTTCCTTAACATACTAGTGAAAGGACATTGTTATTCTACTGATGTTACTTGGTTTAGATTAAGCTACAGCTGGCAAAACTGAAAATGTTTCAAGGTGGTCCACTATGTGCTGTTCATGGATGAAGCAAGGAAGAGAACTTTATCACTGCTTCTTAATGAAATTTTAATTATTTATTCCTTCACCTTTGAATAGAGAATTGTGTTGGTATGCTAGTCACAAGAGTGGTAATTTTGTGTTTCTGTCCCACTCGAGATATGACTTTCATTTCCAGGTATTAATTTCACGAGTTCCCAAATGAGGCTCCTACTAGTGAGAAAATAGTTTTCATTCTATGAACAAATTAAAAGTTGTTTGGTTTCTTTTACTTTCTTTACAAGATTTTAATAGTATCCACACATGGATTAAATATGATAAAGCATAGGCTACCCAGAAGAAAATACTTCTAAATACTTGTACTACTCTAAAAAGACAACTAACTTGAAAGACAGGCTTCTGTGACTGATTATAGAAATTATCTTACAATCAAGTAAGATTTAAGTGACAAGAATATTTGTCACATTTACACAGTTACCAAAGAATTACCTTTCCTATTTTAGGGAAACTCACAACTGTCATGAACGTTAAAAAAAATGCATGTGTTTTAGGAGCTTAAATGCAGTTTTCAGAGTGTTCAGAGAATGAGAGTCATTTGAAATTTGGGTCTTGACAGAATAAAATGCTTTTAAAGATAAGATTTAGACTTCTAAGTCTCTTAGGTGATTCTTAATAGTTTAGCAGAAGGGGTTTTTTCCTCAAAATCCTACAACATGAAAATGACACAATAAATGTAACAACTGAAAAGGTGATTTGTGTGTGTTTTGTTTTGTTTTTTTCCTAGGTGTGTGGTACATAAATGCTGAAAATGGAAAAAACATTCAACTTCATTTTCAGGTTTTTAATCTGGAAAATATTAATGATGTTGTTGAAGTCAGAGATGGCAGAGGACCAAATTCCTTACTTTTGGGCAAGTAACAGCATTGGGTACTAATATGAATGTAATTGGACATCTGGACCAAAATGATAGATATAATATAAAGGAAATATTTTCTCTCTAATTTCATTCTACAGTTCTTCAAATTTTTGGGTCTCAGAAATTAGGAGGAAAATTTGAGAAAGCATACTGTATGTGACATCGCATTTCCCATGTTTGCACACACTCAGCTTACTATGGAATCCAAATTAAATTAACTTCTCAATAAATAAGACCGCACATGTATGTGCACAAATAGAAGCATAATCTCTTACTCAAACCATATATTTCTATATGGATGTGTCAAATTTGGGGTTGAGCTTTGATCATTGCAGTCTGATGATAGCAGTTAGGTTTGGGGGAATAACTGTATTCATGTGATAGCAGTATTTGCTTTTGAACCCAAAACGTTTTGAAATACATAACAAAATAGCTTAAATATATTCATGTTCTCCTGGAGAATAGCTGTCTATACAGGACAAGACCCATTGCTAGATGTCTTCTCTACAACGAACCAGATGACAGTAATCCTCCTTACAGACAAATCTGTGACGAAGAAGGGATTTCTTGCAAACTTTACAACTGGATACCATCTAGGTAAGCATATGAACCCTTATATTTAAGAGGTTATACCACTGCTCAAATACATTTGACAGAAAGTGGATAGTGGAAGGAGACTCTCGGGCCTTGATCAACAGATATATGAAAAGGTTAAAGAGAAAAAGCCTGACAGCTACCCATCCCTGCTTTATGTTTTCTAAAATGAAAAGTGATATTTTTGTTATTTTAGTGTAAATGGACAAATGTCTGTATCATCTGCAACTCTGTGTGATATTATGTGAAAACTCGACTCAGTATTTTGACCAAAATATATTCAAATGTTAAGGTGGCAAATACAAATTATTCCCTATACAATCCCCAGAAAAGAACATCACTTTGTGACTTACTGGAGGATTTCATTAATGTGTGTTTAAATATATTTGTAAAACATTTATTATCAGTCACATCCACTAGAAGAGAAAGATGTACATGGTAACTGATGAATGGTTGCAATATGTTCCTTCTTGCATCTTTAAAAATTTGGCTCTGAGCAAGCAAAGGATTTGGAAAAGTTAGTCTTTTAAATATTTGGACAGCAGTTTTTCTGGTCCCAGCCAGTCCCCTCCTGAAAGACTCCTGGTTTTGTTGGGGACTGTAATTAGACTTGTCACTCTCATAAGTAATGCAGCAATCAGGTCTCCAAAAACATTGAAAAAGGAGCCAAATGTTAAAGTACATGAACAGTAATATGCTTACCAGGACAAATACTTACACTAACTCTAGGCCAAATGTTGACAGAATTAATTAGAGGCTTTGTATTACTTCTGTGGAAGTCTGACAGCAGAAAAACAGAGAAAGAAAAAGCTATATGTATTCAGAGATGTATGAAGTACCATTCATTTGCATGAGCAGAAAGTCAAGAAGAATCTATGTTCTTTTTCTTCCTTTAAATACAATAAAAAGCATCTCCCAGAGCATTTAGCTAGCTGCAGCTTTTTTATAGATGTTATTTTTCTTAATCTTTAAAAGAAATCTTAACCACTGATTTACCTTTGTAAAATCAACTACATTTACTCCCATTGTACAAGACTGAGAGGTAGGTTTATATGGACATATGAACATTTTGCTGCTTCTTGTTCTGCCTTCTCTATCACATTTGTTCAGTCCAACAACATAGTGCCCCTTTTTAGCTGGTTCAGCATCTTTGCTGAGCCAGCTTTGCCCATATTTTGTTGTAAAATAAAAATTAAGCTTAGCAAGGCAAAGTTCTCAAAGTGGCCATTGCCAGTTCTTGTTAAATATATCAAAAAGGTTCCATTTGCAAAAGAATTATGCTTATTCATGATCTTTACAGCCAATGGACAAAATCTAATATTATTAGCATGCAGGCCCAAGGATAAAAGCACTGCCAGTAAATAAATCAATTTTACAACAAAAGCAGATTTTTCTTTTTGTTTTATTTTTCCATGAAATACTAAGTTTTTTAAAAGGAATCATAATTTGAAAAGAAACACTTTTTGTCAGTATGCGATATCATAGGAAAACCTGTCAAAGTGAGAACTAAGTTCTATGGAAAATCAGGCATCAGTTATGGCCACTGAATGGAAAATATGGTTCAGGCCTTTCATAAACCATATTCTTTTGCTTCCATATTGTACAACAGGCCATGATGACTGATGAATGAATCATTTTATATGAATATTAAAAATTCTGAAGCAAAGCAGTCATTTTGCCTTAAATAAGACTTCTTGATAATCAAATGTTTTAGTAAATCTAGGAAAGTAAAATAAAGAAAATAAACACTTTTTCAATAGAATTTAAATTTATAAATGTGTATTTCCTGTAAATACATAGAATGGTGCCATTAAAAAACCACTTTGGACATAGAAAGAATTATAACTTTTTATTTACTGTTTATGTGATCTTTTCTGACATAACTGATACTGACGCAGATTAATCCTACTTTTGTGAATGCTTTCCTCTGTTTACTTCTGTCTCTTCCACCTTTCCTCTCTGACAGACTTCAAAAGGAGACTCTTGGCTTTCAAGGCCTCTTTAATTGTATGTTTGACTTGACATGCTTTAAGGTCTAAACTTTTTTGGAAGTGTTGATCATCTGGAACTTGAAATCATTAGTCACTTTTGACAGGTTTTGATCAGGATTTGACTTTTCTCATCCCTCTAAAGTTTATTACATGTAACAAAACAACACTAGTAATGCCAACTATAGCAGAAACTACAGGTATAGTACCATAGGCTTTATTCTTAATTAGTTTCTGTTTATCTGAAAATAGTCGTTATTTTGAAAAAGAGATGAATAGGAAGGGAAACAAAAGGAAATTAAAGGTTCTGCATACTATCCACTCAATTTTTCTTTCAGATGAACTGTATGATCTCCAGTGAACGTCAACCTTCCTTGAATTAATTGTCTTTTCCTGTTTTCCTTCAGGAGGTTGTGCAGATGACGAGCATCAGTGTGGCAGTGGGGAGTGTATACCATTGCATAACCTCTGCGACAACCTACCTCAGTGTGAAGATGGCTCTGATGAAGCAAAGTGCAGTAAGGTTTCCTTCATACAAAGAGAAGGAATGCATGCATATTTGGTAGAAACTGGGTAGGAAAACATCCACAAAACCTCAGCTAGCATAAACCGCTGTAGCTGCATACAAACCATGCCAATTTACACAGCAGCATCTTGTTGAGTTTGTCAGGGCCAAAAAACCAAAGTTTTTTAATGAGACAGTATGTGTAAGCTGGTGAAGGTTTCTGGAAAACGTAGAAAGTTCCTCTATATTTAAAACTGTCGCTGCTTATAATGGCCTCAAAATCAAATGAAAACTCATTACACACTTTCCTTCGGTATCCATATTGTATTCCCAAATTCTATCCCTTTTTGCTATAATTAATTAGAGTTTCACAGGAGTATAAATTCTGCAGTGTAGGGTAGAGAATAAGAGTCATCTAGTTGGAAATTCCCGGATAGTCTTGGGTGTGAAGCCAAATTGCAGCACGTGGCACCCTCCAGCCTGCATTGCCATAGGGTGAAGGGATGGCGCAGCTGCCAGAGCAGCATCCCTTGCTCACAGTGGGTGTGACATTCCTACAAAAAGGAGACTACAGCTGCTGTTACCTAGTCCCCTGGTAAAATGGTTCTTTCCAAAAAGTGGGTGTACAATACATGGCTTATTTTCACATGACATGGGAAAAGCATGCTCTAAACAATAATTCAAATATAAACCTGATGTTAAAATCGTTCTGGGCCTAGCACAGAGATTAAATTGCTGTCTCTGACAAAGTGCTGTTCTGACAATCTATTACGGAGCACAAATCAAAGAGTTAAAAGTTTTAAAGAGGACTTCTAGGGATGACATATGTCCTTGTATGTGTGCTGACAGTTCCCATTGATTTCATCGTCTTTTACATGCGTATATATATAATTTGTATATATTGCATATGTAAGCATATGTGTACATATATTTATGTCCGAAGGCATGGATTCACTCTTCATATTAGTGCAATTAGCTATATTCTTGAAAACATATTCTTCCTTTAAAATGCATACAATAAAATTAAATTCAGCTTCTTCTTAAGCAAAGAGGACTTGAATGGATTTTTCCAGCCATTGCTAAAGTAGATCTGAACAAGACAACCATCACCTACATGATGTACATTTTCCCCAAGATTTATTTTGCCATAGATTGTCTATTACTTCATAACAAATTACCTCACATTATAGGATTGGGAGAATTGTTTCCAAAAACCCATTTAATCCAAACATTGGTTGAATCAATCTAAGCCTTAAAATAAAATGAAAATTCATTTAGACATCCTCACATTGAGCCTTTTGAGTGTCCAAAAGTCTTGATTATTTTCCTGAAAACAATTTCAATTTCTTATCAGAAGTGGCGTTTTGAACTAGACAAACTGTTATTTTCAAATACTCCAACACCTGAAACTTCCCAGCAACTGTAAAGAAAAGCATAGAATACTTTTTCTTTGCAGAATTCTAAAATACATGGCATCTGAATTAAGCAGTTGTTGAATGCTCAATGACTCTCTCATTCCTTACCAAAAATCTATTTGGAGAAAAAGATGGATCTGGTAAGGATAAAGGAAAAGGAATTACAGTTCAAGTAGAAGGCAGGAGAGGTGTCAGAAGTAATTTGGCAAAATGTCTTAGTGCAAACAATTCTGACATTTTTCAAGACTACCCAAAAATTTCTTATGACTGATGTTTACCATTAATTGATCACTGTATATGACTTAATTCATGCACTCTGGATATCAAAGAGGCATTCTTAAATTTTTTTTTTTTTTTTTTTTTTTTACTGTAGTGGGTATGCTTTATATTTTTGTGGAAGTATTTTGGTGAAAAAAAGATTTTCTAGAAAACTAGGGTTTAAAAAAAAAAAGAAAATTTTGGCAACCAGTAAATTTCAAATTCATTGTATGTTTTTCCCTGCTTTGTGCTGGCAAGAGCTGTCATCTGCCTGAAATGCAGCTGTAGGTCTTGAGACATATATGGAATTCTGTTGACCTTCTTAAACCTTTGGTCCAACTTCCTCAGTCACTATGCAAATAGCATGAGTTTTTTCCCCAAATAATACTTAATAAGTTTCTGAATATTTTGTTTTGGGAAAAGTTTTGATAGAAAGATTGGTTTTCAGGAAGCTTTTACTATTTGTACGTGCGTATTTTGACTAAAGCTGCAATGAAAACAGAGAAAATTCTCATACAATTAGAACTGGAAAATCCTTTTTTTCTGTCAGATCTAGTTTTAACTTTATTTCCAGTGTTACTGAGCATCGTGTAGCTACAGCTTCATACAGTATCTGGAAATTACATAACGCTGGCTAAGAAAAAACATTGGTAAGAGTTCACGGAAAATGTACTGTTTATTGTCTATTCACAAGACGTTTGCATTTTGCATACAGGGTATGAAACTCTCCTGTGGCAGAAATGTAGAATGAAATAATGATAACATTTCCTTCCTGTGGAAACACAAGGTTCTGGAGATGCTGTGTTTATTACTGCTGTAACATCTATTAATTTTTTATTGTTCTTTGCTGCAATAATAAATGTCTCTATATTACATTTCTGTTTGTTTTGGGTGGAGGAGGAGCATGGTTTCCCACCTATCTAAAATGCTTCTGTCCATTTTGGTCTACAGTGAGATTGCTTAATGGTTCTTTAAGTACCGAAGGGCTGGTACAGGCCAGGATTGGGAAAACGTGGCACCTGGCATGTGCAGATGATTGGAATGAACAGATTTCAGACAGTATTTGCCAGCTGCTGGGGTTAAGGTGAGTGAAAAATATTCATTGTCCTTGTAACTTGTTTGCAGGTTTTTTGAGTCTGTATACTGACGTTTTTCTCATCATTTTACTGGTATCTTTACCATCGAAAAAAAATAACAAATGTATTTTTCTGTGGCAAATGAAGTGCTTGGTGTGCCAACAAATTTGTGAGTGTTGCAAACCCTGCTGTGATGGCATTCATTGCAGGATTGATGGCTCTGAATATGGC
The DNA here is from genome assembly GCA_027574665.1 of Rhynochetos jubatus. Taxonomy (NCBI): domain Eukaryota; kingdom Metazoa; phylum Chordata; class Aves; order Eurypygiformes; family Rhynochetidae; genus Rhynochetos; species Rhynochetos jubatus. The sequence continues at coordinate 31,304,394 of CM050649.1, read as the reverse complement.
AGATTAAACATGAGGGTACCTATTGGAGAACACTGCGAGACTGCTGTAGAGGTATTAGTCTTTTATCACTTTATGTCACCATTTATGTCTTTTATGAAGATGGCTCAAGAGTAAGGCTGGAGCAGACAGCATCCTTGGCTGCTCTGCTGTCACACTAATGTTCAAGTAAATTCAAGATAATCACTTGGGTATTCTGCTATTGGGCTCCCAACACATTTCATACCTATCATTAGACCTGAGTTGTTGGGAGAGGAAACTCTTTCTCTTGAGGCATACTTAGAGTGGGGAGGAAGAAGGGAAGTATCTGGCTAAAACAATAGATTTGGCTTCAGTCATTGTTCAGCAGAATTTCCAGGGAAAAGATGTGGAGAGTTGAGTGCAGTAGTGTGTTTTTCAATCATCTGTGGTAAAATTTATGGTCTAAATTCTGTCCTTACTTACACCGTATACAACTTCACTGCCTTCTTCTGAATAATAAACAGCTTTCCTACAGTGTTAGGGGTTTAGGGAATGTCACTCATCCAAGTAATAATCAAATTAAATTCTAAGCTTGCAATTCATTATGTTGGTCTCTGACCAAAGTAGGATGCTGCCAAACACCCTTCTGATAAATTAATTGAGAAAGCACAGAGTTAGGAGGGCTTAGAAAAATACCCAAGTGTTGTTTGAAAATACTTTTAATTATTGGATGAATGTGTGCTGGTTTGGGGTTGTTTGTTTTTGGGGGGTTTTTTATTATTTTTGCTTTGGGTAGGTACAACATTTACATAAAAATTAGATACCTGCACATAAAATTACTGATTGTAATTTGTGTATGTAGTTATCTCGCACACATATAAGAACATATAAACTATGACTAAATATAGTTCTAGTCAAATACTTTGTCCTCTGAAGTGGCCAGTAGCCTTGTTCCAGATTCTTTCTCTCACTCCCCTGCCTCGTTTCCCTCTATAACTTCTGGACACTAGTAATTCTGTGGTCTGTTGGTGTAATTTATATTTTTATATTTGATAGGCTTCAGTGATATTTGTCTTCCATGGTTCTTTCTATTACCTTTTAAAAATTACTTGTGCTTTTGTCTCCATAACATTCTGTGGCAATACGTTTCAGTTTGTTTCTATAAAATAGTCAGATATACTTGCTAAAAAAATCCTATTAAGTTTCCTAGTTACTACCTTTTAATTCCATTTCTCAGCTTATTACATATTTTCATTATCAAGAAAAAGTATTTTTAAACCTAAATTGTATTACGTTCTTGCATCCTGGATGGTACTGCTGTACTGATCCTATAGAATAGGATAAAATTCTCATATACATGCATATATACAGCTCCTGTAAGCATCATGCTATTTCTGCCTTCCACAAATCCCTCTGTAGCTGCATATAAGTGGTACCATATTTGTTATTAAATGGATGTTTGTAATAACAGATCTTGAGGAGGCTATAGCTCATGCTCCTATACTGAATAATTACCTAGAATCATGCTTTATTAGAGAAAGAGGCTAAGGTTCATCAAAGACAATTCACTTCTGCTGTTAATTGCTTATACATTTGCTAGTCTCATTTACTGTTTAATGTATGAAAAGGACTAAAGTGATAGGAGTCCTATAGCATATCCTGGTTATTTATGTAGCTGGGCTACAAAATGAAGTGTTCCGTACAGATTCTAATAAATCACACATGTGAATCCTTTTGCCTCCATTTTTCAACTGTGTGACTGTTGCACTTGTGATGCGCGCCAAACAGGAAGCAAATCTGGAGGCATGGTTTTGTGTTCATCTACAAAATATAGCTTAGGCAAATAATTTACAAATATTCTTAGTGAGCCTGCAGTGCACAGTGTACAAATTCATGCTCTTGAGAAACCTGAACAAGATCCTGTGCTCCGCTTGCACTTGTAACTGTGTGCATCTGACAGCACTCTCCAAAGCTGAGTAGCATCGCTTTTCTTTGAACTGACAAAATCATACAGCTTTTCACCATTCTGCTGGTGTGGTGTGAAACATGCTTGTTTCTCTGGGACCAGAGCCAGCTGGAGTTTTACTGAATTGCACCCAGGACTGGGGGCAGACCTTCCAATTTTGCCATACTCAGAAGTCCAACAAGGACTGAGTTTAGACTGCAGGGTTGAGAGCAAGCCCTATTTTCTTCATGAACTCGCAAAATTCTTGAGAAGAAAATGATGTGTTCATTGGAACACAATTTCTTTTTTGAGATTTCGAGGTCAATTATGTTTTCATCCTTCGCAATTATGAATGGTCAGTAGTAGCTACATGCCTAGCTCCCTCAGACACCTCAGAAAATCCAGCCTGTCATCAGACCCAGATTCTCTAGCGTGCTGAGCATACAACACATGGCCTGAAAGAGGTGGAAATCATCCCTCAAAATTTAGGCACCAAAAAAAAAAAAAAAAGTATTCTGATGGATAAATGAGGATTATAAACAAATATCATAATCTTACTCTGTTGTAGAGGCAATGAGAGTCATGTGCTGGATGTAAGAAAGAATGTGGTTCTCAGTGTGCTCAGGCTGTGTTTGCAGCCCTGAGGACCAGAATTAGGACAGTCCTAATAATTTTGTGATAGACTTAATTTCATGTCAGTGTTCACCAAGTAATAATGTGCACTTTAATGTGAAAGCCACAGGAGGTGTCTCAATTATCTTTTGGGATTTATAGGTTTAGATTCACTTAGGATCAGACGCTGCTAGTAAGCTTGGCTTAAACCCATTGCCTAAGTAGCTTCATTTCAAATCCAGGAAGTATAGAGGTTAGTTTTATTTATCATTTGCATATTTTCATATAAAAAATAATGTGCACACAAGCATTTAGGAAACAGCAGGTCTTCATATGAATACTCATGTGGATAAAGCTGTTTTATGCCAAGGAAAGTGTTCTCTATTTGTAATTTGCTACTTTACTTCATTGTTAGATTTTCCAACAGTCACAAAATCAGCCCAAGAAATAGTAATGCACCCTGTGTATCAAACACAAATTAAACAAACTGCAAACATTCCACAGCCTGAGAACTAAACAATGAATCACAAAATGTGTGAACATGTTTTCTTCAAATAAGAAATGCATTGCTTATGGGTTGGTTTTTTGGTTTTGTTTTGGTATTTTTTTTGTGGTTTTGTTTGTTTGTTTAATAATTGTAGCTATTGGACAATTGCACTTCTATCCTTATTCTGAATATTTTTGGCGGCATGGTACCACATCATCTGAATCTTTCCCAACATTTGCTACTGCTTATTGTTACTGAGTACATCTGAGACAGAGACTGAAATCACAGGGATCCATAGGGTATTTGTGTACATGAGGACCAATAACATCTGAGGAATTTACTGCACAGGTGTCTCTGTACATCTGTGTTAGGACACTGAGACTGTTCTCTATATTTTCTGTAAGTTTTGTCTAGTGAGCATGCTGAATGGAATGAGGATTACTTAACACCTAGGCTAGCTTCTTAAAGGCCATTTTCCTCACAACCTACAACATTTCTAAAAGATTATTTTAAATAACAGAAATTAAAGAGCTATGACATTGTACTTCTGGACCTGCAGAACAAACCATATTCTTGTTACTAAACTGAATATCTACAGGAAAAGTATATGCTTTCTTACACTTACAGAAATGCTTAACCCTCATAATTTACAATAAGTCAAAGTGTAGCAGATTGATTTTTGCAGTCACTCATAAAGCTTAGAGATTTTCAATCATGTGTGCTTCTGTTCACTTAGAAACCAAAAAAGATTTTTCTCAAAAAGTGGTTTAGATTTATTTCAAAAAGGTAGGGAAGCTTAATAAAGGACCTGTGGTTACAGAGAAACTCGAAGAAATTCCAAACTGTAATCCAGAAATTTCAGCATTTACTTAAAAAAAAGAAGCAGAAGAGTGGGAAATAGTTTGCTCCATCTTTGCTGAAAAAGACCAAGAAAGATGCTGAGGTGAGATGAGAGATCTTCACAAGTATCACAAAGTTGGTAGAAGCTTTGATTTGGAAGGTTTATAGTATGTGCCCTGTTACGGGGTCTGTTAGAGTAATCTAGTAAAACACACGTACATTCAACTGAAGTTTCCTGGTATAACATGCCATGGAAAATGTAAGCCAGTAACATTTGTAAGTGTACATAGGCTAAGCTTTTCCTGGTAGCATGTTCATTTTTTACATCAGTAAAAGCTCCTGCTCACTGACTTCCTCAAGAAATAATTTTGTAACTTTTACACACATTTGCACTCATCATAGCTTGGTGGTTAGGCTATCTTTGTTTTCCCCCAATGCTTCCTCAAGAGAGAGCTAATAGGTTTCTTGGGTGTACGTTTCAAGCTGGTCATGTGCAGTATCACAAAGTATATGATGCAGAATGGGCTATAAAGTAAATATGGATATGGGTTGTAAATATCAAAATGATTTCTCTCACCAATAGTATACAAAATTATTGGTGTTCAAAAAAAAAAAAAAAACCAAACCCCCAAAAAACCCCCCAAAACAAAAAAAAAGCCAACCAAACCAAAAAACCAAAAAACCCCGTGACTTATTCCAGAGTTATTTTGATTTCAGTAGATGTGCAAGGTGAAGCAACTTCTAAGAAAGGCAGCATTTATTCCATTAGATTCTTCATTATATAAAATATAGTTTCATTTTTTCTCTGGGCACAGAAATATAGTATCAATGTAATTGCACACCCAGCCCCCTCCAAAAAGGCAAAACTGTGATATTCTAAGGTCCAGCTATTACAGTTCCATTTTGCAACTCCATATATTTAAGGATTGGTACTGCAAACCCTTCTTTGTGCCACAGAAAAGAACTTGATAATTTACTGCTATTAAAATAATTAATTTCCATCTCTTTCAATAATATTGTAGCATTAAAAATCTTACTCTAAGGTGGAAGAGTGAAAGTATGTGAGTTGTATTTTAACTCATGTGAGTTTCAAGCCTCAAAAATCTCCTGATAAGATTTATCCTGAACAAGACAAATATCTAAAAATATTTAAAATATGCATGTGTGTCTTTTTCCTTTCAGGGATGCAAATATGTCATCAACTGTATTAATCACTGGAGATGGCCCATTTGTCAAAATCACCAAAGCAGCTAACCAGAGCCTAATAGTTACAAAAAGGTGGGTAGAGTGAGGTTTTTTCCTCATACAAAGAATAACTTGAAGTATGGTGGTGATTATACACTGATTTCTAGCTCAAATTCATCTGAGGAGGTAGCATGATTCTGTATCAGGTCTGGACTATAAACATATCAAGCTTTTATTCTCTATCTATTGCTGAATTCTGTGTAACATCGGGCAACTCACTCTTCCCCCTTCCATTCTTGTACACCTACAGTAAATTTAAAAGGAGACGCTTGCTACATTTTTAGCTAGCATTCAGTATAATCTTGAGTGAAGTCTTTACACATTTACCGTAGAAACAATAAATACTGCTGGTTATAAAATGCATTTATTATCTAGAAACATCTAAATTATGAATGTATCGTAGAAGAATTAAAATAGTGTCAGTCACCATAGTTATATAGTAGTTATCACACTAGGCTCTTTCTGTAATCAACAGAGAAAACTAAGAACTCCAAATTAGAATCCACCAAGGCATCTGTTGAAAAATGATGAGTCATATCTATAATCCATTGACTTTATTGATACATATTTAGGATTAAGTGTGGATTGCTAAAGTAAGAATTCTACAGACAATATATTTAGACAAATTAGTGCCACTCAAAAATGACTTCTGGATTTATTTCCAGATTTAGAAGTGGATCCTTATATTCAATTATATTCTAATCTTTCTCAGTCCAAATAACAGCTGAAGTGATTCTCAAGGGTCCTAAAAACTGGTAATTTCTTGTAGATTAAATGAAAATGTAATGTTAGCGGGGGGGGGAGGGGACCAAAACCACAACAAACCCACCATAATTACTTCAACTACTGTCTTTTTGTTTATAAGAAGGCTTATTATACACATTTTCCTGGAATCCTACCAAAAGCACTGAGGCAGAAAATGACTGTCTAATTGCTAAAATGCTGAAACCACGTTGAGAATGGCAAGAGTCCATGTTCTTTCACATTTCCTTTATAAACATAGCCCATAGAAACAAAGCAGGAGAGAATTCTTTTGCTATGCTATGTTCTATCTACAGTAAAAAATAAAAATAAAAAAATAAAAAATATACATTTTATGTTCTAATTATATTTGGCTAATCCCAAATATTTATCATTCTCACTGGTGGTGAAAAGTATCATAATCTAATGGAATATCATTGCAAGATATTTTCCCTTTTTTCTTGAGTGGATGTTTAAACCAGCATTGTTACAAGACATCTTAAAGAGTAGTAATAATTTTAAGATGTCTTCTTTTAATATCTATTAAACACTAAAAAGTGATTAATGCAGGAGAAAAGGAAAAAGTTCGTTCATCTTAGTGGCAGAAATAGGTATCTTCTACAGTGTTTCATCTGGGCAGCTGATGATAGGAATCATTTCACAGTGTGTCACATTACAGATTTGCACAAATTTTTTTGTGCATACAATGAATGATTGAAGGATCACACAGATCTGACAATTAAAAAAAAATCAATAACTGGCAATCAAATTATAAAATGCATTTCTCAAATTTTCTTCAGTCTTTATTCAAGCAGACAAAGGCACATATAACAGGACTTGAAAGCTGTGGTGGCAGAGACAGCAAAACTATTTTCTGATGCCCTTAGTTATCTTGCCAAGAAACACCTCACCTTTGTAACAGGGCAAAATCCTGCCTTGAAGATACATGTGGGCAGATTCTGTGGGCATAACTGCTATGGCCAGTCCTAAGCAAAGGACAAATCACAGATGTCCCAACCACTCGAGACTTCTGCCCAGCATGCTGCTTCACAGGTGACACTCAGAAAGGCACATCACATGGGTGTTCAGCACATAAAATGCCTCCGTTGCCTTTTGGACTCTTCTGTGCTGACCCAGAGGCAGCTGGGGTCTGGTGAGTTGCAGTGCAGGCAAGGAAGCGGTTGTCATACTGTGAGATAGCTTCAGAAAGAAGACAGAGCAGAGGCCCATGAAGTAATTTCTACTAAAGCAATCAGCAGGTACTGGTGGTGGAACAAAGACCCTACTTCAGTGTTAAAAAACAAATCTGGGGACAAATCTGACATGTTGGACGTTAGTTTGGCTAGTTCATGCATCAGTCTAAGAGTAAGCATAGAACCGGATAAAGGAGCTAAAAACAGCACTACTGGCCAGCCTTTTAGAGCCTATGGAGGGGGCTCGGTCAAGAGTATTTAGTTGCTGTGAAGTTTATGCAGAAGTTGGTATTGGTTTCCTGTGGGTTTATGCATTTCTGATTGTCTTCCTTGATGTTTGCTTCACTGCCAAGGGACACCCTTATGAAGTTAGTACAGTTTTGAATACAAATTACATAATTTGGTTTCCACTTTTTAAATTACAGCTTTAAAATTATGTATCTATCTTGAAGTGGAAAATGACTATGTGAGACTATCCAGGGCTGGAGGCATATCTCATTCTTAACCCCTCTGTAGCAAAGATTTAACTGAGGAGGTGGTTACAGTTCCCAATTGCCCTTCTTGTACTACTATGCCACAGTGAAAATGCTGGGTCACTTCATGCATTATTCCCATCACAACAGATATCAAATTTTAGAGCAGACATAGTGAAGATAAATAATACCATATCAAGTTTCAAGTATCCTTCCTTTTTTCAATTTAAAAATGATGTGGAAATACATACTGTAAGCTAGCCGTTGGCAGACTTTATTTTTTTTTCTCTGATATATTTCTGTATGCATCAGATTTAAATAGCTAGGACACACACTGTCCCAAGTGTTCAGATTCATTACAAGATATGAAGATAATCTTAAAACCTCTGGGTATCAGAAATGCTTGAGTAGTTTTGATCTGTGCTCTTGTGCTCTTCAGAGTCTGGCTTTATATCTCTGCTGAATAATTTCTAACCCTGTATATTCAGCTATATATTTTACAGTGTGTTATAATCTTAGTAAAAAGATACAGTGATATCAAACTAAGCTCAAATTCTTTGGTCACACTGATCTCTAGTGGTAAGGTATTGAAAACATCTCAAAAGGTAGAAAAATACCATATGCAGTTACAATTTTACTGAGAATCTGTCACAGACAGATGACCTCTTTTCCTAAAACACAAGGGAATTCTGCTTTTATTTTTATAGCCTACACCAATTAATTGTTGATTGAAGAGGAATATGTACATTTAATATTATATATAATATAATGCTGTATTTTTATACTTATATATAATTAAAACATGTAGGACAAAATATTATACTTAACAGTTTGATATTGATAAACTAATGTGTTTATATATATAAGCATATGTATACTTGTTTTTATATATGTGTGTGTGTGTGTGTATGTATGTGTATTTGACAGTCATTTACTGTTACCTGGTGTGCAGATTCTTGTGATTTAATTGCACTTTCATTCTAGAGAACACTGTTCGAACAACCTGGTGATTCATCTGCAATGTAACATTAAACGTAAGTACACATACCCCGGGAATATTTCACACAGAAATCAAATTGTTCAGTCCATAAAGCCTAATGTTTATAGTTCGAATTGAAAGGTTAGGGAATGGACTATAAAAGCTATACTCATAATGATATAAACACAGGAAAATTTACAGTCTTCACTTGATTTCAGAGTTAAGTATACACTAGAGATGGGTCTATACTGAAAACATATATAAACAATGAAGGTGTGAGGAAAGAACACATCTAAATTCCAGTTATAAAGTTGCATCTTGATTTCACCTATAAAACACCAAACATTCTTCCACAGCAATAATATTTTTGAATAGCAGTTCAGATATTACAAAGCCTGTTTTTCCAATAATATTAGATAGTCTAATAAAACATGCTATATTTCCCCAAAAATCTACAAATCCTTTTGATTTTTTGATTTTTTTTTTAATTTTATTTTTATTTTAGCTTGTGGAAAACACGTGGTAACTCAGGACAATGGAACAAGGATTGTAGGTGGAAGTGATGCCAGAAGAGAGGCTTGGCCTTGGATAGTTTCACTCCATTTTAATTCCAGACCCCTTTGCGGAGCTTCCCTTGTCAGTGATGAATGGCTGGTGACAGCAGCCCACTGTGTATATGGGTAATGTTCATTGCACTCAGAAGCTAGCACATTCTGATACTCCCACAACATCCAAGTACCCAAACAGTAGACAGTCATCAGTAAAGCTGGGTTGACGTATGACCTGAGCCATCAATCAATCCTGTATAGAGCAAAACACTTTCAAAGGATCATACTGAAACCACTGGGGAGCAGCACTTTTTAGAGGGTTTCTACGTGTTTAATTTAGAATGAAATCAATATAAATTCACAAGTGTCTCTTTTCTCTCCACTGACTCCAGGGCATCTTTCCAACTAGCTGAGATGACATCCATGCCATGTCTTTTCTTTATACTTTTAATGATGATAAAACACTTGTTTTATGTGCAGGTTCACGAAGGAGGCATCAGATTATTAATAATTTGTGACACTGATATAAAAAATTAACAACTATCTTACCATTTAATTACTGTGGTTTGAATCACTTGTGGCTCAGCTAGAGGCTCCTTTACTGTCCGGTAAACCTCCAGTCCTTACTTGAAAGCAGAGAATCATGGAAACTAAGCAGCATTTTTCTGAACAATGAAGGATTGCCCTTCAGGTATATGGTATTAATACTGAGCATTTGCATTTAACCGATAATTAATGTGGGTGTCCATTAATTAGTTGAATCTCTTCAGTGGTATAAAGGATGACATCATACCTCCTGAAGGTAAACAGTGTTGCCTGCTCCTCCTGTATATTATCATATATTGATCAAGATTTATTATGCATCATTGGAATGAATCTTGATTTATGTGCATTGATTAGGCAATATTGGATATCCTCTAGATGGTGTTATTTGTATCATTCAAAAAAGTGATGCGTATTTAAATATTTTCTAGGGTTTGCTTCCTTAGCATCTGTAATAAAAACAAGTGCTGTAAAAGACACCCAGAAACTTAAATGGCCAAAAAAAGAAACAATAATATTCAAAATTATAGTAGAGCTTTCATTATAAATAGCTACATAGTAAGGCAGTGGAGACTACACCAATAGATTAATGCTGCCTCGTTGCATGACACCAAGACACTGAAATGAGAAGGATAAAGCCCTTACTTTTCACAAAATAAATCCACACCTGTCTTGGTACTTCCTTTTCACTTCAATCATCTTTCTATTTTCACTAAAATCTCATTTTATCATCTTGACTTTGCTGGGATTTTCCTATGTAGGAGCTTGCAGTTTTACACCTTAATTCTGAACATTTAACCTAAAGGCTCCTAGTTTAGAACATGATAACCTCTTGATGTCAAACCAAAAGATCAGCAGAGTCCAATTCAGTCCAATAATCAGGCTGAAAACATATTTTTTAAATTATGAACCAGTTTCTTAAAAAACAGCAAATAATTAAGTGATCTGCCTTAAATACAGCCTCAAACCAGCATGTATAGCTCAGGAAAAAAATGCAGATTATGTCATAGTTTGTCTTAGTATATCTTTTTTTGATTTAGATTAAAAAAAAAAGAGACCAATTTTCTGTCTCTATGAACTGCAGCATTTCCAACAACACTTTCAGCCTTTTTTTCTTTAGATATTCCACAATAATGTTCTAACTGGGACTGATATTAATTGCCTGGTGGGGAGTCAACAGTATTCTTCACAGTGTTTAAAACACCACAGTAATTTAGTTAATGTATTGTCCTCCTCTGCACTACTGTCTGATGAATTCTTTATAAATAATGCATTAAAAGCTTAACATAAAAAAAATCAACCACATATTTCTACAGTGTGGATGTTTAAGATACTATTACTATCACAAAAATTGTAAGCACATCTGCTACATACTATTTATTTTGACAAAATATGCGAATGCTATGAATTACCGTGAGGTGAAAGATTAGCATTTTGCCTAACATATTTTTCAAAACTTGCATTAATCATTCATAATTGTGAATTTTCCTTGCAACTTCTAGGAGGCAATTAAAACCATCTCAATGGAAAGCAGTTCTTGGCTTGTACGACCAATCAGATATGACACAGTCTCCAACAGTAGTCCAAGACATCGATCAAATAGTTATAAATCCTCACTACTTGAAGCGTACGAAAGCCAGTGATATTGCTCTCATGCACCTTCAATACAAAGTGCAATATACAGGTGAGTTGTTATTTTCTCATAAACCAGATTTGCTCTATTATGCAAAACTCTGTGCTAAGCATATGAGGGTGATGGGGTGACTGTACATGTTTTACAGCCTAATCATTCTGGAGTTAGTACAGTACTTCCTGGAGATCTTGCCCAAAAAGTGGGTTTGAATGAATATTTATGAATATTTTCTTATGTGACGTCATAAAAACCTGAATATAGGGAAGAGGTTGAAATTGTTTGCTTGTTTCTCATTCACAGATTACATACAACCTATCTGCTTACCAGAAAAAAATCAACAGTTTTTACCAGGAATTAACTGCTCCATTGCTGGCTGGGGAAGTATTATGAACAAAGGTAAGTCATCTGCTTGGAAAAATATGACAGGCATGAAGCTGTGAGGGAAAGCTTGCTTCTGATTCCACAGGGATTGCTAAGGTTGAATAATTTAAAGAGGTACTCCTCCATATGAAAATTTGGGAACAATCCCTCTCCATTGTTTTTTTTCTAAAGCAAAGTTATATACTTATATTTATTAGAAACACTATACATATCTAAGATCAATAAATTATGTAAAAACCTTATTGCATCCCCTTAGAACTTAGGATGACTTCTCAGTATGAAATATGTACATCTTGTTTTCAGATATTGGGTGGGGGCGGAGAAAGATTAGTCCTTCTGACAATGTGCAAATGATTTTCCCCAGAAGTCAAGCCTAGTGAGTGTAGTGTGAAACCTATGTTCCATTTGAGTATCACAGGCTCCGGGTTTGGAGCCTCTGTGAAATAATAAACATGCCATTCCACTTCCAGCTTCTTGTATGAATTTGCTTCTACATTTTCAGAATATAATTGCATTTAAAATTTTGGGTAGGAATTAGTAACAAAAAGTTTCATAATAACTTGAAATAGTCAAAGTTACACAGTGAAGGAAACATTGGGCCGTCCAAGATCCTAAACCCTTAATGATCCCTTAGATCTCCCCACAGTGAGTTCACAGCCATGGATTTTAGTAATCTTGATCAAATTATAACCAAATTCAGTCCCATTATGCAAATGAAAGACAGGATTCAGTTAATGAGCACCGTTTAATCAGTGACTGTTACAGGATTATAAACCTGAATAATACAGCAGTGAGGTAGGGCTTCCTACTGCTCAGTAACGTGCCCAGCATGCTGGAACAGGAACAAATCCATCAGTGTTCCAAGCAGAACGTATGTATTTATTAGAGCAGGTAACCGTACTTTGTATTTTCATCAGGTCCCACTTCAGATATATTGCAAGAAGCAGAGGTCCCACTCATTTCAAATGAAAAATGCCAACAATGGATGCCAGAATATAGCATTACTGAGACTATGATCTGTGCAGGATATGACACAGGAGGAATAGATTCCTGTCAGGTAAATACAAGCAACTCATTTCCACCACTAGCATACACCATATCCAATTACTGAATAAAATGCTCCCTCATCCCCCAGTCATTAGAACCAGGACAATCACTGCCCATGAATGTTATTTCCACTCATGGTATTTTGCCCATTTAATACTTACTTTATCAGGGTACAAGTTGAAAACATAGTCTATTTGGTATCATTTTGACATAAATAACCATGGAGGGAGATAAATACAAGGACTGAAATCTTTCTGCATTAAGCTTTGAATAATTACTGCTGAGTAATTCCATGAAGAAAAGAGGGACATGGCCAGGGAAAAGCAGAGTACAGAGAAATAAGTACAAAATAGATTGAAGTCTCAGAAATGCTTCATGCAGGGAAAGAGAGAGAGCAATTATGCTTTTCCCCAGAATCTGTAGACCTTTCATAAGTGGATGTCACAGTATTTTGGAGAGTCTGCCTTTCTGCACTGCTCTCTCATGCTGTGTCCTGGGGAACCTAGTATTTATCCATTCCAGCTCTGCTTATAACTCACAGTTTCTCTTGGAAGACGTAGTCAGAGCTGGTTGTCACACAGTTTTTCTTCCAGCAATATGGAGTCTATGGCATGGAGAAGCGCTGGTTCTCCTCAAGTCTGAAGAGAAGAACTGTCATGTAATTGCTTCTAGCCTTGCCCTCACAACCAAAGCCTTCATCAGGTGCAGCGACTTTGGCTAGTTTAGTCTGGGAGAAGGAGCATAAGCAAGCCTAATTTCACCAGCCATTCCTTCAGCCTCTGGCTTTCTTCTTTCCCTTCTGAACCTCATACTGGAAAACAGCAGTGTAGCACCACAGCCTGATACAGAGTACAAGTGAGCAGCGTTATGATCAATGACCATTCAACTGTGAACAAAGATGAACAAGTGAGTCCTGATAGGGCTTCAGCCTGTAGGCTGCTGTCACAGCCTTTGAACTTCTGAGGGTGCCCTAGAGTTATGGGCAGAAGTATTTTAATGGGCAAGCCCTTGCAGAACTCTCCTGTAAAGCGCCATTCACAGGGTTGTTAGAAGGCAAAAATAACACTGGTTCAACTCAACAGACAATCAAAAACAGTCATTGTTTTCCTTCTCATCAAAACAAGACACTCATGGCTGAGTCATCCCTCACTCAGGCCATGGGATTAATCAAATTTGGTCTCCCACACGTTATTCCTATGCTACATCTGCTCAACTATTGAGAAGGAGGGGATGAGAAAAAGACACCTATTCTGTCCATCTTGCCATCTTTTCCGCTAACCTGAGAATTGAAGAAACTCTGGGGTGGCCAGAAATAAAACTGCATTTTGACTGAATAGATTCAACTAAAAAATAAACCTACAATTTTACCCAGGCTTTGGGAAAGATGAAGGGCTACACCTAAAAGTAATAAGCAAAAATTATAATTTTAAACCCAGTCATGTAACCCATTGAAAGACTGATAAGATTTTAAGATCCTTAAAAAAAAAGGAAATGCATTTTCTCAAGAATTTTTCCACATGGAAGATTTCATATTTATCTAATTTCTGACACCCAAGACGTACAGGGATACAACATCTATGATTAAGGATCAACACAAACAAAACATTATAAACAAGCTCTAATTGAGAGTTGACACTGTTCACTTTTAACTTTTGAATTTCATATTGCAGGGAGATTCAGGTGGCCCTCTGACATATGAAGATGGTAACAAGTGGTTTTTGGTTGGTGTAACGTCATTTGGCTATGAGTGTGCACTTCCCGAACGACCAGGAGTGTATGCTCGAGTCACCATGTTTGTGGACTGGATAAAAGAATACATCTATTAGCTTGATATTTTTTAATGATAGAAATAGAATTTTAAAGTAAACTTTGAAAGTAAGCCATTGTAAAACTATGTAAACCAGACTGACACTCCAATCACACAGAGAAACTGAATAAATATTTAAATTTTGTGGAGGAAACTATTAATATTTGAGAACTCCATTGCCAATTGAGACCAATTTTTCAAAATAGATCCTGTGGTTTTGTTAATAAATAGTTTTAGCCTTTCTTGAACACCTGTGCATTAGATGCATAGTGGAGGGCTTTACAAAGCATGGGCAGTAAAAAAAAAAGTTTGCAAACTGCAAATACTTCATTGAAAAATGGTCTAAATTATTAATTTCAGGGCAAACATTATCTACTTTTATGTTTTTACACTGTATTTTTCAACATGAGTTTTCATTTTAATGCATAGTCAACTCAGTCAACACATCAAAAGGATGGTATACATTATCTCTTTGAACTGGGCTCATGGGAGTTCTTCTGTCTTGTCCATTACAAAAAGCTCTGGAATGAGGTTTATGGATTGTGCATAAAGGCTGATCATGTATCATGCTGCCTTCTAATGAATAAACTGAATGTAAGCCATAAATTCTCTCTTGTATAATTTGCTTGGAATTAATAGAGTTAAATAAGAAATGAATATAGCTTTTAGTTGTCTTCTTAGGCGAGTGTTTTGGCAATTATTCAAGCAATTATATTAGGTGCTTGTGTACGCCCAAGCACAGAATCACAATGCTGCAACTTCCTTTCATAAATAGTAATGACAATAATGAGTATCAGCCATTCCTGAAGAATAAAAAGTAATAGGGTTCCTTTTCTGTATTACCTCCTTTTATCTGTACTGATGACTTTTAAGACTGATTTTTGCTTCATATAAAAGTTATCACGATAACCCATTACAGCATTCTAAAGGGGAAATATGAAGAAAAAAAGTAGGTTTTATCTTTTTGAGCTCATTTCTAAACAGATTTCTATTAAAATACAATCATCTACTTCTTAAAATGCCTTAAATTCAATGGTGTCTTCATAAGCATTAGAGGACTAGGTCTAGACCAAATTATTTAGCTTTATAAGTACATCTGTGACCACAAGGAACACAGACAGATGTAATTAAGCCATAGAGAAGATAAAAGGTTTTTACACACTTTCTTTCATTTAAACCACACAGGTTTTAACATTAAAATGTTAAAGTTGCAAATCCTATCTTTCATAGTGGACTACTGTTACTCTTCTTCACCTGGAAACAGCCACTGAAAATAAAGTGCGTTCTGCTGTCAAGATAAATTGATTTGTGTGAAGCAATTATGTTAAAATGCTTAATTAAAATGTGACATTTCTGCATTATTTACCATACATCACTATTGTAAATGGTGTTTCAGTCTGTTAATGAAATACAAGAGATAAAGCAGATCCAATTACTAGAAAATATGATTCCTAAAAATATAGTAATATACTTCTATTGATGCGTACTTTTTGCTTCCCAAAATGCAAGGCATAGATGTATTTTGAGGTATACATTAAAAAACCATCCCCTCATACTAAAAAAAAAATCCCATTATAGACTGTATAGAAACATATATGTATTCTAGCCTAGGGTAATTAAAAAGAAACATTTTATTTCAACTAATCTATGCCTAATAAAACTAACATAACTTCAGTTGACCACATTCTAGCCTTCATTCAGCATCCATTACTCCATTTGCCTTCATATCAGCCTGTGGAGAAACCAGTTGTTACTGTGCTAAAACCTGTGGGCAGAATGGATTATTTTCAGTTGAATGACAGGTCCAAGATGCTTTGAAATGATATGCGGTGGAAGCTTGATAATGTCTTAAACTTATTTAGGTGCAAGCAAGTGTAAAATCCTAAAGAAGGAAACAAGAGCTTTCTCTCTCAGAGGCTTCTTGCTTGCAAAAGGCTAAGATCACTATGGAAAAAAAAAAAAAAAGAAAGAAAATTATATTCCCTGGGAAAAATAAGAGCAGTGGGTGTATAGTGTTTTTAAAATGCCAAACTTAAGCAGTGTTATCCATCTGAGGACTACCCAAGGTTTAGTGGTCATCCTTCAGTTCTTTGGCTCACCTACTGCTGCCATTTGGAAGGCACTTAGAGAGGCAGTGAACAGAAGGGAATGTGGTCACCACAGGACCCCATGGCTGTACATAAAAGCAAAGAAGCTTATTCAAAGTGGCTCTAGTTGGTGAAATCTGTCACCTGAAATTGGAAATCATGTTCTTTTCCCCATTCTGTAGAGCTTAATGTGAATATGAAGGACAGAAGATTAGGGATTTCTGTTGGGTTTTGTCTTTGTTGGTCTTTTAAATAGCAACTCTGGTGCCACTAATAGATAGTGTCACAAATACATGTTGTTTTTCTGGAAGTCCCAACAAAATGCAAGGGAAATACCAGCATAAGCTCTAGGTATTCTGTCCGCAAGTGTGAAACACACCTATCTTTTCCCCTTTCCTCTTTTTGTCCTATCCCCCTTTTGCATGTGGAAATAAGGATGAAAGAACTTGTATATATATGGGACTTGCATGGAATGGAATCATCTAGTTAAAGGTGGAAGTCATGAAACTATAAGTTTGATCTGTGCACCATTTGCAGTCTTGTACACAGAATTCTTAAAATTGTTTACATTTTACCTGATATCTAGGAAAAACACCCTAAGCAAAGGAAATACATGGAAGGAAACTATTTCCTTCCCTAAGCAGGTAATTTAATATGGAAACATTTTGTTCCAATGATCAATATTTCAATATGTAATTAAGAATCTGAATTCATTTGAACAAAAGCATTGCATGCCACTTTCCATTTTTGCTTCATACAGAGTTTAAGACTGGCCCATGCTCATAACTGCCCAGCAATGACCTTCACCCTGTAAGAAAGATATCTGAAGGTATTTGCATTCCCCTAATTGCTGCATGGAGATGATTTCTGTCATTTCTGCATTAATCAGAATATCAATTGCTACACCTTTACATGTCCTTTGGAAGCACAACTTACCAAGAAAGAGTTTTATGTAAATCTTCACTCTCCCTCCTTCCCTATTTTCTCTGGGGAGTTAATCCATCAAGACCATAAAAAAACCCCAGTTTTTTTACTGCAACTGGTTCCAAGAAAGAGGAATCTCTTTCCCTCAGCTGAGTTAAGCAATACTTAATTCAGAAAAAAACCTGATCTTGATGATCATGTGGGATCATAGTATTTTCTCTCTATTTACAATCATTACAAAGCAAGTTGAAGTAAGAGATTGAGCAAAGAAGGAAGATGTGACTGACTGAAAAAGCTACAGAATATTCTAAGTAGGAATAGCAATGCTTCACCTGAACAACAGAACAAGCCTACTTCAAAGAGGAAATTAAAAACATGACATAGCAGCAACTTTAGATACTTCCACAAGTGCTTCAGCAATAGCATTGCACAATTAGTATTAGTGGCATGAAACTTAAAACATGGAGGTTATTTTCCTTAACTCAGAAGAAGTGATACATATTTGTTTCCAAAGTTCAAAGCTGTGGTTACCATCAGCTAGCACAGCGTAGGCAACCCCAAGAGCAATACATACGCTTTTGCTTCTGTTCAGCTCTCCCCAGTTTTCAGCCAGTGGTAATTTTGCATCTGTGTTAATGGAAAGCCAACTACCTTGTGTTCATGCTCTTGAACTCTTGCTGCAACTGCAGCAAAACCTATTAGCTATCTGCTACAGCACCAGACTGTCACCAACAAATCAGCCAAAGTGCTACTGCTACCAACCCAAGATCTACTCCTAATCATTGGTAAAACCATTCTTAAGGCATAGAAAGCTCTTAAGGAATCAAAGAGAATGGACATTAATGATGTTAATAACAACTCTAAAAGACAACTTTAAGTGCATCAAGGTTACCTCTAAATCTTTCTATCAATTAGCATAATTAATGCTTTTCTAGCTAATAGTCTGAGTAATGTTGGGATCAATTTATTAGTTCTACTTCCAAGAAAAGCCATTTGTCTTCTCTTTGATCCAATATTACATTATTCCAAAGAAATTATTACCTATATTTGAATAGTCTTTAAAGTCTTTTTTACATAGATTTACTGAAACAAGTAATTTTAAACTCTTGCCCATTATATTTTTTTCCTCCCCTCAGAAAAAAATAAAAATTTTACTTCTATAACAACTGAAGGCTGCTTCAAAGGACACCTCATGAATGAGATATCACTTGCCAAGCGATTTCAGTTGACCTTTGACCAATATGTCAAAGTTATGGTCATTCCCTAGAAAAGTGGATTCATTTTATGACTTCAAATGACTTTTATGAATCCTTGAATTCTGCCACATCCATGTCACAACATTGTGGCTATCTCTGCTAGTGACCATTTTATTACATATGAACATGATTTGTCTTCCTGTGGATCAAATACTGTGTGAAATGTGCAAATAAATACTAAACAAAAATTTTGTATCAAACATTTATGCAAAGATAAATAATCATTACACTGTAAAATTGTCAGTTCCATTTACAGTACATTAACTACATTACAATGCATGAAAGACCAAACAAAGAGGGTTCATTTAACTACAAACAATCTTAAAATTGATATACACTGTAGATATTTCCCCATAAAAACTTCAAATGCTCTGTTCATTTCATGTCTCACAACTAGCTAACTTACATCTCTTAGCAAAATAAACACATACCCTTTATTTAGCATGGCATATTTTGTTACTGAATTAATAATCAAACATTATATAAAAATGATCTGAACATTTGCCTCAAGGGGGAGCTTACAGTTCATTCTTGTAGATCCTTTGCATTTTCAAGCCATTCCAAGCTAATGTTCTTTGACAACATTATAATACAGCCTGACTGCAAAATGTTATTTTTGCTTTGTTTTCAGTCAGTAAATCATTATACCTCCATGCTACTGTCCTTCCTTGGCGTCTTTGAAATCCATAGTGTGGACTGGTTTGGACTGGTTTTTGTTCTTCCTTTACTGAAAAATGAAAATATAAAGTATTTTCAGTGCATGTGAGCCTTTGCAGTCCCGGTTCAGGTTTGTGATCAGACGTGGGTGTTTCATCCCATATTCCAAGGCTGTCTTTGTTGCTTTCATAGCATAGGTTCCCCATCCAGAAAAGGGTCATGCCCGTGCTGCACTAAGTATAGCACCACAGCAGTGGGTTGAGGTAAACAACTGTTACCAAAGTTACCAGACCACCCTGCTTAGCAGCACTCCTCCCCAGAACTGAAATGACTTGGCTTGGCCCTTTTTTTATTATTGTTTGGTTATGTTTTCTTTTCAGTTCACATTCAGCCACATTTACTCATGCAGAGTGGTCTTTTCAGACATGGGTGTGGGTTCTGTTTCACCAGGATGGTGGGAGGCTGGGCACTTCCCTTCTTTGGAGGGACATATGAGGAATGGGAGCACACACAGCCCCAAGCCCACATCTACTATGCTTGGGGTGCAGCCCACCCACCCTGGGGTTGGTACCGCAACCCTGCCCACACGCCTCCTTGAGCTGCACCCCTGTGACCGTGGAACACTCAGAGGGGCCAGTGTTCACTGGTACACCAGAAAGCCTCTTCCCTTTGGGGCTTGATCTAACTTCTAATGAAGTAATGGCACATGAATCAGACTCCTAGTAATGAATGACTGGTAGAAAGCTTCCTTAGGCCTAGTTCTCATTCAAAACTGCCAATAGTATGTTTTGTGTTTGGGATGTTTTTTAAAAAAGAAAGATGAAACTGGTTCTAAAAGTACTTGCTCTGTAACGCTGCAAGAACGTTCACTCTAATCTTCACAGGGAGCCCTGAGGTACCCTGTAGGCAGATGCCGGCCTTTCTGCATCTCTGCCACAACACCACATTTCCTCACTTAGGTGGCAAATGACAGTTCACCGCAGTCTACTGGAAAGGCACTTTTCTCTGCAGTGAGCCACTGCAGCTGCATTTCAATCAAAATGTTTTAGTCTCCAGCCAGAATATCTCTCACTGACTTTTTTTTCCAATTAACTAAGAATGAGAGGAGAGCCCTACATTATTCTGAAGCTGGCCTGAGAGTCAAGATCCCAATGGTCCTATACATTCAGTTTTACTCCTTTCCTAGTGTGTAAGCGTAAGCGAGTCCTGAGTTGATTTAAAATGTACGGTGAGGGAGCTGGATGGTACAGTAGTTTTCAGTCCCTTCAGGCTTACCTCTGAAGTCCTACAAAGTAATGCATTATGTACCTTAGCCCATTGGAGTAACTGAAGAGACTTATTGGTTTCAGTGGACTTTAGATCAGGCCACAATGCTATAAACAAAGCAATTGCAATGAATCAATTACTTTCAGCACTTTAAGAAACCAATTCACTACTTTCTAGACTAATACAGCAAAAGCAGGATTTTTTTTTTAATTATTGACGAACTGCTTTGAATGGAGAGTCCTTGCCACACAGCAGGAACAATCTCTAAATACCTTGGATTGGAACTTTAGCTGTGTAAAATAAGCTTATTTTCAGCAAACCTACACTGATTTTCAACAGCTATACATCTGGTTCAGCAGATAGGTTTTAGTAAGAAGGGTAAGGAAGATGCAATAAATAGCTTGAGCATATAGCTGTTTTGACCATCAAATGCAATCATAGAAACTGAGAAATATACCAGGTTGGAATTTAAACTTTCTGCAAGGCATTCAGATGATAATGGAGATGGGTCTTTGAAGCAGTTTCTCCTTGCTTCCCTGGAAGAAATGAAAGGGAGAGCATCTAAGCATGAATGAGCTGATCATTTCTACTAGCTACAGGGAAGACGTTTTGCTTTGCCTTATTACTACCCTTTAAGAGCCCAACGCCAGGCAAAATTAATCATGACCTTTCAAGCTAGGCATGTCCTGGTTGGCCATGGATTGTGGCTTTCAGAGGAAAGGTCACCATGTTGTGGAAGCCTAAAAAAGAATGAGAGGTCAGGTTCATTTGGAAAGTTGGGGATCCCTCCTTCCCCAGCAGGACAGAATCCCTTTCCTAAAGCTCTACAATGTCCAGATGGTAAGTTCAAGCGGTTGCCTTTTTTTCCATTTGCTTTTTACCCAAAATCTGGGTGTTTGGGATGAAGAAAAATTATTTTCAAGGTAGGTCATATGGGGAACTATAACTGAAAATACATAGGGAAACACTTTAAAAACAAAGTTCTGTTTTGACAGATAAAATACTTCATTTTTTGTGACACAAAGAAAATAAATGTATTTTAAGGAAAACTTTAAGTCAAAAGAGGATATTCTAAAGTAAAAACTGTTGCAACCCAAATGAACATTCTGAAAAAAAATCTGTTGTGTTTCAAATTCATTTTCTCCCTGATTTTTTTATCATTTAATTTACCAAACTAATCAGCTGACAAAGTACAAATCTTCCAAGCTGAATTTCCAATATCTGCATCATGCAATTTTTAAGTCTTGGAAGTTCAGATGAATGACTTCTGGATGTACTGCTATAGCATCAAAGGCCTGATCAAAGCCCACTGAAGTCAACATTATTATTTCTATTGATTTCAGTGGGCCGTGAATCTCATTGCTTTCCCAGGAGTATTTGAGAGTCAAACCATTTCTGGTGAGAAAGAGGTGCCAGAAAAGCTATGAATACGTCATACTTACCAAAAAATCCAGGTCCATTGTAATAAGGTTTCTAGGTTTAGATTACTTAGATAATTGTTATTGTTATACCTAATACTGTTTTCTTTGAGTTTCCAAACTTTACAGCCACAGCACTGAGGTCTGGATACAACCTTACAGCAGGCAAATTCACTGTTGTGAAAGACAGGTTGGAAACTGCACACTTTTCTTTACAGGAAAGTGCCTAACAAAGACACAATCTTGTTTATGATGCAGACTTTGTAATATCTTTTTTTTTTAATATTCACTAGTGAGAAACGTCACTAAGGAATGTTGTGAACAATAAGTGCACACTCACTCATACAGATATAAGCAGACTTGATATTTGGAGTGCTTCTTGCACTTGAAATAAGGTATATCAGCAATTTGCAAAAATAATAAATAAAATCCCAATACCCCAAAAACCCTAAGAGTAAGGAGGAATTTTTTCCTGATTTCCCAGAACACT
Source organism: Rhynochetos jubatus (assembly GCA_027574665.1). NCBI lineage: Eukaryota > Metazoa > Chordata > Aves > Eurypygiformes > Rhynochetidae > Rhynochetos > Rhynochetos jubatus. Next base: position 31,281,864 of record CM050649.1, on the reverse strand, counting down.
GATTTCTTATTCCTTACTAGTATTGCTGCTTTTCAAGAGGGATAACAGCTTATGGATCTGTTTATTACTCTTGTTATTTTACCAAAATAATGTTTATCCACAAAACATATTTCAGTTTAAACTTTTCTGGATTTTATTAACTTGAGAATGCTTCCTGAAAAAAAAAAAAAAAGAAACAACTGAAGAATGAAAAATATCCTTGAAGTTTTCAGAAAAATTAGGTTAGAAAAAAAATTGTATGTTGTTATCTTTCTCAAAAATTGATATACCAAGATATTTATTACTAGTCCAAAGAAATTTAAAGCATGGATCAAAACATATCCTGTTGCATAGGCATATATCAAACAACTGTTTGATACCACATCTATGTAGACATGCCTTATATGCATCTTCTTTGACAGATACATGGTGGTGTACAAAGGAGTTGCACTGGTGTGTGGCTCAAAGCATGTTTTTGCTTTCTCTTTTCAATATGTCTGCTCTAGTGGCTCATCTGCTGTATGTAGAAGTTGTGCACTGAAACAGCATAAAACAGCTGCGGACCCCACAGGTTTATCCTTGAGACAAACTGCAATTTCGGTCAAAATCTGGGGCAAGTCCCTGCGTTCGCCCTCTAACTGTGAGGACTCAAGTATTATTCCCCAAAGCCTAGATGCTGTATAGATGGTAATCATGATGGGAAAGGTGAAGTAAAAGTGCTGCCAGTAGCTTAGCCTCTCAAACAGTCAGTAAAGTTATCTTCTTCAGAAAGAGATGAAGTCCTAGTGGCAATGTGCTTTGACAGCCCTGGAACTATTTCAGTGCAATGTGGAAAAGCCTGATGGTGAATGTTCACCTGTAAACTCCTTGGATTTAAATAGGTGAAAAGATGCTTATTTGTATATATGGAGATAGATATAAGCAGTCTTTCAGTATGAATAGCTTGCCAATGGAAACATGAATTCTGCATTATAAGAACATTTTGAATTAGTATATTTTACCTTTTATGAAGCATCTGGAAACAGCAAGTCCCAAAAGCCACCAGTATCAACAGCAGCAGGGGTATAGTGGGTATTACAACATAGATTAGATTTGGAATTATACCTACAAAACAAAAACTTCTCGTTAATGTCTCCTATGTTGAAATACTCTTAACCATGTGAGTAAAAATCCAGAGTAAAATATCAGAAATAGATTAACTTACAAAAAAAAGAACATATACATTCTTTATTCTCACATTCTTTTTATAGGAAAAGCTCCAAAAAGGTGTCTCAGCAATATCAAGAATAAAATAGTACCTCTCCAGCAATGGGCAAAACGTATCTTAAAGACTTAAATTCTGACATTTCCTATGTGCATCAATGCAATATTTCCAATTTTGTAATTTAAAATTCAAATATTTAAAGAGAGTACATTTCACAGCCTATTATTTTTAATATTTGTATAATTGGCCACTCAGTTGCCCTCACATGCTGGATTCTGACCTGTACAGGACTGCAAGAGGAACAAACTTTGCTCATCTCTCCATTCTGCTTAAAAGACAAAGGTACAGTGTCTTTGACTAATGAGGGAGAGAGCTAAAGGTGTTCCCCGACAGGTCTCTGGCCAAAAGGAGTGGGAAATGGTACAGAATGAGACTCTATTATCTGTCTAGAATAGAGAATGGGGCCTACAACTTCCAGAAAGGATCTGCCTGGTTTTCAGTAACTATATGCCCATATATATAATTATAACAGTATACATTTAATGTACGAATTGCGCAGATTTTCTTACCCATTGCCCTCTTTTGAATGTATTTTCACTAGCGAGAACACACATGAATATTTAGGTTGGGTTTATGAGTTTTAGATAAAGTTTTTGCATGGTTTGTATCAATAGGATTATTGATTTCAGAATTCAGTTCATCAGTATATCCACTCCTCTGGAGTTAAACAAAGGGAACATGAGTTAGGAAAATGGCTCAAATCCAGCCAACAAACATGGAAAGGGAGTGACAGCATTCCGTAATCCCATTCTGTAATCCTGTAAAATCCTGAGTTGCTCCTCAGAGATGCTCAATTCCTTGAATTAAGGCCATGCTACAACTCTTCATGAACCGCATACAGGATTCCATTCAGGACAAAATGCGAAATGAAGTAGCTAGGATCATTGCAGCAAACTGCTAGGCAGCAGGTATCAATTTTCAATACATTCAGCCACCTCTGCTAGAAATCTCAAAGCATTTAATGCTCCTAGCACGTGGTGTTCCTTAAAACACAGGGTACTTGGCAAAGCTATGGCATAGTGCTTATTCTGCAGATTAACTGAAAAATTCATGCCTTTTCTGTTAGGAAAGATTCATTCGTGACTTTCTGGTGAGCCCTGGGTATCAGATATAAAAATACAGACACCATATTTTTGTTACATATCTTGGGGAAGAGGTCAGGAGAAGATGAAGCAAGGCAAGGCGCTACAGTAACAGCTTAGAAGGAGACTCTCCACAGCTCACAAGCACTGGTGAAATCTTGCATCTTGACAGAGATGCACCAGGGTCTGACAACAGTGCACGTTTCAAGGATGGCTAAATTTAGATCAATGTCTGGGGAGACATGGAAGTAGTTGTTTTCCACAGTTAGGAAAAGCAACTAAAACTCTTGAAATGCTATTTAAAAGTACACTTTTTCAGGACACTTCCTAGGGAAATAGACTGCTTAATCCCACTGACAATAATGGAAATCATTAAAGATATTATATTAACTGAGCCCACCGTTAATATTTTTACCAGAACACTAAATTCATATGAACACATTACCTGTTTCTGTAGCAATAACATGATACTGATCTTCTGGTTTGCTTGTGTCATAAGAATTTCCTGCTGGCACCGTTGGAAAAATACCTGAAAAGGATATCAGACATTTTATGAAAATGGTGAGTACAAAATATGGCTGTTACATTCTTAAATAAATTAATAGTAATTGCATATTAATTTATATTGGAAAAATGTACATTTTCAGGATTGATTAAACCGCTGGATATAAACATGTAAACAGGATTTTATAGCAAAATTGGGATTATATCTGGAACAAGAATTATGAGCAGTGCTATTCTGAACAATAGCCTTATTTTCAACTATTGCTCTCTAATGGATTCATTTTTTCATATGTTCCAGTTCTAAACTATGCCTGTTAAACTTGCATAATTTTGGAAGTTCTTGTAAGCTATCTTTATATTTACATATTTACCGTTGCAATCAATGTTTCAAAAATTCTTACCGTAATCTGGCTCCGCTCTGTCTCCTAATTCTTTTTCTAAGACATTATCTGTTAAATCAATATTTGAAATCAATTGTTGAAGGATGAAATGTGTGTAATAAAATAGATTTTTTCATTGTTTTGCATGCAGAATCACAAATAGATAAATTCTCCAAAACACTAATTGCTCAATTATTCAGCATTTGATCTTTTTACCAAAGATTATTTACAAACCAGTGTCAAATCACTCCTGGTTCATACTTTTTTGCTCCTTAGAAAATGGCTATAGTTAATTTTAGTTCCAGTTCTTGGTGGCTTCTGCTAGGTTACTGGCTAAATCACTGAATCCCATAGTTTCTTGTGCTGAATAAAACTTCTAACATATTCAAAGTTTCATTTGTGCAGAGGATCCTAAAACAATGTCAGAGAGAGAAGGTGTTCTTGATTAGTACTTAAATCTTAATCATATTTTACAGTATGTTTGCCATGAAGCAAAACAAAGCAGCACAAGTTATTGAGGTTAGATATTAGCTTCATGTAGTTTCATTTTGCAACAGGCAGCCCTAAAGTACAAGTCATAGGCAGTGATTCCTAATACATCACATAAGGAAGTTAAATTACCAAAACAGGAATAGTACATTTCTTGTGATGCATCAGAAACAGGAGAACCAATTAACAGCTTTGAGGTGTATTTCAGAGGCTTGCAAGTGTATTTATGGCTATTGTTAAAACTAAGATTTTACAGAGACTACAGTAATAATTACCTCATACTGAAAGGATGGGTATAGGAGTGGAACCTGCATGATTGCTTGAATGACATTCCTTTATCATAAGATTTTATTAACATAATAGTGTTACGAGCCTGCAGTTCTGAGTGTCCTGATAAACACAAAATGCTGGGAGAAAAAGCAATAAAGCCTACAAGAAGAACAAAGACAATTATTTAATCTACCTTGGTAAAAACTGGCTATGTTTGGCCATATATAAAGTAAGATAGCAAAATACCACAAAGAACTGAGCTGCTGGCTCTAGACAGCAGAAGAGGAGATGAGTTTTTAATTTGATTGCATAAAGCCTACAGGAGCAGGACAGGAACTAAATGTGGTTGCAATTACCAATCTACAATTAAATTTAAGATCACTGAATGATCAATATGATCTAAAGCCAGACTAAACATTGCAACAGTAAATGCTGTCAAGGGAGGTACTATAAAACAGGCTTAGATAAATGAAAGTGACTACCAGAAATGTAGTTGCTGCTTGAGTTAGACTGCCTAATTAAGTACTGCCCTGAACTTGTTGATACAATCAGATGCAACTTCATCATGGTCACCTGAACCTCTGTGTTTTCCTCTGTTACCTGTATTATGTTCCGTATACTCAAAACAGGCAGGAAAGTTGTGAAAAGCAATGGACTCCGATACAGTGAAATTCAATATGAATGTGGCATTTCAATCATCCTGGTGGAATGAATATACTTTGTATTGCAAATGGTTGACGTTGAAGCTATTAGTGACTGGGGCAGTGGGGAGGAGAAGGTCATTTGTAAGTTCCACTGGGTTTTAGATAGCAGATATACTTTTCTTACAAACACTTTTCCTTCTCTGTCTGAGGAAAGTACATGTCACATACCTATTTATATATATATTTATGCATCTACTCTTCTCCATGTGATAGAAAAGTACATTTCTGGAGAATAGTCTTGCTGAAGAACACAATTCCAACAGCTTGAAAAATAAAAAGCTACTGTTCAGCAGTGCTGTATTTAGCAGTATAACAATGTTAGTCCTAATAATAATCTACCTATATATTGTTTGCCTTATATGCCTCATTATACACTAGTAATACATTTTTACATAGTGAAAGAAATATACATTAATTTTCATGATTATTGTTATCGCTTTGTTTTCTGCCAATCCAAAATACTTGGCATTTTTTTCAGATGGTGAAAGCAATGGGAAAAATATCAAATTTTAACATCACAACTAGAATAATAGTAGTTTACAATTAGAGAATAATTACTTCACTTAAACTTGTTCATTTTTAAAGCTATGAAATATAATTAAAACTGCTGTTTCAAGTAAACCTATATTATCTGACATTAATATTTTGAAAGAAGAGAATAACAAACATTTTAAATTGTTAAAATAACATTATCAGCTGTAAAAGTGATAAAATTGTATACGTCACGGTTCCTCGAATGGCCTGTGTGACCAATGTGATAACTGATCACCACAAGACCATGATAATAACTAATAATTTTAGAAGCAGAAAATATTGAGGTATGGGGGTGAAATGTGTGGGTATATCAAGCCTTCCAAGTATTTAATATTTGCTTGCAATATTAATTGCCATTAAAACAGACAGTGAGAAAGTTACCTGTGCACCAAAACTGGAGGAAGAAAATAGCCTGAATCTCTATAAACAGATCTCTACAAAGGGTGTGACTATTGCTAGATCATGAGCATAGAGAAAGCAGGTAGGAAACTGCAGAATTAGATAGGTCAAACAGCTGCTAAGAGTAGGATTTCCATATGCATTCTGACTTCCAGATTAGTTTTTGAAAAGCAGACATACCATAAATTATTTGAAAATATTTTTGCATGATCCTGCTGAATAAGAGATTTTCATTCACTGTAAGTACCACCAACATAGAAACTGTTACTGGTTAAACTTGAGTTTACTTTTCACATCCTTTTCTGTTTGCACAGATTTGAAGTTTATAGTTAATGTTCTCTACTGACATCTTCAGACATGACATAGGTCCTGTACTACAGCCAAATTGCCCAATATCTGGCTTTTTCTGTCACCATCTGAAAGAGTGTACATCTGCTTTTCATATCTATAAATCCACATGCATGAATGCAGAATTTTCTTCATGCTGTTCTGGACTTCTATTTTCTTTCTTTAAGTCAAAACTTTTAGAAACAGCCATCATACTTAAGTTGATATAAAATGTCAGAGGTTTGCACCTACCAGGACAGTGTACTTTTTTTACAGTAGGATCAAGAGATGTATTGATCATCCTACTTGATACTGAGCAAGCAGAGTAGAGAATGGCCACTTAAAACACATAAAATAACTAGTAAATTAAAGTAAACCTGAAATTGCATGATAGTGAAGCTAACCTTGAAAATATTCTTATTGGATACAGATAAATTTACTTAAATTAACACTAGATTTGATATATTACATATTTTGTTAGTGTCAGCTCAGCCACTCACACACCAAAGGAATCAGTACCACAGGCAGGTCTGATGGTGTGGCCACAAGACATTTGTAGATTCCCTCACAAAAAAAAAAAAAGCAATTGTTTTTCTAAGAAAGCATCCCACCTATGAACTATGACTTTAGTTTCACTTACCTGGGCCATACTTGCAGATAAAATTGTGCTTCATGTTGCATCTATCATCGTTCCACTGATAAAGGTATGGCCCTCCCAGACCAGGGTTTGCAGTTGGCTGATGATACATCACAACACAGGCTTCACTTCCACAGGAAGGCTCATCTGTATACCAATTTCTAGTGGCACACAAACAAAAGCTCTCAAATTCTGAAGGTAAGGTTCATCAGGATGCCAAGAAAAGAAGTTTACATCAATGAAAACATGTCAACCCCAATGACCCCATCCTCTTCAAAGATATACTGCATTTCCCACAACTCCTCTGTGGAAGGAGTTTAGGGCCTGGGCTCCAGATCTATGGATCTCAAAAAAAAAAAAGATCTGACCTGTCAGAGCACCCCTGCAGAAGTAACACCATACTTTTGTTACCCATTTCTCTTTCTATACGACTCTTACCTGCTCCATTATCCCAAGTCCCGTGAGTTGCTGCTACTCTGGCCTTTGGTTTAACCAGGCAAGTAAAAGACTTTTCAAAAGACAAAGTAGAAACAAAACAAATTACACCAAGCAATATGTATTAGTTTACTTGCTGGCTTGCTCATTGATTCAAGGTGGCCAGAGTCTTGCAAACTTTATCTGCCAGCTTTCAAACGACATTCTAAATTCTCTGTGTGGGGCAGAAAAACCTCCAAAAGTCAGAGGCAAATTTATGAGACATGAGCAAGGAAAATTGTAGGCTGAAGCCACACTATGCCATTGTTTTACAGCTTCAAATTCAAAACTCTGGTTGCCAGCTCCCCTTTATCTGGAAAAGTCAAGGAAGGATGCTACTAATTTCTCAGGGAAGGAAGTCTTCAAGCTTCTATAAGAGGACTTGACTTGTCAGACATTTCACCCTATTTCTTTCCATGAAACCTTCTCAATAAGAAGTTTTTCAGACTTACCTGAATGGTGAAGTACTTCCATCAGCCCACTGGTAGAGATCAGGGCAAGCACTTGAAGAGGCTAGTCCATCGCCACTTCTCCACAACCCAATCCAGAAATCACCATCAGAAATCCCAGAGCCTGATTTAGTGAGGTTTTGCAACATGTTTTCTATTAGTTGCTGTTCAGCTTCACTTTCCAAGCTCAGTAAAGCCCCACCATCAATTTCACAAGCTTGGCGGGCCTCCTGAAAGCCCACACGTCTAGACAAGTCCTGGAAATAAGCTAACTTATAACAAGAGCTCTTGAAGTCACCATAGCACACTTTTTGACCTGAAAAATATAAATATGAGAGTGTTTAGAGTTTATTAACAGATATCACAACTGCAAAGAAATAAAGCACAGCTTGCATACAGTGATGGAGAGGGACAATAGGTTTTTTGGGTTTGAGTTTTTTTTTTTTTTCCTTTCTTGTGCCCCTGTCTGAAAGGACTCACTGACACACTGACACTGCTGAAAACATTAACTTAAACTTAAACTGCAAATATCATACAGTTCACAGGAATCTGTCTTTATTCCCAAGGCCTGTGAAACTCTCCAAAACACTGAATATTCCCACTAACTTCTACAAAAATGTTCTTTAATGACTCTACCATCAGGCCCCTCTGTTAAAGCCAGATCTGTTTGGAGGGTATTTTCTTAACTATTTCATACTAATGGACCAACTCCACTTCTATTTGGTAATCAAAGCTATCTGATCAGAAAAAAATAAAGGCATTTAAAATTCTCAGTTTTAGTTGCAAGAAGCAGCTAGCAGTTTCTCAACTCTGCAGTCTAGCCTTGAGAGAATGTATTCACAAGGACCTCACAACTACTCTTTGCTACGAGTGTGTCTAAATACGACCTGTAAGGGTGTGTGGAAGGAGAGTGTCTGCAAGTCAATGATTTTTTTCCATGCAAAAAGGAATAATAAGAAAAAGAAAGTACACAGGCACAAACCCAACAGGAAAACCTAATGGAGAAAAAACCCACCGCAGACACACTAATTGGTGGACTATCAAAACACTTCAGACAAACAGAACTTTGCAACCTGATAAGGATGCACACCTGGGGACCCAGGATGTTGGGAATAGCAGGGGGCACATTTGTGGGACCATGCAATCTGATGAGGGCCCATGCAAGGTTAGGGAGTAGAGAGAAACAAAGGGGGACTAGGCAGAAAGTGGTGTATAAGGGACTGCTCCCATGTAAAATGGGGAGGGGGAGCCTGGATGTGTGCCTTCCCTAGTGACCTTTCATTTCTGCCAGCCAACAGGGAGGAGGGGACTCAGCTATCTACGTGGGTGCTATTGACATGTCCACAGCAACCTGTGTGATGGCTGTGTCGGGTCCTGTCTGTGGCACTGGGATACCCACTCAGCTTTGCTACTCGTTGAACCAGCAAAGGGGAAAGTGGCAGCCACATCCTTCAGCTCAGAGAGGGGCCCTACATATCAGGGTGGGACCAGCAGCCAGGCAGGAGGGGGTCCTGGGACTGGAGGTGTTGGAGGAGGTGGCCACACACTTAACATCCCTTGACACAGCCAAAAGAAACCCGATATTAACAAATGTCACGGTACTATCCAGACACCATAAAGAAGCTCTATGATGCTTTGAGAAAGCACTAGACCTAAAGCATTCACACCAGTTTTTCCTTTTCGTTCAGAGTGATGTCTGTGGAAAAACCCAAAAGCCAAATGACAAAATGTTTATTACTTCCAGGTTTTTGTCCGAGAAAGACACATGCCATTTTTCTAAAAAGGAAAAATAATTACCATCTTCAACTAGTGAGATTATCTAGAGTTTATTCAACATATACAAGATGTGGAATGAACAAACTCACTTGTCAGCTGCAGCTGAACTCCAGTATGATTATTTAGGGATAGGAGAAGGGTTCTAAATTTAAGGAAATAAGCCAACCATCTCTATAAAAAAATGTCACCTTTTTTCAGTATGGAAATTTGTCATTGGAGAAGGAAACTAAGGGAGTTTATTTTGTTAACTAAGTAAGAATTACTGAAGTATATCAAAGTAATTAAAACTACCAGGCATTATCTAGATTGTTTAGAAATCAAATCTTACCATTTTATTGGCAAATTTGCGAAGGAAAGTCTTATTTTACCATGTCAGATTTGCATTTGAAAATCTTGTATTTACTTCCACTCTTAAGCAAACCCAGATACACAACTCATGTAGATAACCCTTTGGTTTTACCTTTGATCAGGTTTCATCCTGTTTTACTTTAAAAAAAGCGATTTGTCACTGGGAAATAGCAACACCGTCCTATACCTTAAGCTGTACTTAAGGTTTTTAAGCCAGTGGTTTTCTATACACAGAATAAACATAGATGTGAACAAAAAAGCTAAAAGATACAATAGTTAATTCTTCTTGCTTTAGTGTTGCTTCATATTTGTACTTAATGATGAGTAGCATATTTCCCATAGCAGACTGCATACAGCAAAGAGCTGACTGAAGACTTATCTATACTTGCACAGAGCATAGTTTCAGGAATTTGCAGAGAATAAGCAGACTGTATTGAAGTTTCATGAACAAAGGAACATGAAAATAGGATCATCTTGTGACTTTTATCTAAATCTGGAAGTAACTTATTTGTGGGACCTTTTTAATTGTGGCAAGCTAAACTATAGGGGTAGTAGGGATAAACTGTTTAATTTGCTAGTGTTTCCTATGATTCTTGTAACCTTTCTGATAAAAAAAAATCTGAAACATTTTCTTTATGATACCCTAATGAATTTCATCTGGGAGAAGGACTATCAGTAAGAGAACCTTCTTTGCACACTCCTTCCTTGGGTTTGGCAGACCAACCTATAAAAGCTATTTTTTATCAGCAGCTTATCTGTCAAAACCATACAGGAACAAGAATGACTTAATGTAAGGACAAGCTTATGCCACAGATATCCATGGAAAAAGCCAGGATCTGAGATCAGGAAGAGAACACTTATTTGGACTTTCCCCAATCACATCCTGAAAATGCCATGTATGTCTTGATTCTTTCCCTTCCACTTCCCTTTATAGACATAACTTAAGAGCCTTGCTGTCAAATAATATAATAAGAGCCACAGTCCTATCTAGGCAGTGGTGCTGAAGAATCAAGGGGCACACCCTTTGTTAGAGATGCATACAAAATAGGTTTCTTTGTAAGACTTCTCGAAACAAAAAGAAAATGTCCCTGTTACCAAAGTTAAATTGGTAACTCTAAATGCTCAGAAGTGGGAAGTGCAAGAATGAAAGCTACACAACACATGAAAGCACAGCTCATTCCCTTCATCTATGTGCTGGGGGAGGTGAACAAGTGGCTGTGTGGTAGTTAATTGCTAGCTGAGGTTAAACCACAGCCATCTACAATGCTGCAATTCAAATTTTCTTAACATGATCATCACCTTTTTATTTTCCCCAGGAGCTCAGTCTTATTGACAGGATAGAGTACATAAGTGAGGCAGGAACTGATCAACGTTTGACCCTCATCATTGTAAGTGACAATGGCTTATTGCCAGAGTACACATACGTACATAACAGCATGAACATCCAAAGGCTAGCACTTTGTATTATGTAGGACAGTAATCATTTATAACTAAAAGGAACCACACCTCTCCCTTTAACTAAAAATTGGATTCAAAGCATTAATTCAAGATGTATATGCAGATTTATGGAATCCTTTGTCCATTCTCTGGTTTTGTTTATTTCCCAGACAATTTTTAGAAATAAGTTCTTCCACAACTCCTTTCATTCTGTGCATATACTCCTCCTTGACACCAAGTAGTGAGTTATGAGCAAATTCAGATAATAAAACATCCCTGTCACAATTTCAGTAATGCAGGAATGTTCAATCCACTAAGATGAGTGTGCTGGCCACTACTATCTCAACTCTGTGCTGCACCTCCCTTTCACAGGAAAATAGCTAGCTGTCCATCCCTACCACATGCAGCCATTCCCCTTCCCCGTGTTTCTCAGGTGGCTGAAGTGCCCCCCTCACTGTTCTCATGTGCAATCTCTGCCCTTCTGCCACCCTCCCAAGACCTGAATCAAATGATCTCTCCAACAGCACAAATGGGTCCTTGCTGGCTAACTCACAGAGCTTCTTCAAGGTACATATCTTGAAGATATGTACTGCTGCACAGAGGCTCAGGTTACAAATGGCACATGCTTTTTCTGAACTGCTCTGAGGCTCTTGCCCATAAGCCCAAAGTTGCATCAGTGTCGAGGCTCAGCTCCATGATCCACACAAGGAAACCAGGTGGGACAGTACAGAGCAGGGAGGAGAAGGACAGGCACTTGTGATGCACACCAGCAGCAGAGATGCTCAATAAGTGCCACCACAGTCCACAGTACATACCCAGTGACAGCTGGTCACTGGTGTGCACTCGGAGCCGGAAGCGCTTTTGGAGCCATCCAGAATACAGACGTGAAGACCCAGTCTGTACCCAAGGGTTTATCTGACAGGGCTAGTGAGTTGAAATGTGGGAGCTGTGTGAAGACTTCTTTCTTCCTCTAAATTGATCTGAATAACTCCAGAGTATACCATGATTATTGCAGATCTTTATGCAGTGTGAAATTACTAAAATGAAGTATTATGAAGCGAAAGAATTGAACAAGTGAAAGTTTATGTACAATCTAACTTCTAAATTACTTCTCTTTCATATGTTGCTCTCTACACCTCTCTCAAGAGAAGTAATTTCCTCCTTACAGGCTGATCATTTGTGCAATAATGTACCTCAAGAAAACAACAGAGACAACAGCAAGAAACATGGCATTAAGACCCATCCGCCGTGAATGAAGTATGCCATGCAGAGTAGTAAGCCTTCTGGAATAAGCTGTGATTTTTTTTTTTTCTGGTTAATTTAGTCCCTGTGTTTAGGCAATGACCTACTCTGAATCTTTTCTTTCTTCTTTTGAAGGGGACTTTAATCTTCTTTAGCATAGCTAGTTCAATGTGTTAATGGAAATCTGCAGTTGTGCCTTAATAGCTGGCAAGTTAGTTGACGTTTTAATGCTCTTCCCAGAGCACACTGATATCAGGTTTTCAAGCCTCATTTTTTACAGCTTTCTCTCACTACTAATTTTTAAAGTACAAAGCAGAAATAATTTACCAGTGAATGACAGAACAGACCACATTGTATAGCAGACAACATAGGTATGGAAACATTAACTATGGGCTATTTTACTTTCTTCTAAAATCTTTGCAGCTGACAAGACTCCACTGTTAATTCTGAAGCAACATTTAGAATTTAATTTATACAACTGAAATAGTAATTTTTCTGTTACAATTGAATAGAAACCAGATTTTTAAGCAAGTCTATTGGAATGAATCAGGCTAAGATACTATGCAATATGAATAAATACAGGCAAGCTAGGCCTTTAACAACCTTTCCACAAAATCTGCTGTGCTGCAGGTGAAAGTAAACATGAAGGAAAACATTCTTTCATCACAGGCTATCCAGAAAGGAAAAAAGAAAAGCACATTACTGTATTTAGTCCTCTCTTCAGCCTGAGACCAAAGATCCAAGTAATTAATAAGATCTAAGAACTCATTCTTACTGTTTTCCCTTAACTTGTCTAAGCATTTGTAAGGTTACAACCAAGCCTGTTTGACTATCTGCAGATGTGGAGTGCTTATATCCTTCCTTTCATGGAGTGTATCTGCTCCTTGACCCAACTTTCCTCACCCAAGCAGAACAGCCCAGACTCTGATCAGAAGTAAGCATAGAAATAGGGAAAACACACTTGGCTTGGTGTCATGAACCCACACCTTACCTTTTCATCAACAATTGCTTCCTTGCCTGCTGAGGGAAACTGTTGTGTTGAAAAAACAAGTAATTGACAGACGAAGACTGTTTGTTTATTTTTTCCCCAGTTGCAAACCTGCAAGATTAGGTCTCCCTGGTTTCCTTAATGAAAAGGTCTCCAGGTGTGTTCTTTCTACCTCTCCTGGGTACACCAGCCACACAACATAGCTCTGACCCTGTCTCCTCAGCCTTAGCAGCTCTAGTTGCCTACTGCAGAAAAACTGAACTGGCTGAAATTCCCTTTCACTCATTTTGTCTCACCATTCCATGAGCTGAAGAAAGCAAGTGTACAGTACTTGCTCTATAGGAAGTGCTAACTACCATTTCCACACATATGGATCAGTTTTCATCCTTGGGTGTCACACAGCATCTCCATAGTAAAATATTTTTATACCAACATTAAAACAGAGATAGCTTTTAACTGAAATACTTGATACTTAGTTAAAACATTTCTGCAGATAATTCTGCAAGGAAATAAATAAATCTCCTTCAAGAAAATGAGAAACAAATTTTCAGCTGGTATGTCAATTAATTATGTCTCCATTACGTTTTCATAATGATGTTTCATTAAACAGAAATAATACGTTCCTTTAGGTCTGTCATGACAGAATTTATAGCAAAATGTCATTCAGAAGCAAAATTACTGATAAAGTACCCAGCTCAAAGACCCCCCCAGGAGCAGTCCTAACTACACTTCCACAGGCAATGGGTGCACAAAGGTTATCTTGGGTAACAAACATGAGTCAGCTGCAGGTTTTGAAGACATCAGGTAGGAGCTAAACTCCCTGCTGTTAAGTCCCATCCCTCTTCCTCTTGAACCTCCTAAACTAACCTGTGGCCCAGGGTCCACTACCATTAACATCCACCTAGATTAGTGGGGAACAGCAGCTGCATGTGCATAGCATATGTGAGGAGAGAACAAAGGAATGCACAAAGCCTGCTATCAGAAAGTCCATTATGCTTTCATACTGTGACTTTTTTTATCCCCAAGATAATGAATTCAGCAGACAACACAGAAGAGCATTTGGTACAAAGGTATGTGAAATATGTAACAGTAACCAGAGTCCCAAAAGTCAGCATGAGGCTGATGAAGGCCTCTGAAAAAAGTTGTTGTGTCTTTACTTTGTGACTTTAAGTGAAAGTGATCATGAAATAATAGGAAGATGGAAATCTACATAGATTAACCAAAATATTCCACTGGCTAAATACTATTTCTCTGCTTGTGTTAAGACAACTAGTCCTTGTCTTGAGCTTGTGTGAGCACATTGACCTCGGGGGCTGCGTAACCAGCATACAGAACACTGGGCACAATTTGTCCCCATGTAACAGGGTGCTCCAAGCCAAGTCACAGTAATGCACATCAGAATGTGGCCAGTAAGAGGCTAAAAGGTATTAAATTTTCCTAATCACATTTCAATTTAAAGCTGATGCACCTTGTCAACCGACCTCTGTATTATCCAGTCATGTTTTGATTGCATTCAGCTGCTGGCCATGTTGTGATATATTATATTACTGTTGTTGATGTTTTACTGCATCATGTTTGTGTCCATGTACTGAATTTAATTTGTTTTTTGGTGATTCATATTACTTTTTAAAAACTACTGTGATAAGATTTCATAATTATGTTCTGTCCTCATTTATGATTAAAAAAAATTGCCATCTTCTCTCCCAAAGTTTTTAATACTGAAGACACATCATTCTCCAGTTGAGTCAGTATTCAAATCACAGATGTTGCTCAGCTCACGCTCCTGAGCTGCTTAAGGAATTCATGTGCTCCCAAATTTGCCATTCAAATACAAACTGCTACACAGATCATATGCCAACATGTATCTGTATTAATACCTTCATAGCTAACTCTTCCATACCTCAACAGGTACTTTTTCCCCCCACCCTCCTAACAACCAAGTCTGCAGAGAGAAGAGACATTCATTACTGATTTAGGCATAACCCCTAACCCAGTGAAAGCATCTCTGTCATAACAGAGTTTATCTAAAGTGATTTTTTTTTTGTGAAAAACTTTCAAAAGTTCCAAGTCCCTTTTAATTGGTTATATAAAATAACTAAGGGCCCCAGTTCCCTATTAAGTAGCTGTACTTCAGGTAGATATGCATACAGGCAGACAGTTTGTATACATCATATTATATATACATTAGCATGTAGACAATGTCTACAGTGGCTTAATAGAGGCTGGCCCCAACCTCTCTTAAGCAACACTCATCTATTAGCCAGACTTCTCACAATACTTGTCATAATGGAGTCCCTTTTCTTGCTAAAGTCTTGGACATTAGCATGTAAAAACCATAGACATATAGACAGCATGTATAAAATGATAGGTAAAAGACAAATTCTTTCTATTATCGCTCAAACACAAGCCAGATAATCTATCTTCAGCCATTAACCATCCCGTATCTTGTGAATTTGCAAAGATGATAGAGGTCCTCAGAAACCAGCCAGCCAGCCATCTCTAGGATTAATGCAACTCTTGCAGAGAGAGAAAACAGGGGACGATGGAAGTTGTAAGTAAAAATACTGTATTACACCATTCATAGAGATTGTGTACAGTTACACAGAATATGAAGTTACACACGAAGCATTTGTCTCAGTCCAGCCCGTCTTTTCTCTTTTGCCATGGGAAGTGATTTTCAGTTCATTCATAGCTGAAATTGAGTTTTCACCATAGGCCAGCCTTTCCTAGTTATGCTATTGTGTTTTCAAGTGCTTTTGAGGACAAGGAGTTAACTTGGTTATTTCTGAATAACAACTGTTCTCAATAGACCCATAATAGCTACACTTCTACAAAATCAAGCAATCAGAAAGTAGACAGCCTGTTTGTAAAGGAGCATTGGGCAGTGCTGATTTGAATATTAAACAATATTACTTAACGCTAACACCTGGATTTTGCCATCTGGCTGAACACAAATGCCATGAACATGAAAACAATTTAAAATGCAATTA
Organism: Rhynochetos jubatus; assembly: GCA_027574665.1. Taxonomy (NCBI): domain Eukaryota; kingdom Metazoa; phylum Chordata; class Aves; order Eurypygiformes; family Rhynochetidae; genus Rhynochetos; species Rhynochetos jubatus. The sequence goes on along the minus strand of CM050649.1, from coordinate 31,265,591 downwards.
AATTAAAAATTATGCAATTAAATTAAATTGCAATTAACATGAAAACTGATAGCTTCCCTGCATATTACAGCAAAATAGCTGATTATCATAGAATGGTTTGGGTTGGAAGGGACCTTAAAGACCGTCTAGTTCCAACCCCCCTGCCATGGGCAGGGACACCCTCCACTAGACCAGGTTGCTCAAAGCCTCATCCAGCCTGGCCTTGAACACTTCCAGGGATGGGGCATCCACAGCTTCTCTGGGCAACCTGTTCCAGTGCCTCACCACCCTCTCTGGGAAATTAGTAAAATTTCACAGAGTAAAATGGGTGGTTAAAAAATATACATACTAGCACTGATGACAAGTATTGCCATAAATAGATTATGTCTGGGGAGGTTTGTTAAAGCTTCTGTGTGCTCAGAACCTGCAATATTCTAGGTATTGGGAAGATACAAGGAATGATTCCTTGTGCTGAAAAACATAGGTAGGTTTTTCATTACTCTAAATAAAGCACTGGGAGGATTTGCCTTCTCCAGAGCAGACAAGTTTGGATTTTCACAATATCAGGGATGTGGTGTTTCAGACACAGGCTTGTTCTTGATGTGTTGGGCGCTGGACTACCTGCTTGCAGGAAAAGCTACCACCTTCACCACAGAGTGATAGACTTATTCACTCATTTCACACAAAAAAGAAATAACTCATTTCTCATAGTTAGCTCCTCAGCCTTGGCACACGTGACAGGCCACTGACAATGGAGCTGTAAAGAAGTAGCTTGAGGTCTAAATTGCATTAGAAGCTAATCAACACTTCAGCATCCATAATTACTTTTGCAGGAAAACATATGATTATAATTATGTAAATCAACACAGGGTGTCTTCAACTACAAAATAAATACCCATTTTTATGAAAGTTTCAGTCACTGATTCAAGTAATATGTCAGTGTCAAAAGAATAATCCATAAAGTATTTCCCAAGTACTCCTTTCTTTGCCCAGTCAAATAATTAAAGCACTGACTGCTTTCCTTTCTTCTAAGTGAAACATACCTACTTTTGGCATCAGCTCCATTTCAGATATCTAACACATCATAAATTTAAAGCCTGAGATCCATTTAGCTTATCCTAGAATAACTGTTTTCCTCTCTTCTGTTCATGTGAGCTTTATGGGTATATATCACAGGGCTGATCATGGCAGACAGCCACTTGCTTCTGTAAGGGGCCAGTGCACAACTGCACAGTTGGGGGTTTATGCAAAGTGCCAACATAGGTGCTGAGACAACCCCCTAAAAATTGCAAGTTGCCTTCCCTTTTGCCATGTTAAGAAGAAACAGAGACTGGTGTCAGACCTATGTTTTTTCACTATCTGTATGACAGGTTTAGCAACACAGTCACAGTGAGCAGTGCAGGATCACCAAGAATGATGAGGGCAATGCACTTAGAAACTTAGCGCTGGCATCCACAGACATGTTAAGCTTGCATTTTAACATGGCACAATTTGCATCTTCTCAACTAGCAATAAGAAAAAAGTCACCATGAGCACAGGACATGGAGCATAAACATCTCCTTTTGCAATATATACTCAGGACCTCAGTTCCCCTAACAATGAATTGTTTGTTAAAAAAAAGCAAGACTACCCAAAGCATAACACCCTGCATGGGTATAAATAACCCTACTCAATTCTACAGACACAAGCAGGCATGCCAATTATAACAGCCAAATGTCAATGGAATCTATTCGATCCTATTCAAGATAAGAGGAAATACAATGTGTTAGGAAGACCTACACATCTACAGGACTGCTCTAGGATGTGGATTATTTACCCAGGACTTAAAAAAAAAAAACAAACCCCAACACTTACTGCTGAAGCTGTTGGCAGTGTTTTTGCTTGATTGTTTTCATTTTTCAGAAAAGCCTTATACACTATACTAACATAAGAAATTTTTTTATATATCGCAGCCTAAAGACACACCAAGAGCATTCCATCATTTCAGCTGTGTAATAAAATAAAAGCATAAATACTGACATAAACGCTGACTGGCCCTTCATCAATACTTTTCTGTATAGCTGTGAAGACCAGAAGAGATTTTCCATATATTTAACACAGACATAATATGGCAGCTAGTAAGTTGTTGTTAGCATATTGTGGAATAGACTTGACAAAAACTGTAGTGTCTGAATGGCTTAAGTATAATGTGTGCCAGCCCAGGGGAAGAGCAGGGAATGCTATTATTCTCCTGTCCCAAACCAGCAGACATTTTCACATATACCTAATTTTATATACATCAGTGGACTCCCTCAACAGGATTTCTCATGGGTATAAATTTGAGCACTCCTAAGAAATAAACAATCAGAAGAAACTCTTAATTTTGTCTCTAGAAGGAAATAGTTCATAATTATTTAGTCATTGAAATATATTCATCATCAATCATTATCCAAAGCAAGCATATAGAGCGCCCATCTTTTTGCAGTAGTTTCACAGTTAAAAGAGAAAACAACAGGAAAGTCCTTGCTCATTCATCTTCTACTAAAAAAAAAAAAGTGGGAAAAGCCAATCCATATGGGATCTTAAAATTGGTGACATTTCACTTAATGAAAAATTAGAAGGTACCTTTACCTCGAATGGAGGTAAAGCATAACTGGTTAATTCACACCACATATATACACCCCAATATGGGAAGCAACTGTTGAGATATCTAGAGTAGGATTCATCACACCAAGCTTTAGTCATTCACAATGTACCTGTCTATATCTGAGCAGGCTCACTGACCTCACTGTGTAGACATCTGAGAGAAACAGGAATGTTTAGGGTGTATCTGCAGTATTTTCAAGATCTACATTAAAAGTAAATCAATCCCACGCTAAAAAAACTGATTTTTTTTTCCTTCACTGTTCTTATAAAGTAAGCCTAGAGTGATTAGCTGTATACTACAGCTACATTTAGATTTAGTTAGAGACATGTCAACTGTTATTTATGTCTCTACTTCTTAAGACTGCTTGGAATTGATGGTCCTACTGTCTGTCAGTGGTGGGACTGGGGACTGCTTCAGCAAGAGACTCAAATAGTTTCCAAGTAGGGAGTGACAGGTATGAGTATGGGATTACAGTGTAGAAGTTATCATCAAGTCATTGCTTCATCTTACTTACTTCTTCACATTAGTACTATACATTCTTTTCTAATCCATGAGATTTGCAAGTAGAAAGTCATTATGGGAATTGGTCTAAAAAAAATAAAATAGTGCTGTATAGAGCACTTTATGAACCAAAGCATGTTTTTCTGCAAATGTCTTACAATCAAGAAGTTTGACCTGAACTACAGGGAAGTTAAGGTATAGAATATGATTTCAACAAGGTAAGGGACTTTTTCTGCACCTAGCTATTTCACTAGGGCAGCACACCAACCTTCTCTCACTAGAAGCAGGAAAAGCCATGTGAAAGACAAGACAACTATCCACACTGTCCCACCACACATTATTTAACACAGCTCATATTTATCCTATCATTTTCTCTTGGGCCTGTTAGCCAAGTCGGGTACTGGGGCTTTACAGTCATGAGTTTGAGAACTGCAATATCTTCCTCTATCTTTGAGCAAGATGCTGAGAAGTTGTATTCCTGGAAAAGTAGCATGTTCACCTGAGACAAAATGCTAGAATTTTCCATCACTCTTTCCTTAGCACCTGAATAGAGCCACAGTCTGGCCAAGCTGTCTGACTCTTCCCTATAGGCAATACAAGTTTTACAGGCTTCATAAAGGAGGATCACCCCTAATACAGAAGTCTGTCTCCTGAAACTGATCCAGAGGATCGGGACCAGCCAGCATGGGTTCATGAAGGGCAAGTCCTGCTTGACCAACCTGATCTCTTTCTATGACCGGGTGAGCCACCTAGTGGATGAGGGAAAGGCTGTGGACATTGTCTACCTGGACTTTAGTAAAGCCTTTGACACAGTCTCCCACAGCATCACCTAAAGAAGCTGGCGGCTCATGGCTTAGATGTACTCTTTGCTGGGTTAAAAACTGGCTGGAGGGCAGAGCACAGAGTTAAGTCTGGTTGGTGACCGGTCACAAGTGGTGTCCCCTAGGGCTCAGTCTTGGGGCTGGTCTTGTTTAACATATTGATCAATGATCTGGATGAGGGGATTGAGTGCTCCCTCAGTAAGCTTGCAGGTGACAAAGTTGGGTGGAAGTGTTGACCTGCTCGAGGGTAGGAGAGCCCTGCAGGGGGACCTGGACAGGCTGAGGTCTATTGTAGGAGGTTCAACAAAGCCAAGTGCCAGGTCCTGCATTTAGGTCACAACAATCCCAGGCAGCATGCGCTACAGGCTTGGGGAAGAGTGGCTGGAAAGCTGTCAGGCAGAAAAGGACATGGGGGTGTTGGTCAACATCCAGATGAATATGAGCCAGCAGTATGCCCAGGTGGCCAAGAAGGCCAATGGCATCCTGACCTGTGTCAGGAACAGTGTGGCCAGCAGGAGTAGTGAAGTGACTGTGCCCCTGTATTGGGCACTGGTGAGGCTGCACATTGAGTACTGTGGTCAGTTTTGGGCCCCTCACTGCAAGGAGGGCAGAGATGCTGGAGCATGTCCAGAAAAAGGCAATAAAGCTGGTGAAATGTCTGGAGAACAAGTCTTATAAGGAGCAGCTGAGGGAGCTGGGGTTGTTTAGTCTGAAGAGAAGGTGGCTGAGAGGAGACCTGCTTGCTCTCTACAGCTCCCTGAAAGGAAGTTTTAGTGAGGTGGGTGCTGCTCTGTTCTCCCCAGTAACTGGTGATAGGACAAGAGGAAATGGTCTCAAGTTGCATCAGGGGAGGTTTAGATTGGATATTAGGAAAATCTTCCTTACTGAAAGAGTGGTCAGGCACTGGAACAGGCTGCCCAGGGAAGTGGTAGAGTCACCATCCCTGGAGGTGTTCAACGAACATGTAGATGTGGAACTTGAGGACATGGTCTGATGGGTATGGTAGTGTTGGGTGGATGGTTGGACTAAATGATCTTATAGGTCTTTTCCAACCTTAGTAATTCTGTGGTAAGTACTTTGGTATTCCTGCCCTGATATAGAAAGATTCATCCACCATCACACATGTCTGGTTATCAAAACTATGTTCTCATTTATGATTCATAGCCATTTACCTCATACATACTGGTTTTCAATAGAGTACCATCAAATTTCTTAATTAGAAGTAAGGCGTGTTTAGTAGAAACATGTATTATCTCCAAGAGTCACCACCTCATCTCACTTTAAGAACCTGGATGATTGATTTGTCCCCAAGAAGATGTTGCTCAAAATAGGTGCATAAGGCTAGGAATTAATAAAAGTCAGAGTTAAGTGCCCAACCTCCCCTGCAGTTCTCAAAATGTCAGCTTTAGCAATTACCAAGAAGTATAACCGAGCAGAAAGGTCTTGTACCATGTGGGGATGCATGTCCATTAAAAGATTTTTTAGTATGGAACTGAACACTGAGCATTCACAACAAAACCTCATGTTCAATACACATGCAACAGTTGTGTATATCCTGTAGATGAGACTGGTAGTAGAAGGTTTCATCTACAGAAAATACTTAGTCTGATAGACAAAACTCAGGTGTAATAAGCAGACCAAGCCAATTGAACTAAATTAAATTGGGCCTTTTGAGCAAGAGCCTTATCTCTATTCAATTTATTACCCACAAAGATACTTCTTTAATTATCTTATTTACAATATTTTATGACCAACTCAAATCCAGTCATAAACTGTAGGAATGAGCATATCCATGTCCTTAAAGGCATCTGAAGCAAATAAACGTAAAGTTTAGAGGCAACACTTGTTGTTTCATGACCCACCAAATGTTTTTCTTCCTTTGGTGTTTTATAGATCCAAACACTTTTACACCAAAATATATACACCTATTACTTTAAAATACTGTATCACTATTTAATCTGCTATTGACACATAGTGATAGCAAAAAGCAAAATTTAAAAGGCCACAGAAATATTAAACTAGCAAATAGCAGTCATTAAAGTATAACATCTATGATTAATAGATAGGCTGTTAAATGATTAGTAATAAGATTAGCTTGCATCTTTCTTGCCCAGTAGACACTTAAAGTAATTGCATCTTTGCAAACTGCATTATCATCACTTCATGTGCTTCATGATGTCATGGGACAGCAAGGCAAACTCAGCAGTTTCTCCTGAGCCTGCTTTGGTTTTTTTCCTTAAGAATCAATTCTCTGGCAACACAAGATATTCTGATATGGAGGCTGTGAGCACTGCTCAAAACATCCATCTAGCTACACTAAAAATTACAAGGCAGTTGTATTACTTCAATTCCCAAATTAAAGATGACAGAAATAAAACCTAAATGTGAATTGTTTGATGCAAGTAATAGTTTCAGTTATATCCTAGGGAAATTAACATACTTGTAAAAATAAACAGAAATCCTTTCCCTAAAGGAACGGCAGACCCTGCCCTTTTGACACTGTAGTCAAAATGGTTATAATTTTGCAATTACTGATAGGTCTGCTACAAACTTACTGCAGTAAATGGGAATCTTTCCACAAGGTCCAGCCAGCACTCAAGTCAGTTTCAGGAACAGTTTCTATGTGAGTGACAGGAATGAACTTATTAGAATAAGAGCAGCAAGATTTTCATCTATTCCAAATTATCATGATTTAAGCATAACTTAGAATTTTTTTCAGAAACCAGTCTGTTTAATATATAGACTTATGATTTTAAATATAAATCTGTTTAAGTCCAAACTGTTGATTCTTAGAAGATGGGCAGGTAAGCTAGATGGAAGTCAACTGGACAGCACACACTGCCCAATAATTCAACAGTGCTATTTCTTGGTTGAAAAAACGCCAACTGCTACTAGTGCTAGACCTATCCATGTGCACATTGGCAGGATAGGGGTGTGGTCCTGCAGGTGTGGGGAGGAAAAGTAAAGTGCTCTCCTGCCAGTATATCAGAATATCCTGTCACAAGCATACTAAATACCTAAACAATAACAACCAAAGATATCTTCATCTAATACATACAGCTTCAGCTGATACACCTGATACTACATATATGGTTCTTTCTGTCGTTGACTTCAAATCCTCTCCTGTATTCTACTAGCCAAGTATTAGCCACATAACACAGTGACATGAGACTCATCACATGCATTGAAATGCTTCAGGGAAATACAGGGCAGAGGCTGCATTCTTTCAAGTCCCCAAAGCCTTGTAAGCATCTAGGAACAGTTTGACTAAGCAGTATGGACAGCTTACACATTGCTTTAAAAGCCAGATCTCTACTCAGTTTGCAATATGCCACTTAAAGGTAGAAGCCTCGGCAAAGATTAAGGGACTAGGTTTCCTCAGCCACACGTGGACTCCTACACAGAGGATACTACAAAATGCATCATGTGATTGAGTAGCCTTCATTATTCCTTAAAATAACGAAGTGTTCCATAGTATTCATGTAAATTGTTAATCTAAAAGCTTTGCTGCATTCTATATGACTACACAATTTGCATTATAACAGAGGTAGATGAAATATTTCAGGGTACACTTCAGACAGCCAAGCTTTTTCAAAGTGTTCCAAGTACTGCTACTTAGCTATTGTTTCCTGAAAGATACAGTTTCACCAAAAGCCCGACAGCACATCTCAGTTCTGCACATGAACTTGCTTCAAATGAGACCACCATAACGATCAGTCACTGTACTCCATCAGCAACTAGGAAAATTATCTTAATTCCACAACTACAGAAAAAGTTCTCGACTTGCTACCCTTAGAGCCTCTGAAACAATTGTATACAAATAGTTTACAAACCGATTCCAGTCAGTGCAGAGAGACATGTTCTTACCTTCATGTACAGAGATTTTGCACACTGTCTCACTGGGAGCGTGTTTAAATCTTTGTTTCAAGACAAATGTACGGATATGCTTGCACATGCAACATGCCTCTGAGAGCCTGCTAGCCTTGGCTTGGAGGGTTTGACTCAAAGTGCAATTAAAAAAAAAGCTCTTCCATTAAATTTAGCAGCTTCTGAGCATACGCACCTATGTGCTGGAAACACGCAGTGTGATCCTACAGCTCTGAAAGTAAACCTAAGCTCACAGATTTCTGAAGTATTGTCTTCCGCTCGGTTTTGAGAGTTGACATACCCACCCATAACAAAGCTATTTGTGCTGCATGCTCTTGAAAGTTTGCTTTTTCCTCCTACCTGTATTACAAAGAAGTGACATTCCTGCAGAGGTGCAAACGAACCTCAGGGAAACCCTCAGGAAGGCGCTGCAGCAAGTACACGCTCTATCTTTTTAAACAGTTAAAAGGCAGCTACACCAGGGAGGCGACCAGTCGAACCTGAATCAGCCCGCAAGGGACAGCGCAGCGCCGGCAGGGAGCGACCGAAGTTCGGCAGCCCAGCTGTCCGTCCCCGCGGGCCCGACACCGCACCCGCCGCGGGTCCGCCTCACCGGGTCAGCCCACGCCGGCTCCAGCCGCAGCCTCCCCGCGGCCACCGGTGCCCCGAGCCCGCCCTCGGAAGCCCTTCAACGAGCGGTGCTGGTCCCTGCCCCTCTCCCGTGAGCGCCCGGTTCCCGCACCGACGCCCGGACACTCGCGCTCCGCAGCACTCACCGCTGAGGACGCGCCCGGCGAACCCCCCGGCACCGCAGAGCACGGCGGCTGCCAGCACCGCCGCCAGCCCCAGCCCGCCTCCGGCCCCCATGGCGGCGGTCCCGCTGCCGGCTCTCCCTCCGCGAAGCGCTCAGGGCAGGCCGATGCCCGCCGGCGGGGAAGGGGCTCCCGCCTGCCTCCCGCCCAGCCTCTCGCTTCGCTGCCCGCAGCCGTCTCCCCTCCGCGTGCCGACCCTGCCTATATCTGCTTCCCCCACGCCGAGGGCCGGCCCAGGCGGGCGGCCGGGACCGCCCCCGCGCCGCCCCCCGCCGCCCCCCGGCAGGCCCCGACGGCGGGCAGGGTGCGGGCTGACGGCCCGGGGGGCGGCCGGCTGGGCGGCGGGGGGCGCGGCGGAGGCGCGGAGGGTCCGGCCCTGCCGGGAGGGAGGCGCGGGGTCGCGGGTCCTGCCGCGCGGCAGCTCGATTTCGGGTGGGCAGGGGACCGGTGGCCGGCGAGCGCCCGCCCGTCTGCGGCGGCGGCCGGGGCCGGGCTGCCGTCGGGGCCGGCTGCCGTCGGGGCCGGGCTGTCGGAGGGGCGGCTGCCAAGCCCCGCGCTGTCGGGCCCTGCGGGGTTAGCAGCTGTCTTACCGGCCGGTGAATGGGACCAAGAGCCAGCTCCGTGTGGATTGCATCTCTGTTAAAAGCTTTCTAGACTTCCCAGCTCTGTGTTTTCCCTTGTGAGAACAGAAACGTGCTATGGCCAACTTAAAAATGTACGAATGTGTGTGCGTATGTGCGGGTACACGTTCCAGAAAACCCCTTTTTCTCATTGTCTAAGAGGATACTGTAGTCAAACTGATTTTACTGTGCTTCTGAAAATACGCTGTGTCAATTCCCTTGGACCTCTTCAAAGGATCTCTTAGAAGACTTTGTTCTTCAGAGTCTGCTCGTTAACACGCTTTTTTCTACAAATGCAGTTTGTAGATTTCTTATAGTACATGTGTACTTGTGAGTGCTTTGCTTTTAACTGGTATAGCCCATTAGAGGTAGGTTTAAAGGACATCTTTATGCAAATTATCTGATGGTTTGCCAATCAACTTCATCTTTCTCAGAACTCAGCTCGAGATCACATATATATGGCACACTGGTAAGTCATTTGCCTTGTGGATGTTTATAGCCAAGTTTTGAAGTCAGTACCTCTCAGATTACCATGGATTTTAAATCACTTGATGGATTTCCTAATTGCCTTAAATCTACTTGAGATCAGTTTCTTACTAAAAAAAGAAGCTTGAGGTTTATAAGTAGCAGTGGAAATTATTTCAAGCACTGCTGTGCTTTGCTACCAACTTTTTTGATTTAATAGCAGAGTTATTTACGGTTTTGACTGATACAGATTTTTTTTTTCCCATGTGGACTTTGGGCTTATAAACCACTAACTAATTTTTTTCTAAATCTGTAGGTAAATTGAACTGTGATCTAAAACTGGTTGTACTTAACAATACATTCTGAAATGCAGCAGTTACCTGAAATCTCCATGAAATCTGGGATTCAGCCTTTCCTTCATGTGAAGCTGGTGCTATGCAGAAAGAAGAGCATGACCAAAAGCTATAATAAATACAAGGAGAATTTTAAAAAGTTTGGTAATCGAAGCCTTTCAGCTCTACATGTTTTTAACCTGTTCCTGTGTTGCAAATATGAGGAGTTGTAAGTTTGTTTGAATTATTGCTGCTCTCAAGTGATGTCCAGCCAAAGGAGGTGGGAAAAATTAGAAAGATGCCGCAAGTTTTCCAGGGTGTGAATTCTCTTATTGTCTCAGAAGTGACACACTCCAAATTAGTGGGAATCTTAGGTTGAATGCCAATCATAGGTTGAATGCCAGACGTAGACACTGAAAAGACCTTATTTCTTTTTCTTATGCCTTCTCAAAACTTGGTTAGCTCGCCAGTTCCTAAAGCCATGTTGAAATGAAACTGTCATATATTCACACAGTTACAGGAACTCTCTAGGCATCCACACTGCCATCTCTTTTCCAGGGAAGCTAACAGCATGCAGAGGGAAACAAAACAAATTCTGTCTTTAGTAAATTATGCAGCACTTTTTTGACATGCTTTATGGTGGTTTATTAGCCAAAATTGCATATACAGTGACCGTTCCTGGCATTCTGCTGATCTTTGCTGCACTTATCACACAAGTCTCTTGGGGGGAAAAAATAGATAAGTGCAGTTGTGTTGAGACCAAACTGCATTTTCATAATTATCTGCAGAAACCTTCTAGGCTTGTCTTCATCTTACTTGCAACCACCTGCTGCTTTATTTCTAGCAGGAAAAAACCCCACAGAACCCCATGACACTGCACCAGAGGAGCTTTCCGTACCAGTGCCAATTCACACCAGCTAGGAAGGTACCTATTAATCTGTCTACTTCTCCCTGCCCCTTCCATAGTTCAAGTATATTTCTTTTTTTTCAGGAAATGGTGATTTCACTTTCAGTTAAAAATAATTGCTTCCCACATATGGCAAGTGCATTATTTGCAGCTGTTCATCTGGGCATTCTAAATGATGGCAATGGGACTCACTGCTCGACCAGGTTTATAGTCTTTATGATACATTCACTCTGTTCATACTGTAGTTTCACCCACAACACATGTCCATCTCAGAACTGCTCACAAGACACCATTGTGAAATGACTGAGCAACCTAGAATTTTAACAAACTACAATTTTAACAAATTACAATAATTGCATTACAGCACAAAAAACTAGCAGTGCATATTTCAAGGTTCTGGTGCCCAGAATAACTTTTAATTCATTAAAAGTTTATAATGATTATTGCAAATTCCTAATACCTTGTATGTCCACAAAGCGACTCTTTGAAAAGTGTACTGGCTTTTCTCTGGAATCATTATTTTGCTGCATTTGCAAGTTTTTATTTCTTAAACTGAAAAAAAAAAAAAAATTAGAAAGAGGATAGTTTAGCTGAACATAAAGCTTTCGAAATACTGCTATCTTCAAATTGGGGCTAGGTACTTTTGTAAGGTAAGTTTTAGTCTAAGTCAAATTATTTGCCTAATCGCAGAAGAAAACCAATAAACTTGAGTGCTTTTGTTCCATAAGGTGGCTAAATCATCGGATAACCTAGTGGCATTTAGCTTATGAATTTGTGAATAAGTATGATCTTTAAAAGCTGATGTATTTCTCCTTATTGCTTTTTACACACTTCAAAGACCAGATTTTGCCAATCTTAAAATAAGGTTACCATTTAGAATCACTAATCCTATTTCAAACAAGCCTAGAAGGGAAAAAAAAGGAAATTAAGTTGGAGTAGTTGCCTTTTAGAATGCCTTATTTTCATTTTCTTTTTCATATTTCCATTTGTATCTAAAATTCTTCTGCCATCTGCCTAGGAGCCTAGATGATGCAGTCTCTAAAGCTGCCCCAATATTCAACTGAAAGTAGGAGGAGAAAAGAATTTTGTACATTTTCTATGTGCAATGGCTTGCACATGGATAATTTATTAAATAACTTTGCTAGAGCTCAATCAATTTGATATCTCACTGGCTTCCAAAAACAGTTTAAGCTATGCAGCTTTCCCTGCCAATTTTCTTGGGACTATAATAGCATTATATTTTAATGGTTTGGGGTTTTTTCCTCTAGTTATGGAAAAGAATTCAGTACAGATGCTAAAAACTTTTGAGAAGTTGCAAAATGTACTGGAGGAGGGAGAGAATTAAAGAAATTTAAAGCTTCCTTCAACCCCCTTTAGCAGCATCTAAGGTACCCACCATCCATAAAGATAATGCGAAACAAAGGAAAACGAAGAGCAGGAGAGAAGAAATGTACCATCATTCATTATTCAAGTGTCAAAAGCTATGTCTAGCCTGCACAACACAGTGCTGCTTAGAATTTCCCAAACCACCCGCGAGTTAGTGGTTTGTGTAGCTGGGACCAGCAAGGCGTGCTGGCTTGAGTTGTGAGACCCAAGTTAGCATGGCACTGTTCCCACCTTAATCTGTCCAGCTCTGAAGCCAGCTAATTCAGCGCTAACTCAGGTATTTCTGCATAGTGCTGCATTGCACAGTGCACAGTGCTGTTGTGGCTGTACATGAAATGCAGTATGACTGACAGTTACACCAAGTTCTGCCAAGGAGGACCCAAGTAATTTAATTTCCTTCGATTATAATCCATTTAGATGTAGCATATAGCAGAAGTAGCTTTAAAAAAAAAAAAAAAAATGAACAAAACGTTTTAGATAAACAGGATTTCTTAAAGGCCACAGGACATTTTTTACATAATAGCACAAAAATTGTAAGTTCACAGATTCTTTTAGGCATTCTTAAACTGTGAGATCTTGTGTCTAGTAAAATAACATGCTTTTTCCCCCCTCTTAAAATTCCATTTAAGCTAGCTCTTCAGCAAAATTTCCATGGCTACAGACCCAATTTATTAATGTTTCTTGGGTTTGGAAGAGACTAATTAGTAGAATTAAACTGTGCACATTAATTAAGCCTGATTCTCAAACCAGATGCAAAATACTAACTCTAAATGGGCAGCAGTTCCGTCCCAAACCGAGATAGCAAGTCGTGTTTCAAACTGCCAAGATGAGCATTTTGACAACTTTAAAGCTTTATTATGAAAACACATTCAAGGCAAGGAGGTAATTGAAAACAGCTGTTGTTAGAAAATTCATCTTTCTGGGTAAAAATAGTGGTTCACCAGAATTCACGGCTGAGTCAAATTTCTAGCCACTTCTTTCTCTGTCCTCTCAGGGCAAGCAGCCAGCGCGCAGTAATATTCTCTTAAGACGTATGCCCAGCTTCAAAGTCCAGGTGGCCTCTTCGTGGAGGAGATCATGTTATATCTTTGGGTAAGCACAAGCATCTGTGTATCTTTACTTGAATTGCTGAATGAGAACCTGAATCCTGGCTGTAGGCATTCATCAAATATCATGTAGCACATTTGTGAGAGTGGAGGTATTAAGATTATTCTTTCACTGTGTTATCCTGTTTTCCCTGTGTACCAGAGATGACGATAGGACCTCACTTGAATGATAGGGTCTCTATGTATTACAGATACCAGCAGTATTTATGTAAGCCTTGCCTATGTAACCTGCATGAAAGATGCACGTTTCCTTTTTGCTGCGACCTATATGGCTGTCTAATCTTATTTTGTGCTCATATATTTATCAAAATCTTTGCAGTCTAGAATTTTTTATAGACTTTCTGGAGAGCAAGTTTGTTCAGGAATGCCATAAGATTCACTTATGAAGTTTTCAGACCTTCTTTTTATTACTTAATCTTTACTATTGTGACAGTTGAGCAGGACAGGTTTGCTGGCAGGATGCATGAAGTGCTTTTGTGAATCAGTAACGATGTGAGAGGGAGTCCTTCGTTTCCATGTGGAATTTGAGCTATGGGTTGTGTTTTGCTGTTTCTTCTTACCATTGGAGGTATTTGCACCTGCCAACAGAAGGGGTTCATCTAGGCTGTCAGAGACAAAGTGAGCATTGCATGTTGGTTTTGAGGATGTAGTGATGCTTCTTTTTAAGTGCTCTCTTGCAATGTATTTCTCAGTTTTTGTCAACTCTACCAATGCTTATTCTGTTCCTCTACACCTTACTCTGTTATCCTAATTAGATAACTCTATGAGTGTTACTGCAATGTTACCCTGTCTCAACACTCTTCTTTCAGCACAAGGTTTCCCTAACTCTGCTGATGCTGAGGCCTGAAGCCCGTTCCTGGTCTTCCTGATAAGTCTGAATCATGTTCCATAAGCCCTGTAATGCTGTGAAAGCAACTCTGCAGTGATGCTTAGGAGACGCAGTGATGCGTCTCCTCCTAATGGGATCAGCATGTCAGCCGAAGAGGCCAGAGTACTCAGGCAGCTGTGAGTGGTAGGGAAGTTTTATCTCTCTCCTTCTCTGGGAAGGACTTAGTGTTTCTTATGTAGAACAAGGAGTCCTGCCTGTCACTTGGTTTTTGCTTCTGTCAGTGTCTCAACATTTTAATGACCTAAGTAGCTCTAATGCAAATCAGCATTCGAGCATGTGTGGGGAAACAAACAAAAACACCTCTGTTTCACAACTTCGTTATGTTTCCTGTGTTCTGCTCAAACCATGCAACTTGTTAGCAAGGACTCTCACCAGGCTTACAGCTTTGTGTTCTGAGGTTTATAGTGCACCTGCTTCTGCCTCTTCCAAGCACAAGAAGAAAGAGACAATGTTGATGCTGGCAATGTTACTCAAAGTCTACCTCATGTAAGTAGCTGTTTGAGTCTGGACAGGTCAGGTCTCTTAGCCAGCCAACCTGGTAGGCTTGCCTATGACACAGAGTTTGTGAAAGAGGGTATCTCGCGTGTTGTGTCAAAGCAGACCAGATTATGCTTAATGTCAGGCTGGATATACTCACAGCGCAAGATATGAGTGGGTGTGCAGAGGTGATTTCTTGCACTTATTCTGGCTGAACTGTGTGGACTGCAAGTTAATGGAGTCATGACCAACTGAAGCAGAAATGCAGGAGCAAAGGGAAAGGGACGTCTGAAATACACAGGACCAAGGTTTTCTTATGTTGTTCCACAAGCTGTTGTACTTGGATGTCAGCAGCTGACATTTCAAGTTTTTCTTGCTGCCCTTCTGATCCATTCTTGCCAGCAATAACCTTAAAATAGAAATATGGTTCCTGGGAGAAAATTGTCATTCTTTAAGGGACACTCCAAAGTTCTTAGAAGGAGAGACCTGACGCAAGAAGGCTAGCTTACACTAGCACTGTGTAGTCAGTGCTTCCCAACCTTGTTTGAACGTCCAGGCTGGCAAGCCCTATCTCTTCAGGATGGAAACTGAAGTAAGAAATCCTTGAATCTGACCTGCACCTCCTTGTTGGCCTTGCAAAGGATCATAGCTTGAATTTTTCACATTGCCTCCCAGCTCATGACACCCTCATGTGCAGATGTACCGGATCTGATCAACTTCTGTCACTTAAGTCCAAAGGAAAGGCTCCACTTTGGCCTGGGAGAGGACAACCTGGATGATACTCTGGACTATGACTTCTCAGATTTGAGGAGAGAGAGGCCAAGGTCTCAGACCCTGCAGGCTGTAGCGTAACAGCAGGCTAAAGCACCTGGAGACTGAAGGATGACTAAGAACTTCACATCCAGTGTCTTAGATCTTTAATTCCTCTCTATGAGAAGGAATCATCCCCAACAGTTCACAGATTCACAGAGATTCACAGACTGTTAGGGGTTGGAAAGGACCTCTAGAGATCATCTAGTCCCAGCCCCCTGCCAGAGCAGGATCCCCTAGAGCAGATCACACAGGAACAAGTCCAGGTGGCTTTGGAAAGTCTCCAGGGAAGGAGACTCCACCACCTCTCTGCGCAGCCTGTTCCAGTGCTCTGGCACCCTCACAGGGAAGAAGGGTTTCCTCACGTTCAGGCTGAACCTTCTGTTTTCCAGTTTATGGCCACTGCCCCTAGTCCTGTCACTGGACACCACTGAGAAGAGTCTGGCCCCATCCTCCTGACACCCACCCTTTAGATATTGATAAACATTGATAAGATCCCCCTCAGCCTCCTCTTCTCCAAGCTAAACAGACCCAGCTCTCTCAGCCTTTTCTCAGATGGACGGTGCTCCAGGCCCTTCATCACCTTAGTGGCCCTGCGCTGGACCCTCTCCAGTAGCTCCTTGTCCTACTGGAACTGAGGAGCCCAGAACTGGACACAGCACTGCAGGGGAGGCCTCACCAGTGCAGAGTAGAGGGGGAGGATAACTTCCCTCGACCTGCTGGCCACCCTCTTCTTAATGCAGTTAGGTGCTGCTGCCCTTGCTACCTTTGTTTTCTCTTTCATTCCCACACACAAACAGGTTTTCTGCACCAAACAGCCCTGGCTTTGCTCCCACCAGAAGTCCTGCAAATCAGAGGCTTCCAAAAACTGCCTCTTGCTGGAAGCAGAAGGAGTGGTGATGTGTGGGGTTCCTGTGACATTCTAGATTTCTGGCCTACCATGTTTCTGGCTCAGCTGCTGGCGACAGGATCCCAGGGCAGCTGGATCTCAGCCTTCCTGACTGAGCAGCCAGTGTTTCAGACTTGTGTACGTTTGCGTATTTTGTGTATGGATACAGTTTAAAAGTGAAAGGTTTCTGTAATGAAAACATGTTGCTCGTATAAATACAGCTTGAGAAAGAGGAACAGGTTGGGGTGGAGAAAAACTTGGAGTTCAGCTGGTAGTCAGCTGCAGATAAGGCAAAACCTCCGAAAACATAGACTTCTTAGATCAAGCACACCTAACTTTTAGTATTTCAATTAAGGAAAATGCTCTCGGTATTTGCACAGTATATCCTATCTACATTGCATTACCTATGGTGTTCCCTGCCTTGTTAACTGGCCTTTTAGCATTTCATTTGAAAGATTAGGCAGTATGGCTGACTAACATACCTAGTTCTCTGAATGGAATCAAGTGAGCTGTGATGCTGAAGCTCTGGAGGAAGCTAAACCAAATGCCATATTGCTATTCTAACCTAAAATCTAGCACTTATGTCCATGGTTTTGTTCTCAAGCAATGGTGGTGTTTTCCAGATAAAATGTCTATTATGGCTACCTGTGTAAGGCTCTCACACTTCTGTCCTAAACTTTGGCAGCTGATACCATCTGAACAACCTACTAATCCTAAATTGTTCTGTTATCCTCCTTTCTTTTTACCCCTTTTTCCTTGTAGCTTCCTGAAGTGAACCACTTAGGGAAGAGGGAAGTCAATCCACACACAACACACCCCGCAGCAGCTAGTTTAATGGGTAACATGAATGAAATACAAAATCATCCTCACTAGAAAGTCTGATCAGTAGATTTCATTTCATCTTTGCAGAGAACACTGAATAATCTCGTGAGATTACATTGTTGAATTAAAGCTTTAGCTGTTTCAAGGGTAGAAGGTTTTGTTCAGGGAGGAAGGAAAGAGAACTGCTGACATCTGCAGAGCAAAAAAGAAATACAGAAATTTAAGAAATAAGAATTCCTATATGAAAAGTTTGATTAGTAAAAGCCTGAGAAAAAGTGTATAGATTTATAGAAGGAAAGAGGAGATTGTTCTGTTCCTAGAGAACTTTTGGCAAAGGTTATTTTTATTCCGAGGGGATATACTACCCAGGATACTACTTCAAAAAGAAACAACTGGGAGATCTTCTCTTAGCTAAACCTAAGCAAACCCAAATATTGGCATGCCAGTTACACTTGCTACAATGAAAGCTCTATGTAATAAGCTTATGCAATACATACTCTGGCTTTAAATATGTGGAATACCTAAAGGATATCTGCTCATTAAAATGATTCTTGTCAAACACTATATTGCACAAGCTGACCCATGGTTTCATCAGTTTCCAGACCTAGAATGCCTTCAGCCTTCTAGACTTGAATGTCAAATGACAGGCTGTATCTATGAGGGGAAGGGTTGGAAAATGCTTCATTTCCTCTTGAAGCACACTCACTGCAGAAAACTTATTTGAATGTTTATTGTCCCTTTTGAAGTCACCTGGCTGTTCTGTATATAATGTAAACTGTTAGGTTTAGTTTTGTAAACAGGCTGTAGAACAACTCAGATATTGGGGCATGTGTGTAGTGAAACTGCAGAGTTAGTATTACTGACAAAGCTTCCACCATATGACTAGTTCACAGGCAAGATAATTAAGGATTACTCTTAACCTTTCTGGATCATCTTCCCAAATGAAGGCCACTTTAATTAGTTTCTGAATGTGTTTGGATTCTCATTTTTCCCAAAATGCTGTTAACAAGCACTTTGGTAAGATAAGTATATTACTTAACCATCAATAAAAGCTAGGTGCTTTTCTAAGCTCAATGAAATAAAATTAAATAAGTATTTATATTAAAATACAACAAAGAAAACTAAAAGAATCAGCCTTTGGTGACTATTACCTTCATGCAGATTAGCAATTTGAAAGCATCAGACTTGTAGAACTGCTCACGATACTTGAAATTATGCCTAAAAACAGCAACAGAAAACCTTTTTGTTCATCTTTGAAAGATCACATTATGGACAAAATCTCTGTTCTTTTGGAGCTGATGTTTAATTATGATTGCTTCAGTAAGACAAAAAGCTTGAAATTACTTTTTGTTTAGCACTTAGTTTCAGGGAGACCCAAACTGTGTCAAGAAATAAATAATATATATTATATAAGCATATAGGTAATAATATACTAATGGATGTTAATGTTTTAATATATATTCTATATTTTGTGTGTGTATATATTAGAGTATAATATTCCCCACTGTCCAAGTAGAGTAATGATAGCTATAAAATAACCAACTTCTCTAAGCATGAGTTTATCCGTCTCAAAACAATGCAAAAACCTACTAATTTCTGTGTTGTGTATCAGTTATAGAAAAGATCATTCAATTTCACATATATATCCATCTTTTTGCTGGAACTTAAAAGAGTTTTAGAGATGTATCTGTCACAATCAGGAATGTTAGATTGACGTATCTTCCTAGCTTAACTTTAGACAAGTGGTTAATGATAGGTATTTGTGCCATTTTAAAGTGTTTGGAATAGGTTCTTTGGGGAAACAGAAAACTTAGCACACATATGAGTAATCAAATAAAATCAGGACTCTGCCTGTCTGGGGCCAGGGGATGGTGGCAAGAAAGTGCTTTTGATCTTGTAAATGCATAAATACTACTCTCTTACTCCTACCACTTATTATTTCCCCCAAAATACTAATATCAGGCTTTTTTTTCTCTCCTTTCTTTGTAGATTCTCCTTTTCCTCCTTTATAGATTTTTACATGACACTAGTCTGTTGTCCTGCCTTGTGCTGAAGCTGAGCAATCCCACTCCCAACAGAACCATCTGATTTTATCCAGGGATTTCTTGATCTTCCCTTCCCCTTTTTCCTTTTTTTTCTTTCTTCTTGTTTAAACATTTAGTATTCTTTGTTAGGACTAGATTTCCCACTCATGGAGATAAGTCTACTTCAATACATCATAATCTCTCACTAGTTGAATATTTTCCTTTGGATACTGCTTTATCTCCATTTTACCCTCCTTCATTGTCCCAACTTCTATTCTACCGATGTTTGTTGCATGAAATTCTCTACGCATGTTCCTCTTTCCTCTGTGCAGAGAGAAAATGCTAATAACAGAATCTTCCTTTAGAAAAGCACTGACAATATAAGGTTATTTTGCCATAGATGAAAGAAGAAAGTAATTTTGCACATACAAGGTGCATGTTCCTGGTCTCCGAGCAGGAAGCAAAATTTATTAAATCATTAAATGCAAAACGTCTTAGTGCTTGCGGCTGTTCCAGCTGCCTAATATGGAAAACCTGAGAGTGTTTCTTAGTAAAATGGACTAAGGGATTGCAGCCAAGTGGCTGCATGGGAACTATCCTAGAAGTGATGGTCTTAGCAGAATTGGCTGTAAGTATGTTACAGTGCTGAATTAGCTCGGGAAAGAATTGGTTTTGTCTAATTGTTAAAAGCACCAGAAAAAGGTGTGAGTTAAATTATATATAAAGTACTGTATGTCAAACATTTTACTTAGCAAGTTAAGGAAAAAAAAATAACAGCAAGGTATCTTTGAGAACTTGCAAATATTGACAAATACTGCTGAAGTTATATCTGAGTGGAAACGAATTTTCAATTTAATTTCTTTTGTCTTGTCTCAACTGTTCTTCCCCAACTGTCTATTCAAATCAAGATTGTCTCCATCTTGAAAGCTGTATCTTTAAAGTTTTGAGCATCTGAACATCTTAAAGATAGTTCTGCTGATCCAGATGTTATCAACAGAAATGGAAAAATCTCAAAGCATCCTATTCTGATCTCATGGGTGTTGCAGATCTCGCCTTACTTGCCTTAAGGCCCATGAGAGACTTGTTGCTGACTTTGTAGAAAGAATCCTCTTTCTACAAATAACACAAACCTAGTATCCCTTCAGGGGTTTTATTGATCTCGTTTGATATGATGTCACTGAACTGCTGCCAAACATCTAAGATACTCTTCAAGTCTGCTGTGACCTCATGGAGCCGTATCTGGGATTGTCCTGAGCCATGTGATCCATCCAAAATTGCTGGTAATCTTGAAGGGAAGCCAAGACTTAATTATGTTGTTTGCTTTAATTTGGGGTTAGAATCTGGAAGATGAGATGTACTATTCCACACGTATCTTTGCTGGTGTTCCCCCAGTGTGAATTCACATTGCATCTTTGGGCAGCTGAAATGTTCAAGGTCCTGGGGGATGGAAGGAAGCCTTCTGGTAAGGGGTGGACTCCTCTGTAGTGAATGTAAACAAATTCATAGCACAAATTTTATTTTAAAAATAATAATAATTTTAAAAATAATTAAAACCCCTCACCAACCAATGCTGGTGGAAATTGGATGAAAATGTTGCCCTACTACTAAATATTTCCTAGAGTCCTACACTGCCATCTTCTGGGGGCACGACGGGAAGAGAACTAAAATGGTGTGAAATGAGCAATGAGAAGCTTAAGGAGAACATAATCTGTTTTCAAAGGCTGAAAAAGCTCTTCATTGACTTCTCAAACCAGTTTGCAGAGTTCAGGAATCAAGAGGACTGCTGAACTCCATTTTACATCACCTTGACCTCTGAATAACCTGTACACTTGCATTTCTGATGGTGGAGTACTCTGTTTAAGATTTTTGACCTGACTGTGTGGTATATGGATAGATAGCCAAGAAAGTCTGCTTGCATCTTCAGGCCCTTACTAATAAGATATTCACCGTTACAGTAGAAGCTGTCCACAGTAACTTTGGAAAAGTTCTTAATTTTTGGTTAAAAATTTATGTTGAGTTACAAGTTTGAGAGGATTCACTTCTGCTTTATAAAAAAGAAAATTGATTTGATAGAAAAAAGTATTTATTAGAAATATTAATCTGTGCAGGTATATTGGTTGAAATTCCCCACAAAGTAAATTCTGAGGAAACTATTGTGTAGAAAATATCTTCTGGTAAAATAAATTTTTACCTAATTATTATAATTGCAATTAATCTGAAGCTGATTGTCAAGTTGTCATTTAAAACCAGCGAATACGCATTTTTTTGTTTCCTATTTCTTTATTCTGTGGTGTTGAGTGAAGTTGCTCTTTTCACATTAATACTTTCCGCTTTATGACAAACTAGGTATTCCAACTACAGTTAGAGTCAAGGTTTCAGAGAACCCTAATGGCACAAGGAGAAGTTTGCCAAACTGCATTTAACAAAAACCAAAACCAGACAAAAAGTCCTGTGTGACAACAGTGTGTCAAAAGAAACCTTTGCAGTTTAACATAGTTTCTCCAAATGATAGACTTTTCACCCTGTTATGAGATCATCACACATGGTCCATAATTTATATTTCATCGAGTTTTCAGATTTCAGATCTACTTGCTTATCTATGAAAATCAATATGATTTCTGTATCCATTTATGAAGTTGTGATGGGAAGGACATGAGTCATCACTGGCTAACTTTACTTTGTTCGATATGATACAGCATCATCTTAATAGCCTCTGAAGACCTTGTCACATTTAGCTACACACCACTACTGTGGCAAGCACTTCTCCTTTAATAGTGATTTGTATGCTGTACCCCTTCCAATGCTATTAATGTGTTTCAGTTGTTGATAGCTATCTAGTTCTTCAGGTGTGCAGTAGGTGTGCTTTCAAGTGTATCACTACAGATGCAAGGTGCATATGAAAGTGGTAAAGGAATATAAACATCTATTTACTTCAAGGCTTTGTTTGTCACCAAAAAGAAGAGAGTGTGTATCCTCATCCAAATGTCAACGTGACACCATCTTCAAATGTTTGTTTAGTTAAAAAAAAAAATTGCAGGGACAGTGTCAAGTCTGTAGAAGGATAAGTATGATCACTTGTCTGTATAAGAAATAACAAGGTAAGCAATTTTGTAAGAAGATCTAGAAGAAGTTTTCTCAAGTTTTGAGCTTAAGCTCTAGGTATGTTTACCTCTGTAACTGACAGAAATGGTACTCTGAACTCATTAAGTCCATCTGTTGAAGGACCATCCTAACAGACCATCCTTAGGAATGACTTGGATGCCATGTTCAGAATTTTTGTACTACTTAAGCACCTTGGATACCCTTTTGATTCAGTGGAAAACTTCAGCTCAGTGACACTGTTGTAATAGTAAGGACTGGAGTCATCACTGCCTAACTTGTAGGGCTTAGAGAAATTTTAGTGAGAGAAAACCCTAAATTTATTGATCAAGGCAATAAATTCAACCATCATAAAGAAAGTTTGGGTGTGCTAATAAGTTTTTTACAAAAGCTGTTTGTGTTTATACATTAACAAGATCAGAGGTTGTCCTCTTCTTTAGTTGAGGAACAGACCAGATAAAAGTTCAGTATTAGAAGTAAGCTAGAGATGTTGAACAGGAAACACCAGTTTTGCCATCTTTAAGTGCAACTTTCAAGTTACTTCTGTTGTGGATGCTGAGAACTGTTTACAAATAGCAAACAAGCTGCTAATGTGGTCTCCAGATAGATATACTTGTACATTTTTTAAAATGAACTTTGGATTATTTGAGGTGAGGGAATCGGATCAAAACTTTCTGAAGTCTTGTCCGAAGGATTACGTTGAAGGCCAGACACAAGGTGTCATGAAGCCAGTGGAAATGCTGTTACTCGTGTCACTGGGCTCAGATCCATTCTGTAGCTATTTAACCTCATCTGCACTCATTGGCACAGATACCTGTAGCCAGGGCAGCTGAAATCTGATCCAATGGAGGAGAAGAAATATGCTGTGACAACCTCACTCAGAACCACACATTACACTAACTGGCATTACTGGGTAACTCCTCACCTGCTAACTGTCTTGCCTTTTGCAATATGCAAGGATTTGTCCCCATTTCAAGCATCCTTGAAAATTATACCATAATGAGTATTCTGCTTTTTAAAACATACTTCCTGAATAGTATCATGTGAACAGTAATTAATTCTGGTAGGCTCAGAACAGGATTATGAAACTGCTGTCTAGTCTATCTAATCAATTTATTGCATCAAAACACCAAATAAAGAAACAGAAATGGAGAAAAAATATTCTGTCCACAAACTAGGTTTTCTTCTGCTGTGAATAAAAATACCAAATCCCTTAGGAGGAAGAGAATTATGCTGCAAGTCTGCTGTAGCATTCATGGTACCAGAGCTAATATAATAATCATTACTCACGTCATCATGAAATAGACGAAGAGAACAAAGGTGAACTAAGTGGTCATAAAATGTACTGGCGCTAGGGAAGGTGCTTTTCTGGAATACAGACTTCTCTGCATGTTGTGGATTTAATTTTGACAATTTGAAATAGACTTGATCAGAAAGTAGCATTTTCCCTTTGGAGGTATAGTCTAATTTTTCCACCCCGGAGTCCTGAAATGAAAAGTGAATGAGCAGATTCAAGACCAATCATTACAATAACAACATTGTAAATTTATAAATACAGAGCTTTGTTTTCACTTCAGCTTGTATCAATAATACCTTATTCATAATAAGTTCATAATCAAAGTGAAGTATTTAACCTGAAATTGAATACTGCAGTGGAGTCACCTACTAAGAAAATCAAAACAAGTGAACTTTCTCCTTCCAGGTGTGAATGATCATTTCTGAGCCTCTACTTTTGCCAATGATAGAATTCAAGGGACAACATTATGCCAAACATTAAACATGATGATAGTTAGAGGAAGGTAGGAAGGGGCAGATCCTATAAGAGAGTAAAATAAACTTGGGATTGATAGTGTATGTAGCCCTTTTCTAGAAAACTTTTAGCCTTAGGTTTGTTTCTAAGAGAACACAGTCTGGAATCTGGGGGTTGACATGAAAATTAGGAATGTGGCCTCTGCAGGCTGTCTCCTTCTCAGAAATCTGTGCTCCAGCATTTTAAAAGCAGCCCAGCCTGCAGGGCAGAGTACCCTGTTGCTGATGCTGGGTCAGTCTATCCTTCACTTTTTCCTTCCAAGTATGCTCGAGAACCACAGCATACTGCTGCGGTCCTGTAGGTCTGTTATACATCTGTGTTGTGCTCAGCGGAGAGATTTGGCTTTCTCTTCTCTTTCTTGTTTTAAATTTGTCTAGAGATGATGTCCAAAGTGTATATTTCATTTCAGGCCACCATAATTACTGAAAAGTGACCCTAATTAGCTCCTATATTGATTATCCCCTTCTGTCACCATTTCTCTAGGTTACCCTTCACCCTCCTCACTTACATATTTACTTCTCACACAGTCTCAGCTCACATATTGAGCGTTATTACTTGCATGTAGTGTCAGACTGCAGGAACAGTTGGAAAGACGGGTGTCAAATGTTTTGGCAAATATCTGTGTGCCTATTTCAAAATTTGAATATCTTATACCTGCCAAGAAAGGCTATTGCCCCAAGATAGCTGGGGTGCCATTGACCTGTAAACTGGTGTCATCAGGTGGAAGTTTTGAGGCAGTGCATGCAATTATATTGTCGGTAGCACTGTGTAAAATGTATTCTGTTCTGATTGCTAATCAAAGCTTACCCATAGCAATACCTGAACCTCCCCTGTTCTGATGTGAAGGCTTATAACACAAGTTCATATGGGACCAAGTAATTTGAAATGTGTGACCAGCCAACTGCATACCGAGTTCCCCAGGGTGTAATAACAGTATGTTAGCGTTCACAAGACCAGATGTAGCTGTCAGCCAAGTTTCAGTTGTCAGTCTTGTTCTAAAATAGTTATTTGAAAAGGTGATGAGAAAGGGTAGTTTTGTCACCAAGGCTGAGCTTTGATGTGGGCTTCATTTCTAGCTTTTCCATCATCTTGGAATGTAACTAACAGTACTTCAGATCCCAACCAGTAAAGGAAGGTTAGCTGTACTGATCTATATTAGATATCTGTTTTCTTTTCAAAGTAGTCTGCTTTTTGAGGCTGGCATGATTTCCTCCTGGATCATACTAACAAAGGGATAACAATAATGATTGGAGCTTCTGAGCAACTGAGCAGCAGAAATAATAATGCTGAGCACAAATCATTCCAACAAAGAGCTGATGAGTATCTGCTTGCCTAGAGACTCTGAGGATCGTTTTGCTTCTATTTTATCACTAGCAACTTTTGTGTATTGTCTTTGCTAGTGCATTGTGCTTCACTCCCATAGACGAAGCAGAAAATTAGAGCAGAATACTCTGTTGAGAAATTTCAGCTGCAAATTAATCAGCTTCCTTTCTCCTGAAAGTGAAAATGTCTGTTTTCATCTGCCATTTGGGCTGGCTTCTAATTAGTCTTCAGACCGATGTCACTGGGACATCACCAGACATTTGGAAGCCTTGGCAACATCTTCAGCTGATAGATAAGGCAGTAAAAGCAGTTCTGTTTTCCTATTGTCTTCAATATTGAAAAATCTCAGTATTTACCATATTTGTAAGTTAGCTGCTCAGTATTCACATATCTGTAGTCACTTCCCTACCCCAGCTCTTACCATAATGCTAACCAGTAAAATTAATTTTGTTTTGTTTTTCTAAAGAATCATCTACTGCACTTAGAGACCTTGTGCACCATGCCATTTGCACAAATAAACTCAGTTCAAAAAATCCTGAAGGGTTCAGAAGGACTAGAAATGGTAACAGCATGAAGCACGTTCTGTACTATAAGAGGCACTGTGTTAAATGCTCTAGAAAAAAAAATGATGAATTTGCATTGCTCATTGTCAAACTACACAAAATTTTACCAAGAATTTGTCAGAAATGTGATTGGGGAAAAAGATTTTGCTTTATTTGTTGCACATCTGAAGGGAGCAAGTGTTGCAAGGTGTGTGGTTTCTTTCTTTTTTCTTTGATCTTTGTTTCAATCCAAAAGGAGGATGGTTTACATCTGGTTTTCAGTTCTTACTTTCTCATGTGCTATTTCCAGAATTTTGACGTTTGGGGTTTTTTTTATTATATACTGACACACAGCAGCTGTGGAAATACATTGCCATAATATATTTGGCTTTTTATGTATAATCTCCTCATCTGTTGCACCTTCTGTAGAATTGCACAGGTTGAATCCCTTATCAGAGCAAGACTAGTACCAATTGAAGCAGGAGTGAAATTAAACTCCCAGAGACCTCCTTTGTACTGGAAAATGCATGAGTTGTTTGAAATAAAGTAGCGTGGCTTTCAGATTTAAGGGTGGTCTGACAGAACTGGTAGTAATAAAATCCAAATAAAACACCATTTCACATGTGAACTGAGCAAATTTGATCTGTAAGTTACCGATCCACAGCATTATCAGAGGCCTGAAATCAGTGTGGTGTGGCATGGACATATGGCTTGTCTGAGGGAACCTATTCGCAATACCCAAGTCTTGCATATCAATCCTTATGTACTATTTTAAAGAAAACTCTAAGAGGTTCCATATGAAAAATGAACAGAAAATGCCTTCTTGCCACTGGAAATCAATTGAGGTTAATCTGCCTGATCATAATAATACTTCAGAAATATATACATATACCTATTCATCTGCCTGTT
This sequence comes from Rhynochetos jubatus, assembly GCA_027574665.1. NCBI lineage: Eukaryota > Metazoa > Chordata > Aves > Eurypygiformes > Rhynochetidae > Rhynochetos > Rhynochetos jubatus. Next base: position 31,238,575 of record CM050649.1, on the reverse strand, counting down.
TTTCAATACACTTGTAATGCCCACTACAGATGGTATTGTGTTCCTGTGGACAACTTCATGGGTCTGTCAAAATTTCTGACAGAAGCCAGCCTGAAGATTGACTAGCCAACCACTCAGCCCACACGCTGAGAATTAAATCCACCAAAAGGATCCCTTTGCTGTCTGGGTTTTTTAATTTCCCAGCAAAACATTTGAAAAAAAAGGTAGACTTAAACCTCCCTGCCAATGGCATCAGGTAGTCAAAGGATCTCTCTGAGAAGGTAAAGTTTTGACCTGAATGCGGCTCAGTTTGGCTTACACTGGGACATCCAGATAAATAGGAGAGGATGCACTGCCTCTGTGGCTGTGGGTATTTTCCTTGCACAGCTACCTTCCAGATAATTATCTTATGTAACCATACACTTTCAGTAAGTCTGAAGCTATTAGGAGCTAGAGGTCTTCGTTACAGATCTGCTGTGGAAGATCTATTAACTATACTGATTTTTCTTCTTTATTTTTGAAGAAGAAATAGATAAAATGTATTTCCCATTTAATTCAGAGCAGTAATTCTATAGGGATGAGGTTAAAACAGGCTAAGGCATCTTAGGGTATTTAAAAACTGACATTTATTGAAACATAAAAGCACACTTTTATTGGTTCACTGTAGAATTTACAGTTACAGTTAAGAACGTTACCTTACAGTATATTTCAAAGAATTCTATTATCTGTACTGTAGTACCTTAGCTGGTAAAAATTTTGCTTGATGTATGTACATTACTTTATTGACTTGCACTTTACTCCATGATAGATTTATTCCTTTAAGTGACACTGAAAGTAATAAATATAAGACTTCAAATGAAAAACATTTTTACTGGCACAGTGGAGAGGGAAAGAAAAAGCAGTGTATAAAATCTTGGCACAAGCACTCTACACTTGTGAAATGAGGCCAAATTAGTGAGGAAAAACAGTTAGAATGGAGCTTCAGCATGCTGTTCTTTTTCCAATAGTTTTAAAAAAGAGAGAATGACTGAAGGCCTGGTTGTCAATTTTTCACTGAAGTGCAAGCAGTGGTATATTTTATTGCATTATGGAAAATGGAGGGCTTTTCCTGGTTCCAAAAATATCCCACTGTACTATTTGCCACAGTTCAATCTTACTGTGTGTGCTGCTCAGAAGTGTACTATGGATGTGCAATTCATTGTAGGAGTTCATCGTGCTGTGTAGGAGGGTTGGAAAAAATGCAATAGCAGCAGTTTTTAGTGATAACTTTAACACAGCGTATACCACGAATGGTTTGCGGTTAGACTTGTTCAGGTTACTAACACATATGCTTGTATGCATAACAAGGAGTTCAAGGGCTGTTTTGTACTGAGGAGGTGCCTTTTCTTTCCATAGCCCATAAGAAATGCACAAGCACTTGCAAAGCAGACAACCATTCATTAATAGCCCAGAAAAGGTGATAGGCAGTTATAAAATGTTATTTCTGATGCTGGGAACCCCAAGTTGATATGTTATCAGATGGACTTATGATCAAGACACAGCACGCTGCACAGATCCCATCCATGGTGGGGTACACCAGTTCTAAAATCACTGGTATTCTTACAGGGTCATGCTCATAATACAGATTTCTCAATCAATGACAGTAGGCAGGACTAGCATATGGACTTAGCTTTGACGAGTGCCTTGGACAATGCACTCTAATATTCCCATGTTGTTAATAAAGCTGCAATTCCTGAAAAGGTACATGTAATATTTCAATTGAAAAAGCCAATACACTATACCTTCACTTGAGATTAATATGCTTTAACTAAATGTATGTTTACTAACTATACACAGACTGTATAAAAAAAGACTAAAGAGCAATTACACAACATCTATGATGCAGATGCATACACCTAGATTAACCATTATGTGGATCATAAATTCCTTGTACAATATTCTTCCAGCATAATGAATGCAAGGGCACTTAGATCTTTCTTGTTGAGATCTGAAATAAAGGCAAGGTACTGTGTACAGACAGGAAAATTGACAGGTTTTGGGCAATTAGAATTTCTAACTAAAGGTAATAAAAGCTAACATTACAGTTTTTAATTTCTAAACATTAGTGATTTAGTATAATGGACCTCAGATTCGGTTTTACCTGAGGATATCTATATTATTCAGCAAAGCCTTGAATTTTCTGTTTTAAATTTGCATGCTGTCTCCATACCTTATGCACCGTCCTTATTTAACTGCTACCCCCCTTTGCTGTATTAAAAGTCTACCGTGCGAGCCCCCTGAAGTCAGTACAAATTAGTCAATATGATTTAGCAAAGAAAGGTCCATATCCAATGACAGTGAGAAGACATACAAGATATTGACTTCCTATATTTACCTCCCTTCTGAATTTTTTTACGTTTTATGTCTTCTTCCTGAGGCTCTGTCACCACCTTGCACTTGAGTTCTGGCAGTATGCTGTCATTCTACTTTCTTCTTATCTCTCCTAGATTCGGTCTTATCCTCAAGTCCTTCCCTTTATTCCTATTGTTCTAGGGATTTCCTATTAAACCTCTCTAGTTTGACATGATATGAACCTGTATTAAGTTTGCATAGCAAGGTTTTGGCAGACAGGGGCTACAGGGGTGGCTTTTGTAAGAAGGTGCTAGAAGCCTCCCACATAGAGGCAATGGCAGCTGTCTGCAAGACACACCCACTGCTGGCCAAGGCTGAGCCCATCAGCGACAGCGGTAGCACCTCTGGGGTAACATATTTAAGAAGGGGAGAAAAATCCTGCACAACAGCAACTGCAGCCAGAGAGAGCAATTGAAAATATGTGAGAAAAACAGCTCTACAGACACCCAGGTCACTGGGGAAGGAGGTGCTCCAGGAGCCGGAGCAGAGATTCCCTGGCAGCCCATGGTGCAGAACATGGCAAGGCCGGCTGTGCCCCTGCAGCCATGGAGGGTCACAGTGGAGTAGAGACCTGCCCACAGCCCAGGGAGGGCCCCACACCAGAGCAGGAGGATGCCCGGAGGAGACTGTGGCCCTGTGGGCAGCCCATGCTGGAGCAGGCTCCTGGCAGGACCTATGGACTGATGGAGAGAGGAGCCCAGGCTGGAGCAGTTTTTCTGGCAGGACTTGTGACCCCATGGGGTGCCCAGACTGGAGCGGGCTGCTCCTGAAGGACAGCACCCCGTGGGAGGCACCCACGCCAGATCAGGGGCAGGGTGTGAGGAGTCCTTCCCCTGAGGAGGAAGGAGCAGCAGAGACAGTGTGATGGACTGACCACAACCCCCATTCCCCGTTCCTCTGCGCTGCTGGGGAGGAGGCGGTAGAGAAATGGGGAGTGAAGTTGAGCCTGGGAAGAAGGGGGGGGGGGGAAAGGTCTTTTAGGATTTTGTTTTAGTTCTCATTACCCTACTCTGATTTGATTGGTAATAAATCAAATGGTTTTCCCCAAATTGAGTCTGTTTTGCCTGTGATGGTAGTTGGTGAGTGATTTTTCCCTGTCCTTATCTCAGCCCCTGAGCCTTTGGTTGTATTTTCTCTCCCCTGTCCTGCTGAGGAGGGCAGTGATAGAGTGGCTTTGGTGGGCACCTGGCCTCCGGTCAAGGTTAGTCCACCACAGAACAAGCCAACAAACTGCTTCAGATAGACAAACACCTGTTGGCAAGCCAATATGTCGTGGCCAAAATGGATAGTTAAACATCTTCTACAGAACAATCATGGTTTAACATTCCTGACGTACAACTCTCTGCACTCCCACTTCTGTTCTGCTGGTCGTTCGTCTTTCAGCAGTCAGGCATGTGACACTGGGGTGATGGTCAAGAAGGAAGTGTAAATCTTCTGTGTGTAATGATCATCTGTTGGAATCAAATAGAAATGGTCCTTATGTTTAGAGGGATAATAAAAATAAGTATATTCAAAAGTTACATCCTTTCCTTAACGAGATCAAACCAGATCAGTTTAGGAAGAGCACATAAATTTCTCATCCCTTTTAATATTTACTAGCAAAGGCAGTAATTCATGCAGTTCTTTGTTATCCTGGCTTTAAGACTGTGGGAGTTTTGTTAATTAAGACTCCTCTGACTACCTGAAAGGGTGCCATTTTGGGTCATCTGTAATACAAATGCTCGCAGTGATTTTCCGTTATGGGTTTTGTGGAAGTTTGACTACATAAATTGAACAGTGCCGCATGTCAATTTTTATTTCCACATGGTTAATTAGACCATGCCAAACTTCCTGCTTTAGCTAGGTAGTATCTAGCTTTCAGATCAGCTTATTTTATCTCTCCATTCGAAGATCCTGGCTCATGGGACAAAGAATAGATTATGCAGGTGAATTGCTTTAGCCATGAGGTTATGTAGTAGCTGAAGACATTTTGGGCCAGGGCTGTTATAGGAGAGTGTTTGTTTTGATGGGGTTTTTTTCTAAAAGTGTTTCTAGTACTTGCAACCATAAGTAAATAACTTTGAATCAGAGTCGACAGATGGGAATACGTTGATGAGGGAACCTTTTTCCTTTTGACATCTCTGAGCACACCTGTATTTCACCATTCTTCCTGGACTTCCCTCCCACTCATATGTCTTTAGTTGTGGTCTATCCAAACATAAGTTCACAAGTCTGATGGACATACAATGCTGACTTCTATATATAGATATGTGAAAAGGACATGCCTTTGCTGGAGAGTCATACCCATAGTCAGCAGTTAACATATCTGCAATGAGGAAGGCAGGAATTCATGTTTATTGAATTGGAATTAAGCTTTGCAGGTGCCAACCCATAGAACTTCTCTGAAACTTCATGGCCAGCAGCCACGGAAATTGAGTATCTGCTGAATAGGGTGTTAAATTAGCAGGGCTGCTGAAGCAGGCTTGCTGATACAACGTTGTCATATTTCAGTCTGTCAGAACTGTTTTGTGCATGTTTCTGACAAAAAAGATGAATTTCACATGACAGATCTCTTGTTTGGAGAGATGCAGGGTGATTACGCTGTTAATACAGTTTTTTATTATTCCTTTAGAAGTATTCAAAGAGTATTTCTTTAAATACAGCTCAACGTTGTGTGGCAAAGGTTGAGGCACCTGTGCAGCAGTGAATGAAGGCTATCTAAATATGAATGACTAATTATCAGGGAACAGGAAAACACTAGTTTTCTTTCATAACTGAGTTGGCTTCATCTTATTCAGAATAATCTGTTGGGAAAATAATTAGCATAAAGAAGATGGAGTTTTGATAAGTAACTTTGATGTTCGTAATTATAGTAATTTTTGTATAATTTCTTTCATTTATGCTCATGTTTTATTTCAGTTTTCTCTTTCAGTCATAAAAGCTGATATTAAATTTTAGATTAAACCTATCTCTCTGTAGACAGCCTCCTTAGGAAAAACTGTTATCTTTGTATGCTAAGAGTGGACTCAGAACAAATTTGCTGTTACACTTTCTTTCCATGTCTCTGAATTTGTCTTCTCTAACTTAATAAATCACACAGATTAATGTGGATGGAATGGTCTAGAAATATCGAATTTAACATGGTATAAAAAGAAAACTTTTTCCCTTTCTTTGTATAATGTTCAATATTTTAATCTTTATTTTTGACAAAAATGCATCATCTGAAGTGCTGAGCATAGAATGGAAATATTTGGATTGTTATGCCATCCAAACAATAAAAGAGAATCTTCCTGACCTAGCTCCTGAGTCTGAAGGAGCAGTGTCTGTCAGAGGGCTCTGAAGGTTGCCAGCCTATACTGTACTTGTTCTTGTGCTTAGTGGTATGAAAAGCTTCTTATTCTGTCCTAGCTTTCTGTAAGGCTCTATAATGTATCTCAGTCAGCTGAGAAATCCAATTTCTTAAACAAAATTTCTTTACACAAAAATCAAAAAATTAGTTTAGACATTAGTAATGCTTTTCAGATCTGTTTAAATATGATTCTATTGAATAATTGCCACATCCCTCCTCTCGTTTGCTGTCTAAGGAATTAACTACTAGGTTCTCCTAGTAGATAATTTGGTGTTAAATTGCTCATACTGTTCATCCTATCAGGGAACAGTACTGATAGGGAGGCTTTATTTCTCCTCTTTTCCATTTATTCTAGTGTTTGTGTGCACATGTTGTTTATTAGGAATGCTTAGAATAGGGGGTGCTTACTCTCTGAAACCCTGCTTATTGTATTGTTATGAAGTACATTCTATCACTCTTTTTTCCACAAATTCTATTATGTATAAAAGGTTAACAGGGTTCACAGCTTGTGTAGTTAAACTATACTCACAGCTCAGTGATTTTGGAGATACCTTTTTAGACAGCTACCTAGGTTGCAAAAGGGAGGCATTTGAAATACAAGACACATTGGAGGATGAGTAGTTGCATGTATCCTATTGAAATCCAGGGAGACTTTTGTGCAATAAAATCACTGTCCTGCAAGAGAGAAAGAGTTCTGGTCTGCAGCTGTGCAACTTAGCTACAGACTGTTGAGCAAGACAGTGAACTCATGACAGAGCCCCTGCAAACAGGCTACACATTAAGGATGCAAGCGGGGACAGGCTACAAAGAAGGAATTTAGAAAAGTTGTCCAGTCATGAAGAGATGGTGTCAGGAAAACCAAAGTTCAGCTACAGTCAAGACCAATGAGCGGTATGAAGGGCAGCATGGTGTGTTTCTACCACTACATTACAATGTCTCCCAGGTGTCTGCACTTAGTGGCTGAGTTCAAGGAGAAGAGCTATCAGCAGTGGGCGAAGATCAAGTCAGGGTTAACTTGACCAGCACAAGTCCCTGATCTCATCCAAGGATGATGAGAAAATTGGTCAATGTCTTTGCAAAGCCACTATCATATTTGAAAAGGCATGGACATCACAGGGACAGTTCTGATGAATGGAGAAAGGTAAATGTCTCACTCATTTCAAACAATGGCCAAGTAATCAACCCAGGGAACTGCAGGCTGGTCAGTTGCACCTCAGTCCCATGGAGCAATGTACTTTGGAACACATTTGGGGGCATATAAAGCAGAAGATGGTGATGGGGAGCAGTCATCATGGATTTACCAAGGGTAAATCATGCCTTACAGTCTAATTACCTTCCAAGATGCAACATGTATGTCTGTGACTCCATCCCTGTAGGTTTTCATGACCAGCCTGAGCAAAGCCTTGAGAAGCTTCTATGACCTTGTAGCTGATCCTGCTTTGAGCTGGAGGTTGGATGACAGACCCCCAGAGGTCCTTTCCAAACTGAATTATCCCATGGTCTTATAGATGGGTTTTGAGATGCTCAGTTATGGGAAATCATTGGCAGAATGGTCTGTTAATAGGTGAATTCCATTAAATTTTCTGTGATCTTGATATGGTTTTATTAACTAAAAATTACATATTTCCCTAGAATATGATAGAAATAACATAAGGATAGAAAATGTGACAAATACACTATATCTGATGCATTCTGGAAAAGTTGATTCAATTCCAGTTCTTTTTTCTGATTACTTAGTGTTTTGGACATCATGGGCTGGGGGCGGGGGGAAGGTCTATTTGGATCTTTGAAGCCATATTCCTTAACCCTGCATAATTTACTATCCAGAAAAAAACTAATTTTCTATTATCTGTTTACTATGTATTAGGGTAAAAAGGCTTTCTGCCACTCATCATCATCAGAAACCTATGGTAAAAATTAATTTCTTGAAAATTAAAATAATGTTCTTAAAAGTCAGAATAGGTTCCTTATTTTTTTTTAATTGATTTATGTCTAGATGCTACTAGAATTAGTATGTAATGCCTTCTGAAGAACTTGCTGCTACCCACTAGTTCTTCCCAATCTGCAACTGGCTTATCAGCAAATTTTCTAGTCCTTTAAAATAAGAATATATCCCTATTCCTTTTAAAAGAAGTAGTTTTAACTTTTGCTTGAAGTATTCTTCCTCAGAATAATTTTCCTGAACATTCAGTTCCAGTTTGATATTTTTGATGTTTGAGACTCCTGTAGAGGAATGCTTTGATAGCACAGCTGTCTCCAAGTAGTTCCAGATTCTGGACCCCAGGGATAAAGTGAAAAGTCTGGAGAACATTATCAAGGAATTTGCTTTTATTTCAGGATCTGTTTAGGAAGAAATAATAGGAGGGATCCCCACTTGTTTTCCTGTGGTGGAGAATAATTTTCCACTTCTATTTGGTTTTGTGATAGGATGAAATACTAAAATAAAGCAGAACTTTATCTGACTACAATTCAAACAATTGAATTTGACAATTCAATATTTTTTGTTAAGAAAATTAATAAAACATCAACCACTCTGCTCTGTAATTCCAGCTGATGAAGTTATTGACACCAGTGCAAAAGAAAGGCCATGAAAACAGTGAAGATTAAAAATTCTGCTGGTTTTAATCAGTAAATGTATGATAAATTGACTTTTGAGTAAAGGCATATTCAAAGCATCCAATTAGTGAATCTGACAATCATATTAAAGAAATAAAGATGAGAGAAAATGTTTGAAATGTTTGACTAAACAATAGCAGTGAGACAAGTAAAAACAGCTTCAAGCCTTCACTAAGAGCTGCTTCACCACAGTGATCAGAATCTATTTGATTACTGCCCTTAAACTAATGATAGTCCATTGCCTCCACTGGCTGCACTGAACCAGCATCAATAATTGCCACACAGCTGGGACGGATCTTGAGGCACACAACGTTGTGATTATCAGGAAATCCTACAGTCAGAAAAGGGACCTGTGATGTGTCTGTTCATTTTCATTTTTCAGATTCTTTGCTTTTTCTCAGTATCCTAGCACTTCATTCCCCTAGATGCTTGCTATTTCTTCCCTTGTGTCATCTCTATATCCATGTGTCCATTTGTCTTGTCTCCCTCTCTCTGCATACAAACCTCCATCTCATCTAAGACACTCACCCAAAGACTACCACCTGATTCCTCTTTTTTCCTAATTCTCATATTTTATCATTTCTCCATCAAAATTACCTCTTTCATTCAATTCCCCTCCTCATCTGCATTCTACTGTGATGCTTGTTTCCATCAGTAACGTCTCAACATCTAAAATTAAAAGCATTACTGTCCTTTAATTTACTTTAGTCAATTATAATAGTATTTGATTTTTGGAAATGTTTCTTATACATGCCTTTTTAATGACATTGTGTAAGTAAAGTAATGTCTCTTAAACTACTTTGAGCCCTCAAGATGCTCATGGTCTTCTATCTGACAGGAACAATAAAGAACTAAAAAGGCTACATAATGTAGCTAGTCAGTATAATATGTATTTTTCTGGTTTTGTTTGGCTGTAATTTTGGATCTTTCTGTACATCGTTTTTGCTGTGTAAAACCCAAAAAAATACAAAGCTCAAAAGTTTTAGGGCCATGTAAAAAAAAGGCTTGCAAGTTCCACAACTCAAAAAAAATGCAGCAAAGCAGAGATTATAATATTTCAGGTCTAGATTTATTCTTCAGGTATTAGTTGCTGGTACAAAACTCCAGCACACAGTTCTGCTACAGAGAAAGATGTTTCTGGAATAGAGTGAGTTTGAAGCAAAGCTCCAATGCAGATAAATGCATATGTAGGCACGAAAGACACTGTCCTTGATGAGGAGGTGCTGAGAGGATTACCAGTCAAAAATATTCATCAATTATCCATGCTGATTTTGTGACGTATTAAAGGTTTGCACAATATAACCAATGCTTTAGTCTTACAACAAGGCATTATTTCTTCAGATAACACAAGATAAGAGATTCTTCTGCCACTGTATGAACAAAGGTAATTTGAATGAAGATAATTTGTCATGCTAAAACATCACTGATATTACATCCTTAATATATCTGCTCTGAAAAATACTGGGTTTAAACTGTATTTGGATCATTATAAGAAAACTCAGAGAACTCTTCCCTTAGAAGTAGCAAAATTTTTCTTGAATCTCGTCAGGTCCCATGGATTTGTGTACTTTCAGGTTCCTTGAATGGTCTTGAACCTGGTCTTCTACAGTGGGCGGTTCTTCATTCCCACAGTCCATGCCTTTGCCTTCTGCAACTTGGGTGGTGTGACTTGAGCACTTGCCAGTAAAGACTGAGGCAAAAAAGTTATTGAATATCTCAGCCTTCTCCATATCCCAGGCAACCAGGTCTCCCATTTCCTTCTGGAAAGGGCCCACATTTTCCCTAGCACATCAACCAGGCAAAACTGGTAGTGTGAACTCCAAACTTGTACTATACACTGTGGCTCAGAAAATTTATCAAGATACTATTGCAGTGAGTTGTCCTTAAACAGAAGAAACAGAGGCACTCAGAGATGCATTTCATATTAGAATTTGATTCTACAGTGAATCATACCTACCATTCAAAGTAATTCTCAGGACCATGTTGTCAAACTAAACAATCAGTTCAAAATACATGATTTATTGTTCATCTGTCTTCCCTGATACAAAACAGGGAATCTATTGATTTTTTTGAAGACCATTTTTATTTTGGTGCAGGGCATCACAATTACTATTAACTATAGTGTTGTATGGGCAGTGAAATAGTCAGTGCTATTAGTTAATGTGCGAGCAGATATCGACCAGTAATTTTCAGCAATAAATGTAATGATACAAGACATGAGTGTTTGTTCAGCATTTTATTATGACAATCCAACTGAAGAAAATCTCAGAGTCGGAATCTCCCTACCATTGAAATTTATGCAATGATTTCTATCCATCTAGGTTTGGCGAAACTGGCTGTGAGCCAAAGTTCTAATGACTTTAGCGTTAGAAGAAAATCAATGGTATGCAAATAATTATTGAATTGCCATAGACTAAGCAAAGCAGCTCAAAGATTTAATCAAAAGGAAGGGGTTTAATTCAAAGAACAAAGACTTGCTACTATTTTCCTTGAAATGTAGGCAGTGTTTTCATCACTGGTCTTTTTGTTTTGTTTTGAAAAAATACTGGGAGGCTGAATGGCAAGCATGTTTAATACAAAGTATAGCTACCTCTTTTACCAGGAACCATGTACATTCTCTTATAGGAACAGAAATATTTTAATTTTTGCATGTGAGAGCATTTCTGTAATAACCCCTCTGCCATGCATCAGTGCAGCAATAGGCTCTGTGGCATAGAGCCTCTCCTGGTTTCAGTGCTGCTATGTTCCTTTGCCTCAGGGAAGGCAGTGTCTCTCGGGCTGCACCCCCACTGATGTCAGTGCTGACAGATGAATGCAGTTGGTAACCCAGTAAATATGATTTTTGCCATTGCTATGAGAAAGCCACAGGCCTTGTGCTTGCCTTGGGCTGAGCTGGCTTTAACAGGTGCCTCATGGCCAGGTCAATGGGAATGGCTTGCTCTGGTAAAACAAGGCCTAAACTTACAGTGTGGAAAGGAAATTCATATTTCTCAGAAAAAAATAATTATATAGCTAGGTGAATCTTTAATACTAGAGGAATTGTTTATTTGGTAGTTTCCTTTCAGGCATAGGTAATGTCCTTTTTCAGATCCAAGTATTGGCATTAGATAATATTGCTGGAAAAACCTGCAGAAAAGTGAGAAATATTTGCTAGCTGTTTTGTGTAACACAGGATATGCTGAAATGAAGCAGAAGAATAGCTGACCTTTTTTATTGAAAACCAAATGATTTTTCTGTTAACATTAGCCTATACCACTAAAATATGAAAGATTTATTATCAAATTACTAGGAAACACAAAGCATTCAATTAAGATTTGAATCTGTGCTTGCATGTTTTCTATTCTTCATCACAGGCAGGTCTTTCATGAATCACTCATCATCTATGAAATACACTAGACGAATATGCATAATATTCATTTTCTCAAAGAGGGAATTAGAAGGAAGTGAATTATTTCAACAGACTCTATATTATTAAAAAAAGTATTTCCCATCAATTTTGTCAGTTTTCTCCAGTGTGAAATTAAGTTCAGAATAGTCATATTCAGTGTAGCTTCCCTTCATTTATTTTAAATTAAAAATATTACATTGTAACCCAGTAAGTACGGGGCCCAAAACTGAACTCAGTATTCAAGGTGTGGCCTTACCACAGCTAAGTACGGGGGGACAATCACTTCCTTAGTCCTGCTGGCCACACTGTTCCTGATGCAGGCCAGGAAGCCATTGGCCTTCTTGAATATGCTGGCTCATATTCATCTGGTTGTTGACCAACACCCCCAGGTCCTTTACTTCTGGGCAGATTCCCAGCCACTCGTCCCCCAGCCTGTAGCGTTGCATGGGGTTGTTGTGGCTCAGGTGCGGATTTGTTACTTGGCCTTGTTCAACCTCATAGAGTTGGCCTCAGCACATCAATCCAGCCTGTTCAGATCCCTCTGAAGAGCCTTCCTACCCTCAGATTATCACTCTCACCCAGCTTGGTGCCATCTGCAAACTTTCTGGGGGTGGGGTGCACTCGATCCCCTCATCCAGGTCATTGATAAAGATATTAAACAGAACTGGATCCAGTACTGAGCACTGGGGAACACCACTTGTGACCAGCCATCAACTGGATTTAACTCCATTTACCACAACTTTCTGGCCCCAGCCAGCTAGACAGATTTAACCCAGCATTGTATGCCCATCCAAGCCATGAGCAGCCAGATTCTCCAGGAGAATGATGTGAGAAATGGTGTCAAAGGCTTTACTAAAGTCTACTAGATCCACAGCCTTTGCCTCATGCACTAAGCGGATCACCTTGTCATAGAAGGAGATCAGGTTGGTCAAGCAGGAGCTGCCTTTCATAAACCCGTGCTGACTGGGCCTGATCACCTGGTTGTTATGTACATGCTGCGTGATGGCACTCAAGATGACCTTCTCCATAATCTTCCCTGGCACTGAGGTCAGACTGACAGGCCTGTAGTTTCCCAGATCCTCCTTCCGGTCCTTCTTGTAGATGGGTGTCACTTTTGCTAACCTCCAGGCAACTGCGACCTGCCCAGTTAGCCAGCACTGCTGATAGATGATGGACAGTGGCTTCCACCAGCTCCCACAGTAGCTTTAGGTGGATGCCATCCAGCCCCATAGACTTCTGTGCAGTAACTTGTGTGTATCTAAGTGGTGTAGCGGGTCGCTAACCATTTTTCTGTGAATTGTGGGGGCTTCATTCTGCTCCCCATCCCTGCTTTCCAGCACAAGGGGCTGGGTACCAGCAACATACTGGTCTATCTATTAAAGACTGAGGCAAAAAAGGCATTAAGTACCACAGCCTTTTCCTCACCCTCTGTCATTATGTGTCCCCCAATCCAATAAATGATGGAGATTCTCCTTATCTCTCCTTTTGTTTCTAAGGTATGTATAAAAACATTTTTGTTATCTTTCACAGCAGTAGTCAGATTAAGTACTAGTTGGTCTTTGGCCTTTCTAGTTTTCTCCCTGCATAACCTCATGACATCCTTGTAGTCCTTCTGAGTTGTCTGCCCCCTCCTCCAAAGGTCATAAACTCTTTCTTTTCCCTGAGTTCCAATCAAAGGTTCAGCCAGGCTGGTCTTCTTCCCCATCGGCTCATCTTTCGGCACATAGGCACAGTCTGTTCCTGTGCCTTGAAGATTTCCTTCTTTGAGAATGCTCACCCTTCCTGAACTCCTTTGTCTATCAGGACTACTTCTCAAGGCACTCTGTCAACCAGGCCCCTAAACAGGCCAAAGTCTGCCTTCAGGAAGTCCAAGGTAGCTGTTCTGCTAACCCTGATCCTTACTTCTCCAAGAATTGAAAACTCTATCATTTCACGATTGCTATGCCCAAGACAGACTCCAACCATCACATCATCTACAAGTCCTTCTCCATTTGCAAAGTAGAGGTCCAGTGGGGCCCCTTCTCTACTTGGCTTCCTCACCAACTACCTCTCTTCATCCATTCTTTCCCCATGTTGCTTTTCTGACAGCACAGAGAGAATCAGTTGTTTTCTTTTTCTTCCCCCTCAGAGTGAGTGGTCCCCTGGCAGGAATGTGAGCAGATTGCACAAGAACTGCAGCCTCCTTAGCACCACCACATAAGACTCTAGAGACATCTGCAAGATAAAATATCTCAAAGGTGATTTTTTGTCAGGGCCCACATGCAGAATTGCAGATGGTACAGTAGTAGAAATTATTTGCTAATAGAATATTCCTTCTCTTTCCATTTGAAAGCTTTTAAATATAAGATAGCAGCACTAGCATCATTATGTAGGATAAGGCACATTGTCTCATACTGAAACTCCACTGACCTGATTGATAATATTTATACACTTGGAGAATTTTTTCTTTTTTTAATAACTTGTTTCCCTTGATCAGGCAAGAGTTACTTCCAAAAAGGCACTTTTGTCCTCTGGAAATCATCTGAAAGCTATTAAAATGTCACAAAGGTCAAATTAAATGACTGGTCTTATTTCCAGTGTTATATATTTCAAACCATAAGATCCCTTCACAGCTGAAGGAATTCTGAACCTTTGCTTACAGAGGGAGTGGATGTTTCATGATGTATTATTGGGACAGTTTTCAAAAATCAGGTGTAAGCAAAATATGGGGTTGGAGAATCCTATTGGTGTGGACATTGATTCAAATATTTTGTCTGCCTTGGCTTCAATACTTATCACTCAGGTAATCACATATAAGATCCAGTCATCCAGATCTATGAGGATTTCCATATTTGCTGGATCTTCAAGCCACTATTTTTTTTTTTTAACAGAACTATTATTGTGTATCTAAAACTGTAGAGCACATGGACTAGTACTAACTAGACATACATCCAAGACTACCGAAAACATTGGACTAAAGGCACAATCCTTCTTGACCCCTAGTTAATACACACTGCCAAAATTTTGTCTGGATCGTAATTGTTGAGTTTGATTTCTCTTATTAACCTATTTTATACATAATGATTGATGGAGCACTGTAAGATCTTTAAATTTTGACAAGCAAATCAAATAACTTTGCTACAGAATCCAATCTGGAATGTAAACCTATTAGCTTTTTAGGATATCTCGCCAGTAGGAAATTATTTAATCTATTTATTTTAATTCTCCTGCCTGTAGGACATCTCTCTATGTCTTGGAAATAACATTTGACAAGGACTTCAAGATTATAATGTTAGGATTGTAATAATAATTAGATCCTTTTGCAGCATTTCCTAGTTATATTATAATATAATGTTACTGTAGTAAGAACTATTCGGTATTTGGAAGAAAGAGCCTGATCATTCTCTTACGGTTGGTGCCAGATTCTAAGGTGGTGTAAATCAGCATTGCTTCCAAGACCTAAAGATCTTGGCCTCTATATTTTATACATACTTTGTTTACGATGTTATTTCAGATGTATTGTGCTGGCAATTCTTTCCCTGGAGATTATTATTTTTTCTATTTGTAAGTTTTCTTTCATCAATCCCGTTTTCATTGAAATTAAAATGAAGTTTTTTTCGTTTCAGTGTTAATTTAGTGATTTTATACATGATGCTTAGTTAGCATCAATTTTGCTGACAAGAGGAGAGGCCTTTGTAATTCTATATTGTCCCAAGATATATGCTATAGAACCTTCATAAGTAGTAATGTTTTTCGATTTCTTAGACAAACTAATAGGTGATATGATAGGTGCGCATATATTGATATATGTGGGCACATATATTAAAATGTCCTGAGATCTGCCCAGTAGGGGGTTTTATATACTTATACATACAAAATGAATGCTTCTCCAAGAAGTAGTAATGCAAATCACTGAACTTTGATTCCCTGCATTCCAATTAAACTCATTGACAAACTTCTCTTCTGCTAAAACTTTCCTGTTCATAACCTTTCTGTTAACAGACCTGATATTAGCTGCCAGCCTCCTGTGCAAAAATCAGGTTTCTTATATTCCACTACATAGTCCTTACCAGCTTTTACTCTACTTACCCTTCCACTTCTGTGGCTTGTGTTCCCTATATTCCCTCCTTCCTGAAGATCACTTACTCTTTTCTAATTCTTTCTAATGAGCCACCTGTTTCCTGAGGTAACAGGGTGGCTGTTTTGCTCCAGTCCTCCTTTTTACTCTTTTGCACTGATTTGTTCATTTGCTTCGCCCTATCTGAAATTCACTGGCACATTCTGGCCCCATGCATCTATTCCCTCCTCTCTGTGATGTTGGTCTGCTCTTCGCTCAGTCAGGGAAGTATTTTCTCCTTTATGCAGTGAAAATCTTTAGTGATGAGCAAAATTTGACCTAACATAACAGGTCTTAAAGACCCACTTTTCTTCCACAATTGGTATTAAATTAACCCTAATACCACGGTAGGTTTTTTCAGCATTGGGCTTCCAAAATTATGAACTAAGTCTACCCAACAAACGAGTTATGATATTAACTGACAAAACATGTGACTTGCCACCCACAATAAGAAGTTAATACTGATAAATTGTGAAGACTGCAGAAAATACAGTTTCTTAAATGCAAGAAATAAGATCTCCTTCTGAACATTTCCCTCAGATGGGATCATTTACAAGTTTTTTGTTCTAGCCAAGGTCTGAGTCTGTGAAGATGTGACAAAGCAGTGCAACAGGGCAGTACCTGCAGGAGTGTGGGTAGAATCGTGTCTTGTATGGTATGAACCCTGTTTGGGAAAGGGTGATTTTGACTCAGAAATGGATTTCCCTGAGAACACTGGAATGTTTCATCCAGGGATTATGATCTTTTCACATACTGAAGCACAGCAGCAAACCATAGAGGGTAATGTCACTGTTAAGAGCAGGTTGCAAGAATATATTATAAATGAAAGTGTTAGCTGGAATTGGCATAGTAACCTCTATCGTCTCCAATGTAATAGTAGTTACTTCATCTAGAATTGCTGAGCAGTACTTGAAGACAGTGAGTAGATATTTCGTGCTCTGGAGGTACCATTTCTGGGACACTACCAGATGCAGTACCTTCAGTATCCCAGTAGATCAGACAAGAACTAAGATGTCTAGGTTGCTAAAGCATACTCTCAACGTACTGGAGGATTCTGGATAGCCCAATATGCCAAAGTAAGCAACATCTGAAACATAAATGTAATGAACTCTAACTAAGGACTTTCAACTGCTTTTAATTGTTCAGCCAGTTTCTTTCAACTGTTCACTTCTGAAACACAGTTTCTGCTCTCAAATAAGGAATGACCTCAGTTAATGACAAACACTTTTCATTAACTAAATTTTCTTAGAGATAATCAGCCTGCTTCACTGACCTCTCACCTGAAAGGCAACCTCTTGACACCATAAAGTTATTAGGACAGAAAACAATACATTCTTTTGTACTGAACGCATTGATCCTTTGTGCCTGAAAAACGTGAGTTAGTTATAGGAAGAAGCCTGTAGAGTCAGACATGCTGTAGGTCAGTTCTGAGTTCCTCATCTTAAGTTGATGGGAAAAGTGATGCATTGTTAGTGTCTTTTTCTTTTTTTTTAGCTGTGTGATTTACAAAGCCCTACAAATCATCACCATCTCAGTATATACGCTTGCTGTGCAATTTTGCTACTCAGTCACTTCAGAAATTGATTGTCAGGGCTCTTTGGTGCTTGGTTTACATGAAGTAGAAGCCAGGTCACTTTGCTAATTATTAGGGATAAGCAAGCTGAGACAGGTAGACAATACTGCAAGACAGTAAGAATAAGAATTATAACAATAATACAATTGTTATTATTATTGTTATTAAATATAATAATTTGTCCACATTTGGACAGATTTTTCTAGTATTAAAGAGCCTTTCTAATGAGTGAATTGTAATAATCCATAATGTAAGAGCAGAACTCTTTCCTGATCATGTTTTTATATCATTTAGTGCCTGATAGTCTATGGAAATGATGCTGCCCAAAGAGAGTCATTTTTGCATGCATTCTTCAGCTTTCAGCTTCCTTGTAGTGTCCTTGGATTTCTAATGTTTCGTTTTTCTTCTTTCCATGGGGAAAAGTGCTGGAAATGTCATCCATACACCCCTACAAATGCAAGAGTAAGGTAGTTGGATTCACACAGCAAGATGGAGTGTGTGTTTCCAGTCTCTTGAGATACTGGTCATGTTGAAATATACTTAGCAAAATGCCTCATGATGAACAACAAAAGAGGCACATTCTTGTCTTTGGACTGCAGATATGACTTGGGTGAAGAACCTTGGGATTATACCCTCTTTCTCCCTTGTTTCTCTTATGTTGGCTGGGTGGTGGGCAGTAAAGGGCAGGCCAAAAGGGATATTGTGATGCCATTTTCCAGAATTCCCAGTTGACTCCTAAATAGTTTCTTAGAACTGCCATGAATAAAGATTCTTTAAAAATAAACACAGATTTCTATTGGCATGTCTAATAAATTGTAGATAAATGGAAAGGAAGTCTTTAGCCACCAAGGTGCCTAAAAACAAACAAAAAGTATTGGAGACAGAGTAGTGACAGCATAGTCTGTCGTGTTTTTTCTTCCGTGTTAGTGAAAGGAAGGGTGGAACTGTGTGTTGGATAACATCCGGAAGATTGATGTCTCATGTGTTCCGTAGGGCAGGTATGTGATGAATCCAGACATCCTGGTTCCCAAAACATGAATCCTGGGAAACATGTGTTTGCCCCCTCCATGCCTATCTACTTAGCATTCCCTTCTAATGGAAGCCTGAGTACCAGGTTGCATTGTAGCTAAACAAACACTTCTTCAGTAGTATAGATACAGGCAGTATCTGCAGGGTCACAGGCAGTGGCCCTGTGTCTCCCCTGTTCTTCAACCCGTGAATTCACTCTGAGAGAAGTTTCCGCAAGTGTTTGTGTCAAAAATGTGGTCTGAGGATTTGTTGTCCCATGTGGCATAAAATATCAAGGTTCATTTCCTAAGAATAT
Organism: Rhynochetos jubatus; assembly: GCA_027574665.1. Classification (NCBI taxonomy): domain Eukaryota; kingdom Metazoa; phylum Chordata; class Aves; order Eurypygiformes; family Rhynochetidae; genus Rhynochetos; species Rhynochetos jubatus. The sequence continues at coordinate 31,219,880 of CM050649.1, read as the reverse complement.
GAAATACTTCCACTGAATATAATTCATATTAATGTGTTCATAAAACCTTTGATGGTGGCAGATACCTTAGATATCCCCACATTGTATTCCAAATTTAAGTTTGGTCCTTTGCGATACGTAACATACCTGTATGAAGGGTTCAGGAGTGCTGAGTGGCACTCTTGTGTCTCATTCTGTGCTTCACATCCCTTGTTTGTTTTCTGCAATATGACAAGCTCAGCTTGAGTGGCCCAAGCCACTCTTTTCAGGCTGACAAACTGCAGAGTTAATGAAAATGTTAACTAAAGTCTTAGGTATCTCTAGCTCAAAGAAAAGTGTTAAAGTTCATCATTTAAAATCTATTTCCTTCCTTCATATGGTGTGGTTGGAGCACAGCAAGAACAAGAGACAGAAAGCAACACCTTATTTTTTCTGTGCTTGACTCTGGGAGAGCTTTTCCTCTGCACAGTTTTACTGCAATGTAAAAAAATAAAAGTATTTTAAAGGCTGGCTAACCTGAAAACAACACTGTGTATAGAGGGAAAGGTGATTTGGAGAGGGACAGAGGAGAGAAACAGAAGATTCGTACAGAGGATCTGCAGGACTCCCAAGCATAAGCATGAGCTTGTGACAAGAAATGGATATCTAATAGCTTGGAAGAGGATATAATCACTGATTACTGTACCTTTTACTGTATAGTATCTACTAATCTTTCAGTGCTGATGTCACAGGATTGGTATCTCCTGTAAGAGAGATACAGGAGATTGTACTTTCCATAAATTGCAACTAGTAAGGAAGTAATCAGTATCAGTAAAGCAACTGAGGAAACAGGGCATTTCTGTTTACAAAGCGGGGATGTCACATCTAAGGCACTCTCTAATGAAACACCTTGTGTGTCATTAGTTATGCATTGCAGATGGGCTATTGCGTAAGCACACTATGGGAAAGAGCAGCATAAAGGAAAATACGATACTCTAAAAAATGATGGGGAAAATAGTCATGGGAAATTGAACTTTTCATTCACCTTATGGCTAAAAACATTTTTACACAATGGGACACCTGGTATTCCACCAGAGTGAATTAGCAAATCGGTATTGGTGGAATATGAGAAATAGAATAGGAAACTGCATATTTTATTTGCATTCTACCAAAGCTAATTAGAATAGCATGTTCTATGCACTACTAATGATTTAAGCAGAAAGAGGATATATTTTTTAAAAAGAGGACAAATTCTTGACTTCCTGGATGAATGAGTTTTATGAGCTTTAGCACATGTTAAATGCTGATTACTTTTACACCATTTATTTATATTTTCAGGTAATCTTACCACATTTCGATTACAAGAGTTTCTGTATCCTGCTTTTCATAAATGTTACTGCTGATTCCCACAAGTCCTAGTATCACTCTCTTCCAACAGAGATGAAGATAACAATTTAATAGACCAAAGAAGGGGCTGGAAATTTGACAGAAATTAAAATGAGAGGAGGTGGGAGCATTTCCATCTTGCAGCAGAGCCAGAAGTAGTATAGTTCAATCAGTAGAGCACTGAACAATAGCTGCTAAGTCAGTCCAAGACCGTAGCAGTTAGGAAAGCATGTGTCTCTGGATAGCATCAGTCTGCACTGGATGACTATCCCTGTCCCAGTTGGTACCAATTAATTGGTTCTCTGAACTCTTCTTCTTTGCTCAGTATGCATGTCCCTATAAATCTTTAGAAGCATAAACTCCAGTGTCCTTTTTGTTAGGTATTCATCTTAGAATATTTGACTTTTAATTGCACATTTAAATCCATCTTTAGAAACCTTATAGTGGTCATACCTTATAAGATCACTTAACTCTATGCTTGATAATAGATAATAGAAGTTTGAAAACAGAAGATTAGATTTTTAGTCACTATAGTATGATGGAGTCTTTACCTTATATATAAGGAAGCCACAGGCAAGAATAGTAGAGTGAATTAATTAGGTACTGGCCAAGTTTAACATTTTAGAGCAAAAACATGATTATTACAAATTATTCAAGTTACACATTGGTCAATGCTACATTAAACATGGCAGATCCATTTAGATATTACAGATCCATTTAGATATCTTGTGATCAATTGGTTTCAAGCTACTTCTTGGTATCGGTTTTCAGGCTTTATCTATGTTGATACATTGATTTTGTTTACAATTAAAGTAGCTATTTTTTACATTTAACTCATGAGTTAATCAGAATATATTCTTGAGACACTCTAAGTCAATTTTTATATTTTTCAGATGTGTTTATTGCTATGTTTCTATTTTAAAGCAGAATGCAAGACAATCATCCATTTTACTTTAGCAATGAAAATTGAAGGAACCCTGCTCATTTAGCTTCCCTCTGAATGGTCCAATAGAAATGACATTTTCTGTAGGAGTAATTTTGCAGCACAAGAAAAAGAGGCTTCATCCGCATTTTTTCAAAAATGTTCTCTGTGGAGTACTTTGCTGATAATCAATTGCTTTGCACAGCATCTATGTAAGGTAGAGATGGCCCAGAACTCCTATAATTTTACTTTCTTCTTTTCCCCTGGCAGGTATCTCTACTCATCTAGACTTTTTACCACACACTTTTTACCATATAAACCATGTGCAAATCTATTACCTCTTCCCCCAAACAAGACCCTGCCTTTTTTTCTATTTTTAAGCACATCTTCCTCATCCACAAACCCATCACATCCAGTCAACTACATAATGCATCTCACAGTGGCTTACTGCATAATGGGAGGGGAGTTTCTGTTAAAGTCTCAGCAATCCTAATCAAACTATCCATGACTTTTAAGCCATATCCCTGCATTTATCTTGAGTTTCACTTGTAATTTTTGAACACTAGTGGCTTCAGTTTTTTCTAAGATCTGAATAAATAATTAATTATTTTTCTGTTGGTAGTATTTTTATGTGGTAAAAACACTTGTTTTAATATAGAAGAGGAATCATGCTGAATTAATAACAAAAGTAGCCTTATATTACTGTTGGGTCTTATTTTATAGAAAACCCACCGAAATTCCACTGAGGAACCCAGCTGTTTTTCATGATCCCATTCTTTATGGGGGAATAGAAAGACACTCTACTTGAACAGTAAAGTAGTTGCAATTCAGTGGCACAATAAATTAAAAGCAATAATGAAAAAATGAAGGTAAAAATTCCAGGTGCATGCAGGTAAAATAACCATATATCTTAAAATGAAATGGAAGTGATCTGTTCAAAATGGAGATGATGGAGGGAAAAACTGAGTCACTGAACATAAAAGAGTAGCCTGTGGTCATGTCACAGAGCAATAGGAGAGGCAAGCATGGAATGCAGCATAAGGCCCCATATTTTGGACACTATTGAGTAACTACTCCACTGATGTTTGCTACTACTGAGCGGACCTCTGAAAGAACTAAATAATATGTAAATGATATATTTGACCAAAACCATGCTGGATTTAATTCCAATGTCTGTACTTTGTAAAAATTACTCTGCAGTTTAGATTTCTTAAAATCCATGCCAGAGGAGAAATCCAACTTTACTTCTTAACCTTGCGGAGGGAGAAGGGGGTGCAGTTTATTTTGCTTCAGGACAATAACATTTATCTCAATTATTAGAATAATTAGAGGACTCTCCGATGTAAAAGTCAGGTATGTGTAAGATGAGAATAGAAGTTTAATTCCTGTGATGGGTCCTTCCAACTGTCATACAATTAACTGTGTTCGACAGCTGAATAATTTGTGATCAACTGCATTACTAATACTGTTTTATAAATACTAACACTAAATTAAATGAAATTTTCAAAATCACATTGATTTTACATTGTGAAGTTCCACAAGAAATAGGAAGGTAAAAACGCTATTTCAGAAGAGAAACATTCAGGTTCACTTTGAGATTCCAACAGGTGGAACATCCCATTTTAAGCACTTGATCCACAGTAGGTACAAAACAAGCTAAGGAGAATACACAGAGTGTGCTGAAATGTTAGTGGTTTAGGAAAGCTTTGGTTTATTTATGAGTCACAAGATAGAAAATCAAGAGGATAGGACACAGCTCAGACAACTCTGAAACAGTACAGTAAGTACATTAAGTTATGTTTTGCATCATTTTTCTTTTACTGATGGGACTGAAAGAATTGTTTCATTTACTGTCCATATGGGATGAGAACTGGAACAAATGCACAGCTTATTACTTTTGCTTCACTGTATGTCTGATGCATGCAGTTTTAGAAGCAGTGAAAGAAAACTTCTCAGCCTTCAGATCAGTGTGTAACTTTGTCAAAACCCAGGTTGTCCTAAGAGCTGAAACACCATGCAAATTGTACGTAGCTGAAGGAGAGATCCAAGGGAATTTGTCTCTCCATATAGACTGGCTTCTGAGTCTCCAAGCTCACTTGAACAGAGGCAATGCACATCAGAGTAGTCTGAAACTTTCCAACTCTTGGTTTTCAAACCTAAAAGGAAAATCTGTTTCCTTTCCTGCTGTAGTAATTTATGTGGGTTCATGCAAAACGTGTGAATGAACATCACCTCTCTCCCTATGCCCTTTCACTACATGCTCCACTTACCTAGTTTAAACTGTCAAAAATAAAAAAAAAGGCAGCTGAAACCTTTTATCATGGTCCCTTCAGCCAATTCTGCAGTGGGTGGTATCCTCAGACACAGGGCTGGTAGCAACCAGCTTAAAGAAAGTCATAGCTCCAGCAACTACTTTGTTGGGAACATACATCAACACCATAGGAGGCATGTAGTCAAACAAAGATTGAGAGGATTACGCTGCCACAAGGAAGGAGGTAAGATGCATGCTTGTGTACTGGGGAGTTCCTGAGCCTTTACATTATCCCTGGTGGATTCCTGTTGTCCCAAATGAACTTTAATGGGATAATCTGCCCATAAAGCCAAACACATTGTAAGTTGAAGAATTCCTTGAAATACCAAAACTAGACAGTAGTGCAATCACCGGGGGACTTTTAAGACTATGAAAATCTCTCCTATAGTCATGAAAACCTCGTGCTGGAAATCTCTTTCATGACTGTGACTGCTTATTGGCGGTATTGTGCTAGCGAATAGGAATTGTGCTGTCAAAGGATTAAACGACTTCCATGGGCAAAGTGAGAAATGCAGTCTTTGACTGTTTGTCCTAACTATCTTTCTGTGGTGTGGATTTGTCTCACCACAGCTGTTAAGGTCTACAGAGTGAACTGGCTTCACTGGCTCAGTGAAAAATGACTGACTTAGCAGAACAGGTTACTTTTAGTTCATTGGTCAGGTCCGTTCACTAGCTGCATCTATACAACGGCCACTCAGTGCAGATGTCTGGGTCCACAAACAGGGAAGGCAGAAAGATAAGAGACAAAGGGTAGAGCTGTCAAAATAGAGACTTCTTAAGCTTATTTCACAGCTGAAGACAGGTTTTTGTGAAACAGCAATTAAGCCATGGCTTGACGAGTAATAAATCCTATCTGGGGTCTTCCACCCACAACCAAAACACCGTGACCACATACTGTCAAGTACTTGACTTAATTTGAGTTTACTCTGCTGAAAAGCAGGGTTTTTAAAAAAAAAAAACTGATAGGATAACTGATGGGTTAGCAGGCTCTGTTATAGTAGACCAAGGTCCAGTTCTCCTGTAGCTGATGTAAAGACGACTGAAAGCTCCATGGTTTTTATGATCAGGCTGACTTCACACAAGTTCAACTGTGTGTATGTGCCTTCTATGGCCCAGTTTTTCCTAGTGATAGGCTTGCCAATACAAAGATTTGTTGTTTATGATGGTAAAGCTGTGCCTTTATCCTTGTGTGCCCTACAGAATATGAGGTTCGACCTCAGTCTAATGGCAAGCAACAGGCCTAGTGAAAGAACATATTTACATATACCAAACGAAGCTTTAGTCAATGCTGTTTCATACTTATAAAATGTGTGGCTCTTGCAAAGGTCTTTTTTTATATAAGTCACTGTTCTGAAAACTTCTAGGATGAACTATGTACCAGACTTGAATTCAGATGTTCCCTAAAAGAGAGTTAAAGTTGGAGAAATATAATCTAAGTTTAAAGAATAAACTTTAACTCACCGAAGGATTTGTGACAGGATTCCACATGAAATATTTTTTTGCTTAAACTGCTTGCAAGGCTTTCTTGGTATAAGGGAAGGAAGTTACTGAACCCAGGCAAAAAATCCTTGAAAATAACTACACAATCTTCTGTCTGACAAGTTCTTAAATGTAGGTGTTTCACATACATTGCCTTTCCAATTATTTTCACACTGTGTTTTCAGTAAACAGATAGAACTGAAATGAGAATAGTGGATATTTCTCTAAATTACTCCACTTTCCCAAATGGATTCATATTGATTTTGTGAATGCATCTTCCAAACAAATAATCTGTTTCTGCCAGCTAGATATGCCAGTCTCTACTTCAACTTAATTACCACACAACGTTGCATGAGACTGAAATAAAATTTTGCTAGTTCAAAACGAAGGAAAGAAATTTTATCACACCTTGGTACATACGTGTCTTCAAGCAGATCATAGAATAACTGCTAATAGATTCATACTTTTTCCCCTCTCTCCATGAAGTCAGCCTTCCCCAGTCAAAATGCTTATACCATGATCCCCAGTACCCAGCTTTTACAGTATTGCATTATTGGCTATGTGTGTCTAAGCTATCATTACTTCCTAATGGATTTATGTGTTATCTATGCAAATCCCTTGTGTTATGTATACAAATCGTGTGTCTCATGAGCTTAGAAATCCCTTAAGATAGTGCTGCCCAATTCATAGCCTTGCTGAAAATACCTTATATTTTGGACAGCTGTGTGTTTGAGCTCACTGCTAACATAAGGCAATTGGAGCATTTGGCTAAACTTTTTTCAAGGTTTGATTTGGCAGTAGCCTAACTGATAAATATTGATGAATCTGTATTTGAAAGAACAACTTTTTGTGCAGAGGTCTCGGCAGAGAGGGCAGGCAAGAAATGTCGTTTGGAACTGCAGAGCTATACATCTGTGTTGCACAGCGTCTACATGCTTTGCTTTGCTTGCTGCTTGTTATACGAGAGACTGATGGGGAACGGGGAAGTCTGCTTCTTTCCCCTAGTGCAGTCCTTGTGCACGGGCTGAGATGATACCTCTCAGTGGGAGCTGATGGTTGTTCTATCCCTGGGAGGAGCAAGTGATGTTTTGGGGAGACAAGCTGCTACGCTGCGGTGAGAGTTGCGTAAAGAAACCAAAGGGGAAATACAGAAAAGGAGGGAGTACAAAGAAAGACTGTGGAATCCCGGAGAACATGAATACACATTTCAGACACTTATGCACTGATCGTTTTAAGAAAGTGGCCAAAACTCTGGCTCAGAGCCTTAGTCCCACCACTGTGTTTTAGAAACATATGACTTCCAACATCCATCTCATCCCAGGTCTCATGTAAGACAATTCTGAGGATCAGATTCCCAGAAATTTCCTGCAACAATTAATACAGAATGATCTTTCTCCAAAGCATCATCTAATATCTGGGCCAATAAGGAGGTTAAAAAAGATAAAAATGAAAATCAGCCTTTGCAAAGCAGATGTGATATTATCCAAGGTAAGGTCCAATCTAAAGACATAAAATTGTATTCTTAATTAATTTAAGGATCTTAATGCACACAGATGTATGCTAGACTTTCCAGACTCAAAAATGCTTCTGTAGATTATTCTAGGGAAGGAGAGACAGTAGGCTATAGTCTTCATATGTGGAGAGTGCTGCTTTGATTTTTGTCTGCTGAGTTATAATGCTTAATGTTGGCAAAGTGGTTAACTTCATAGTTTTATTTTAGCCTTACAACATTCATAGTTTACTGAAATGTCAAGAGCTTAGGGAATCTAACTCATCTGATTTGACTTCCTTTTTTTGTTAAGTTTCTAGGAAATATAACTTGCAAAGGAAAACTTGAAAACATGACTCACATCACCAGTGCTCAGCAAATAGACACAAAACCACCTTTTTTTACCCTAAAACTAAGATAACACTGGGAATTGTCTTGTCATTTACAGCTGACAGTACTGTGCCTATTAGTTTCCAATGGCTGCTTTTAGTTATTTTGCAGACACTGGTTAAATGAAAGAAAACAGATGTGATTTAGTGGAAAACTTGGTGGGGTCGAATTTCTCAGAGTTGTCGTTTAGTTTACTTTTAAGAGAGAGAGAGTTGTAACCCTACTACATCCATAATACAGGATCCAAGAAGATGGGGATCTGTCATCCTAATAGTTATTCATGTGAATCTAGAAATTTTAACAAAATATGAAGTCTACATTGTACATGCATCTGTAGGTTTAAAATGTCATCATTGCCTCAAACAGGACAGCATAGGGTTTATTGATCGCTACTGTTATGTGAACTCAGACCAGAATAATAGCGGTTACAGTTTCAGCTACCAAAACAAATGTTGCATCACATTAGAAATGTAAATACAAAGGTGCTGTTTAACACCATTTTATGGATTTAAAGAATACTCATTTTAACATCTGCTACCAAGTTAGAATCTGAAAGCATTCTCACAGCATATTGCATTTACTAGAATTCCGGTTTTTATGAAAGGAATCATGCAGTAAAATCAACTCCCTCCACACACACACACACAAAAAATTAGCTGAAAGGTCTAGATTCAGAGATGCAGTCTGCATTACAGAATCACCGATGTGCGTGCAAAATGAAGGTAAAACACTGGCTTTTGCATTTGTAGCATTTTAAAAATATTTTGCAACATCGTTAGTAAGTAAACCTAGTGCAGCATCATGGTGTTGAAATTTTCCAGCAGAAAACAAATAGAGTCAAATTCCAACTTATGTTAAACTGATGCAAATCAATTTCCTGTCTGGGCTGAGAATCAAGGCAGGTTTTGATCCAAGTACTGTGCATAAATCAGGTATTCATCATATGTAAATTGATACAGTTTCACTCCTTCCCTTTCAGTCATATTATTCCAGCAGATAATTTTTCCCCTGTACATACGTACACAAGTTGATCAGTTAAAAGCTCAGCCAATAGTATATTCAAATCATTCATGTCTTTAGAAAAAGTAGGATGAGTCACATAGGTGACTGAAGTATCATTCTTGTGGTTGCTATGACACTAACTATGTTAGTGTTTGCAACTGTAAGGATCAAAGCTCTCTCTTTTCAGGTGCTTCTATCTACTTATAGCCCTCTAAGAAATATAGGAATTGAGACTGAAAAAAAAAAACCAACCCAACCAACCAGTGAGGGAGAGACTTTAAAAATATATTTAAATAAAACTATGGCATTGTCAATCTGTCAATTTTTATAGCATGGAAGAACAAAATCTATTATTACATATTATAAATTATTTAGAAAAATTCATCAGGTATAGGACCATTACTATGAAGCCATTTGTAGTTTGGGAGTGTTTTATGAAGCAAGCAGAAATGTAGCTCAAAATGAAAGGAGATAAAGTGGTACATTTGTGGATGTCTTTGTCATAGAATAATGTAAATTTTTTAAGTGTAGATGGGTTCAGGAGGAAAATGGGCAAATCACAAAACAGAAATCCACTAAAAACACATAGAAACTAAAAAGTACATAAGAATACAGGGATTTCCTGAGCTATCTGAACATACCCTAGAAACTAGGGAGAAATATCATACACATGTGGGCTTTTGTCTTCTCTGGGCATCTACTTAAGGTTACTGTTCTCTAATAGGACGCTGAACAATGCAGACCTTTATTCAGACCCGCTACATATTTAATCTTGGTTTTGGACTTGGCAAGACTTTGGATCTTGTTGAAAAGTTTAGTTGGTGCCAAAGTTTGGATTTTACTATGAATAACGAACATGACAAATGTTGGAATTGCTACAACCTAGGCAATTTACTGTAAAAAAAAAAAAAAAATATGTTAATATTAGGTGCAGAATATGATATAAAGGGTTTTAGCTCTATTCACTGAGAAAAGAAGAGATCATACTGTGTGCAGTGTGATAGACTGGTGGTGACTCATGGAAACTTATGAAAACAGCCGTGTATTTATAGCTTCCATGTAATGAAGAAAATGTATTTTGATTATGGTGAGGCTTAACAAAACCTTCAGCATGACCTTCCATAGTGACATAGACCATAGTCATGGGAGCAGGTGGATATTGTTATCTAAATTGTTATGTCAATTTGTTTACTAATTTGGAACAATCATGTATGAAGGCTGCTGTAAGTTGTCAGCAGTTTTTTTCACTACTGTTTTGATAGATAGCATTTATCTTTCTCTGCCAGCCCACAAAGCCCCGACTCCTTGCACAGGCCCACCAGGGAAAGCATGGGGGCTTCTTTGCCTTTCAGGGGCAGGAAGAATGGAGAATGAAACACCTGCTGATGTACATCTCTGCAAGATGTGGCTTCCCCTTCTGCTCTACAAATTCAAACCAGTTAAGCAGTGTCAATCAATATCCTATTAGAGAAATCATATATCTATTTCTCTGTGAAATCCTTAGCATAACTTTGTTAGTGAAAGAAGGACTGAAAGCAGACGATGCAGTTTTTTACAGTATTAAGACAACCCTCCTTGATTCTGGCTCATTTTGCCCAGCAGTGATGGTCATATCCTTTGTACCTTCTCTTTAAGAAGCACTCTCTTCTAGAAACCCATTTTACTTCATACCACTAACAACCCCTCTGAGGAAGTTAGTGGTCAATTCAATTTGATTTCTCCATTGAGTCCCAATGACAAGATAAAGTAAGTCAATAAAGCAAGTCGGGACCCAAAAATTCTAGCAGCACCATCATCAGAGATAAGCATTGCTTGTTAAGCTGATAATGTTATTCCTCCATCGAGGAGCTTTGTGGCTACAGACTCCTGAGAACAAAGCACTATCATATTTAGTGTATGATTCACCTGGAGCACTGCCAGGCATACTAGACAAAGAGGTTTATCATGTCCCCTGTGCTTTCAATTGACCTGTTGCTTGTTGATACAGGGGATGGTGTTCAGGGCAGTCTGAAGAAAGATAGTGTGGGTTCCTTGCAGGAATTCTAAATATGGTCCAAACTGTTCAAGCCACTGAGAGGTATGGTATTGATTAGAGTTGGACAGGTCTCTTCACCTTTTCTGAGTAAGACAAAATAGGGTAATGAATGTGTTTCTTCCCACATGATATATTGCCTTTACATATCTTTGGCCTATTCCCAGATTTCCTTTCAGGTCCAGTTTGCCCTCAGCAGGGAGGACTCCCACACTAACTGTAGTCTCATTCCTAGTGAGTTGCGATGATAGTAGCAGCTCTGCTTTATTATTCTTCCCAGTGGAGATGGAGGCAGAGGATGTGCTCCAAGCGCCGGAGCAGATTCCCCGGCAGCCCGTGGTGCAGCCCATGGTGAGGCCAGCTGTGCCCTGAAGCCATGGAGGGTCACGGGGGAGCAGACACCCACCTGCAGCTGCGGAGGACCCCATGCTGGAACAGGGGAATGCCTGAAGGAGGCTGTGATCCCATGGGAAGCCCACGCTGGAGCAGGCTCCTGTCAGGACCTGTGGCCCCGTGGAGAGGGGAGCCCAAGCTGGAGCAGATTTGCTGGCAGGACTTGTGACCCAATGGGGTGCCCACGCTGGAGCAGGCTGGTCCCGAAAGATGGCACCCCGTGGAAGGGACCCACTCTGGAGTGGATTGCTCCTGAAGAAGTGATTAGCAGGCGCACTTGAGTTTGGATTGCATCATGATACTGTTTTCATGTGTTTCTGCAGGTTATTGACTTGGTGTTTGGAATTCCTTATCCTGAGAAATCTGATTAAAAATCTTTTCCCATGTATTTGATCCATATTGTGAGGAGAGAACTGGTTTTGTTCGTAGATTTTAAATTTTTTTTCCCATTAAATGCAAGCTACCCATGTGGAGCCACTTGTTCTTAGGGAAAGAACAAGCTTTGAAACTTTTGGATTATTTTTATAAATCTCAGAAAATATTGGCCTTTCTTTCCAAAATTACATTTTATAAAATCAAGACTATGAGTCAAAAATAAAATTTCTGTTTATCATTGGAAAAACTTGATCTTTCTATCCATATAAAATGTGCTTTATTGTTTCAACATGGTTATATATTTCAGCTATTGTATTTAATTGAGGTTTCTGGCATATGTCAGATTATAGACAGAAGAGAGACAGTAAGATATTAGGTCAGTGAGTCTAGATTTCCATAGTCTGAATTATTTTAAGAAGCGGTCACTCAGCAAAGAAGAAAAACTTACTGGGACCAGTTGAAGGACTAAAGGGAATTACAGAATTTACTTTTTACTCTGGTCTTATAGGCATCCCTGGGCAATATTCACAAAATATGATTTTTTCAGTAAAAACATCCCATCCAGTCAGAATAGTGATGGTCAGAACCCAGTTCTCTGTCACCTCCTTAGCTCTTTGATCCACGGAGCTGCAGTTATGATTCCTTTTATTTTTTCTGTTTCCAGAAAATTTGGAATCAGATCATTGTCTGTGCAATAACAAAAAGACAACTGATTAAATAGGTGGCAGATCAATAAAAAGCAACAACTGACAGAGTGACCCCATAGAGATTCTCTTTTGGTATTGTCCAGACTACTCTCCTGAAATCTGTAGGTTTAAATTACCTCTGGCAAAGAAACAAATGTGCCAATGACTAAGATGTTTTGCAAAAAGTAGTCACTGTAAGTGCTGTCACCAGCTATAGATGTATTTATGACCCAGAAGCTCCAAGTCACATGCCCCTCAAATGGAATTGGAGTTCAAATACTCCTCGTTCCAAGCATTATTTTTTGATTGAATTAGATATCTCCTTACTCAGTCATCCTGCTGCTGTGGATTTCATCACCAAGTGCCTGAACAGGGCTGTATTGCTTGGCGAACCCATATGCCTGCATAAGACAGTAGACCTCTGCTTTTGGAGAAGCTAGGAAAAGTTGGACACTGCCAGGCTGGAATTTCCCAGTGGTCCTAACTTTTGGTGAAACAGCAAGGAGAGAATAAAGAAATTCAAGAAATGTCCAGCTGTCAGCACTCAAACACAGAAAATGAGACAGCTCCTTACTCTAACAGACAGACTGGACACAGAATGAAAGGGTGAAAGCCCAAACTACCTAGACACGTAGAGATTAAAACAGTGATTTGGGGTGGTGTGTTGGGAGCAAGCAGAAGCTGAGGGAGCTCTGTGATGCCCTGGTGTGTCTCAAGGCTGTGGTGTGGCAGTTGAAGAGACACATTTCTGCATGGTCAGAAGTTTGCTTATAGTCTGCCTGTGTATAAATCCTGTCTCCAAATCCTTGTGGTGAGCAGTTGGACAAGACTTCCACTTCATTTCTGGGTTCATGTCAGCTAGTGAGTTTACTGAGAAACATCTTTTAAGGCTTCACTTGGGCTACACATTGGAAAAAAATGTGTATGGGGAAAAAAGGAGAAGCAAGATTCCTTGACAAAGTGAAACCTCTCTGACAAGAACACATACAAACACTTTAAAAAGTGCTTTTCACCACATCAGAGAGAGAAACAAGTCTCTTTTGTGATTTGCAGTTATAACTGGAGAAATCCATCATCCTCTGGCAGGCCAGAGTAAGTAGGGTTACCAAGGAATCAGCCTGTGCAATGGGTTGTGTGTGCTCTAACATGCAAAGCGGCCGTTGTCGCCCTTGGTTTTCACATCCAGCTGGTATCATTTCCTCATTCACTGCGAGCTTGAGCAAGTTAGACCTCCAGCAAACCCCTCTCAGCTAGACACTATGATTTCGATTAGGATCACCTGCTTTAGTCCAAGGAAGACTGGGACTGTGTTCCTGGTTTATGGTATTGTCTCAGTCCCCAGTGTCTTGGGTTATGCTTTTTACCACATCCACTTTGCTGCCCAGACTATCTACTTGCAATTGAAAACTTGACTTTTAACATAATTAGTGACAGAGCTCTGCTTTTTAATGTCAAAAGATTTCTTGGCTGCTTTTCCCAACCTGCTGCTCCCAGTGTTTGGAGCCTGCGCTAAGCCTGAAAGCCCATTACTGGCTGTCATCAGTGAAATAAGATATCAAAAAAATTGCTGATGCATCATTTACTGCAACTGGAAACCACTTAATTAATATACTGGTCTTATGTATTTAGTAATTAAAATTTAATGAATTCCTCTTCCTTATGAGTGCACAGAAGGAGTAACTACTCCTCTAACAAATGCTTTACTTATTGTTTTAAGGGCATTTGGAAATTATCTTATGAGAACTAAAACATTCTGTTCATCTGCTTCCCTTTTTTCCTTCCAGCTAGCTCATGAACTAAGAACTGAATCAGTAGAAATTATGCTCAGAGCTGATGGCTCATCTATTTCCTTTCTTTGGCTGCTTTTACAAGTAGGCAAAGAAGGTGCTGACTTGGCAGGCTTCAGAGCCAAGACTTTTTAAGACCAGCTAGTGATTTGGAGTTCTTATGTTTTATATGCCTAGTCTGAAATGCTGTAGAGGCAATTGATTTTCAGAGGAATGGCACTCAGCACTTTATAGATATCCAAGCCCTTTCTAGCACTTTCAGAATTATTTAGTACTTCTGAAAATCTGGGTCCAGGTCTTTGAGTACAGGGCCTGACAGTGAAAATCCAGATGCAGTTTTGCAGCAATGTCAATTGCCAGAGCCCTTTGGAGGACAGAATTACCTGAAGGGGGCCTACAAGAAAGCTGGAGAGGGACTTTTTTCAAGGGCCTATAGTGACAGGAAAAGGGCCTATAGTGACAGGACAAGGGGTAACAGGTTTAAATTGAAGGCAGGTAGATTTAGATTAGATATCAGGAAGAAGTTCTTCCCAGAGAGGGTGGTGAGGCACTGGAACAGGCTGCCCAGAGAAGCTGTGGATGCCCCATCCCTGGCTGTCTTCAAGGCCAGGCTGGATGAGGCTTTGAGCAACCTGGTCTAGTGGAAGGTGTCCCTGCCCATGGCAGGGGGGTTGGAACCAGATGGTCTTCAAGGTCCCTTCCAACCCAAACCATTCTATGATTATTACACATAGTATGCTCTCTAGTTGCACTTCCAGCATTTTACTTTGGTTTTTTGTTACACACCTGCTATCTTGGCTGTAAGTCCAAAAGACAAAAGAACAAAGGATTTTTAAAACTTTTAAAAATTTTTTCCTGTGTGAAAAAAATTCTCTGAAGAAATACAAGACTATAAAGGAAACTAACCTTATCGAGTTTTTAATGCCACCCTCCATAAGAATGTCTTTGATCAGACACATCTGGTGCCTTTTGAAGTATCAAAGCTGGTTTGAAAAACTAAACAAATAACCAGTCCTTTAAAATTTTGGCTTATAAGACAGTGAAATTAAAATACATACTCAGCAATTTCACTGCAACTTTCAAAGGGAATCTAGACACAAAGGTCTCTTAATACTTAAGCATTGTCCACAAGTCAAGTAGCAAAAAGTAAGCCCATGATTGTTTGGCTTGCCTCAGAAAAAAATATTCTAGATGTATCTTCATATCAAAAAAGTATTTTGGCCCCAAAATGCTAAGCTGATCAACAGAATTTCAGGAAAAAATTGTTTATATACCAGCTATTTCTGTACAAAAATTAGCAGGCATATTGCACTGCTCAGACAAAGGGGAAAGACCAGTATCGTGGATATCACCAAAAGTAAGTACATACACTCTCTTGGTTTTAGGAGTGTTAAGCTGTAGTAAATTTCAAGGAAAAACAATTATCTCACCATCCATAATTTGCTAATTTAATACTCTCCATCACATCATTACTCAAATGTGTAGTTCTTATATGTTGTGGCCAAGAATATTTCTTAAGAAAGATTTGGAAAAACAGACTGTGAAGATTATATGATTGAGATGAAGAAGAGGAAGAAGGAAATGAAAACAACTTCAGTTCAATAGGGTAAAATAAAATTTGGACTTAAAATAATTTTTGCCAAATTCACAACTTCAAAAATCATAGTTATGATCACCATAGTTATGATCACCATAATTATGGTAATATAAGTTCTGTGGTAGATATATATTAAAAAGTCACATGTCAGAGCTTATTAGTACCTCATAATGATAATGAATTATTTTTTAATTCTACGAAATTTGTTTGAAGCAAGAGAGCGACAATTCTGCATATCTCATACAAACTTTGAAAAGCAGCATGTAAGTGAATAAAATGGGGACAAACAAGGGAATTTTAGGGCCATCTTCTCTTCAGAAGCACTCATCCTCTTGATCTGATGAAACTGATAACAAATAGGCCTGTATATAATACCAGCAGTTTTTAAATATTGTGAAGTAACCATATATCCAGCATTCCTTTGACATAAAAAAATCTAAGACAAAGGGATTATCAAATAATTCTACTGTATTGTTTTTTCATAGAAGATAAAATAAATATGTGAAATAACTATTAAGCATTTAATCTATATGTCCTAAATGTTACTTAAATATGATGTTAGCCTTACAGTGATTGAGTAAAATATTCCCTTTAAAGATAAAATTAAGGATTAAAGATAACATTTTGGGAAACTGGCTTGATGATGTCTGGCAAATCAATTCCACTCAAAATTTCTGTCAAAGACTTCTCACACCTTGGAAAGAAGATATTCAATGGTTGACATAATTAGAAGCAAACACCAGGCCAAAGATTGGAGCAATATCTATGTTTAAATTGTTTCTTTTATACTGTGCTAGGACCAGAATTCAACTGCATGCCAAGCAATGAACAAAGGCTCATGCTCAGGTAGGTTTTTGAGCTATCCCATGAGCACCTGTAAGGAGCATGTTTGAGCTCATAAGTACAAGAATAGATACAAGTGTCCACCAGCCTGCAGTGGGCATGTACATACCTGTGTTTTTACATTTATCAGCATCAACTGAAGCAGTAGACAGGTGGGATGTGAAAGTCTCTGCTACCCTGAGAAAGCTGTGGATGTGGCTTAAATGCCCATTTTCAGCAGCAAGCACCTGAAAATTGTCAGTGTGAATGAGTGCAGAGAAAACAACATAAGGTGACAGCCCAACATAGGTGTCTTAGCTGTGTTTCAAGAAATATATATGATGTATCCAAGTAGATTTACACCTTCTACTTGTCCTCAAGTCTGAGGTATGATCAATAAACACTATTAAAATCAGTCAACCTCGTTTGCCAATGTGCTGGGTTCAGTCAGGAAAGGGCTAACTCCCTTTACTCTGGTTGCCAGGGAACTCTCTTGCTGGACAGTAAGTGAAAACATTGATAAGGCCTCAGCTGGTGCTGGGGATGGCCTGTACTGAACTCAAGGTCTTTTGTCCGCTTCGGATACTGTAGCTGACCCAGACTGACCAAGGCAGTATTTCATCCCATAGTACGTCATGTTCCGGTCTCTTTGGGTGGGGAAGAGGGTCCGGTAGCCATTATTCTTCCCTTCTCTCTCTCTTCCTTACTCCCTTGCTCGTCTCTCCAGGCACTTGCTAACCCTCCTGCGTTAGCTGCTTTGCCAGCTCCTGTGCTGGCTCATTCGTGTGGGAGCTGATGGATTGTTTAGAGTTTTCTGGCCGTGTTATCAGTGATAAGGTTTGCTCGGAATCCACTGCGTAGGCTCCCGGGCTCCGGCCTTCAGGCCGCAGCTCTCGGGCTGTGATCGCTCTCGGGCTGTGGGTCTCGGGCTCTCTGGGTCTGATTTTCATCCCTCAACATCTGGGTGTGCATTGGTCAGTGGATGGTGGGAAATTGTATCATATTGTATATATTGTACTATATGTTTCATTTTCTACTATTTTAAGTATTTATTAGTAGTAGTACCTGTATATATTGATTTAGATTTAATTAGTAAATAGTTCTTATCTCAATTTTACGAGCTTCCTTATTTCTTTTTCCTCTGATTCTTCACCTCCACTGGAGGAGGGGAGGGGGATTTGTGAGAGCGGCTTCGTGGTATTTTGCTAGCCGGAGTTAAACCACGACAGCCAAATATTAGTCACAGGATTGTGAAAGCAAAATACACAATTAATATCACTGTCAGAGCTGCTCAAATACTAGAAAATATTACAGAAAATGTTGATGTTTTAAGAAATATTAAAATCTAAATACTAAACTTGTTTTAGAAAATTCTGCTTTAACAGTTCCCATTTGTTTTCAGTCTCTGAAATTTTCCTTTTAGTGTTGTAATCCCTGTCTATCTCTTATTTCCTATCAAATATTTCAGTCTTACCATTTGCTGAGCTGATGCTCAAGTCCTGTTCATAGTGCATAAAGGGAGATAGTGTGAGGTGATCACTTCATAGAAGAGAAGACAGGCAGCAGACAAATGAACCACAATTTGCATGAGGCAGCATGATTTCCCTCCTCAATCAGAATTTTGAGGAATGAGGATTTTGCTTTTCTATTTTTTTAAACTGAAGAAAAAAAAAACTGTCTGATATTTTTAATTACACTCAGAAATCTAAGAAGATCATAAACTTCTCAAAATACCCAGTTCAGTAGAAAACCTAATGTCTTTGACAAAAGTTTGGCTGTGATTGATATTTAAAATGTTCAGCAGCCCTCAAGTTGAATAATTCAATTGTAAAAACTCATTTTTTTTATAATTTTCAGCAAAGTTATCAAAGTCTGTCATCTAGCCAAGCATCCAAAATGTTACCATGCAAATTTAATGATCAATAACAAGATGGTAACACAAAGTCATCATAAAGATCATTGAAATTAGCATTCATTGAACAAACCAAAGACGTAATTGATTCATGTGAACCAATCTGGTCAGACAATGTGGTAAAAAATAAAGAAAACATAAATTTCTCAGCTGGTATTTCACAAGAAGAATTCACCTTGTTTATGCAAAAAATATATGTAAGGCTGGAGAAAATGAGGAAGAACAATTAAGCAAGTGAATCCCCAGCTCCATAGTGCTGGCTGACCTACACCCATCGCTAAACCTGGACATCTGTTCTGATGAGCACTGCATTCAGAAGAGTGATACGTGCAGCAGCTTCGGCCGCGTGTATTTCATCAAGTAAATACTTCAGGTGGTATAATCAGCAGAATTAACTCAGTTAGACTTTGTAAGAGGCTGCCAAAAAACTGTGCTTGATGGTTCATGTCTTCGCTAGCATTTCCAGCAAGTATGTCGCTAGTGCTAAGTGGCTTTGGGGGCTGCTGCTGCTGCATGAGAAGCCATGAGAATATGCTGAGCTTTGTAAATGTGTCCATTTTATACAGTCCATGAAATTCACACTAATTGCTCTGAAAGAAAAAGCAGCTCCCTGTTCCATTACCATGTCTTCCAAGTGCCTTTTAGGAACCAGCAAAATCAATATATTTCTGTAAATAAAATGCAAACTATATCAGTGTGGTTATAAATTCGATAAAAAGCTGGCAAATTTAAACTAATAACACTTTAATAAAATACATATCTGTATATCATTAATTATTTCCCCATGGCTATATTTAACTTGAAAGAAAATAATATACCTATGAAAACAAATACTTTATCATTTACTATTACGAGAGGTATTTGCCACTAACTTTTAATGTTACCTAAATGCATTTTAGTCTTGTTACTTTGATTATATTTTAATCATGTTGCAGAAAGACCTGTGAAGATGCAGGGGCAGGTTCATAGGCAGTCACTCAGTGGCTGCAGCTGCGAGCAAAGATGGCTGGGTCCGTGTTATCCCAAGCTGTCCCAGCCTACGACGAGGCGGATCCATCTGAGCTCAGCTCCACACCCCAAGTCCAGCGGTCAGCAAAAGAGCTGTAGCCTCACTGTCTGTGCCACACATTATCTGTAGGAAAAGCTTAAACCTTCTAGACTGGAGACATCCCATTTTTCCAGGCCCAAAGTTAGTCATGCTTCAATGAAACACCTTTCCATGTAATACTGACTATAAATAAGCTTCCCAGTGGCATTCATTCAGTGTCTGAGCTGTGTGTGGGTTGGATCTACCAGTCCCTGGAGCAGACCATTAGCTATGGTGACCAGTTCTTTGCCTCTGGCTGTCCCAGGTCTTGTGGCCACATTGCTTCAACTCTGCTTTTGACTCTTCTTTCTTGACTTATCAAGAGATGTTGCCAGCTCATCTCTAGTATGTCCAGCCAAGAGATTAATGTCTTGCAACCGTGAAGTAACCTATTATAACACAACTGTTCTTTCCAGTCCTTGTTACCCATCATGAAGTATTGTGGGCTCTCAGAAATTAAAAATCCTGTCAGGCACTTTTATTTTAGTTTCTCTTATCTATTTTTTCACTCTGCAAGTCCTCCGTGACTATTCCAGTCTGACATTCAATTTGCATCCATTTACAGCTGAATGAAAAATTATCTCTGTGTTTCAGTAAGTCTGAAAGACTGATAAGTCTGCCAGGTGCCTTTTGACCATAGCACTAATCAGTTTATGGGAAGTTTCCGCTAAGGCTGGCTTCTCACAGACAAAGTTATACAGTTTTTATATAAATATTTGAAGGCCAAAATCAGCTCCGTTCTTTGGGCAAGTGGCATTTTGGTTTTGCTCACACCCACTAGTTTGCAAGCCACCAATCCACAATGTTGACCAGATTTTGTTAAGACATTGATTCCAAACTGCCCCTTGGGCTATTTGCAGCCAGTTTAATTCGGTGCTTTCTGTTACAATACCTCAGCAGTACTAAACCCCCCAAGCTCACTATTAAGACTTAAAACCCATGAACACTGAACAGTTTTACACATCAGTGCTTTTAAGGTATTATGGGTGGCTACGTCACAGACAACTTGCTGGCTTAATTTCTCTACTGTGGCATTTAATTCCCAATACAGAGTATTTAAATGTGTTTATCCAGTTGTTGGTCTGGCAGTTTTAGAACTTGCATCTCAGTATCTCTCACCTTTCCAAAATTGCTAGTTGCTCTTTTCACTAATTTTCCCAAAGGCGAAAACAGGTTATTTCTGTATTCATCATGCTCAATCCATACTTTCAAGTTGCTGAATTTTTCAGTGAAATAAATGAATCCTAATAGTAGTCCCTTGAAATGGTTCTTTCCAAAGAGGTATAAAAAACATAACTCAACCTGTGATCTGGTTTCATAAGGTACACAATCAGAGGCCTGGTGATTATTACATAATGGCATCAGCTCACTCCCCAGTAATTTTTCCCCTCTAAGTATTGTAGAAATAAAGGATAAAGTAGGTTTTAAGGTGATTTGGTTTTGGAGGTTATGTGCCCCAATCCCAGCATTAGGAAGTGTTATCTTTCTTATGTTATCTTAGAAGAAAACAACTGGAGCAGGAGAAGTTTTATAAAGGCATGAATTATTAATCTGTGGTAGGACAACAGTTCCTCTGGTATATAGTCCTTTGAAAATTCACCTACCTCCTGAAGAACATGAACTGCAATTCCAGATGTGCACCTTCTTAACAGAGAGAGAAGGCAGATATACATGAACTTGGTAACGTTGCTACAAATGTAATGTCTTTTTAGATCTTCTGCCTCATTGCCCATACAGGTATATGTATTAGAGGGAAATTACAGTACAATAGTTGTTTTGTCTTGTCATGCTGCAATAGGAATATATTATCTGCAAATTTTATCTTCTACTTACAGTGCCATTTTTAGCACCATGGACAGCCTTTATATTTATGCTCAGAATAAGTTAGTGGATGTTTCACTTGCTTTTATATTAATATTCCTATCATGCCCTGCAGAAGCACTTTCCATTACTCCCGTGAAGAATCCCTCAGTTGCTGTCTGTACATCCTAGACTGTGTTTGTTACTTCATCGCTTTGCAAGCTTTTTAGTTCTTGTTTTGTCTTTTTTTTTCCTATGAAGCACACAGGCTTGGCATATGCTGTGTGTATGATTTTCTACAGTCCTCTGTGGAGTTTATTTTCAGCCTTGCTGCCACACAGCTACTTTATTTATAGTCCTTGTCCTGTTTATTGTGGTCTTCCAAAGATCTGTGAGGCTCTGGGCAGGTCAGGTGGGCTCAGAATTCCCTCAGTGAGGACATGAGTTTGAAGGTCAGAAATCAGGGTCGGTGCCAGGAGTGGTGACCTGGTGATGGAGCTGTCTTGCAGGTAGATATTGCAGATGATATGATAATCCTGATGCCCACTGAATTAGAGCACTAATCATTCCCACTAGCAGCAGTCTGACTTGCTATTCTTGCCAGATTCTAATGGCTTCCTAGGTGATTATTGCTGAATCTTCCAATAGTTTCTTTGCGGGGGACTTATCAAATGAGAACTCTGCAGTCGAGATATCTACAACTGTGTTAGTCATTTAGTCTGTGTAATCAATTACAGAAAATAGGTACTTCTAGGGAGTACTTCAACCTACCCTAAAGTGGATTTCTAAAATAGATTAATCATGTTCTAGAAGATCATACTTCTCTCCAATGGCTATAGAGGAGTTTGTACAAATCGTCCAGGGAAACAGCAACACCCTAGGTATCTGAAACCAAATGAGGATTATTACTAGCTGTTAAATTTTCCCAGATTTCTGTGAAGAACTCAGCAAAATCTGTTTAGCCTTATATCTGTAATATGTTCTTCTATGTTTTCATTTTTCTCAAGTCTTGTATGTTTAAATTTTTTGGTATAGAATGGAAAATCCACAGGTTTTTTAAGTAGCTTCCCTACCTGCTTTACCTGGAAACAGTAAATTATGAGTGTCAGGAGTAGATGTCTACAGAAATACAATTATTTTCTGCTCACCTTCACTTCTGATGACACCTGTGGTTTGAAGGTGAAGCATGCAGCACTGTTTAAATTCTCTCCAGCTGTGATTTACACTTCAGACAGTATTTTTGTTGCATCCTTACCATGCCTGGTTTCAAGAGATCTGCAGCAAATATGTTGTTCTTGATGTGATCCAACTAACTAGTCACGACAACAGTAAGAGCTATATTTTCTCTGGGGAAAAATAAGTCTCCAGCCCCCTTTGCCTACTTGTACTATTGCCAGCCTGGTCCTAAGGCTGCAGAGGAAGGGTGACCCCTGAGTTTGTAATGACTTCAGTATAACTGAACTTACACTATGAAGGTGCCGAGGGCCTTCCCTGCTGTGTGGACTGAAGGACTTCCTGCTCAGAGAATGGAACATGAGAAGGGTTGCCCTTCCTTTTTTCTGCTGTACCAGCAGCAGAACAGCAATATGCTAACTATCTAGATCATGAGCAGTCCAACTAACATCTTACTCTGTTGGAAACATGACAAGAAATGGGGAAGAATGCTTTAGAATACAAAATGAGACAGATGGTCTGTTAAGAAAAATAGCAGCAGCAAATCTAAGAGGCATTTGGGGTCTGCAAAAAAATGGAAGAACCAGAGGAAGCTAAATTAGTGCTGCTGTTCCAATTTTACACGTGCACAGTTGGGTGAGCCTCCAAAACAGAGCACCAGAGTCTTCCCTGCATTTATTTAGGTAGAGATGCCAGTAGTGAACTTAGCAATTGATCAGCAGTCAGTGCAAACCAGTCCAAATGTAATGTTTGTATTGAATTTTCTGTGGGAGGCAGAGGTAAGATGAGGTGGAGGGTTCTCTCTCTCACTTTTTCTTGTCTCTAATTTAACTGTTGGAAGATTCTCAGTGTGATGTATCTGTGAATAAGGTAGATGTGATGCTTACAGCAGAAAGATGTAAAAGCTATTACACTGGGCAAGCAACTGATTAGGTTTCCCATCTGAATATGGTATTTTTCTTTGGCTTGGGTCTCCATGCTGAGACAGGGAGCATTTCCCCGCTTCTGAAGAACTATCAAGGCCAGTTTCATCTCCAAGTGTTTCCATTCCAGTAGTTATAAGCATGTTAACATGAGCAGCAGTATTCCATATGGAAAAAAATGTTGAATTCTGTGACAATGGATTGGCTTCTTTATAATAAGGTAAATCATGACAGTTGTACTCGATGTAAAGAATGACACAAGTGGGAGAGCTATCATCAAGGCTTGCAAAGATGCCAACTTCTAAATCAGTGGCAAAAGGTTAAAATGAGAGCCTTGTGGCTCAGACCGGGAAGGGTGGCACTGGCTGCTAGGACAACACAAACAGCACAGGAAGATGGCTGATTAATAGAAAAGGTTTGAGTATTTAATTATTAGGGTTGAAGAAACTGGGAAACTTTGTGGAAGGTCACTACAGTATCAAGTGTGTAATGGGAGCTTTCACAGGAGAGAATAAGCCCTTCTTTTTAAGCTCAGGATACAACTGAGAAAGCAGAGTCTGTGCACAAGCCACAGATGTCACAGTAACCTGCCAAGATGATGACTGAGGCACTCTGCAGTTGATAGAATGTCCAGGTATTTGATCTGCCTAGGCAAGCTGCAGAGGACTGCTTTCTTATTATCTTAACAAAAAATCCACATTTGGATCCAGTGGCATGTAATACTACTTCTGTGTATGTTTTTTCCCTTTCTGTACAAATCTAACTGTCCTCACAAAGACAATTTATTGCTAGAGTAATGTAAGCGGGTGAGACGTGCCTGCGATCCACTTTGAACTTCCCAGTTAAAAATTCAAATTACAATACTTCGTCACACAAATCAGTTCTCTAAAATACAGCACCATGTGTGGAATAACTGCTTACTTCAACTGAGAAATCTTCAACTGGAGACAAAGAATTGGGGATACTAAAGATAAATCCCACAGCAGGAAGGGCCAGGGAGGCAATACACAGGAAGCTCGAAAGATAGAAACAAATGAAACAAATTTTGGAAATGCAGTGAAACCAGTTACCTTTTCTGACTGACCACCAAATCAACTCACAGTGAATTTGTACTTCCAGCTCATTAATGAGGCAAAGCACCAGATTCTCACAAGCTGAAACCTGATGTGGAAAACTGCTCCTTGGAAAGTGCATTGACTTTCTGGGTATTTTGATACTCACACCTATTCCTGGCATCGTCACACTTGCCAAAGGAACGGCATTTTCCTGGACAAATATCGCTTCATGGTCTTCAATACAAATACTGCGGTCAGGGCATTCTGTGCCTGTTCTTTATTCTTTACTCTTCTGTACCATGCATTCTGATGAAGCCAGAAGCAATAAATCTTTGAAATTATTAAGCAGCATTTTCTCTGCAATTGCTGACTTAGATTTATGTAGTTAGGGCAGGGAACCAACAAAAATGCCATGGAATGGAGTGAGCAGAGGGGCTCTGTGAAATAGGAATGGATGAAATTAGAAGACTGAAAGAAAATACTGTTTTTCTCTTTATCAGTTAAGAATGTTAGAGGAACAAAGCCACAGCGGAGGAACCAGAAATCAAGTACTCTTTCATCAGTTAAGTGCTTGGAGACAGGGAGGCAGGGCTGGAGTTTCTCCCATTAACCATGTTGTGATCAGCTCTGCCACAGTGCTGGATCTCTGACAGACTTTCCAGGTTAGAGAAAGTCCGGTCAGAGTTGTCTTTAAGTGACAAGGCCCTATATATGTGATCTGATGCTAGGACCGCATAGCTACTCTGTTATTGTCCGTGTAAAAGAGAAACCAAACTTGACTGACACTAGAACAAGGAGACATGACATGGCTTCATTTTCATTTGCCTTCCCTTGCAAAACTTGTTCCAGAAGGTGTTTCATCATGCCGTGTTAACATTGCTGTCTTCGTATCTCCTAAGATTAAATTTTGATTTAGAATAATTTTCTGGAATAAAGCTACCTAAAACTTTGACCTGATTTCTCTTATGAGTTTTTAAACTTTCCAGTTTCATTATAATATGACTAAATGTATGTTTCTAGATGTAAAGTTTCTAAAGCACTAGAGCAGACGGAAATACTTCTTGGGACAGAAAGTAGCCATCTGAAAATGCTGATCCATGTTTCTGGATAAGAAGGAACAGTATACCAGCTCCGTGCTTCCCAGCATCAGTTCACTCCAGCACCAGTTCACAGCACAGGGCTGATTTGATTTTCATTGATTGCCAGCAGCCCCAAGGGGCCAGCTGCCCTAGCAGCTGGAGACCAGCCAGGAGTAAAGTGGCCCTGGCCACCGTCCCCTGTGCTGATGGCAGGGGAAGGAAGCACACAAACTACTGCAGCAACTGCTTGAAGATGCCTGAAACGGGGCAGAAACCCAGCAGCTGCCAGCTACTCTTGTTTTCAGGTCAGCTTTGACCCAGCGAACTGGTGCAAAGCGGTCCTCCTGTTTCGGTGGATCTAGCTCCAAGCGTTTATGCTTCCTTACACCTTTTTCCTTTTACTGTGTTATATTGCAAGCAAAAAAATGGTTGGCTGTGCAAAAAAAAACCCATATGTTTGCTTATTTTCTAAAATCAAATTAGGTACATTAGCCAATTTAATTTAAAATTTGTGTATCTTGGAACGGTAAGTGATTAACATACAAGACAAGGAGCAAAAAAAGTACTTTCAGATCCTTACTTGAAGCAAGATGTATACAAATTTTAACACCTCAGATGATATGTAGAGAGGTTAGAGAAATCAGGACCTTGTAAACAGTATGCATTCAGTGGTGATAATCTGGAAGAGCACAGAGCTATCCGTGGCACCTATCAAAGTACTGTGGAGCCCAGTTCCATAAACCCCTCCAGCTCCCAGTTACCTAAGGCAGGATATTGGTATGGTACAGGGCAGCATCCTGAAGGCTTGCTGGTCTTCAGATTACAGGTTCAACACAGGCCAGCACTGTTCAAAGTTTATTTATCAGAGGTCTAGCAAATAATGTAGACTCCATGGGTACACTTTCTAAAAACATACTTAGCTGCAGATCTGCCTTTTCTTAAGCCAGGGAATAAAGCCAGTAGAAAGTTTACTTGTTGTACTTCCTTCACAATACATGTTTATTTTAAAGGTCAAAGTGTTTTTTTCCTTTTGAATGTTGCACTGTGGAGTAAAAATGAGAAGCTTCTTTTCTAGTACTGTAGACCCACATAATTATTTTTTAATATGAGCTACTAGTTTTAGTAAAACTGGCATTTTCAAATTAATGCTACAGTGTAGATATATGTCTGTATGGCAATTAACAAGTCTTACCCCAAAACAAATTTTAAAGAGACAGTTCTGTTTACAAAAGTAGATTCTTAACAAATCACCAGATAAAATACATTGTTGTAGTTAAATGAGGTGCAAACTTCAAAACCTGTTTGTCTGAATTTCACCTTTTTGCAATAAACCTTCCACAGACCTAGGGTAAATGGAAAGAAAGGCCCCAGAATATGCCACAGCCCAACATCTAAGGCATTAATATGAGATGTGAGAGATTTAGGCATTCTGCATGTAATACCTCTGAACCTTATGAATAACCCTAAACTCATTGCTTCTGCAGCCAGGCCATCCACCAGTGCTACTCCAAACAAAAGGAACAGTGAAGGTATATGTGGATAATTCATCCTCCAGAGTTACTTTTTTCTTGCGTTTATTTCATGCATATTGACAGAATCAACTGCCACCCACCTTCAGGAAAATTTCTGTAAGGTTTCAGTCTGGATTGTTTTTCTTGTTTTCTTTAAGAAAAAATACCCTTTTTTGCCTGTTTTTTTTAGAAACTTGTAGATTAAACATGCTGCTAGAGCTATAGCAAAAAGGCAAAAATACAAGTGAAGATGTAGGGTTTTAAAGGCTTTTCTTTTTTTTGTAGTTCTAGATATACTGTAGCTGCCACTTATTTCAAATTCTATTTTTAGTAAAAATTCAATAGTCAACAGTGATCTAACGTATTCAGTTATCTACTTTCTAACCACCCACATAACTCCAGGTAAACTCCCCTGGAATCAATTTTTTCCTGTAATGATTATAGGTAAAGGGATTTGCTTATACCTGAATTTGTTTTTGCAGTAGTTACTTGAATTAACAGAAAAAAACCACCCCTCTATAAAGAATGGAACTATTTTTTGCCAATTAATAGTCTGAATAGGATACTTTTTTCCTTTTTAGATTATTTTACATAAATATTTTTCAATGTATTCAACTTCACTGAAAATTTTAGGTACTATTTTGTTCAGTATGCAGACTTTGATAAATACTATAAACATTCTAAAAAGTTATTTAAAAGAAGATAACAGAATGTCAGGTTTTGCATATTTTTTAAATTTGGAAGTTAAAAGATATGCTTTATTAGTCACTAGCAATACTGATTTATGCTGATTCAGGAGTTGGGCTTTTACAGATACTTTCCAAGTGTATTCCCAAAGGTTTAAAGATATTGTTAACAAATTCTGAAATGGAAAAACATCACCATATAAATAGGTGCTTTCTGTCCCTCACCTGTGCACATATACAAACAAGGCAACTATAGAAAATGGGCTTTCTAAGGACATAAACACGTTTAGTTGTATAATCTAAGGCTTTGTCCACCTAGAAAGATGAAAACCCAAACACCTCTGGGATCCTGACATTTCTAAATACCTTTGTTGTCAGAGGAAACCTATACTTTCAAGTAGCCCTCCACATCAGGCTATGTGCACTTCAAAGGTTTCTGCCTACCTTTTGAAGTACGCTATCCATATCCAACACTAAAGCTTTCCTAAGTGGAGACTGGCAGTGGCAAAAATAGACTGTAAATCTGGTTTCAGCCAGACTCTAAGTAGATTTAAAGGCATATTTTAAAAAGTCCTTAGAGCCTGTCTTGATTATTGTGCCAAGAATTTCTACCTTGACATTTTCCCTCAGTACATCCTTTCCCTTGTGGCCCGTCAGAAACCTCTCTGCTCCTCATCACCTTCCCCTTAATGATGCTTAAGAAAAAACAGGGCTGGATATGCAGTCCCTGATGTATACTGCCTCCAGTGAAAGGCTCAAGCAAAGGGTCAAGGCTCCATCTGTAGATAAAATTACAAGTATTCTTTCCACATGCTGCAGTATTGATAATAATAGGAACAAGATAAACATGCTGTGCTTTAGTCTTTAATTTTTTTATAGAAAGCAATTGTTGTGGACTACATTCTTCCATTCTTACCAAAAATTACCAGAAACTTCCTCTGTTATTCCTAATAAGTCACCTCTTTCTGAACGATTTGGTACAAAAACACTTTACAAAGGCAGCAGTCATGGTTACCCTATGACAGAGATGTAAAAAAAAGGGTACACCACAGAGACATGAAACCTCTTTAAGGTTAAAGTTATCTCTTTAAGCTCATCAAGCACAACAGTGGGAAAGCCAGAAATAGGACCCTGCAGCTCAGGTACCCAAATGAGTTATTGCATTAATGAATGCACAATATTTTTTAGTCCATGGCATCTGGTATTCACAAAGAACACAGGCATTTGTTACAGCTGGAGGTTTCTCATTTGTATGTCTCAATATCTGGTCTTCTGAACCCAAACCTAGTACAGTGACTGTCAGCCTTTTCTGTAACATGAGTCTCTTATAAAAAGAAACCATTTCAGAGGCAATTTTCCTGCGTAGAAGTAGACAGGATTTTTGCAAAACAGCTAACAATCAACAGGAACAACGCATAATGACTTCTTCTTGCTTATTAAGACTGAAAGAAGAAAAGACCTTCTGCATCCCTCTTACAGGGAACTGGTTTTAATGCTGTTTTTAGAGTTTGTTATGGTTGTCTATTTGATGGCAATATTTGGCAAAGCTAGATTCAGCATATTCCTAAAATGCATAATTATTTTGAGCTAGATCACCGTAATAGGCCTTTGAAGGAATGATGTCAGATAACTTTGTAATACGTGGGGCCCACTTAGGTTGAGTTTGTCAAAATTTAAAATAGATAAGTGTCAGTGCTGGCAGGAAACTTCTTCCTGGAAGAGTAGTGAATCTTTTTTTTTTTTTTTTTATGTAGCAAAAGAGAAAAGAAAGTGAGCATGAGAAGAGAAGTTAAGACATACTGGGTAAACCTGGAATAATTTGACAATACCCTAGGTGGTTGATGGGATGTTGAAACGTTGATTTTTTTTTCTAAGATGAGCACAAGAAATTATTTCTTTTTACACCCCTACTGATGGCTTGAAGCCCTTGTTCCTTGTTCTTGCCTGATCAGTGTTTCAGAGAAACTGTTCCAATTCCTTCATTTTCCCTTACCAATTCTCTCTTTAGGAATAAGGATTCGGTAGTGCTCTACAGCAATGCACAATTTATCCCAAATCAAATATTTTGCAAAGTATGTGTCACGGAAACTTTGTTTTACTTTTTAAGATTTACTCCGAGGTTTTTGCATAAATATGGAGACAACAAGTCCGTCTCTTTTCTTGTCTATCTTTTATGTTTGCCATTACAGCATCAATAAAGTGCTTAGTGCTGAAGTGTTTTCATAGAAAAAAATCTGTCTTAATATTTAGACAGAACAGAATAACTTAGCAGTATTAATATTTGCATATTGTTTGATTAGTAGTGTCATGATGCCAAAGAACTGTTATTGAAAATTAATTACGGATAAAGAAATTAATTACGGGGAGAATTCACTGGAGGGACAGTAACATCTGGCTTCATTCTTTATGATTTCCATTCTGATAAGGCTGTAAAGTCTAATAAAATTAATCTGTAATTAAAAAAAAGCATCATAATGTGTTGTGAGAGGTGTAACTGCTATATTATGATTGCCTTGTCCGGAGCTGCTTTCCAGTGTATTTATTGTATTCAAAATTAACAGTTGACAGTCATGGGGAGGTGGTGTTCCTTTTTTCCTTTAAAAAAAGATTATAGAACACCCACTCACTCTGTGTGGCTGCTAAAGCCGTATAGCTTCTTCCAGAAAGGGATCAAGCTATTTCAGAATCTCTCAGCCCCTTTTTTCCCTTGCTGGCACCCAGGGCTTGCTTAATTTCCTCAGTGCACTGCCAGAGAAATGTCTCATCTCCATCCTTCCCTTGGTTCTGTTGTTGTCCTTGTTTTTTCCACGCTTTCCCTTTGCTCCCTAACCTATGTATGGTGAGCAGACCTGTCCCCTAAAGCCCTCTTTTGTCTAGATGAGGTACAGTGAGATGTTTAGGGTATTAGATGTGGGAACAAAACTGTCAGCCAGGCCTTCCTTCCTTTGGGACTGGGGATTTTCAAGCCCATACCTGCATAAATGTATATATGCACATATGTGTGCATCACCTCCTGTAGAATTCAGGTGAGTCTCTCTCAGCTTATCTCTGGAAGTCCAGTGCTGAGCTCAGCAGGCAGGGAGGGGGGAGCATGGGAGTAGAAGGCTATGGAAAATAACTAACCATGCTTGTGGAACGGGCTGTAATTAGGAGTTTACCAAACTCAAGCTGATTTTACCAAACTCACCTGAGTTGTGCCTAGCACAGCTTCAGTGCCCTTGCCCTGCAGAATGGGCAGATTTATGCCAGGTTGGGATGTGAGCACCTAAGCCCACACAGCTTTGCCATGGTGGTTTGCTGGGTCAGCCCCAGAAGTGATAGGCCATCACAGCTCTAAATAGAAACTAGCACATATCCTTTCTCTTCGATGATCTCCAGTCAGGGCTGTGAGCAAGACTAACCTTAAGCATTTTTTGAAGCCTAGCTCTCTTTTTACAGATTGACAGATTCACAGAGTGGTAGGGGTTGGAAGGGAGCTCTAGAGATCATCTAGTCCAACCCCCCTTGCCAGAGCAGGATCACCTAGAGCAGATCACACAGGAACAAGTCCAGGTGGCTTTGGAAAGTCTCCAGGGAAGGAGACTCCCCCACCTCCCTGGGCAGCCTGTCCCAGTGCTCTGGCACCCTCACAGGGAAGAAGTGTTTCCTCACGTTCAGGTTGAACCTGCTGTTTTCTGGTTTATGGCCATTGCCCCTAGTCCTGTCACTGGACACCACTAAGAAGAGCCTGGCCCCATCCTCCTGACACCCACTCTTTAGATATTGATAAGCATTGATAAGATCCCCCCTCAGCTTCCCCTTCTCCAAGCTGAACAGACCCAGCGCTCTCAGCCTTTCCTCAGATGGAAGGTGCTCCAGGCCCTTCATCACCTTAGTGGCCCTGCGCTGGACCCTCTCCAGTAGCTCCTTGTCCTGCTGGAACTGAGGAGCCCAGAACTGGACACAGCACTCCAGGGGAGGCCTCACCAGCACAGAGTAGAGGGGGAGGATAACTTCCCTCGACCTGCTGGCCACCTTCTTCTTAATGCATCCCAGGATGCCATTGGCCTTCTTGGCCGCAAGGGCACACTGTTGGCTCATGGTCATCCTGGTGCCCACCAGGACTCCAAGGTCCTTTTCCCCAGAGCTGCCCTCCAAGAGAACAGCCTCCAACCTGTACTGGAACATGGGGTTGTCCTTCCCCAGATGCAACACTTTACACTTGCCCTTATTGAATTTCATTAGATTTCTCCCCGCCCAGCTCCCCAGCCTGTCCAGGTCACGCTGGATGGCAGCACAGCCTTCTGGCGTGGCAGCCACTCCTCCCAGTTTGGTATCATCAGCAAACTTACTGAGAGTACATTCTATCTCTTCATCCAGGTCATTGATGAATATATTGAATGAGGCTGGACCCAGCACTGACCCCTGGGGGACACCACTAGCCACAGGCCTCCAACTAGACTCTGCCCTATTGACCACAACTCTCTGAGCTCTTTCCTCCAGTCAGTTCTCAATCCACCTCACCACGCATGCATGCTATTTATATGCAGACTCTTGCTAAAAATGATGCATTAAAGAAGCACTAAACTGTTTTGTTGAATAACAGGCCTAAAATCATTTCGAGTTAAGGATAGGAGGTTAAGAATGAAGTATATCCTTGGACAGAAAGTACATGCCTATAACTTGAGCAGTGGTTCACCACAGAGGCAAGGAGGTTGGTTAGTCAGACAATTTCCAGTATCTAAGATGTGTGATACTGGTACAGCCTGTAATGAAGAGACTCTTTGGGGAAAGGATTAAAGATCCATGATCTATATATTCTCAGAAGAATGTCTCATGGAAACCTTGCAGAGATTTTCAACATCCTTTTCCAGGCTATGTGCTGCAGTGGGGTCTGCGGGCCTGCTAGAAAGCTTTGCTTATTCAGCATCTGGAGGTGTCAACTTCAAAAATGATGCTTTAGCCCAGGGGCTTAGCAATTAGACCCTGATCCATTAAGATACTCTATTTAAGAGCTCTCCGCACCCACCCCTTGCCCCCTCCCCAGTGCAGTAGCAGGGAAAGTAACAAGGCTTTCTGTAAGTAGTGTGCATTTCACCTTAATAGTATATCAAATGAAATGAGCCCAATTCCCAGCTCCATGGAGTTAATTGAGTTTCATTTTTGTAGGATTCCTTTACATTGCTATTGATTTTAAGATTTCCGTCTCTTCTTTCTTGAAGTCTTTAATTATTCCTGGCTTTGTTCTGCATTCTATATTTAAGGCTTTATTATTATTGTTATTACTGTTCGGAAATTTTCCAATCCTGGTAGGATTTTTGCATTGCACAGAAAAACATGACCTCTGTACCATTTACACAAGACATGCTTTAGCATAATTCATGAGCTTTATCTCTCCTGCCAATAAGGCTGAACTTCTTATATGCATTTCACGTTAGGGAAACTCCACACACAATCTGATGATCAGGAATACACATTTTTTGCAATGAGCACTACAGCTGGATGAAAAATCTGGAGGAATATTTCTGAATTAAAAAGACAAATCTGGTGACAGTTTTTTGTCTGAAGTTTGGGTCCATTTGTCAAACTGTTCATAGGAAGGATAGGGAAACCTCTGAAGTTATTAATTTCAGTGGTTTCCAAAGAAGAATTTAGGCTTATTATATTCAAAATCCTTTCTCATTCTGAAATTTCCTATGCTATTAATATTTTAGAAATAAAAAATATTTAATAATTTTTTTTTAATTAAAGTTAAATCAGGGGGTTTTTTTCAAGATTTTCAGATTCATCAGACAACCAAAGAATTCATTTTTACCCAACACCACCATGCAGGAATGCTTTTAGGGAATGCCGTTTTAGATAATTTTAATATATCCCATTGTTAATAAGTGCCATTAAGTTTTCATTGGAGTGGTTCTTAATCAAGCATAATTGGCAGGACAGGTGGTACTATTGAACCATTTCAAAAGGAGTATAGAGATACTGGACAAGGACTTAATGATCAGCTACACAAAGTCTAGGGGTATAGCTTTATGAAGATATATTAGTGTAAGTTATTTTACCCCAGTTCAATAATTCAATTGTGATGTCCCACAAAAAAAACCCCAACCAAACAGAAAATTAAAAAAAAAAAGCAACCACCACCAAACACCTGAAGAGCTGGTACAGCTAAGAGGAATATGTAGATGGTGAGGTTGTATCGCTCATGAATAGCACTGACACTAAAAGATGGATCATGGACATGGCCTACAATTCTGGTGCCCCAAACCTGCTGATCACCAGGGATGTCTCAAAATCCTTGAATCTCTTGGAAAAAACAATTTGGAAATGCTAAAATTGCAGCAAAGGCAGAACATTTACCAAGAAAATAAGTGCCATATCCTGAAAGGCTAAAATACAAATACACTAATGCCTGTGTTTTAGTGTGTACCTAGAGAGAATGCACTGCATGTGGGTATAGGTTGTCTGTAGTTACTGTCAGTGTGACAATGGACTCTGTGCCTGAAGACACTCATGTTTTCTGAAGCCAGAAAGACTGCTCAACCTGCTTTGGATAGAGCATCATCTCTTTGCGTTCCCTCCTCTTTAGGAGAAACAAGTGCCTGTAACCCTGGTAGTATCTGGAGCAGGAACAAAACAGTTACCACTCAGTGGATCACAGAGAGGCACACACAAAAGCACTTTAATCTCGTTGGAATTTCATGTCATCAAAATGGCTCTAGGGGTGAATAGATTGCACTATAACTAATCCTAAAAGTCAAAAAAAAAAAAAAAAAAAGTAGGGCAAGTACTGCACAAATAATCATATTAGAACTGAAGTGATGAGATATTTTTATTTAAGGAGGATCATTTTGACATTCTGAGCTTTTACTCTGCATTTCTTTCATGCTTTCAACTTTTTGCTTATAGCCACAAGGGTTAAAAGTTTTTTCCCCCCTCTTCTGCTGTTATCTTATGCAATCTTTTGACTCCAGGACCTTGGCTTTAAGAAAAACATTATGTTTTGCAGAGCTCATAATAAAGTTGAGAGTGAATGGATGACAGGAAGTTTTTTTAACTCTGCAAAATATAGCACACGTTTATGTGCATATATATGCATGTTTACATAAATAGATGAATGACTAACACTTGCCTATGTCCATTGGGGATTGTGAGTATGCTTGCTTTCTTGATTTACCAAAAATTCTCTCATCATAGCCCAAAGACTATAATTAGAACTTTTATCCCTGGAATGCAAATCTTTTTCTGTCAGGTTCATAATTTTTCAGACTTTTATTTTGTCCAATAACTCAGTAATGTGTGCATCCACAAAAGGATTCTTGTATGTTCTCCGATTTTTCTTTAGAAGCCTGAAATATAGGTTGAGTAGACATTGTTCTATTATATCAGTTTCTAGGCTCTGTAATCTTTTAATAACTTCTTCAACTGTTATCTATTGTGTTCCTAATTCCTCATTTTACTGCCTTGGTAATCTGATTCCTAGTGCAAGCAAATCTCCACCTTCCTCACTTTTTAAAGTCAATGCAACAATGACTTATTTTTCCTTATCTTTTGTGTATAATCCATCATTTTCTCTTAGCTGATTTTTTTTAACCAAGATTATTCTGTGCACATTTAGAAAAAAACATTACAGCAGACACAGTTCAAGCTGTTACTAGCCTGCAACCCTACCAAAATGTACCATCAGACCTCAAATAAAGATCAGGGAAATTTAGGCTCACCTATGACCTCTCAAAGTGCCACAAGCAGTGATTTAGTGGAAAGCACTGATTCTTCTGAGTTGGTTCCAGTTCCTGTTTTAGAGGCCACTGAGCTGAAAATAGACCTTTTGACTGAATATCAGCTTAAAGAACTAATTACCCTGTTCATTAAAGATTCCATTGCATTAGAATAAATTTGTTTGAAATTTGCTTCCTGGTTGTAATTTCATTCCCTTTCCTAACACAGTGTACTGTATTAGGAAAGTACTGTAACACAGTTCTTTTTTGCTAAAAAATTCTTCTAACAACACACAAACTGGCCACGTTTCAGTGGTGCTCTCTGGCCTGACACATCTGCTATCCTTCACCCCTCAGCTGGCTTTTTCAGGGTTACATTAAACGACCCTCACAGATCTTTAGAGGTGGCAACTCCTTGCACTCCTCCAGAAGCCAACTGCAATTACAATCACCAGCAGTGACAGTGAAGAGCCAAGCAAAACCAAGAGAAATCTTATCAGGGCTAAAGCTATTGACCCCTGGGGCTCAAGCCAGTGGCTAGAAAATTCAGTGGGAATTGCTCTACTGATTGCAAGAGGTAATATATCAAAGCTGGAGAG
Organism: Rhynochetos jubatus; assembly: GCA_027574665.1. NCBI lineage: Eukaryota > Metazoa > Chordata > Aves > Eurypygiformes > Rhynochetidae > Rhynochetos > Rhynochetos jubatus. The sequence goes on along the minus strand of CM050649.1, from coordinate 31,183,729 downwards.
CTGTGCAAGCTCTACAGAGCTCAAATCTGTGGAGCATGAACAGCATCCATGCTTCTTGTCTTGATGTAGATAGGGCAGGGGCCAGAAATCACCTAACAGCCATCTGCTTCAGAAAAGAAATGCTGAAATTCTCCAGAAAGTCGCGCTGTCTTGGTCCTATTGCAATACCTTGAGTAAAATACTGTCTAATGTCTGCTGGTATTGTGTTGATCAATGCTACAGATCTATACATTACAGACAAAACAAGTTTTGCAACCTAGTGAACAAGTCATTTCTGTATTTTGGAAAAAAATTTATAAAGGCCAGAAAAAACATCTGGAAATTCTTTGGCATGAAACTTCTCCACGTGCAAGATTTGTAACATTTTCACAGAGTGAGATCAGCTGTGATTTAGGAAAATAATCCTGATTAGGTTTAGAGGGATTTTTTACACTACCGTGAAAGATTCTGAACACTTCTCATTAACTTTGGTCTTGTTTTACCTATCACAGGTTATTGTCATAGCTTTCTTCAACCACAAAAGCCCTAAAACTAAAAATCAAAACCAAAAATGTTCATTTAAAGATTTTGTGTTTAGTGGTTGGTACAGTCTTCTTAGAGCTTTACTAGTTTCTTCACAGATTGAATACCGCTTGCTACCTGTAATGAAATTTCCAGCAGTTTTCTGTAATGCATCTTCCTCAGAATAACGGAAGCCACAGAATCTGACAAAAATGAAATAACAGAATGTGTCTATAAGCTACTTACTTGCATCTATTTAAAAATATTATTACTGCACTTCAGTTAAAAATTAGATTCCTTTCAAACTTACCAATGCCAAGCTCAATTTTCAAGCCAAAGGACTCAAAGTCTTATTACCTCCTGCACCTGATTAAATTAGTCTACAAATATTGCTTAATTCTCTTCTACATTAGGTCAGTATCTGTGATAAATGTCTTTTAGCTTTGTTGAAATTCTAGTATCCATCTCTCTCCTTCTAACATGCCATATTTATTTTAACAGAGGCAAGTCTCTTTTCATAATATGAAATCTGAGGCTGAGATCTCTAGCAATTCATTGTATGGCTCCCATTCTATTATTCTTCACAAAATCACAGTTCTGTGTGTGTACTTTTTTAGCATGTCCCAGGTTTGTCCTCACTGTTCTCCTCTGAAATTACTGGTCAGTGTGGTAGATACGTCTGTGAGGCACTTAGGGCAAAAAGCTTCTCTCAGCTATGAACTAGTTGGTGCTTTACTCTGTTTGGACGCTGGGAAAGCAATTTCACAAGAAAAACTTTTACATTGTAAAGGGTTGCAACTGTTTGCTGTTCTCAAAACGGCAGGACTTCCAACATGATTAAATATCCCACATAGGATGTAAACAAATTTAGCTCTTCCCACCACCCTTTTCCAGATTAGTTGACATGCAGAATGAACTGTTTTAGAAGGAGATAGCAATGAGTACTGCAACAATCAAGATGCTCTCATCCATGACCCAATACGTAGCAGAGTCTGCACCAGCAAACCATTTAACTGGTGTGGCACTAGGAGGTAAGGGCATGATAGGAGCCCACTTGTTGCTGATGATGTGTAGGCTTATAGGAAGACATAGCTGGGTGTCAGCATAATCTTCCCTTATTGAGTATCTCAGGGGGTATGAGGGGTAAAAGGGCTTAAAGGAAGAAGGAAAAAGAAAGTATTTCTGCCAAGGTTTGAAAACAGATGGAGACTCAAGGATGCAAGTGAGCAAATGCTAGAATTAAGTTTGCTTGTGCGACTTTAATTCACCCATTGACCATATGTCTTATCATGGCCTTACATTAGCTAGTCAGAACCTTTTTTCCATAGCGAGCTTTCTCTTTAAATTGCACAGGATGGATCTCCTCTGAGTAAAGAAGTGATGTGCAGTTACATCTACAAAATGCTGGACTTCCTTGCTGCACCTGTTGGAAGGTGTGTAATGAAAAGAGCAGACTTCAGGAAGGGAAAAGACAATATTCATTTTAAGAGTTTCTGCATGATATCAGGTACATTACTCAAAGGAGCATTTCTACAAGCATTCACCAGTTGAGTCTTTCTCATTTTCTGGTTGGCTGGCTTGCAGTTTGTTTATTAGCCTTGCAGAAGTGCTGCACTCACTCTTGCAACTGGGGTTGGTGGGGCACGTATTTTGTAGCGATGTACAGTGAAATCAGTGTCATTATTAATATTAATATTATTAATGTTAATGTACCATGCCAGTGTAGCTGCATTTCTAACCCTGGACCACTTAACTTTCTGAGAGGTCCTACCTCATGATGCTGTATTGAACTACACACACAGGGGTTAGTAATGTTAAGTTCCTTGAAAAGTCAGGTTTTGTGTCTCACATGGGGCACTAAAGTTAATATATAATGAATTCCTTCTCAGCCTCAATTGTCTTATCTGAAAAAATGAGGCTAATAGCAGCTCCTTACCTTACATGAGTAGAATTAAAGTTTATTAATGGCAGTGAAACTCTAATACTCACCAGATTTAAAAAAAAAAAAAAAAAACCCACACAAGAAAAAATTATGACATTCAGAAATGAAAATAAAATTAGTGATGAGAAGGATCCTTTTATTTTAAGTGTTACTACTTGACTTGCATTTAGGAGCACACATTGACCAGGGAGAAGGTTGCTGCAGGGATCCTGTGGAAAACAAGGTGTATAATAAAGAAGACAATGGTGTTTACAGATAGGAAGCTGAGAGTGGGTGTTGAAATGGCTCTGTTGACCCGTTCCTAACCTTTAAGGCTTTTTGTTCTTTCAAGGCCTTTTCTGGTGCAGATGCACTTCTGGGGAAGAGAACCACGGAGCAGATTCTGGACCGTTTCCCCTCCGCAGGTGCCATCAGCCTGTACCACACTGATACCATGGGAATGCAGGGTGCTTCGGTGCTTCTCCACCTTCTTCCTAAAGGTGCACCCTGCTGTGCTCTGCATGTGCAATTATGAAAATTAAATGGTTTGGGGTTTTCATAGCAGAGATGTATGAGAGACACAGCTGAAAGCAGCCCTTTCCTCATGAGCGCTTTCTCTGCCTTTTTTTTTTTTTAATTTTTTTGATCCTTTCTAAAAAAGTATCCTTTTCTAGGGATTTCTTTCCTGGTATGCCATTTCTGGCATAGGCAGTTCCAGACAGAAGGTGTTTTAGAACTGGCAGTTTAAGTAACTTTTCCACTAATTTGTCCATGCCTTCTTTTTCCACAAATGATTCTTCTCTCCTTATAGGAGAGTTGGCACCTCTTTACAGTAGTGCTTGATTTTTTTGTGATTTCTGCCAACTTAAATTTCACAGTATATAGAAGCAATAAATTCTGCCCTGTAATAGATGGCTGGAATTTGAATAGATGTTTCGATTTTAATCTCTACCCTCATCAGCATTAAGAAGTAACTGCTTGCCAATATAAACCACACAGTTGACACAGCTGTTTTCCTGCTCAAATGTGGACTAAAGATGAGTTTCTCAGACAGCATTAAAAGGACAAATGATGGCTTGCTACAGAAGCTACTGCTTTCTGCAACAGCAATGTTCCCTTTTCAGGGACTGGTCCCCTAAAGCTGGAGCAATAATTAAATCACCCTAAGATCTGTGTATGAGATAGTTCTCATAAATATACTGGTATTTGCTTGTACGATCTATTTAGCGTTGCTATGGTCAGTTTATTGACTTGCATTCAGCCACTGTTGCATCCTACTGGTGATGTATTCAGCTGAACGGAGATGGAAGTTGAGGAGCACTAAGTGCACCTGGGATCCTCCTCCATCTTCACCCTGGTGATGTTATTTCTACCTTCTCTTGCCCTCTGGCATCAGCATTTCTGGTAGGTGACAGTGCCTTGCATAGGCACAAAGAAACACCGCATGATTAAAACTGCTAAAGACAGAAATATGATTTATGTACTCAGCACATCTAAAACTTGATCCTCCCTTTATCCAAACCGGTATTGACTTTTGTTCCCTTCCTCTGTCCTAGTGCAGAGCCATACACGCACACTTCTCAACATCAAATCCTCATTCTGCTCTTCACGGTGAACTCCCTGTGCATATCCTCCTTGCTGGTTTTACTCGACTGCAGGTTTCCCACCCGTTCACAGCCTCCTCAACCTACAGTAACTTTTCACCCCCAAGTCACAATCCTTCTCTGTTCTTTGTGTCAGCTTCTGTGCAACTTGAGGTGGCATTTGCTGCTCTTCTGTCCTTTCCCAGGCAACTTTGGCTGTCTTACTGCTGAGAGGTCCAACCGGGATGCTTCTTGGCTGTTTGCTGGCAATTTCTGGCACAAGGAGATTATACCTTTACTCTTTATTACAGAACCAATGGTCTCTGCTATAAAATCAATGAAAATGTGGGATTATCGATTAAAAAGCCAGGCAATGGAATAGGAGAGAATATCAGTAGTATATACTAATACATTCCACATGCTCTTGGCTCAGATAGATAGTATTCTTAAATGTGTATCTTCTGAGTGATCTCTATGTTTTATCATAGTAGGTATTGACTCGGATTTTATCCATCTCCCAGTAATGTTGTTGCAAAACTGTAAAATAAGTAAAGAGTAACTCTAATGCAATTACACATTGATTTAACACTGTTCCCAACATGGAAATTCTACGTTCTGAAAAGCAGCTTTCAGCTGCAATCTACGGGATTTATCACCAAATGTGCAGGGGATACATTTAAGTGAATGCTCTTCATCCCATGCATTGTGCCATTTAACTCCCAGTAAGTCCTTTTTCTTCAAGCATAACCCTCAGCATAGCTGTCACAGCACTCTATAACAGAGCTGTTCATCCCTAGCTTGACTTATTTTATACGGGTTTTTTGGCAATCAGACTTAGCTGTACACACATAAGCTCCAAATCACCTGGCATGGTCATCTTAACTGTCACTGCTTACTCATTTTTTTTCATCCAGCAAGGACTGGAACTGCTGGGGAAAAAAAGGAACATTTCACATGGCTCTGCAGCCATCTGTCCACCTGAGTTAGCATGGATGGGCTCCTCAGAAAGCAAACCTCACCTGCCAGAAAGCCAGGATGGAAAATACAAAGGTGAAAACTGTCCTCTGCTCCACAAAGTAATGTTTCCAGAAATACCTTAGCTTGATTTACTTAAATAGAAGGATAAAACATTTTGCAGTTTGTAAGCCCTGCAATAGTGAAATATCAATAAACACACCAGTTGGTAATATCCACTCATACACAGAATTTACATTCACCATTTCACACTTTAAACAGGAAAATAAAACAATTTAAAAAAAAATGCATAGGTTATTTTAAACTGCAGCACAAAAGATTAATTATCTGTCACTCTTATTTCCCAGTTCTCTGAGAATTATATCAATAGACGATTGAACATATCTTTATGTTTTGCTCAATAGATGGAATTGCTGCCAGCAGTTAAGATTTTGTTATGCCCCTAAAACTTCCAATCTATTGTACCAATTGTGACTTTTTCCAGAAAAAAAAAATCTCTAAAACTCAGAAGCCAAGAAAAAAATTCACCCTGCAGGCATTCATACATTTAAACATAGTTATTTCCTGTATTTTAAGGAAATAAGTTCTCATCATAATTCATTACCATTCCAAGGATTTAGACAGTTTTCAGAAACTTAAATCAAGTGGCTGAATCTGTAAACACAAAGTCATCGAGAACTCGTTACAAATCTTGTCAGATGTACACATGCAAAATCCGACCCTAAGCAGTTTGCTGAGAGTTCAAAGCAAAAAAGTTGGAGACTAAAAGGGGGGTTTGGCTCATTCATTATTGCAGCGTTATCCTAGATTATATTGAACAGTTGTCTGGGGGTCCAAGTTCTTGTATGCAGGGAGGTCTGGCATTTCAGACACTATGATTCACAGTCTCACCAGTGGTAGGCATTCGCCATAGGTAGTGATGTTCCTTCCATTGTACACTCAAGACAGGCAGAGTTCATAAATGGCTTCTTTGCCTTGATGGCTTGTGCATATTTCCAAATACGTGACCCTGGGGCTGACGCCTGCAAGCAGTCTTCCATTTAAACTAAAGGAGGGTGGGCTAGAAAAATTGCTGGTTTGGAGAGCCCACAAGGCACTCCTCTTACCCGTGAAGGACTCTGTTGAGAGAAGCTTCTGACACGGGTGGAAGATGCCTCGTGTGCAGCTGATTAAATTACAAGGTTTTGGATTAGTATTTTCTATAAAAATATGCATGTACTATAGAAGGTGGCTTATTTTAAATTCTCCTGGCTTCCTTAAGAAACTATAGTTGAATAACATTATTTTAATCTATTTAGATTAAAAGTTCATTATTCTGAGTGTTCTGTGACATTTTCAGAGCACACATTCGGATGGGTTTACTGGGAGAAAGAGAACACCCTCAATAAACACTCGAGCAGGGACTGTCATTTGTATTTGTAAAGTCTCCTGTCCATATAGTTAAGATACATCAACCCAGATGCTTTAAGCGCTGGCATCATAAAGATGTGAAGTAATAGCAATAATGTCGCATTGGGTTTCTGTGGTGGGGGGGTTGGTAGCAGGGGAAGGGTCACAGCGATGGTTCTTGTGAGAAGCTTCAAGAGAAGCTCCCCCAGCTCCAAGTTGCACTCGCCTCTGGCCATGGCCAAGCCAGTCAGCGCCTCTCAGAATTAATAGATTTAAGAGTGTAAAACACAAAAAGAAATAGCAGCAGAAGCAAAAACAAAGTGAAGAGGGAGTTGGAGAGAATCAGTATGGAGAGAGGAGTGGGATCTGATAAAGACAACCAGGCAGACACCAAAAGTCAGTGCAGAAAGGCAGGGAGGAGGTGGGCCAGAGCAGGGATTCCCCTGCAGCTCATGGTGAGGCCGGTTGTGGCCCTGCAGCCATGGAGGGTCATGGGGTAGCAGAGACCTTCCTGCAGCCTGTGCCAGAGCAGGCTGCTCCTGAAGGACCACACACCTGTGGAAGGGACCCACGTTGGAGCAGTTTGTGAAGAACTGCAGCCCGTGGGAAGGACTCATGTTGCAGAAGACCATGGAGGACTGTCTCCTGTGGGAGGGACCCCACGCTGGATCAGGGGCAGACTGTGAGGCATCTTCCCCTGAGAAGGAAGGAGTGGCAGAGACAGTGTGTGATGGACTGACCACAACCCCCACTCCCCATCCCTGTGTGCCACTGGAGGGGGAGGACGTAGCTTGGGAAGCAAAGGAGGGTGGGGGGAAGGTTTTTAAGTTCTGTTTTGTTTTGTCTCTCATTGTCCTGCTCTGATTTTGATAACATTAAACGGATTTTCCTTCCCCAGGTGCAGTCTGTTTTGCCCATGGCCATAACAGGCGAGTGATCCCTCCCTGTCCTTGCCTCAGGCCATGAACTTACCTTGTATTTTCTCCATGACATCCCACTGTGGGGAGAGGTGAGTGAGAGGCCTCCTTGTCTTTCGTTCCTGGCTGGACCTAAACCAGGACACCTCTAGGAGAGTGTGCGAATGCATGGAAAGTCACCTATTCAAAACACACAGGTGGGCAAAGAACTGCTGTGAGAGCTGTCTGGCTGCCACGTGACCATTTAAGGCAACTGCCCTGGAGATAGCGAGGAGAATACAGCAGGGAATATTCCCTCACTTTGTCACCTACTGTGATTGTATCACCTACTGTGGCCAAGGAAAGGTGAAGGAGCTAGCATGTATCTTTTCCTCCACCCTCAGTATACACAAAATCAAGCTCAGTCATATTCTCACGAGTCTCCCTTTCACTGAGCTGACCTTTCAAACTCCTGCATGCATGAGATCAATCACTTTGATTTTAGAACACACTTCTCCACCCATCCATACTCCCGGGAGAGACAGTACAGGATAATTGGAGAGGATTAATCCAAATAAGCCAAACAGATGTTGGAGAAAGATTTCCTCCCACTCAGTCGTCTTCTGACTGAAACTTATCTTGTCGTTATCACAGATGGCCCTCTCCGTTTGTCCAGCATGTTAATTTACTATTTAATTATGTTCCATTTAGCTAGTACTGGAGACTTTTCCCCAAGTAAGAGACTTAGAAAAAGACTCAAACGGTCTTGGTGCATGAAGAAGGAATTTGTAATCATGACAAACAAAGTACAACTAAAATTTAGTTTTAACAATAGACTATATTTAAGTTGCAGGGTTTAATGATGGTGTTGATATGATAGTGCTGGTATCCTTGAAGGTAAATGTATATTTTAAGGTTGTCCATTTTTATGTAGGTCGTGTTCCCATTGTGTAGGAGTTTCGTAATAATAATTAAAAGGCATATTTGTCAGAAATAGCTAATAACAGTAGGTGCATCATGGGCAGTTTACCCCAAAGACACCTTGGCCATGTTGATTTCCATAAGCATAAACTTCAAAGTACAATGAACTTCAGCAGACCCAGTCTCTCACCTCTTACCTGGAAAACAAGAGAGGCAAGGGGAAGGGAGGAAGGCAGCAAAAGCACTGAGGAAAAATATCCGTCTTATCTGTTTATCTCTTATCTCCAGAGGACCAGTAAATGATAAAGCAGGAATACAGACTACATGGGACCAACAGGCAGAGAGGACTGAAAGAAGATTTTCTTGGAAAGGGTCAGAAAAATGCCTTGGAGGGAAGCTACAGATCTCTGGGTTTAAAGTGCGCATAAAGCAGCAGTTTTGCAGGGAAAATGGCCAGCTTCATGGACCTGCTTGGGAAAAGCAGCAGTCTGGAGGCAGGCAGCACTGGAGAGATGTGTTTCAAGCAGCGCAGCAGCAGCAGAGTGCCAGCCCATGTGCATCCAGAGGTGATGGATAGACCCATTAGATTTTAGTCTTATTGCTGAGAAATCAGAATGCTGTGTTGTTTTGTGATGTGACGCTGGTCCACTGGGATCTGTGCTGTGTCAGTGAGCTAATTTGATATTCACTATCTAACATGTGCCTGATATTGCTTAACAGTAGTGCCTTCTGGTATCGAACACCCTCTATCAGTTTAAAATGTTGGACTCGAGACTAAAATCATAAATTCCCCTCACTCTTATGTCCAGAAAATTTTCTACTGCCAAAAACACTTGAAGAATTATATTTAGGCAGTTTCATACCGCTGTTGTGAGCTGAAAAGGTCATTTGCTATGAAAAAACTCATTTCCTCTATAAAACTAGTTTTACTACCAAAATTTGAACAATGGCCATCTAGTCCTTGCTGAGGGTAGAAATGCACTTTAAAAAATGACATTAATTTTAAATATCTTACTTTCATGTTTCATGGAAATACAAGAGATTCTGCCATTTTCACCACCATTAAAATACATATCTATATATAAACTAATTAAACTTTCTTTCTGAGGTAGATAAAAACTTAAATAGATGAACGAGAACAGGTCACTGACTGATTACTTTCTCATTTAATCTGATATCCTGTTGCAAAATTTAAATCTCCATTGGAAATACAGCAAAGCTTGTGGATTTTCAGAGCTAGGAAATTGGTTTTCATCCACCCCTTTTAAGTTTATGGATAAAAATTGAAGGGAGATCCTGTTAGTTTTTTTGTGTAGACCAAATCTGAGTCAAATGTGCTACGTTATTGTAATGCAAATACAAAATTTGGCAGAGTTATAAACAACTGCTTCATTTTAGATGACTCCAAAACACATTCCCTAAGATTATCTTCCCAGCTTAGAGGAGCGTGAGCAGTTTCAGAACAAAGGTAAGCGACATAGGACCTACGCAGTCCATTCTTATTTCATATTTCAACACACAAAACAGCTGTGTACAGCAATACTAAAAATCTGGCCGAAGAAACCAACATTTCTTCCTCATCACCTAATCTACAGTAGGTGCTCAGTTTTGGTAGTACTCATGGCCTTCAACAGAGAAATAGTAGTCAGAGAATCACTTCATAAGAATTTCTTTTCTGGGTATAAGCATGTGACATTGCACAATGCCATGTGAAGGTGCTGGGGATCCCGAAGCAGTGCGGTACTCTCAGCAAGAGTAGCGAGACCACAACAAGTGTTGAACTTTTTTCTTCACCTGCGATAACTAATTCAGAGTTAATTCAGGTTCCATCATGCCACATTAGATCCTACCATGTTGATGTATCTCTTACTCTTAACCGTCTCCATGTCTTCCAAAAACCACACATAGCAGGCCTGCAAATACCACAGGTAAAATCAGAACTCACCTAAGTCAGTCTCTCATTAAATATTTTGCACGTACATTCATGTGCTATCTGCCCCAGACTTGCTGAAATGTCAAGGTACAAAATAAAATTTAAGAACTGCATTTTTTCCCTTAGATAATCTACATACTTAATTTACTCTTTTTTTTTTTTCACTTCCAAGTTATTTGACACCGGTTCATGATCTACTGTACTCTTACTATAAATTAGTAATATATTTAAAGCAAGTTTAAGTCATTAAACAACCTTTGCTTCCAGATGCTACAGCGTCAGATAAAGACCTGAAGACCAGTGAATGTACAACCTATCTACACTATTCCATACTTTACCTAGCTTGAAAACAGCATGTTGGAACATTTGGGTTGTGTTTGGGGGTTTTTTTCAATGGAAATCGTGTCCTGACATGATGTGCTTAATAAAAAAACTGAATTGATACAACTGGATGTCAGTGAACTGGAATCTGAGGGACTGAAATGAGGTATATGGGGAGGGACTGTAAGAAATACAATTAAAAATTGCATAAATTTAGCCTCAGAAATTGATAGTGACGTAACTGTGTCAGCAGCATGTAGGTTCAGCAGCAGCATGGAGCTCAGTGAACGTTGCCTAAGTCCAGCAGGAAGACCAGGTACTTCGATGGGTTAGCCAGTACAGAGCTAAATGTTTCCTTCAGCGTGCTGTTGTCACCCAAGATCAATGTTTCATAGTGCCAGCCTGGGGAGGAAGAAGCTGTCTGGGTTCAGGACTGGCACCCTCCAGGCCACTGCTTCAAGCACGCAGTTCTTTAGACAGTACCTGGCTATCTGCTGTGGGCCAAGGAGAGGTGCAAAAAAGATTTCCAGAGTGCAGTGATATTTTTATGTATTACATTTGATTCCTGTCCTGAAGACAGAGAACATTTTCTTTCCCCTCTGCCTAGTAAACTGATTGTGTCTTTTACTGTTTGCCAACGGTGTTGTTGCCACTCTCTTTGGACGGAGGTTTCTGACACCTACAAGAGTATGACCATTGCTGATCCTCTCTCTGAGACAGGTGTGCAAGAGAGAAAGTATGGATGGCAGATTATTTTGGCTTCTTTATCCTCCTTCGTGCTCATCAACATAATGCAGATGGCACATAGTGAGAACAACCATCTGCTACCAGTAAAAGGGAACTTTTCCACCCTAGAGGCAGGACACTAGGCCAGTTAGTTTTAACTGCCTTTTTAAGGATTGTTTCCTCTCCTAAGACACTCCAGTGTGTTTTTCATGGCTACATGCTATCCATGCAAAACATTTATACTGCTTCAGATCAGCCCTACATGTCAGGATAACAGGACTGCTGGAAACATTCATGCCAATCTGTAAAGCATCAATCTTGCCAGGAAATCTTGACTGAAATTAGTAGGGAAGGCAAAGACTGTGACTTTTTAGGCTGAAGAGAATCATTTAATCAGTGTGTCATGAAATCCTGTTCCCAGAATTATTTTAATTGGTTTAGATATGAACAGAATCATATAGGTCAGGAATTAGCTGAAGGGCTATAAAGAAAGGAGTGTGTATGAGAAACCTTTGTGCTGAATGCAAAGCAGAGCGAAGGGTTTTCCTTGCACAACTCCACGATTCAACTCCAGAGTCGTTACTTAATTTCTAGAAAAGCGCCTGCTAATGGACTTCAGGAAGGGTACTAAATTAAGGTCAGTGGCACCACAAAGGAGCAAGAAGGAGCTCAACAGGCCAAATATCTAACTCACAAAAGCGCATAACAAGGTGCCTAAATCCTCCAGCTCTCACCAGCTTCACTTTAATCATATATTTAATGAAGTCCCATGACTGAGTCTCTTTTTCCTCCCTCTTCTGAGCCTTGTGGTCCTTTATGTGCCGCACATTAGAGGGGAGCAAAGGTCACTCTCACAGACCAGATCACCAGAAAATGGGGGAGCTGAGGTGTGAGATAATGCCAAATGGTTTTCCCTCCTCTTCAAATCTGGCAGTTCCTGTACAACAGTAGACTGTGACAGGCGTGGAGAAACGCAGCCAGCTGGAGGGGAGCAAAACTGGCAAGCAGGGTGGCATTTTCTCATGCAGAAAATATATTGGAACTTAATGTTGTTTTTCAGAGCCAGCAAAATGCTGCTGCAGGAGGAGGATGGCAACTAGAGCAACTAAAAATGCCCGGTGAGACACGGGTGGTCAGAGTTGCCTTTTTTATATTGTGGGCTCATTGTGATGGGAACAATCTCTTATGTGTGGCCAAACACAAAGCTGCGGCTTAAAAGCAATATCTATTGGGAGTCAAGTTTAAAGTCTTTTCAGGGAGATCTGCTGTAAACATCTGGAAACCTCAACAGCTTTGCTTGAGATGAGCATCCAACTTTTATTTTCTAATCCATCCTGTTTCGAAGGGGTGCAGAGGGGATGGTTTTAAGCCTGCTATGAATTGCATTCCAGTGATCAGGCTACTTAGGGTTGGATGGAGATCTGCTCCATGGAGTCTGAGTCCCTCTGGAATAAAGTAGGTACCCTAAACTGTGTTCTGGCAAAGTGGAGGAACAACCCCAAAGAAGTCAAACATTCATAATTTTTGGATAACATGCTCATGCCAAGCGTGATAACCACAGTACATCTGAAAATTTCTGTGTGTTTGATGAAGGACCAATATCAGCCAGAGACTTAAATCATTTTGAGGTAAACTAAATGGTTTCCTGGGTGCCACATGTCTGAAACTCCAGATGAGATAATGGATGTCAGTCTAAATCATTAAGCACACCAGCTTTGTATTATCTCCTAGCATCCTAATGTAGCTTAAGCACTTAGGAAGCTTATTAGTGATGTAGTGGATATTAGTGAAATCAAATTTAACATTCAGCTTTAGGTGACAATGTTAATATGGTCTTAGTCTTTTTCATTTTCAGGTTTCTGTGATAATTTGAATACTTTATGTTGCTTATTAGTCACCAAGGAACACTATTTTTTACATCCTTCTTAGAGTCTATACCTCTTACTAAAGCCCAGTAATATGCTAATGAATATTTTTTCTTGAAAAAAAGTGACAGATCCCTATATATATAGGATCCCTATATCAATAGTACCACCACAACCTTTAGACTGTTTGTATTTTGTGCTACTACAGGATTCACTACTGTTAAATATAAATGTCTTAACGGTATTGTTTAGAAAACAGATTAAATTATTTAATTTCTGAAGCGCTCAGTAAGGTGCAGTCCTGAATACAAGCCAGTGTGGCTGGGAAGCTGAGACCCAGATTCTTTCTTCTTCTTTTTTTTTTTTTTTTTTTTTTTTTTGTCATGGGTATGCTAGCAGTGAGCAGCTTTGCACGACCAAATAGTGTAAGAGCTGGTTTGCTACCTCTTTGTAGCAAGGGACATGCTGGAAGAATGGCACACACAACCTTTCTCCATTTGTGCATCTGTCCAGGGCTAGCAACAATCTGGCCCTCAAAATTATAGTGGCAGTCATGGAGACTAATGTAGCGCCTAATGTGTCATCTGTCTTGCAAATGGATATCATTTAAACAAAGCAGAAAACAGCCTACAGTCAATTTTCATGGGTTTGGGCAGGGGAGGAGAACCGAGTCAGTCTGTGAGCATTAAAACTAATGATGCCTGATGGGTTTTTATCTCAAAGTCTCTGCTGTGATTCTCTGATGCCTGTTGAAGGGTGAGCTCATGCTTGCGCCTTTTCCTCAACAGGGTTGCTGATTGTAGACAAGTAGCATATCTTCCCTCTATTCGGCCACTTGTAGGAACTTAATAACTTAATATCTTCTGCTCTGTCAGACTTGATCAAAATCGGACAGGAGATTCTGAAGATATTTAAAAGGAGGGTAGCAATAGACACACATATACCCGCATACATAGAGTAATCACATAAATGTCATTTCCTTATTAAACCAGAATAAAACCAGTCATCACTGTAAAAGATTGTGCATGTAAGATATCCCATGTGCTTCTGTTTCAAATCTAGGACTTTCAGAAAGTTTTTGCTAATACGTTTACATACCTTCCTAACTCTACCAGATTTCAATATTTAGAGTCTTATGCTCTCCAAGAATTTACTGTCACACACATTGCAATACCTTAACCATTTGCAGGTTTACATTAAATTTTTGCTTGTGTTTTTTTGTGTTTTCTAAGATTTAAAACCAAACACGACAAAGAGTGTTTAACATGTCCTTATAATTACATCTGAACTATCATAATTGTATCACACTTTAATTTTTTTAGTTAAAACTTTAACTATCACTGCCAGGTAACTACCTGCCTTGGACAAGGTGCAAACATTTTTGTTAGTTATATCAAATGTGAAAAGTGTCCAATGTTCCTGTCTGAAACAGTCTGTGGTTGGCAGTATATGATGCAATTTAATCATATTCTTTCATGTGTGTTAGAAGGGTTAAATGGCAGCTGGGATAGGCAGCTGCAGCTGGACCTACCTTTGCAGGCAGGGGGTTAATTTTTTCTAAGTGGTGGCAATGACCATGACTTTCTTCCAAATCTTTTCTTTCTCAGTGTGTTTTTTTTAAGGCCTCAGACACCAGAGCCAAAAAGCTCGCAGCAGAAATTTAGTTTTCGTTTTAAATTATGCAAGTTTCCATTCCTCATACCTACCAAAAAAACTTAAAGCTAGTACAAACTTAAAAGAGGAATTTGAGTCTGCTTTTGTCCATTTACTTAAGAAAAACAAGTAAAAAAATAAACAAAAAACCACCATGACTTGCTTTCACTGTTTGAGGACCTGGCAAGTATGATTACTTTCTTAATGTTTTTGTCTGGCAGTGCTTCGTTCACCAGGAGCAGGTGCTGGTGTCATAGTGTCTGCATGAAGTCTGGAGTAGACATCACCCCTGCTGTCCTGTACTTACGAGGAGATGCATCCTCCATCACTCACAAAGTCAACCCACCTCTGGCAGGACATCCTCTCCAGTGGTCAGTAACACAAATGCTCAGTCATGTTTCCTAGTCCTATGGCATTGCCTCTCATGCTGTAGCTCTAGGGAAAAAACAGGATTTCAGTGTTTTCACACCAGCTCCACAAATTTCAACACTGGACGGGTGTCATTGGGTGCAGGGTCTGTGAAGTGCTTTCTTCTGACTCAAGAGGGGTTGGTGTATGTTTCATAAATAATGACTGCTCTGAAGCCAGTGAGGGTGTGCCAGTTCTGCTGTGGTTTAAAGAAAATCAGACGAAGCCCAATGCTCCCAAAGCCAGCAGGCACAAGGAGAGCACCTGGTGGTTTGAACTGGAGTCAGATCCCTATAGCAGTAGGCACTACTGTTCAAGCACACAATAAAATATAGTCCTCCTGACACACACTAATTGAGGTCTAAATGCAAGTGCCTTATTGAATTGCATCTTTCTACTAAGAAAAACAGTAAAATTAACAATAGATTAACAGCGATATATACAGAAATGGATTTAAGCAAAGACTAATGTTCTGACCCGATAAAATCTTCCTTATCTAGAGGTTCTTAAAATATTAACACATTCTACAGAAAGCTTGCATATGCTGACACCAAACTGTGGGAAAAGACATTGCTCTTCTTATAAAATACAAAAGTTGGCCCTTCATAACACTTCTACAAAGAAGTAATAACGTGCAGTTTATGAGAAGTAATGTAAATTATACCTGCAACCCATTAAGCTCCCTTTTGTTAAGAAGCCCTGAAGTGCTGATATAGTCCTGGTATCAGCAAATCTGCCATTTTATTGCAGTTATTCATTGCCCACAGCAATTCAACAGAAAATTAATTAGCATCGCACCACCATAAATCTCAACAGTATTAACTAAAATGCCAGTTCTGTAATCACTTTTCATTAAAGCCAAAAATACTAATTAAAATTGATTTTTGCCTGTGCTTTGGTAAACTGCTGCCAGTGTAAGGATCTCAGCAGTAATGCTGGATGAAGGGAGACCTTTACTTAAGTGGATTTTTTATATTGTCTTATCCCCTTTATAAAGATAACAACGTGTGAAAGGAAAAGGGCTTTGAGAGCAGAAGCTGACAGGTTCCATGAAGATGGGGAAAAATGTGAAATCACTAGGGAATGTAACCTTATTAAAACTGTAATAGCCTATATTTTCAATATCTGGACTACATCTGTCTTTCAGGCAAGTGCCTATTAATACACCTCAATCAATAAGCTATGGAGGATTCTTTTGATGAATAGTTCTAGACATTTTAGTAATAGTGAATAGAGATATGCCAAATACTTTTGCCTCAGTATAGTCACCTTCTAGGGGGTTTCTTGTATGCCTGAAAAATAATATATTGCAGTCTGATTCAGTTTAGGGGGGTATCGTTCCTCCCTGCATACTTCAGGCCGTGTGGAAAAACAGAGTCTGTTTTAACGATGAACTTCTGCATTGTTTAGCACAGTTCTCAGTGAGGCAACCGTCTCATTAACACAAAATGAAGCAGAAGTCTTGCAAAAACTATATATATATATATATATATATGTCAACTAGTCCTGTAGTTGAAATATAGAGCCTGCTGCCCAGACTCCATCATGGGCAATCCTAGTGCTGAAGTTTACTTACATTTTTAGAGCTGAATTTGCAAGATTATAACTTATCTATAGCGTAGAGTTTTTGCTTCTGTGTGTGAGTGCCAGACTGTTATTGATGGCGAATTAAAACCAAATTCTGCTGTTGAGCATTACTTGAACACCCAGGTGTTAAGCAGCACTGGAATCTTTTCCTGCACAGATTTATGCCACTTACACAGTAGAGTAAGCAACAGTAGCAGTAGACTAATCTTGTGAGTAAACACACACTTCAGCAGTGGGTTTTACTGATACTCACGGGTATCAGAAAACAGAAATTAGGTATTTCTGCCATTGTCTGCTGGTGAATGTGCTAAAATGCAGTTGGATTACAAGATCTAGAAAGTGAAGGATATATGCATTGCCATGATTCTGTCATATGAAAGAGGAACACATATTTAGTTTTCTGGTAAACCTGTTTCTGCAGTGAACAGACCTGCTTCTCTATGCTCTGGCTTCCCTGGACTTGATGACTTCTTTATTTCTTCTTCCAGTTTACCGCTGTTCTAATTCTGTCCCTCACCTAACCCTTTGTTTCGAAGCTATTTGGCTTCCCTTTCCAGTCCCTAATACCCACTGTACCCACTGTAGCCTCAGTCTCCCTACCCAGCTCATGGTCCAAACCCTCATCTCAGGCAGGTTCAGCTGATCCAGTTCAGCCTGCGCTCCTATCCCAGCTATGTCTCAGCCCATTCTTGCTCATCTGACTGATCTCTCTACTAATCTCTCTTGGGTGTTTTTAGCTCCTCATGCAGTGTCCCTCCTGGATCCTTCTCTTATATCCAAGCTCCCAGCAGAACTGGTCCTGTTCCCCTTTCTCCCTCATCCCTACCCAAAAACTCACTCTCTGGCCAGTTTCTTATCCTTGGTCATGTCTCCCTCTTCCCCAGGCTAAATCATTCTTGATGGGAGCTGCTTTTGCTGGAACTGTTTTGTCCACTCCTGCACAGGTACTTCTCTCTGCAGGCAGGTAGTCCTGATCCTTCGCAAGTTTTCATCTCAGGCACTCCTGTTGTAACAGTCGACCTCTCCTCCGGGATGTCATCCAGAAGAAACAGTACTTCAGGTTATAGTTGTTCAGAAATCCATCCCCTACTGTTACAGAAGTAAAATTTTGCTCTCCTTAAGTGTTTTGTTTGGAGCTGGTCACCATGGACACAGTTCAAATGCTTTTATTTTTCATGGCTCAAAAAAGCTGAAGTAATGTTGCCTGAAAATAACTTGTTTTCATGAGAAATAATACAAAAATGTAAAGTGTATTATCCCTATTTCAGATGTCAAAACTAGGATATTTTAAAAACAGTATTATAATGAAAGATTAAATATAGTGGATGTTATAACCACTCTGCATGGTTCTTCTTTGCATAACTTGCCTCTACCAGTGTGTGTCATATTCTGGATCCGTTGGTTCTGTTGTAGTCTTAGTAACTCAGATATACTAAATGTATTATCGTAGACTAGAAACACACATAAGAAGCATCAATGCCCAGGATTTAATTATAAAATACATCAAACAAAACTGTTTTATTTTTTTCTGAAATGGATTATGATAAATTAAATGTTTAGAATAATAATAAGAAAAATCTGTAGTGCGTTAGACAAGCAGGAGAGATTGTTTCAATTCCAATCCAGTGCATTTTCTAAATTTCTCATACTTGTAACAGAAAAAAAAAACAAACCCACCAACATATTTTCTTATAACTGTGCCCCAAATTGGGGATATAATCTCATCATGCATCTGCTCCGTTTGCAATCAATTAGTTTGATGAGAACAGGCTAAAGCTGTGTGGTGATCAGCAACAGAGATTAAATACACTTCAGCCTTGATTACACACCTTGCCTTATCCACCCTACTGGCTATGGGGCACCCCTAACCTTTGTTATAGCTCTGATAAAATTTTAGTGCTTCTCATTTCAATTTTCAAAAATTGGTTAAGCTATATTTTTTTCCAAGAAATATTTCACTTCAATATAGGTACAGGGAACTAAGAAAATGTTCTAGGGCTGATCAAGAATCCTTTTCAATGGAGAATCCTTTCTCAAATGCATTATGTGAAACTATGAATAGTAAAACAATTGTTCTAGCATTTCAATTCTGTTACTGATGTGGATTTATAAAGCTAGGCAGTGACTTCAGTCATTCCTTAAAAATGTTTCTGGAACTTGAAACTTCTAAACACTTTGTATGTTATAAGGAATTATAAAGAAAGAATAATATATATGGAAATGATCTTTTGCTTAAAAATTACTGCAGAAAGTAAGAGTATGGGGAAAAAAAAGAAAAATTCTTTACAAAAAGTTAGAAGTTAAAAATTGGAATTACTTAAGAACATGGTCACTATATCAAAGTACAGTTTCTCTATATTATATTCTTATGTTCAGAATATTTTAGCTGAATTTAACAATTAATTTAATTTAACAATTTAACTGAAATAACTAATATATTTTCACACTACCCTGAACTCACTTTTGCATTTTCATTAAAACATCTCCAGAAACTCAACAGGGCAGCTTCTCAGATTGCACTGATGCAGTACAGCTAAAAAAAATTTAAAAAAAAAAAAAAAAAAAATCAGTATTGTAAGAAACATCAATTCCTGTTTTCAGAATGGAATTTTTTACGGATTTTAAGAATCATTTCAAGACTATTTCCCATAGTTTAAGTTGTCAACCAGCAGGGTAGAGCAAAGAGCTCCTACTAAACTGGACTTCCCTAAAGGGAAGGCACATCCTTGGACAGCTAACCTTGGTTGTGATGTCTAATAAAAAAATGTGCATTCACAATCAATTCCAGGCTCTTTTTTTTTATTATTATATGAGGCTCCAACTATGATTCAGTAATTAACAAATATGACATTTTGACTTCATGTGCCTCTTCTAAATGAGATCTATTTAAATGGTTGCTTACATCACACAAAAAAAATAAACCACTTTTTTTTACTTGTTTTTAACCTAAAAAGCAAAGCTTTGAGGCTAGTTATACAATTAAATATTAAACCTATCCAATTTCAAAATATACTGCTCTTTCAAGCTGTAGTTGCCTCTATTCAATCATTTTTAGTTTGCCCTGCATTTTAACACATCCTTAATGCAGTAACTATCATTTTTATTCTATATAGATTCACAGATTGCAATTGTTGCTCAAAGCTGGGAAATGCCCTCCTGAATGAGTTCAATCATTTCACAAAACCTCTTAGTATGAAAACAATACCCATCTACTGCCAAGACCTTAAGTATCTGCTATTAACTCCTCGTCAGATTTGAAGGCACTCATTAATTTGCACAAAAAATGCTTTCCTAAAAAGAAACGGGCCAAATTCACCTCAGATGTCAGTTCATAGGCTTCATCAAGGGTTCATTTAGCCAATGTGCCAAATAAATTAATAGCTTTTCTAGTTCAGCCAACATTTTGTTCTCCGTTTCAAATACTCTACAGTTAATTTAACACTTGGTTGAAAAAAGAAAATCTCTTTCTCATCTTGCCAGCACTTATTTTAAAAGGAAGGAGTGGGACACTATGATAGAAATTAATGTCTATCTAGAAGCTTGCTTAAATATCCATTGGGAAGTTCAAAACTGGTGAACTATCAAACGCTCAACGTTCTTCTTTATGTCTATATGCATTTTCATTAGGGCATTCAATGATGGAATGGTTTCTTGTCACATCTTTGTCACTTTCTCTTATTCTCCAAAGGAAGGCAGCTGCATAAAGCAGAAGTCAAGGAATTGTCCATTGCGGAAGATGCTGAGGATTGATCTGACCCTCCAGAAGATGTATGCAACCTGCAAAGCTGCATTGTTATTCTTTTTGTAAGACATGCGCTTGTGATAGGAGCCTGTCAAGTCACAGATTGATCCTTGAGTTTTGGTGGGGTTTGCATGCTGTATTTGTGGGAAGCAACACAAGGTCTTCAAAAGAAACTCTAAAACATTCCAGATTGGTCTGAAACTATTTCTGAAACTATTACGGAGTAGAGGAAATGTTACTCAGAGATAGTGCTATGGAGGTCTTAGCACCAACCATGTGAAAATGGAGTGGCTTTCAGCAAAAGGAAATTTCAGCAGTGTTTAAACCCCTCCTGAGTCCTTCTCTTGACCCAGACAGCATCCCCTCAACTATGCATGGACTTCAGTTCATCCATGGACAGGTCTTTTCCAAATATTGAAAAAAACCCTCATTCTGAGACTCGGCTAGTTAGAGGTCAGTAGTGTAGACTTAGTTTCCCTTCACTACTTCTTAAATGACACTTTCTCAATAGGTTTTCATCCGTTTTGTGCTGTAGCCAGGGGCCCTGCCACTCCTTTCAGGTGAAATGGCATTATCTAATGGCCATCCGAAAGAAATGTTTCAAGAAATCAAGAATGATGAGAGGAAATGTCTGCCCTCTGTCCACTGACAGCTGAGGTCATCTATCACTGCCAGTAAAGCATTTTTGTTTTTGTGTCCTGGCCCAAATCCAGACTGTGCCAGGTCTAGGAGATTAGTTTTGATTAAATGATGTAGTGGGCCTTTAGTTTGCTTCTCTTCTCGCTCCTCCTGTATAATCAAAAATCAGAAATCAGGACAAAAAGTGTAAGATTGCCTTTTCAAAAAACATGATTTTTTTTAAAGTTCACTTTTTAAACGTCTTTAATTATTAAATAAAGACATTATGGAATGTCTTTATTTGTCTACTGCTACTTATATTTTTGAGGTGCACTTCAGTCAAGCTGTCCTTGATAATCACTAAGGTTCAAAGTTTACATTAAAAATAAAAAAATAAAAAAAGAAAATGGAAAACTCATCTACTCACAGGACCTCAGAATCTCTTCTGTAAGAAGAAAATTAACTGTAATTAGACTCAGGAATAATCTTTCACCACTAGTCTCACAGTATGTGTTTTATACTGCTCTAGCCTCTGACATCCTGCTTTTGGAATTACTTGCGAACAAAAGCCTTGATACACTTGAGGAAAGGTTATTGTAGCAATTCTGGTCTGCTTGCAGGAAAAAAAAAAAAAGTAACAAAAATGGATTTATTGTTATCAGATATCCAAATCAAATAAACTGGAGAAATCCACAAAATAATGGGTGTCTTGTTCCTCTCATGGAAGTACATAGTTTTATAAATGTACTTTGACATTAATCAACTTTGTCATTTCTACCTTTTACATAATCTTTATGACTCAGATTTTAAGATTAGACTGGAAATAAAATACAAAAAAAAAAAAGAAAAAATCTTTACAGGGTACCCATAGATGGTGAATGTTTGAATAAACAGATATGTCTCCTGGAACTAAAGCTCTCCAGT
The DNA here is from genome assembly GCA_027574665.1 of Rhynochetos jubatus. NCBI lineage: Eukaryota > Metazoa > Chordata > Aves > Eurypygiformes > Rhynochetidae > Rhynochetos > Rhynochetos jubatus. The sequence continues at coordinate 31,161,766 of CM050649.1, read as the reverse complement.
GAAACACAAGCATGTTTCATTTAGCTATGAAAGTACTCGGCCCATTACTTCTTTGTAAACAGTGGCTGTGTCTGTCTGGCTCCTTTTTCTTTAACATTTCCTGCTTTTGCTGCCTCAAAGACTCCTGAGGGAGGTCAACAAGGATGAGAGAATTGATACACATCCATAGCCTGTGAGCAATAATATGCACCAATAGGCATCATTTAACAGTTAAAATAGTAACAATTTTCAAGAGACAGCCAATGTTGTCATTTTCTCCATTTTTAGAAAGGTTGAAGTGTTAAAGAGAAAATCCACTGTAGAAAGAACAACAGCACGGAGCTGCAGTGTCCGTGTACCTCGTCAAGGCCACGCGTGCATTCAGGGAGTGAAGAAGGACGGGATGCCGTAGGCTGCGGTACTCCCAAAGCACTCGGGTAAGAGGATTTTTCCACCACCACCTGCTGCGATGAGCAGAATACAGCTCGGTGCTGTGGTGTGACATGGAAAGAACCAGGGCTATGAACTGCGTCCTGTGGCAGTCAGTTGTTCAGACCACGGATGTTTCACAGTGTCACTTTCATTTCAAACAACAGAAAACCCCTTCAAGAAACTGTCTGTTGGCAAGAACCGGAATGAAGAGACTGTAAATAGATTGTAATGGTAAGAAATCTCTACGAGGCAATAGAAGGTGGGAAAATGCTGTTGTAATGGACATTTCTCCCCATGACCTCTGGTTTAAAAACATCCACAAGGATGAGAGGGTTTCACACTTAAAAAGCAAGCATTCAGACAGTTTATTTTTATGCTTGAAATTATTTCATGGTTTGAACTGTAAGTAGTTGTGTTAGCAAGGTACACCAGGGATGCAACAAAGTGATGGGGGAGGGGGGTGAAGCCGAGCATGTCCCAGCAGGGAACCAGCTGGATTATTCTCTCTTCTCTGCCTCAGCTGCAGCAGTCGGGGATGCAAGGCAGTCAGGTCACTGAGGACTACACAGAGGACAAAGTGCAAAGAGCACATGAATCCCTCCCATCCAGGTGTTAGTAAATGATCTGAGCGTGGCTTGGTCTGTCAACATGCAGGTGAATCTACAAGCTGATTTGCTTGGGTTTGCCTCACCCTCATGCCCAGTTGTACTTCCAGAAATATTGGAATCATTTGTTCTTGCCAATTTAGCAACTCCCAGTACACTTGAGCTTCAAATGTGTGATTAAATTATTAAGGTCATAAAATCCTGCAATTTGAAAGAAGGTCTGGTGTGCACTGTAGGATGATGCAGCTCAGATTGTTTGCGGACAACACAAGGGAGAGGTCTGTAAATTAGTGTCAGCTGCTCAGGAGAAGATTCACTCACCAGAAGAATGGGTCCCTTTGTGCCAACACGTGTGGAGGTGAAGGAATCTGTCCACATAAGAATTGATGCCATGAAATCTAGAGGCTGGATGAAAAGAATAACTACACCACACAGTGAAGAAAAAGGAGAAGAGATGTGTCAGCAGCCACTCAAGCTGATATGATAGCACTGCTAACTGATACTAAAAATAAGCCATTTTTTAACTTATGTAAAAAAATCTTTCAAACTACAGGAAAATACTCAGAGAAAATATGCTGAGTCAAACAGCTGGTGTGGTCTCTCAAAAGACACATTTTTCCAAAGGACGATTAGCAAATCTTGATAAAGCACCATTTTCCAAAATGAAAATATTATATAAAAATGTCTGTTTCACCCAAATGTCACAACTCCTCAACACGTCTTTCACAGAATTGTCACAATCTTCTCTGTAGTGATGAAGAAACAGAGGGTTTTATTCTGTTCCAGTGACAAAACAATCACCTTCTGTGTCATGCTGCTGGACTATATGTTTGACAGCACAATGTTGTGCAAATACAACCTCTCCCAAATCATGCTTGACACCACAGGCCACAGGAGAATGCAGCGGGTCTTTCTATCTTCATAGGTGCAGTAAATCTTGGTTTGTGGCATAAATAAGATTTGTTCAAAACTATCTGAACTTACATGTAGTCTAAGAATGTAGGCTGGGGAATTCTCTGGAAAGGTAGAGTATTTTTTTTTTTTAAAGGAAGTGTACCTAAACTTGCAGCATGCTAAAATAATTGTAAAGTTTTGAGACAGAAAACAGTTATCTGAAAATCAATGAAGATGACATATGTGTACTGGTTGTTCATTTTCACTAGTTTTCTCTTAACTTGTCTCTATCATGCCTCTCTTTACAGCCATTGTGGCCAGTCAGCAAGCCATCCTCAGGAGAGGCTCAGTACCTGAGCAGAAAACACTGGGTCAAGCATGTGGCTTCAGCCTTAATTCCACATTTCCTGTCTGGTGAACTGCAGCCTATCACACCCTTAACCTAACTTCAGCACATTTTGTGCACATACATACACCTTTACATTCTGCTTGGCAGTTGAGCATGGAATAATAGAATAAAAGTATTTTAAACAATTGTGTATGGTGAACTAACGGGCTGGAATATGCAGATAGAGGTTTTTCTCCTCATTTCAGACATCAGAAACGTGTATAGCATTAACCCCTCTGTGCATTATCAACACTGGATAGATGCATCATTTTGATTATGATGCTGTGCTCATTTCTGGCTCATCAGGGTTTGATCCTGGAAAATCTGAGACTGGAGGTGCTTCACAGCTTCCTGCAGAGCCCAGCACCCTTGCAAAAGACAAACCTTGGTGAACTTCACATCTTGTTACCTCTGGTTTTCATAAGCAGAGTTAGGCTGTGAAATTTAATATCATTACTCTGCTTTTTCTAAGTCGATTTGGCAGAGATTCATCTCGCTAGCTTTCAACATCTAAAGGTGCACTGAAAATTAGAGAACACCGGTTGCCTAGGTTCCCTTGAGAGCCTCTGGAAAGTCAGAAACCTCTCAGCAGCACTTCATCACATCTGTATCGCATACTTACCTTGGCAGTGGATTAGTCACCTGCTGGAGGTGCATGTACCTCTCAACAGTGGTTCGCTTTAGTCCTGAATAGGCTGACAAACTATCTTCAGCCAGATGTTTCATGTTTGGACAAGCTAAAGGAAGTTTGATGAGTCCCATCTGAAAGCTCCAAGTAGTCTTTGCTCTTGATTTTGCTGTATTTCAAGTCAGAGGAGAAAGAAAATTTATTCAGTAAGACCTAGTTTGGCCATTGTCCCTGGTGACTTCATTTTATGTGCATGTTATAAATATACCAACCTATGTGAATGGTACCGGTACAAGGAAGATGATTCAGTGGCCCAGAGGATGTATATATCATACCTTTATACTGAAAGCAATCTGAGACAGGGCCTCTTAGCTTCCTCTGATGATCTCCATGTTGTATGCCATAGGATCCTACAAATGTAGCTAAAATATGTTGTGATACTCAAATTAGCTTAGAGTTGATTTGTTTTCTTCTACCACATTTTATAGTTTTGATGTCAGTTCCAGGGCCATATAACCTCAGGCTAAAGGATTTTCTTATACATAAATGTAGAATTTTTGGTAGATACATCGGATGTGTGTAGTAATAGCAGGCATCAGCAAAAAGATACATATAATTCTATTATACCCAAAAGATAAGGAACAAAATTTACAGGCAATAAACTTTAAAGTAATCTGTGTAGCTGCAATTCCATTTCTACTTGGTCTTAAATTAATATGGATGGAGGTAAAGTAAAACACAGAGCAAATGAGTACTTGAGGGACATACAAAACCAAGGACCTCTTATTGAAAGGATAAAGGAACCTGAGAGTTGAACATGATACTCAAGGCTTCACATTTAATTTATAAAACATGCAAACAACAAATACAGACATTATTTCACTCATATATAACACAAAAGATATGCAAAAAACATGACCACTATAGAGGGTTCATTGCAAAATTATTACTGAACCAAGTAGAAGTCATGGCACAAGGATATGTTTGCAGGGTGCCTCTGGAGTGACTGAATGCCTTGTCATGCTATTTCTGGTCTCAGTGCTCTTATGCTCAGTCAGGTTCAGTGACTAAATCCTTACAAAGTCAGAAACTTCCAGAGTGCGAGACTAGTTGTTCTTGTTTGAAAACTGCAGCTCTCAGTCTCTTAAAGCAAGACAACTAACAGAAATGAAATACCTTCATTATAACTGAGAAATACTGTTAGGAAATAAAATGACATCCTAGTAAGGTAAGAATTGCTATGGCTGCCTGGAGATACTTTTTTCATTAAATCATGAAGAACAAGACTTTCTCGCCTGTAATCAATATCATTGTCGTACTAGATCAGTTTTTATTTTTCCATTAAATTCAATAGATTAGCAGAGGTACAAGTAAGGGCAGAGGCAGAGTCAGTGACTACAATGGTAAGTCAAAGCAAATAGGGTTTGTCCTTTCCCGCATTACTGTTAGAACGTGAGCATGCAGTTTTGTTCATGATCAAACATCGCTTCCATCTGATTGCTTACAGAGGCGTGGACACGAGGCGGTGCCTTCCAGGTCCAGCTTCTGCAAGTTCCAGACATTTCATCACAGGCTTTGCTAAAGCACGTGTAAAGGAAAGAATGTGCTCAGAAAATTTAGCCTTACCTATCCCCTCTTCCTTTTTGGACCCTTTGGCATAGTGTTTACCCAGGGTAAAACTGAGAAGTGGCTGAGCGCTCAGCCTGTAACAGCCTTCAATCCCTTAGACAGGCAGCCTCTCACACCTCCCGAGGGAGTCACAGGTCACTGTCAGTGTCAGGTTTGTCTTGCTGGCAGGATGGGTTCTTTTCCAGATCAGCTGTCTTCTTGTTTAGGATGGTTTTGTCCGAATTACCAATGCCCCTTTGGGATTTCTGTTGATGTGAGATGATATGACAACAGAGAAGGTAAAAGGCTGTGTATCCAAAATGTGGTTGGCAGTTTGGTTATGGTATACACAGAGTTCGTACTTTCACGTGGAGTTCGTAAACCCTGTAAGTGAATTGCCTCAAATCATCACAGAGGCAGGCTTGCTAAAAATAATGAATGGTGGTTAGATAGCAAGATACTGTATTTTCTTACAGGTAGGAGCTTCTCTTACTATGAAAGTTGGGGGAGAAGGGGATTTAATTTTGATTTTATCCTATGGGCACTAAGTTTCATCGATGTCGAGAAGTCCTGCACATACGTGGGCCTGGTACCAACAGCAAATTAATTTTTTCTCAGTGCAGAGCCAGTGAAAGGCTACTTAAGCCTTCAGAATAGAAGCTCTTATCTACTTTGCAGACAGTCCTTTAAGTGCTTTGCAGACAAAATCAGAAGGTGAAGATAAAAATAAAATAAAAGTGATTAAGAATAGCATGTATTTAAAAGTCTTAGCTCCTTTTGTCTCTACAACCACAATGAGTTAACAGGTTATTTACTTTTAAGCAAGCGTAAAATAGGTTTAATACATTCACTGACAATATGGACTATTTCTTCCGTGCTTTATGAACAGCTTTTTTAGGCTTCTTTTCCCTTCCTTTCTGCAATGAGAATTACTGCAGACGTTTCTATTTGCTCTTAAAAACATTCAGAAAAGCTGGTTCTTGCAATTTGCACACTTTTTATTTTCATTTCTATTCCCATAAAATTGAAACGAGATGGCTGAGACAGAGCAAGGTAGTTTCATGTAATCATAAGCCTGAAAATCATTCAGATCACTCCAATCTTTTTTTACCCAGAATTACTTTGTTTCAAACATAACCCTGTCATAATGCTTTCTCAGATTGCTCCTTCACCCCATCTCCCAAGAAAAGAAGCATCATCAGAGTTTTCAGGTTTCTAATAAATTGTCACAGAACAGACTGAATATGAAAGTGACAGTTCCTGTCGTACATATATGCACGTGCCCAATAGCCGGATGGCTGGAGAAAGAACTGAGGATGGGGGTTCAAGGAACCACTCTAGATCAGACAGAGTGAGGATTTAGAGACTCATGACTGAAGAGCCATTTGCACTGTCAAATCCCCTCTCAATCACAATACAACAAATATTCAGGCCACAAGAGCACCTACAGCATGCACACCTCAAATCATATTTTTCAGCATCCTAGAGGATGTAAATTAAAACATAATAGAACCAGCGAAATTTAGGAACAACTGAATACACAGGAGGCATTCTGAAGACACCTGAGACATCACTTATATTTCTGCAATAGCACAGCATTTCTTAAAGTCATCTGGTCTCCTTCACCTAGCAAATGTGACACACCAGAAAGACTTATTTTGAGCTAATCAGGCCCTTAGGCTATGTCTGTACTAGTAAAGGCACAGGCTCAGGCTGAAGCTCTGGCCTGCGATTATCCAGACTGTTTGCTGTTTGTGTGCTCCCCTGCACGCCTTCTGCCTGCATCAGCTAACACGCTCCCAGGCAGCACGGGCTATGTTTGAGGAAATACGCATGCCAAGGGCTATTTCCAATATATAGAGAGGGTCTACCTCCATCCACTGCTATCCTCCAACATTATCCCGTTAGGCTTTGCACCTTTCGCTTGTCCTTACGTTTTAGCCCAGGGTAGACAATAAATTTTATTAGCATCATGCAACAACACAGCCCTCACATTATTCCAGATACTTCAGACTGAAAAACAGTTTTATCCTTTTATCTTAGGACTACAGATGACCATGCAGAGTTAAAGTGCAGATGCAGCCAGGCCACACCAGTGACCTAAAAGCCAGAGAATGGCCTCTGTCCTGTTCTGTTTAACAATATGTACAGGTTAATGCAGTTTACTGTGTATTTCAGTCAGTTACTGATAGTGCTGGTGTCTTGCTCAGCTGCTTTGTGAGCATAATGTCTTCAGAACCGAGATTTCTCCCTGTGTTGTTTGAGAGACTCAGGCCCTGACCTTGTAGCTGAGCGAAGCACGAAGTGGCTGCCTAGCAAAAATTCAGTTGTCACAAAGTATATTGCTGCAACACCTACGTTTGATCATCTACTTTGCAAGTTCACAGCACATTCCTGTAAGCAAGACGTAAATATTAGGGATATATGGTCAGTATATTGCATAAATATTAACATCAGTGGGTATTATACTCTAGGGTATTAATTTGGATGTAGCTAAGCAGTCTGCTTTAGCATAACTCTTACCTTCTCAAGCTATTCATTAAGAAGTTATATAGTGACTTCAGCATAACAGCTCTGAATTGAATCCCCTTTGTTTCATCTTAAATTTATGTAAATACCAAGCTGACATTCCCACCTTTAACATTTATACTATTATTTACGCTTTCATTGTTAACCTAATTGAAGAGTTTGAGATCCAAAGATTGCAGTGCTCACTGAAATATTTACACTCACAGTATAAGAGTCTTCTTACAGAAAAGGATCTAGCAGCCACTGAGGTCTTTAATGTCAGACATCCGAAAGTGAAGGTTATGGCTGTCTTTCACAGCTGAAACGCGGTCCTAACAAGGTTCTCCCTGCAGCTCAGCAGTGGCCAGTGTCCCATCCCAACACACCATTTGTATTACATGGAAATATCTCCATGATATCTTTTTTAGAGACCCTTTATTTCACTGGGCAGGTAAAGCTATAAAGGCAACCAAATGGCTTTACTCAGCACATGCTTCAGCTGAAAACCAGAAGACATCAAATTACCTGTCACTGTGCTTACGTAAAACTATCAATGGAAAAACTGGAAACCAAGAACATTGCTGCTCCTTTTGTGCCATATAAATTGCACACCTGTAATAGGTTTTTAAGCATTATCTCATATCTTAATTTTTATTGTGGGGAATTGATGAGCTATGACTATCATTTCAAATCTAGCCTCAGTAAAATATTGTATTGTAATAGTCTGCATAACAAGAGTGGCAGGAAGGAAGTGAAGAATAAAAGTAGTATCAGTAAGTTTCTTAAATTAAATCACATCTTATTCTTTCCAGATGGGGGCAGGACAGTAATTCCCACCTGGTTATAATTTTCACTTCTTCAGTGTAATTCAAAAGCGTATGAAAATAATGTGTATTTCTCCAGGCACATGTGCAGAAATGAAACAGATAATACTTCTCAGCAAGAAAATGCCTCCTTTTCTGATAGACACTCCGACTGAAATATTTTTGGGCTAAAGAACTACATATATCTCTCTCATTGTTGAGCTAAGAATTAAAGTGGGCTGAAAACTAGCCTTTTATATTGTAATCGCAAATAAAAGATCAGCGTTTTTCCTGCAGAATATTAGGAGCATTGTAGATGGTACCTCTCAAGAGCCAGATAACTTATAACTTGAAAATCTCTCTCACGGATACCCGCTGCAGTCAATTAGCATGAAATTTAAAGTTAATAGTATGTACAGTTAATAAAGGGTTGGATTAATTATCTTAGTTCTGCCTTGTCTACTCTTGAGTTTAAAATAAAACAAACTCAGATCTCAACAAGAGGTCAAAATTTAAAGAAAGTATGACATACCTCCAAATTTCTGATCCTCCCAAAGGACATCAAATGATTAAAAATTTAAGAGTACATTCCAAAGGAAGAAAATGAGCAATAGCAGTGCAAGAAGTTATGAGGCCAGATCTGTGCAAGAGAGACTTGTTGTCTTTGTGGAAGTTTAGGGACAACTGTCTTCTAAGCAGGCATCAGGCCAAATCCCAGGTATATCGCTTCATTTTTGAGTGCCATGCTGGTGATACCCAGCAGTTTTCAGCCTGTCAACTGGTCAGCTGAGATTTTCCCCAATATGCTAGTCATGATCCACACTTCAACTGAATTCTCAGTGAGCCCTTTGGAGGTAATGAGGTCATCAAAACCTGTGGCATTTATGTGATCTCCAAGGTGCACTGGAGTCTGAGCCAAGACGCTAGGCATGGCATGGATGGGGGCCTAGGGATGTGGAATTTTGCTGAAAATTGAATAGAGTCTGTGTCAGTGCTGTACACAGGAGGATACTGTATAGAATCACAGAATGAATCATAGAAGGGTTTAGGTTGGAAGAGACCTTAAAGATCACCTAGTTCCACCACCCCTGCCATGGGCAGGGACACCTTCCACTAGACCAGGTTGCCCAAAGCCTCATCCCTGGAACACTTCCAGGGATGAGGCAACCACAGCTTCTCTGGGCAGCCTGTCCCAGTGCCTCACCACCCTCTCCAGGAAGAACTTCTTCCTGATACCCAATCTAAATCTCCCTGCTTTCAATTGAAACCCATTACCCCGTGTTCTATCCCTACAGGTCCTTTCAGAAAGTCCCCCGCAGCTTTCTTGTAGGCCCCCTTCAGGTATCGGAAGGTGCTATAAGGTCACCCCGAAGCCTTCTCTTCTGCGGGCTGAACAAGTCCAATTCTCTCAGCCTTTCTTCTTAGCAGAGGTGCTCCAGCCCTCTGAGCATCTTCGTGGCCTCCTCTGGACCCACTGGATGTAGTATTCCAGGTGGGGTCTTACAAGAGCAGAGTAGATGGGGAGAATCACCCCCCTTGACCTGCTGACCATGTTTCTCCTGATACAGCCCAGGATACGGTTGGCTTTCTGGGCTGCCAGTGCACACTGGTGGCTCACGTTCAGCTTTTCATCCACCAGTACCCCCAGGCCCTTCTCCTCAGGGCTGCTCTCTGTCATTTTTTCTGCCCAGCCTGTACTTGTGTTTGGGATTGCCCCGACCCAGGTGCAGGACCTTGCACTTTCCCCTGTTGAACTCCATGAGGTTGGCACAGGCCCACCTCTCCAGCCTGTCCAGGTCCCTCTGGATGGCATCCCTGCCCTCCAGCATGTCGACCTCACCACACAGCTTGGTGTCATCAGCAAACTTGCTGAGGGTGCACTCGATCCCACCATCCCTGTCACTGACAAAGATGTTGAACAGCACCGGTCCCAGTACCAACCCCTGAGGAATGCCGCTCGTTACTGGTCTCCACTCAGACATCGAGCTGTTGACCACAACTCTCTGAGTGCGACCATCCGGCCAGTTCCTCATCCACCGAGTGGTCCATCTGTCAAATCCATGTCCCTCCAATTGTACCTGAGGGCAACAGGTACAAATTGCACCAGAAGAGGTTTCATCTTGATATAAGAAATACATACTTCTACAGTGACAACAGTCAGTCACTGGAACCAACTTCCTCAGGGACACAGTACAGTTCCCATCACCAAAGGTTTTCAAGGTGCGACTGGCCAAGGTGCTAGAGACTCTCATCTAGGTTCCCTTTCCCATGAAAGGTTGGACCAGAGGATCTTTCAACCTGGGCTGTACTATGATTCTGTTATTTGAAGGCCTAACCCAAAATCTCAAGATGTTTTCTGATAAATCTTATATCTGAATTGCACTGTGAAAATCAAGCTGCAAAGCAATGATAAAAACAATCCTGCTGCAGTAAAAACACAGTACTCAACAATAGTTGCCAAAAAAAAAAAAGTAAATTTGAGGTGAAAATGTGAATTGCAGAGGTACACTGGTCCTGAACAAAAAAATAACCTGTAGCAGGTTACTCATCAAGCCTCACAGTGGCAACTTTTTTCCAGGTTGTATGTTTTTGGAGAATCATTCAAATAGCTGACAGCTGAATCTTTTGAAATATCTGTGCACTGTTCTGAAGGACGAGTATTTTCTATAATCTAGTATGTGCAATATGAACATATTTAAAGTTATCACATAGTGTTCACTTGATAAATATTGAATATTAAAAGGATTTTCGGTTTTAAAATATCCAACTGTTCTTTTCAGGATTCTGAGTAGGCTGAGGTCTCTTTATTTATCTCATAGAAAAAGATTATCCTTTCCCTATTTTCTATGAAGTAAAAGTAGAAAGAATCTAAAGGAAGCTGTGCTTTGGGGTAAAAGTGACCCTTTTATGACCAAATCTTCCTTCCTTTCTTAAAGAATTTTGCTGATACCAAGTCTGATGTGATGGTGTTTGTAGCACAAAGCTATTTTTAAAGCTAGAGGGAATCTGGAGAAGTGATTTCATGCTATTGCTAAGAAAAGACTTGGATTTTCTCGTGCCGTATGACAAATGCCTGGCAGATGTGAGAGGATTTTTCCCTCAGATTGTAAATGATGGTGCTCCCTCGTAACCCATAAAATAGTAAGAAGTCTAAATGAAACCCAAAATAAATCTGTACAGTACATCTGCCCCTTTCTAGTGCCTGCATGTCAGGCAGCTGAGTCGCAGTCAATTAGCACCTCAGCACAGCACCCAGCCCCCAGCAGGTGGACGGGTAGGGAGGTGCTGCATGCTTCATTTGCGGTTCCTTTTGTCTTGCTGCTGAGTTACACCTCAGAATCTGACAAGCACAGGCCTATCAGGATATTTGTTTGGCCTTTCCTTCCCCTGATTTCATTACACTGGTAATTGACTGACAGTGATTTGCAAGGACCCCCCTACTATTTATTTTAAGACTGTTACCCATTTACATAAAACACAAACAGGTTTATATAGCTCTATATGCAGTTTCTTAAACTTGAATTAACTCAGACATTAATTGGCTTTTAAGATATTACTTTTCTGATCATAAAGGAATAAGAATTTGGCAAGAAGTACAGGAAATTAAGCTTCGGTATTAAAAAAAAAAAAAAAAAAAAGAATAAGGGTGAAAAAACCTGAAGACTATATGCCAGTTCAATAGCATTTATTTTCCATGGTTGTCTCTCTCAGATGCTATTTCACACAACAAGACTCCTAATCACAGTTCATTGTAATGCTAGCTTTGCCCCAGCCCCAAATATGAAATGTCTCTGAACGAATGTTTCCTCCCATTTTCATTTGTCATGTTGTCTACTCAAAAAAGCACCAAAACCACTGATTTTAAAAGACTAGTTTTAAGGATGAACTGCTAATATAGCATAACCATAACTAAACCTGGTTTGGAGAGCTGAGAATCAGGGGGGCTGTTCACTTCATAATTGACTAATACATACAATGCCTATGTAGAAACATAGTAAAACACAAGTTCTGGGTACAAGAACAAAATTTTAGCCAGTCCTACTTTAATTAGGAACATAAATCTCAAAGGTGTCTGTTACAATGTGCTATCAGTTCTCTAACCAAGGACTGTATAGTTTCTTTGGTCACAATAAGCTGCTCTACATGGGTGTGCAGTCAGTAAAGCAGCAGCCAGGGAAAGAAAGCTATTTTCAGGCTGTAGCTCAACAGTACAGTATCTCCCACTTAAAAATTCTTTATTCTGGATTAAAAACACCTCAGTCACAAGATATGAAACTCTGACCCATTATAAACTCATGATTCAAGTTTATTCAAATTTCTAGTGTAGGTTTAGCATACCGTAAAGCTTTATGTGAGGGCAGGAATTGTTCTACACATTTAGACCAAACCAGATATCATTTGTCCTCCCCCATCTGTTGTGGACAACCTGTTACCTCCTCCTGCCTGCAGCACCCCTTACATCCTTCAGAATTTCTCCTGTTGCAGCTTGTGACCATCAGTCATCTCTTCTTCTCTCAGAGACAACGCTGGCTCTATCTTCCCTACAACCCCATCTTTACACACTGAAGGAAGATGTCTCACAAAAGCAAGTAGCCCAAAGCCTGGACATGGGATGAGGAAGCACGTCTTCTCCTCTTCAGCCATGTCTCACCTGACCGACTGATTCCATTAGATGATTTCCAATTACCTACCTAGAAAGGCTGGTTTATAATGAAAGAAAGAGAACAACACTCTAATGACTGAAGTCTTTCTCATAAGCGGCAGTTCAACTGAAAATCAAGAAGGTTAAAATTAAGATCCTCAAACCTGGAATATCTCTTTGATCCATCTACATAATGCAATGGAGAACAGAAGCGAGGTCCCTGAGATGGCATCTGCCTGCAGTGGTACTTCACAGGCTGTGCCCCACATAAAGCCAGCCAGATGTATCAGGCTGGCTTGCAAGCTGTTTAATTGCATCCATTAGGGTAAGTAATAAGTCTAATGAACTCAGCTAAATTCTTTCCTGTTTCAGGATTGTCTTGGTCATTATCAGTTTGATGATCTGTGCACAGCTCTTAAATTGTGCACAGATACACCTTAAAAACCAGATCCTCAAAGGCATGTAGGTACTTAATTCCTATTTGGTAGCATTATTAAACTTCCAGTTAGGGTTTTTTTTAGTTAGATATGTTAATTCTACTGAGAGGTTCACTCGAAGGGCTACAGGCAGGATCTGTAGCTGATTTCCAGCCTCAGAGACTGAGTGGGGAAGCAGCCGGGAACACTATTTGATAACATGAAGCGTAATTGCTGGAAAAGCTCAGGACTTTTTTCCTTGTAAATACATTAAATGTGGCAATAACATGAAATACCGTCCAGTGTATGTGCGCTTAAAAAAGAAAAAAGAGGGGAGGGGGAGGAGCAGGGAGGAACTGTGGGATATTTTTTCAAATATTATTTTTGTCCCAAAGCCCAGCTTTTTACTGCTGGAAATGACTGAAGGTCTAGAAAGGATGGATGAGGCTTTGAGCAACCTGGTCTAGTGGAGGGTGTCCCTGCCCACGACACGGGGGTTGGAACTAGATGGTCTTTCAGGTCCCTTCCAACCCAAACCCTTCTGTGATTCTGTAAACTGAATGTGAACAGAGGAAAGAAAAGCCCCACGGCCACTTTCAGTTTGGTCACTCCTATCCAGGCAGAAACAATCTCAGCATCCTGAAATCTGACCCATACGACTCTAGGGAGTATGGGTCCTTCCTTTAGCTGGCAGGGGTATAACACCGTCTAGAAACTCCAGGCTGCCTCCAGCTGATTCCTGTGTACTGATTCACTTCTGTAAGCTACAACATTGTAAATGAGCTTATAAAATGGGCCTGGGACCAGGAGTGCTGAATTTGCCCCAGTGGATCAGACCTCACATCTGTCTGATCAAGAATCCAGTTTCTGACGGTCATCAGGCATTTTGGAGGGAAGCAAGAATCACAGAGGAGACCCTATATACATATCCCGTGTATGCAGATCATCAGTTTCTGCTGGTTCAGTTTAATCACCGAAATGTGAGGTTGAACACGTTCCCAAAATCGTTATTATTTTTAAATGCAATAACATCAGAGACGCGTGGGAAGAGTTTCCCCGGAGGCGTTCTTTTCAAACCATCGGGACAGCGGATTTTGCACGAACGCGTGGCTTTATGTGCGAGTAACCCCCCCCCCCCCCCCCCCACCCGAACACGCCCGACTGACCGACGCAACTCAACCTCAACCCGCCACCCGCTCTGCGCCCAGCGCTCCCAGCGCTGGGACACCCGCACACGGCGCTGCGGACCCGCACCCCGCGGTGAGGTACACCCAGCACAATTCCAAATGGGGACCGGGCCCGGCTTTCCCGAGGGCCGGGGAGCAGGAGGGAGCCTTGCTTCCCCGCGGGAGGCGGCTGCCGGTGCTGCAGCTAAACGCGCGGTCCTGCTGCCCTCCCGTGGGCGAGCCGCCCGCCCCGCCGGGCCCCGCGGCCCCACCTCCCGCCGCCGGCCCGGGGGGACCGCCTCGCCGCCCGGCCCCGGGCCGGCCCCGCGGGGCTGAGCGCCTGGCACAGCGGACACCGACAGGCAGCTTCGCATACGGAAGCTTGCCCTGCGGAACACACCTGCTCCCGGGAAGCGCACTCTGCTCTGCTCTCTTAACGCGTACGTGTAACTCCACATTTACACACTGAGCGGGTTCATTGTATTGAAGGAAAAAGAAGACAACAAAAAGACTCCCAAACTGTGTTTTCCCAGTGTTCCCACCTCAGAAACATTCAAGGTCTCTTGATGCCATTGCTGACAGAGCCCCAGCTGTGCCTTTCCTGCCACACCTGATTAGCCCAACAGCATGCGCTAAATGATGGAAGCACGGACTCCTAGAACCTTTTAGCTTGGAAAAGACCCTTCAGATCAAGTCCAACCCTTAACCTAACACTGACAGCTCCGCCACGAAACCGCGTCCCCAAGTGCTGTGTCTACACGCGTGTGAACTTCTTGAAGGCACGACGATCAGCGTAACCTGTCTCTCACCTTTTACATGGAAGACTGGAGAGGCAGGGGGGAGGGAGGCCTACACACCACACTTACACGTCTTTTAAACCCCTCCAGGGATGGTGACTCCACCACCTGTCCTGATCAGCTTGTTCCAATGCCTGACAACCCTTTCAGTGAAGAAATTTTTCCAAGTATTCCACCTAAACCTCCCCTGGGGCAACTTGAGGCCATTTCCTCTTGTCCTGTCACTTGGGAGAAGAGTCCAACCCCCGCCTCCCTACAACCTCCTTCGAGGTAGCTGTGGAGAGTGATAATGTCTCCCTTCAGCCTCCTCCAGGCCAAACACCCCCAGCTCCCTCAGCGGCTCCTCACAGCACTTGTGCTCCAGACCCTTCCCCAGCTTCGTTCCCTTCTCTGGACACACTCCAGCACCTCAGTGTCTTTCTTGCAGTGAGGGGCCCAAAACTGAACACAGGATTCGGGGTGCAGCCTCACCAGTGCCCACTACAGGGGCACAGTCACTGCCCTAGTCCTGCTGGCCACACGGTTCCTGATGCAGCCCAGGATGTCACTGGCCTTCTTGGCCACCTGGGCACACTCCTGGCGCATAGTCACCTGGCTGTCGACCAATACCCCCAGGTCCTTTACTCCTGGGCAGATTCCCAGCCACTCGTCCCCAACCCCAAGTGGCACTGCATGGGGTGGGTGTTCCCCAAGTGCAGGGCCTGGCACTCGGCCTTGCTGAGTCCCATACAAATGCCCTTGGCCCATTGATCCAGCCTGATGTTGCCTCTTTCTGCAGGTTTGGTTCCAAGAAACAAAAATGCTCAGCTTTTCCATAGGTACCTGCCCTATAGAGATGCCAGAAACCGATTGCAGGGAAGACATCCCATCCCAAAATATTTAATCAATCAGGTTTAACTCTGGGAACCTCTACACCTTTATACCTCAAACATCTGAACTACTCCACCTAAGGAAGATCCGTATCACACCACCTGTGGAAGCTCAAAACGGTTACTTTTATTTTCTTTCGGTCTTCTTATATATTTGCATTTCCTGTTTCTGGAGAAACACCAGATCTGACACAGTATGGGAAGCTTTTCCTGGCCTGGCCAACATACCGTTTCACTGGAAACAGCAAGAAAATCTTGTGCTTGAACTGTTTCTAGACCAAAGGCATCTGGATAAGCAACCGGTTTGTTCCAAGCTTACCCACATTTTAAGCTTCATGCGAATAAACCACTGCAGTGCTGCTGAGGAACCAGACACAGGAGCGTCACCTTTTTTGAGATCCCCCTGGCACTTTACAGCTGGCTACCTTGAGGAAGTGAACCAACTGATAAAGCTGAAGGACCAGAGTTAGCCAGGGTTTTATCACTGTGCTTAAACAACACAGAAGTGCACACCTGATTTCTTCCTCTTCCTTACTTGTCAAGGATACGTTGCTGGTTTATGATCCCCGTGCTGCAGAGGGATTGGGACAGGCCATACCGGACTAAAAGGAAAGCTGTGCAGTGGTTAGCGGGTTGGCCTGCGGCCTCACTCTTAGTAGGCACACACCTGACCAAACTGGTCGCTCCCACATCTCTATTTCTGTGTATGAAGCAATAGGGCTTTATTAGGTCACAGGGATGTTGCAATATAAAGGATAGTAAAGACTATGGAATTGTCAGGTGAATTAAGGTCACTTACACAGATAGTAGCAGCATGGATTTGCAAGAAACACATTTCTTCTGTGTAAACTCTGCAATCTGGGGGCGGTAAAAAGTGCTGCTTAGCAGACAGTGTTACTGAGTACTACTAAGGAAGAAATAATACGCAGTATTAATTTTCATTGGCCATCAATATCTAATGTTAAGGTAGTTCTCAAATTATTCTGTTGACTGACTAAATTGAACCCCTTTACATTAACTTTAATTAGCAGAAGTGAGTTGCCATAGTGCCAAAGAACTACTTAAATAAACTCCATTCTCTTCCTGGAGCGAAAGAAGTAACGAGTCTTCTTCTCCATATAATCAGCAGAGGGCAGAGCACGTCTTGCAAAGCGCAGAAGAGAATACAGAGCCAACAAAATTGCTTGAATGTTGCAGGATTCAGGAGTCATTATTGGATTGTAATGTCTTGTTTTGCCTGTCAATATTGTTCTTTTATGAGTAAAGCCACAACCTTACTATGATCCAGTACTGAATGAACACAGCCTGTGTGTGCTTAAAACGATATTGATAGTACCAATGGTTTGGTTGAAGGATTGGCCAGATGAGATGCCAAACAATGAATGGATGAAGCTCAAGTGACTGTATTTAATTACTGACTTAATTTAGCTTCATTTTTTTTCTGATCAACTGGAACTAATGCACAGTTGTGTTAAATTATAGTATTCAGCAAATATTTAAACAGAAACCCATACTACCAATTGTGCAACAAATCATTTTTAAAGACAAAGGAATCAATACATACCTGAAGAGAAATCACCCTCCCAAAAGTTACAGGAAGACTGAAACAAGTTTTTTTCCGACTAACAGACTGCCTGTGTTGTGTTTTCACTGGAAGGGTTTGGTAGCAGAAGGACTACTTCTGTGAGAAGACGGCAGAAGCTTCCCCCAGGCCTGATAAAGCCAATGCCAGTGGTCTGCAAGGCAGAGCCACCGCTGGCCAAGGCTGAGGCCATCAGTGAGGGTGGTAGTGCCTCTGGGATAATGTTTAAGGAGGGCAAAACCAGCTGGGCAACAGCAGATGGAGGAGAGGAGTGGGAATACGTGAGAGAAATAACTTTGCAGACACCCACATTAGCGAAGGAGGGGGAGGAGGTGCTCCAGGAGCTGGAGCAGAGATTCCCCAGCAGCCCCTGGTGCAGACCATGGTGAGGCCGGCTGTGCCCTGCAGCCAGGGAGGATAATGGTGGAGCAGAGACCCACCTGCAGCTGTGGAGGACCCCACGCCAGAGCAGGGGGATGCCCAAAGGAGGCTGTGACTCCATGAGAAGCCCACGCTGGAGCAGGCTCCTGGCAGGAGCTGTGGACCGATGGAGAGAGGAGCCCAGGCTGGAGCAGGTTTGCTGGCAGGACTTGTGACCCCGTGGGGGCCCAGGCTGGAGCAGGCTGCTCCTGAAGGACAGCACCCCGTGGGACGGATCCATGCTGGAGCAGTTCATGGAGGACAGTCTCCTGTGGGTGGGACACTGGAACACAGGAAGAAGGGGAAGAGTATGAGGAGGAAGGAGCGATAAAGACAACATGTGATAAAGGGAACGCAACCCCCATTCCCCAACGGCCTGCACCTCTCAGAGGGAGGAGGGAACAGCGATTTACCCTCTCAGAAGATCCCTTGGCTGTGGGATTGCTGCGAGTTGAAGAACAGCAGGTGCTGACTGCGGCCAGGATGGTGCCCTGGCAATACCGCCTAAACAAGACTCCCTGGCTCCCATCCATGAGCTGGTTCATCAATTAGAGAACCGAGGATTGACCAGCAAGACTCTGCCACCCTCTGACAGTCCCCTATAGCCAGTGCGAAGGTCTGACAGAGGCTGGAAGTTAAGAGCAGACTATTGTGGCCTCAACAAAGTCACGCCACCAGTTAGTGCTCTGGTACCATGTTAGAGCCCCGATATGAACTCCAGCAAAGGGCAGGCAAGTGGTGTGCTGCAACTGACACTGACAAGGCATTTTGTTCAGTTCCTTGGGCAGCCGCATGCAGGCCACAGTTTGCTTTCCTGTGGAGCCATATCTGATACAGCTGGAATACACATCCTGCCATTTGTCATGGACTAATCCAAAGAACTAATCCAAACTGCACTGGAACAGGGTGATGTCCCCGAACATCTACAGTACATTGATGACATCATCATGTGAGGCAATAAGACCCAAGAGATGAACTTCAGACCTGGTTTTCCAGAGTTTGGATCTCAAGGTTTCATGAAGCCTGCTACAGAAGAAAATCAGTAACCTGCACAACTGAGGAAAATCCCAGGCCCAAGGAATGAGGGGTGAGAGTCTGGGGCTTGGATGCAACCTGATCCAGATCCAGATCCAAGCCCAAACTTCTAATGAGGGGACTCTCAGTGCCTCGAGCCTAGCGTTCAGCCCCAGACAATTGATGTGGCTCCATTTGTCATTTAGCGCAACCCAACCAAATGGTGACAAGTCCGTATGAGACGATGAGCAGTGTCAAAGAGACTGGGAACACAAGACCTACAGGCTTGAGCTCAGGATTTGGGTCCTAAACTCCACAATCGGCTTTAAAAAATCATTGTACAATTGACCCCTCCACTAATACACCAACAGGAAAAAAAGAACTGAAAATCATTCAACATCCCCTACGGCAGCCTAACTCCCTGAGCTGGCAGTTCTAGGGATGTTTAGATCAAGTCCCGTGTTTTCTGTCACCCTGGAGTTGTTGGTTGAGCACAGACTAGACCTGGAATCGATGTGCTCCATAAAAATGTTTTGCACTTCTGTCTGGCTTTCTCCTAAGGATTTGGATAGGCTTTATTAATTTTATCTATTCTCTCCATGATACAGAAAAGTGTGACAGGGATTATATCCGATTTTCCTGAGTTCAACAGTTTTCCTGAGAACTGGAATCCACACTCATCTCCCAAGACAAACGTTCTTATTACTTTATCTGGAATGTACCTGCAGTTGAGGCAGTTGTTTCTGTGTTGTTCGTTTTTTTTTCCGATGTTGTTACCGAAGTAATTGCTTATTTTAGCCACGAGAGGGCAGCGGGAATTTTAAAATCCCGTATGATCCATAACTGTGACACCGCAAGGAGCCATTCAAATTTCCAATTCACATTGTAAGGAAAACTCCATTCAAGAATCTTTTTTCCATCCTCAACCAGCATGAAGGGCTGAAGCATCATTCTTTTTTCCTGAAATGAAATTTTTTGAGAAAACTGAGTTTTGAAATTTCTCTTTACAAGTTTCTCTTCTTGAGCACGTCACAGTTTGAGTGCTTGGAGTCAGCGTCTTCCACATGGAACAGACGTTCTCAGGTTTCATTCCATGTTGTTTTACCAAGGGAAGAGGTGCAACCAATGCAGTTAAGGCCATACCACACCTAGACCATGCAGGCCAAGAGAAGCACAGGAACCCAGGCTGCCTTTCCTGAGGCATTTCATCAGGTCACACACGATGGATCATTGGAAACTGTGTAAGAATCCAAAATGCCTCAGCTCACTCTGTTCCAATCCAGCATTCCATATTTTCTGGAGAGGCAGTTTAAAACTGGAAGAAAAATAAAAATGCTCCTTAAATAAACCCTTAATCAGTGAAAAGTGCCCTGCCCACTGAAAAACAGAATGCTATGAAATTCCTACAGCTGTCCATATAGAAGGTGATTTTCCCCAATATTCCCTTGGCTCACTCTGCCTCATTGCACAGCTCCCTTGGATGGCAAAGTATCTTCTTGTTCTTCCAGCATTTGGAATCAGTTTTGTTACAGAATCCAACGATAGGATTTGTCTTTGGAAACCTGACAGAAGAAAAAGCTGTGGTATGCAGCAGCAGCATCTCAACTTCCCACGCTCTTTATACTGAGTTAACACAGAAGCACTGAAGTGACACAACTTATTTCTTATGAATATGAACATTGCTCATAATTAATTTTGTAGATGTCGACCCAGAAATTTCACTCTGGCGGTCACTGCTGGACATTTCACATCCAACCACCTCCTTATTCACTTCTGGGTTCAGGTTGCTTTTTTCTAGTATCCTACACCCAAGCAAAGATGTCACGTGATCTTCAAGTAATTTACCTGTGCACTGGAAGAAAAGCTGCAGTAGCCATGTTAAACTGCCTTTTTTCTGACCAGTAATAATTGCGCCTGGATCCCCAAAGCACTGCCAGTTTGAGAGAGCACATATTTGCTGTGCTCGAACTGATATTTCTGGTTAGATAGCAGCATTTGAAGCTGCATCGTCAGTGGAAAACACACAAAGCTTAACTGGAAATGTAATGAGCCCTTTTAATGAGCCCTCAGGGACATCAAATGCTGTCTGTCCAGTTCTCAAATGCACGCTCTGACAACTCTAAATGCTGGTAGTTTTGTCAAAACAGGCAACTAAAGTCCCCATGGGCCTTTCCTATCACAGCATCAGTCCTTAGCTCCAAGTATGCAGGAGCTGCGAGAACACATCAAACACGGGGTCTGTCTGGTCCAACAGCCTGTCCCAGGCACCACCTGGCTCCAGAGGCCTCAGAGCAGCTCTGTAGCAGACAGTTAGCAGTAACCTCTCCAGCACGGTCTTCTCCTGGCTTTCAGGCACTTAGTGACTCATTTGTGCATCAGTGACTATTTGTGTATGAGTCTGCCTGTCCCATACACAGGAGGAGTCTGATGTTCACTTGTTCTTTTAATCTCCTTTAATGTAACTGGTGGACCTCTTCCTTGTTCTTGCAACAGACACCTTTCAGTTCGTCCTATTGCTCTGAAATGGGCCTGAACATTACTGTATCCTTCGGCAAAGGGTTCCGCAGAACAACTCTGTGTGCGTCCAGCTTGCTAATTTTAAACTATCAGGTTTTATTTCAGGGGAGGGGAATATCTATGTCCTTCAGATATCGTTACTGTACGGTGTGTTTTGGTTCAGCCTGCCCCTGTTGGCTGTACAGTGTAAAGCATTCTGACCCACCCATTTTCACCCTGTAAAAAATTAAGACATTAAGGAACTAAGTGTCTTGATCAAGTTTGCTGCATTTCTCAAGACTGGTTTAATTGGAATATTTTATTTGCTATTTTTGTTTGGATTTTGACAACGTGACTAGAAGTCAGCAGAGGCCTTAGGATGGCTAAAGCAGAAATGATGAAGCCGTGGAGCTATACTTACAGCTAATCTGTAGAGGGAGAGATATTTCATACTTCAGCTGATCTGAAAGAAGAGAAGGGATGACCCAGTCTGTCTTCACTGATGCTCTTACTCCTGTTCCTCAAATCGATGGTCATCCTTTCTTACTCACTACTCCTCATTCTTTCTGCTTCAGAGGTGAATTCTCAGCCCTGTCAAAACCAAGGGAGTTTTGCAATTCACAGAGCCAGGATTTCACACTTCCCATGAAGATGCTGAAGAAACTACAACATCACGTCTGGTTCAATGCAAGTAGGTACGTTGGCACCCAGGTGAACTATTACGTATAAACAAAAGGTACAGTCTCTGCTCAATAGCCCTTTGAAGCACCAGGATACCGAATTCCAAAGGTTCCTGAACTGTTATAATGTACATCATAGTAACATGGAGCATCGCCAGGCCTCTGGCTCAGCCATGCAAAACGTTTTGCCTTTTAAGCTGTTGCACAGAAGAAAGAAGAATCATTCAAGCTATCCAGAAAATTAGTGATGATTTGGGAGGGTGACGACTTTATCTGGTCGGTCACACGTGAGAGTCACTCATCACAACGTGCAAAGTCTGACATGCATGGAAAAGAGAAAATCAGGCCTGCTGTCAACTAAGTGCTGAAGGGACAAGCCTTATTTACCTGATCTATAACAGAGAAGTCACGGTTCCTATTCATGACATCAGGTGTTACTACGACGCCATGTATTTTGCAAATATGTTGCGGCAAATATTCAGCTGTCGAGCAGGCTCATTTGACTGCTTCTATACGTGAACGGCTAGTCCTGACCTGAAGATTAAAAAATAAACCAACAGAGGGTGCTAAGGATGTCCCAGCTAAAGAGGATGCTGAAGTAACCTTTACTGCAGGCACTCCCTTACCCAGGCAGCTGTAGATCCAGGTAACCGTTTTTTAAGTAAGTCTCTACCCATTTTAACACGTTCTGTATTATTTTAACATATTTCTAGGTGACATCTAAGATAAGGTCATTTTGGGGAATTAGGATTTTTTTTCTCCCCAGGAATTTTGTAACAGACAGAAAATTAATGGCAACATAGTAGCTGCTGAGAGAATAAGCAGTACTGGGATGGCAGACGTTTTCTGAAAAAGAAATTCAACCTAGCATCTTAAAATGCAGAGATCAGGAGCTTTGGGGTGTGTTAGCTTCATGGAGGAACTTGGAGTTTATTTCGCCCCTTCCCTGATAATTTAGCGTGGCATCCCTCGGAAAACCACGGCGCTCAGCTGGCGGGTCCCCCCGCCAGGAAGTATAAAGCAGAAACTCCCACCCTAGCGTAGATGCAGTCACGCTTGCTTCATGTGAGGAACTGTGCTGCCGCTGGAAGTGGAGCTGGGTGGCCAACGTGAAAGAGATGGCTTGGAGAAGCTGCATCACAGCAGCAGTCGGATCGGTTCAAGAAGCGGCTTTCGACCAAAGTTTTCCTCAGCATAAACACGCTCACAGCTTTGTTTAACTACAAATGCGCCTATTCCCCAAAATACTTTTTTCCAACTGCACCACAGTAGCGATGCTGTTCAGTTCAAGAAAACCCATCTCTGATGACTGCCAATACAGAAATACAACATTCTGACGTAGTATATGAGTATTACGTGCTTTACACATTACACAGTAAATGACATTAAATCATATACTTTACACAACTATATTTCTATTTTCCCTGACATCAAATACAGCTATCGTGCTAGTATAAAGCTAATATCAATAATCAATAGGATTGGGTCACGGAAACCTAACTCTTCATTACCCTGGACTCTGTGAGAGCGCTGACATCACAGGATGTAAACATTGCCAAATTACAATGGCACACTAGGCACCTACTCATTCTGCTGGCACGGCCTTTGGCACAGGGTAATGAAAAACCCCTCCCCAGTATCGCTGAGATTCATTTTTGGAGGTTGCCTGCTATTTCTTGTTTTCTGTCAGTGTTTATGAGGCAGCAAGTATGTTACGATGACTAGAGGAGCAGCATTTGAACACTGTTAAAGTCACGGGCATTTTGTAGGTTAAGTCCTTTGCTGGGGTTCC